>CM039676.1:202039180-203278029 GCA_022496015.1 Hordeum marinum
GCTGATCAAACAAATCATTAATCATCGGCAGAGGGTACTTGTTCTTGATAGTCACCTCGTTCAAGGCACGATAGTCCACTACCATTCTCAAAGATGTATCCTTCTTCTCCACCAAAAGTACTGGGGCTCCCCAAGGTGAAGAACTTGGGCGAATATACCCCTTGTCCAATAACTCCTTGATTTGCTTCTTGATTTCCAACAGATCATTTGCGGGCATCCGATAGGGTCTCTTGGAAATTGGAGCTGTCCCTGGCTGTAGCTCTATTAGGAACTCAATTTCCCTATCTGGTGGCATTCCTGGTAATTCTTCCGGAAATACATCTGGAAATTCTTTTACCACAGGTACTTCCTCCTGAACAACTCCTGTGAGAGAATTTAACCGAGCACTCATACGTGTGCGTCGGGATACATACTTAATCCTCTTGTTCTCCGGAGTGGTGAGTGAAACAGACTTGCTAGGGCAATCAAGATTTCCTTCATACTTGGTCATCCAATCCATGCCTAGGATTACATCCAGTCCTTGTGACTCTAAGACGATGAGGTCGGTGGGAAAAACATGATTTCCTATATTGAGTTTCAAGGCATGGCATCCTATCCCTGCCATCATCATACCTCCTGGAGAACTAACCTTAATGGGCTGACTAAGGGTTTTGGTGGGCAAACCATACTTATCCAAAACTACCCTTGATATGAATGAATGAGTTGCACCAGAATCAAAAAGTACTGTAACAGGACGTGAATGCAATAAAAACTTACCAACCACAGTCTCGGGTTGATCATAGACTTCTTCCACGTCGATGTGATTCACTTGAGCACGGGGAAACGGATTGGGTTTCTTGGCTGCTGCATTGCCGTTGTTGTTGCCGTTTCCATTGCCTTGCTTGCTCTGGGGACACTCAGTAGCATAGTGCCCTGTCTTCTGGCACTTGAAACAGGTGATGTGACTCAGATCCTTCTGAGTAGGAGCGTGACGGTGCTGGTTGTTGTTCCCATTCCCATTGTCAGTCTTGAAGTTACCATGGTTGAGACGGTTGTTCCCATTTCCTCCATGATGGTGGCCTCCATGGTTATGCACAGTATGAGTGTGCTTTCCAAACTTACTGTTTCCTGATCCGGTATTCCCGGAGTACGGGGAGTAACGAGGCTTCTGATGAGCTCCAGAGTTGAACTTCCCCTGAGTGTACTTCCGCTTGCGGTTCTCAATCTGCTGCGGTTTACCTTCTACAATAAGTGCCTTATCCACCAGCTCTTGGTAGTTGTTGAAATTAGCCACTACCAGCTGTATGCTCAACTCATCATTGAGTCCTTCCATAAACTTTTCTTGCTTGGCCGCATCATCGGCCACATCTCCTGGGGCATAACGGGCCAACATGCTGAACTCTTCCACATATTGGGCCACAGAGCGATTACCCTGGCGCAAATTGCGAAACTCGCGCTTCTTCAGACTCATGGCTCCAGCTGAGACATGAGCGGTGCGGAAAGCAAGCTTGAATTGCTCCCAGGTTACATCAGCAATAGGATAGGTGATGATGTAATTCTCCCACCATGACGCTGCTGGTCCTTCCAGTTGATGTGCTGCAAATCGCACTTTCTCAGCGTCAGTGCATCCAGCGGTGACAAGTTCTCTCTCCATCTTGCGGAGCCAGTCATCTGCCACAATGGGCTCAGTGCTGCTAGAGAAAGTTGGAGGGTTCAACCTCAGAAAACAGGTGAGATTGTCAGTCTGGGGTGGATGGTGGTTGTGGTTGTTGTTGTTCTGATTGTTGGTCTGATTCTGAATCAATAACTGCATCAGTGCATTCTGTTGCTGAAGGAGTTGAGTGAGTTCTGGTGGGAAAGTGAAGTCGGTCTCACGTCGTGGAGGCATCTTGCTGTTTTCAAAGGGATGAGAATTAGAATAGAACAAAGGTCTAGAAGAAATTCACTACCCATATGCAATGCAACAAACATATCACACCAAACACTCATTCATTTATTCAATCAATGTCAAACATCGGGAATACAAATCTCAAACAACTAAGCATCGACCTACGCTTTTAACGTTGAAAATAAAAGATACATTGGAGGGCATAACTAATGTTTTTCCTCAGAAGTGCATAGTCGTAGGTCCTCCGGTGGTGCTTTCCTCATAGTCTTCATCGTCGCTGATGAAGGGTGCCATGTCTCCTTCGGGGTGAAGGTTTTCCCCCATGTCTAGCTGCTCCTCCAGAGTTGCGATGCGTGCATTCTGCTCATCAATCCTCTCTAGGAAGTCCTTCACTTCATGCTCGTGTTCATAGTTGGCCTCTCGCAGATCAGCTTCAAGGTCCAGCTCGCGGTTCATCAGATTCTTGATTGTCTTCGTATCAACACGAACTCCAAGCTCCAGAGTCCTGATATGAGTCTCCAAGGTCTGGATATAGGAGATAGTGGTGTCTGCAGTGGGAGGAGTTATGATGTTTCCATTGGCATCTCTACGACAAACCATGCTGAGTCCTGGTGAAATGGTTCCACCTCTGTATTCCTCCTGAATACGTCCAAGGGCACGATGAATGGCCATGTCTCTTCCAAGTATCCAACTGGGTGCCACGAACTTGAGATCTATGGGTTCCTTCCGATTCCCAAAGGTCTTCCCTGGGATGTGCACCTCGATCTTGTAGCATCCATCTTGGGGAAATGACATGATAGGAATCCCGGTGATGCTCGGCAAAGCAATCCTTACGTCCTTGACGATCCTCATCAGCTCCTTACCAAAGGGCATCATTGCGTCAGGCTGGCAAAACTCTGTGATCAACACTGGGATGAAGGTGGCCATCTATAAATTTTGAAATAATCGGAGAGGAGTCAGAAACGAATAGATGAGAGTATAAGATATTTAAAGACAAAGAGAAACAATCCTAAGGCTTTCCAATCCTAAAGGTTACGTCCTACGGTCAGCGTGTGCTCTGATACCATTTCTGTAACGACCCGACCTGGAAGGTCAAGTCTCCGGTGTTTCCGTACCATCCCAAGATCATGCTGGTACACACACGGTACATCAATGTATATATCAAAGGTAAATCACACAGCATTATATTAATCAAAATCTCATATCGAGTCCTTTATTACAATAAAAATTACAATAAAGTGGCTAAAAGCCAACTCATGAGAATATCTAAATCTTGCGGAAGCGTCGAAGGTAGATGAGTCCATCTGACTCCAAGGGCATCTCACTGAGCATAGAACGCGTCCTCACTCCTGGTCGGAAAAATACTCTGCAACATGATACGTTGCAGCCGTGTAGGTCAGCATATGGAATATGCCGGCAAAGTCACAAGAGAGGGGTGAAAATAATCAGCTACTCTATATGCTTATATGGCAGGTGGTGGTGTAAGTTTTGCGTAAAGCCAATTTTTTTCCTACATCAAAAGAAGGGTTAAGCAAACTATTACTAAGTTGGTTGATTAATGAGATGGTTCCACCAACCAATTCTCATACCCAAAATTATTAAATACCCACATCATCATATTATTTGTGTTGAGAGTTCCGGAAGTTTCAATTCCTTTGGCTCAAGTCGTCCATGACCGTGGACACGGCTAATCGATTAGGTTTTGTACTCTGCAGAGTTTTGCACACGTTCCCCACAAGATTTGGTTGCCTCCGTTTGATTTCTCGCACTTCAGGGTGTTTGAGAAACGGATGACCAAAACATGGTCTTCCAAAGGGTTTCCCTGTGACTCTGACGGTTCCCATCCTTTCCTACCGTTCTTCTACCTCTCGTAGCACCGCCTGTCCAGGGTCACCACGATATCCAACCAAGCCAGAGCCCATAATGACTTGTGGCTGTGCAGGTAAGCCTTGGGTTTTAAAGCATCCATCCATCTCTTTGTGCCTGGGTGGACCTTTCCGCGTGAATACTGGCCATCTCCAGCATCACCTAGGCTAACCACTGGTTTCTCCAGGGCGCCGTTCAACCATCATCCACCCAGAGGTATGTTGAAAACTTGGAGTCTTGAAATCTTGCTCATTATGTAGGTCTTGAAATTATTAACTCTCTCAACTCCCATGAATCACACAATCAACCCCGTCTACTATTAGCATAGCAAAAGTAAAACAACGTTTCCCGGGGGCCAATGTTGTCAAAGAGGGTTGAGAGGGGTATCTACCACATGATACTACTACAATGTAACCAAGTTTCCAACTAACCTATTTTGCATGCAACTGGGAAGATGGTAGAACTAATGCATATAAAACATGGGTAAAACATGATCAAAGTGACTTGCCTGATTGATGATCTTCGTACGTGAGTGACTCTAAGTAACAAGCTTCGCACTCCGGATAATCTAACGAAGCAAACAAGTACTCAATAAGCATACAACAAAATATTGTAACTCACAAACATCAACCAAGAACTAGTAAACAATCAAGACAAAACAATGCACAAATCTTAAGTAAGAAAACACACAAAGTTTTGTTTTCCAAAGGGGACGATGAAAACACTTCTACATAATAAAACTATTTTGAAATAACAAGACAATTGTTGACAGCAAGGCAACAATAGAATATTTTATTATTAAACAAAGAAAATCAATTTAAGTTTGTTGGGAAAACTTTAGTAAAGTTTATAAAAGTTTTGATAAACACTATATGAATCAACTATAGTTGTACTAACAAAAGAATGAAAACTAAACTTGTTATTTATTAGCAAAACATGTTCTTAACAGAAAATAATTTACAAATAAACTTATTTTAGGAAAACAGAATTAAATATTATAAAACTTTGTTTGAAGCAAAACCATTAGTTAGTTGTTTTAATCAAATGATGCCTATTTGAAAAGAATTTGTGATTCCTATGTTAAATGAAATTAAATTAGGCAAATTTATATTTTTATTAACAGTGAGTAAAAACACTAAATGTTTACTAACAGAATCTAATAAACAAATGAAACCAACATCTAAATCAAACTAATTAAAATTAAGTTTATAAAACAATATTATAATAATATGCAGATTCTGTTTTTGGTTAAAACATTAATCAAATATATCATGAAAATCCTCAAACTATACATGAAGATAGTCCTAACTAATACCAAACAGTAGCAAAAAGAATCATGTCAAAATCTATTTTCAAACTCTAGTTATTCAGATTTGAAGATTTTGAGAAAATTTGATTACATTCAAATTTTATAGGTCAAATTTGAAATTTAAAAGTACAGGGTGAAACTACATGAAAAATGTGAGCTATTGCAAAAAGAATCAACTCAAAACACTAAATAGATTAAAAGATATAAGCAAAACAAAATTGGAAAACATTCTGTTAATTAAAACAAAACAGAAAATGAAAAAAAAAATTGCGTCGGTCAGGGGTCTACATGGCACGATCCGATTGGCTAAGGGGGGTGTGCGTGCGAGAGCTACGGGCGGGCGACCGATCGGAAGAAGAAAACGATTCGGACTTAAGTCCGTTCTAATCTCGGACGTTGGATTCGGATCGGAGGGAGGGGGTGCTCACAGGGTAAAGAGGTCGCCGGCGTCGGGGTACTCCGGCGAGTCCGGTAGCGGTGATTGCGACGGCGAGGTGCTCCGGTGGTCGGGGAAGATGGGGAAGTGGTCCGGGCGACGGCGATGGTTCTCCGGAGTTGATTGGTGGCGACGGCGAGGCGAACGGTGGTCGGAGGTGGTGGCTACGCTCGACGGGAGGTCCGGTGGTGGTGGCTACTCCGGCGAGAAATCGACGGCGTCTCGGCGAGAGAGAGAAGGGGGACTCGGGGTGAAATGGATGCGGGGGTTGCTGGCTACTTATAGGGCGCTCGAGGGGTGCGGGGGAGTAATGGGGAGAGAGATCCGGCGAGGGGAAACGGTCGGCGTCGGGATCTCCGGCGCGTGCGGGGGAGGGAGACGACCGTTCGGTGTAACGGTCGGTCGAGGGTGGGGCCCGGTGTCAGTGAGTGAAGAGAGTGACCGTTGCGCGCGGTCGGCCGGCTCGTAGTGAATGCGCGATTAATTGCCCATGGGCCGGCCCGTTTAAATGCAACCGTTACCGATTTTCTTTAATATAAATTTCCAGAGACATTCAAATACATTTAAAGCATTCAAATCGTCTCTGAATATAGGGGTATTATATATCAAAATTAACAGAATAATAAATGCTATTTAAATAACATTTCTATTCTGTCATTTGAAGACTTTTTAAAAAAATATTATTTTCAGAAATTGCCTAATTGTTTTTGAATCCTTTTTTGCAAATATTTTCAAAATAACTCCTGGTCATTTTTGTTCAAATAATTCACCAATTTGACCCTGGTGTGGAGTGTCATGTTACTCCTCTCTTATTTTGAACATATAACCAAAATTTCAAATAGGGAAAGCAGCATAGGGAAAAGTAGAAGGGACTTTCAGAAAGTCAGAAAAGACATTTCAACTATTACATACAATCAAGCAATGATGATGATAGATGCATAACTATATTCATAACATTCCAAAATGAAATTTTGGGATGTTACACTTCCCCTCCAGGGGCGACTCACATCCGTTGGTCCCATCAGGCCCTAGGCCTTGCGGCCCATTGCAATTGAGCCCCTCCTCTCGTGTCGCCTCCCTTGTTGCTTTGTCCCTCGGGGGCCTCAGCAGCCACGCATAGTAGCCGTAGTTCCTGCATTCTTAGGTTAGCGTGCACAGTCCTTATTTCATCCTCGGGGTCGTTATTAGGCCAAGAGGCTCGTGATGGGCTTGATAGTGTACTTAGCTTTTGTATGACACTGGCGATCCCATGCGTCGCAAGGCGAGACGGGCCATTCCGTCAAGCAGTGACTTCATGCATGATATTTTCTTCTTGCCTGCTGAACGGTCTGGGGGCCGTTTCGGCACTCTGCATCTATAGGCCCCAGTCCTACACATTTCCCACCACCTCTAGGTACGCCCGAAGAGGACGTACTTCATGGGCGAGGCCCCGGTACTCCTGATGCTGGCCGGAAACCATGGACGGCACCAGGAAGTTGAGTGGCATTATGACCGGTAAGGCTCCCGAGGCATGTTGCCTAGGAGCCCCCTTTTTCGACGCTCAAACCGCTCTACGTCGTCAGGTCCCAGTCCCGTGCATTTCCGCACCACCGTTAGGTACGACCAGAAACCAAGGATGCACTTCACGAGGAAGGCCCCAACACTCCTGATGCCGACCAGAAACCAAGGACGACATGAGGGGGACGAGTGGCCTTATGACCGGTAAGGCTCCTGAGGCGTGCTGCTCAGGAGCCCCCTTTGACGCTCGAGCGATCCCCCATTCCATCCCTCCATGTGCCACCTCAGGAGGCCCTGGGGCCTCCCGAGACCCCATGCTGTGACGTCTTGCTGCGGTCGGAGCCCCCGAGCGGGGGCTGATAGCTAAAAATCGTGTGCCCCTTAGGCGGCAGGTCCTCGCCATCTAGCTCTGTGGCGCCTCGGGGCGGTGCAGAGCATTCAGCTCCTTGCGAAACACCATTCAGAAAGAGAGTCTTCAAACAAGGAAACGCAAAGAGAAAAGTACCCCCCTTTTTTAAAATATAAAGTTTCGAAATTCTCAGACTTCATTCCAAAAAATGGCAACTTGAACATCAAAAAGAAGCACGCAAATGTCGCGTTCGGATCCTAGGTTGTCCTTCGTCTTCCCCCGGCGCTAAGCATAGGGCATGCACGTTGCATGGGCATAGCCATTAATGGGCAGTGTTGTCTTCTCCGCCAGCTCCGGGCTGTGGCTGCCGCATTATGTGGGAGGAACCCCTCCGCGTCCTTGGGGTGGTCCAGGCGTATATAGGCCACTCATTGTTACGTGAGAGTGTCACGGCCCTAGGAAAGCCTCCAGGCGCATGGCTTTGTGGCTCGCAGCCCCATCGAAGACACATCCCGTGCATTTTTTCCCGGTTGTGCGCCCTCATGACCCTAACCCGAGTGCATCGCTCCCTGCGTGGCCTCAGGATTGCGCTCCCGAGGCCCACACATGAGTGCGATGCATCAGCACGGCCATAAGTGTGTTTTGTCGGTGAAGTATGCCTCGAGAGGCGCTCGCGCGTCGTCCGGATGAGGTTTCGAAGGTCTCGGGAGGCCCATCCTCCTGAGGCCTTGCAGTCGTCGTGGTTGACGCGGGTGGCCCGCATTGCATTTGTCTTGCCGCTTCCCCAGGCCAGTGTTCCTAAGGCCCAGGGGGTTGATCCATCATCGCTTGCCCGTGGGGGCGCCGACTTGCGCCACGCCCCGCGGGCCTAGGGGCGCACTCCAGCTTGCTCCGCCCAGGCTCGATGGCCCACCGATCGGAGCTCCTAGGCCCGACTTGGGGAGGACTCCCAGGGTGCCCCCTTACTCTTGAGAAGTGCTGGCGCCCGCGGTGGGTGCCCGATCCGCGTCAGTCGTTCGTTCCATGGCGGGCGCCTGATCCATCCCTCCACCCGGCGGAAGGACGTAACAGGGTACGTAGGGTTCCACGTAGGTGCTCGGTCCTCCTCCTGAACTGCTCATAGGTGTGCCGGGGGCGCTCCCTCCTGGTGGTGGTGGGAATCCACCCCGCTCGTGTTGCTCGCAAACCCTCCTCCTGCGTCGGGCCTCAGAACGGAGTTGCTTACCTCTGCCTCCGCCGCCTGGTGGGCCGCGCGTCTCCTGGTGTGGATTGTTCCCTTGGCGACCCGGTGCGCCTCCGCCGTCGTTGCTTGTTTGTGCGGACAACTCCGCCGCCCACTGACTGCGTCGGATGGCATGCTCCCGCCTGGCCAACCCTGACTGCTTAGGGCCAGCTAGGTTGCTGAAATGCGCGTCGGCGTGTGCGCGTGGCGCCTCGTCGTTCCCTTTGTGTGACTGGTTGGCATTGCTGGGCTGCACCCTGAATCTGGTCACCGGGATTCGTAGGAGCAGTAGCACAGCGTGTGGCACGCCCTGCTCGGATCCGTCCGGCGCTGGGGGGTTTCCTCTGTCGGGGGTCTGGGGAGCGGGCATGGCGCGCGAGCCTCCAGCGCCTGGCGCCTATGGCCTTGGAGTGGAGTGAGGGGAGATGGCCCTCTACGCAATGGTAACCAACTCCATGTGTGGTCGGCCCACACATCGAAGCCCCCATGCATAGTTCAGTGGTGAAGCATCTCGCTTGCCAGCAGTAGCACATCATGCGCGTTGAGGCCTCCCACGTAGGTGTGGCGCGCCGCCAGGGCCGGGGGCGCTGGCCGCCCACTGTGCGCCTGAGCAGCACCACAGGTGGTGACGATGGAGGTGACGTTGGCGACCTGGTACTGACTGCTCGGTCCGCCTTCAACTATTGAGGCGGGGTTTAGGAAAACCGACCCGCCGCAGGCCAAAGAAGCTTGCTGAGCGTTGGCCATCTAAGCAGGAAAGATTGGGAGGGATGAAGCTCGGGGATGCCTTCGACATGCCCCCTACCTTGCGCTCCAAATGTCGGATTTTGGCCTCCGCAAAACTCTTAAGGTTCGAACACAGGGGCATGTGCAAAGACCCCTGTAGCCTCGTCACCCCAGCTCACTACTCGATGGATGCAACGACGAACTTGCACGATGACAAGGAAGAAGATGAACAAGACAATTTACCCAAGTTCGAGCCGCTGCGAAGCGTAATACCCTACTCCTGCTTTGGTGGGTTGCCTCTCGAGGAGGTGATGTGGGTGGAATAGTACAATGTTCTTGGGCCTCTTGAGGGCTCTCTTGAGGTGTTCAAGGCCCTCTATGGCTTGGTGGTGGATGAGTGGTGGAATGGATTCCTGATGGATCGGGCGGATCCCTTGGTCCGTGGGTTTGGTCTCATCCGTCGGTTCCCCCCTCTATGGTGCAATGTATCCTCTATATACAATGGCGGCCCGGGTCCTCTTTCCTTATCACAACGGCGGGAAGGGATCCCACAACGACTAATTTCGAAGGGGGCAGCAGTACGTGCTTGCACTTCCCAAAGGTGGTCTTCGCCTCCAAAGCAGCTGTTGACGACTCATTGATGGTCTCAGAGATGACATCTGCCCTGCGGGGCGGGTGGTTGTAGTCTTCTTGCACCAAAATGGAAACCTTTGGGGGTGCCTTGGGAACCCGCGTATGTCCTTGCTCGCTTTGCACCAAACAGAAAATTGCACCGCCTGGCGTACTGACACCCGCTTGTCCTTCGTTGTTTCACCCTTGACTCCTAAGGGGGCCTTGCATAGAAATATCCATCGCTCTTGAGGGGTCCTGAGGATGTCCATCCTTCGCGGGTCTTGTCATTGTTCCTCCTCGCGAGCCTAGGGCCCGCGCGAGGGCCTTGTCTTGAGTGGGGCTTCGCTTGGTCCCATTTGGTTGATGAAGTGGGCCATGCCCTGGGCCGCAGGCAGGTAGGTATGGGTACCTCCCTTCCCAGAACGCTGACAATCAAGGAGCTGAAGGATGAAGAAGACGAGGAGGAGGAGGAGGAGGAATGGTCGAACAAGGAGGATGATGACGAGGACGACAACGAGGAGCTGCCGAAGGACGAAGAAGATGACAACAATAAGGAGGAGGAGGAATGGTTGAAGAAGGAGGACGGCGATGAGGACGTCGACATGGACATCAACATCGACGATGACGAGGAGGAGGACATCAACGATAACAGCGATGAAAAGCTAGCAGTTAGCGGCAAGAAGTGTCCACATCAAGACGATGGCGCTGGGCCATCCAACAACAACAAGAAGAAGTAAAACATATCGTACTCCTTAACCCTGTTGTCGTTTGATCATATTTATTCCTTAACTCTGTCTACCCCGTCGATCTCATCGCAAACGATTAAGAATACAAATTTGACAATAATCATTCACAATAACATACACAGTTGGCTTCTTGAATTGTGTGCCCTGTCTAGCACACAATTAAGAACAACAAATTGTATGTGCCGTCCAGAATTATAGCACACAATGATTACCAAACTATTTATAGCGTATCACACACACTTTGTTACACCAAACTGTTTGTGTTCTTCCGTATCAAGGCAAACAATTCAGCTGAGTGACCTATATGCCTTATACAACACACGTCCTGATCTGCGTAACCGTTTGCGTTATATTGTATCTTCACAAGCAGTTCTACACTCTAAACTGCATGTCGTACATCACACATCTCTATTTGCTTAACCGTTTGTGCAATTTTGCCTCATCACAAACAGTTTGTAAAAGTCAATTGTATGCCACGTATCACACTTGCACCTCTTATCTGAATCATGGTTGATGGACCCGTCATCACACATAGTTTGCGTTATTGGTGACGTAGCTAGAACTATATTGTTTGCGATTCGTACATCGCACAAAGTTTGGTCGAAGAGTCTCTCATACTAGTGTCGTCTTAGGACCTTCCTGTAGTAGTGTTACAACCATGCTTTTATGTGGGGACAAGATAGGGTATTAATTTGTGCATTGGAAGTCACCGATCAAGATGTGCTTATTATGGACCGAAGTGGGGGAAGTGTGCAAATAACATCTTGACTGACACGAGTACTGCATCAAGAATCAATTGTCCTACCACAGGCCCTATTCATCACACAAGGTTTCCTCGATAATTAAGATGATAATAATCAGACAAGAGCTTTCGGTTTTTAATGACTACACCTCATGAATCTCCAAGGACTGGATTCATGTTACCATACTAAACCCTTCTGTCACTGGTGTTCAGAATAACACTTATGTTCTTCTTTATCCTAGCCTTACCATGACTCGCTTTCCATGCTCCTGGGTACCTGCAGGGATGAAGAACGCGAACAAGACAAGGGACATCTACGAAACAATTTTATGTCACATATATGTTACGTTAATTCAAATCTCTTCCATTGATCCCCACAACAAATAAAGAGGGTCACAAGGCCTCCGCCTCAACCTATACCTTACCAAACTACTCACACATGGAGATCAAATCGCACGAAGGAAACATTGAGGAACGCATCTTTGGGATTGATTGATTGGTAATATGTCTTACAATGGTTGCCTTATGCGATGCACGATTACAAGTATGATCTAGATGGAGATGAACTATGGTGGTGATGGTGGCTATGAAGATGTGATGGTGGCTATGACTATGTCTCTGTTGTTGACGACTTACTCGATGCTCGATGTTATGTTGACATTTCAGTTGGGTCCCTTTATAAAATTTGTTTAGGTGGACGAGCTGCCTCGGTTTCCATGCCATACGACCTCTCAAACGAGCGATCATGATGGTATGGAACACCTTCTTTTGCTCTGGCGCCTCTGGCGCATCTCTTGTTGATCCATCCGCTCCATTACGCATTTCCATGTTTTGACACTATTTTGTCAATTTTTATCCCATTTCCTATAGATTCACAATAAAGAGAGGATTTGTGGAATCCTTTGCATTCATTATTTATTAGTACCAATATCAAAGCGAATATCCCGATTTAGAGAAATATCTCGGCTTAAACAAAGGTGACATGAGTGTAAAAATATCACTCATCAACTCCACCAAGCTTAAACTTGATCGTCCTCAAGCAACATAAAGAGAAATCCCAACCATAAGGAACTCAATTGTTTAAACCGAAATAATGAGAAGGTTTCGTTCACTTACAATCGGTACACCTAGATAGCCCTCCGCTTCTTGACTTGGAAACATAGTATAGCTGTAGCGGTGGCATGGTTTATTATGCAAGTGTTAGTGAAGCAAAGATAATCAACACAAAGTGTTTGATCTACAAGATAAAACAACTTTGAAACACTTTATTCTTTTTATTCTAGACAAGACTTGCTTGTCGGGAATGCACGAAAGAGTTTTCTTTGATTGAGACATGAAAACATATGTTAGGGAGTGAAAGGCATGTACAAAAACATGATGCTTTAGTGCTCATAAACATATACCCAATTGTCTCCTCATCAAGACTCTCAAGCACTTTATTTCAATCATTGTTTGCTGGAACATTTTTTTGATCAAGCACTATAGGGCAAACACCCCACAGCTTTTCTTTTATTCCATAACACAACTTACAATTTACAGGAACTAAGCTACAAGAAAGGAGGGTGGAGGATCTAGATCACTAACCTCAGGGGGGTAGAAAGGATACCCACTTTAACAGATCCTCCTTAAAACTAGCCTTAATTCTATGAGCTAGTACAGAAATATCATGCTTAAAGTTACACTTCCACCTATTGAAACTAGGGCGCTCATTGTAAAAGACCTTGGCATTCCTAGTAGTCCAAATGTTCCAATAGGCAGTGAAAACTACTTCCTCAAAGAAGGGCTTATGAAAATCTTTGCGGGCCCGTATAGAAATGTCCCACATGGAGTCCCCTTGCCATTCAATTTGTAAATAGTTCCAAACTCTGTTGCCAAACATGCATGTAAAGAATAGATGATCCCTATCCTCCTTAACCCTTGCATGGCATAGGACACACAGGTTTGATTCAGAAACATTCTAGTGTCTGCGCTCAAGCATATCTCGCATATTGAGTCTATCCATAATTAACATCCATGCAAACACTTTGATTTTCATGGTGCAGTAACT
Organism: Hordeum marinum; assembly: GCA_022496015.1. Taxonomy (NCBI): domain Eukaryota; kingdom Viridiplantae; phylum Streptophyta; class Magnoliopsida; order Poales; family Poaceae; genus Hordeum; species Hordeum marinum. The sequence goes on from CM039676.1 coordinate 202,052,600, forward strand.
CTTCCAAACCCGGTTAAGTAGAGGGTTGCTTGGTAGTGGTTTGTGGATATGCAAGTAAAACTTCTTTGCCGAATACCCTTTGCCATCATCCTTCCATAACCAAACATCATTGATAGAATGATCCCTGGGGAGATGCTAGAGTAGACTCTGAACTGATTGAAATTCAGTGAAAGCTCGCTCAGCCAGAGGTAAGTGGAATAACCTAGTTAGGTCATTGTCATCAAAGGCCTTGAAAACCTCGTGAGTTGTGATAAGAGGGTCAACAAGAAAGGAAAAAAACCGTTGAAATCTGGTAGCCAAGGTACCGATGGAGTTGTTTAACATCCAACAATCAGACCAAAAGAAGAAAGTGTCCCCATTATTCGGTTGAACATAAGTGACTGCTCTAAAGCTGTCCAACTTCTTGCAAATATCTTTCCACCAGAAAGGCCCACACAAAGCTGTACCTTGAGGCACCCTCTCATATTAGTAAGTATTCCAGATTGGCTTCACCCATGGAACATTGGCCCTGTTAAAAAACTTATCTGCATGCTTTAGCAACAATGCATCATTTTGCATAGCTAAGTTTAAGATTCCAAGTCCCACTTTTGTCTTTGGTGTACAAACCAATTTCCAAGTAGCAAGGGCAGGAACTCTATCCTAGCCATTCTTCCTCCACAAACACTGCCTTTGGATCCTCTCAAGTTGCTTCAGAATTCCTGGTGGTATATCCAAACTGCACAGGAAAAAAATTGGGACCAAGGACAGGGCAGAGTTAAGGTATTGTAGTCTACCTCCTTGAGCCAAAAAAGAGGAGCTTGAAGAGAGTCTCCTTTCCATATTATCCACCAAAGGCATCAGATCAACAATCCTGGGTTTAGTGGTACCAACTGGCAATTCCAAGTAAGTGAAAGGTAAAGTAGCAACTTTGCATCCAACAGAAGCAGCCAGCCTTTGCAACTCCTCATGATTCACATTAATAGGGATCATAGCAGATTTGTGGTAGTTTATGTGAAGACCAATCGATTGAGAGAACATGAGGAGCATGGCCTTTAATTCCAGCAGTTGTGACTCCACAGCAGGTAAGACAATAAGAGTGTCATCTGCATACTGCACAATCGGGAAGTCCTGATCATGGTAGAGAATTGGGAGATCAATCTTTCTTTTCAAGAGCATATCGTTGACCAGGGTCTGCAGAAAATCTGCAGCAATGGCAAAGAGGAGCGGAGACTTTGGATCCCCCTGTCTGACCCCCTTCTTACACATGAACTTCTTGCCAGCTACTCCATTGTGCAGAACAGAGGATGAGCTAGTGGAAACAAGTTGTTTAACCCAAAGAATCCATTTATCATTAAAGCCCTTGTGCCTTAAGACTTGGTATAGAAATTCATGCTCAAGGGAATCAAAATCTTTCTCAAAATCCAACTTCAGAATGACAATTGGCCTCTTGGATTGATGACATTGGTGAAGGTACTCCAAAGTACAACCCACACAGTCTTGAATTGTCCTGGTTTTAATGAAACCATACTGATTCTTGTGGTTGCAATTCATGATTTGTAACTAGATCCTATTAGCAGTCATCTTGGAAAGGAATTTCAAGACCATCCCAATCAAAGAGATTGGTCTGAAATCACCAACTTCCTCAGGTGATCTCTTCTTGGGAACCAAGGTGATATAGGATGAATTCATGCTTTCCAACAGGGAAGATCCTTCATGAAAGGCATGTGCAAGAGCATAGAAATCATCATAGATGATATGCCAACACTTTTTGAAAAACAAACCATTAAAACCATCAGGTCCTGGAGCCTTATCAATGGGCATTTCCTTGACAGTCCTATCCATTTCTTCCTTTGTGAAGGCAATAGTAAGATCTTCCAGACCCTCAACCTTATGCAGCAGAGATGGTAGGTCAAAAACAAGATTGATGCCCTGTGAAAGTCCCATCCTTCCTTTGAAATTTGACCAAAAAGTGCCAGCAATTTGCTCATGATCAGTAGTCAGAGAACCATCCACTAACTTCAGGGAGGAAATATAATTCATCTTGTACCTTTCAGTGGCCATAGCATGGAAGAATTTGTTGTTCTCCTCTCCTACTATAATTTTCCTGATGGTGGCTCGTTTCTTCCAGTATAAGTACTGCAAATGAAGTAGGTGTTCCAAATGCAGTTTGGCAAGCACCCTGAAATTAGCCTCAGGCCTAAAGAGAGGTCTCAACTCTTCAAGTTTATCCAACAATAAAATCACCTGATTGCATTTAGTGATTAGTGTCTTGATTACTGACAATCCTGTTTGCCATTTCTTGAGGGCTTGCCTTAAGAACTTGAACTTGTCCATAATGACTACAGTGATATGTCCTTGTCGGGAAGGCACTTTCCCAGAAGTTTCCACACATTGAAGAAAACCAGGGAGCTGAACCCAATAGTTTTCAAAACGGAACAGATTGCTCTTAGGGATATTGGTGTTAATGGCAACAACACAGGGAACGTGATCTGATGCAGTTTTCGCAAGAGGTAACACCTGAGAGAGAGGACACCAGGTAATCCAATTAGCAGTGGTGAAGAACCAGTCTAACTGCTCCAGTATTGGAGAATCCTGGATGTTGGACCATGTGAAAGATCTTCCTTTAAGAGGCAACTCAAGGAGACCTAAGTGTCCAATTATCTCATTAAAAATGAACATGTCATTAACAACAGCTCCAGGAAGATTTCTGTTCGAGGTGGATCTAATAAAATTAAAATCCCCAAGGATGAACCAGTTCTCATCAACTGGAATGTGCAGATTGTATAACCAACTGACAAAAAGGTCTCTAGCTTCACCTTGGCAGGGGCCATACACATTCACCAAAGTCCACTTTTCCGAATTATGCTTGGAAGTGAAAGAAATAATGAGAACAAAACGCTGCGAGTCCAGCAATACCCCATCGAAAAAAGAAGAATTCCATAACACAATTAGGCCACCCGAGGCTCCTACTGATGGAGAGTATGCAAAACAATCAAAATGTTTAGGACAGAAATTTTGAACACATCTATGATCGATAGTCTGCATTTTGGTTTCTTGGAGGCAGACAACCGAGGCTGAGCTTTCATCAATTTTGTTGCGAACAACTCTCTGACTTGCATCTAAATTAAGACCACGCACATTCCAACATAGAACACGCCAACTTCTAGATAATTGACAATCCATAAACACATAAGAAAATAAAGGTAGCAGCACAGCCACACAATGACTGGCACAAAATAAGTTCAAGTACATCCAACCCAAAGCCACAGTAAGCACCAAAAGTTATAAGACTAGAATAAATAGGACTAGGGCCCGACACAGCAGCCCCCCAAAATGAAGTAAACACAATCATTTTAAACATCATTGTCCTTCTTGGGTGAAGTAGCTAGATATTCCATAAGAAGCTCCACAGTTAGCTTTTCTGGTGCAATACCGAGGCTTCGGCCCACAGACTGAATTACTCTAATGGGCATCGCAGGAGGGATCTGCACAAAAGTTGAGTCCACCTATGATGATTCACTTGGCTCCACCATGGGCTTAGCTCTTGGCTTCCTCTTCTTGGGCATGGGTGAAGGCAGCTCCTACAAGATTGGTTTAAAATCATCCTGTTTGACAGCGCTCCATTTCCACCGGCGAACAGAGGTATCCACAATAGGGGTCGCCTTATTCCGCAAGGTTTTCTTCCTGATGCACTGCACAGAGAAAGCAAACTGATCATCTATAGCTACTTCAGGAGCCACACTCCTCGCATCAGAATCGTCTATATCAAAGAAAAGGACCCGAGCAACTATTCATTGTTTCACCGGTGATACAGATTTGCCTTCAGGCAGAAAAACCATCTTGGACATCCACGTGACATCATCAAAAGCAATAGCCCATGTTCGCTTTGAGAGCACTAGTGGATCAGCAGAGGTCATATGCGTTGGCCAAGGTATAACTATAGGGGAGAGGATATCCATGAGTGTTTCAAAGGTATGCTTCCAAGCCATGATGGGGGGCAGAGGAGGCCCATAAACAACCCTGACCATACCAATCATCAGATTCACCGGCTGAACAATTGGTTGCTGATATGGGACAATCGCGAGAGGGTTTTGTTCAAGGAGGGTGCTACTCCACTTGCTCTTCATCATGCACATGCTGGTTCTAAACTCCCAGAATTTGGACTGAACCAGAGGAGCTTGGCTGATCAATGACCATTGATTCTTGCTCTTGGGCAGGTGCCTCCTGTTGGACAACAAGCTCCTCAACATTCCAACCCCAACCATTACCATCCTACTGATCCCGTGGTTCCAGATTCTCAAGCATCGGCGGTAGAGGCACATCATTCCATCCCAAAGCCAGATAGGGAGGAAGCGCAAACATTAGGTTATCAGGAACCAATTGCCCTGGCAGTGGATGCGGGTTACCATTGAGTGGCATGGGGTCCTCATCTTGGGGTAGCTTTTCTGCAAAATTTGCTCCAAGGATATAGACAAGTGCTATCCAAGAGAACCTCGCACCACCCCATGTAGCATATTCAGAGAAAACAACACTTCGGGGAACAAGAGCATCTTCAGGCAAAGAGGCGAAAACCACTGGCCGCACCATATAAGGATCATCACTGACCCAATGATGGAACTCACCAAAGGTGTTAACTACGACACTTAAATCTTCAGTGTTACTTAAATCAAGTGGAATCCCCAGGAACATGATGCATCCCTGACGGAATACAACAGCAGCACGAAAACCATCACCCTCATTATGCTTCAAAAAATGGACAAAAGAATCATTCCCAAGGTCTTGCGGAACCATCTGTACTACAGCAAAACGCTCCCCAACATCCCGCAACTCAAACAACCCAACTCCCACAATCCATGGTTGCGTCGAGCGCACATGAAAACCCCGATTGTTAAGCAACTCAACCACTTGCTGTCGTATCTGTCCAATCTGCTCCACTGGCGGCGCCGGCATGACTTCCGCTACGAGATATTGCTCATGGCGACGAGCGATGGGCGTCACCGGAGTAACGAAGGGGATTACGTGAAGGGGATTATGCAAAGTAAATGATCAAGTATAGAGTTTTTTTGTGGCTTAACTTTAGGAACTATGGATCTTTGATGATTGTCTCTTTAGAGCTCTTATGATCAGTTCCAGGCATTTACCACATACACACCTGTTCAAGAGAAAGCTGAATAATATTCGTTTGTAGTGTTGCCACCACGTATGGTAATAAACTCATAGCTGAAATCCAAGTTGTCGCTCTTCGTGGATCTTTCATTGGGAGGTAGAGACCTCATCATAACATCAAGAAAGGTGATGAAGCCATATTTACACACGTATACATGCATCTAGTAGCAAGGGCCATGGCATCAACGAGAAGCTGTAATACCATGTAAGAGATAAAACAAATTTTTTTGGCGTAATCTCATTCACCCTTCAACTAAGTTCCTCTAGACAATTTAATCCACAAGTGATATCAATTCTATTAAAATTAACAACACAGGGTTGAACATTTCAAACATCATCTTCTCTACAATTATCTCAACACCCAAGTCTTTGAAGACTTTCTCTTGTGCATGGTTATTGTTAGTTAAGATCATTTAATTTATAACAGTCCCACAAAAAGTCTTGGTTATTTAGATTAAATGGAACAAAGGCTACAAAATTATTTCAGCTACTAGAACAAAACCTTTGTTTTAATTACCAAGACTTATTCCCTCTTGCACACATCACACATACTACAACTACATCTACTCTAAGTATTTCAGGTGCAAAAGATGAGAGTCATAAGGCATACCTTCATGGTTGTGAATTCACACACTTCTCTCCCTTGTTCTTGCATTCCCTGTTGTCCTGAGTAGATAAAATCCTCTAAAAACCAAAAGAAAACGAACTCCAAGGGAAAAAATAATATGAACAAGGCAAATATTATTCTATTTTTTTGAAAACCAACTTGCAAATGAAAAAACGCAAAGGCAAAGAAAAATGAAAGCAAATAAAAAGTGAAGTGTTGGAATAAACGAACACAAGTGTTTTGAAGCTCTATGAGATTAAGTACAACCTCATGAAAATTATTTCAAATACCACCACATCTTGATGGATACGTGGTAGTGACATCCCGCAGTCTTAATATTTTGCAAGCCAAAATAGACGGGATCCTTGTGTGAGTTGGTCAGGAGCCTGTCCTTGGATCCAGTTGGAGAAGCTCAAACTCATGTGGGCGGATGTCTCTCTCAGGGGCTCGACGAGGTTACTCATATCCTTGATGGAGCCCTGGAGAGTGTAGAGGTCAGCATAGGTGGTGTAGCCTTCTTGTGGTGGATGCTCTTGGGGTTGCTCCTCTTCTTCGTCGGTCGCGAGTTCTTCTTCATCTACTTGTTCAGGTTCTGGGCCTTCTTGGTCAAAAGGTGCATCTCCATCTTGTGTCATATAATGCAATTGTTCATGTTGTATGGAGAAACAGTTAGGCATGGGAGTGGGCAACAGGTGTGCCACTACAGAAATTTTGAAGCAATGAAATCCACGGCTAACTACTTCCACTCGAGCGCTAGAAAGAACGCTAATAATAACAAGGTTGTTACCGACAATGTGTCAAGTATGACTGTAGTTGACACTAATAGAATTGGCTAACATGGTGATCTATCCTCCACACACACAAGATCTCCTTGTGCATGATTTGCTTGATGCGGGAGGTGTAGCAAAATTATTGCCCCTGAGTTGGGAGAATAGACGACATTCGAATTTCTTGCTTTCCCGAGAAGTAGCATGTTCTCATCATTTACCTTAGATACTCTAATTGTGCCTGGAATGAGTTAGTGATAACATAATAGAAATAGCATATAGCAGGACAATCAATTCAACTGACACTTTTCTTAGATGCATCGACGCTCATCAAATAGAAGGATTGCCTCGGATGCAGGTTAGTGAAATCATAAACATATCAAAGATCATGATCATTGTTGGGTAAGGCAAAGTTATTACACCGCTCATCAAGAGTAATGTTGAAATCTTGGTCCAAGAGATGAAAAGTGATCCGCTCCTCCTCATAGGCATTTGGCACAAGCCCAACATTATGCAAGAGAGTGCTAGGAAACTCATGTGTCATGCGTTCATATGTCTCACATCCCTGATAAAAAATCGTACAACCCAGCATTATCACAAAGAAAATTGAATTCATTAGTAATACCTAGCTTTACGAGTGCTGACTCACATGCCCACTTTGTTGCCTTGATCTTCCTCGTACTAAGTTTCTAAAACTTTCTTTTGGCTTCATGGTCGGTGAAGACAATCCCCCGAGTACAAAAATTTTGGGTTGTGCTCGAAGCACCACATACACAAGTGGATTTCTATGTAAACATTTACAAAATATTTTTTCAATCCAATACAATTAAAAAACATTGATCCTATGGTAGTCACAACATCATACTCCTCTAAAGACATACACAAGCCAGGCCAAATTCGAAATTGGATAAAAAATATGCATTTCTTAGTCATGGCAATGCTAAGAACATGGATTCACGAAAAATAAGTTAGCAATAGGAGGATAAAAAAACCATAGATCGATCACACTTAAGGATTAGAACCAAAGCGAATGAGTAGGGAGATCGGGCAAAGTTTTGCTAGGGTTTGGAGAGGTTTGGAGGAGGAAGAAGAAGAATAGAAAGAGATGAGGATCGAATTATCTCCTTCCCAAGGCTCTTTGTGGCTGCCAGGGCACCAAATGACTGCCCATAGCACATCGCTCGTATGAAACGCCTTCGCTAACCTTGATAGCTTACCTATTATTGCACTTGCTTCAAATGGCCACCCAAATGGGAGTCCCGTATGGAACATCATCAAACGCTTTGGATTTCTTCTCTGTCTCTACGCAGGTTTGAAATGACCGCCCAAATGAGCGCATGCGCTCGTATGGAATGTTGTATTATAACTTGTTTCCTCTGGCTATTGTTTGCTGGAACTGTCACGATGTCATACGACCATCTAGATGACCGTCCTGGTCGTCTGAAAGGCCATCTTTTGATCTGTTTCTTCCAAAACTTCACTTTTTCTTATTTATACCATGGGTAAGTTCCAACACAATACATAGGCATATTTCCAGACATTTGAACTTCAATACAACATATTAATTAATTTGCGCAAAGCAAAGCCTTCATTGGAACGACTCTTTGATACTTGCAATTTGCATTGGGTTTTCCGTGAAGAGGAACGGGTTACCGCAACACAATGTGGGTAAATATTTCCCCCGGTTATGAAACCAAGGTTTATCGAACTAATAGGAATAGCAATCCTCAACCATCTTCAGCAGATGCACATAAAAGAACAAACAACTTGCACCCAACATCTGCAAGAGGGTTGTCAATCCCCTTGCTCTCGTTATTTGCGAGCAAGTGAGTTGTGTAGATAATTATAAATTTCAAAATAAAATACAAGAAAATATATAACATCAAGGTAGTAATAGCATTTGTGAATATATAAGTAAATAGACCTGGGGGGCATAGAGTTCTCTAGTGGTATCTCTCATAGAAATAGCATACAGTGGGTAAACAAATTACTATTGGGCAATTGATAGCAAAGCGAATATTTATGCGATTTTGACGACAATGATCATGTGTATGTATGCATCACATCCATAAGAAAATAGGCTGATTCCTACCTACACCTATTCCTATCACACCACTCATCGACCGCTATCCAACATTCATCTAGAGTATTAAGTAAAATAGAGTAATGCTTGGAAAACGATGACATGATGTAGACAAAGTAAACTCAATCAATATGAATAAAACGCATCGTTTTATCCTTAGTAGCAACAACACAAAGATGCAACTTTTCCCCTGCTGTCACTGGGATATAGAAACTCGTCAGGTTGAACCTACTAAAACGCACCACTCCCACCGAAGAAATATCAATCTAGTTGGTCAAACTATCTCAATAGATTGGAGAGAATTACGAAGCTCTAATGATCATGCAAATAATAATCTTAGTATTCAGGTTTGACTCAAATACTTTTCATAAATAATCTGAACATAAACTCACAATTCATCAGATCCCAACAAAGATACCATAAAAAGGGATTACATCGATAGATCAAGGCAAAGATGTGATGAACATTGTATTGAAGATCAAGAGAGAGAGAGAGAGAGAGAGAGAGAGAGAGATTTCCATCTAGGTACTACCTACGGGTCCATAGGCTATGATGAACTACTCACATTTCATCATGAAGGCAACAAGGTTGATGAAGAGGCTCTCCGTGATCGATCCCCCATCTGATAGGGTGCCGGAACAGAGCTCTAGATAGGCTCCTGTCGGAATAGAGACTTGCAGCAGTGGAAAAAGTATTTCGGGATCTCCCTTAGATTTTTTGGGATATTAGAAAATTTATAGGCTAGAGAGGAACATCGGGGATGCTCAAGGGGGCCAACACATATCAGGGCGCCCCCAAGGCGCGCCCTGATGTGTAGTGGGGCCTTTGTGTGCCTCCCGGCGTCCTCCCAAAGCTTCCAGGTCTTCTTTTGGTCAAGAAAAAATCATCAAAAAGTTTCATGGAAATTGGACTTCCTTTGGTATTGTAAACCTAAAAAGTCAAAAACATGCAGAAAACAGCAACTGGCACTGGGCACTAGGTCAATAGGTTAGTGCTCAAAAATATTATAAATTGGGAAACAAATGCCCAAAAAGTATCCTAGAATGATAATATATTAGCATGGAACAAAAAAACTTATAGATACGTTGGAGACGTATCACTCTTCCAAACTCAACTTATGTATCTAGAACTTCAATCACCCTTTTATTTGCGTGGGTTGCCTCCCACGAAGCGCTTGTTTTTGGTCGGATAGCTTGACCATAATGGTGATCAAGATCATGCAAGAATACCATGACCGTAGCTTCTGGCATTCATAATGATGCCTTATCTTGTATAGGTCTTCATTTTATTTTTCCTGGGGAAGTTTCTTACAAAAGGATCTTTAGCTGATAAGTCAAATCTAATATTCCCTTAGACACATTTATCACAACTTTGATAGTCCTTCGAAAAGGTCTACCAAGAATTATAGGATCAGTGGGATCTTCAAGCATATCAACTATCACAAGATCAATCATGATAGGGCAATCATTTATCTCAATTATAACTCCATGCTTAATGCCTAATGCTTTGAGTGAAAGTACAATTATCCATATTCAGTATAATCTCAGTACTAACATAAGGATTTAGATTGGGACTATCATAAACATATTTTGGGATAGTGAAAACACTAGACCCTAGATCACATAAATCATTGAATTTATTTAAACCAATCCCAGTCTATAGTAGGCTAAAAAGTATCTTCTTTCTTACCTGGTAACTTATTCTCAAGCTTTTTTCTTTCATCATCTAACTCACATACCTTGGTTGCAACTTGTTCAATGAAAACATTATATACTTAGTTGTCAGATACCTTAGGTAGTGGGTATTTCATTGATATCATATTTACAAAATCTACATCGATATAATTATATTCTGGCACATGGCTTGTGTCCAGTTCTTTTGTTGCTTCTTACCATCTTAACATCTCCATCCGGTTTAGGTTCTGGTTTGCCTGCAAATTTAGCCAATATCAATGTTTGGCTCTCTGCAATTTTAGCCACTTGTGCTTCCATATTCTTGGATCTTGTATCAAGCATCCGCACATCATTTGCTAGTCTAGCAATCTTACTGGTCAACATACCAAGTAAGTTATCATGATTGTTCAAAACAGTTTAAAGTTTTTGTTCTACTTAGTTTGACTAGCAATGAGACTTTTTAGAGTATGTTCAAGAGAATTTCTATTGTTGCTATTATCTCCCTAAAAATTATTAGGTGCTACATTATTATTAGGACAAGGAAGTCTAGGAGCATATCCATTATTTTTGTAGTTGGGATTGTATCTATTGAGAGCAATAAAACACATGACTAACTTCATCATTAGTGATGGCATTGGCGTTGACCTCTTCTTTACCTTTCATGACGGAGATGAGTTCAACAAGCTTGGTTGTCAACTCCACATTATTTTCTTTAGTTGCATTCACCCTCTTGGTGGTGGTTCTGTCAACATGCCATTGTGCATGGTTTTCTTGCATATCATCAAGAACTTTCTTGACATCCTCCATAGGATTTCCCACGATTGTTCCTCCTACAACTGTATCAAGCATAGTTTTTGACATATGATTTAAATTGGTATAAAACTTATGAAGGATTAACCACTCCTCCATTACATGGTCAGGGAAGTTTCTTATAGTTTCCTTCATTCTTCCCCATGTAAGTGCTAGTGGCTCACATTCGTCTTGCTTGAAACATGTAATATAAGAACGTAGTTGCATAGTTTTTGTAGGTGGGAAAAACATAGATAAAAAATTGCTGCAACAATCAGCCCAAGAAGTTGTATTGCCTTTAGGTAAAGCTAAACGCCATTCATTTGCTTTTACTCTCAAGGATAAAGGAAATAGACGGAACTTCAAAGCATCAGGATCATAATCCCTAATGCGTGTCATATTGCACAATTCAGTAAAATTATGCAAGTGCATGCCAGAATATTTAGAAGGAGACCCTCCAAATTTGCCTTGTTGGACCATGGAAACTAAGTTCGGTTTGATATCAAACTCAGCGGCTGCAACCTCTGGTTGTGTTATGGGTTCACGCATGAAGTTATTGCTGTGATAGAAAAATGATACGCCTCCGCCGTATCTATAATTTTTTAATTCATGCCAATATTCTACAACTTTTATATACTTTTGGCAACAATTTATATGATTTTTTTGGACTAACATATTGATCCTATGCCTAGTGTCAGTTCCTGTTTTTGCATGTTTTTTGTGTCATGGAAAATCCGTATCAAACGAAGTCCAAACGCGATAAAAAATACGAAGATTTATTTTGGAATATATGTGATTTTTTGAAGGTGGAATCAAGACAAGATGGTGCCCGAGGTAGCCAGAAGGCACCAGGGCACGCCTAGGGGGTATGGGCGCACCGTTCTGCCTTGTGACTCCCTCGTCCCTTGGGATTTTCTTTCGCTACAATAAAGATAATTTCCCGAGAAAAATCCCCTCAAAATTTCAGCCTAATGGATCTCCAGGAATATAAGAAACAATGAAATAGGAGCTCAAAACAAAAGAGAACACACACACACACAAAGAGAGAGAGAGAGAGAGATCCAATCTCGGAGGGCTCCTACCCTTTAGGAGCCATGGCATCCATGGACCAGAGGGAAACCTCTCCTCCCACCTAGGGCGATACCAATGAAGAAGAAGAAGGAGGGGGCTCTCTCCCCTCTCTCCCTGTTGTGTCAGAATGCTGCCGAGGCAACCGTCGTGACAATGATGTACACTAACAACTCCGCGTCTTCCTCACTACCACCATTACCTTCCCTCATTTATTTACAACAGTCCAATCTCCTGCATGCTGTTGCACCCCTACTTGAACATGGTGCTTTATGCTTCATATTATTATCCAATAATGTGTTGCCATCCTATGATGTGTGAGTAGATTTCTTTTGTCCTATGGGTTGATTGGTGATCTTGGTTGGTTTGAGTTAAGTGTTTTATTTTGGTGTTGTCCTATGGTGCCTTACGTGCTGCACACACGATGGGGATTCCCGCTCTAGGGTGTTGCAATACATTCATGATTCACTTATAGTGGGTTGCATGAGTGACGAAAACACAAACCCGATTATGGGGTTTGTTGTGTATGGGAGTAAAGGGGACTTGTTACTTAATGCTATGGTTGGGTTTTACCTTAATGATTGTTGGTAGTTGCGGATGATTGCTAGAGTTCCAATCATAAGTTCATATGATCCAAATACGGAAAGTATGCCAGCTCATGCCGCTCCCTCATATAAAATTGCAATAATGATTACCGATATTTTTATCAATTTCCTAGGACAATCTCGCAAATCCTACCACCACTTTTCCACACTCGCTATATTTACTTTATTGTTATTTTATTGAAACAACACCTAAAGTTTATTTCCACGTTCTTTATTATCTTGCAAAACTATCTTATCACACCTACAAAGTATTTCTAGTTTCATTCCCGCAAAGTAGTTTATTTCTTGTACTAGGTAAAGTGAACATTGTCACGTGTAGAGTTATATGGTGGTTCATAGAACTTGAGGGAATATTAATTCTATATTTATCTCCACATTGGGTTCGACACTCTTACTTATCGAAAAAGGCTACAAACGATCCCCTATATTTGTGGGTTATACAAAACTTCTAATATTACGAGCCATGGCAATCTTTTTGGTATTTTAAACTGACAAGACTTTAAAAAATGAAAGCTGAAATAATAAAAAAACAGAAACTAAACTTTAACAAAAACTCTAAACACAAAGACTAGGAACACTAAACTCCTCCCCGACAACGCCGCCAAAAAAAGGTCTTGATACCTCCTTTTGTATGACCCGGTGACGAATCAGAAAGTACCCCACATATATTTCCCCAAGAAGTGACATGGGTTATCAAACCCACGAGAGGAAGGTTCCGTTAAAGCAATGGTCTATAGCAAGCAATTGTTAAAGGATTAATTCCAGCTTTTGACTGGATCAATCAATCTAGTAGTGATGTAATACTTATAATAAAAAGAAGATGTGGGTATTGGGGTTTAATGCTTGCAACCATGTATTTCTGTTGGGGCCAGATTGGGCATTAAATTCTGCCCTAGAATTCACCCATCGACATGTGCTTGTTACAACCGAAGTGAGGGATGTGTCCAAATAACATCTTGATCGGCGTGACTCCTGCATCTAGCATAAGTTGTCCTACCATAGGCCCTATCAATAGTGTGGGGTTGCCTCGATAATTAAGATTATAATAATCAGATAGGAGCTTTGAGTTTATATTGACTACACCTCATAAATACCCAAGGATTTGATCCATTTTACCATACCCTTCTGTCACTAGTGTTCAGAATAACACTTCACGTTCTCCTTTCTCCCAGACTTACCGTGACTCGCTCTCTATGATCCCAGGTACTTGTAGGGATGAAGAACATGTACAAGACAAGAGACATCTATGTAACAATTTTATATCACACATACGGGACATTATTCAAAGCTTTTCCATTGATCGCCACGACAAATACAAAGGGTTACAAGGCCTATACCTCAAACCATACCTTACTGAACTACTCACACATGGAGATCAAATCACATGAGGAAAATATTGAAGAACACATCTTGAGGATTCATTGATTGGTAATATGTCTTACAATGTTTGTCTTGTGTGATGCATGATTACAAGTATGAATTAGATGTAGATGAACTATGGTGGTGGTGGTGGAGGCTACGGTTTATGAAGGGATGAATATGGCTCTGTTTTTCACGGCTTACTCGATGCTCGATGTTCTGTTGACATTTCGGCTGGGTCCCCTTTATAAAAGTTGTTTAGGTGGACGATCTGCCTTGGTTTCCATGAAACAGGACCACTCAAATGAGCGTTCGAGTTGTATGGAACGCCGTATTTTGCTTTAGCACCTCTGGTGCGCCTCCTTTGGTTCCCTCTATCTGCTCCTTTAATCCTTTCCATGCTTTGACTTGATTTAGTCCATTTGTAGCCCATTTCCTGTATATTCACAATAAAGAGAGGATTTGTGGAATCTTTGAATTCATTAGGTTGTGTTCACCTAGTTACATATCTAGTGAACCCTATTTATCTGCATATCCTCAAAGTTAACAAAGAATATTAAAATTTGTAGTATCCTATTCATCCACCCCTCTAGTAGGCCGTATCAATCCTTTAAGATATGCTCTTCTAGCGAGAATTTTATCGATGATAAATGGAGCGTCCCATGCTAGGGACAGCTTGTTCTTACCCATCTTGACATAGATCCGACATAAAATGAGATCTCCGTCATTGAACACCCGACCTGAGACTTACCAATCATGATATCCACTACTGTCACCGTCATCGCCACCCCCTTTGTTGCTGGCGTTTGGCATGTCCACCATGTAGATGTAGTAGGTCAGTGTTGTCTTCCAATTTATGGTAGATGGTGACCGGGTACGCATGGATCCGTCGATCGCCTCTTCCTCAGGCTTAACCTCATCGGGTTCTACCTTGATAACGTTGGTGAGATCCTCGATGTTGGCAATGAGATGGGTGGTGGGTGGGTTGAGAGCTCACTTCCTTATGGAATCTCTAGAATCCAATTTGTCATCGAGATCGGGAGAGCCAACTCCGCAAGTTCCTAGATCCGATCTAACATAAGTCCACAAGAAACTTCCCACACTCTACCTTGGTATGGATAAGACTATGACCAAGGGAAATGCCTGTGTAATGCGGTCTGGCCTTGAATTTGGCAAGGGTTACTCACACTTCTATTAGATCTGGTCTTAGATCGAGTCCGAGGAGTGGTTTCGAGGTTCAATCTGACATCGACCCCGTCGAGGGCTTCTCACGTTGTTCCAAGGCCTAATCTGTCATTGTGCCTGGGGAGAGCAACTCATGCAGATCTTGGATTTGTCGAGATGTCAAACCCGTGAAAATCAGCTCTCCTCGGAGTCTGTGGTATACTCCATGTTGCTGAACCTCACGATCTGACCTGGATCAAAGGACTCAATCTGGCTGAGGTGACCAATTGAGTTAGCAACAAGGTGACGCCACCGAAGATTAACATCTATCCCATCACGAAGATGATGTCGGAACCGATGTGGGTGTTGATCCACACTCCCATCATGTAGCGACGTTCACAGAGCAGAACATGTGATAACGACTTGAGTAGATGGTGAGTCGTTCGACGTTCCGATCTTTCACTGTACTAGCAGCAGCAACAAGAAATTACGGTCAAACAAAGATGCAAGATCATAAACTTGCAGCGAGTAGATTAAACCGACTTGATGCACAACATCGATAGAATCCTGCATAGATCAGCAAAAGCAAACTCGATATTTGATGTCCCGTAACATGGGGCGTTTCTGGATTTTTATTGAACTGATTAAAATCAAACTTGACCCTTTACATGGCTAGATCGGCCAGTATTTAAGGATCACACATACTCCATTTTGAAACCGACTCCAAGCTTTCCTACTTCCTGTAACAAGCGGATATATCTTTCCCTAGTTGAACCAAAACATAAGGACCACTAGGATTCTCTCTTATCTCAACTAATTAATATTACCTACTTAATTATTCGTCCAATTGATCACATAAAACAAAATTGGACGACGTACTAGTGCTAGATGGAACCGATTCAGAAAATGTTTAGTATGGTTCCTCTACAATACTCAGAGTTCTGAATATTGTCCTAACATCATTTGGTTCTGCTTCTCGTGATGGTAGTTGAAGTGCAATTATGACCACCATCAACAAGTTATAATTGACAGCTTGATCAATTCTTGCTAATACAACAGTGGAAACATCATCCCCTTCTTGAAACAAAGCCATCCTAGATTTTGTGGTACCTTTGTCGGCTTTCCATTTAATTGAGATGATAACATCCTCTTTGAGGTCATTGGAAAACATCGGTGGTAGTAAGTGTCACTCTCCAACATCCCAAAATGAATACATGTTGTACCTTCCATCATGGGTGGAAAGATGATCATATTTCCATGGTCTCCCCAACAACAAGTGGCATGCATCCATTGGCAAAACATCACAAATCACTGTATCATTATAGTTGCCAACTGAAAAATTCACACATACCCTGTACATAACTTTCAGTTTGCCAGACTGATATAACCACTCAATGTAGTGTGGTTGTCTGTGCTTCCAGGCAGGCAACCCTAAAGAATCCACCAAGTGCTTGTTGACTACGTTGGTGTAGCTTCCTCCATCTATGATCAACTTACAATTGGTGTTTTTGATTTTGCATTGATTTTAAAAAAATATTCCAACACTTACCCTTATCCTCAATGCGATCTTGTTGCACTCATTGTACCATCAATGATGGGTATGACTCCTCGGCTTCAAAAGTCATGGTCACCTTTTCAACTTCTTACGATTTCTCAGTACAAGTGTCAAAAATGGCCTCTTCATCACTAGCATATGCATAGACATCTCTTGTGATCAATACTCTTTGCTCATTAGGACATTCATGCCTCATATGTCCCTGGCCTCCACCGTTGAAGCACTCTATTTCACTAGTATGTGTGTCAGGCTGTGCACTCGAATCAACTCTTGATGCTCCCATTTTTGGAACATCCTTTTGAACTAAACCATTAGATCAATTTGATGATGCCATCTTGGAACAGGTGCCACCATCATGATGTCCTGCAAGTGCACAAGGCTATGTAGAAATTTTGTGATAAGTAAGGTTTGTTGCCCACATCGAGCGAATACGATGGCACCAAAATCCACGTGATTGTGTTGTCACTAACACAACCACACTCACACCCAAACCGGGGTTTGGAAATAGTTCACTGAAGTAGGTTTCTGAAGGAGGTAAAGATGGGAATTTAAATAAGATACTAGATATAACGGAAAAGTAAATACTAAATTAAACAAATAAAAAAACTAACATAGGTATGTGATGTTTAAATTCAGATTGATGGCATCTAGGTACGGACTCATTCGATATGGGCTCTGAATGGAGTTAATCTTTACGACTATGCCACATGATGGCTAAGTAAGTGCCTGCATTGTAGGATACGGTAATCTATGGATGGTGGGTGGTCCCTCACATAATGTTATCCCTCAAGATGTGATGTATTGAGATAACTCATTCATCCTACTTCTTATCGCATACCTAAGGCGGCTAATGCAAAGATATTAAGGTCCTCGGTGATTTGAAGACTAGACGAGGGCATTAGGTTTTGAGGACAACCGTGATTCCTAGAGTAATTGTCCTCCCCTCAAGATATCTGCACCTCTCATGTCACATTTCTACCAGTTTGCACAATCCTCTATCTACTTCATGTGTAGCCTAAGAGTTGAACGTCTCCAACACCAATGGATTGAATCTCTCCAATCACTAAATTACCATGTATGTAAGTAAGCAACACGAAGCAACACACATAAATGGATGAAACATATCAAGCAAGCACTTACTAATTGACCGACCCATATCCAACAACTAAAAAAGTAACATCACATAAAGAGGGGTTCACGAGTTACTACAAACCATCACGGAGACCATAATGGGGGAGGAATAAGGGGTGATGATGATGGTGGTGAAGGCGGCAGAATGACAAATGATGGTGGTGATGGTGCGGCAGCGGCGGCCCATGTACGTGCCCCGCCGGTGGCGTCTCCCTTCCGGTCTCCCTCTTGGTGTTCCTGATGTGGAGGTAGATGGACGTAGAGATGATGCTTGATGAAGATGAGAATGAAGATGGATGATGGAGGCATCTAGGGTTGGAGGAGTTCATATAGGATCTCTTCATATGCCTCATCCCTTGATGTGGCATCTGTCCTTTGATCCAAGGGCTCTAGATGAGCCCAATTCTCTCCCAAATCATCCCTTAAAGGCCAAGGAAGTTTAGGGAACAGACATGGATGAAATCCATGAAGAATCCCATCACAAGAAGCAACTTTGAAATCTGTATGCATGTCAAACGACCGCCAAAACGACCATGTGCGGTCATTCAAAAGGTCGTCTTTCGGTATGTCCTCTTCCAGTAAAACGGTCGCCATTTCTTCATACGAACTCGGAATTTGACGTTCTTTGGTCTTTGGATTCGTATGGACAATGTTGATCCATTTATGGATGTATATCTTGATTTGGAAAAATGGTTTTTTCCACCTTCGAAATGGCTAAGTTTGGGTCCTGGATGTCCACCATTTGAACTCCTTTCATCGTGCTAAGTTCTTGGGAAGTCCATATCACCTAAAAGAAAGACAAAGAGAAACAAAACTAATAAGAACTTATAAAGAATAAAGATTATGCAATGCTCATGGTGGAAAGGATAAAAAATGGAAATCATGCATCTGCACATATAATCGGCTTAAAGGAACATGATATGACTTCATGTATAGAGATAATGTGCAACAAATGAGCTCTAAAGATGTGTAAAATTTGAAGCCATCAAGCTCCCCAAGATTAAATCTTGCTTGTCCTCAAGTAATAAGGTTGACTATCTAAGCTCATTATTGCTAACTCTAGGCACACATTGAAAACAAAAGTACAGAATTGATATCCATATTCATCTTGCAAGTTTGCAAAAGTTATCTAGCATGGGAGTAATACCTGGAATCCTCTTAGTTCCATTGCCATGGAGGTTAAGAAAGAGCGAATATTTTTGTCGAATCCAAATTCCCATTGTCAAAGGTTTAGAGGGAATGTCACTATTATGCTGGGGACATAACAATGACTATAATGGACAAAGAAATCATGCATCAACGATTGCTTCAAAAAGACCAACCCAAGGCATACCAAGTACAATAGCAAGATCGTATGTGTACATTAATCAACCAGTCAACTACATATGTAGAACTAAGCGCAAGCCGATGCATCGCACTCAAGGAAAAATAGAATAATCATTGGGGTTTAAGAAGACAAAAACAAAGAAAGTCTTGCATCAATGCAGCTGACCATTAGGCAACGGAGAAGGCCTTATGATCCTTGTCAATGCAAGGAGTAGGGAACGCCATGTAGTGGATCCACTATAGCTATAAGTTTATCAAAACTATCCTAATGCGGCTAAGTGGGTGTGCATCCAATTTGCTTGCTCATGAAGACCTGAAGAATTTGAGGAAGCTCGTCATCAAACTATACAAGCCAAGTTCTATAATGTAGATATCCCACTCGCATAGTCATGAAGTATATGAAAACTCTCTATATGAAGTACTCCCTCTGTTTATAATATAAGAAGTTTTGGCAGTTTAAATTGAACTGCCAATACGTCTTATATTTATAAACAGAGGTAGTACATGGTACTGCTTAGAAGCACATGTGTGGTAAAAGGATGGTAGCATGCCCCTTCTGTCTTTTTCTCCCATTCTTTTCTTTTCTTCCTTTTTTATTTTCTTCTCCCTTTTTGCTTTTTAGAAGTCTCAAGGACCTGCTCCCCATTTTTTTGAGGACTCATAAGTATCCACCATTATTTTCCTCATTGGGACATGCTCTAATAATGATGATCATCACACTTTTATTTACTTACGACTCGATAAAATGAAAAAGATGATTACATATGAATGCGTCTGGTGATGTACAAGGGTGTGCAATGATCTAGCATAACATGTATAACAATGATGAATGGTGGCTGCCCCACAAATATCATGCCAGCTCATATGATCTTGCAAAGCAAATGAAAAAACATGTCTCCTAGTAATGTAATGTAAAAAATGATGGTAGTGCAAGGCGATATTCTTAGAATGGCTATGGAAATGCCATGGTAGGTAGCTATGGTGGCTGTTTTGAGGAGACTAGGTGCTTTATGTGTAGGAGAACAAGATGAAGTCCTCCCATGGGTTTGGATGCACCTACGAAGTAAGAGCCAAGTATCAATGCGAGAGTGGGAAATGCACGGTACTATAGAGGGTGGGAAAATAAGATGCCATGGAAGTGCAAAGTCTTCGAAGTCGCATTGGTCATAAAGAGCTCAAAAACTACACAAAAGCATCACAGTGTCATATTACACAAGATTCAAATGCTAAGTACCCCAAGGGGGTTGTTGGGAAGGGATAACCCCATTACGCGTCCTGAATCAACCAAAGACTCTAGGTTCATCAGCTAAAAGCTTCTACAAGCATTCAATGGCTAATCAAGTCTCCACTAGATTCCCCAGCTTAAGTTATTAGGTGAAAGAGAGACAAGAATTCAAAGGACTCCTTTATTGGTTTTTCGATAAAAAGAACTTGGCAATGTATTTCATAGGGTAACAAGATTTCATCATGCTAGGTGAAACTAGAGAAGGACAAGCATGTCAGAACATCCGAACATATGGTTACATGAAAACCCTACGATATGAGCATTGCATAAAACCCTACGAATGCAAACATAATGTAACATCCCAAAATTTCATTCGGCATGTTATAACAATAGCTATGCATCCATTCATAATGGTTGTAATTGCATTGTTGAAATAATGTGCTAGTTGAAAGCTCCCTGGTGAATTGTCGAAACCCTATTCCTATTTCCCTTTCTTTTGATTTCAAATTTTGGAAAACCTCTGAAATTTTTCAAAAGTTAGAGGAGGAACATGACCTTCCATTTTAGGGGAAATTTTTTGAAAGTCATTTGACCCTTTGAACGAGGGGTTATTTGAAAAATATTTGAAACATGACTTAACTCCATTTTGGGCATTATTCTAAAAAATCTTAAAAAAAATAATTTTGGCTATGGAAAAATGTTAAACAGATTCCTTTATTTTTTTATGATAATATTAATATATAAAACTTATATATTTGGATCTGTATTTATTTTCCCTTTTATTCATAGGTTTCCTGTTTTTTGTAAAAGGGAGAAACGTGTTTTTAAATAGGAAAGCAGTGCACTAAATAGGAAAACACCATGCGGCCCAAGATCGAATCGGGCCGAAATCTCCCACCAACCAGATCTGAACCGTATTGGATCGACCACCTGATCACCATGCGCTACCTCCTTCTCTATGACCCCTCGGCCCATAGCCCGATCCCGCACCCTACCGGTCATCCCCTTCCTCCCCCTCGCCTCTTTCCTTCCCCGTCAACGAATGTCGCCGGATCCGAGTGGATCTGTGGCACTCCCCTTCCTTCTGTCGCTGCAATCCCTAAGACTATTTAAGCCGAGCCACACACCCTATTCCGCCCCCTAGCGCTCCCTCCCATCCACCGCCATGCCGTAGCCACTGCCTCACCGGAGTTCTGCCACCACTGAAGCTCCCCTAGGAAGCCCCGCTTGCCTCCTTCGCCCTAAGCTCCACAGCCGCCGCCAATCGACACTGGAGTGCCTCCGCCATCACCTAGTCATCTCTGTCATCGTCGAGGACCACTGGGAGCCCCTTGTGTCTCCACCCCCACTCTTGCCTCGTCAGAGTCCACCATCATCGGCGACCTCCACCACTGTGCGCCCCTTCACGTCAGATCTCGAACTGTCACACCCTATGTTTGTATCACTTTGCTATGATGGATTTATAAAATTTGGAACCAATTGAAACTTTTTGAGTGCATGCTTGTTTGAACTGTTGCTTCTTTGATTGTCTGGTTGATTATGTTTGGAATTCTTAGGTTCTACTCCTCTCCATATGCATCTTCCTTGATCCAAACTTCTTGCCCAATGATCATGCCATGTGAATAGTACCCAAAACTATTTTTATCAAGATTTATTTTTACCAAAAAGAATGTATTCAAAATAGGTTTTCAAAACCCCCTGAGTTGAGGTTTGCACTGCAAGTCCTCAAATTAGGTGGTTTCTTTTCCCCCAATGGCTTTATTTGAAACCTACTATGTATATGACTTCCCAAAACCAACAAATATTATTTTTAAAGATTATTTTACTATTTTATTTAAAGTCTTTTTCTTAAGTACATAAATGGTTTTCCATAAGGAAAAAATATTTAGTGCTTTGAAAATATTTGAGAAAAATTAGGGGAACTCAGTGGACATATATTTCCCGTATATATGAGCTTCAACACATGGTCATGTTCAAAATCATGGGCAAAACCCCTCAAAACACTGGAGTTCTGAGGAGGACTTTAGTCATGACCGTCATGTTATCTTTTATTTTCTCGTTAAATCGTAGGCTGTTGTTTCATTTTATCGCATGACTTGTATCTCGAGTTTGAACGTTTTGAGTTGATTAGTGAATGGATATTTCTTGTGTTAATGTTTGTTGCATTGCATATGGGTAGTGATTTTTTCTCTTTAGACCCTTGTTCTATTCTAATTCTCATCACTCTAAAAACATCAGATGCCTACGAGACATGATCCTGGCTCCAACTTCCCGCTGGAACTCACCCAACTCATCCAGCAACAGAATGCCCTGATGCAGTTGCTGTTACAGAACCAGACCAACAACAACAACAAAAACAACAACCCTCCACACCAGGATGACAACTTCACTCATTTCTTGAGGTTGATCCACCCGCCTTCTCTAGAAGCACCGAGCCCATAGTGGCAAATGATTGGCTCCACAAGATGGAGAGGGAGCTGATCATTGCTGGATGCACAAAGGCAGCGAAAGTGGGCTTTGCCACACATCAACTCGAAGGACCCACGGCTTCATGGTGGGAGAACTACACCACCACATATCCAATTGCTGGTGTGACTTGGAAGTAGTTCAAGCAGGCTTTCCGCACCGCTCATGTCTCAGCTGGAGCCATGAGTTTGATGAAGCGTGAGTTTCACAAGTTATGCATGGGGAATCGCTCTATGGACCAGTATGTGGATGAATTCAGCATGTTTGCCCCATATGCACCAGGAGATGTGGCCGATGATTCAGCCAAACAGGAGAAATTCATGGAGGGACTCAACAATGAGTTGAGCATTTAGCCGATGGTGGCTACTTTCAACAACCACCAGGAGCTAGCAAACAAGCCCCTCATGTTGGAGGGAAAGTAGTATAAGATCAAGAACCACAAAAGGAAATATGGACATGGGAAGTCCAACTCTGGAGCTAAACAGAAGCTCCAATACCGGATCAGGATCCGATAGAGTATGGAGGACACACTCATGTTCGAAATATGACCTAGAGGCAATAATAAATTTGTTATGATCATATTTCCTTATTCGTGATGATAGTATATTATCCATGCTAGAATTGTATTGATCGGAAACTCAGATACATGTGTGGATACATAGACAACAACATGTCCCTCGTATGCCTCTAATAGACTAGCTCGTTGATCAAAGATGGTTAAGGTTTGCTAGCCATGGACATGAGATTTCATTTGATAACGGGATCAGATCATTCAGAAAATGATGTGATGGACAAGACCCAAACTATAAACATAGCATATGATCTTGTCAGTTTATTGCTATAGTTTTCTGCATGTCAAGTATCTGTTCCTATGACCATGAGATCATGCAACTCAATAACACCGTAGGAGTAACTTGTGTGTATCAAACATCACAATGTAACTAGGTGACTATAAAGGTGCTCTATAGGTATCTCCGAGGGTGCCTGTTGGGTTGGTATGGATCAAGACTGGGATTTGTTACTCCGTGTGACGGAGAGATATCTTAGGGCCCACTCGGTAATACAACATCACTATAAGCCTTGCAAGCAATGTGGATAAAGAGTTAGCCACGGGATCTTGTATTATGGAATGAGTAAAGAGACTTGCCGGTAACGAGATTGAACTAGGTATAGAGATACCAATGATCGAATCTCGGGCAAGTAACATACCGAAGAACAAAGGAAACAACATACGAGATTATCTGAATCTTTGACATAGAGGTTCGACTGATAAAGATCTTCGTAGAATATGTAGGAGCCAATATGGGCATCCAGGTCCCGCTATTGGTTATTGACCATAGAGGTGTCTCGATCATGTGTACATAGTTTCTTGAACCCGCGGGGTCTACACACTTAAGGTTCGGTGACGATTCGATAGTATTGAGTTATGTGTGTTGGTGACCAAAGGTTTTTCGGACTCCTGGATGAGATGCCGGACATGACGAGGAACTCCGGAATGGTGTGGAGGTGAATATCGATATATAGGACGAAGGGAATCGGAGTCCAGAATCGTTTCGAGGGTACCGGGTTATGACCAGGAGTACCGAAAGGGGTTTAGGGGGGCACCGACAAGTGTTGTGGGGCCTCATGGGCCAAGGGGAAGGGGCAAACCAGCCCACTAAGGGACTGTGTGCCCCCCTCACCCTTTCCCACATAACCAGGAGAGGTGGGGCACCCCCTCTAGGGTTCCCTCCACCTGGCTTGGGGGGCAAGTCACCCTAGGGTTTCCCTAGGGGGCGCCCCATGTGCCTTGGTCGTCACCCCCTAGATGGGATCTAGGGGCGCCACCCCTCCTCCTTTCCCCCTATATATAGATGAGGAGAGGGAGGTCAACCGCACCTAAGAAAATCCATGTGCTGCCCTCTCTCCCTCTAGATAGCTTCTCCTCTAGATCTATTCGGTACGGCTTAGCGAAGCTCTGCCGGATTAGCTCCACCACAACCGCCACCACGTCGTTGCGCTGCCAGAGAACTCATCTACCTCTCCACCCTCACTTGCTAGATCAAGTAGGTGGAGATCATCATCGAGCTGCACGTATGCTAAACGCAGAGGTGTCGTCCGTTCGGTGCTAGATCGGAAGGACCACGATAGGATCGCGGGACGGCTCGTGATTGTATCACGAAGATGTTCGACTACACCAACCATGTTTCTTAATGCTTCCGCTTAGCAATCTCAAGGGTATGTAGATCCACTCTCCCTCTCGTAGATGCTCATCACCATGGATAGATCTTGCGTGTGCGTAGGAATTTTTTTGTTTCCCATGCAATGATTCCTAACAGCGGCATCATGAGCTAGGTCTATGTGTAGATGGGATCATGAGTAGAACACAAAGGAGTTTCTGGGCATTGATCCTTAGATTGCTTCCTCCCTTGATTGTGTTTTGATTCAGCGGTATCGTGGGATGAAGTGGCCCGGACCAACCCTACTCGTATGCTTATGAGAGAACGGTTCCATCGACTGACGTGTAACTTTGTTGCACAAAGATGGCTGGCGGATCTCTGTCTCTCCTACTTTAGTTAGATCGGATTCGATAAAGACGGTCCTTGAGAAGGTTGAATAGAAATTTTAAGTATCACTGTTGTGGTTTACGCATATGTGAGAATTGTTCTTGCTAGATACCCGTAGCAGCCACGTAAAACTTTCAACAACAATTAGAGGACGTCTAACTTCTTTTGTAGGGTATATTGTGATGTGATATGGCAATTACATGATGAGATATATGTGATGTATGAGATGACCATGTTTTGTATAGAATATCACGACTTGCATGTCGATGAGTACGGCAATCGGCAGGAGCCATAGGGTTCTCTTTAATTATTGTTTGACCTGCACGATAATCATTAAGCGCTATGTAATGCTTTACTTTATCGCTAAGCGGTAGCAATAGTATTAGAAGCATGGTGGGTGCGACAACCCCGACGGCGACACGTTGATGGAGATCAAGATGATGGAGATCATGGTGTCATGTCGGTGACGATGGAGATCATGTCGGTTCTTTATAGATGGAGATCAAAAGCACAAGCTCATGGCCATATCATGTCACTTATGATTTGCATGTGATGTTAATCCTTTATGCACCTTGTTTTCCTTAGGATGACGGTAGCATTATAAGGTGATCCCTCACTAAAAATTCAAGATAAAATTGTGTTCTCCTGAGTGTGCACCGTTGCGAAAGTTCATCGTTTCGAGACACCACATGATGATTGGGTGTGATAGACTCTATGTTCACATACAATAGGTGCAAGCCAGTGTTGCACGTGCAGAACACTCGGGTTAAACTTGACGAGCCTAGCATGTAGAGACATGGCATCGGAACACAAGAGACCGAAAGTTCAAACATGAGTCATATAGTAGATATGATCAACATGATGATGTTCACCATTGAAACCACCTCAACTCACGTGATGATTGGACTCGAGTTGGTGAATTTGCATCATGTGTCACTCGAATGACCGAAGGGATGTCAATTTGAGTGGTAGTTCTTAGGTAATATGATTAACTGAAGTCATTATCATGAACATAGTAAAAAGTGTCTTTGCAAATTATTTTGTAGATAGCTCGCACTGTAGCTCCCCTGTGTTTTTAAATATGTTCCTAGAGAAAGTAAGTTGAAAGATGATGGTACCAATAATGCGGACTGGGTCGATGATATGAGGATTGTCCTCATTGCTGCAAAGAAGGCTTATGTCCTTAATGCACCGCTTGGTGTGCCACCCCCTCAAGCGTCATCTGTATATGTTGTGAACATCTGACAGGCATGTTGAGATGACTACTTGATAGTTCAGGGTGTCATGTATTACGGCTTAGAATTGAGGCTCCAAAACGTTTTGAACGTCACAGAACATATGAGATGTTCTAAGAGATGAAATTGGGATCTCAGGCTCGTGCGCATGTTTAGAGGTATGAGACCTCCAACAAGATTCTTTGCCTGCAAGATGAAGGAGAATAGCTCAATCAGTGAGCATGTGCTCAGATTCTCTGGGTACTAGAATTGCTTGAATCGAGTGGGGGTTGATCTTCCAGATAAGATAGTGATTGATATAGTTCTCAAAGTCACCGCCACTAAGCTACTAGAGCTTCGTGATGAACTATAAAATCCAGGGATGGAAATAATGATCCCTGAGCTATTCGCGATGTTTGACACCATGAAGGTAGAAATCAAGAAGGAACATCAAGTGTTGATGGTTAAGTAAAACCACTAGTTTCAAGAAGGGCAAGGGCAAGAAGGGAACTTCAGGAATGGCAAACCAGTTGCCGCTCTAGTGAAGAAACCCAAGGTTGAGCCCAAACCTGAGACTAAGTGCTTCTATTATGAGGAGAATGGTCGCTGAAGCGGGACAAACCTAGATACTTGGTAGATAAGAAGGCTGGCAACGCCAACAGAAGTATATTTTATATGTGTGTTATTGATGTGTACCATTCTATTACTCCTAGTAGCACATGGGTATTAGATACCGGTTCAGTTGCTAAATATTAATAACTGGAAATAAAAGCTACGAAATAAAGGGAGGCTAGCTAAGGGCGAGGTGACGATGATTATTGGAAGTGTTTCCAAGGTTAATGTGATCACCATCGCATGCTCTCTCTACCTTCGGGATTAGTGATAAACCTAAATAAATGTTATTTGGTGTATGCATTGAGAATGAATGTGCTTAGATCATATTTATTGCAATACGGTTATTCATTTAAGTTAGATAATAATGGTTATTCTGTTTACATGAATAATACCTTCAATGGTCATGCGCCCAATGAGAATAGTTTATTGATATCTCGATCGTAGTAATACACATGTTCATAACATTCATGCCAAAAGATGCAAAGTTAAGAATGATAGTACCACATACTTGTGGCACTTCTGCTAAAGGTCATAATGGTGTAAAGTGCATGAAGAAACTCCATGCTGATGGTTCTTTGGACTCACTCGATTTCGAATCAGTTGAGACATGCATACCATGCCTCTTAGGTAAGATGACTGAGACCCTATTTTCCTGTATGATGGAAAAGGTAAGTAACTTATTTTAAATGATACATGTTGATGTATGCGGTCCAATGAGTGTTGTACCGTGTGGTGGATATCGTTATTTTCTTACCTTCACTAATGATTTGAGTGGATATGAGTATATTTACTTAATGAAAAACAAGTCTAAAATGTTAGAAAAGTTCAAACAAATTTAGAGTGAAGTTTAAGATCATCGTAACAAGAAGATAAAAATGTCTACAATATGATCGTGGAGGTGAATATCTGAGTTACGAGTTTGGTATGCAACTTAAGTTAATGTGGAAATTGTTTCACAGTTCACGCCGCCTGGAACACCATAGTGTGATGGTGTGTTCGAACGTCATAGTCGTGCTCTATTGGATATGGTGTGTACTATGATGTCTCTTATCTTGTTAAGGTTATGCATTAGAGACAACTATATTCACTTGAAAAAGGGCAGCATCTAAATCCGCCGAGATGACACAGTATGAATTATGGTTTGGCAAAAACCTAAGTTGTCATTTCTTAGAGTTTGGGGATGCGACACTTATGTCTAATGAGCTCGTACCCAAAGTGGAAAGGTGCATCTTCATAGGATACCCTAAGGTAACAGTTGGGTATACCTTCTATCTCAGATCCGAGGGCAGAAGTGTTAGTTGCTAAAAACAGGTTCTTTATCGAGAAAGAGTTTCTCTCGAAAGAATTGAGTGGGAGGAAGATAGAACTTGATGAGGTTGGTTAACCTTTGTTTCAACGAGAGATTGTCGTGGTACAAAAAGATGTTTCTATGGAACCTACATCAGTTGAATAGGAAGTTAATGATGATGATCATGAATCTTCGGATCAAGTTACTATCGAACCTCGTAGGTTGACAAGGACACATATGCCATGAGTGGTACGACAATCCTGTCTTGGAAATCATGTTGTTAAACAACAACGAGCCTATAGACTATGAAGAAGCAATGGTGGGCCCAGATTCCAACAAATTGCTAGAAGCCATGAAATCCGAGAAAGGATCCATTTATGAAAATCAAGTATGGACTTTGGTAGACTTGCCCGTTGAACGACAGGTCATTGAGTACGAATGGACCTTTAAGATGAAGACAGATGCCGATGGCGAATGTCACCTTTATAAAGCTCGACTTGTCGCAAAGTAGTTTCCGACAAGTTTAAGGAGTTGATTGCGATGAGACATTCTCACCTGTAGTGATGCTAAAGTCTGTTGAAATTATGTTAGCAGTTGCTGCATTTTTCGATTATGAAATTTGGCAGATGGATGATAAAACATAGTTTCCTTAATGGTTTCCGTGAGGAAAGGTTGTATGTGATACAACCGGAAGGTTTTGTCACTCCTAAGGATGCTAAAAGGTGCAAGCTCAAGCATCCTTCTGTGGGCTGGAGCAAGCATCTCAGAGTTGGAATATATTCTTTGATGAGGTGATCAAAGTTCTTGAGTTTGTACAAAGTTTATGAGAAACTTGTATTTACAAGAAAGTGAGTAGGAGCACTATAGAATTTCTGATAATTATATGTGGATGACATATTGTTGATCGGAAATGATGTAGAATTTCTGGAAAGCATAAAGGGTTGTTTGAAAGGTGTTTTCAAAGGAAGACCTGGATAAAGCTCCTTAATTGTTGGGTGATAACCCACAAGTATAGGGGATCAGTTGTAGCCTCTTTCGATAAGTAAGAGTGTCAAACCCAACAAGGCCCTTCTATTGATTCCTCTTCCCAAAATTCACATGTATTCCAAAAAAATCTCTGTAAGTTTTTATCCCGTTTGGACTTCGTTTGATAAGGATTTTCTGCGAAACAAAAAACATGCAACAAACAGGAACTCACAGTGGGCACTGGATCAGTATGTTAGTACGAAAAATAGTACAAAAAGTTTCCAAAAGTATATGAAAGTTGTAGAATATTGGCATGAAACAATCAAAAATTATAGATATGATGACGTATCAGCATCCCCAAGCTTAATTCCTGCTCGTCATCGAGTAGGTAAATGATAAAAAAGATAATTTTTAATGTGGAATGCTACCTAGCATAATATCAATCATATAATCTAATCATGGCATGAATACTAAAATACGTGTGATTCAAAGTAGTAGTCTATATTGACATAAAAATAGTAATACTTCGAGCACACCAACAAGGCAATTGTGTCCTTTCGAAATAACATGGCCTTAGAAAGTTATCCCTACAAAATCATATGGTCTAGCTATGCTCCATCTTCCCCACACAAAGTATCTAAATAATGCACAACCCCGATGACAAGTCAAGCAATTGTTTCATACTTTTTATGTTATCAAACCTTTTCAAATCTCGCACAATACATGAGCGTGAGCCATGTTATAGCACTACAAGTGGAATAGAATATGGTGGAGGTGATGAGGAAAAAGGAGAAGATAGTCTCACATCAACTAGGCGTATCAACGGGCTATGGAGATGCCCATCAATAGATATCAATGTGAATGTGTAGGGATTTCCATGCAACGGGTGCACCAGAGCTATAAGTGTATGAAATCTCAAAAAGAAAACTAAGTGCTGATGCTAATGATTAAAATTCCACTAGCTATATGAAACTGACAAAATAGGAGACTCTATATCATGAAGGTCATGGTGCTACCTTGAAGCACTAGTGTGGAAAAAGATAGTAGCATTGTCCCTTCTCTCTTTCTCTCATTTATTATTATTATTTTGGTAGGCATCTTTGGCCTCTGTTTTTTAGGGGGGGCTTCGCTGGCCTCTTTAATTTTTTGTAAAGTTCGGAGACTCCTCCCAACTTGTGAGGGAATCATAGCTTCCATCATCATTTTGTCACACGGACAATGCTCTAATAATAAAAATAATCACACTTTTATTTACTTACAACTAGATACCTAGAACAAAAATATGACTCTATATGAATGCTTCCGGTAGGATACCGGGATGTGCAATGATCTAGCCTAGCAAATGACATCAAAAAACGGACAAGCCATGAAAACATCATGCAAACTGTCTTACGATCATGCAAAGCAATATGAAAATGATGGTGCATGTCATACTAAACAGAACAGTGGAAGTTGCATGCCAATATACCTCGGAATGACTATGGAAATGTCATAATAGGTAGGTATGGTGGCTGTTTTGAGGAAAATATATGGTGGCTATTTTGGGGAAGGTGGGTTTGATGCACCGGCGAATGTTGCGCGGTACTATAGAAGCTAGCAAAGGTGGAAGGGTGAGAGTGCGTATAATCTATGGACTCAACATTAGTCAGAAAGAACTGACATACTTATTGCAAAAGTCTATTAGTTATCAAACAAAGCATTAGACGCACGCTCCTAGGGGAGAGGTTGGTAGGAGTTAACTATCATGCACTCCCGACCCTCACACAAAGGTTGACAATCATTAAACAAATCATGCGCCGACTTCGTTACATAACGGTTCACCATACATGCATGCTACGGGAATCACAAACTTCAACACATGTATTTCTCCAATTCACAACTACTCACTAGCATGACTCTCATATTACCATCTTCATATCGCAAAACTATTGCAAGGAATCAAACATATCATAATGCATTGATCTACAAGTTTTATGTAGGATTTTATGACTAACCAGGTGAATGACCAACTCCTGTTAACTCTCTAAATAGATATAAGTGAAGCATGAGAGTTTAATTCTTTCTACAAAATATATGTCCATGCTCTAACAAATAGAAGTGAAGCAAAAGACCATTCTAAAAATGGCGGTTTTCTATGGGTAGTGAAACAGGCAATCCAAACTTCAAATGATATAAGTGAAGCACATGAAGAATTATACAAAGCCATACTCAAAAGATATAAATGAGGTGCAAAGAGACTTCTATAAATCAACTAAGGACTTTCTTATACCAACATGGTGCATTATTAAAAGAAAAAGAAAAAGCACACGACGCTTCAAGATTTACGCATATCATGTGATGAATAAAAATATAGCTCCAAGTAAAATTACCGATGGTTGTTAGAAGAAAGAGGGGATGCCTTCCGGGGTATCCCCAAGCTTAGTTTCTTGGGATCCCTTGAATATTACCCTGGGGTGCCTAGGCCATCCCCAAGCTTAGTTTCTTGGGATCCCTTGAATATTACCCTGGGGTGCCTAGGCCATCCCCAAGCTTAGTCTCTTTCCACTCCTTATTCCTTCATCCATCGTGATTTCACCCAAAACTTGAAAACTTCAATCACACATAACTTAACAAAACCCTCATGAGATCCCTTAGTATAATAAAGCAAATCACAACTTTATGTAGTGTTGCCAACTAGTTCATATTTTATTTTTGCATTGTAGCTACTGTACTATAATTTTTCCATGGCTTATACCAACGATACAATCAATAGTTTCATCAAAACGAGCAAAACAATGCATCAAAAATAGAATCTGTCTTAGACAGGGCAGTCTGTAGCAATCTGAACATTCACCATACTTTTGTAACTATAAAATTCCAAAAAATTAGGACAAAATAAGAAATTTTCATATCAGTACTGTTCAAAAGTTTCAGAAACTTTTGACATTCCAGTAAAAATGTAAATTCACGCACTATAGCCAAAGTTTCTATTTTTGCACTGCACACACCAAACAAGCAATCTAGTCATCATAAAGGCAAATCTTGACATATTATTTTTTTAATACAATGGATTTATAAAAGGTGATAATTATTTTTGTTGAAAAGTTTCTATAATCAAGATTTGCAAAGTTTCCATGGGCATGAATAAAGTTCAAGGCTAGCTCCCACTTTCACAATGCTCGTCTCTCTCACTTTCACTTTTCTTTTTGAAAAAGTTTTAGGTTACCCTATTTATTTTTTGGTTTTTAAACTATATAAAAGCACACAGCAGAGTTAAATGACTCTCTAAAACTTCAGGGTTGTCTCCCTGACAGCGCTTTCTTTAAAGCCATTAAGGTAGGCATAAAGTGCTCAAGTAATGGATCAACCCAGATCCCAAGGTATATCAAAGACAATTTTAAGTAACATTGATTTTTAGTTTAGTAGTGAGCACAATGTAACATATATCATGGAACAACGAAGTCCAACTCTCTTCCTATGCATCGGCATGTCAGAAAAGAACAATTCATGCACACAAAGTAAAGGCCAATACATAGCATAAGCAGTTTCTTGCAATTTTTATCATATTGGAAGCATAGAGAGGTGGAGATGTAGTTACTCTCTCATAATAATTGCAAGTAGGAGAAGCAAGCACATGCATATTATATCTATCAAAATCATCATGTGTAATAGTAATAGGCAACCCATCTATATAATCCTTAATAAGTGCAAACTTCTCCGATATAGTGTAGTTGGGAGAATTCAAAAAGATAATAGGACTATCATGTGTGGGTGCAATAGAAACAATTTCACGTTTAACATAAGGAAATATAGCAAGCTAATCTCCATAAGCATCTTTCATATTGGCATCATGGCCACAAGCATAGCAAGCATCAAGTTCATCAAAAAGGGATATTTCAAATGAATCCAAGGGATCATAGAAATCAACATAGCATTCATCCTTCGGTAAGCACGAATGGAAATTAAACAATGTATGAGTGAAAGAGTTACTATCATTAGAAGGTGGGCACGGGTAGCTAATCCGCTCTTCCTCCTTTTGTTCTTCACTCTCCTCCTCATCTTTTTCATCTAATGAGCTCACAGTTTCAACAATTTCTTCTTCCATACATTCGTGAAAAATATTAGTCTCCTCCAAGGCAGCAGACATTCTCTCAATAAATGATTCGATATTGGAATTATATTCATAATTCTCATAGCAATATTTACGTATAGAAAAAAATTTAGGTCTATAAACATCATCATCATAATTTTCACACTTCTCAAACAAAGATTCAATTTCATAATCACCCTTAAAAGCAACGAATTCCTCTATTCGTTCCACAACATAGTAATCATAAATACCTTTAGCATAAGAAGACAAGGTTTCATTATCATTAAATTTACATGCAAAAGGAAGGTGTTGAGCCTTCATCCTAGAGCAACAAGTATAATCATATCTCTCGCATAGATTCCAAGCATACCATTTCAACATATAAATCTGATCCCATAACAGTTTCCCTTTTTGAGTCAAGTGATAATCCCTCAAGTATTCACGTTGATCCAACGTGTCTCCCATTATATAATTGAATGGGGTTTTCTTAGGATTATTAAAGTAGTGCATAATATCTTTCACATAACGAGCATCGAGGATTTTAGGAGGTTCCCCATCTCCATGAGTAGCAAGTACACCTAATTTTTTTGGTATTTCGTGTTCCATATCCATACTAAAGATAGAGAATAACTTAGAACAGCAAATAAAATCTATTTAGTAATAAAGCAAACAAGCACACACGAGAATATTCACCCCACGCTATTGCTCCCCGACAACGACGCTAGAAAAAGGTCTTCATAACCCACAAGTATAGGGGATCAGTTGTAGCCTCTTTTGATAAATAAGAGTGTCGAACCCAACGAGGAGATAAAGGTAGAAAAAATATTCCCTCAAGTTCTATCGACCACCCATACAACTCTACGCATGCTTAACGTTCTCTTTACCTAGAATAAGTATGAAACTACAAGTACTTTGTAGGTGTGATAGGATAGGTTTGTGACGGGGTTTATATCCTGGGGTAGCCCAAGGCAACGGGGTCTTCCCCACTCCGCTTCGAAGAAAAACCAATCGACCGGCTGGACGAGGCCGGCTGGGGACACGCCACATGAGCCGTCTCCGGCTGGCGTTTCGCCCGGCTGGCCTAGCGGTCGGGCGTGCTCCCGCCCGGCTGGCCAAGCCGCCGGCTGCCCACGGGCCAGGAAGTCCTTTGACTTGGGGAAGGACACGCCCTGTCCCGTCTCCCTGTCCGAAGGTACGGCCGTGCAATGTGACTGGCGGGGCGAGCGACCCTGTGGCCACAGTGGTCGCTGACGCGCCGTCTCGCATGGCTACAGTCCATTCATCTGGCCCGCTGACCTCCTTGAGCGTGACCGGACGGGGGACAGTTCCCGCACGCCTGTGCCACTCGAGTGCCTGCCCCGGCATGGCTATAGTGCCGCCGTCCGTACCGACGACCTCGGTCGGCTGGCGCTAAGCGACGCCTCCCCGGGCGACCTGTGCCGGGGCAGGTGGGGGAGGGCCAATCGCGGCGCCCGTCGGCGGGTCCCAGCAGGGATGGAACCGCTCGGCCAGCGGGCCCCGCCCAAGACGAGACAATACAAGCCGCGGGACCCCCTGGCCAGGCGGAGAGGCTGCCAGCCGGGTCCCTCCACCCACGTACCTAAATCATATTGTAAGAGCCGGGAGTTGGCCTATAAAACCCCCCGAGCCCCCATGCGACACGGACGAAACCCCCGATCAAGAACACCCACATAGGGAGATCTCATACCCTTCCCAGTAGCAGAGGGAGACGAGCCGGCTGCTCCTTTCTTCCTCGTATGAACACAGCTCTAGGAGCACCTGTGTATACTTATCCATCCATCCAACGAATCCAAGCAGGACGAGGGGCATTACCTCCCACGGAGGGCCCCGAACCTGGGTACATCGCGTGTCTCCACCTTCTTGTACCCAATCTCGCACCCGGATCCCATCGGCGTCCAATGGACACAACACCACCGATAAGCCACCCTATGGCATCTGCCGTGAGAAAGCGACGACAATTGGCACCCACCGTGGGGCCATCCGTGGCGCCGTTCGGGTTCATGCTCTGGGCGGGACCTCTCCCCATTCCCTGCCGCCACCGCTCAGCCCGGCGAAACCGTGGGAGGCTCGTGGGGCTTGCTGCAGCACGCCCTACAGACGACTCCGGCGGCCTAGCGGCCAACATCGACGCGCTCACCGAGCGCTTCGGCAAGCTTAGCCTTGTCGAGGCTCCGGCCGCGGGTGAGTACCCTGTGGGGGTACTCGTCTGCGCCAGCCTGCCCACAGCCGTGGGAGCACTCGTTGCGGCCCGCCCTAGTGGGTCCTGCGATCATGAGGGGGTGATGGCCATCACCTCCTACACCGCCTCCGAACGGGCGCGGGTAACGGCCACCGCCGCTGCCACCCACGTTGGCACATCCGACCCGGTCGGTGCGGCCCTCCGATGCTTGAGCACCCCGATTCCTCCGCGGCCAGCCTCGAGGCGGCTCATCGCATCCTCTTCGAGGATGCCACCGCCCTCGCCACCACGCGCCACCGCATGGAAGCGGCGTAGCGGGAATACGCCTCCGCTTACGGCCTTACCCCGGCTAGCGCTGAGCCCAGCCGGCGTGGGGCCATGCACGACCTCGGCCGGGTGGTCGCTGAAATCCTCAGCGGCAAAATGCCCATCTACGACACCCCCGCAGCTAACCTGCATGCCCTAAAGCTGGCCTACGAGGAACTAGACACCTTGGAGGGCGAAGAGCGTGCCGCCCATGAGCGCCACATCAAGGAGCTTATCGATGCTGCTGACACACAACAGCATCAGCTCGCGCCAGGCGGCACCGCCGCTGAAGGCCCCCGGCCCGAGCGCGAGGGCACGGGAACTGCCGGCTGCCAGGCGGCAGTACTCCTGTTCCCCTCACGTCTCGGATCATCGGATCGATATGCACGACCCCCGGCCCTCTTAGTCCCCGAGGAGTGAGCAGCCGGCTGTTAGCAGCCGGCGCACCAACGAGCCGCCTCGTAGGGGGCGCTACTGCGAAGCGCCGGCATCCGGCAGCCGATGCAGCCGGGGGCACACACCACCCCCGCAACGCGGGTCACGGAAATCGACGCCGCCCATCATCCGCCCTGAGCTTTTAGCCCGGCTCGGGCCACGCGTCCCCGTAGCAAGGATGGTGCTCGCAACCGCATCGACCAACTCGCACAATCGGCCCTCCTCGAGGAGGAAGGCTCGATCAGCCCGGCTTGCTACGGCCCCCAGATCCGCACCGATCCATTCCCGAAGGGCTTCACACTCCGTAGGGAGACCCTGAAGTACAACGGGGCCGCCAAGCCAGAAGACTGCCTGATCGATTACACCACCGCAGTGGGCATCGCCAGGGGAAACAAATGCGTGGCCTTCCGCTACGCCCCCCTCATGCTCATCGGCTCGGCCCGCACCTAGCTCAATAGCCTGGCGGCCGGCAGCGTCAACACGTGGACGGACTTTGAGGAGGTCTTCGTCTGCAACTTCACTGGCACCTACAAGCGGCCCGGCCGGCCCCGTGAACTTTCTATGTGCGTTTAGGGGCCAGACGAATCCCTCTGCGACTGCCTCACCCGGTGGACCGAGCTCCGCAACTCCTGCGAGGGAGTGCACGAGGTGCAAGCCGTGCAATACTTCATCGAGGGTTGCCGGCACGGCACCCCTCTCAAGCACAAGCTTCTGTGCTCCAAGCCGGCCACGCTGGCCGAACTCATGACCAAGGCGGACAAATATGCCACGACCGACTCGGCCATCCGGCTCAAGACGATCCCACCGGCCAAGGCAAGAATGACATCGGCCACGGCCCGGCCGGCTGCCGACAACCGGCATCCATAGAGCAATAGGTGCAAGAACGACCAACCGGATCCCCGCTACGGGAGCCGGCATGTCAACACCGTCGAGGATCAGGAGCCGGCTGCCCAGCCTTCAACCAGTGCCAGCGCATCGGCAAGGCTGCCTGGCAGCCGAAGCTCACTTTGAGCAAATGCTCGATCTTCCATGCAAGAATCACTCGGGGGCCAAACCCTCCACGCACACGCTCCGACAATGCAGCTTCTCACAGCGATTGGCCCGGGGGGACGGCCTTTCGGCTCCTCCCGTGCCGCCAGCCCGTGCATCGGCCCCAGTCCAAGCTACTGCATCGGCGCCGGCAACAGCCCCAAACGAGGTCGCCTAGCCGACCAGTACCCCAACCAAGACGGTTGCTACATCGTCTTCACTAGTGAAGGGACGGGCAAGCACGCGGAGCGCCGGCTCCGTCGTGAAGTGAATGCCACCATGCCGGCAACTCCCCAGTTCATGCACTGGTCGGAGAAGTCGGTCATGTGGAGCTAGGCCGACCATCCCATAGTGATGCCACATCCCGACAGCTACGCCTTGGTCCTCGACCCCACCATCGCCACGAAGGATGGAGCCTGCCACTTTACGCGGGTGCCGATAGATGGTGGCAGCAACATCAATGTCCTCTACCTTGACACGAAGCACAACCTGGGGCTAAAGATAGAAGACCTGCAGGCGAGCCGAACGGTTTTCCATGGCATCGTGCCTGGAAGGTCTTGCTCCCCTGTAGGCAGGATCATGCTCGACGTCCTCTTCGGCGGACCCGGCCATTTCCGCCGCGAGCCAGTACTATTCGAGGTCGTGGACCTCGCAAGCCCCTACCACGCGCTACTGGGCCGACGGGCTCTAGTCAGCTTCATGGCGGTCCTGCATTACGCCTACCTCAAGCTCAAGATGCCGGGCCCTAAGGGAATCATTACCGTCAAGGGCGACTACAAGATGTCGCTCGAATGCGCTCGAGATGGTAGCCGGCTAGCCGAGGCCCTGGAAATCGCCGAGGAGAAGCAGCAGCTCGACCGGCTCATGGCCCTCGCCGCCAGCCAGCCGGCCATGCTGGCTCCTCCTCGCAATCCACCGGCGAGGCCTTCTACCAGCCGTCCAAGGACACCAAGCAAATCCCGCTCGACCCGGCCAACCCGGCTCAGTGCGTCACGATCGCCTCCCGCCTCAACAGCAAATAGGAAGGCGAGCTTGTCGACTTCCTCCGTGAGAATCGGGACATCTTCGCATGGTCTCCCAAGGACATGCCGGGTGTTCCGAGGAAGTTCGTCGAGCACAAACTACACGTCTGGCCGGACGTCAAGCCGATCAAGCAGCCCCTATGCCGCTTCTCCGAGGAGAAGCGGCGCACTAGAGGAGAAGAGATCGCCCGGCTGCTCGCGGCCGGGTTCGTCATGGAAGTGTTCCACCCAGACTGGCTGGCCAACCTAGTCCTGATGCTGAAGAAAAACAAGACCTGGCGCATGTGTATTGACTACACCAGCCTGAACAAGGCATGTCCCAAGGACCCATTCGCCCTGCCACGGATCGATCAAGTCATCGACTCCACGGCTGGCTGCGACTTGCTGTCCTTCTTGGATGCCTATTTCGGCTACCACCAAATCAAGCTAGACCCAGAAGACCGGCTCAAGACCTCCTTCATCACGCCCTTTGGGGCGTACTGCTACATCACCATGTCCTTCGGCCTGAAGAACGCAGGCACCACCTTCCAATGGTCCATGCAAAAGTGCCTCCTGCCTCAGATAGGCAGGAACATCCATGTCTACGTTGATGAAATCGTCGTCAAAACCAAGAAGCACTTCTGCCTCCTCGACGACCTCCGAGATACCTTCGCGAACTTGCATGAATACAAGGTCAAGCTCAACCCGGAGAAATGTGTCTTCGGCGTTCCTACCGGTCAACTCTTGGGTTTCTTCGTGTCAGCCCGCGGCATCAAAGCTAATCCCGAGAAGATCCACGCGATCGAGCGCATGCCAAAGCCGACCCGGCTCTGCGATGTCTAGAAGTTCACCGACTGCCTTGCCTCGCTTAGCCGGTTCATCAGCCGGCTGGGGGAGAAGGCTCTGCCCCTCTACGGGCTCCTTCGCAAGACGACTTTCAACGAGTCGGGTGAAACCAAGAAGCGGGGCACCTTCGACTAGCCTGACGAGGCAGACGAGGCCTTCCGCGGCCTCAAGAAGGCTCTCACCCGCGCGCCAATCTTGGCTGCGCCGGCTGAGAAGGAACCACTACTCGCGTACATCGCCGCGATGACCCGGGTCATCAACATCGTGCTGGTGGTCGAACGGCCGGAGGAGGGCAAGGCCCTACCGGTCCAACGGCCCGTCTACTACCTCAGCGAGGTCCTCTCCGCGTGCAAGTTGAACTACCTCCACTACCACAAGATGTGTTATGGCATATACTTTGCTGCCAAGAAGGTTAAACAATACTTCCAAGAGCACACCATCACCGTGGTGAGCATTGCCCCGCTCGGCGAGATCATGAGCGGCTGGGACTCCACCAGACGGATTGCCAAGTGGGTGATCGCCCTCGCCGATCACGAGATCCGATACGAGCCGAGAACCGCCGTCAAGTCGCAAGCATTAGCAGATTTCCTCGTTGACTGGGCAGAGACGGAGTTCGTCCCGCCTCCCTCGGACTCCACGCATTAGCGAATGCACTTCGACGGCTCGAAGATGAGGACCGGCCTGGGTGCCGGCATAGTCCTCTCCTCCCCGAAAGGTGATCAACTCAAGTACGCCCTCCAAATCCACTTCGCCGCCTCCAACAACGTGGCGGAGTACGAGGCCATCGTCCATGGCCTCCGGCTCGCCAAGGAGATCGGCATCAGGCGCATCCTTTGCTTTGGCGACTCTGACCTCGTGGTGCAGCAAGTTTCTGGTGAATGGGACACCAAGGATGCCAACATGGCCAGCTACCATTTCCTCGTGCAACAACTCACCGGCTCCTTCGAGGGCTGCGAGTTCCACCATATCCCCCGGGCGGATAACGAGGCGGCAGACGTGTTGGCAAAAATTGGCTCCACCCGGCAGGCCATCCCAGCCGGCGTCTCTCTCGAGCGGCTGCTCAAGCCGTCGGTCAAGCCCTCCCCAGAGTGGGAGTTACACTTCGTGCTGGCAAGCGCCGCTGGCCCATCAATGGCGCTAGCCGCCTCCCCAGCAATTCCATCGTCGGCTCTTGAACCGTCGGTTGCCCAGCCGGACCCGATCGAACCGGCGGCACCCAGAGCGGACGGACCTGACGGCGCGGTCGTCATGATGGTCATCGACCCGCCGGCTCCAGGGGCCAACGAGCCAGGCCCGGGGCTGAACAACCAGCCTCGAGGGCTCCCGAGCAGGCCCCGGGGGCTGACCAACCAGCCCCGGGAGCTCTCCAGCCGTCTGTCGTCGCAGCCCCCTCATGGGCCCATCCCATCTTGGCGTTCCTTTTACGGGGCGAGCTGCCTCCGAACGAGGCTCTGGCTAGGCAGATCCAGCGCCGGGCCTCGGCTTACATCATCATCAACAACGAGCTCGTCCACCGTAGCACCACCGGCGTTTTCCAGCGGTGTGTCGAGCCAGAAAAAGGCCAAGAGATCCTCCTCGACATCCACCAGGGCGAGTGCGGGCACCACGCCTCCCGGACCCTGGTGGCCAAGGCTTTCCGCCACGGCTTCTATTGGCGCACGGCTCTCGAGGCGGCCAAGAAATTGGACGACGAGTGCGAGGGTTGCCAACGCTTCCGCACGCAAAGCCACCTGCCGGCAACAACCCTCCAAACCATCCCCCTCTCGTGGCCCTTTGCCGTTTGGGGGATGGACATGGTGGGCCCCTTCAAAACCACTCGAGGCGGCATGACGCACTTGCTAGTAGCTTAGGACAAATTCACCAAGTGGATCGAAGCATGGCCCATCAAGAAGCTGGACGGTCCCACGACCATCCGGTTCATTGATGATATTACAGTACGCTACGGCGTCCCCCACAGCATCATCACCGACAACGACACCAACTTTGCCAAAGGCGCGCTCGCGCGTTTCTGCTCCAAGCAAGGGACCTGGTTTGACCTGGCCTCCGTCGCTCATCCGCAATCAAATGGGTAGGTCGAGAGGGCAAACGGCCTCATCCTATCCAGCATCAAGCCCCGGCTCGTGACTCCGCTAGTCAGGTCGGCTGGCTGCTAGATCGACAAGCTGCCGGCCATCCTTTGGAGCCTCAGGACCACCCCTAACCGTTCAACCGGCTACACCCCATTCTTTCTTGTGTATGGGTCCGAGGCGATCATCCCCACCGACATTGAATTCTACTCGCCTTGGGTTGCCCTATACACGGAGAAGGATGCCAAGGAAGCAAGAGAAGATGGCGTCGACCTGCTCGAGGAGGCTCGCGAGCTAGCCTTGAGCCGGATGGCAATCTACCAACAGAAGCTCCGGCATTATCACAGCAAGAGGATCCGACCGCTCTCATTCCGCGAGGGGGACCTGGTCCTCAGACGGATCCAATGAACCTCCGGTCAGCACAAGCTGTCCTCCCCATGGGAGGGCCCGTTCATCGTTAGCAGGACGCTACACAACAATGCGTACTATCTAATAGACGCCCAGAAGCCACAGAAGCGCAAGAGAGATGCCTCCGGCAAAGAAACGGAGCGTCCGTGGAACGCGGCACTCCTGCACCCGTTTTACTGCTAAAGAAAAACCAACGTATGTATGTATCCCCGTCCTTTTGGTCTTATGAATGCAATGGGCGCCCCAAGCCGGCTTTTGGGGCGCGCCCCATTTCGTTTATCTCAAAGCTTTCCACACTAACCGGCTCCCTGGTCTTGCTCCCGGGCCCGGGGGCTAGCCGTCTGGACCCAGAAGTGTCTCTCCGCAGAAAAGACTAAGTAAATGTGAGCCGGCCAAGCCTCCCCACCCTTACCATCTACAGACCGGCACCTGGCTGTCCGGATGACGGGGCCTCGGGACGGCAAGGTTCGGCTCGCACCAAAGGTCGAAACGGGAAGGGATCTTTTCTAGGCCCAGCCGGACCCTTGCCGCGTCTCTAGCCGCTTCACTTACCCTGAAAAAACCCTCCGCGATTCCTAAGTTTTGAAATGGCTCCCTTGAGGTGGATGCCCCGACCCAGCCACAAACCGGCTCCCGGCTGTCGGGCTGGCGGGGCTGAGGCCAAAGGCGAAACGGAGTAGAAGTGCAAAGGGGCGTGGCAGGTGAAAAAGGGGTAAGGTGGAGGCGGCAAGATTCATAAGGAATAAAACACAAAGTATTCATAACATAAAGCAAAACGGCCCATGGCCGGCGCTCAATTCATTACATACACACCCCGAGTGAGTGGATCGAATCCAAGTTCAAAGTGCAGAAAAGAAGCAAAAGAAAGAGCAAAACAGGAAGATGCCCGGGGGCTCAAGCCACCGGCGCGTCGCTAGCCGGCGT
Source organism: Hordeum marinum (assembly GCA_022496015.1). Taxonomy (NCBI): domain Eukaryota; kingdom Viridiplantae; phylum Streptophyta; class Magnoliopsida; order Poales; family Poaceae; genus Hordeum; species Hordeum marinum. The sequence goes on from CM039676.1 coordinate 202,095,476, forward strand.
GTCACCAGTCGGCACGTCGAGAGGCGGCTCGGTCCCCATCCCGGAGGTGCTCGCGGCCTTCGGGTCGGCTGCCTTGCCCTTCGTAGCGGCCTCCTCGGTCTCATCGTCTCGCTGCTCGAGTGAGTGCTCTCGTTGGCAACTTCGGCGTCGTCCGGGCCCTGGGGGATGCCGAAGGAGTCCTCGGGCAGCGGCTCGCCATCTTCTCCAAGGGGCGGTAGGAACTCATCCGCGTCGACATACGACGCAAGCTCGTTTGCCCGCAAGTCAAGGGCCGGCTCGCGAGCCTCCCACTCCATGGCTGGCACGTCCCGCATCATCGCTAGCCGGGCGAGGTCCACCCCCCGGTACCATGAAGTGACGAACCGAAGTGCCATCTATGCTCCTACTCGGGCAGCCGAGGCTTTCTAGGCCTGAAGGCGGGAGACGACATGCTCAAGCCACAGCGCCACGCGATGCGTCAGAGCTCCTTCGCAGCCCGGCCACACCGCGGCGATGACCTCCTTGCCGGCAGTCTTGAGCCGCTCGATGCTCCGCTCGGGATGGGTCATCCAAATCTCGATGGCGAGCCCAATCTCGTCCACATCCCACGGGGCATGCTCATCAATGGATAGGCCATACCCCCAGAGGTGCTCCTGGTGCTCCTCAACGGCCCACGCGGCGAGGCAGTGGGTCTCCGGGAACCGCACTAAGGGGAAGAAGGGAAGAAGAGAAGGAAAACCAGATGAAGCACAAAGAGGCGGCAAGCAGAAGGCAACCAATCGAAAAAGAAAGAAAATAGCGCTTACCTTCGATAGCATCATCCACACTGATGGCGAAGTTGAGCGTCGCCGCCCGCTCGGCCGCATGAGCCGCTTCTAAGGCAGCAAGAGAGCCCTTGGCCTCCTTGAGTGACTTCTCGAGGTGGGTCACCTCGCCTTGGAGGGCGGCAGTCCTCAAGGCGGCGTCAGCCGCCTCCTTGATGGCCGCCTCCTAGGCCACCACCTCCTTCGCCGCCTCGCCGTCAACCAGCAGCACGGCCAGCCAGTCCATCTCCTGCGCGGTCGCCTAGACATCCCGCGCCAGCTGGTTCCGCTCTGCAGCGAGCCCGGTCTTTTCCTCCCGAAGGGCGGGCAGCTCGCGTGCGTAACAATGATAACATCAGTAAAACAGACATAAAGCCGCTAACTCCCGGGGGCTACACGCCTCCACCCGCAAAATGCAACTCACCCTTCACATGAGCCAGCTCGTCCTCCAGACGGTAGAAGCCGTACCTGCCGCGGTCGTGGATGGCGACCGCCTCCGCGAAGAGCTTCTAGCGCAGGGAGGCTCCCGCCTGTTGCAAAAGGGGGAGAACATCAAAAAGACGCTTGAAGGAGATCTGACCCAGCTGCCCGTCAGCCGGTCAGCCGGCCCGCATCTCGGGGGCTACACCGAGTGGGTGCGCTTGCGCGCCCCCACTAAGAATACTAAGGACGAAAGGAGAAGCTTACCTCAGCACGCCTAAGGGCGGTGTCCGTAGCCTCCGTGAACCGGGCCAGCTCCTGCCGGCACCGGTCCAGGACACTCCCCAGATCCCCAAAGGAGGGGACCGGGCCGCCTGCCGGAGGCGCCGGTAGGTCCGGCACGTTCGCCAGTGCCTCCCAGTCCCGGCTCACCTCTTGCATCGACCGTAGGATTCGCCGAGCACGGCCGCCACTACCGCCTAGGCTCATCGCGGCTCCGGCCACTGGGGGTGGGTTGATAACGGCGAGGGACCGGGAGTCGCCTCCTGGCGCCCCCCCGCCGGGCGCTATCGCCGCCTCACCTGTCGGCCGCTCCGGCGTGTCGATCGCGCCGGAGGGCCGCTCCACCTCCACAACGACCGCCTCCGGCGTCGCCTCCGGAGCCGGCAGGGTCACCTCCTCCCGGGCCAGCTCGGGGGCTGGTGGCGGCACCTCCAACACTTCATGCCGAGCCGCCTCGGGGGGCCAGCTCCGTCACCATCTCCCGCGCGGGCGGGAGCGGCGGTAGACCCATGGCCGCATATCGCGGCTCGCTGGAGGGGGGTCTTGACATACGGGTGGACTCCGCCGTTGAGTCCGAGGCTCACGGCGGCTCGGTCACCCCTCGGCGCCGCCGGCCGCTTGAAGTTTCTGAGCACGTGGCCCCTCCCCGCGTGCTGGACTAGGAGGCTCATAGCTCCGCGAGCCTCCTCTTCTCCTCCCTCTAGGTGGCGACATGCTCGCGGGCCAGCCGGCTGGCGACGTCCGTCTGCTCATCGGGCGCCCCCTCCTCTTGGAGCTCGATGGGGTCACTGCGGCATCCAAGCCCCGGTCATCGACCAGCTCGTAAGACGAAAAGAAAAAAATAAGGGAAGAAGCACAGAGGACTAACGCGACGATGAGGGACAGGGCCCGCTTGGCGCGAGGCGACGACTTCCGCGTAGCCACCTTGACCCGCTCCGGGTCGGGCGGTGGAGCCGCCGATCCCTCCTAGGCCGGCCTTTTTCCCTGCCAGACGGCTTGGCAGCCGGGCCTCGAGGCGGGCACTCCTCGCTCCTCCAGTCCGGGCGCGCTGATGGAGGAGGTCCATCGAGGATCATCAGCTCATCATCATCATCGTCGTTGTCGTCCGTCCAATCGCGGATGGTGGGACCAAGAGGGAAGTCACCCGCTCTGCCGGGTCCCCCAGCTGCTCTGGACCCTTCGGCCGCTCTGAACCCTCCGGCTCTGCCGAGAGCGCCGCCTCGCGGCCCCGCCGGCTCGTCGGCCTCCCCAGAGGAGTCCACACCCTCTTCAGGAAATCTCGGGAGTCGGAGTCCGCCCACTCCGCCTCAAAGATTTGCGGATGCGGGCCGTCTAGGGTGTTCTATCGCACCAGCCGCTGCGATCAGCACCCCATCATAAGTTCTCCCGCCGGCTGCCGGCTGGGGATATCAAGCAAAAGACAAACATCTACAAGAAGACTTACCAGGGGGGCGGTTGATGCGGTCATACGGCTCCATGCCGAATGACCATGAAGCGGGCTTTAGCTTGAACGTCGTGAGGGCGTTCACCCACTTCGCCACCTGAGCCAGCGTCAGCTCTACGGTGGACTGCCGGCAGGGGTCATGCCGGCCTGACATGTCGCAAATCCGGTGCGGCCTCATCTGAAGAGGCGACACCCGACGCGATATGAAGGCCGCCACCAGGTCGGAGGCAACCAGCCCCTCGGAGCTCTTCAGCTCCCCGAGCCGACCAAGCTCCTCCAGAGCAACGCTGCGCGGGGCCGATGCCGGCCAGTTCTGCTGGGACGACTGGCGGTCCTCGAACGGCCGCAGCCCGATGTAGTCCGTCGCCGGGTCGACATTCTGCATGTAGAAGAATGTGCGATGACACCCCTTGACGGAGACAATCAAAGAAAGGGGAGGGAATCGGGCAACAACGCGGCCGCACACTACGGTGCCCCCGCACGCGTTGTTGATCAACGACTTGAGATAGAAAAGCGTGTTGAAGAGGCCAAGAAAAGGAAGAACTCCCAGATACCCCTCACACAACGCCATGAAGGCAGAGAGATACAAGATGGCGTTGGGACCAAGATTGTGGAGTTGTAGGTCGAGGGTTTCAAGGAAGAGGCGGAAGAAGTTGCTCACCGGGAGCGCGAAGCCCCGGGAGAAGTGCCACAGGAACACTACCCGTTGCCCTGGCTGCGGCGCCGGCACCAGCTCGCCGCCCGGTGCACGGGCGGCCACCCGCTCGGGCGGCGACAGCATCCACGCCTTGCATAGCTCCACAATATCGGCATCGGTGACGAAGGATCCTCCCCAGCTGCCACCACGTCCGTCGGCCATCTCAGCGATGGGGCGGCGTGCGGGCGTGTGCGCGGGCTCAGGCGCGGTAGCACGAGGGGAGGCGAGGTCAAGAAGCTAGGAGCAATTGCGAGAAGGGCTGCAAGGGGGCAAGTGGGGCGCGGGTACCTCCGACCCTGCCCTTCCCTCCCCTTTTATAAGAGAGGACACGACCGGGGACGTGGGATTGTATGCACCCATGTTCCCTGGGAATGTCGCGCGAAGTGGGTCGCCTCGGGCCGTAACGGCCGTATCAGGGCACAGAGGATCCGGCCCCGGCCCCGAGGCCTACCGGGCTACGCTTGGGCCCTACCGTACTAGGCCTGGACGATGTCCCGTCTCCCCGCGTGCGCAGGGCCTAGCGCATCATTACGCACCACGTGGCAAGTCGCGTGCCGGCGTGTGCCTCGGAGCGACGCAACAGAACCCGAGGCATCGGGTCTTGTAGCTGGCCCGGCTGCCCTTTTGCCTTTGGGTCGGAGGCGGGCTAGGATGGGAGGAAGCCGCCGGCACCCCATCGTCCGCCGGACGTGGGCCCCCGCCGGCTTCGGGGGCTACTTACTTGGTTTATATCCCGGGGTAGGTCAAGGCAACGGGGTCCTCCCCACTCCGCTTCGAAGAAAAACCAATCAGCCGGCTGGACGAGGCCGGCTGGGGACACGCCACACGAGCCATCTCTGGCTGGCGTTTCGCCCGGCTGGCCTAGCGGTCGGGCGCGCTCCCGCCCGGTTGGCCAAGCCGCCGGCTGGCCATGGACCGGGCAGTCCTTTGACTTGGGGACGGACACGCCCTGTCCCGTCTCCCTGTCCGCAGGTACGGCCGTGCAACATGACTGGCGGGGCGAGTGACCCTGTGGCCATAGTGGTCGTTGACGCACCGTCCTGCATGGCTACAGTCCATCCGTCCGGCACGCTGACCTCTGTGAGCGTGACCGGACGGGGAACAGTTCCCGCACGCCTCTGCCACTGGAGTGCCTGCCCCGGCATGGCTACAGTGCTGCCGGCCGTACCGACGACCTCGGTCGATGGGCCCCGCCCACGACGAGACAATGCAAGCCGCGGGACCCCCTGGCCAGGCGGAGAGGCTGCCAGCCGGGTCCCTGCACCCATGTACCTAAATCATATTGTAAGAGCCAGGGGGTGGCCTATAAAACCCCCTAAGGCCCCCATGCGACACGGATGGAACCCCTAATCAAGAATACCCACATAGGTAGCTCTCATACCCTTTCCAATAGCAGAGGGAGACGAGCCGGCTGCTCCTTTCTTCCTCCTCCGAACACAGCTCTAGGAGCACCTTTGTATTCTTATCCATCCATCTAACGAATCCAAGCAGGACTAGGGGCATTACCTCCCATGGAGGGCCCTGAACCTGGGTACATCGCATGTCTCCACCTTCTTGTACCCAATCTCGCACTTGGAGCCCATCGGCGTCCAATGGACCCACCATAGGAGAATCATGAACACATTGCAACACCCTATATCAAGGATCCCTCACGCTTGCACGACACAGACAGGACCATAGGACAGCACCAATAATAAAACATGCAACTCAAACCAATCATGATCATCAATCAACCCATAGAACAAAATAGATCTACTCAGACATCATAGGTTGGCAACACATCATTGGATAATAATATGAAGCATAAAGCACCATGTTCGAGTAGAGGGTACAGCAGGTTGCGGGATAGTGGACCGCTATAGATAGATGGGGGAAGGTGATGGAGGTGTTGGTGAAGATGACGGAGTTGTTGGAGCAGATCACCGTCATGATGATGGCCCCGGCGGCGTTCCGGTGCCATCGGGAGAGAGGGGGAAAGAACCCCTCATTCTTCTTCCTCCTTGACCTTCCTCCTAGATGGGAGAAGGGTTTAACCTCCTGTCCATGGCCTCCATGGCGGCGAAGGGTCAAGAGCCCCTCCAAGATTGGATCTCTCTCTTTGTTTCCTTCTGTTTCTGTGCTCCCAGATTCTGGCCTTTCACCATTTCTTAAATATCCAGAGATCCGTAACTCCGATCGAGCTGAAATTTTGAGGAGATTTTCCTTATAAAAACATCTTTCTTGCGGGCAAAGGACATCTCCAACTGACCTAAGTGGTGGCCAGAAGCCCTCAGGGTGCGCCCTGCATCCTGGGCACGCCCTCCAGGCTTGTGGGGCCCTCGGGCACCGCCTTCTGTTGATTCCACTTCCCAAAATTCACATATATTCCAAAAAAAATGTCCATAAGTTTTTATCCCATTTGGACTTCATTTGATATGGATTTTCTGAAAAACAAAAAATATGCAACAAACAGGAACTGGCACTAGGCACTGGATCAATATGTTAGTCCCAAAACTAGTATAAAAAGTTGCCAAAAGTATATGAAAGTTGTAGAATATTGGCATGAAACAATCAAAAATTATAGATATGACGGAGACGTATCATTGGGCATCGAGATCTATAGACATAGATCAAGACGCTTGATGGGACTTTCAATGAGTACATACCTTGACAAGATTTTGAAAGAGTTCAAAATGGATCAGTCAAATAAGGAGTTCTTGCCTGATTTGTAACGTGTGAAGTTGAGTAAGACTCAAAGCTCGACCATGGTAGAAAAAATAGAAAAGACGTAGGTCGTCCCCTATACCACTAGCCATAGGCTCTATTTGGTATGCCATGGTGTGTACTGCACTTGATGTGTGCCTTGCCCCATGTTTGACAAGGGGGTACAAGAGTGATCCAGGTGTGGATTACTGGATAACAATCAAAATTATCCTTAGTAACTCGAGGACTAAAGATATATTTCTTGATTATGGAGGTGATAAAGAATTCGTCGTAAGAGTTACGTTGATGCAAGCTTTGACACCAATCTTGATGACTCTGAGTAGCAATCCGGATACCTATAGTGGAGCATCCATTTCTAATAGCTCCAAGTGGAGTGTGGTAGCAGTATCTACAGGATGACATAGAGATTTGCAAAGTACACACAGATCTGAATGTCGCAGACCCGTTGAGTAAAACATGTTTCACATGCAAAACATGATCGAACCCCAGAACTCATTCGGTGTGAGATTCATAGTAAATCACATAGCGATGTGAGCTAGATTATTGACTCTAGTGCAAGTGGGAGACTGCTAGAAATATGCCCTAGAGGCAATAATAAATTGTTTATTATCATATTTCCTTGTTCGTGGTAATGGTTTATTATCCATGGTAGAATTGTATTGATCGGAAACTCAGATACATTTGTGGATACATAGACACCACCATGTCCCTAGTATGCCTCTAATACACTAGCTGGTTGATCAAAGATGGTTAAGGTTTCCTAGCCATGGACATGAGATGTCATTTGATAACGGGATCACATCATTAGGATAATGATGTGATGGACAAGACGCAAACTATAAACATAGCATATGATCGTGTTAGTTTATCGCTATAGTTTTCTGCTTGTCAAGTATCTGTTCCTATGACCATGAGATCATGCAACTCACTGACACCGGAGGAATACGTTGTGTGTATCAAACGTCGCAACGTAACTGGGTGACTACAAAGGTTCTCTATAGGTATCTCCGAGGGTGTCTGTTGGGTTGGCATGGATCAAGACTGAGATTTGTTACTCCATGTGACGGAGAGGTATCTCAAGGCCCACTCGGTAATACAACATCACTATAAGCCTTGCAAGCAATGTGACTAAAGATTTAGCCACGGGATCTTGTATTATGGAACGAGTAAAGAGACTTGCCGATAACGAGATTGAACTAGTTATAGATATTCCAACGATCGAATCTCGGGAAAGTAACATACCGAAGAACGAAGGGAACAACATCCGGAATTATCTGAATCCTTGACATAGAGGTTTGACCGATAAAGATCTTCATAGAATATGTAGGAGCAAATATGGGCATCTAGGTCCGCTATTGGTTATTGACCGTAGAGCTGCCTCATCCATGTCTACATAGTTCTCACACCCGCGGGGTATGCACACTTAAGGTTTGATGACGTTTCTGTAGTATTGAGTTATACGTGTTGGTGACCGAAGATTGTTAGGAGTCCCGGATGAGATCCCGGACATGAATAGGAACTCCAGAATGGTCCATAGGTGAGGATCGATATATCGGACGAAGGGAATCGGAGTCCGGAAGTGTTCCGGGGTACCGGGTTATGACTAGGAGTACCGAAAGGGGTTTTGGGGGGTACCGACAAGTGTTGGGGGCCTCATGGGCCAAGGGGAGGGGGAAAACCAGCCCATTAAGGGTGTGTGCGCCCCCTCACCCTTTCCCACGTAATCAGGAGAGGTGGGGCGCCCCCTTCAGGTTTCCCTCCACCTGGCTTGGGGGGCAAGTCACCCTAGGGTTTCCCTAGGGAGCGCCCCCATCTGCCTTGGCCACCGCCCCCCTAGATGGGATCTAGCGGCACCACCCGTCCTCCCTTCCCCCTATATATAGATGAGGAGAGGGAGGTCAACCGCACCTAAGAAAAGCCACGTGCTGCCCTCTCTCCCTCTAGATAGCTTCTCCTCTAGATCTGTTCGGTACGACTTAGTGATGGTCTGCCGGATCAGCTCCACCACCATCCCACCAAGCCGTTGTGCTGCCGGAGAACTCATATACATCTCCAGCCTTGCTTGCTGGATCAAGGAGGTGGAGATCGTCATCGAGCTGCACATGTGCTGAATGCGGAGGTGTCGTACGTTCGGCGCTAGATCGCAAGGACCACGATAGGATCGCGGGACGACTCGTGATTGGATCACAAAGATGTTCGACTACACCAACCGCATTTCTTAACGCTTCCGCTTAGCGATCTACAACTATATGTAGATCCACTCTCCCTCTCGTAGATGCTCATCACCATGGATAGATCTTGCGTGTGCGTAGGAAAATTTTTGTTTCCCATGCAACGTTCCCCAACAACTCATCCAGTGCATAACCATGGAAGTCATAACCAGGAAATGGGAATAATCGTCCCAACAACAACAACTTCAAGAATGGCAATGGAGGCAATGGCAATCAGAACCGTCCCACTCCGGATCAGAAGGATCTGAGTCATATCTCCTATTTCAAGTGCCAGAAGACGAGTCACTATGCCACTGATTGTCCCAGATCAAGCAGGGAAATGGAAACGACAACAACAACTCAGCAGTGAAGAAGCCCAACCCTTTTCCCTGTGCTCAGGTGAATCACATTGATGTGGAGTAGGTCTATGATCAGCCCGAGACTGTGGTCGGTAAGATTTTGTTAAATTCACTTCCAGTACTGGTGCAACTCATTCACTCATATAAAGGGTAGTTGTGGAAAAGTATGGTTTGCATACTAGGACCCTTAGTAGACCCTTTCAAGTCAGTTCCCTAGGAGCCGAGATGAAGACAGGGATAGGGTGCGATGCGTTGAACCTCAACATTGGAAACCGTGTATTTCCCACCGACCTCATGGTCTTAGAGTCACAAGGGTTGTATGTGATCCTAGGCATGGATTGGATGACCAAGTATGAAGGAAACATCGATTGTGCCCATAAGTCGATTTTTCTCACCACCCCCAAGCAGAAGAGGATTAAGTATGTATCCAGGCACACACCAAAGAGTATTCAGGTGAATTCCCTTACGGGAGTTGTTCAGGAGGAAGTGTCGATTGTACAAGACTTTCTCAATGTATTTCCGGAGGAATTACCAGGCATGCCACTAGATATAGAAATTGAGTTCCCGATTGAGTTATTGCCAGGGACGACCCCAATATCCAAGATACCCTATCGGATGCCCACAAATGATTTGGAGGAGATCAAAAAAACAAATCAAGGAGTTATTGGACAAATACTATATTCTCCCAAGTTCATCACCTTGGGTATCCCGAGTTCTCCTGGTAGAGAAGAAGGATAAAACCTTGAGGATGGTAGTTGATTATCGTGCACTGAATGAGGTGACTACCAAGAACAAGTACCCTCTAGTGATGATAAATGATTTGTTTGATCAACTAGTTGGATCCTGAGTATTTACCAAGATCGATCTTTGATCAAGGTATGATCAGTTGAAAATTCATGAACAAGATATACCCAAAACAACCTTCACCACAAGGTATGGTCTATATGAGTATAAATTCATGTCCTTTGGTTCGACTAATGCTCCTACACATTTTATGAGCATAACGAAGAAGGTATTTATGGAATATCTGGACAAGTTTATCGTGGTGTTCACCGATGATATATTGATATTCTCCAAGAGCGAGGAAGAACACAAGGAACGCTTGCGTTTAGTTCTGGAGAAGCTCATAGAGCATCAGTTATATGCCAAGTTCGGAAAATGTGAATTTCGATTGAAGGAAGTCATATTTCTCGGACACATTATTTCTGGAGAAGGAGTAACAGTGGATCCATCCAAGGTTGCAGCAGTCACCGATTGGAAGGCACCCACCTCAGTTAAGGAGATTCGTAGTTTTCTCGGACTTGTCGGATATTACCGAAGGTTTATCGAGCACTTATCAAAGATTACCAAGCCCATGATGGAGTTATTGAAGAAAGAGTCTGTTGGGGATATAGCTCCATGGTGTGACCCGCCTAGGAGGGGCCGGGTCATACCTTGTGGCTCACAATCAAAGGCCTTAAGCGGGCCAAAAGGATGAAGACAAGCCTAAGAGGCGACTCGTCAGATGGGCTTAAACGGACGCCCAGAGGCAGAAGACGGTGCGAGACCCAGGCGCGTGAGCTGCCCGGAAGACGACTTGCCTAGGAAGGCAAGGCAACTTAGAGATAAGGCCACATACATTGTTTAAGCCAGCCCGGACTCTTGTAATCCTAGGGCCTCGACCTACCTATATAAAGGTGAGCACCTGTGGCGACTTAGGGTACGAAACAACACATCAATATCTAGGTTAAGCGAACTCGCTCCCTTGTGATCAATCCCCCATCAATACAACACAAAGCAAGACGTAGGATTTTACCTCGTTCTGAGGGGCCGAACCTGGGTAAACCTTTGTCCCTCGATTACGACCAACCATTTCGAGCTCACCGCCTTAGAGATGGCCTCGAACCTAAGTCCTCTCACTAGGACATCTGTTGTGAAGAAACCACGATAGTTGGTGCCTACCGTTGGGCTAGCGCTCGGTGTGGTGGAGTTCTCAAAGGGCTCTCTCCAAGCGATCGAGGGATACGCCATTGGCATGATGACTAGGAGTCGCCACGGCAAGCTCTGGATCGACGATGTTGGCCGGGGCCCCGAGGCCGACTCAATCGAGTATGGGTCCCAGGTCCCCTTCGGCAGATTTCATGTTTTCATTGGAAAGATCAGGGAATCTGAGCCTAGGCCGGACATCTGCACGGACCTCGTCGAACCGACCTGACGTATGCATCCTCGCCCTTGTTTAATCCAGGCGAGGAAGCATATTTGTCAACTTTACACAAGGTGTGGAAGACTCCGTGTCAGGAGGGGAGACCCTTATCCTCTCAGATGACACTCCTCGAGCGGAGAGGCGGAGTTGATCTACCAACTTGACGATGGTGGTCTTTGGGGCTATACCGATGGAGACAGTATTCCGGAGCCCTACGACCCGCCAAGGCGAGCCACCATCTTTATGGCAGGCACGACACCGACTCATAACAGCACAACGACAGGAGCGACGGCCAGCGTGGCGCCAGGTCCTGGGTCTTCCAGGGCGCTGGCCTAGACGTCGCCGGCTCAAACTTTGCCACATCTTATGGAGGAGTTAACAACCTTAACTGGAACCGAGGTTATAGCTGAGAATCAGGCAGAGCATAATACAAAGATTACTCTGATAAAGACGCTGATGACCAAGGCCCAAGAGGATATCAACATGTTACAAGATCAAATGAATGCTGAGTCAGAGCATTTGAGGATAGAGGCCCTCCGCTTTAATCAGGACTAGCATGCTTCAAAGGCGGTTCTGTAGAGGAGGACCCAAGTCCGCCTCCCGCTGCAGCTTGAGCCCCGAAATCTCTTTAACACCCCTAGGGCAGCACCAAATGTGCCGCTAGCCATAACCCGGGCCGTGGAGATGCCACTTTAGCTAGACCTGCCCCAGAGGGATCAGACACCGCCTATAACGACCCAAACCTAACAAGATTCGATGTCTCTGTGCTTACTGTGCTAGTCCCTGGATCAATAGCTAGCACACACAGTACATGATGCAATATCAAGAATAAACCACATGTCATAATATTACATCGTAGATCCATAATTGTATATAATAGATACCTCATAGCTCAAGGCTACCATACAATCAAAATACAGCGAAAAAGTAACTACAACACTCGGCAGGCGCGGCTGTGGTGCGATGGCGCGATGGAGACAGAGCAGGGCGGCTCGGGGTGAAGCCGTAACAGCGAGGAGATGTGCTGGCGAGCCATGGCGGCGGCAGCGTGGACGCACGGTGGATAGCCGATCGCGGCAGAGGTGGAACGGCCAGGGTGAGTGGGGTGAAGCCTGACTTGGCCGCGGGGCGAGCAGAGCCGACGGTGACAGAGCCAGCAAGCAAGGTGCGGTTGTGGCCGGTGACAGTGGCGACTTGTGATGGGGTGCAGTAGCGGCTGGTGAGAGTGGCGAGCCAGCGATCTCGGGGTGTGCCAGCCAGGCATGGCATAGCGGCGAGGTGGTACGGCGATGGAGGTGAGATGCGTGAGGGGGAGCTGGCGCAACGGCTTGGAGAGCCGGCAACGAAGCGGGGGCACAACACGGTGGAGCAGCACGAGGCGCAGCTGGCCGAGGGCGTGAGGAGGCACAAGCTGGCGGGGGACCATAGCGGAATCTAGAGCCATCGAGGTGATCTAGGTAGCTCGATGCAGGGTGGTGCGTCAGCAGCAGCCCTCGGACGGCGCCGGCAGACAGGGCCCTCCGACAGCGGCGTCTTGATGTCGGGGGGAAGCCAGCGGCTGACAGTGCGGCTCTCATCGTCGAGAGAGAGGTGGATGGCGTCTTGGCGATGGGGTCGGCGGTTAGCGGCGCGGCGCCTGCTGCAACGGTGGCTCTCCCACTACAACCTCGGCTCCCCTGCTCAAACAGAGGCGGGTCTGGCTTGAGGATGATGCAAGCCAGAGGTGGATTGCGAGGCCATGATGGACCACAATCGCAAGGATGCAACGAAGCAGCTTGAGCCGTGCTGGACCATGACGGGCGTGGCGGTGACGGTCGGTAATCCTGGCACGGAGGCAGAGCTGCGCTCAAGCCATGGTTAGCTCAGGACAGAGTTGCGTCGGTGAGCGGGGGCAAAAAACGGCGCTGACGAGGCAAGTCCTCGATAGTGGAGGTGCGTCGAGACAGGCAGGCAAGGCCATCTTGTAGGCGCAAGCCGACGGCATCTCAGCTAGGATGACTCGGAGTTTCTTGCCCGTGGTAAAGGCAGCGGCCGCGACAATGGGGCGGCGGCTGAAGAAGAACCGGCGCACGAGGCAGCGGCTGGCCATGGCAATGGCGGCAGCAGAGGTGAATGCGGCGGGTTGAAGCCACCGCAGCGGGTGTGCTGGAGGAGTAGCAGATGCGAGACTGCAGCAGCCATGAACCAGGACGCAAAAGTGATGCAGACCTAAGCCATTGCCTTCTCGAGGTATGGCGAGGCTGGCTGCGGCATAGCGTGCAAGCAGGGTCGTATCCGAGGGCCGGTGACTGGGCAAACTACGACGGCCATGGAAGCCGGCAGGCCAGCTCAAGCAAGGCGCACGCTAGAGCAAGCCGGGTGATGGGGCTCATACCCCAGGGTAGGCCAAGGCGACGGGGTCCTCCCCACTCCACTTCGAAGGAAAACCAAGCGGCCAGCTAGACGAGGCCGGCTGGGGACATGCCACGCGAGCCGTCTCCGGCTGGCGCCTCGCCCGGCCGGCATGGCGACCGGGCGAGCTCCCGCCCAGCTGGCCAAGCAGTCGGCCATCCACGAGCCGGGCAGCCCATTGACTTGGGGATGGACACGCCCTGTCCCGTCTCCCTGACCGTAGGTATGGCAGCACAATGTGATTGACGGGACGTGTGGCCCTATGGCCACAGTGGTCGCCGACGTGCCGTCCCGCATGGCTACAGTCCATCCGTCCAGCCAGCTGACCTCACTGAGCATGACCAGACGGGGAACAGTTCTAGCATGCCCCCGCCACTCGAGTGCCTGCCCCGGCGTGGCTACAGTGTCGCCGGCCATACCGACGACCTTGGTCGGCTGGCGCTAGGCGATGCCTCCCCGGGCATCCCGTGCCGGGGCAGGTGGGGGAAGGCCAATCGCGGAGCCTGTCAGCGGGTCCCAGCAGGGATGGGACCGCTTGGCCGGCGGGCCCCGCCCGCGATGAGATGATACAAGCCGCGGGACCCCCTGGCTCGACGGAGCGGTTGCCAGCCGGGTCCATCCACCCTCGTACCTAAATCATATTGTAAGAGCTGGGAGGTTGGCCTATAAAACCCCCTGAACCCCCCATGCAACGGGGACGGACCCCTGATCGAGAATACACACATAGAGAGCCCCCATACTCCTCCCAGTGATAGAGGGGGACGAGCCGGCTGCTCCTTTCTTCCTCCTCCGAACACAGCTCTAGGAGCACCTCTGTATTCCTATCCATCCATCTAACGAATGCAAGCAAGACTAGGGGTATTACCTCCCACGAAGGGCCCCGAACTTGGGTACATCGTGTGTCTCTACCTTCTCATACCCAATCCCGCACCCGCAGCCCACCGGCGTCCAATGGCCCCAACACCACCAATAAGCCACCCTATGGCATATGCCGTGAGAAAACGATGACACCGAAGGGTGGGAGCGGCACGTGGAGGTAATTCATGGTGGGAGAGGCAGACGGTGGGTGCGCTAAGCTGGTGGGCGGCTCATTCGCATGTATGCAGTGACCGTCCGGAGGCTAGGCGGGGCCAGCACGAACCGGCTCAGAGAATCGCTAGCAGAGGTGGCTTGGAGATGAGGTTGCAAGGGCCATGGATAGCCAGACAGGCACGGGTAATGAAGGCGAGCCGGCAAGGCGGCCGTGGTGCAGCGCGCGGCAGGAGGAGACCGAGTCGTGATTGTGCCCGTTCCCATATCGTGGCCGGTTCAATGAATCCGCATCTGTTTACTCTTCCAGGTCGTGGCCTCACGTGCCCAAACCATGTAACGTGGCAAAAAAATTCATCCTTTTCCTGGTAGTCCTTATGTGACGCAGTACTTCGGTCTTCATGTGAGCCATCCACAGACGGTTAAATTTTTGAGTTGTATAACACAACTACCTCGAAACTTTTAATCCCATGATCTCTAGTTCGGAGTAGAAACAGAGACAAGCTAAGCACGCGTGTGACGCTGCGTACCTCCGCTAGTGGGAGTAGAAATTAGTAACGGATCCATGACCTTCAGAATTCCGTTGTCCCGTGTTGGATTATCCAACATAATTGTTTCCTTGCCGGCTCTTCTTCATACGATCAGTCATGAACTCCTTGATCCCTAAGAATTTCCCTCAAGAACACAATACCACCGTGCGACCAGACCCCCACGATGGCGCCAACTGTCATAGATTTTTCACGGTAGATGTCCGGGTGAACGGACTTAGGTTCAGGGCAGAAGCGCAACTATGTGGCGGATTGAAGGTGTTGGTCGGAATCGAGAAACATGAGTTTACCTAGGTTCGGCCCCTCCGATGGAGGTAAAAGCCTATGTCCTGCTTGTCTTGTATTGATGATGATGACGACGATCTTGGTTACAAGGGTGCAGAATCGCTACCTCTAATCTCGAGTCTCTCTAATCTGTCTATCTCTCATGAGTTGTCTATCTAAGACCTGTCTATTGAGATGTCTCAAAACCTAACCCTCTCGGGGTGACCTGCCCCTCCTTATATAAGTTGAAGGGGCGGCTTACATGTAGAGTCTAAGTCTGATTGAGACTTAACCTATTATGACTTCCCATTGTGGGCTTTTCTTCATGGGCTTCTGAGTCACGGGCTTCTTATCTCAGACGGGCGGCTTACACCGGGCAGCTTACAACCGGGCGGCTTAACCGGGCAGCTTAGTACAGGGCAGCTTTGAACCGGGCGGCTTACGCCGGGAAGCTTACAACCAGGGCATATCTTCAAGACTCATCTTTAGGGACTCATCTTCAGGGACTCATCTCCGGGACTTTAACTTTCAGCCGGGTCATAACTGTCACCGGGTTATAACTGTCTCCCGGGTCATACCGCAGGGTATATCCCCGACAGGTATGTTACTTGCCCGAGATTCGATCGTCGGTATCTCTATACCTAGTTCAATCTCTTCACTGGTAAGTCTCTTTACTCGTTCCATAATACAAGATCCCGTGGCTAACACTTAGTCACATTGCGTGCAAGGCTGATTGTGATGTTGTATTACCGAGTGGGCCCTGCGATACCTCTCCATCATACAAAGTAACAAATCCTAGTCTTGATCCATGCCAACCCAACAGACACCCTCGGAGATACCTGTAGAGCACCTTTATAGTCACCCAGTTACGTTGCAACATTTGATACACACAAGGTACTCCGTCGGTGTCAGTGAGTTGCATGATCTCATGGTCATAGGAACAGATACTTGACATGTAGAAAACTGTAGCAGTAAACTGACACGATCATATGCTACATTTATAGTTTGGGTCTTGTCCATCACATCATTCTCCTAATTATGTGACCCCATTATCAAATGGCATCTCATGTCCATGGCTAGGAAACCTCGACCATCTTTGATCAACGAGCTAGTCTACTAGAGGCATACTAGGGACATAATGTTGTCTATATACCCACACGGGTATTTAGTTTCCAATCAATACAATTATAGCCGACTGACACTTAGTCAGTATCTCTATACCTAGTTCAATCTCTTCACTGGTAAGTCTCTTTACTCGTTCCATAATACAAGATCCCGTGGCTAACACTTAGTCACATTGCGTGCAAGGCTGATTGTGATGTTGTATTACCGAGTGGGCCCTGCGATACCTCTCCATCATACAAAGTAACAAATCCTAGTCTTGATCCATGCCAACCCAACAGACACCCTCGGAGATACCTGTAGAGCACCTTTATAGTCACCCAGTTACGTTGCAACATTTGATACACACAAGGTACTCCGTCGGTGTCAGTGAGTTGCATGATCTCATGGTCATAGGAACAGATACTTGACATGTAGAAAACTGTAGCAGTAAACTGACACGATCATATGCTACATTTATAGTTTGGGTCTTGTCCATCACATCATTCTCCTAATTATGTGACCCCATTATCAAATGGCATCTCATGTCCATGGCTAGGAAACCTCGACCATCTTTGATCAACGAGCTAGTCTACTAGAGGCATACTAGGGACATAATGTTGTCTATATACCCACACGGGTATTTAGTTTCCAATCAATACAATTATAGCATGGATAATAAACAATTATCATGAACAAGGAAATATAATAATAACCAATTTATCATTGCCTCTAGGGCATATTTCCTACAAAGCAAGGGTAGAATAGTAACATACGGAGAAAGATATAAGAATGATCACCCTGGGTTGATGACAAGAGGAGGCAATTTTGTGGCGGTTGAGTCACCGGATGAAGGAGGCGAGTCCTGGAAAGATAAGAATTGTAAAACAGAAATGAGATACAAACACAAGAGTAGTAGAGGAAAATAATTTAAGGCAAGGAAGTGCCTCGTTGTGCTATTTACGAGGAGCCGACTTATTTGGTAAGCCGGCCAAAAGGTCTTTACAGCCGGTGCTCCGGGTCTGACATCTGTGGTCATTTTGCTATTTCTTCAAAAGAAAGTTGGAATCCAAATAAGCAAAGGGGTGTGAGCACGTTACCTTTGGTACAACCCGTCGTATTCTCTTTATTGGTAAAAGTTCCGAATCAGAGGAGATAATGGTTACCTCTATGGCATCAACATGACTTGTTTCTGCTTCCACCTGTGAGTAATCACTATTAATGTGTTGCATAAACAGAATACCAAGGGATTCAATTTCTACCTCCAATTCATCAAGTTCGAGCAGTTCCGCAGCGGGCTATTTCTTCTTGTGACCCGTAGTACTCGTAGCACAGGTCTTGGTCGTCTTCGCTTTATTTTTGGGAGCGGGGGTGTATTTTTTCTTCCAGAAATTAGATTTTTCCTAAGAGTCAGAGAAGGGTCAGAAAGTGTGAATCACATAATTAATAGATCACAAGCAACCGTTTATTCAAAGGATCTTTACCTTTGAATACAAAAAGGCCTCAACCCGGTCTGGTTACATGTAGCCTAAGGCTCTCCAAGTAGAGACTTCACGATGGTGTTTAGGTCCTTCTCATTCAAAGGGGTCCCATTGAAGCGCATCGGATCGGACGGCTGAAGGGGAGGCCATATCTCTCCACCTCTGGATGGAGATGCCTCCATGATCAAGACTCGGTCCAGCTGCCAATTCGGTCTGGCGGTTCAGATAGAAAAATCTCTGCAGAGGTCAACGGTGGGTTCTTTTTACAGATAGGCTTCGCAAAGGACTTGAAACTGGCACAAGTTTGAGACATAATTGGGGCCAATGTCTTAAGGATGGAGTTTGTATAAGTGCATGGCATCCCGAAAGAACTTTGACCCGGGTGGTGAGAAGCCGCGGAGAAGATGATCTGTGAACACGACTACTTCCCCTTCCTGAGGTATGGGCTTGACCTCTTTACCAGGAACCCGCCAATGAATGATATCCTTAGCTGTCAAGGCTCCCATGGTCACGAATTCCTTTAGCAATGCTTTGGTGACCCCGGAGGGGACCCAGTCACACGAAGTGGGGGATTTGTCCATGACGGCGGGTTAAACTCTATGAGAAGGTGCAAAGTCACGGCGGGTTAAGAAAAACCTCGCAACAAGGGGAGATAAAGCCAGGACAGCAATAATGTTCTAAGTCATCGTCTGTTATGAGATGTAGGCGAGCTAAAGTTGCTACAGAATGAGTTGGTAGTACAACAGCGAGTTAAAAAGACGGCTAGTGCTTAGAATTTTGCTATGTTTTGACAAACAGATTCTACCAACTACAGCAGAAATTACAAGATGTACGAACAAGGATAAAAGGAAAAATATTATAAACCTAAAATAGGTAGCAGAAGAACAAGTAGTTAATGTGCGGGCTTCTATCTGAGTTCTGATCTACGATGAGTGGGGATTCATATTAAGCGGAGTACCGCGTCTGATCGCTCGTGTTTGGAGCTCGAAAGGTGTTCTCTTTACCAATCCATAGTGAGCACTCCGGCAAGCGGCGACGGACATGAGGGAATTGCGATGAGCTAATGTAGATCTGTGAGGGGAAGAAGAAACGTACCTGACGGGCACGGAGGAGATGGCTCAACGCCGGCAAGCTCTGGTCCAATCAGGTTGATGTAGCGGCCCTTGTCAGAGAAGACGAGGAACATCCGGCAATGCGGCGGAGCTTCGGTTGCGTGGGCACTGGAGGAAGAAGGAGGAGGCAGACAATGGCGGCGGAGAGGTGAAAAAGAAATGGCCCCCCCTCCCGTGCCTATTTATGAGATGGGACAACAACAGTCCACACAAGAATCGAGGAGACACAATGATGATTGACCAGGAAGACGCCTTGATTTTGGGGTTGACCGTTTAACGAGGAGATTTGTTGTGATGTCACAGAATATTTTTTGAACATATCCAAGGTGATGTCATGGCGGGTTACAAAGTTTTACTTTCAGGTGAACAAGGGTGTGAAACTCGCCGAAGATTGGTCTGAAGATTGACATGAACAGGTTCAAATCAATCTGGGGCTTAATGTTGGGGATATGGCTTCATGGTTTGAGCCGCCCAGGATGGGTCGGGTCATACCTGGCGGCTCATAATCAAAGGCCTTAAGCGGGCCAAAAGGATGAAGACAAGCCTAAGAGGCGACTCGTCACATGGGCTTAAACGGAGACCCAGAGCTGAAAGACGGCGCGAGACAGTGGCGCGTGAGCCGCCCAGAAGACAGCTTGCCTAGGAAGGCAAAGCGACTTAGAGATAAGACCGGATACATTGGTTAAGCCAGTCCGGACTCCTGTAAGTCCAGGGCCTCGACCTACCTATATAAAGGTTAGCCCCTGTGGTGGCTTAGGGCATGAAACAACTCATCATAGCTAGGTCAAGCGAACTTGCTCCCTTGTAATCGATCCCCCATCAATACAACACAAAGCAAAACGTAGGTTTTTACCTCGTTCTGAGGGGCCGAACTTGGGTAAACCCTTGTCTCTTGATTTCGATCAACCCCTTAGAGCTCACTGCCTTAGCGATGGCCTAGAACCTAAGTCCTCTCACTAGGACATTTGTCGTGAAAAAACCACGACAGTGTCCAAGTATATTTGGACCGAGGAATGTGAAGCTGGTTTTCAGGAGTTAAAGAAACGTTTCATTACAGCCCAGTGTTGATTTTACCGAACATGCGAAAGGACTTTTTGGTATATTGTGACGCTTCATGTCAAGGACTTGGAGGAGTGCTCATGCAAGATGGAAAAATTGTAGCCTATGCATCCAGACAGCTACGACCTCATGAATTGAACTATGCCACACATGGTTTAGAGTTAGCAGTTGTTTGCACAAGAACATGTCACTGTGTACCCTCGACGCCGGGGGTGATGCACCTCAGCTCACGTCAAAGGAGCCACACTGGAAGCGCGATTCATAAGACAATCGGCGAGAACTTTCGAAGACCCAAAGCACCACACACCCGAGAGGGACCCCGTCAGGGTGTGCGACGGCTATGGGCTGCCCTAGGTCGTCCAAGCCTCCCCTAGAGCCTCGGGATTCACATCTCTCCAACATGAAGAATGAGGGAGCAAAAACGCGGGAGAGACAAAAGTAGATAGAAAAAGTAATAGATGTGTTGCGATTGTGTGTTGTTCAATCGGCCATCACCTCTAACATATATATGAGGAGGCTGGACTTCCGTACAAGAAAAGAACTAAAAATCCCGTCCAAAATGTCAAAAAACCTAACCTAACTCGGACACGAAAATTTGGCAATTTTCCGGACCAACTCGGAGCCACCAAGTGCTTTTTCTCGGTCCCACCGAGTTAACATGGCCAAATTTCTGTAATCTTCTGCATCTCACTCGGAATTTCCGAATGTTTTTACTAGGAATTACCGAGTCAACTCAGTGTCACCGAGTCAAAAAAACTCGGTGGATCCGAAATGACTCTGTAGCTTCTGTTGGTGATCTTGTTTTGGCTCCACAGGTTGCATATGACCTTCGATTGAGACGATCTTTATATGAAAATCGATCGCCTCGACGAAATAGAAACTTTTCATGACGAAACATTTTTCATATCTGGAGATCTTGGAGGCCTAACAGGCAGAACAGTATTCTTCATATGAAATCTTATTACTTTGAGCACAATTTCGGCCTTTGCGATGCGATCGGATAACGATGGTCCAAACTTCAAAAATGTTCATGTCAATCACAAAACTTTTTCATGTGGACCACTTCTTTATTTGAAGCCACCTTACTAGTGTTTTCATCCATGCCAAAATTGGATGTCAACACATGCCCCCCTGTTTTTTGACGATGCTTGCGTGCCGAAAAATAACTTATTTAGAGTTTGTTCTAAGGATGATGTCAACACTCCATTGGCCATTTTGCATATGCTTTGGGTGATAAGTATATATCAGCCAATTATATGTGCTTAGGTCGATAGTTCTATATCAACCATGTCTTTGCTTCGGGCGATAATTATATGTCGGCTGTTGCCCATCTAGGCTTCTTGCCACACACTTGGATGATACTTCTTTAAATATTTTCCATTGAGAGCTCTAGGTAACAATGTCCCTTATATGGATTCCACCAAATTGAATTTCCGAGAACTACTCTTGTAATCTTAAAAGGACCTTCCCAACTTGGAGACCACTTCCGAATTTTTTTGTCTTTTGAACCAATTGGTAGGATCACCTTCCAAATGAGATCGCCAACTTGAAAATTCTTCAACTTTGACTTCTTATTATAAGCTCTTGCTACCCTGAACTTATCTCTCTTGATGGCCTTCAAAGAAGCCAAACGTTTATCAGCAACCTCATCAATATTGTCCATCATCTAGTTATAA
This sequence comes from Hordeum marinum, assembly GCA_022496015.1. NCBI lineage: Eukaryota > Viridiplantae > Streptophyta > Magnoliopsida > Poales > Poaceae > Hordeum > Hordeum marinum. The sequence continues at coordinate 202,117,216 of CM039676.1, forward strand.
AATTCCACTTCCGATAAGTCATTTTGCCTTGCTAATCTCAAAGCATTCAAATTCACTTCGACCAGTAAAACGACCTCTTGATTATATACGATCTCATATGGAGTTACCTTTGTAGCACCATGCCTTGAGATTCTATGCACCCACAAAGCCTTGGAAATTAACTCATGCCATCTCCTTGGACTATCCTCAATATTTTTCTTTACGAGCTTGATCGATATCTTATTTCTAGACTCAGCTTGTCCATTGGCTTGGGCGTAATACGGAGAGGAATTGAGCAATTTTATTTTATATGATTCGGCAAATTCTCTAATTTGATGTGACATGAATGATGAGCCTTGATTCGTAGTTAATATTTGAGGAATGCCGAATCTATGAATAATGTGCTCGATGAATTGAATTACCTCCGTATACGTCATATTTTTTAGAGGTATTGCTTTAGACCATTTAGTGAAATAATCAATGGCCATCGACACAAACGGATGCCCCTTTGAAGAAGAAGGATGAATCTCGACAATAAAGTCTAATCCCCAACCTCTAAAAGGTCATAGCTTGATAATCGGATGTAACATAGCAGCGGGAGCCAATTGAATATCACCAAACTTTTGACAAGCTTAACATCCTTTATAATAGATGAAAAAATCATTAATCATCGTCATCCAATAATACCCAGCATGCCGCAATAACCATTTCATTTTGGGGTCCGACTGATGAGTACCACAAATTCCTTCATGGACCTCTCCCATAGCAACTCTTGCTTGGTCCTCGTCCAAGCACTTTAAAAGAACATCATCAACAGTTTGGCGGTTAAGTTCATCATCCCTCATCTTATTTTTGCAAGCCATACGCCGAACGGTATTGTCCACCCATTTACTAGGATCATGCAAATAATCAATAATGGGTTTCCTCTAGTCTTGATTTTCTCCTGAATTAAATTTTTGTTAGTGGCCGAAGCAGTGGGCTCTGGTTCGGCCTCCCCAACGTTGGGAAGAGTAGACATTGGCCTTTTAGAAATATGAAACATGCCATGATCAACATGATAGCTAGATGCTTGTTATGCCAACTCATTTGCTTTCGAATTGTCATGTCTAGATATATGAGCAATGCTAAAATAATGTAAAGTAGAAATTATATCTAGACATTTATCAAGATAAACATTAAGTGATTCATCAAAACATCAAAATATTTGGGTATTTGTTGCACTACTAATAACGAATCACCAAAAGCCTCAATATTTGTAGCCCCTATGGCAAGCAATATTTCCAAGCCGAATAACAATGCTTCATATTCGGCTTGATTATTTGTGCAAAAATATACTAAGCGACATGATTCTTCAAAAATAGCACCATGAGGAGACATATAAACAATACCACCACCTTGGCCATTGCTACAAACTGAACCATCAAAATATAACCTGCATGGTACTAACAAGACAAGGTTTATATCAATATCACGTTTATCATCAATCCGATACTCAACAATAAAATTACCAACGATTTGACCTTTCATGGATTTCAAAGACTCATAAGCCTAATCATATTCAACTGAAGCATAATCCCACTTGCCAATTCGACCACTAATAATTGTCCTATGCAACATGTATTTGATGACATCAGTTTGACAAGCTACTATGCAGGTACTAGGCACTGGATAATGTCTCAATTTTGTTCAAGCAAATATAAGCATAGGCATAATTTTTCAATAAATGTATACCTTGTCTCATCGTCCAATAAGTGTTGGCTCAAATATGTAATAGCATCCTCTTTTCCTTTGGTCTCTTGAGTCAAAACAAAACCGATAACACTTTCCTCCGATGCAGTGTAGAGCTTAAATTGCTCCCTATGGCTGGGCGCTTTCATCACCGGAGTAGTGCACAGATAATTCTTGATCATATCAAATGCTTCTTGTTGTTTTGCCCCCCAAGTGAAATTGGCATCGTTCTTTAACCGAAGGATGTGTGTGAACGCAGCAACTTTCCCTAACAAGTGGATATCAATCTCCTCAAATAATTGACTTTGCCAAGGAATTTTTGCATATCTCTCTTGCATGTTGGAGATCCCACTTTTTGTATGGGTTCTATCTTTTTGGGATCAATATCTACACCATTTTCATGAATAATGAAACCTAAAAACTTGCCAGCCGACATGCCGAACGCACATTTCAAAGGATTCATTTTCAGCCCATACCTTTTCATTCTTTCAAAGGCTAAACGCAAATTGGCTAGATGAGATTCTAAAGCATACAATTTGACAATAAATCATCAATATAAACCTCAAGTATAACACCGAGTAAATCATGAAAAATCAAATTCATAGCCCTTTGATACGTGGCACCAGCATTCTTTAATCCGAAGGTCATCATTGTACACTCAAATAAACCAAGGAAACCAGGGCACCGAAAAGTCATTTTGGACATGTCCTCTTCAGACATAAAGATCTGGTTATGCCCCGCATTACCATCAAGAAAGCTAATTACCTTATGTCCAGAAGCATCATTAATAAGCATATCAGCTATGGGCATGGGATACTCATCTTTGGGTGTAGCTCTATTCAAATATCTAAAATCAATGCACACCCTTAACTCGCCAGAGCCTTTCTTCTCTACTGGTACAATGTTAGAAATCCACTCAGCATACCTGAAATTAGCTTTGAGCAAACAACCAATCTCTTCCTTGACGATTAAACTTTCTAGCGGATTGCTGGAAAGGTCTAAAACCGGCCTTTATAGGCAATCGATGCTCTACAAGCTCTCGACTTAAACCCAGCATTTCATGATATTCCCATGCAAAGCAATAAACATATTCTTTTAATAGCTTGATTAACTTAGCTTTATAATGGACTCTCAATTTTTTGTTTACAAACGTAGGCCTAGGAATTGAACCATCTCCAATATCTACCTCTTCTAATGGATTAGCTGATGTAAAACCTTATCCTAACTTATCCATATCATCTAACTCTTCTATAGACTCATACATATCATTCTCATTGGACTGATATTTTACAAGACGCGTTTGCAACCACTCTAAGTTAGAATCCATTTAAATACATCATACCTTGGAGCCGATTACCACCAATCGGCTTTAAAGTTACGGGAACAAAACCATTCTTTGTGGCACTGAGAATATCAAACTCTGACAAGTCACGTCCCATCAAGCAAGTAGCATTGGGATGTTGCCAGTCCACCGATGCATCGTCCAAAGCAATGCAAGCCAAATTATCTGCATGAACCACTTCCACTTCATCGTCAACCCATTGAATTAAACACTAGCACATAGTAGATGGCATGCATTGGTTTGCATGCACCCAATCACGGCCTAAAATCACATTGTAATTACCTTGCACCTCAGCGACAAAGAACGCGGCAGCCAAAGTTTTTCTCCCCATTGTAAGCTCCACATACATAACCCCTTTGGCTTCAGTTTTCTCTTTGCCTTCAAATCAATTAAGCACCATATTGGTCTTTATTAACTCTTCATCACGTAGGCCCGATTCTTTTAAGATCAAATATGGCATAAGATTCACCATAGCACCACCATCAACAAGCATTCTAGCAACTAGTGATCCATTAATATGACCTTTAAGGAATAACGACTTCAAGTGTGTCACTCGTTCTCTTGGTTTCTTGAATATAGCATTTTTAGGGCCAAAATCTAGTTGAGCTACTTCCCCTTCTTCATCTATAGCACAAAATTCAGCGGCTAAGTAATACACCATATTAATATCCATACCTTCATGAATCGGTGTGGAACCATAATCCAGAATATCACCTTCATCCTCAATCATGTCCAGTGACTCCGAAATATCTCCAAGTGAAGAGGAAGTAAAAGGTGAAGTGGACGACGTAATAGAAGCCGCATCATCCTCCATTGGTGGTGTAGGCGTTACTATGATCAGTGCAGAAGCTGATACATTTTGCTTTTGCTTAGGCTTCCATACTTCTTTTACGGGCATCATGGGACGCGTTTCATTGAACAATTTGTCCCTTTGCTTCTCTGCTTCTTGTTCCACCTTGTCATGGCTCCTCATGCGCCGCAGTATCCTTTTTTGTGCATTGGTCAGACCGGGAGGACACCACTTAGGCTGAGTATATTTTGGAGCCTTCGACTTGGCCATGCTTGCCCTAGCTTCATGATAATTAGCCATGGGACCTTGCCGGACAACAGCCATATCTTTATTAGAATCAACCAGATTATCAACAATAATTAGCTCTTTGATATGTTAATACTTTAGTTCCTACCATAATAGTTTCAGCAATAGCACTCATTTCCTTTAACTTGGCAGGCTCTAAATTTTCAGCACTCGGTGATTTAACACGCAACATTTGCTTGTTGACCCATTTTTGATTATCTTGCATTGGCCAGTTGACACCATGGTTCAAACAGCCTCATGTGGGATAAGAAATCCTCTCACGGACAGGCCTCCTTGGTTCTCCCCAACCCTGATGAAAAGCATAAGGGGCCATTGGGATTTGTCCCCATCCTCCATTGAAGTCTCCCATGTAGTATGGCGCATAGGGGTGGCGCCATCCATGGTCCTGGTGCCCAGGACCCATATGGCCTTACATGATGCTGAAATTCTGGCCGACAAGGTGATCTTGAGCACTTCAAATTTGATGACTATTAGAGCTAGAACCAGTCGCCTGATTGGCATATTTGGATAGCAACATATCAAAGGTTGTCTTGATCCTCTTACGTCGTACTTGCTTCATCCATGTTCCACTTGCCAACCTCTGGACTCTTGGGCTTAACAAACTTGATATGAGTGTTATCTTCCATTTGTGGTTGCCCCCCGAGTGTAGGATTCTTGATGATGATCTTAATTATTTCCTTGCCACTGGGTTGTCTGTCAAGCACAACTTGTCGCTCTAAAACCTTATCGCCCTCCTTGCTTTTCCTAGCTTAACCAATAGCAACATTATCTTTATTAGCTGATTCATCTATGTTGGGCCAAGTTAACATATTTTTGCCCTCCAAATTCATGGTGTTCATTGGGAAGGACCGCTTATCAACTTGCATCTCAGAAAGATTCGATCGTCCGTCATTAATGGCCGATTGTATCCATCGTCGAGAAACATTGCAATCATCAGTAGCATGAGAAAAAGAATTATGATACTTACAATAATCATGCCATTTCGGCTCTTCAAATGATGGTAAATTATGTTATATTCTAATAATATTGGCTTGCAATAAATCATCAAATAACCTATCACACTTAGCAATGTTGAAAGTAAATTTCATCCCTTCATCATGTTATGAACCGGCTTTAGATCATTGCAAGTAAATGGTTTGGCCTTAGATGGCCAAACAGTTTTTAGCAACATAAATATCACCGTCATCGTCCATATGCTCGCTATCATACTCAATCATATTCACCTTAGGAGGATCAGTTTTATACCTAGGCACCTCTTTAAGATATTTACCTCGACTTTCTTGAGCCAAATCCCTTTGTAGGACTTTGTTGATACTTAAAAACTCATAGCCCTCTAGTCTCTCTCTAATATGAGTTCTCAAAACATTAAGTACTAGATCTGCCAAATCTCTCTCAGTTATCACCAAGCTATAACACCGGTTTTTGGTATCTCTAAATCTCCTGACGTAATCGGAGACCGATTCATCATGTTTTTGTCTAACCGATGTAAGATGTGATAACTTAAGTTCATTGTCGCCACTATAAAAATGATGATGAAATTTCTATTCTATTTGTGACCATAAATGAATAGAACCATGTGGTAAAGAGGCAAACCATGAAAATGTGGTACTAGTTAAAGATAAAGGAAACAAACGAACTTTGAATTCAATTAGCGAGTCTGCTTCACCCAATTGTGCCCAATATTGACTAACATTCTCCCATGTGGTTTTAGTGCCCTCTCCATTAAACCTGACAAAGTCTAGAATTTTATATCCCGGAGGGCATTGAATTGCATCAAAGTATTATGCATATGGCTTTTGGTAAATCTGGTTCCTAGGTAATTCAACTCCAAAATTCTCTCAGAGTATCTTAGCCATCTCCTCTCTGAAATTAGCTAGAGCATCATCTGTAGTGGACGATGAAGCTTGTGGCGGAGGCATATGAGGAGTAGGGTTAGCAGCTACAGGCATGAATTGTGGCATGAATGCCGAATTCTAATTTGGCAGTGATCTAACTGTGTTTGCACCTATAGGTAGGGTTTGGTTCGGCGTCACCACCAAACTTGGCATAGTCATAAGTGGACTAATAGGTGCAGCCACCATTTGATTTGTTTGGATTGGATAATAATTCAACGGCACGGGAGGCGTCGATGAAAGGGGTAAAGCTGGATTAGGAGTTTCTACGCTAGCAGGCATGCCAACATTACAACTAGATGATTGCGATATATTTTTCTAAGCATTAGTATTCTCTAAGAAAGCTTGGTATATGAGATTATTGCTATCGGTTATACGACTTTCAATTTTAGCCCATTGCTCAGGAGAAAACGTTCTACTCATAGTGGGTTTAACCTGTTCATCATGATGAGGAGGGAACTTGATATCTCCAACTAGAGTGATGTTGCCTTGGCGTTCCTTATTGAAGTTTGCAAGGAAGAGCTCCAACTCCTTCTCTTCACGTGCCTTTTTGTACTCCTCATAGATTTGGCGGTGTTTCGCTAATAATTTCTCAAGATTGAGCTTGATGATGTTATCGGCGTCAACCTCAGATGGCTTGGGAAGACCGATCAAGATGCATGATGATGATGATTGCTCTTTGGTCCCCAACGGATTAGCCGAAAGTGTGTTCGCACACGAGCACATCACCGTGTACCCTTAACGCCGGGGGTGATGCACCGCAGCTCACGTCGAACGAGCCTCAGCGGAAGTGTGATTCGCAAGACAACCGGGAAGAACTTTTGAAGACCCAAAGCACCACCCACCCGGGAGGCACTCCGTCAGGTGTGCGATAGCTATGGGCTGCCCTAGATCAGCCAAGCCGCTCCTAGTGCCTCGGGATTCATAGCTCTCCAACACAAAGAACAAGGAATAATGAGGGAGCAAAAACGTGGGACAGATAAAAGTAGATGAAAAAAGTAATAGATGTGTTGCGATTGTCCGTTGTTTAATCGGTCGTCACCTCTAACATATATATGAGGCAACTGGACTTCCCAGACAAGAAAAGACAAAAACTCCCGTCCAAAACGTCAAAAAACCTAACCTAACTCAGACACGGAACTTGGGCAATTTTCCGAACCAACTCGTGATTTTTTCTCGGTCCCACCAAGTTAACGTGGCCAACTTTCTATAATCTTTTGCATCTCACTCAGAATTTCCAAATGATTTTTCTCAGAATTACCGAGTAAACTCGGTGTCACTGAGTAAAAAAACTCGCTGGATCCGATATGACTCTGCAGCTTGTATTGCTGATCCTATTTTGGCTCCATAGGTTGCATACGACCTCTGATTGAGACGATCTTTATATCAAAATCGATCGCCTCAATGATACAAAACTTTTTCATTTTGAATCATTTTTCATATCAGGCCATATTGGAGACCTAATAGGCCGAACAACATTTTTCATATGAAATCTTAGTACTTTGAGCACAACTTCGGCCATCGAGATGCGACCGGATTACGATGGTCCAAACTTTAACAATGTTCATGTCAACCATGAAACTTTTTCATGTGTATCACTTCTTTATTTGAAGTCACCGTACTAGTATTTTCATACATGCCAAAATCGGATGTCGATAGCAGCTATAGTTCACGCACTCAATACCTAGAGACATTTCCTTATCAGAAACTGTTGTGATATTTACACTGGTCACAAGAGCCCGATGTATATCTTGACACATAAGGAGTTGAAACTCATACGGAGGAGATGGCTAGAGTTGATCAAAGATTATCACATGAGATTGCATTATCACATAGGGAAGGCAAGTGTTGTATCAGATGCTTTGAGGCGAAGGAGCTATGTGAACACCCTCATAGCGGTAGGATTACCCCGGGAGTTAGCCAACGATCTTAGAGAGCTCAAATTGGAGGCAATTCCACGAGGATATGTTGCCACACTGGAGATTCAATCCACCTTGACAGGAAGAATTCGTGAAACCTAGAAGGTGGACAAGGAAATGGCTGAGAGAAATGAAAGAATGAAGGATGGGAATGCTAAAGGCTTTCGTGAGGATGAACATGGAACTATATGGTTTGAGGAACGTATCTATGTGTCCAGTGATCCAGAGCTCAGGAAGTTAATACTTTAGGAGTCCTGTGATTCACCATACTTAATATACCTAGGAAACATGAAGATGTATCTGGACTTGAAGGAAAGTTTCTAGTGGACAGGTATGAAGAAGGATATTGCCAAGCATGTAGCAGTATGCGGTGTTTCTCAGTGAGTAAAGGCAGAACAACAGAAGCCAGCTGGGTTACTTCAACCTTTGCCGATACCGGAGTGGAAATGGGAAAATCTTGGAATGGACTTCATGACAGGATTACCCAAGACTCGTACAGGTTATGATTCCATCTGGGTAGTGGTCGATCGTATGACCAAGGTAGCTCACTTCATTCCCGTGAAGACATCCTATACAAGTGCCAAGTTAGCCAAGATATATATGACCAGGCTCGTAGGTCTGCATAGAGTTCCGAGGAGTATTGTGGGGGATATAACCCTGTGGCAAGACCCGCCCAGGAGGGGTCAGGTTACGCCTGGCGGCTCATAGTCAAAATCCTTAAAGTGGGCCTAAGAATTGAAGGCAAGGCCACATAGCGAATTACCAAATGGGCTAAGATGGAGGCCCAGAGACGGAAGATGGCGTGAGACCCGGGCATGTAAGTCGCCTAGAAATGGCTTGCCCAAGAAGGCAAGGCAGCTTAGAGACAGTGTCAAATACCTTGTACGAGTCAGTTTGGACTCTTGTAACCCCACGGCCTCTACCTACCTATATAGGGTAGGAAAACAATTGATCGATAGCTAGGTCAAGTGAATCCTCTCCCTTGTAATCGATACCCCATCAATACAACACAAAGCGGAACGTAGGCTTTTACCTCTTCTCGAGGGGGCGAACCTGGGTAAACCTGTGTCTCTCGTCCCGCTAAATCCCTTTGAGTCCACTATCTTAGCGATGGCCTCGAACCAAAGTCCAAGGACATCTGCCATGAACAAACCACTATAGTTGGCACCCACCGTGGGGCTAGCGCTCGGTGGTGTGGAGTTCTCAAAGGGCTCTCTCCCAGGGATTGAGGTATACGCCGTTGGCATGATGACTAAGAGTCACCGCAACAAGATCTACATCGACGATGCTGGATGGGGGCCGGAGGCCGACTCAATCGAGTACAGGTACCGAGTCCCTTTCAGCGGAATTCACGTGTTTATCAGCAAGATTGGCAGATCTATGCCCGGGCCGGACATCTGCACCAACCTCATCAACCGGCGGGCACAACCCTCCCATGTTCAACCCGAGCGGAGGAGCATCTTCATCGGCTCCACACAAGCCAGGGAAGACTACGTATAAGGGGGGACTTTTGTCCTCTCAGATGAAGGACGGAAGGCTCAGGGCCTATGCCGATGGCAATAGTAGTCTGGAGCCCTATGACCCGCCTAGCTGAGTTGTCGTCTTCCTGGCAGGCTCGGCACCGTCTTTCAATAGCTCAACATCCGGAGCAACGGCAGGAGACGCCACGCCAGATGTCGGGCCTCCCAAGCCGCCGGCTCAGGTGTCACTGGAAGTAATGGAGGGTAATAGCTGGAAATCAAGCAGAGTGCAATGTAGAAACCACCAGGATTAAGGGACTGATGTCTCAGGCCCAAGAGGATCTCAACACATTGCAAATCCAGATGAACGCTGAGTCGGAACGTCTAAGGACGCAGGCTCTCCGTTTTAGCTTAGACCAGCATGCTTCGGAGGCGATTGTTTGGAGGAGGACCCAAGTCGGCCTCCCTGTGCAGCTTCAGCCTCGAAACATCTTCAACACTCCCTGAGCAGGGTCGAGCACGCCACTGGTTATAACCCGGGCTGCAAAGGCGCCGCGACACCTTGTGACACCACCTGGCCATTATTCTAACCCGATGGAGAACGTGATAGCAAGGGCTGGTAGACTCAATGCACTCCCCTTTGCCGAAGGGATGCCGTTTGCTAAGGAGGTGCGGAACACCATTGGATTGCTACACATGATGGTGGCTCAGCAGTAAAAGTACACATACAGCCGAAGTCGCGTGCACTCCATGTATGTCCCAAGCCGTAGCTACAGCCGGCACATAGAGTCATCGGCGGTTTCCAGCCGTGAACAAAGACGCATCCTGCCCAATGATAGATTGCCTGAAGTTAATGCTCAGGAGATCGTGGATAGGGGCCAAGCTCATCAGGGATCAACTCCGGTGATGTATTACCCGGTAATTCCTGAGCCGGTTCCAATAACCCCTTCCACCTTAGTGGGAGCTGGTGTCTCATCCAGGGGCATTGGTGTGCCTTGCCTGACGGTGGCTTTGCGGAACGAGCGTTTGCCCAAGGACTTTAAGGGGCCATGTAAGGTGCCTAACTATACGGCTGATTTACCCCCTGAGGCTTGGATTGGAAGTTATGAGCTTGCCATGGAGATGTTGGACGTTAGTGAGGTGATTTCTGCAAAGTACTTCATCATGATATTAGAAGGTTCGGCTCGCACGTGGTTAAAGGGTTTGCCTCCCAATACCATTGCATCTTGGGCCGAGTTAAAGGCACGTTTTATCAAGAACTTCCGGGGAACATGCAAGCAGCCTATGACTATTGTAGATCTTGACCATTGTGTACAGCATGAGGATGAGTCGGCCCATCATTGGGTCCTGCAGGTTTTGATGGTTATTCACTCATCCGAGAACATCTCGGCGTCTCAGGCGGTTCTAATTTTAGAGAAAAATTGTCACTTCTTATCTCTTAAGAAAAAGCTCGGGCGGCCTAAGCGTTGTTGTCAAGACATGGGTGAGCTCATGATGGCTCTCACAAAGTATGCAAATTCAGATACTACTAAGGATCCGGACTCCGATGATGAGAGATCGGCTAAGGGTAAGAAGAATATCAATGACAAGAGTCAACAGCAGAAACGGGCCGGAAATAATAACCCGGGCAAGAGAAAGAACCCAGATGGCGGGTCAGGACTAGTGGCAAATGCCAGCACTGGGAAGAATCGTGCCAAGGGTAATGGTAAGCCGCCCTTTAACAAAGATAAAGCCCTCTTTAACTTGGAGGAAATTCTCAGTAAGCCTTGCCCAGATCACAGCCAACCCGGCAGGACAGTGGGTCACGCGTGGAGGGACTACAACATTATGCGGGAGTTTGGGACTACAGCCTTAACCAACTGCCACGCCCAAGATGCGTCTATCCATATAAAGGCACGAGGGCCTCGCAAGGGATAGATGTGCATCTTGTCGTTAGCAAGTATAGTATCATTGCGTCATACATTACAGAAGAGATGAGTATACAAGTTTGGCTTACACTCGCCACATACTAAATTACAATTCCACACAGAGTTCAAATCATCAAGATGAAGACAGGGTCCATCTACGGACGAAATCAAACGATAAAAACATAATAAAATGATACTATCTCGCTATCCCAAAGATCACGACCATGGACCTCTACTCATCCGGGTACGTCACGTACATCCTGCCTCTTTCTTCATCATATTCCCACTAGAACTGGTTAAGATCATCCTGCACGTACTCATCTGAACCTGTACCTAGAGGGTTGTAGTAATCTGTGAGCCACAAGGACTCAGCAATCAAGCGCCTGGGTACCGAGACTATTCAAGCTTAAAGTTTGGGATGGGGTATGTGTTTAGTTTGCAGCAACACTAAGCATATATGGTGGCTAAACTTACGTAACATGAAAATAATTTTGAGTGGCCTACGATGATCGATCGAATCTAGTATGATCTCTATGAGGTCCTGAACACTTACTTATGTCAATTATAACCCCACTGTGTTCTCTCTCGGATCATGTTCACGAGCAGACACGATCCCGGGTACTCACATAGTTGGTGTATTTATTTAGAGTTTACTTCAAGTTACTATAACCAGGTGTTAAACAAATATACAAGTTGCCACATAACCACGAGCACGGCTTCTCGAAAAGATTTAACCCTGCAGGGGTGCTCCAACTAGTCCATCACAAATTAACCACACTCCGTGGGAATAGCCTCGACCACAGATCTCGTGGTCATCATCGGTAATTCCAAAGGAATTCCAACACCTCGAGAAAACCCGAAGAAAGTCAGAGTCCACACGCAAGACACTCGATAAAGGTAAAACAAATCCAGCAAGACCACCCGACGTGTCGACGAACTCGATAAGAGCCGCGTATCTCGTTCTCAGGACACAACGGATAAGCTACGCATACGGAGGCCTGATAGAAATCTCCCAAGTTGCCCTGGGTTTGCCCCGCATAGTGCTTTAGTTTGGACCAACACTCATGAGGAGCACTGGCCCGGGGTTGATTAATTATCCACGGGTTTGCAAGGCCCAATGAAAATTTTATTAAGTTATTAAGAAAATGTAGAACCAATGTTGGGTCTTGCCAGACAAGTTTTAATCTCAACCGAATAAACAAGGGATCCCCATAACAACCCCGAGCATGTTAGGAGCGCAAAATATGGAAAACATAACACCGGTAACAAGAACCTATGGCGGTAACAGTGGAACAAAACACCTAACAAAAGGCCAAGCCTTCCACCAATACCAAGATATATATGTGCATTAAATTAAATAACAGATAATATAGTGATATGCCAAATCCATGTTATCACATGGAACAACATGCACCTGCAACTAAGAACGCTATAAGAGGGGCTGAGCAACGGTAACTTAGCCAATCAAAGGTTGCTAGGATGTGGAGGGTTAAAGGCTATCATGGCAATTAGGAGGGTGATATCAATTATTAGTTAGCTCAATTGTAACGATAAGAGCGAGAAACTAGCAAGCAAAAATAGTATCGGGATCCGGGTACGATCATCTTGCCTGTTGGTTCTTCAGCGGAACAAGTAGCGGGATCCTCGTAGTGGCACTCTCCTGGGTCCTCGTATTCAGTATCAACACTCGCATCTACCCAAGAGGAACAGCAAAATAAAAATCCAACCAAGGTGCAATGCATAACCAAGATGACGCATGATTCATTTATAAGAATTTAACATGGCAATCCAAAACTAGTCATGTTTCCCATGCAGAGTTTGTTTACTAATGAACCTGGATAGAACCTGATGTTAAGTTATTTAAACATGCATGAACATGGTAAATATGCATCCATCTTGCAAAATCGATAGAAATGCATATAAAGAAAGTAAGCAACGGAGTTACGGTTCTCTCGATACGCTCACGACAAGGTACGAAGGCAAAACACAAGACAACAATGCCATGGGCTAATTCTTGGCATTACAAGGTAGCCACTGGTTAGGCAATGAAAAACCAACCACAATATACTCAAAGATCAATCAATTCCATGGAGTATAGCTCCCACAAGTCACAAAACAACAAATAAAGCAATCTGCCATAAAACAGCAACATAGCAACTTACACAGCCCACAACTTGGGCTACAGGAATCCTACAGCCACAAAAAAGATATTGACAGAAACTACATAACATATACATCAACTTATACAACTACACAATCTGCAAACGAGGCACACATCAATAATCATGAAGCTATCAAGTTGACATGATCAAACAGTTTTCTGGGACTTAGTGAAAATTCCAGTTTTTCTGGAATCTGAGTTAATACAGTAGCAAGTTTATAGCACAAGTTAAATATGTTACAGCGCACCTATTGGCATGAAAATTAACAGGATGGTAGTAGACAACATGTACTCCAAAATACTAGCACTAAGCATGAGCAAATACTCAACAGATTACAAGTTGTCAACCACTCTACATGGCATAAAAATAACAGCATTCTCAGACTAAGAATATTTAGCATGTTGAAAACAGAAACAACAAGTTAGCTACTTTGCAGCATGTTTCCCACTTATATGGGTGATTCTCATGTTAAACAAAAATACCATGGCATAATAGACATAAAACACTAGCACTTCCTAGTTGGCACATGCCCCAAAGCAAGCAAGGATTAAATCATGCAAAAATGACAAAGTGGCAACACAGCTAAAATGACAGTTTTATGAACTTCCTCAAAAGTGAAATATGAAAGCACCAATGGATTCATTGGCTCTTTATACCACAAAAGCATGTGTCCTACCCATATGTTCATGTGAAACATCAGGGCACAATCTAACTAGCAAAGTGCCACCTACTCTCATAAGTGAGATATCTCTGTAAATGGACATAAGCAATACATGAACATAACAGATTTGGTAACTTGGATTGCATGGCAAATACCACAAAACCTACTATCAAACATAACCAACAATGGGGTATGTCAAGTGGGAAAACCCACTAGTCCCCCCCACACACATACACCCTACACACACTACATAACAAGCACACACATGCTCTATATATGCCCAAGGCATATGAGCTCAAACACCACCATGAACATACCACCAAGAAGGGGGTGTTCACCCACACACACACTCTCATGCCCATATATGCGTATTGCATATACGCACACACACACCTCACATGCACAAGACACATACACTCACATACACAAGCTCATGTGTGTGGGTGGTCATCCACACACATATGCATACATATATGCACACAAGAACACATGCATATGTATAAACACACATATGCACTACACACCTACACTACACACATATGCACATGCATAGTGCACCACATACACACACAATATAACAAAAGAAAAACAGAAAAACACCTACACATGCTCAGGTTACAACTACCACACACATATACATGAGCAAAAGAGAAAAACAAAAGAAAACAGAAGAAAAAAATAAAACAAACAAAAAGGAGGAGGCTCAGGCTGGAACCCAAGAACCCTTGGTCATTCCCCCCCCCCCCCCGAGCAACCACTCTGCTACACGCGGTAAGGTTAACAGAGGAGGCGCTCGACAGATCTTGTACACGCACACACACAATATTACTGATGAAACTGAAACCCGAACAGCTTTGGCGATAGAGCAACGGCGGCACAATTCCGGCGAGTACATGGCGAATCCGGCGAGGAGAAGCTACTGTGGGGCCTACGGCATGCTACAAGGGTCCAATCCCCTGCTCGCCTTCTGACGAGGAGGACGGAGGCAAGCCCCAAAGCTCTGCCTTGCGGACGGTGGCAACGGGCAGCTACGGTGACGGCGTGCTAGCTACGACGACAGGAGGCATCACGGCGGCTCACCGAGGGAAGGCGACAACGAGCCAGTCGATACGAAGACGATGAAGGGGTCGGGGACGCGGCGACGATGAAGAGGAAGGAGCCGGCGATGACCCGCTCCTCGTGGACGGCGGCGATGGGCAGCTACGGCGACGACGCGATAGCTATAGCGACAGGAGGCATCACGGCGGCTCACCAAGGGAAGGCGACGACGAGCCGGTCGATACGAAGACGATGGAAGGGTCGGGGACACGGTGACGACGAAGAGGAAGGAGCCGGCGACGACCCGCTCCTTGCGGACGGCGACGACGCCAATTTCCACCGTGGGGAGGTGCTCCTCACCTCCTAGCGGCGGTAATGGAATGCGGAGAGGATCCCCGAGCTCCACGCCATCACCACCGGGGACAAGACCCACTAGATACGCGGCGACGGCGGCGAAGGCAACCTGCGCACTCTTTGAACTCTTTGAATTTTCTTAGCCAGGAGTAAGAAGAGAGGGAGGAGGGAGAAGGAGGGGGAGATGGGAGCTGCGGCGGAGGCGGGGAAGAGAGGAAACATACACGAGGGGGCACGCATGCCGAGGGGGGGGCTAAATAGCCATGGGCTGATGGCGACGGGCGACGGAAAAGGCGACGGTGGAGCGCCTCTCTCTCTGCACTCACTGACGGAGAAGGAGAACGGGCAGGTGGCCGTCTGCTCGAGCGGGCTGGGCCACAGGAGAAGCAAGGCCCACTTGGCTCTCTCTCGCAAAACCAAATAAACAGAAAAGGTTTTTAACTTTTCAGAACACAGCAACACAAGATAAAATCCCCAAAGTAAAATAAAAGGTGTTTGTGCATAAATCAATGATTTTTGTAAAGGAAATAAAATGCATTATTTAATAAAAATATTAAAATGAAGGACAAGTAATTTTAATATCATTTAAAATATCAGCCCCTGTTTATATGAATCACACAAGCATGCAAAGCCCAAACATTCAAGGAACCAAACTTAAAACAAATAATATATATAGGGCTACCTCTTGAACATTCTTAAGCCATTAAAGTTGCAAGTTAATTCTGTTGCTAAAAACATGGGAAAAGAGGCATTAGGTTGGGGTTTGTTGAAAAGCAAAAGAGAGGGAAAGAGGATTAGAGTTGCACCCATGCACTCCACCACAACACATCACATAACACAAGAACAAAACCAGCCACACATACAAGGTCACATGAAAAAGAAACATGGCGTGATGAATGCTATGATCCATGATGCATGAATGCAAGACAACACATGGATGACAAGTTGCAAAATCACTCATAACTCATGACAAAAGGTTCATACAAGAGTTTACATGTCGTAAAATTTAGGGACAGCACTTGGGCTGTCACAACTCTCCCACACTACAAGAGGATCTCGACCCGAGATCTAGGAACGAAAGAAGTCTAGAAATTAGGAACGGAGAAGGTACTCACTTTCCCAAGTAGCTTCTTTGTTAGAATGATGAGACCACTTCACCTTGAGGAATTTGATAAACTTGTTGCGACTCTTATGCTTAGTTTCTTCGAGAATTGCAACTAGATGCTCACGATAAGAGAGGTCTTCTTAGAGATCGATGCCTTGGAGGTCAATGGTTCGCTCAGGAGTCTTGAAGCATCTCCGGAGCTGAGAAACATGGAAGACATCGTGCACGTTCACGAAATTTGGAGGAACCTCTAGTTGGTATGCAAGACCACCTCTCTTGCCAACAACTTTGAAAGGACCAACAAAACGAGGAGCTAGCTTCCCTTTAATTCCAAACCATTGAGTGACCTTCATGGGAGAGACTCTGGGATAGACTAGATCATCCACTTGAAAGGAAACATCCCGATGTTTGTTATCATAATAACTCTTTTGTCGGGCCTGAGCTGCATTGAGGTTCTCACGAATGACACGGCACATCTCCTCTGCTTGAGTGATCATGTCATTGCCCAAAATATGATGCTCACCGGTTTCAGACCTGTTAAGCGGGGTACGACACTTTCTGCCATAGAGAATCTCGAAAGGGGCCTTGCCTGAGCTTGCTTGAAAGCTACTGTTGTATGAGAATTCAGCATATGGAAGACAGTCTTCCCACTTCATGCCGAACGAAATCACACAAGCTCTGAGCATATCTTCAAGGATCTGATTGACTCTCTCAACTTGACCACTTGTCTACGGATGGAACGCAGTGCTGAAACGGATTTTGGTACCCATAGCAGTCTGGAAGGACTCCCAAAACATGGAAGTAAAGAGACTTCCAGGTTCATAAGATATGAGCTGAGGAATACCATGAAAAGATACTATCCTTGACGTATACAACTCTGCAAGCTGAGCTACCAAGATAGATTCTTTGACTGGTAGGAAATGAGCAACTTTTGACAGCTTGTCGATAACCACAAAGATGGCATCGTTGCCTCTCTTGGACTTGGGAAACCCAGTGACGAAATCCATCTCCACATGATCGAATTTCCACTCTGGGATAGGCAAAGGCTGAAGAAGACCTGCTGGACGTTGATGCTCCACCTTCACTCTGCGACAAACATCACACTTGTTCACGAACTGAGCAATTTCATATTTCATGCGAGTCCATCAGAAGGTTTGCTTGAGATGCTGATACATCTTTGAACTGCCTGGATGAATGGATAGAAGAGAATTGTGTTCTTCGTCCATGATAACCTTTCTGAGATCACCTTTTGGAACCACAAGACGGTCCTCAAAGAACAAGGTATCTTTGTCATCAACGCAAAAGCACTTATACTTCGGAATGCTATTGGCCACACCTTTCTTGACTTTCTTCACCATAGCGTCAAGAAGCTGCGCTTGGTGAACCTGATCTTCCAAAGTCGGAGAAACTTGAAGATTTGCAAGAAATCCTTGCTAAATCATCTGAAGGTTGAGCTTGCGGAAGGCTTAACAAAGCTCAGGCTGATGAGGCTTCAAGATGAGACTATTGCAGTATGCCTTATGGCTGAGCGCGTCTGCAATGACATTTGCTTTCCCAGGAGTATACTCAATGCTTGGATTGAAGTCCTCAAGCATTTCCACCCAACGATACTGCCGAAGATTGAGATTGGGTTGAGTGAAAATGTACTTCAAGCTCTTGTGATCGGTGTACACCTCAGTTGGTCTACCCAACAACAAATGCCTCCAAGTCATTAGAGCATGCAAAACTGCTGCCAACTCAAGATCATGAGTGGGGTAGTTCTTCTCGGCGGGCTTCAACTAGCGCAAGGTATAAGCAACAATCTTCTTGTCTTGCATGAGAACACCACCAAGACCTTGGAGAGAAGCATCACAGAAAACTTGGAAAGGCTTTGACTGCTCAGGAGGAACAAGAACAGGAGCTGAAGTCAGTCTCTGCTTGAGCAGATTGAACACCACATCACACTCAGGAGACCAAACATACTTGACACTCTTCTGGAGGAGATTGGACAGAGGCTTAGCAATTTGAGAGAATTTCTCCACGAATCTTCTGCAATAACTAGCAAGCCCGAGGAAAGTCCGAAGCTGCTTCACATTCTGAGGAGGTTCCCACTTCAAGATTGCCTCAACTTTCTCAGGGTGTACTTTAATTTCCTCGGCAGAGATCACATGCCCAAGGTACACCACTTCATTGAGCCAAAACTCACACTTGGAAAACTTGGCATAGAATCGATGCTCTCTTAACTTGTCAAGCACAAGGCGGAGATGCTCTGCATGCTCTTCTTCTGTCTCCGAGAACACAAGGATATCATCTAGATAGACCAAGACAAACTCATTCTTGAAAGGAGAGAAAATGAAATTCATCATTCTTGAGAAGGTTGGAGGAGCATTCACAAGACCAAACGACATGAAGGTGTACTCATAAGATCCAAAACTCATCCTAAAAGCGATCTTAGGAATGTCTTCTTCGCGAATGCGAATCTGATGATAACCCATGCGAAGATCCAACTTCGAGAAAACCTTGGCACCTTTTAGTTGTTCAAAAAACTCATTGATGTTTGGAAGTGGGTACTTGTTTCTGATTGTCTTCTTGTTCAATGGACGGTAGTCGACACAAAGACGATCCGTACCATCTTTCTTCTTGACAAACAAAACACCACAACCCCATGGAGAAGAACTTGGTCTGATCAGACCCAGATGTTCTTGCTCATCTAGCTGCTTCTTCAACTCTTTCAGCCCTTCGGGGCCAAGTTTATACGAGCACTTACAAACCGGTTCAGTTCCGGGCTCGAGATCAATCACGAACTCGACTGGACGGTGTGGAGGCATTCCTGGCAATTCTTCTAGAAAGACATCTTCATACTCACAAACCACCGGAATTTGAGAAATCGCCGAGATTTCACCCTTCTCATTAAGAGAAAAGAGACGGATTGCGTCATCGCGAGCCGCAAAAATAATCACGTCTTCTGAAGGATGAGTCAGCTTGACTTCTTTTGCTTTACAATCAATATAAGCCTTATTCATAGCCAGGAAGTCCATGTCCAAAATGAGATCAATATCAGAATTGCCGAGAACAATTGGAGAAGCCAGAAAATAATAATTTCCCAACTTGATAGAAACATCCGGAACCACCTTATTAGCGCTCATGAAAGTGTCAGGCAAAACAACACGCAAAGCCTTACTCAACTATTCAGAATCAAAATCATGCTTGACGAAGAATGCTTTAGACATGAATGAATGCGATGCTCCAGAATCGAACAAAACTTTTGCAGGGAAATCATTAACTAAGAGATTACCCATGGTCACTTGAGAAGAATCCTCTGCCTCTTTTGCATTCACCATATTCACTCTTGCGGACTTGGGATTATTGTTCACCATAGCATTGCCTGGAGGCTTGACAGGAGGAGGAGGCGGAAGACGCCGCGGGTTGCACGTGTTTGCATAGTGACCCTTCTGGCCACACTTGTGACAAGTCAACTCAGAGAGCGGACGAACATTGCCTGGAGGAGGAACAAGAACTTCCTTTGATGCCTGGGGTCTCTACTGGAAACCTGGGTTGGGTGGGTGGGAAGAACCACGACCACCAAAATGCTTCTACTGCTGAGGAGGACGAAACGGAGGAGGATTTGGCACCCAATACTTCTGCTACTTGCGAACCATCTGAGAGCTAGAAGAAGAATATTATGAATCCCTTGAACTCTTCCTTGAGTTCTCCAACTTGAGCTGTGTTGCCTCGACGTTCAAAGCCATGTTGTAGAATTGATCAAACTCATGAGGCTCTTGAAGAACTGGGCCTGGCAGAAGCTCATGCTTGAGACCACCTATGTATTGATAGATCATAGCCTTGTCATCTAGAACATCTTGCTTGGCATAACGGGCTAGATTCTGGAACTCGACGTTGTACTAGTAGACAGACTTGCTTCCCTGCTTCAGGTGCCTGAACTTCTCACGCATCTCCTCGACAAAGCTTGTCAGAATGTAATGAGCCCTGAAGTCACGATGGAAATCATCCCAAGTAACAACACGATCGCCCTTGAAATCCTTGTACTGCTGCCACCAATCAGCTGCTTGACCCTTGAACTAGAACGATGCAAATCTGACAAAGTCCTCTGGCCTGACATTGCTGCACTCAAAATGCTTACTCATATCACGAAGCCAATCATCAGCATCAAAAGGCTGCTCACAACAGGTGAAAGACTTGGGCTGGTTGGCAAGGAACTGATTGAGTGTCGCAAACTGAGGCTGATTCTAAAAATCCCTTGAAAACCCTGCTGACCCTGCTCCCTTTCTTGCAATAGCCTGAGCAACATCTGAGTGTTTGCATTGGTTGTAGCCATCATAGCTTGCCAAGCTTCTGGAGGAGGAGGCGGAGGTGGCGGCGGCGGGGGTGGTGGTGGAACATCGGTCTGCTCCTCACCATGACCCGGATTGTTGCGAGTTGGTGGAGCCATCCTGAAGATGGAAAAAACACATCAGCACCTCATTGATAAGATGAATTCAAAAGCTGAATCAAATTCCTGAAAGAAATTGAACAAGAACAACACAGCCTTCCTACTGAAAAATTAGTAAGAATGCTTCTTCGGTTTAATGGTAACATCACCAGATATAAGAGGCCACTTGCAATAACACAAAAGTATTGAGCTAATCGCTCGGAACAAATGTACATGCCCACATACCTCTGAAGAAGATGATCCTAGATAACTACAAGATTTGCCACCTATGAACTTCCGAAAACTTTCTGGTTATGCAATCCGGTGTGGGGGATACAAGGAGGAAATATCCCACACAACTAACAATCCTACACCCCAACCGTATCCATCCTTCAACACATAAACAGAGGCTCTCTCAACTTCATCTAACTCGAATCCTCGAACTCACAATGATACTAAACCATGGTGGAACCCGGACGCCTCCCCAGTACTGGATGACTCCGACCTTATCTCACCATGCTAAGTATTGAAATAATTTCGAACACTCTCCGTCCTGAGATATCAAGGAAGCTGAATGATAATGATGTGCCAACATTCCCTGGAGCTCGACTCCCCGAAAGAAATCAAGTCAGACAGGAGGCACCAAGACAGAACCCTATCACATCGGTATCATATAGACTCCAAAATACCCGCGTGATCCTAAAAAAAATTTGAGCGAGAAGAGGAGTAGAATCAAAATTCCTAAGTCGAATACCTCACCAGAGCATAGAACAGGAGTAAAAAGAATCCTACTCTCCGATATAACTAGACTCAAAATAGTTTTACTAGACTCGACTCAGCCAAGTTCGATCAAGAAAAGGCTCCTATGGTCGTATGTCTCTTAATACCAACTTGTCACGCCCAAGATGCACACCTATCCATATTAAGGCACGAGGGCCTCGCAAGGGATAGATGCGCATCTTGCCATTAGCAACTATAGTATCATTGCATCATACATTACAGAAGAGATGAGTATACAAGTTTGGCTTACACTCGCCACATACTAAATTACAATTCCACACATAGTTCAAATCATCAAGATGAAGACAGGGTCCATCTACGGACGAAATCAAACGATAAAAACAGATGCAAATGATACTATCTCGCTATCCCAAAGATCACAACCATGGACCTCTACTCATCCGGGTACGTGACGTACATCCTGCCTCTTTCCTCATCATATTCCCATTGCAACTGGGTAAGATCATCCTGCACGTACTCATCTGAACCTGTACCTGGAGGGTTGTAGTAATCTGTGAGCCACAAGGACTCAGCAATCAAGCGACTCGGTACCGAGCCTATTCAAGCTTAAAGGTTGGGATGAGGTATGTGTTTAGTTTGCAGCATCACTAAGCATATATGGTGGCTAAACTTACGTAACATGAAAATAATTTTGAGTGGCCTACGATGATCGATCGAATCTAGTATGATCTCTATGTTCTCACTGTGTTCTCTCTCGGATCATGTTCAAGAGCAGAGACAATCATTGGAACTCACATAGTTGGTGTATTTTATTTAGAGTATACTTCAAGTTACTATACCCGGGTGTTAAACAAATATCCAAGTTGCCACATAACCGCAGGCACGGCTTCTCAAAAAGATTTAACCCTGACGGGGTGCTCCAACTAGTCCATCACAAATTAACCACACTCCATGGGAATAGCCTCGACCACGGATCTCGTGGTCATCATCGGTAATTCCAAAGGAATTCCAACACCTCGAGAAAACCCGAAGAAAGTCAGAGTCCACACACAAGACACTCGATAAAGGTAAAACAAATATAGCAAGACTACCCAACATGTCGATGAACCCGATAAGATCCGCGTATCTCGTTCTCAGGACACGATGAATAAGCGACGCGTATGGAGGCCTGATAGAAATCTCCCAAGTTGCCCTGGGTTGGCCCCGCATAGTGCTCTAGTTTGGACTAACACTCATGAGGAGCACTGACCCGGGGTTGATTAATTATCCACGGGTATGCAAGGACCTATGCAAATTTTATTAAGTTATTAAGAAAATGTAGAACCAATGTTGGGTCTTGCCAGACAAGTTTTAATCTCAACCGAATAAACAAGGGGGTCCCCATAACAACCCCGAGCATGTTAGGAGCGCAAAATATGGAAAACATAACACCGGTAACAAGAACATATGGCGGTAACAGCGGAACAAAACACCTAACAAAAGGCCAAGCCTTCCACCAATACCAAGATATATATTTGCATTAAATTAAATAACAGATAATATAGTGATATGCCAAATCCATGTTATCACATGGAACAACCTGCACCTGCAACTAAGAACGCTATAAGAGGGGCTGAGCAGCGGTAACTTAGCCAATCAAAGGTTGCTAGGATGTGGAGGGTTAAAGGCTATCATGGCAATTAGGAGGCTGATATCAAGTGGTAGGTAGGGCAATTGTAACGATAACAGCAAGAAATTAGCAGGCAAAAATAGTATCAGGATCCGGGTACGATCATCTTTCCCGTTGGTTCTTCAGCGGAACAAGTAGCGGGATCCTCGTAGTGGTACTCTCCTGAGTCCTCGTACTCAGTATCAACACTCGATTCTACCCAAAAGAAACAGCACAATAAACATCCAACCAAGGTGCAATGCACAACCAAGATGATGCATGATTCATTTATAAGAATTTAACATGGCAATCCAAAACTAGTCATGTTTCCCATGCAGAGTTTGTTTACTAATGAACCTGGACAGAACCTGATGTTAGGTTATTTAAACATGTATGAACATGGAAAATATGGTTGCATCTTGCAAAATCGATAGAAATGCATATAAAGAACGTAAGCAACGGAGTTACGGTTCTCACGATACGCTCACGACAAGGTACGAAGGCAAAACACAATACAACAAAGCCATGGGCTAATTCTTGGCATTCCAAGGTATCCACTGGTTAGTCAATGAAAAACCAACCACAATAGACTCAAATATTAATCCATTCCATGGAGTATAGCTCCACAAGTCACAAAACACCAAATCAAGCAATCTGCCACAAAACAGCAACATCGCAACTTACACAGCCCACAACTTGGGCTACAGGAATCCTACAGCCACAAACAAGATATTGACAGAAACTACATAACATATACATAAACTTATACAACTACACAATCTGCAAACAAGGCACACATCAATAAGCATGAAGCTATCAAGTTGACACGATGAAACAATTTTCTGGGACTTGGTGAAAATTCTAGTTTTTCTGGAATCTGAGTTAATAAAGTAGCAAGTTGACAGAAGAAGTTAAATATGTTTCAGAGCACCTCTTGGCATGAAAATTAACAGGATGGTAGTAGACAACATATACTCCAAAATACTAGCACTGAGCATGAGCAAATACTCGACAGATTACAAGTTGTCAACCACTCTACATGGCATAAAAATAACAGCAGATTCTCAGACTTAGAAATATTTAGCATGTTAAAAACAGAAACATCAAGTAGCTACTTTGCAGCATGTTTCCCACTTATATGGGTGATTCTCATGTTAAAAAAATACCATGGCATAATAGACATAAAACACTAGCACTTCCTAGTTGGCACATGCCCCAAAACAAGCAAGGATTAAATCATGCAAAAATGTCAAAGTGGCAACACAGCTAAAATGACAGTTTTATGAACTTCCTCAAAAGTGAAATATGAAAGCACCAATGGATTCATTGGCTCTTTATACCACAAAAGCATGTGTCCTACCCATATGTTCATGTGAAACATCAGGGCACAATCTAACTAGCAAAGTGCCACCTACTCTCATAAGTGAGATATCTCTCTAGATGGACATAAGCAATACATGAACATAACAGATTTGGTAACTTGGATTGCATGGCAAATACCACAAAACCTACTATCAAACATAACCAACAAAGGGGTATGTCAAGTGGGAAAACCCACTAGTCCCCCCCCCACACACACATACACCCTACACACACACTACATAGCAAGCACACACATGCTCTATATATGCCCAAGGCATATGAGCTCAAACACCACCATGAACATACCACCAAGAAGGGGGTGTTCACCCACACACGCACTCTCATTCCCATATATGCATATTGCATATAGGCAAACACACACGCCTCACATGCACAAGACACATACACTCACATACACTAGCTCATGTGTGTGGGTGGTCATCCACACACATATGCATACATATATGCACACAAGAACACATGCATATGTATACACACACATATGCACTACACACATATGCACATGCATAGTGCACCACATACACACACAATATAACAAAAGAAAAACAGAAAAACACCTACACATGCTCAGGTTGCAACTACCACACACAGATACATGAGCAAAAGACAAAAACAAAAGAAAACAGAGAAAAAAATAAAACAAAATAAAAAAGGGGAGGCTCGGGCTCGAACCCAAGACCCCTTGGTCATCCCCCCCCCCCGAGCAACCACTCTGCTACGCGCGCTAAGGTTAACAGAGGAGGCGCTCAACAGATCTTGTACACACACACAATATTACTGACGAAACTGAAACCCGAACAGCTGCGGCAACAGAGCAACGACAGCGCAATTCCGGCGAGCACACGGTGAATCTGGCGAGGAGAAGCTACTACGGGGCTTATGAACGCTACGAGGGTCCAATCCCCTGCTCGCCTTACGATGAGGAGGACTGAGGCAAGCCCCAAAGCTCTGCCTTGCGGACGGCGGCAACAGGTAGCTACGACGATGGCGCGCTAGCTACGGTGACAGGAGGCATCACAGCGGCTCACCAAGGGAAGGCGACGACGAGGCGGTCGATACGAAGACGACTAAGGGGTCGGGGACGCGGCGACAACAAAGAGGAAGGAGCCAGCGATGACCCGCTCCTTGCAGACAGCGGCGACGGGAAGATACGGCGATGGCACGCTAGCTACGGTGACAGGAGGCATCACGGCGGCTCACCGAGGGAAGGCGATGACGAGCCATCGATACGAAGACGACGGAGGGGTCGGGGACGCGGCAACGACGAAGAGGAAGGAGCCGGCGACGACCCGCTCCTTGCGGACGGCGGCGATGCCAATTGGCACCGTAGGGAGGTGCTCCTCAGCTCCTAGCAGCGGGGAGGATCTCCGAGCTCCATGCCATCACCACCGGGGATAAGACCCACCGGAGACGCGGCGACGGCGGCGAAAACGACTGGCGCACTCTCTGAACTCTCTGGATTTTCTTACCTGGCAGGGAGGAAGAAGAGAGGGAGGAGGGAGAAGGAGGGGGAGATGGGAGCTACGGCGGCGGCGGGGAAGAGAGGAAACATAGCCGAGGGGGCACACACGCTGAGGGGGGGCTAAATAGCCACGGGCTGATAGCGACGGGCGACGGAAAAGGCAATGGCGGAGCGGCTCTCTCTCTGCACTCACTGACGGAGAAGGAGGACGGGGTAGGTGGCCGTGTGCTCGAGCGGGCTGGGCCGCAGGAGAGGCAAGGCCCACCTGGCTCTCTCTCTCGAAACCAAATAAACAGAAAAGGTTTTTAATTTTTCAGAACACAGAAACACAAGATAAAATCCCAGAGTAAAATAAAAGATCTTTGTGCAGAAACCAATGATTTTTGTAAAGGAAATAAAATGCATTATTTAATATAAATATTAAAATGATTTTTAGGACAAGTAATTTTATTATCCTTTAAAATATCGGCCCCTGTTTATATGAATCACACAAGCATGCAAAGCCCAAACATTCAAGGAACCAAACTCAAAATTAATAATATATATAGGGCTACCTATTGAAAAAATTTAAGCAACTAAATTTGCAAGTTAATTCTGTTGCTAAAAAAACATGGGAAAAGAGGCATTAGGTTGGGGTTTGTTGAAAAGCAAAAGAGAGGGGAAGAGGAGTAGAGTTGCACCCATGCACTCCACCACAACACATCACATAAGACAACAACAAAACCAGTCACACATACAAGGTCACATGAAAAACAAACATGGCATGATGAATGCTATGATGCATGATGCATGAATGGAAGACAACACATGGATGACAAGTTGCAAAATCACTCATAACTCATGACACAAGGTTCATACAAGAGTTTACATGCCATAAAAGGTAGGGACAACACTTGGGCTGTCACACCAACATCACAATAACGGTAATGGGCCATTGGGCGGCTCAGGGACAGGTTTCGATGGAGGCGGCTCAGGTTCAGGTTATCAGGGTCAAGGCAATCAAGGTGGTCACCATCAATAGTCTAGCAATGGTGGTCAGTAGCAAAACAACTAGTCAGGGTATCAAAGTAATCCAAAGCAACTCAGTGGGTGCCAGTATCATGTTTTGACTACGAGCATGACAAACGGGATCAAAAACTACATGAGAGGGCAGTCAACAGGCAATGCCGACTCTCCCACCATATTTGAAGTGGTTTGAGTATCCTATCTCATGGAGTAGGGAGGATCACCCGCCACGGATCGATAACCTGGGGTACTTGGAGCTTGTGGTAGCACCTCAGTTTGGAGGTTATAAGTTTACGAAGGTACTGATGGATGGTGGTAGTAGCATCAACACCTTGTACTATGATACTTTTCACCGTATGAGGCTAACTCACAAGTCCCATAAGCCGTCGTCAATAGTTTTTCATGGTGGTCGTGCCGGGAAAGTCGGTTTACCCGGTTGGCAAGATTTCCCTCGAGGTGGCATTCGGAGATGATTATAACTACAGAGTGGAGACTTTGTGGTTTGAGGTGGTGAAAATAAAGATCCCATATCACGCCTTGTTTGGCCGGCCGGCTTTCGCAAAATTTATGGCCAAGCCTTGTTATGTTTACTTGCAAATCAAGATGTCGGCTCTCAAAGGGATGGCTACAGTACACAGTGATTGGAAGGTGGCTCTTGATTGTTAGGAAGGCAAAACTGCTTATGTGGAATCAAATTGTGTTGAGGCAGAGCTCAAGTTCTACAAGGACAATGTTGACCCGACGGTTATGACTCTGTTGAAGAAGCCCAACACAGAGTCCTATGTGGCGGAGGATACTAAGCCAGTGGATTTTGCTCCGGGTGACTCGTCAAAGCAGTTCATTATTGGGGCCAACATGGACCCTGCATAGGAAAGCCCGCTCATCGAATTCATCCGTGAGAATCGGGACATCTTTGCATAGAAGCCTTCTGACATGTCGGGTGTACCAAGAGAGTTCGCTGAGCACCACCTAAATGTGGATCCCAAGTAGCCGATTAAACAGTTCCTCCGTCGCTTCAACAAAGAACGGCGTAAAGCAATTGGATAAGAGGTGGTCTGGCTCTTAGTAGCAGGGTTCATCGTTGAAGTTTTTCAATCGGATTGGTTAGCAAATCCCGTGCTTGTGCTAAAAAAGAATGGCAGGTGGCGTATGTGTGTGGATTACACGGATCTTAACAAGGCCTATCCAGTTGACCTGTTTGCTCTCCCCCGTATCGACCAAATTATTGATGCAATGATGGGTTGTGAGAGTCTATGTTTCCTGGATGCTTATTCGGGTTATCATCAGATCAAAATGGCAGTAAAGGACCAAGAGAAGACATCTTTTATAACACCTTTTGGAGCTTTTTTGCTATGTGTCTATGCCTTTTGGGCTGAAGAGTGCGCATGCGACTTATCAACATTGTGTACAAAATTGCCTCCATAGTCAGATTGGGTGTAATGTTCATGATTATGTGGATGATATTGTTGTTAAGTCAAGGAAGAAGGAGACTCTGCTTGACGACCTGAAGGAGACAACTTACAGGTCTACAAAATGATGCTTAACCCGGCCAAGTGTATCTTTGGGGTTCCTGTAGGCAAGCTTTTGGGTTTCTTGGTATCAGAGCAAGGTATTAAAGCTAACCCAGATAAGATAAAGGCCATCACGTCATTGTCTAAGCCGACGAGTGTTAGTGATGTGCAGCGCTTGGCGGGTCGTATTGCCGCTTTAAGCTGCTTCATCAGCCGCCTGGGCGAGAAAGTTATTCCTCTGTATCAGATGATGAAAAATACGGATGACTTTGTCTAGAGCAAGGCTGCGGACGAAGTGCTTGATGCACTCAAGAAACAGTTGGTTGAGCCGCCGAACTTGGCTGCTCCGGCTGACAAAGAACCTTTGCTCTTATACGTGGTGGCTAATAACAGGGCAGTCATCGCTGCGATTGTTGTGGAGCGTAAGGAGGCAGGGAAAGAGTACCCAATCCATAGGCCATTTTTATTATGTCAGCTAAGTCTTGATAGAATCCAAGCAAAGATACCCGCATTGGAAGAAATTGATCTATGGGTGTTCATGGCAAACCTCAAGTTGAAGCACTATTTCCTTGGATACCAGATCAAAGTGGTTAGCTCTGCCATGTTGGGTGATATCATCCAAAATAGAGAAGCCACTAACAAGATTGCTAAGTTGGTATTAGAGCTTGGGCCCCTTAATTTTAAGTATGTGCCTCGAACGGTTGTCTAGTCTCAGGCCTTGGTGGATTTCATAAACGATTGGATAGAGTGTCAATCACCCGAGGAGAAGCCGGACAATACATACTAGACAATTCACTTCGACGAATCCAGACAATTGGAAGGATCGAGGGTTGGGGTTGTCTTGACTTCCCCTAGAGGTGACAAGTTTTGTTATGTGTTAAAGTCAATGTTTCCTTGTACTAACTATGCAGCTGAGTATGAAGCTTTGCTTCACGGGCTCCGTGTGGCTAAGGAGATGAACCTGAGCCGGGTTAGATGCCTGGGCGACTCAGACCTCGTGGCTCAACAAGTCTCAGGTGCGTGGGATTCCAAAGACCCACGGATGGCGGCTTATCTTCAGGTGGTGGATATCATCGCTGGCAACTTCAAAGGTTATCAGGTGGATCATATTGACCATCACAAGAATGAGGCTACTGATGCATTATCAAGCCTGGGCTCTCAACGTAAGCCGGTGCTGCCTAATGTCTTTTTGGATGTGGTACATCACCCTTCTGTTAAATTGCCATCTGAGGAGAATCTAGCTATACCTGACCCAAAGGGGCAGCTGGTGGTGGCTCTACATGCTATTCCTGACTGGACGTTGCCTTATTTGGCCTATTTAACTCGCGGCGAGTTACCTGAGGATGAGACCTTCGCGAGGCAGATCGTGAGGCGGACTAAGTCTGTGACCATCATCAATGGTGAGTTGAATAAATGCAGCATAACCAGTGTTTTTCAGCGCCACATCTCCCCCAAGGAAGGTAAGGAGATTCTAAATGAAATATACGCTGGTGACTATGGTCATCACGCCAACTCAAAGTCTTTGGTGGCGAAAGCTTTCCGGCATGGTTTCTTCTGGTTGACAGCTCACAAGGATGCATAGGTCTTGGTCACCAAGTGTGATGGATGTCAGAAATTTGGACGACGTGCTCGCGTGCCGGCTCAATAATTATGGATGATTCCAATAACCTGGACTTTTGCGGTCTGGGGGCTTCATATGATTGGACCTTTCAACCGATCTAAAGATAAGAAGACCCACCTTTTGGTGGTGGTTGATAAGTTTACCAAGTGGGTCGAGGCAGAGCCGATTAGCAAATGTGATGCGGCCACGGCGATTCAATTTGTCAAGAAGTTGATCTATCGTTTTCGTTACCCTCATAGTATCATCACGAACAACGGAACAAATATTTCCAAGGGGGCTATGAAAGCGTTTTGTGAAAGTGAGCACCTCCGGCTTGATGTTTATGTTGTCCCTCATCCTCAATCCAACGGTCAGGCAGGACGTGCCAATCAAGAGATCTTGAGAGGGATAAAACCCCGCTTATGGTTCCTTTGGAGAGAACATCGGGTTGTCAGGTGGAGGAGTTACCATCAGTTCTTTGGAGTATCAGAACCACCCCCAATAGGTCAACAGGCTATACGCCTTTCTTCATGGTTTATGGCATAGAAGCCATTCTACCAAGTGATATTCATCATGACTCTCCTAGGGTGGCGGCTTACGTTGAAACTGATAACGAGACGGCGTGTCAGAACGCGTTAGATGCTTTGGATGAAGAGCGGAATCTTGCAGCAGCACACTCAGCGATTTACCACAAGACATGCGCCACTGTCATAGACTTAGAGTCAACACCAAGTCGTTTCAAGAAGGCGACTTAGTGTTATGTTTTCAAGATTAGATAGATATGCATAAATTATCTCCCCCTTGGGAAGGACCTTTCGTGGTCAGCAGAAATCTCAATAACGGGTCATGTTACCTCATTGATATACGAAACGAGTCACGTACCTCTGGGCAGGAGACCAACAGGCCATGGAATATTGCTCACCTCTGGCCTTACTACACTTGAGTCATCGACTCTCATCAATGTACATACATCCTTCATTGTATATACCCTTTCAATATAATAAAGTTGGTATCCCTACAAGACAGGACTTCTGCCGTTTCTTCATACAAGATTGTGCAAAAAGTTGATACTTCAACAAGGTCATTCGGGGGCTTCCAACCCACTGGGTTTAGCTTTCACACCCTCTTGACTGGCTCTATAGCCATCGCAAGACTGGGTTAAATCTACTTGTATGCTGATGTCACTGCTCCAGGTAACATGCCAAACTCTTACCAGTTAATTCAGCTTAAAGACCCTGATCTGATCAAAGTACTTGACAGTCAATCTTCACATGAGACCCTATACTGGTTAAAGTTAAGACGGTGGCTTATGTCACGTGAGGGCTGGCTTACGAAAAGCGAGGATAAACTCACCTATGTTGTGGCCCGTTCGTACTCTTATTCAGTCAATCTTTTTCAAGACCCTGCACTGTTTAAGGTTCAAATGACAGATTTATTTGGGTCTAGGGGTACTCATGCCCTGTTGTAGCCTCTCCATTATATGGCTCATTGTACTCTCAATAGTTAATCTTTTTAAAGACCCTACACCGTTAAGGTTAAAACGACGAATCTATGCCATGGGAGAGCCAGCATATGAGGTTTGAACAAACATGCCTAAGTTTTTGAAAAAAGAAAAAGCAAGATCATAAAGAGAGATTTAACATCTTTGGGTTGTGCCATCAAAGCCGCCTTAAAATGATGGAGTATATTCTCTATTTTGTTTGTTGTAGCAGGCCTTGTCTTTTATGATAAGTCGTTGTCAAGCACGAAGAAAAGATGATTATGGCCAGAAGGAAAGATGGATAAGCATATAAAGTTGTTCAAACTCCAAACATGCACGATGGCACGCCAAAGGCAATCAATTTTTAGCTACGACTATTTCAACGCACTTGAAGAGCCCAAAATCTGAGAACTTAAGTTTTTTTTGTCACCTATAACCCGGAGGATCAGCCAAGCCGGGTTACCCTCATACAGGGGCAACTTGTTTAACTCGCCGCCGGGTCATCTTGCGTTGGTTCTTCGTTTTCTTTGATCTGAAGGTTGTCCAGATCCCAGTTGCAGTTTATTAAGTCTTCAAACTGAGCTTCATCATCAAAGATGGGAGACACGTCAATGTCAGGAGCAAATAGATGCTTACGGCGTGTAGGAATCAAGTCTCTGGCTCAAAAGTCAGCCCGCGCACTCGTTTTCTGTCCTCGCTGTTAGCCGCCTGATATGAGGTCAAGTTAATCTCAGTGGAGAGTGTAGATGCAAGCACTCGCGAGGCCTTCATACACTTGGCATAGTTTGCTTGGGTAAACTCTGAGCCATCATCTTTCTGCGATGGGAAGTTGTCCATCATCTCTCCAGTGGTAAGCTCGGGGGCAAAAGCCAGCGACCGGCTTAACACGGCCATTGCACCCTTATTGGCGGCTGATCGTTTTAGCTCGTCAATTTGTTTTGTCATGGTGGAAAAGACTTCTATCACCCCTTCATGAACTTGGGGACACCTTTTTCAGTCAGCACAGCCTTGATAGTGCAAAGGGTCCCACAGTACAGCTGTTCCGTCAGAGTATATATTGCTTTTAGCTTCAACAAGTTGTTGGAGGAAAGCTGGCGGCTTCTCTGCCTGCAAAGAAAATCAGAGGTTGTAAGCCGCCTGAAGAGCTTTTTTTAGCAAACTACAGAATTTTTATAGTTGACAAGTGCTTACCAAAGATGGTAGCAGTCATCTGAGATATATGACGCCTGAGGGTGGTCAGCTCTTCTGTCACAAGCTTTAATTTTTCATCAGTGTCTTCTTCACACTTGGTCAGGGCGGCTTGTTCAGTTTTGGTGGCCTTCCTGGAAGCTTAAAACTCCGCATGTACTTTTTTGAGTTCGATGATGGAGACTCGCCATTTCGCTTCCGCCTCAGCCCGGGAGGCTTGTCGTGAGGCCAGATTTTCTTTAAGGCCAGTCAGGTCAGACTCGACCGTGTTCAAAGCTTCCTGCATAGCACAAACAAGCTTCGTAAGTCCTTTTTTAAAGTTTCTACGGTGATACATTGGCATTCAGAGGTGATGAAGCAACAATATTACAAGTCTCAAGAACATTGCAAGCAATATACTTTACACTTGGGGGCTAATGTCTATTGTTTTTCTCAATGACTACAAACACTGGAAAGCCCTGCGTCATCTTCAAGAAGATAAGCCGGCACTTGGGGGGCTACACTTGGCGCTTCTAAGTAGTAAAGCTCCGGCTCATCATTTGCATAGATGACTCGGACTTGGAGGCTACACTTGGTGCTTCTAAGCAGTAAAGCTCCGGCTCATCATTTGCATAATGACCCAGACTTGGAGGCTACACTTGGCATTTCTAAGCAGTAAAGCTTCGGCTCATCATTTGCATAAAGACATGGACTTGGGGGCTATAGTTGGATCCTATTCTAACTGAAGTACCGGCTCATTATTTATAATAACCCGTCACTTGGGGGCTACATGCCAAGCTACTTGCAACATAAGAAAAGTTGAAGATCCGGTCTACTATTTTCAACACTAAACAAGATCTGGGGGGCTACAAAAGGATATAGAGAAAGGCAAGATAAGAGGAGTACCTCATATTTTTTCTTCATCAGCCCAACAGGTGTTGTCTCCATGTTGCAGCTTGCGGAGAGGTGGTTCAGATAACCAGCATGTAATTAGTCTACAGTCATCTTCTCCAAGATAGGGAACTCGAAATCAATATTCTCCCTATCTGGCGAGGATGCCTCATCCTTACTGCTATGCTTCGCCAACACGTGAGAAGGAGCAAGAGAATCGTAACCCGTCCCACTGATAATAACTTGTTCTGGAGGAGCCACATCCTCAGTTGCTGGTGAAGGGCTTGGCGGGCTAGGATCATCTTCTGGATGATCTTCAGGAGCGGCCATGTCAAGATCAGCCGGCTTAGAGGGTTGAGGAGCGTGTTCAGGAGCACCTTTTTTAGCTTTAGAGGGCTCAACATGAGCCGCAGGAGAATCCGGCTTGGGGTTCTCTGGCTCTTGAGTGATAGGAGTGGTGGTTTACCCACTCACTTTACTTCATTTGGCTTGAGCCCCGGGAGCAAAAATATCATTATACGAACATAAGTAAGGGCAAGAATATTAACGTATGCTACGAAGTATAAAGGTACATACTCTGGGTTGATTTTCAGAGGAGGCATCTTGGAGGCGGTTGAGTCACCAGAAGAAGGGGCGTTTTCTGAAAGGTTAAGATTGTGAAAACAAAGTAAGATACAATGCAAAAACAATATACAAACAATGGATTCATTCGAACGAATACCTCAGTATCTCGTTTCTGAGGAGCCAAAGAGTTTGGCAAGCCGGCAAAAAGATCTTCAAAGCTGGTGCTCCGGGTTTGACGTCTAGTATCATCTTGTTGTTTCTTCAAAAGAAAGTCAGGATGCAAGTGAGCTAAAGGGCATCAACGTTTTATCTTACGAACAACCCATCTTATTCTCTTTGCTGGGAAAGGTTCTGAGTCAGAGGAGATAGGAATTATCTCTATAGCATCGGCATGGCTGGTCTTTGCTTCTTCCTATGAACAATTGTTGTCAATGAGTTGCATAAAGATACGACCAAGAGAGTCAAGTTCTACCTGTGAATCATCAAGGTCGAGCAATTCCTGAGCAGAGGCTTTTTTCTTACGAGCGCGGGTTTTACCCGCCTTAGTCTTCTTCGTCGAGGGGGCAGTATATCTCTTTTTCCAGAAAGTAGAGTCGGCATGTATAAAAATCTAGAAGGTTAAAAGGAGTAATGCATAAGGTTAAGATGAAGAAAGTAACTTGCTAGAAAAGATTCTTATATCTGGAGTCGGGTTCTTAGCGCATAAAGGGCTCAACCCGGTCTTATTGCAAACATCCTGGGATTCGCCTAGAAGTGACTTGACGGTCGAATTAAGATCTTGTTCTGTCAAAGGGGTGGTGTTGAAACGAAGAGGGTCATCCACCGCACCCATATATTCACACATAAGTTTATCCCGTTGGCTCAATGGCAAGATCCTCTAGGTGACCCAGCAGCGGGTTAGATCAACACCAGTCAAGCCATTAGCCATTAAGGCCCTGATTTTTGCGAAGGCCGGAGCATATTTTGCTTGCTCTGCGGCAGACATCCGATCTGGGAGCTCGGTGGAGGTGCAAAGCCGGGTAGGGCGGTAACTTGGCAGCGGCTTCTCTCCTTCTGTAGAAGTGTCTTTGCATTAGAACCAAGTCTTGTTCCAATCCTTGGGGTGACTTGGCAAGGTGGCCGCAGGAAAGGTCATATCTCTCCGCCTCTGGATAGAGACGCGACCAAGTTCCAAACTTGGCCCAGCCGCCACTTCAGTCTGGCGGTTGGTATAAAAGTAGTCACGGAAGAGGTCAACAGATGGTTCTTCTTGTAGATATGTCTCACACAAGACATGGAATTGGCACATATTAGTGACAGAATTGGGACCTTTGTCTTGACAATGGAGTTTGTAAAAGTGGAGGACATCCCGGAAAAACTTGGACCCGGGTGCGCTAAAACCTCAGAGGAGATGATCGGCAAACATGAGCACTTCCCCTTCCCGAGGGATGGGTTTGACCTCTGGACCTGGAAACCCGCCAGTGAGTGACATTCTGAGCCCGCAAGACACACATTTCTACGAGGTCTTGGAGAAATGGCTCGGTAACTCCAGAACTGTCCCAATCACAAGATGCAGGGGCTTTCGACATGACGACAAGTTAGGATCTGCCAAGGGGAATAAATTCGACGGGTTAAGAAACCTCGCAATAGAACATCTACGGCCGGCAGTAAGGATATTTGGCGTTTTAAAATC
This sequence comes from Hordeum marinum, assembly GCA_022496015.1. Classification (NCBI taxonomy): domain Eukaryota; kingdom Viridiplantae; phylum Streptophyta; class Magnoliopsida; order Poales; family Poaceae; genus Hordeum; species Hordeum marinum. The sequence continues at coordinate 202,153,391 of CM039676.1, forward strand.
TCCATTTACTATGAAGTAGGCGAGTCAAAATTATTACAATGAGAGCCAGCAGTACGATGGCAGGTTAACAGACAGCAGCTAGTGGCAATACTACTAAGTATGCACAAACAGATTCCACTAAATACGGCGACCGTTACAACATCTATGGACGAAGAAATATATTACGAATGAAAAAGTCAGCAAAAGTGCAAAGAGTTCATGCGTAGAATCTGTCCAAGAAGGAATCTGCATTGAGTATTTTAGGCTTGTTAAATGAAGCATCACGTAAATGGACTAGGGTTTCGGAGCCTATGGTGTTCTTGTTCTCAAATCTACGGTGAGGTTTTCGGCGAATGGTGGAGGAATTGAAAAGGTTCCGGTGGGCTAATGCGGATCCATAAATGAAGAGAAGGAGAACCTGAAGGGATCCCATGAAGTGGCGGAATGTCGGCGAGCTCTTGTCCAATCAAGGTGATCAGTGGTCGTTGTTGGTGCAGATGAGAAACATGCGGCAATGACGGCGGAGCTTCAGATGCGAGAGCGCTAGAGGAAGAAGAAGAAGAAGAGAGATGGTGGCAGAGAAGAGGAGAAAAAGAAATGAGACCCCTGACTTGCCTATTTATGAGATAGGACATACACAGTCCACGTGAGAATCGAGTAAGTGCAATGATGATTGACCAAAGGAGACGCCTCGATTTTCAGGCCAACCGTTTAATGATACGATCCGTTGCAACATCGTAGAATCTTTTTGACATGTCCAAGATGACTTCATCCATGGTTAAGGTGGGTTATGAAATTTTCTCTTTCAGGTAACGAAGATGTGAGACTTGCCACCGAATGAATTCGAAGATTGACATGAACAGATTCAAATCAATCTGGGGCCTAATGTTGGGGATATAACCCCGTGGCAAGACACGCACAGGAGGGGCCGGGTCATGCCCAGCGGATCATAGACAAAACCCTTAAACTGGGCCTGAGGATTGAAGGCAAGGCCACATGGCGACTGTCGGATTTCGGGCTCCGCAAAACCCTCAAGGTTCGAACACAGGGGCATGTGCAAAGATCCCTTGCAACCTTGTCCTACCTAGCTCTCTACTCGATGGATACAACGACAAACTCGCTCAATGAAGAGGAAGAAGATGAACATGGCAGTTTACCTAGGTTCGGGCCATTGTGAAGCGTAATGCCCTACTCCTGCTTTGGTGGATTGCCTCTCGGGGAGGTGAGGTGGATGAACTAGTACAGTGGGCTCGAGCCTCGTGAGGGAGCTCAAGCAGTGTTCTTGGCTTCCTGCCTCGTCTTATGGTTTTATTGGCAAAGTCGTGGATCGGATCGCCGCCCCTCTATATATAGCGGTGGCCCAGGTCCTCTTCCCTTATCACAATGGCGGGAAGGGATTCCACAATGGCCAAATTTGAAGGGGGGCAGGAGTACATCTGCACCCTACCCAAAGGCGGTCTTCGCCTCCAAACTGGCTGTCGATGATGTAGTGGTGGGCTCAATGATGACATCCGCTCTACGGGGCTCGTGGTCGTGGTCTTGTTGCATGGGAATGGAAACCTTTGGGCGGCGCTTCAGGAACTCGCGTGCGCCCTTGCCCCCTTTGCACCAAAGGGGGGACTTCACGGCGTGGCGCACTGGCGCCCGCCTGTCCTTCCTTGCATCATCTTTGACTCCAGAGGCTAGGTTATGCATAGAGATCTCTGCTGCTCCGGAGGGGTCCTAAGGAGGCCCATCCTCGCTGGTCTTGGTTTCGTTCTTCCTCGCGAGCCTAGGGTCCTTGCGAGGTCCTTTCCTTGGGTGGGAGCCGCGCCAGGCCAAGCCTGGCGGACAAGGTGGGCCATGTCCTGCCCCGCAGGCAGGCATGTTTGGGTACCCCCATTCCCAGAACGCCCACAATATCCCCTAGGGCCAAGTGCCACAGGCCCCAAATGCCCGAGGGGCCAGGACTGGCGCCCATCATGCGGCTGACATGGATTGCCCCATCAGCCACTATCCGAATCGACAAAAGCCTGACTTCCAACGGCGAGCCATTACTTCTTTCCTCTTCCACGCGCCTGCTCTTACTCCCAGATCCCGACCTTAGTAAGACCTCTCCAGATCTGGTGTCGCTTTGTCTTCCTTCCAAATGGCTCCCGCCGGCAAGTCGGAGCTTGAGGCCCGGGGCTCAGCCTCTACCCCCATCACACCGGCGCTTTCTGAGTCCACCATTGCCAAGGACAGAGACCTCGTCCTAGTGATCCCATCAATGGTGGACAGGACCAACAAGTGCGAGCGGACCTTGACATGGGGTGGTTCCTCGGAGAGGTGCCCCTCATCCAGGTCAGCTTATACCTTCTTCCTTCACAGCGTCTTCGCCGAGCTCGTCCCGCCCTTCTCCGTGTTCTTCATCACCATCCTCGACCACTATGGGATTCATGCCCTTCACCTTCAACCCAACTCCATCCTGCTCTTGTCCGTCTTCACCTTCTACTATGAGGCCTTCGTAGGCGTGAAGCCCTCGGTATCCCTCTTCTGACATTTCTTAAGCTTGCGCATGCATGATGGCACTCAGCGGTCGGCATGCATCCCCTTCGTCGCGGTCCAGAGCGGTAACATGCTCTTGAAGGGCGGGAAGAAGGTGGAGAACTTCCGGCATCGTTGGGTCTTCGTGGATCTCGGCAGTACCAACCCCCACTTGGATCTACCAAAGGGGCTTCCGGAGAAAACTTCCGCATGGAGCTCCATGAAGCTTTTTGACCCTCGGGCCAAGCCCGCCCCGGAGAGGATTTCCCACGACATCAGCGCCAGGAAGCTGACTGGGGGATGATAGTGAAGGAGTTCTTAACGGAGTGCCTGGTGCCCCTCCAATATCACTCTAGGCCTCTATGGGACTACCAAGGCAGCGGAGACAACCTCAGGCTTCGGTCTACGCGCATAACTCCCAAGGAATTGAGCAGGGTTGTGGCGACCCTACTCATTGGCGACCCCGGAGATCTCCCCGAGGCCTACGCCCCGCTGTACCGCCGTGACGACGGATACATCTCCAACGTATCTATAATTTATGAAGTATCCATGCCATGTTTACAATAATTCTATATGATTTTAATGAGTTTATTAGAACTAACTCAGCTGATGATGTTTTCAGCAAAACTACCTTGGTGTCGTTTTTTGTGCAGAAATAAAAGTTCTAGTAATGGGCTGAAAATTTAGTATGATTTTTTGTGGACCAAAAGAGACCCCCGAAGCATTAGAGTTGGGCCAGAAGAGCCACGAGGAGGCGGCAAGCCTGCAAGGTGTGGCCACTCCCCTTGGTCGCGCCTAGCAGGCTCGCCCCCGCCTCGTGGCATCCCTTGACATGAGATCGACACTGAAAATTCCTATAATATAGAAACCTCCAAAAAGAAACCTAGATCGGGAGTTCTGCCGTTGCAAGCCTCTAGAGCCACAAAAAAACAATCGGGAGCCCGCTTCGGCACCCTGCCGGAGAGAAAAACCATCACCGGAGGCCATCTTCATCATCCCGGCGGTCTCCATGACGAGGAGGGAATATTTCACCCTTGGGGCTGAGGGTATGTACCAGTAGCTATGTGTTTGATCTCACTCTCTCGTGTTGTTGAGAAGGCACGATCTTGGTGTACAGTGAGCTTTATTGATATAGATGAATCATATGGAGTTTTCCCCTCTCTATCTTCTTGTGATGAATTGAGTTTTCGCATTGAAGTTTTCTTATCGGATTGAGTCTTTACGGATTTGAGGACACTTGATGTATGTCTTGCGAAGGGTTATCTGTGGTGACAATGGGATGTTCTGTTGATCCACTTGATCTATGTTTTGGTGATCAACTTGCGGGTTCCGTGACCTTGGGAATCTATGCATAGGAGTTGTCACATGTTTTCGTCTTGAATCTTCGGTAGAAACTTTGGGTCACTCTTTGAAGTTCTTTGTGTTGGATTGAACATGGTGAATATGAAATTATGTGAAGCATATCGTACAATCAAGACCATGGGTACTTGTGGTGAAATTGGAGTATCTAGGTGACATTAGGGTTTTGGTTGACGTGTGACTTAAGGTGTTATTTTAGTACGAACTCTAGGGCTGTTCGTGCCACTTATAGGGATAGCTCATAAGATTGATCGAAAAAGATAACTTTGAGGTGGTTTCGTACCCTAAATAATTTCTTCATTAGTTCTCCGCTATTTGTGACTTTGGAATGAACTCTTTGTTTCACGAGAGGTATTTACATATGATTCAACTATGTCAGTATTGTTGAGAGAAATTGCACTAGTGAAAGTATGGACCCTAGGCCTTGTTTCCAAGCATTTATACAATGTTTTGCTTGTTGTTTGCTATTTGTTACCTTGTTGTTTTTGTATTTTAAGATTACAAAAACCCTTATGTACCATCCATATTACACTTGTATCACCATCTCTTCACCAAACTAGTGCACCTATACAATTTACCATTGTATTGGGTGTGTTGGGGACACAAGAGACTCTTTGTTATTTGGTTGCAGGATTGTTCGAGAGAGACCATCTTCAACCTATGCCTCCCACAGATTGATAAACCTTAGTCCATCCGCTTGAGGGAAAATTGCTACTGTCCTACAAAACTCTACGCTTGGAGGCCCAACACAAGTCTATAAGAAGAAGGTTGTGTAGTAGACATCAAGCTCTTTTCTAGCGTCGTTGCCGGGAGGTGAGTGCTTGAAGGTATATCTTTAGATATTGCAATCAAATCTTTTAGTTTCTTGTTTTTCACTAGTTTGGTTTTATAAAATAAAACTACAAAAAATGGAATTGAGGTTGCCTCATATGCTTCATCTTTTTCATATCTTTCGTGAAAATTATGGAAAGGAAAATTGTGCTCAAGTGTTAGAAGAAGAAGTTATTAAAATGTTTGGCACTAACGCTTTGAGTGATGAACATGATTGCAATGTTGTTAGTATAAATTCTTTGAATATCCACAATACTAATGATGATCGCATTAGTCATGATAAAAAGATTTCTTATAAGCATGTCAATTTTTGCTGAGTGCATAGAGTTTGTCAAGACATGCCTAAACGGGAAGATAGATTTTGTAAGAGGCATAAGTATTTAGAAACTAAATGGTTGCAATAGAGGCTATATGTTTGTGCTGAAAGACTTAATATTTCTTGCCATGCTTGTGAACTTTTCAATGAAAGTAGTCATTTTAATTTACAATGTGAATTATTTCATGATCGAATATTGTCCAAAAATTGTGATAATCTCATTACCCTTGAGAATCATAATGAACTTAGTCTATTTTTTGGGTATGAAGAAATGAAACATAAAACCAAGGATGTTCCAGCTTGGGCTCTCATGAAAGTGATTGATTTTGACCTAAATGAAATCTATATGTATTGTGTGGTAAATTGCATTGACAATCCTTATATGGCCAATTACTTAAAGACAAGAAAACAAATATAAGATGAATAGAATACTAATTAAGGGGAACAAGTTTCCCAATATCCTCCTATTTTTTCTTATGATGAATAAGGTAACGAGGAGGAGCTTTTTATTCAACCAACGTCTTCAAAAAGAAGCTTGGAGGAATTAAATAAAACCACACATAATGTGGTGAAGAATAAGAAAAGAAGGAAAAGTAAAGGTAAAGAGGTATCTCTCCCAAATAATGTTGCTCCCATTATTGATAGGCCTCATGAGAATGAATCAAAAATAGTTGTGGAAAATTATACACTTGAGGATGATTTTTTATGCCTATTGCTTGTTGTGATAATTATGATTGGGAAGATAATGATACTTCTTATAATCTTCAAAATATTTATGGCACCAACTTGTAGGATGATGATAATAATTTCTATACTATTGGTGCTATTCATACTATTAATGATGAGAGTGATTATGTTTATGGTATACAAAGCCACAAGCTTGGGGATGCTATGTTTGATGAAAATGACATGTTTGAGAATTTATTTGCTGCAATTAATGTTTGTCCCAAGCTTGGGGATGCTATGCCTAATGAAGATGATCTTTTTATTCCCCCTACTTTGAATGATCAAATTTGTTATAATGATTGCATGCCTCCTACTTATGATGATTATTGTGATGACACGTATGATATAAAGACTAATGACAACCATGAAACCTATTATTATGGTTTTAATATTCAATGTGGGTATGTCAACCAAGTATCTCATGATAGTTCTTTTTTTGAGTTTGATCCCACTATTATGAATGAGAAGGAAATTGCTTATGTGGAGAGTGACAAATTTTCTATGCTTGTATATCAAGGAAATAATACTTTATGTGCTGGTTATATTATGGAATTCCTTCATGATGATACTGAAAATTATTATGAGGGAGGAACATATGCTTGTAGGAATAGCAATAATATCAAGTTTCCTCTTTATGTGTTGAAAGTTTTGAAGTTGTACTGGTTTTGCCTTCCTATGCAAGTTGATTCTTGTTCCAATAAATTGTTTTCTCACAAAATACCTATGCATAGGAAGTGGGTTAGACTTAAATGTGCTTGTCATGAGACTCATGATGCTCTTTTGCATGTTTCCATTATTATTCCTATGTGAGCATCATTGAAATCATCATGCCTAGCTAAAAAGCATTAAAGAAAAGCGCTTGTTGGGAGACAACCCAACACTTTTACCTTCTGTTTTTGTGTGTTCACATGATTAAGCTATTGTAGTAATCATTTTTGTGTATTTTATTTCAATAAAGTGCCAAGTAAAGCCTTTGGGATAGTGTGGATACTTGCTTGTTTGATTTGGTGCAAAAACAGAAAGTTTTGCGTCCAGTATATGAATTATATAATTTTACTGGAGCGCGAAAAAATTCTGAATTTTTTACAAAAAGTTTAGATGAAAATTCTTTGAGTTTTACTAATTTTTCAGAATTTAAGAGTCAGGGAAGTATGGTGATCGTTCATATCTACACAGATTGTTCTGTTTTTTTGACAGATTCTGTTTTGCATGCATAGTTTGCTTGTTTCAAGTGTTCCTATAGCTTATATTGAGTAATATAAATTGTAGGAATGAATGGAATACAGTAGGTACAATGTGGTAATAATTATGAATATTTTCTTGACAGTACCTAAGTGAATGATTTATCTTTACTACACTAACCCTTCTCACGAAGTTCCGTTAAGTTTTGTGTGATTGAAGTTTTCAAGTTTTGGGTGAGACATCGATATGAGGAGAATAAGGACTTAAAAGGACCTAATATTTGGTATTCCCAAGGCACCCTCAAGGTAATATTCATGGAAGACTCAAGTGTCTAAGCTTGGGGATGCCCCGGAAGGCATCCCCTCTTTCGTTTTCAACACTATCGGTATATCTTACTTAGAGCTATATTTTTATTCATCACATAATATGTGTTTTGCTTGGAGAGTCATTTTATTTCTTGTTCTCTGTTAGGTGTTATTTATAATCTTATTTTTCAATAAAAATTTCCAAGAATTGCCTTAGGATGCTTGCATTGCATGTTTTGATATGTGCTGGGTAAAAACAGAAACTTCTGTTGTAGTGTTCGAATTTTCATATTTTACTAAAACGAGGAAAGTTTCTGAACTTTTACACAGTGTTTTGATATAAATTAGTTAGCAGGTCCTACATATTCATAATTTTTTGAGTTACATAAGTACACCGTTTTCCTAAATTGCTACAGACTGTTCTGTTTGGACAGATTGCTGTCATAGTTTTGTTATCTACTTATCATATAGTTTCCATAGACTATATTGATAGATATAAATTGTGGAAATAATAGTATATAATACCTTATAGTGTAACTTGTCCTGGCAGTACATGAAGTGTTGATTTGTTCTTATGTGTACTAACCTATCTCACGAGTTCCTTTTTGAGTTTTGTGTGGATGAAGTTTTTCATAATAGGTGAAACCATGATATGAGAGGATTGAACGAGATAAAAAATCTCAAGCTTCGGGATGCCCAAGGCACCTCAAGAAATTATTTCAAGAAGTCTCAAGCATCTAAGCTTGGGGATGCTATGCATCCCACCTCTCTTCGTCAACTATCGGTTAACCTATGTTGAGCCTAAATTTTTATTCATTCACATGATATGTGCTATTCTTGGAGTGCTATTTTAGTTTAGTTTGTTGTTTAATTAAAATACTCAGATCTGAATATATTTATTGAGATAGAGAGAGAGTCCTCACATGGCTACTTGATTATTTACCTACTCATTGATCTTCACTTATATCTCTTTGGAGTAGTTTGTCTTTTCCTCTAGTGCTTCACTTATATCTTTCTAGAGCACGGTGGTGGTTTAATTTTATAGAAATTGTTGAGCTCTAATGGTTCACTTATATTATTTTTAGAGTCTCTAAATAGAATGGTAATTGGTTTAGGTTATGAACTTAGTCCTAATATAATGGGCATTCTAGAGGGATATAATAAAAACTTTCATATAAAGTGCATTGAATACTATGAGAAGTTTGATTCCTTGCATAAAGTTTTGAGATATAAAAATGATGATATTAGAATCATGCTAGGGAGTAATTGTGAATTGGTAGAAATACATGTGGTAAAGGTTTTTGATTCCCGTAGCATGCACGTATGGTGAACCATTGTGTAATGAAGTCGGAGCATAATTTGTTTATTGATTGTCATCCTTTGTGTGAGGGTCGAGAGCGCGCGATGGTTAACTCCTACCAACCTCTCCGCTAGGATCATGCGTCTAATACTTTGCTTCGATAACTAATAGAATTTTGCAATAAGTATGTGATTTCTTTATGACTAATGTGAGTCCATGGACTATATGCACTCTCACCCTTCCACCTTTGCTAGCCTCTCTAGTACCGCACAACTTTCGCCGGTGCATTAAACCCACCATATACCCTTCAGCAAAATAGCCACCATACCTACCTATTATGGCATTTGCATAGCCATTCCAATATATATTGCCATGCAACTTCCACTATTCCATTTATGACACGCATCATCACTGTCATATTGCTTTGCATGATCATCTAGTTGACATCGTATTGGTGGCAAAGCCACCATTCATATTCTTTATGCTTGTCATTCTTGACTCATTGCACATCCTGATACACCTCCAGAGGGATTCATATAGATTCATATTTTGTTCTAAGTATCGAGTTGTAATTCTTGAGTTGTAAGTAAATAAAAGTGTGATGATCATCATTATTAGAGCATTGTCCCATGTGAGGAAAGGATGATGGAAGCTATGATTCCCTCACAAGTTGGGATGAGTCTCCGGACTTTACAAAAAATAAAAGAGGCCAAAGATACCCACCAAAAAAAGAGAAAAAAAGAAATAAAAAGAATAACAAAATGAGTTAAAAGAGAGAAGGGGCAATGCTACTATCCTTTACTACACTTGTGCTTCAGAGTAGCACCATATTTTTCATATAGAGAGTCTCCTTTATTGTCAGTTTCATATACTAGTGGGAATTTTTCATATAACTTGGCTTGTATATTCAAATGATGGGCTTCCGTGAGCAAGCGAGTTGGATGCACACCCACTTAGTTTCTTTTTGAGCTTTCATACACTTCTTGCTCTAGTGCATCCATTGCATGGCAATCCCTACTCACTCACATTGATATCTATTAATGGGCATCTCCATAGCCTGTTGATAGGCCTATTTGATGTGAGACTATCTTCTCCTTTTCTTCACAGCATCCATGATATTCTATTCCACCTATAGTGCTATATCCATGGCTCACGCTCATGTACTGCGTGAGAGTTGAAAAGGTTTGAGAACATAAAAGGTGTGAAGCAATTGCTTGGCTTGTCCTCGGGGTTGTGCATGATATAAAAACTTTGTGTGGGCAAGATGGAGCATAGCTAGACCATATGATTTTGTAGGGATAACTTTCTTTTGCCATGTTATTTTGAAGAGACGCAATTGCTTTGTTAGTATGCTTGAAATATTACTGTTTTTATGTCAACATTAAGTTTTTGTTTTGAGTCTTATGGATCTGAACATTTTTTCCACAATAAAGTAGATTGCATTGATCAAATTTATGCACTATGCTAGCATTCACACTTCATAAATTATTTATTTCATCATTTACCTACTCAACGATGAGCAGGAATTAAGCTTGGGAATGTTGATACGTCTCCAACGTATCTATAATTTATGAAGTATTCATGCCATGTTTACAATAATTCTATATGATTTTAGTATGATTTTATTCCCGGGCTGACGTTGTTTTCAACAAAACTACCGTGGTGTCATTTTTTGTGCAGAAATATAAGTTCTTAGAATGGGCTGAAAATTTAGTATGATTTTTTGTGGATCAAAAGAGACCCTCGAAGCATTGGATCTGGGCTAGAAGAGCCATGAGGAGGCGGCAAGATTGCCAGGCGCGGCACCCCCATGGTCGCGCCTAGCAGGCTTGCCACCGCCTCATGGCACCCCTTTGTTATAAATATGCCCTAGAGGAAATAATAAATTAGTTATTATCATAATTCCTTGTTCATGATAATCATTTATTATCCATGCTAGAATTGTATTGATTAAAAACTCAGATACATGTGTGGATACATAGACAACACCATGTCCCTAGTATGCCTCTGATGGACTAACTCGTTGATCAAAGATGGTTAAGGTTTCCTAGACATGGACATGAGATGTCATTTGATAATAGGATCACATCATTAGGAGAATTATGTGATGGACAAGACCCAAACTATAAACGTAGCATAGGATCGTGTCAGTTTATTGCTATAATTTTCTACATGTCAAGTATCTATTCCTATGACCATGAGATCATGCAACTCACTGACACCGGAGGAGTACCTTGTGTGTATCAAACATTGCAACGTAACTAGGTGACTATAAAGGTGCTCTACAGGTATCTCTGAGGGTGTCTATTGTGTTGGCATGGATCAATACTGAGATTTGTTACTCCGTGTGACGGAGAGGTATCTCAGGGCCCACTCGGTAATACAACATCACAATAAGCCCTGCAATCAATGTGACTAAGTGTTAGCCACAGGATCTTGTATTACAGAACGAGTTAAAGAGACTTGCTGGTAACGAGATTGAACTAGGTATGGACATGCCGACGATCAAATCTCGGGCAAGTAACATATCGAAGAACGAAGGGAACAGCATACGGGATTAACCGAATCCTTGACATAGAGGTTCAACTGATAAAGATCTTTGTAGAATATGTAGAAACCAGTATGGGTGTCTAGGTCCTGCTATTGGTTATTGACCGTAGAGGTGTCTCGGTCATGTCTACATAGTTCTCGAACCCACAGGGTCTGCACACTTAAGGTTCGATGATGTTTCGGTAGTATAGAGTTATATATGCTGGTGAACGAAGGTTGTTTGGAGTCCCGTATGATATCCCGGATGTCAAGAGGAGCTCCCTAATTGTCTAGAGGTAAAGATTGATAATAGGAAGTCCTGTTTTGGTCACTAGAAAAGTTTTGGGCTCATCGGTAGTGTACCGGGAGTATCGGGAGGGTGCCGGGGGACCATCGGGAGGGGAGTCTCGACCCAAAGGACCTCGTGGGCTGTGGGAGGAGTCAAACTAGCCCCTGGTGGGCTGGACTAAGCCCCCACTAAGTCCCATGTGGCTAGGGGTGGAAAAAACCCAGAAGGTGGAGAGGTGGAAAGAGTTTCCAAGTGGAAAGGAGGAATCCTACTCCTAATAGGATTGGAGTAGGACTCCTCCACCGCCAATTTCGACCAAACCTTGAGGGTTTGAGGCTGCCTCCTCTCCTCCCTCCCTCCTATATATACTAGAGGATTTAGAGGGAAAGCTAACCCTAATAGCCACGTGCTACGCTCTCCTCTAGATCGTAGTTTCTCCTCTAGATCGTTTCAACGGTGCTTAGGTGAATCCCTGCTGGAATTGTTCCACCACCATCGCCGCCACGCCATCACGCTTCTGGAGAACTCATCTACCTCTCCGCTCCCTCTTGCTGGATCAAGAAGGAGGAGATCATGATCGAGCTATACGTGTGCTGAACGCGGAGGTGCCGTCCGTTTGGCGGTAGATCGGAAGGACTGTGATCAACATCGCGAGACAATTCGTGATTTGATCACGGGACAGATCGTGATGAGATCGCAGGACGGAACGTGATCGGATCACAATATGGATCGTGATGGGATTGTGGGATGCTCGGCGATTTGGATCGCAAAGACATTCGACTACATCAACCGCGTTTCTTAACGCTTCCCTCTTAGCGATCTACAAGGGTATGTAGATCCACTCTCCCTTTCGTAGATACTCATCACCATGGATAGATCTTGCATGTGCGTAGGAAAATTTTTGTTTCCCATGCAACGTTCCTACAAATATAGAAACCTCCAAAAAGAAACCTAGATCGGGAGTTCCGCCGCCACAAGCCTCCAGAGCCACAAAAAACAATCAGGAGCCCATTCCGGCACCCTACCGGATGGGGAAACCATCACCGGAGGCAACCTTCATCATCCTAGCGATCTTCATGACAAGGAGGGAGTAGTTTACCCTTGGGGCTAAGGGTATGTACCAGTAGCTATGTGTTTGATCTCTCTCTCTCTCTCTTGTGTTCTTGAGATGGCACGATCTTGATGTACCGCGAGCTTTATTGATATAGATGAATCATATGGAGTTTTCCCCTCTCTATCTTCTTGTGACGAATTGAGTTTTCCCTTTGAAGTTTTCTTATCAGATTGAGTCTTTAAGGATTGGAGGACACTTTATGTATGTCTTACAATGGGATATCCGTGGTTAGAATGGGATGTTCTATTGATCCACTTGTTGTATGTTTTGTGATCAACTTGCAGGTTCCGTGACCTTGGGAATCTACGCATAGGGGTTGGCACATGTTTTCGTCTTGAATCTCCGGTAGAAACTTTGGGGCACTCTTTGATGTTCTTTGTGTTGGATTGAACATGATGAATCTCAAATTATGTAATGCATATCGTATAATCAAGCCCATGGGTACTTGTGGTGACATTGGAGTATCTAGGTGACATTAGGGTTTTGGTTGATGTGTGTCTTAAGGTGTTATTTTAGTACGAACTCTAGGGCTGTTCGTGACACTTATAGGGATAGCTCATAAGATTGATCGGAAAAGATAACTTTGAGGTGGTTTCGTACCGTACAGGAATTTGTTCGTTAGCTCTCCACTATTTGTGACTTTTGAATGAAATCTTTGTCGCACGAGAGGTATTTACATATGATTCAACTATGTCAGTATTGTTGAGAGAAATTGCACTAGTGAAAGTATGGACCCTAGGCCTTGTTTCCAAGCATTTATACAATGTTTTGCTTGATGTTTACTATTTGTTACCTTGTGGTTTCTATATTTTCAGATTACAAAAACCCATATCTACCATCCATATTACACTTGTATCACCATCTCTTTGCCGAACTAGTGCACCTATACAATTTACCATTGTATTGGGTGTGTTGGGGACACAAGAGACTCTTTGTTATTTGGTTGCAGGGTTTTTCGAGAGAGACCATCTTCAACCTACGCCTCCCACGGATTGATAAACCTTAGGTCATCCACTTGAAGGAAAATTGCTACTATCCTACAAAACTCTATGCTTGGAGGCCCAACACGAGTCTACAAGAAGAAGGTTGTGTACAACGTGAGCACGTTGGCCACCAAGATGCCTGTCTTCAATGAGCTAGGGCTCTTCCCAGCCGAGGGCCTTGGCTCCCCGGTGATAGTGTCCTCTAGTGACACCACGGGCGGGGAGGATTCAGAGAAGACGGTGGACGACGACTTGGCTGAGGCGTCTCCCCCACCATAGAGCATGCTCTTGCGCGAGCTAGCGGATGACATCAATGCTGTTGAAGCTCCTGCTGCAGGCTCTCCGCGTCCAACTATGGTTCCTAGGGGGCTCATGCCGGCACCTCGTGCCATGCGGTCCGCTTGCCTTGTGACCCCCAGGAAGATTGGAGCTGAGTCTCCTTCGGTGTGCCCTACCTCCGCAGGCACGGTAGTTGAGGTGCCAGGCTCGCCCCAGCCCGGAGCGCAGACCACGGGCCAAGATGACGAGGCCAGGGCCGGGGAGGTTCCTCCACCGGCCGCTTTGGTGTACAGTGCCCCTATCCCCCAGTGTGGTGGTGACCTCATCAAGAGGGGCGAGGGTGTCGCCATCGTCCTCGGTGCAGAGGGGAAAAGGAAGTGGGTCGACGTTCAGGAGAAAGTATGCATTTTAGCTTTGCTCGTCTGTCAGTAGCTTGCGTGCTGGTGATTCTTCCTTTGACTGGTAACTAGGAATGCCACACCGTTTAATACGAGGAAGAAGAAGTCTGGCATCAAGCCAAAGACGTACTCTAGCGCTCCGCTTGCTCCTGTCATGCCACCCATCGCCTGACGAGGCGCCTGCAGGCGAGGGGGTGAAGGCTCGCGAGGCAACCCTCCCGGTCACTGGCGTGGAGCCCCCTGAGCCCCTGAGGCATGTTGGTGTGGTCACTCCCGCCCCTGTTGGTGTGTCGGTGTTGCTGTCCGGAGGGAGAGCCCCCGAGGGCCAGTGGCCCATTGATACATCTGGATCTATCTTGCACTTGGTCACCACTCAGCCCTTAGAGCCTTCCGATCCTCGTGCTATTGTCTCCTGGGGAACGTCGCTTATGATCGCATGGGCGACTCCTCCTGAGGGGGTCTCAGTGCCTTCGTCACGCAGCCTCAATGTCCTGGATGGGGCCTTCACTGCTCTGGGCGAGGTTCGGTATGCCCTCACTGGTGTTGAGGCCGTCGCGGTGAAGAGCGAGAGGGAGGCTGCGTCGGCCCAAGCAGCCCTCGAGGCAGCGATGGCCGATGCGATGTGTGCCACGGGGCGTCGTGACGAGGCGGAGTCCCGCTTGAAGGTTCTTCAGGGAGAGAAGTCCGCGCTCGAGGAAGAACTAAGTCAGTAGGGGGAGGCCCTCAAGGCCTACATGGCCTAGCTCGCCGACCGAGACTCCGAGCTGTCCCCGGCGATGGCCCACCGCATCACGGCATGAGAGCGCCTGGAGGCGCGGGAGAGGGAGGCCACGCTGGAGAGGGCCTGACTCAAGACCATGGAAAAACCTCATGCCGAGGCCAAAGACGAAAAGGCCGCGGAACTCAGCGCCCTTACCCCCGGTTGAGCATAGGCTACGCCGAGCAATCCACTTCCTCTACGGGAATGGTTTGCGAAGCCCCTGGTGGCTTCGGAGGATGGCTTCGCGCAGCTTGCTTCGAAGCTTGCTAAGGCGCTGGAGGGCGCCATTGTCAAGGTGGAGGGGGTCTTGGACAGCGAGTGATGCGGCCTCTTCTCTAAGGCTGCGACGCACGTCTTCAGCCACCTTCACCTTTGTGAGCCAGGGTTCGACTTCAACTCCGTGATCCACCCGGTTGCCCCCGAGGTACGCAACAGCGCTGCGAGAGCAGTGATGGCCACCGTGGAGGTGCTGATGAAGAGATTCACCCGCATCACCGTTCATTCGCCTCCTGAAGTTGCAGGGGTGAGTGGTGAGGATGTTGATGCTCACGATGTTGATGATGAGCTTCCTATGGACGGGGTGAGTGGCAGCGAAGGTTCCTCCTGATTCATCTTCCTTGCTTCTTTCCTTCAACATTCAACGTGCCTCGAGGAGGCATTACACTCATTTGTATTCGTGAAACACTTTTCATGTTTGTAATAATTGTTGGACTGTGTGATTGCCCCCTTCGCCTTGTTTCCTTCTTGCTTGATGTGATGCTGTGCGTCAGAAGCTCAGTCCCTTGCATATCTCGGCCGCCTTTGGGGTCGACCGCATCACCAAGGACGGTCCCAAGGGGTGAGGGGCTACGGGGTTAGTGAGGCTCCTGTGTTGTGATGCTCAGGAGTCCCCCCTTGACTTACGAGCAGCCCTTATGAAGGGAACATGGTGAAGATAGGTTTTAACTTGGAGACTTCGAACACCTTGCGCTCTGCGTCGGTAGGGCCCAGCCCCGCGCATACCACAGCCGTCATTGGGGATGACCAGATCACCAAGGACGGTCCCAAGGGGTGAGCGGCTACATGGACAGCGAGGCTCCTGAGTCACGATGCTCGGGAGTCCCCCTTGATGTACGAATTCCAGCATTCTCCTTAAGGTTTTGAGTTTGAGCGTGTTGCGCTCTATATCGGTAGGGTCGTGCCCCGCGCATACCTCAGCCGCCGTTGGGGACGACCGGATCACCAAGGACGGTCCCAAGGGGTAAGGGGCTACTTTGCCAGTGAGGCTCCTGAGTCGCGATGCTCAGGAGTCCCCCTTGACGTACGAGCGGCTCCCATACCTTTCCTCTCCAGCTTTTCCTGAGATGGGCGGTGTGAAGACCAGGTTTGGCAGACCTAGGAAGGTGGCATGAACCAGGCCCAGCCTGATAGTAGCCCCCATGCAGCCCCCTCGTGCGTGCATCCTAGGGAATGCAGTGAAACATGGCCACAAGGAGCCTTCCTGAGGTTGGATGCAGCCACTGGGGCGCCCTCAGTTGTTTATCCCCAACATAGGGCGTAGGGCTTCCACATTGCGTGGGCATAGTCATTGGTGGACCGTGTTGATCGCCAGCATGGAGCTATGGCTTCCACATTGCATGGGCATAGCCATTGTTGGGTAGTGTTGACTTCTCCACCAACGCTGGGATGTGGCTACCACATTGCATGGGAAGGAACCCCTCCGCGTCCTTGGGGGGCTCCGGGAGTGTATAGCCCGTTGAGTTCGTATGCGTGGCTGGCACGATAGAATTGGGAGGTGTATCTGGGAGCTCACGCGGGCGCTTTGGCCTCGCGAGGTCCCTACCTCAAGGCGGGTTGCGCCTGGGTCTTCTTGTAGATGGCTCTATCCAGGGTCTTGGAATCTTCATTGCAGACTGCACCGAGCGTCCTCCCTAGGGCCATTGAGAGGGCCAAGCACTGGTGACCCTAGGAGATGAAGTGAACGGACGGGGCTGGCCCGCCAAACAGAGCTCTGTCACTAGATTTTTCAACGCTGTAGGGACGGACCCGAGCACAAACGCTGTGCCCAGTCCTCCTGCTAAGGCGGCCCAAGGTAGGCCTGCTCGGGAGTGACGACATTCTATAGGATCAAAAGTAGTGGTAGAGGGGGTGATTAGACTACTTGCCCAAATAAAAATCTACTTTTTCCCAATTTTAATTCTTTGCAGGTTTTAGCATTCAAAGTATGTCAAGGACACCCTACACATGCATGTCAAAGAGTATAGCAGTGGAAAGTAAAGACAAGCATGTAGTTAAGATAGGGTAGGAAGAGCAAACACAATTGGTGACACGATGATTTTTCCCGTGGTTCCGATAGGTGGTGCTATCGTACGTCCACGTTCATGGAGTCTTCAACCCACGAAGGGTAACGGTCGCAAGAGTCCACAGAGGGTTCCACGAAGAAGCAACATTGACTATACGATGACGGCCAACATCCACAGAGGACTAGCCAAACTCGGGGTAGATCTTCACGAAGTAGGCGATCTCCTTGGCCTTACAAACTTCTTGGTTCACTCCACAACATGAAGTAGGAGGCTCCCAAGCGACACCTAACCAATCTAGGAGGCACCACCCTCCAAAAGGTAATAGGCTCGATAGTGTCGATGAACTCTTTGCTCTTGTGCTTCAAGATGATAGACTCCTCAACACACAAGCACTCTCTCACAGATTTTTCTTGGTAGAAGATATTGATTGGGTGGAAAGCAACTTGGGGAGGCTAGAGATCAAGATTCATATGGTTGGAATGAATCACATGATCTTAACAAATGAGTAGGTGGCTCTCTCTCAGGAAATCAGTAGGTATGAGTGGGGAACTATTCTGAGTGCTTCTCTTGCGGGTGAGTGGTGGTGGAGGGGTATATATAGGCATCTCCAAAAATCCAACCGTTACACCTAATAAGTCTGACTCGGTGGAACCGATGTGTAAATCTCAGTTGTACCGAGTTGCCTCAAAGGTAGCAACTTTTGAATCTCGATGAGACCGATACATAAAACTCGGTTGCACCGATAAGGTGACCAACGGTTAGACTGCCAATCTTGGTGACGCCGATTCACAAAACTCGGATGGACCAATTTTGTAAACTTGCATAACAGGAAGTTGGCAACCCAAACTCGAGGGCACCGAAGTAGAATCGGTTGCACCAAAAAGCTAGGGTTTGGCTAAGTCTGTCTGAAGTGGGATGTGTTGGTTGCACCAATTTTGAGTATTTGGTTTTTGACAGACTTTTGTGGAAGAGCTTGTGGGTGTATGTGGTGACTATCACTTGTGCACGTATGAGCATTTTGTTCACCAACAAAACCTTACCCCCTTTTAATTGTTTTGGGTTTCCTATGGACTCAAAGTGATTTCCCACAAAAGGTAAAATGTAGAGTCCTTTGCTTGAAGCTTTGCCAATCTATTTACTTGCATCTCGGGGTATTCCACAATCCCTTTGCCAACCCATCATTGAACTTTTCATGAAATATGCTTAGTGGAAACATTAATTCAATGACATATATGTTATCATCACATTTGGTCTTTTGGTTTGGAAAGAGTAGCAACACACATGATAGCGTACAATCAAACACACACAAAAGTATCTCACATCCAAACCAAAGGACCAAATGTTTTGAAAAACAACAATATAAAGATGACGCTCTCTCACTCGAAGCCTAGATCAATAGACTACTTCTCCCCCTTTGGCAACAAGTTACCAAAAAGCTCAAAGAGATATAGCTAATCGTCCGTCAGCTGATCTCCTCTGGTGGGCGATGTCGGAGTCGAGACAACTGCATCAGTGAAGACTTCTGCTGATGTCCTGGATGGAGTTCGAGTAGATACTAGAGGCACTAGAGCTGATGGAGCTGATCTCACTGTGGCTGGAGCAGAAGATGAAGGCCTCGCCTCCGGAGCTGGCACTATAGGTGTCTTGGCCTTAGTCGTGAACTAGGTAGTCGTCCTGACACGTGCACTATCCTCATCATCATCAGAAGACTCGGAGTGTGAAGAGGTGCGACGGATATGAGCTTCATCAACTTCCTTCTTAAGCTCATTCACTGTCTTAGTCAGCCCATCTATCTTGTCGTTAAGAGTTTTCACTCTATCATCAATAATGCTTGCAAGGCTCTCCTGAGTGTCCATGATGATTTTGATGTTCTTCTGCATATCCATACAGTGGAGATCAAGAGATCCATCTGCTCATTCCTGGATCTGGGGACCTGAGCACTAGTGTCTCGAGGTACCTCTGCCTGTGCGTGAGCTGCAGCTGATGTGGGATGATCTGGGTCCATCACCACAATGTTGTCCTCAAAATCTGGTCGTAGTGGCAAGTGGGGTCTATCCAGAGCAAAGAAGTGATTCTCAAGTTTGGAGTTAATAAGGATCTGAATATAGGGTGCATAGCAGCATGAGCATTTCTGGTCATCAACAACCCTCTTCACAGTCTCAACTATCAAATCCATTACTCGAATCCTGGTGTGACTATCAAGATGGATGATCATGTTGATGGAGTATCAAAGAATCATCTTCTCATCTCCAGACTTAGGCATCAAGGTATGCCTCAGGATAATGTTCATGGTACGGAGGCCTGCTTGAAGGAAGTAAATGGATCCTAAGTTGTGAGATTACAAGTTACCATCTAGAATAGCAGTGTACATATCCTTCATAGCATTGTGGCTCTCATTCGATTTTGAGTAAACATCCAAGTCACCATCCTCAACCTCTGGGAATCCTAAGATGGTAGCCCACTCATCAACATTAGATTCATATCTTGCTCCTTCAATCATCCAGACAATCCTGCCATCTCCATAAAAATGAGAAGTGGAATAGAACTGCATGATCATCTCATCATTCCAAGAAGTGAACTCCTTCCCAACAAACTTGTCAAGTCCAATGCAGTGGAAGTTGTCTTGCACACATGGAAAGTAGTCCTCATTATCCTTGATATACTTCCAGTCAACATATCTCATGTCACTGCCTTCAGGACTCTTGTTAAGAAAAATTGTCTCATAGAAGTCTTGCTGCTCCTTGGTATAAAACATGTAGTCCACAGCAGTCTTTCTCCTCTGGGCATATGGATCAATGGCTTGCCATGCCCTCGGACTTGAATCCATGCTCTTCTTCATATCCTTAGCAATTGGGTGGTTGGCATCATGTATAGGAAGATGAGGTCTAAGCTTCATAATTACTGACATAACATCATCATCATCATCTGCTTCTCTGAAAGTGGATGTCTTGTTCTTCTCAGCAGCAGGTATATCTCTGGTAGTCCTCTTGGACTTCTGTGCAACAACTTTCTTGGATGCAGCTTTGGTGCTCTTGGCCTGCCCATAACACGGATGATCCTTTTCCTGGCTATCTTCTTTGCTCCTGCCTTCTTAGGCAAAGATTTCTTTGGGGGCTCAACAGTCATTGTTATCCTAGCACTCTCAGGTGCTCTAAAACTCTCTGGAGGTGCATAAATTTTGCTGACTACCCTCCTAGATGAGGTAGCCTCAGTGGCAGACTTCCTTGCAGCCTTCTCTTGCTTTTTAGCAAGGATCTCTTTTGGCATGAAATCAGAATCTTCTTCATCTAAGTTGAGCCTCTTCCTTGTCCTTGTTGAAGCCTTAGGTGACCCATGAGAACTTGGAGTGCCTGGATCTGAGAAAGAACTGGCCTCAGGACTAGTGTCTTAACTCAACTCAACATTCTGCTCTTGCAGATTTTGGCTATCTTCTGAACCTGACATGTCTGACCCTGTGAATAGAGTATAAAATAGTGGAATAGGATAAGTCATCACAAAATGCAGAGATTTTTGAAAGTTGGAACAAAAGATTCTCGAAGTTTACATCTTGTCAAATGAAAATCGGTACAACCGAAGCAAAAATATCGATGCTATCGAGACAGACTTTTTCCTTAGCCGAAACTTGGCACCCCTTTTGGTGAGACCAAAAGGAAGCACTCAGTTTCACGAGAAAGTTCTCAGCAACACAGACAAACAAATCGGTGACAACAATTTTCTCACTTCGGTTCCACCGAGTTTCATCGGGCAGAAGGCAGACCCTAGACAATCAATCATTCTCTATCTAATGGACATTTCTTTTGGATGGAACGATCTCAAACAGTGGCTAGACTAGGAAAAGTCCCTTTTGCACAAGAATCGGAAAGAGGAGCACGAGAGGGGGTTGTATTCATACCATAATTTGGCGATGGATCAATTATGGCGGTGACGATGTAGTAGAATATGTCGAGGGTAGAGATTCCCAGCGGCGGAGGCGCTCGAGGAAGCAAGGCGATAACTAGGGGTCTTCAGAACGGCAGTTAGGGTTTTGAGGCGTGACATTTGAAGAGTGGATTTCAAAACGTTGGGGTCCATTGATTATATACCCTTCACTGTCGGTGACACCGATTTGATATTTTTGGTGTCACTGAGTTTCACAACTGCCAGCTGACAGGGAAACTCGGTGTAACCGAGAATATGAAATCGGGAGTACCGAGATTGAAAATCTTGATCAACCCTAGACATTTTGTGAGAACGAGATTTTGGAGTTGGTTCCACCGAGATGCACTTGGGAGGTTTTAATGGTTAGTCCTTTGTCGATACGGAACTCCGAGTGCTCCTCACACAGAGAGATCGCAAAGTACTTGTTCAAAATTTGTGATGCAGCATGAATAGAATATGAGGTGAGCAAACATAGATAGCTAAAAGAGTGGTCCTAGGCATCCTTGTATATCTAATTGGCCACTGAAAAATCAAAATCCAAATAGCAACAATTGGATATCCTCGAATGAGTAAATAAATGCAGACCAACATGCTCACACAATAAGATGTCAAATGAAATCATGACAAACATGCACAAACACATTAGCATCTAACAAGCACTTTGGCAATGACAGAGTCATCTATATATGATTATATTGACTTAGGAGCCAAGTAAGAACACTTGATCATAGGTCATACTCATTGTTTAACCACAAGTGGGGTTACCACTTTTACATAAAGCATTTAGTGTTGTCACATTCTATGAGATGCTCTGACTCAAGTCTTAGAGTAAAGCACCCCCTTTATGTGACATCCCCCCATAGGAGGGATAAACTAACCTTGGGTTTTGTCTATGAAGACTTCATGTAGGTGAAGTAGTGGTGGATTCTCAAAGTTGATGAAGATCACCAAGAGTTGGGAGCATCCTCATTGTTTCATTACTCTTCTCACCTACATGGGTTAGTCCCAACACAGAGGAGACAAATACAAGGATATATATGGACATAGAGTGCAAAGCATTTATGATGATGTCCACTGATTTTGTTGAATACCTTGTCCCTTGCTTACCTTTGAGGGAATGTTAGACTCCTTGAACTATTGCATGAAGTTGATGTTGAATGCAACAAGTTCTTGCCAATAATGAATATGAGTGTATTTCATTGGCGGAGTCACCCCTCAAGAACTTATCTAGTTCTTCTTCTTGGGATCCCACATCAATTTGATGGGGATCCTTGGTGTTGAAGTAGCACTTGTAGAAGTTGAGCTTGTAGTAGCCTTGGGAATCTACTTCACCAAAGCTTGGGATTCGTCTTCAAATGAGTCAATGTCCTCTTGAATCTTGTTCTTGCCCTTTGTTCCCTTGGGAAGAGTGTTTTCATACTTCTCCTTTTGAGGAACAAACTTGGGATTGGGATATTGACCTTCTTCCCATTCAACTCCATTAGCATTGAAGTAACCAACACCACATTCTTACGGTATCCTCCGTGCTTGCGTACAATCTCCTCAAATTGTTTGCAACCTTCAAGACTCTTGTATATACCTTTCTCTATAATCCCTTTCAAGAGTTCATTTTTCTTACTCAAGTGTAACTTGTCTAAGAGAAGAGTTAGCGGGATCAAGCGAACTACTAGAAGCAATATCATTGGATTTATCATTTTTGTTGCTACTAGTTGAAGTACCTTTCTTTCCTTTGTTATTAGCTTCCTTAGACTTAACTTGTGGCATGAACATAGACAAGAGAAGTCATTTTACTAGATAAGAGGAAGTCTTCTTTCGAAGATCGTCATTGATAGCTTTAAGGAACTCATGCTCTTTCTCTAAATTGAGCTTCTCGAAGCGGAGCTTCTCATGTACTTTCAAGCTCTCTATGATCTCGTAGAGTAGACTCATGAGCTAACTTAAGAGTTTTTAGTTCTTGAGTTAGTCGTTCTATTTCCAACTTATCATCATCGCACGACTTATCTAGAGTAGAATGATTACTAGCAAGTTCATCTTGACTAACATTACTAGATTTGTCAAATAGCAAGTCATCTTCAATTAACAAGTCATCTTCATCACTACTAAAATCAAGATACTTGGGGTGTGATACCTTGGGAACTTTAGCCATGAATCAACATCCACTCCCTTTATTTGGTTAATAAATATGTCGTAGGAGTTGGTTTTCACTAGTGTAATTCCGGCAACACCTTCATCTTGACTATAGTCGGAGTCGGAGTGATAGCTTCTCTCGGAGTGACTGTCAGATCCGGAGCCGGAAACCCATTCACCAACATGAGCTTGATGTCTTCTTCTTGAGTAGCTCTTGGTGTAATTGTCCTTCTTCTCTAGTCCCTACTTCTCCTTGAGGGTCTTCGTTCATAACGATCATCCCTACTCCTTCTCTCTCTTTGAGGTGACTCGTCTCTTGAGCTTCGTCTTCTTGGTGACTCTTCTTTCCTTTTGTAAGGAGTCGTGCACTCATTGGAGTAGTGTCCGGGCTTCCCACAATTGTAGCAGTTTTGGTCACGACTAGACGAACGCTTCTCTTCATATCTTGAGTTAGAGCTTCGATCTTTGCTTACATTCTTGTATAACTTGTTGAATTTCTTGAGCATGAGGCTTATCTCTTCATTTGTGACAAGGTTGTCGCTTGAGGTAGAGGTAGCATCACTTGTGGCTTTGTAAGCACTGCTAGACTTGTGGTGAAGCTCTTCCTTGTCTTTGAGTGTCATCTCATGAGCAACAATCCTAATAATGACTTCCATTGGCTTGAGATCTTTGTTGTTGGGCATCATTTGGATCAATGTGCAAACAGTGTCATATCGATCATCCAAAGCTCGAAGCATCTTCTTGATGATGAATTTGTTGGTCATTTCTTCACTTCCTAAACCGACAATCTCAGTGGTGATGAGAGCTAGCCTAGAGTACATCTCAGTGACTCCTTCACCATCCTTCATCTTAAACTTGTCGAGTTGACTTTGAAGAACATCCAACATGGATTCTCTCACAGATTTTGTACCTTCATGCATATCAATTAAAGTGTCCCAAATCTCTTTTGCATTCTCAAGACGGATAATTTTGTTGAATTCTTCGGGGCATAGGCAGTTGAAGAGAATGTCACATGCTTTAGCATTGAGTTGCAGCATCTTCAATTCATCCGCAGTCGCTTCGCGATCGGGTTCCCTTCCTTCCGCAAAGAATTCACCTTGCATGCCAACACGAACAACAGCCCAAAAGACGAGTTATGACCAAGCAAATGCATTTTCATTTTGTGCATCCAACTAGCAAAATTTGTGCCATCAAAGTAGGGACCTCTACAGTGATAATTTCCCTCACTAGATGCCTTACTCTCCTAGGTCGTGAGACCAATGCAATGAAGACCAAAGCTCTGATACCACTTGTAGAATCGAAAGTAGTGCTAGAGGGGGGTGATTAGACTACTTGACCAAATAAAAATCTACTTTTTCCAAATTTTAATTTTTAGCAGATTTTAGCATTCATAGTATGCCAAGTACACCCTACACATGCATGTCTAAGAGTATAGCACCGGAAAGTAAAGACAAGCATGTAAGTAAAGGGATGTTAGGAAGAGCAAATGCAATTGGTGACATGATGATTTTTCCTATGGTTCTGATAGGTGGTGCTATCGTACGTCCATGTTCATGGAGTCTTCAACCCATGGAGGGTAACGATCACGAGAGTCCATGGAGGGCTCTACACACGTAGGGTTCCACTAAGAAGCAACCTTGACTATACCATGATGGCCTACGTCCACGGAGGACTAGCCAAACTTGGGGTAGATCTTCACAAAGTAGGCGATTCCCTTGCCCTTACAAACTTCTTGGTTCACTCCACAACATGAAGTAGGAGGCTCCCAAGCGACACCTAACCAATCTAGGAGGCACCACCCTCCAAAAGGTAATAGGCTCGATAGTGTCGATGAACTCCTTGCTCTCGTGCTTCAAGATGATAGACTCCTCAACACACAATCACTCTCTCATAGATTTGTCTTGGTAGAAGAGATTGATTGGGTGGAAAGCAACTTGGGGAGGCTAGAGATCAAGATTCATATGGTTGGAATGGAATGGCATGATCTCAACACATTAGTAGGTGGCTCTCTCTCAGAAAATCAGTAGGTATGAGTGGGGAACTTTTCTGAGTGCTTCTCTTGCAAGTTAGTGGTGGTGAAGGGGTATATATAGGCATCTCCAAAAATCCAACCGTTACACCTAATAAGTTAGACTCGGTGGAACCGATGTGTAAATCTTGGTTGTACCGAGTTGCCTTAAAGGTAGTAACTTTTGAATCTTGATGAGAACGATACACAAAACTCGGTTGCACCGATAAGGTGACCAACGGTCAGATATCCAATCTCGGTGACACTGATTCACAAAACTTGGAGGGACTGATTTTCTTAACTTGCGTAACAGGAAGTTGGCAACCCAAACTCGGAGGCACCGAAGCAGAATCGGTTGCACCGAAAAGCTATGGTTTGGCTGAGTCTATCTGAGGTTTGGAATCGGTGGCAGCGAGTGGAATGTGTTGGCTGCACTGATTTTGAGTATTTGGCTTTTGACAGACTTTTGTGGAAGAGCTTGTGGATGTATGTGGTGATTATCACTTGTGCACGTATGAGCATTTTGTTCACCAACAAAACCTTGCCCCCTTTTAATAGTATTGGCCTTCCTATGGACTCAAAGTGATTTCTCACAAAAGGTGAAATGTAGAGTCCCTTGCTTGAAGCTTTGCCAATCTATTTCCTTTCATCTTGGGGTATTCCACAATCCCTTTGCCAACCCATTATTGAACTTTTCCTGAAATATGCTTAGTGGAAACATTAGTTCAATGACATATATGTTGTTATTAATTACCAAAACCACCAAGGGAGCAAATGTGCTTTCACATTCTCGCCGGCAAAAAGCCAAGCAGGCAAAGGTGGAAACGTGAGGAAATAGATTGCATACATGAAAAACTGCTGAAATATGGGAAACACGGTGGTTACAGGGGTATGCCCTGATCACCCGGGGATGACGCGGCCTAGCGGGCGCCCTTAAATGAGACATGCCAAAAAGTTACCTCACACCGATCAACAAAAAGTCACCTGGCGGCCATGCCGCTGAAGAGTCGAAGCTGCTGTTGTAGCCTGATCTTGTACCTCCACGAGCGCGACCCTCATGGGCCCGTCATCTCTCAGGGCCCGATCCCATGCTTGGTCCGGGCATCTCCTCCAACCCCTCGTCGCGTCTCGCCAGGCATGACGCGAGCATGGCCTAGGCTAGGTGCTGGAACGTGACGTCGGCGTTGGCCAAGCCAAAGGGCATGCGTATGTAGTTATGCGGGTAGATCCACCCGTGGCCGGCTTGCGCCAGACCAAAGAGGCCTTGGGTCAAGGCCCTGTTGATTGCACGTTTGTCGATGCAGACGCATGGACGGCCGATCGGGCTGACAATGGTGGTTGTGATTGGTGGTGTAGGACAGTCCCTTCATTGCATGGCCTATGCCTCTTGAAGCTCCTCGGTTGCTTTGATGGCTAACTCTCGTGAGCTTTGCGCCTCACGGCAAGCCCCTGGCTCCGGAACTCGCGTGCGAGGACGTGCCCCCATGTTGTGCCCAAATGCCTCCCTTGTCTCACTGAGCCGAGGGCCTCCTGAGCGGAAGCCCCCGAGCCCATCCCAAGGGGGCACCGAGCATGCTTTCCTATACGACGGAGGGTGTGTCCCCGGTGCCGGATGCAGAACCCAAGGATCCACCTCGAAGGTTCCACCCCTAGGCACTCTTTGGGGGTGAGCTGCTTCTTCTTCTTGCATGCATCTTCATGAGGCTGGGCATCCTCCTCGTCGTTCGAGCACTCGGCGGCAGCGGCATGGTAGGCACGATCGAGGGAGCAAATGACATCCTTCTCATTTTAGGCGACGGTGATGACGCCGCCACTCCTTGGCATATTAAGGACATTGTAGCCATGATGAGTTGCTTCCATACACTTGGCGAGGGTCAGGTATCCAAGGATAGCATTGTATGGGAGGTGGATGTGGGCGACGTCAAAGACGAAGCTCTCGGTGTGATAGTTCTTGTGCCCGCCGCAGGTGACGGGTAGGCACACTTGCCCAATGGGAACGGTGGACCCATCAGTGACTCCTGAGAAGGGCTTGGTCGACATGAGCTGGTCGTACAGTACTTGGAGTATCTTGAAGGTATCGACGGAGAGGACATTGAGGCCCACCCCACTGTCAACGAAGGTCTTGGTGACAAGGACGTTGCTGATGGTCGGGGTGCGTAGCATGGGGAGCTTGCCGTCCATGGCCGAGCACCTGAGCTGATCCCTTGAGTCGAATGTGATGGCAATATGGGACCACCTGAGGGGGCACATGGCCTCAGGCTTTGGGAGAGTTGCATTCACCTCCCAGGCAAATGCTTGAAGATGCGGTTTGAGGCCGGGGCCTAGGCGCCGCCCAGGATACAGGTTATGACCCTGATCTCCTGGAAGCCGCCAGCCCCGTCGTCCTACCTGTCCTCTTCCTTCCTTCTGGGTGGAGGTGGAAGTGGTGGTAGGTCGGCCTCATGAGGGAGACCCTCATGAGGTGGGCCCCGGCACGACCCCTCTAGAGGGTCATCGCGCTAGTGTTCCTCCCAAGCCTGATCGTGCCATCGATCCTCCTGAGGCTGATCACGCCAGCAGTCCTCCTGAGGCTGGTCGTGCCACCCCTGACACGTATCCTAACTGTCCCAGCGGCCCCCACCATGGCCTCTGCCGCGTACGAAGCCACAGTCGACGCGCCCGGGACGCCGGCCGAATTGTTCGGCATGGACCAGCCTGAGCTCCTGGCAATCTACGGTGTCGTGGTTGTTGGTGTCGTGGAAGACACAGGTCGGTCTCCCCCCTATGGGGTGCTCCTCACCTCGGTTGCGCTTCGCCTCGGGCTCGACAGCGAGTATCGCTGGGGCCTTGCACTTCGCCTCCTTGGCCTTAGTCTTCTTTTGCTCTGGTTGTGCCACTAGAGGCTCACGGAGTGACATGCGGCTCTCTTCATCCTTGGCGCACTTGTTGGTCAGGTTGAATATCTCCAGGTCGGAGCACAGTTCGTCGTCCATGGAGAGCTCTTCCTTCATCTTGAGATCTATGATGGCATCGGTGAAAATGGAGATGATAGCCTCATCCGACGCCTTCGGGACCTTGAGGCGCGTAGTCGTGAATCACTGTATGAACTCGTGCAGGGTCTCTCCATCCTGTTGCTTCATGCGCCACAGGTCGTTCATGGTGAGCGCACGGTCGTGGGTACCTTGGAAGTTGGCGACGAAGCGTTTGTGTAGGTTGTCCCAAGAGGTGATGGACCCCACCGGGAGGTTGAGGAGCCAGGAGAGCATGCCGCCCTTGAGCGCCATGGGGAACCAGCATCCCATGACCTTGTCATCTCCACCGACCGCTCAGATGCTGAGCGAGTAGAGCTGTAGGAACTCAGTGGGGTCCGGGGTGTCGTCGTAGCGAGGCGGTAAATCGGGTTTGAACTTGCAAGGCCATGTGGTTGGATGGATCTCCGGGGCGATGGCAAGGCAGCCCACCGGCTCGACAGGTGTTGCTGCGTGTGCAGGCGGGGCCCGGTCTTGACGCTCCTGAGGGGCCACCTCAAATGGTGCCTGATCGTGGTGCTGGTTTGGCAGCGCGGGGAGCGCGTGCACCTCAACGCGCAGCTGGGGCATGATACATCTCCAACGTATCTATAATTTTTTATTGTTCCATGCTATTATATTATCTGTTTTGGATGTTTTATGTGCATTATATGCTAGTTTACATTATTTTTGGGACTAACCTATTAATCTAGAGCCTAGTGTCAGTTTCTGTTTTTCCTTGTTTTTGATTTTCGCAGATAAGGAATATTAAACGGAGTCCAAATGGAATAAAACCTCCGGAAAGATTTTTTATGGAAAATATGGAAGCCACAAGACTTGAGAACCAAGGCAGAGGAGTTGTCACGAGACCACAAGCCCGCTTGCCGCAACTAGGGGGGCACCCGTGCCGAGCAGGCCTGTGGGCCCCTGGCGACTCCCCTAACCCTAATCTTTGGCCTATAAATACCCAAATATTCCATCATTATCAGAATAAGCCACGAAAACACTTTTCCGCTGCTAGAAGCCTCCGTTCCCGAGAGAACCAATCTTGGAGCCTTTTCCGGTAATCTGCAGGAGGGGGATTCGATCACGAAGGGCATCTACATCAACTCCATTGCCCCTGCGATGATGCGTGAGTAGTTCACCACAGACCTATGGGTCCATAGATAGTAGCTAGATGGCTTCTTCACTCTCTTTGCTTCTCAATACCATGTTCTTCGTGATCTTCATGGAGATCTATCCAATGTAATACTCTTTTGCGGTGTGTTTGCCGAGATCCGATGAATTGTGGGTTTATGTTCAGATTATCCATGAATATTATTTGAGTCTTTCCTGAATTATTCATGATTTCATATCTTTGCAAGTCTCTTTGAGTTATTGGTTTGGTTTGGCCAACTAGATTGGTAATTCTTGCAATAGGAGAAGTGCTTAGTTTTGGGTTCAATCTTGCAGTGTCCTCACCCAGTGACATAGTTGGGGTAGCGAGGCACATATTGTATTGTTGCCATCAAGGGTAAAAAGATGGGGTTTTCATATATTGCTTGAGTTTATCCCTCTACATCATATTATCTGTTAGAATACAGTAGGTATTACACAAATATAAATAAAGAATGAGTTCACAACAATACAAGTGGTGATTTATTTTTCTTATACTAACGGATCTCATGAGTTTTCTATTGAGTTTTGTGTTGTGAAGTTTTCATGTTTTGGGTGAAGATTTGATGGACTATGGAATAAAGAGTGGCAAGAGCCTAAGCTTGGGGATGCCCAAGGCACCCCAAGTCATATTCAAGGATACCAAAAAGCCTAAGCTTGGGGATGCCCCGGAAGGAATCCCCTCTTTTGTCTTTAATCCATCGGTAAATTTACTTGAGGCTATATTTTTATTTGCCACATGATATGTGTTTTTCTTGGAGCGTCTTGTATGATATGAGTCATTGCTTGCTAGTTTTCCACAATCATCCTTGCTGCACACATCTTTAGAGAGAGAACATGCTGAATCTGAATTTGTTAGAATACTCTATATGCTTCACTTATCTCTTTTGAGGTAGGCAATGTTGCTCTAGTACTTCAATTATATCTTTATAGATCATGGTGGTGATATATTTCATAGAAATTATTGAACTCTCATTCCTCACTTATATTATTTTGATAGTTTATTAAAACAGCATGGTAATTTGTTTAGGTTATGAATTTAGTCCTAATATAATGGCATCCAAGAGGGATATAATAAAAACTTTCATATTAAGTGCATTAACGACTATGAGAAGTTGGATTCCTTGCATATAGTTTTGCGATAATAGGGATGGTAATATGAGAGTCATGCTAGTGATTAGTTGTGAAATGAATAGATACGTGTGTTAAAGCTTGTGATTCTCGTAGCATGCACGTATGGTGAATCGCTATGTAGCGAAGTCGGGGCATGACTTGTCTAATGATTGTCGACCTTTGTGTGAGGGTCAGGAGCGCGCGATGGTTAACTCCTACCAACCTCTCCCCTAGGAGCATGCGTCTAATGCTTTGTTTGATAACTAATAGACTTTTGCAATAAGTATGTGAGTTCTTTATGACTAATGTGAGTCCATGGATTATACGCACTCTCACCCTTCCATCTTTGCTAGCCTCTCTAGTACCACACAACTTTCACCGGTACATTAAAACCTCATTCCTCAAAACAGCCACCATACATTCCTCAAAACAGCCACCATACCTACCAATTATGGCAGGTCCATAGCCATTCCGAGATATACTGCCATGCAACTTCCACCATGTAGTTTTTCTATGACTTGCATCATCACTTCATATTGTATATAGAGTTTTATCTTGTCATAGGAATCGAGTTGTTATTTATTTTTCTTTGACTTATAAGTAAATAAAAGTGTGATGATTTTTCATTAATATAGCATTGTCCCATGAGAGAAAAGGATGATGGAGGCTATGACTCCCTCACAAGTTGGGACGAGTATCCAGATTTTACAAAAAATAAAAGAGGCCAACGAAGCCCAAACAAAAAATAAAAGAGGCCAAAGAAGCCCACCAAAATAAAAAAATGAGAAAAAGAGAGAAGGGACAATTGCTACTATCTTTTTCCACACTTGTGCTTCAATGTAACACCATGATCTTCATGATAGAGAGTCTCCTATTTTGTCACTTTCATATAACTAGTGGATATTCATTTTGCACGACCACTTAGTTTTCTTTTAGCTTTCATACACTTATAGCTCTAAGTGCATTTTTTGCATGGCAATCCCAACTCACTCACATTGATATCTATTGATGGGCATCTCCATAGCCCATTGATACGCCTAGTTGATGTGATACTATCTTCTCCTTTTTCCTTGCACCCCCATGTAAGATCGAAAGTAGGTTTAGAGGGGGGTGATTAGACTGCTTGACCAAATAAAAGTTTTGCCATTTTTTCAATTTTAGTTCTTGGCAAGTTTTAGCATTCATAGCACATCAAGTAACACCCTACACATGCATGTCTAAGAGTGTAGCAGCAGAAAGTAAAGACATTGCACATGTAAGTAAAGAGAGGGTTAGGAAAGCAAACACAAGTGATGAAACGATGCTTTTTCCCGTGGTTCCGATAGGTAGTGCTATTGTACATACATATTCATGGAGTCTTCAACCCATAGACGGTAACGGTCACAAGTGTCCACGGAGATCTCTACTCACGGAGAGTTCCACGAAGAAGCAACCTTGACTATTCCATGCGACTTCCATCCACGAAGGACTAGCCTCACTATGGGTAGATCTTCACAAAGTAGGTGATCTCCTTGCCCTTACAAACTTCTTGGTTCACTCCACAACACGAAGTAGGAGGCTCCCAAGCGGCAACTAACCAATCTAGGAGCCACCACCCTCCAAAAGGTAATAGGCTCGGTAATGACGATGAACTCCTTGCTCTTGTGCTTCAAGATGATAGACTCCTCAACACACAATCACTCTCTCACAGATTTGGCTTGGTATAAGATATGGGATTAGTGGAAAGCAACTTGGGGAGGCTAGAAATCAAGATCCATATGGTTGGAGTGGAAGATCTTGGCCTCAACACAAGGGTATGTGGTTCTCTCTCAAAAAACTAAGTAGGATAGGTATGGGATAGTTCTGAGTGCTTCTCTTTCGAGTGGGTGGTGGTGAAGGGGTATATATAGGCATCCCCAAAAATCCAACCGTTACACACAATAAGTCAGACTCGGTGACACCGATGCGTAAATCTCGGTGGTACCGAAGTGACCAAAAGTGGCAACTTTTGAATCTCGGAGGGACCGATATACAATTCTCGGTTGCACCGACAAGGTGACGAGTGGTCAGATTCACCAATCTTGGTGATGCCAATTCACCATTCTCGGTCGGACCGACAATGCGAACTTGCGTAACAGAATCTTGGCAACCCAACTCGATGGCACCGAGTGCAGCGTCGGCTGCACCGAAGTTTTAGGGTTTGGCTGAGTCTGTCTAGGGTTTGGAATCAGTGGCACCAGGATAGGAATGTTGGTTGCACCAATTTTGCATATTTGGCTTAGGATAGACTTTGGTGGGAGAGTTTGTGGATGTTTTGGCGACTGTCACTTGTGCACATTTGAGCATATTGTCCATCATAAAAACTTTACCCCCTTTAATAGTATTGGCTTTCCTATGGACTCAAAGTGATTTCCCACAAATGTAAAATATAGAGTCCTCTTGCTTGAAGCTTGGCCAACCTATTTCCTTGAATCTTGGGGTAATTCCACAATCCTTTGGCCATCCCTATCATTGAACTTGTCCTGAAATATACTTGGTGGAAACATTAGTTCCATGACTTATATGTTGTTATTAATTACCAAAACCACCAAGGGAGCAAATGTTCTTTGACCCCACCATATTATATTCCACCTCAAATGCTATATCCATGTCTCACACTCATGTATTGTGTGAGAGTTGAAAAGGTTTGAGAACACCAAAAGTGTGAAACATTTGCTTGACTTGTTCATCGGGGTTGTGAATGATTTAGATACTTTGTGTGGGGAAGATGAAGCATAGCTAGACCATATGATTTTGTAGGGACACACTACTAGGGAAAACCCTAGTAGTAGCGCTCGAAATATGCATATTAGTAGCATTGGGTCCAGCGCTACTGCTATTGCACTACAGCTAAGTTTTAGTTGTAGCACTGGCCTGGCAAGCACTACTACTATGTGTTGTTAACAGTAGCACTTGCCAGGCCAGCGCTACTGCTAACTATCTGTAGCGCTTGGGAAAACGAAGCACTGCTGCTGAACCAGCGCTGCTATTAGATGATTTCCAGCCCTACTGCTAGTATTCGTGCTTTCACAGATTTACACCCTCTACGTATTTGTGATGTATTTATATAGGATCTATACAGTAGTTTCATCAGATCATACTAAACATACACTATTATCATCATATCATAGACATACAATACTCTCGTCATACCATCATCATCATTCAATAGAAATATCTTCACATCTCGAAAATAGCGATACACATGAGTGATCATGTCATGTCTCGAATAAGTGCAAATGCATGGTCATGGCACAAACACAAGTTTTCATCATATATATCTAAACCATGATGTAGAGGATAAGAGCGATCAGCATGAGCAAGAGCGGGACTATGTAGTACTTGAGGCATCGGCGGTCCCACCCTCACTCATGCTGGAGTGTCCACCTCAAGTAACTACTTTCCGCTTCGGCTCTGCTATCAAACCCTCTGTGTCTAGCACCCGGGTACCTATACACCTGGGCCTGAGCGTGTGGCCAGTTGTCATAGACTCCTAGAACCCTCCCAATGAACACGACGTGCCAGTCCTTTGCCATCTCTGATCTATGTACCTGCATCGACAGTTGATCAATTGAACGATAATATGCAACATAATGTACTTAAGAAAACAAATAGGCATAATTAGCAAAATACAGGCAACTTATAGTAAACATAAGTGATGAAGTTCCTCATATATACCCAAACTAATTAACTAGCAAGAGCGATCAGTCCTCCATGTCGGCAGTCCAATCTTCATAGTCAGGGATGAAGCACCCAAGCTTCGTGAAAGGCTTAAGGTCCAGACGTTGAGCGAGTAGCAGTGCGCGGACATCATCCCTCGTCACTGTTGGCCCATGGTAGAACATCCCTGTTGGCTCGAGGACCTGCTTCATCATCGCTTGGGCAAGTTCACACTGTACGTGATAAAACTCAGCTCGGAGTCAATGATCCGATGTCTGTCCTATGCTTGTGGCCCAGCTGACAATCTTGACATCTTCGGTACTAGGTGACATGCGAAGGCGTTGATTATCCCTTCTGTACTTGAGCAGGTGATGCATGAGGTAGAATCCATCAGTCTGACTGGTGTGCGGTTGCGGGATGCAGCAGAAGTCAGTCTTATGGCGGAAAACCAGTCCGTCCTTCCTGTTCCTTTTCACCTTTATATATCCACCAGACATGCTGAAGGTAAATAGGGCACTATTGAGAACTCTCTTTACGTGCGTGTAATCCTTTTTCTTGATGTTCTTCGATGAGTCCAAGTATATAGCATGGGAGTATTCCAGGTACAGAACGATGAGCACGGTGCCGCCCTCACTGCGCAAATGAAGTACACACCTCTAATTAGCCTCCATGCTTGCAAAGGAATGATTAATGACACTTACAAAAGGATATGCACGGATGACTTACGTGGGATGATAAGGTAGGAGAATCGCTTCCTTGTCCTTATTAGTGATCATCAATCTGCCGAGGTACTTGCTCGCATAGTCACGGTGCTCTTTGCAAACTGCCAAGTAGCTCTTGTGCATCTAGAACGGGTCCACGACGCAGATATATCGTATGTTCTAGATCCGGATGAAGTAGTTGAGATACATCGCATACATGCAGATGAACTGGAAATCCAGCTTGGTCATGTGGAACATGTTGTAGATGTAGTTGAATCGCAGGATGAACTGATTCGCGGGCCAGGTATCAATGTACAACTTCCCACCCGGCACCTGAGCCGCGTAAAGCGGGTATCCTAGTTTTTCCACGATCAGAAGGCTTTTTTCTCTGGCCAGCATATCTTCATGGAGTCTCCTTAGATCATTGTTCAGTATGTTATCTAGCGCTTTGGGGGGTAGGATCGGCTCGCCGGCGACATGGAAACGATTCTTACCTTCGAAAGGTATTCTGTCTACCACCCGGGGCTTCAGAGGCGGCTGGCTGCTTGAAGCAGCTCTAGCGCCTTTAGGGCCTTTCTGTACCGGTCTCCTCCTAGCCTTCTTGTTGGGTCGCAGCGGTAGTGAGCCCAACATACCTTCCCTAACCACCCCCAAGTGTCGTCGAGCTAAACATTGGATGGGCCTCGGGGGGTTGCTAGGTAGAGGTGGCATCTGGAGGCGTCTCCTGCGAGGATTTCTTGAAGAGAAACTTTTTGCATTCCGCCTTAGGATGTTCCGGCTCCGGCAAATCAAGCAGCATCAAGTCATCATCTCCATGCTCATATCCTGAGTCATCATCGTCCTGAGCCATCAACCTTCCATCATCATAGGCGGTATTGAAATATTTGTCTGGGTCATCATCATCCTCCTCCATGTCATCAACATTTGCTTCTTCGACAGCAGGGGCGACATGATCTGGCACTAATGGAGGCTCTCCCTCGTGTCATCCGCTACCACCCGCCACGACAGGTGCTGGTAATGTGGTAGGTGGGGTGGTGTTCATACCTTCTTGAGAAGGTGGCGTTGGCGTGATACTGGGCGCCTCGAGACGAAGAAGAGACTTCGGCCAAGGCAAGAACAGCCTCTTGCATGCGCCAATCCTCTGGGGGTCTCGTCATCATCGGCTGGTACTGGAGGAGGCAAATCCTCGAAGCCCTCTAAGACACTGGCCACGTTAACCTTGAAGATGCCATCGGGCATCTCTCGGTTGTGGAACATGCGATCCTTCGGCTTCACGATCATTTCATTTCCCACGGCCACCTTCTGGCCCTTGATGTCGTATAGTAGGGTGCACGAGGTATCATCGGCCTATGAACAAGACATGTCAGCAACGTCAAACATCTGAAAGGCAACTGGAACGGAAGACTATAGACATGCTTGTGAAAAGGGTATGACGCGTAATTACCGTGAGGGCGTCGAGCTCAGCCAGCGATGAAGGCCCGCCGAGCATGCAAGAGACGGAGGTTGGGCTGCTATGAATAGGAGCAGGACCTTTTGCGGTTGCTTGAGCAGGTGTCGGTGTTCTGGTGTTCGCCGAATTGCTCTCGACAAAGCTGGGAAGGGGAAAGTCCTCCCGTCGTGCATTTGGATAGTTCTTTGTGAAATCGAAAATTGTCGGAATCAAGCTGGCCACCGCGTTAGTGACCGTTGCACTGACGACCCCACGCAACTCTTCTTTGGTCTCCGCTTTGGTCTTATTGACCGCAATCGCGATCATCTCGTCGATGGTCTGCTGAGTGACGACCGACCATCTCTTCCTTCTTTCCTCTGGCTCCTCACTGTAGCACGTCTTCCATGAGGCACCATCTGTGATGCCGTGCACACGTCCATAGGACGGCGGCTTGTCCACCGGGACCTTTTTCAGTATGTTTAGGACCCGGTTGAATGGGGCGTCCCACTTGGGCCTCGCCGACGACTGTGATGACTCGTCGCCTTCAGCTACCTTTTGGTGCTGCTCTTTCTGCAAAAGGGACATGGATGGTTTACTAATGTGACAAAACTTGTAGTTGGACTGATTGGAAGCTAATATGATAATGTGTTAATATAACAATTACCAAAAGTCTCATGAACTCCCTCGTGTTCGGGTCCGTGTAAAAGATCTTGTTGACTTTGTCCCACTTGTACCGGGCCCTGATCCAGTCATGCTCCAGCGGGTCGGTGAACTCCGCCAAGGGGTCTGGGATTCCATGACTTTCATGTTCGGCATCCTCCTTGGCCCATATGTGCCTCTTCCCCTCGTAACCACGGCTTTCGAGGCAGTCGGGAGGCTTGTTCCTGGCCTGGAGCGCCTTCATTTTCTCCGACCTTGCCTTGACTTCTTCTTTACCGCAATTCTCCTTGATTTTTTCAAAGTCCTCTTCCGTTATTGGTGGATTATCAGCATGAATCTTGGACCACGTTTCATTCTTCGCAATCACTTTTTTCACCCAAACTTTCAAGTAGAACAAGTCGTTGGTGAACGTCACCATCGCCTTTGCGTTTATCTTTGTCATGGCGACGTCGTCCCATGGGTCTTTAAATGTTTTTTCATCCCGGCCGGGGAACATGAACCTATTTTGCAACTTCTTTAGGAGCATGTGCTCCATATGTGGTATCTTCTTCAACAGAACATCATTGATGTTCGTGGTTTCCCTAAGGATGCATCCTAGTTGATTGCCCCAGCACAAGCGCGCTTCCTCCGGTGTCGTTGGCTCTAACTTCTTGGGGTGCATCTCCGTGACCACAATTTGTCCGATGCCGAGCTCGTTTGGTTTTCGTGACCTCTTCTTCTTCGGTGCTTTACAGGCTATGACAGCATCGTTGCCGGTCTCGGGGGTGGTGTCGGTGCGGTGCCAGTGCCGGTCTCAGTGTTAGGGTTGGTGCCACTGCCACCACCATGCAACCCCATCTGGTGTTCATCCAGGTAACCGAAATAAGCCTTTGCTGCCTCGTGGGGGTCTACTACGAGGCGAGTAGAACCCCCGGCTTCGGCGTCATTAGACATGTTTCCTATTCAACAATTGTAAATACAAGATATAATGAAGAGAGAAAAGGGGCCTATATATATTTCGTCGGAATGTTGATTAATTTCCCTTCCGACAAATCCCGGACACTCCATATGTCCTAGTTTCTAGCACAAGTCATGCCGAAAATCACGGAAATTTTCGGCATGACCTTTGCTAAAAAGTGGACATATGGAGCACCTGAAATTTGCCGGAACGGAAATGAATCAACATTCTGGCAAAACATAGGCCACTCAGACATTCCGGCAAAACATCAATGTCATGTATCAAATACCAAATGACATATATCATATATCATATAGCAACAATGAACAACAATGAACATATATCATACTACATTCCTAAAATGTGGAATATGTAAATGAACATATAGAAACAATGAACATCAATGACATATATCATATAACAATAAACATCAATTCTATTTTTTGTCCTAACTAATTTTGCCTTAGCTAAAGAGAGAGGACGTGTGATAGCCTGGCTTATTAGGGATGATAGACTACTCATATCAATAAGGAATTCCTTCTTTTCCGGGAGCCCATTCAAACAGAACTCCTAGGTTAAGCGTGCTTGGCTTAGAGTAGTTCTAGGATGGGTGACCGACCGGGAAGTTGGTCCCGGGTGTGCATGAGTGAGGACAAAGTGTAAAAGACTAGTATTGATCTATGAGCCCAGTCTAGATCCCGCCAGGAGTAACGACTATCGGCGGGTGTGTCCGGGGCGTTACAAGTTGGTATCAGAGCCGACCCTCGCGGTTACACGGATGTTTGCCGACAGGTGCGCGGTCATGTTGTTCATGAAGTTTGTGACCCGTCATGGCACACGGAATGACACATGTATTGGACTGAAAGCGCAGACGTTTGTGCCAAGAGGGAACATTCATGTGACCCGACGAGGACGTCGGTTCCTCTGAGTGGTGGTGTATGTGATAGTCTGGCTTATTAGGGATGATAGACTACTCATATCAATAAGGAATTCCTTCTTTTCCGGGAGCCCATTCAAACAGAACTCCAACTTCCCGGGTGCGCATGAGTGAGGACAAAGTGCGGAGCGCCGGGGGTTAACCTCAACTAGCAGTAGCGCTGGTTTAGGAACCAACGCTATAGCTAAGGCTATGGCTACCTTAGCTATGGCTATAGATACCTTAGCTAGAACCAGCGCTACTGCTAAATATTCCAAAAAAATGCCTTTTCTAGTTTTTAGTTTTCTTTTCTTTTATTATTTTCCTTTTCTTTTCTGTTTACTTTTCTTTTCTTTTTTATTGCTTTCTCCCTTTTGTTTTTGTTTTTTGTTTTTCTCCCTACGACGGCGTCACCCTCTCGCACACTGCGCGAATATTATCACCGGAACCATGCATGTGGTGGTAACATATCAGTTGACCGATAACGGTTACTTAAGTGCGTACACAAAGTAGATACATATATATAAATGATGGTTTCTGATCAGCTGCGTCGACGGCGTTTCACATTGAGCTTCTTCCCTTTCTTGTTCATTGCCGAGTAATTGAGCCCCTCCTTGTGACTTTTCCGGAGCCATGGAGTACGATCTTTCTTAGGTAATGTAGTATTTATTCTTCTTTTCATGTATGCTTCATTGTCATCGTCATCTTCCCTCATTGGGTTGCCATATTGGTCGTAGTCTTCCTCGTTGGCGACTACATCCATTCCGATGATGCTCCTTTTGGATCTCCTCACGACAACATGGCTGGGATTGGCCGTGTCGGTTATGAAGAAGCATTGTGTCACGTGCTTAGTGTGTACCCATGGCTCATTTTTGGCAATGACGTTAACGTTCACGAGTGCTCTTCGCGTTGGGTATAGAGATGGTGGTGAAATACTTATTTTCTCTTACGACGTCCTTGGCCCATCTGACACGAAACATCGTTGCATCATGCATTCCAGCATAGTCAAGCTCCCAGATCTCTTCGACCCTTCCGTAGAATCTTTCAGTTTTGTCGTTGGCATTGGTCATGCATTGAATTGTGACCCCGGAGTTCTGGTAAACACTATCCATGTCTTTGGCCTCCATGTAGAACGTTTACCCATTGATATCGTAGGACTGATAGGTCGCGAGCTTGGGCGCGGGGCCATGTGCTAAGGCGTGTATTAGCAATCCTTTCGAACTGCCCTCTTCCGGGGGATTTTCAAGAACTTGCTCTTTGAACCAACGCAAGAAAGTGGCATTGTGCCTTACAGTAACTTCGTCGTCCGTCTTGAGCATCCCCTTATCACGGTACTTCTTTGTGATGCTTTCATTGTGTCGTGCCACATAATCATCTACCATATCTAGGTGTTGTAGCACTACTAAGTTAGCCATGTCAAAGTCGTTTCGTCGATCCGAGTAGTCCACGTGCAATTCCCTCCGGTCGTTGTTATGACCATCTCCTTCGAGCTTCCCATCGTGCTTCTTAACGGGCAAACCAACAACAGGGTCTCCGACACCTATATAATTCTCGCAAAAGGAGACACACTCATGCGTCAGATACCCCTGGATGATGCTCCCTTCGGGAAGGTACATGTTACGAACGAATCCTTTGATGACCCCATTCATCCTCTCGAACGGCATCATGTTGTGAAGGAATTTCGGCCTGAGGTCGATGATGTCATCCACAATGTGGACACACAGATGCACCATGACGTCAAAGAACGCGGGCGGGAAGTACATGTCAACCTCACATAGTATGACAACGATCTCTTCTTGTAGCCTTCGGAGCTGCTTCACACTTATAGACTTTCGGGACATAACGTCGAAGAAGTTGCACAGACCAGTAAGCGTGTCACGGGCATGCTTCTCCATTATCCCTCTAATGGCAACCGGGAGTATCTGCGTCATCATACTGTGACAGTCATGAGACTTCATCCCGTTGAACCTTTTCTTCTTGGGGTCTAGAAATCTGCTTATCTTCCCATAGTAACCGGAACTAACTTTGATTCCCATAAGGCACTTGATGAATTGATCGATCTCCTTCGCACTTAAGGTGAAGAAGGAAGGGGGGAAATAATTCTCCTCCTTCTTTTTGAATTTTATGCCCCTTTCCCCCTCCTCCGTCTCTGTCTCCGTCTCCTCCATTGACATTTTACAGTGGAGATCTTTCTTGATCTTCAAATCTTCCAAGTCTTTCCTTGCCTTCGGCCCATCCTTGGTCTTCTCCGGCATGTTCATCAGTGTGCCAAGCAAGCTCTCGAGGACATTCTTCGTGATATGCATTTGATCAAGGCAATGAGGCGTGTCGTGATTGGGCCAGTACTCTAAGTCCCAGAAAATAGACCTCGTTTTCCATACCTTCAGCAGTGGCTCCGGCGCCTTTTTGATCTTTCCCGGTGTGGGGCATTGTTCCCAATTTCTCAACAGCTTGTCGATTTCTGCGTCGCTCCTCTTACGTGGAGGTACTCTAAGCTCATCCAACCCATTGAATAGATCCCCATGCTTTATCCACGGGATATCCATCTCGAGCCATCTACGATGGCCCATGTACACGATTTTCCCGGACCCACCATCTTTCATTGACGTAAGCTGCTGAGACGTTGTATCATCCATGCACCTCGTGCATCCGCAGTATCTGTGGCACACCTGGACTGAGGTGTACCCGTAACCGAGATAGTCGTGCATTGTCGTCATTAGCGCGGCTCTCATATGGAAATACTCTCCTTTGTTGGCGTCCCATGTCCATGTCGGTGTTTTCCATAACATGTCTAGCTCCTGTTGCAAAAGCCCCATATACAGGTTAATACTATTTCCCGATTGTTTTGGCCCTTGAATCAGCATGCTCATGTGTACGTACTTTGTCTTCATGCACTTCCATGGGGGGAGGTTGTACATCCATACAAATACGGGCCATGTGTTGTGGTTGGTGTTCTGGTTTCCAAACGGATTCATGCCATCGGTACTCGCACCAAGAATGATGTTCCTTGGATCTTGTGCAGAAAATCCATATACGACATTAAATGCTCTCAAGTGGCTACCATCTATGAGGTGTCTCAGCTTCGGATCATCTCCATCGTCAGGCTTCTTCCTCCCCACGTGCCAGCGCATGAACTTTGCTTCCTTGGGATCTACGAAATACTGATGTAGATGGGGAGTGATCGGAAAGTACCATCCAACTTTCTGAGGAGCTTTCTTTCCCGCCTTCTTGTATCGAGAAGCATTGCACACTGGATAGCTGGTTTTTTCCGTGTGCTCCCCCCGATAAATGATGTAGTCGTTCATGCATGTGTGGTACCTAATTTGCGGCAAATCAAAAGGGCAAACGATTTTCTTGACCTCCTCGACACTAGTAGGACACAGGTTCCCCGTGGGAAGAACTTTATTATGTAGATACTTCAAATGCTCATTGAGGCTTTTCTCTGTCCATTTGTTTGTTGCCTTTGTCTTTAGAATTTTGAGCGTGAAACTCAAGCGGGTCACCTCAGGATCGCAACCGTCATACAATGGAGTCTTCGA
Organism: Hordeum marinum; assembly: GCA_022496015.1. NCBI lineage: Eukaryota > Viridiplantae > Streptophyta > Magnoliopsida > Poales > Poaceae > Hordeum > Hordeum marinum. Next base: position 202,195,696 of record CM039676.1, read on the forward strand.
TTCTACTTCAAGTTGCGCCAGCTTGGCCTCCTCTCTAGAAGCAGCTCTCTCACTAGTTGTACTCGTGCGAAGGAGGTCTCGAACATGAGGGTCTTGCATGACTGCACTTAGTAGCATCGAAGAATGCGGCATGACCTCTTCTCCGCCATGTCCGGACTCTTCTTTGTTGTGTCCAGAATATTCTTCGATGATGTCATTTCCAGACTCTTTGTCGGCGCCATCGTCGTGTCGATCGGACATCTCTTCGTCGAGCCCCATGTCGTTATTCCCTGCCATGTGGACGTCCTCATCATCATTAGCTTCTTCACTTATCCACTGAGTATAGCCATCCATGAAACCATTCTTCAGCAGGTGCGCCTTCAAAGTGCCACGATCAAAAGGGTCCAAAAGGACTCCTTCCTTGCATCTTGCACACGGACATCTAATCCTAGTCCGATTATTTGCGCACATGTCCATCACCGCGGATTGCATGTGCCGCTCCACATTCCATCCACTCACCTTCATGACCGACTGCACGGTATAACAAGCAAAAGGGTTAGAAAATAAATAATGCATGCATGCTTCAAAGTCATATAAAATTTTGGCATGACCTTGCCTAAAAATAGGACATATTGAGTTTGCTCGAAATTCACCAAAACGGAAATAAATCAACATCTCGGGGAAACATAAGCAACTCGAGGGCATGTCACTCACAAAAATCTCTCCATATATCCCAAACACACATATTCGCATTCACACACATATTCCCATTCTTGAAATGAACAACTTTTTACTCACCTATATATCTCTCGAGAGCGATAACGATCGAGAGAGCACGCCGTTAATTAGATGATGAGACAGACCGATCGAGACGTGTGGATGGCTAAATAGCTAGCTAGATATAGTTCTTGGGGAGGAGAGGTGAATCTAGCTAGATAACTAATGGAGAGGGAGTTATGTTGGAGGGGGACATTAATGGGGGGAGAGGAAGAGAGGTAGGAGAAAGAGATATAATGTGAGAGAGGCCATTTATGGAGGAGAGTTATGGTGGAGGGGGCATTAATGAGGAGAGAATTAGAGAGGTAGGAGGAAGAGAGAAGAAGAGCAACAATGGTGGAGAGTGGAGAGGGCAAAGGAGGGGAGAGAGGGCAAAGTGGGGGAGAGAGGGAGGGCTTGAAATGGTGGCAGCAGCCGCAATTAGCAGTAGCGCTGCTTACAAAAAAGTGTTGCTACTATGTGTGGCACATTAGCAGTAGCGCTTGCATGTCATAAAGCGCTACTGGCAGTAACCTTAGCAGTAGCGCTTCCTTCCACCCAGCGTTGTTACTATAAATAGTGTCGACAGGGTTGGCGGGGCCACCTTATCAGTAGCGCTTTCTTAGCGCCCAGTGCTACTACTAGGCCCTTAGTTATAGCGCTGCAGGAACACAGTCCTACTGGTAATTAGCAGCAGCGGTTTTATTTTTCCAGCGCTACTAGTAGGCTCCTGTCTATAAGGTTTTCCCTAGTAGTGACAACTTTCTAAGGCCATGTTATTTCGAAAGGACACGACTACCTTGTTGGTGTGCTCTAAGTATTACTGGTTTTATGTCAATATTAGACTATTTTCTTGAATCTAACGGATCTGAATATTCATGCCACAATAAAGAATATTACATGGATAAATATGTTGGGTAGCATTCCACATCAAAAATTCTGTTTTTATCATTTACCTACTTGAGGACAAACAGGAATTAAGCTTGGGGATGCTGATATGTCTCCAACGTATCTATAATTTTGATTATTCCATGCTATTATATTATCTGTTTTGGATGTTTTATATGCATTAATATGCCATTTTATATTATTTTTGGGACTAACCTATTAATCTAGAGCCTTGTGCCACTTTCGGTTTTTCCCTTGTTTTTGAGTTTCACTGATAAGGAATATTAAACGGAGTCCAAATGGAATAAAACCTCTGGAAGATTTTTCTGGAAAATATGGAAGCCACGAGACTTGAGAACCAAGGTAGAGGAGCTGCCACGGGGTCACAAGCCCACTTGCCGCGGCCAGGGGGCACCCACGCCGGGCAGGCTTGTGGGCCCTAGCGACTCCCCTAACCCTAATCTTCGGCCTATAAATACCCAAATATTCCATCATTATCAGAACGAGCCATGAGAACACTTTTCTACCGCCAGAAGCCTCCGTTCCCGAGAGATCCAATCTTGGAGCCTTTATCGGTAATCTGCCGGAGGGGGATTCGATCACGGAGGGCATCTACATCAACTCCATTGCCCCTCCTATGATGCATGATTAGTTCACCACAGACCTATGGGTCTATAGCTAGTAGCTAGATGGCGTCTTCTCTCTCTTTGCCTCTCAATACCATGTTCTTCATGATCTTCATGGAGATTTATCTAATGTAATACTCTTTTGCGGTGTGTTTGTCGAGATCCGATGAATTGTGGGTTTATGTTCATATTATCGATGAATATTATTTGAGTCTTTCCTGAATTCTTATATGCATGATTTCATATCTTTGCAAGTCTCTTCGAGTTATTGGTTTGGTTTGTCCAACTAGATTGGTAATTCTTGCAATAGGAGAAGTGCTTAGTTTTGGGTTCAATCTTGTGGTGTCCTCACCCAGTGACATGGTAGGGATAGCGAGAAACGTATTGTATTGCTGCCATCAAGGGTAACAAGATGGGCTTTTCATCATATTGTTTGAGTTTATCCCTCTACATCATGTCATCTTTCTTATTGTGTTACTCTGTTCTTCATGAACTTAATACTTCCATACTAGCTATGTAATATACCAACATATTATATTTTAGGCATATAAAAAATAGACAAGATGTAAAATTGATAACCGTTATACATCCAAATGTACAAAATCTCAAAATTCAAAAGTATCAATTAAACAATTAAACTTGCCCATATACTTTCTAACATACATCACACAACATACTTCATATTACAACCAAAACAATAAGTTCCATCCACTAATCTACAAGATTGTAATTTATAATCTACTAATATATGAATGTTGGATTCTCCACTAAGATAAGGAAAAAGATGGTAGTACCTTGCCTGCTTCTGACGCCGTGGAGGAAGATATTTGAGACCATTCCATGGGAGAGGATGGGGAGTAGCCAAGGGGGGGTAGGGGCCAGGAAGGTGACCAGAGTGGCAGAGCAACTGTATCTTGGAGGTGTATTGTGGTGGCTAGCACTGGCGAGGACCTGGCTAGCCACCATCTAGGTTAGGAGGGTATGAAAGGGGCATAAGGGAGTGGGGGAGGGCCAAACCATTGGTATTTAGTAGCAAGAGGGGGTGGGAGTGGTTATGTGCCAAATTTTTGGGATTTGTTTGCCCACCAGTTAACGGTCCAGTAGCGATTAATCGGTCTGGCAACTGATTAATCGATATGCGACTGATTAATCGGTCTAACTGGGCAACTAATTGGCGTGACAAGTTAACGTGATGAATAGGTGCTATTCCATTCGGTTACCCTGTGAGTAGTGATTAACTGGCAAGTTAACTAGTTAATCGGACGAATTCTTGAACAGTGGTCCTACCTAGCCCTCTACTTGATGGATACAACGGCAAACTCGCTCGATGACGAGGAAGAAGATGAACACAGCAGTTTACCCAGGTTTGGATCGCTGTGAAGTGTAATACCCTACTCCTTCTTTGGTGGATTACCTCTCGGGGAGGTGAGGTGGATGAACTAGTACAGTGGGCTCGAGCCTCGCGAGGGAGCTCAAGCAGTGTTCTTGGCTTCCTGCCTCGTCCTGTGGTTTTAGTGGCTAAGTCGTGGATCAGATCGCCCCCCTCTATGGTGTGGCCTAGCCTCTATATATAGAGGTGGCCTGGGTCCGCTTCCCTTATCACAATGGCGGGAAGGGATCCCACAACGGCAAAATTTGAAGGAAGACAGGAGTACAGCCATGCCCTGCCCAAAGGCGGTCTTCGCCTACAAAGTGGTTGTCGATGATGTAGTGGTGGGCTCAATGATGACATCCGCCCTGCGAGGCTCGTGGTAGTGGTATTGTTGCATGGGAATGGACACCTTTGGGCGGCACTTCAGGAACCCACGTACGCCCTTGCCTTCTTTGCACCAAAGGGGGAACTGCACTGCCTGGCACGCTGGCGCCTGCCTGTCCTTCCTTATGTAATGTTTGACTCCTAAAGATGGCTTCTGCATAGAGATCTTCGCTACTCCGTAGGGGGACTGAGGAGGCCCATCCTCGCTGGTCTTGGCGTCGTTCTTCCTTGCGGGCCTAAGGTCCTCGCGAGGGCCTTGTCTTGGGTGGGAGCCGCGCCAGGCCGAGCCTGGCTGACGTGGTGGGCGATGTCCTGCCCTGCAGGTAGGCAGGTCTGGGTACTCCCATTCCCAGAATGCCGACAGTGACTTACTAGATGGGCTAAGATGGAGGCCCATAGATGGAAGATGGCGCGAGACCCGGGCATGTAATCCGCCCGGAGGCGGCTTGCCCAAGAAGGCAAGGTGGCTTAGAGATAGGGTCAAATACCTTGTACGAGTCAATTTGGACTCTTGTAACCCAGGGCGTCGACCAACCTATGTAAAGGCGAGTCCCTAGGGAGGCTTAGGGCAGGAAAACAATTGATTTATAGCTAGGTCAAGCGAATCCTCTCCCTTGTAATCGATACCCCATCAATACAACACAAAGCATGACATAGGCTTTTACCTCTTCCCGAGGGGCCGAACCTGGGTAAACTAATGTCTCTCATCCCGATCAACCCCTTTGAGTTCACCGCCTTAGCGATGGACTCAAACCTGAGTCTAAGGACATCTTCCATGACAAAACCATGACAAGTATCGTATCAGATATAGGAACACAATTTACCTCGAAGTTTTGGCATCAGTTACATGAAACTTTGGGTACGAGGCTAGAGTCTAGTACAACTTTTCATCCGCGGATAGATGGACAAACCGAGAGAGTCAACCAGATTCTGAAGGACATGTTGAGACCTTGTGCGCTAGACTATGGGTCTAGCTGGGACGATAACTTGCCTTGCACAAAGTTCTCATACAACGACAGCTATCAGACCAGTCTGAAGATGGCCCCTTTTGAAGCTCTATACGGAAGGAGGTGCAGAATACCATTGATGTGGGATGGTGTTCGAGACCAAATTTTTTTTGTTCTTGATCTTATCCGAAATTCTAAATAGAAGGTCAAGAAGATTCGTGACAGACTCAAGATAGCCTGGTCTAGGCAGAAGAGCTATGATGATAGCAAACACAAGGAGGTGATGTACGAAGTGGGAGACGAGCATATCTTCGCATGTCTCCCCTTTGAAGAATCAAGAGGTTTGCTGTCAAAGGAAAGTTAGCACCCATATTCATAGGCCCCTACAAAATTCTTGAAAATAGAGGTGAAGTTGCATACACGCTAGAATTGCCGGAAGGATTGTCCGGAGTTCACGATGTCTTCCACGTTTCTGAGCTGGAGAAATGACATGTCGAGATGGTTAGTATTCCTTTGATAGACATAGTGCCCCTAGAGGCCATACAACTTGAGAGTGATCTGACTTATGAGGACAAGCCCGTCAGAATCCTCAAGACTGCCAACAGAGTTACCCCCTGCAAAATCATCAAGTTTTTCAAGGTTCTATTGAGTCACCATACCGAGGAAGAAGCCACCTAGGAACGAGAAGAATATCTTCGTCAACACCACCTGCACCTCTTTTCTAGCCAACCCGAATCTCGAGGGCGAGATTCATCTTAAGGTGGGTAGGCTTGTAACATCCCAAAATTTGATTTTGGCATGTTATAATAATAGCTATGCATCCATTCATATTGGTTGTAATTGCATTATTGAAATGATGTGCTAGTTGAAAGCTCTATGGTGAATTGTTGAAAACCTATTCCTACTTCCCTTTCTTTTGATTACAAATTTTGGAAAACCTTTGAAATTTTTTGAAAGTGAGAGGAGGAACATAACCCTCCATTTCAGGGGCATTTTTTTTTAAAGTCATTTGCCAACTTTGAACCCGGGGGTTTTTGAAAAATATTTGAAATAGGAATTAATTCTTTGGCGCAAATTTTTGAAAAATATTTTTTTAAATAATAATTTTGGCCATGGAAAAATGTTAAACATATTCCTTTATTTTTTCTAATAATTTTGATATATATAAAACTTATATATTTGGATCTATATTTTTTCCATTTTAGTTTTAGGTTTCATATTTTTAATAAAAAAGGAAAAGAGGTTTTTTATTAGGAAAGCATTGTGCTAAATAGGAAAACGCCACGCGACCCACGATCGAATCAGGCCCAAACCCCCCCCACCACCAACCAAATCCGAATCGTATCGAATCGGCCAACCGATCACCATGCGCTCACTCCCTCTCTCTACCCCTCGGCCCCACTACCCGATCCCGCACCACGCCGGTCATCCCCTTCCTTCCCCTCGCCTCTTTCCTTCCCCGTCACCGATCTCACCCGATCTGAGTCGATCCGCGGTGATCCCCTTCCTTCTATCGCCCGATTCCAAGGTTATTTACACCGAGACCCGCACCCCCTTCCGCCCCCTAGTGCCCCGTCCTGATACGTCTCCAACATATCTATAATTTATGAAGTATTCATGCCATGTTTGTAATAATTCTATATGATTTTGGTATGATTTTATTAGAACTAACCTGGACTGATGATGTTTTCTACAGAACTACCATGGTGTTGTTTTTGTGCAGAAATAAAAGTTCTCAGAATGAGATGAAAATTTACGGAGAATATTTTTCGAAAATATGAAAAATACTGGAGCGAAGAGTCACCGTAGAGGAAGGCCGAGGAGGCCACAAGCCTCAAGGGCGTAGCCACCCCCTAGAGTGCGCCTCCAGGCTTGTGGGCCCCTCGGGAGTCCACCGACCTCCCTCTCAGCTCTATAAATCCTCAAATATTCCACAACCCCCAAGATATAACCTAGATCAGGAGTTCTGTCGCCACACACCTCCAGAGCCACTAAAAACCAATCTTGGCCCTCTCCGGCACCCTACCGGAGGGGGACACCATCACCAGAGGCCATCTTCATCATCCCAGAGGGGCCATCAACACCATGGAAGCCAAGGACTAGAGGGAGAAACTCTCCCCATAGAGGGAGGAGGCCATGGAGGATGAAGCACGAGGGGGAGAACCTCTCCCCCTCTCTCTTGGTGGTGTCGAAGTGCCATCGGGGGAACCATCGCCACGGTGATCGTCTTCATCAACATCACCTTCTTCATCACCATCCTCATCTCCTTTTAGCGGTCCACTCTCCAGCACCCCGTTGTAATCACCTACTTGAACATGGTGCTTTATGCTACATATTATGATCCAATCTTACTTTTGTCCTACTGGTTGATTGATGATCATGATTGGTTTGAGTTGCATGTTTTATTATTGGTGTTGTCCTATGGCGCTCTCTGTGTCGCGCAAGCGTGAGGGATCCCTGCTATAGGGTTTGCAATATGCTTATGATTCTCTTATGGTGGGTGGCGTGAGTGATAGAAACACAGACCAGAGTAAGGAGGTTGTTTGCGTATGGGAATAAAGAGGACTTGATACCTTATAATGCTATGGTTGGGTTTTACCTTAATGATCTTTAGTAGTTGCGGATGCTTGCTAGAGTTCCAATCATAAGTGCATATAATCCAAGTAGAGAAAGTATGTTAGCTTATGCCTCTCCCTCATATAAAATTGCAATAATGATTTCCGATCTTGTTAACAATTGCCTAGGATAATTCCGCACACTGACTCATCATTATTCCACACTCGCTATTTGTAATATATTGTAATATTATGATAACATCACCTATATTTATATTTTTGTTCTCTGATATCATGCAAAGCTATCCTCTTCATACCCACAACGCAGTTTTATTTCTCGTTTCTAGATGGAAGCAAATGTTTGGTGTACGTAGAGTCGTATTGGTGGCAGATAGGACTTGGGAGAATATTGATCTTACCTTTAGCTCCTTGTGGGTTCGACACTCCATACTTATCACTTCCACCTTTGTAAATTTCTACAATGATTCCTTGCACTTGGGGATTATCAAGCTCTTTTCTTGTGCCGTTGCGGGGGAGCAATAGCATGGGGTTGATATTCTTGTGTACGCTTGTTTGCTTTCTTCACTAAATAGATTTTGTTTTTCTCTTTTTACTTTCTGTAGTTGTGGGTGAAACAATCAAAAAAATTAAAAAATGAAAATGCAAAAAGAGTTACTTGCCTCTTATGCCTAAGAAGTTTTTCAAAAAGAGAAGTGATTGGAAGGTTGTGCATTGGAAAAGTGAGGATCGACCTTGAACACTTGTGTTCATGCTCATGGAAACAATGTAGAATTTTTCATGGAAGATTCTGTAAAATAATTATCACCTTGTATATATCTATTATTATAAAAATAATGTGCCAAAATGTACTTTTAGGATGATTACATTGCTTGTTGGTGTGTGTAGTGCAAAAACAGAAACTTTTGCTGTAGTGCGTGGATTTACGTTTTTTACTGGAACGTCAAAAGTTTATGAAATTTTTACACATTACTTATATGCAATTTTTTAATTGTTCCTAAATTGTCAGATTTTTTTGAGTTACATAAGTATACGAAGTTTCCAGATTACTATAGACTGTCCTGTTTTTAACAGATTCTGTCTTCTATGCATTGTTCTCTTATTTTGATGAATCTATGGCTTGTATTGGGGGGTATGAACCATGGTGAAGTTGGACTACAGTAGATATATCTACCTAATAATAAAGCATGGATAAATTTTGGTCATCCTTTATGGAAATTGCCCCTAAAGTTCGCATGAATTTACCCCTATGCCACCTGTAAGTGAAGAAAACGGTTGGTTTTTTCTATAGAAGTAGCCATCTTCTTCGGTTTGTATATGCGGCGGGACCGCTATGAATCATGTGGACTTGCTGGCTATAGTGGCCAAAGAACCTCTCTGCACCGAGGAGACCTAGATTCGACTCCTGGCTCTCCCTATTTTCTTCTACCTTTCTTTCTTGTTTTGCTTATGCAGCAAAACACGCATATCCTTCCTCCCAAGCACGGTTTCATGGGCTGGCCCATGTGCCCAAATTTTATTATTTTAATTTGTTTTCCTTTTAAAATCAATTCAGGATTTTAATTTTAAAAGTTCCAAGTTTGGAAAAAATGTTTGTGAAATCATAAAATGTTCAGGAATTCAAAAAAAGGTTGAGGGAATCATAAAATGTTCACCGATTCAAAAATGTTTACGATTTTAAAAAACAGTTCGCATATTATAAAAGAACTCGTGATTTTGAAAAAGTATTCGGTAAATATAAAACTTTCATGATTTTCAAAATAGTCATTTATTCAAAATATATTCATCAATTCGAACAAAATGTCTATGCAATTTTTAAAAATGTACACAGAAACTCAAATAAATCATTAATTTCAAAATTTGTTCCTCGATTTCAAATAAGTTCATCGATCCCAAAAATGTCCGCTGAATAAAAACTATCCATGCATTTCACAAAAAAGATAAATGGGCATCAATAAAAAATTTGATTACATGAACACCGCGACCATCATCAACGAGGGTCGGAACAAAAGATAAACGACAACGTGATGGACCATCGTGTTAAAATAGAAAAATAAAGGACACTTATATGACGGGGTATTGAGTCATATTTATTTGGTTAGGGTGTAATAATTTTGTCTCCCATTGCAACGCACGGGCATATTTGCTAGTAATGCTAATATGAATTTGGAATGAGTTCACAACAGTACTTAAAGTAGTAATTTGATTTATTATACTAACGGATCTCACGAGGGTTTTGTTAAGTTTTGTATTAATGAAGTGTTCGAAGATCGAGGAGGCATCGGTATAAGAAGAATACGAAGAGACAAGAGTTCAATCTTGGGTATTCCCAAGGCACCCCAAGTAAATATTTCAAGGAGACTCAAGCACCTAAGCTTGGGGGTGCCCCAGAAGGCATCCCACCTTTATTCTTCAACAATTATCGGTATACCTTGGGTTTTGTTTTATTAACATGATATGTGTCTTTAATGTTTTTATTTTCCTTTATGATCCCTTCTATTATGAGATAGTCCTTAATGGATTTATATAATTCTCTTTATTCTTCACTTAAATATTTTGAGTATGTATTCATAGAATTCTCTTTGTGCTTCACTGAAACCTTTTGAGTATAGCTTTATACAATGCTTCGTGTGCTTCACTTATATATTTTGAGTTTGGATATTGGTTAATCTATATTAATTAAGAATGCTCTATGAAATTCACTTATATCTTTTAGAGTATAAATATAATGATCATCGGAATTTGGCTTGGAAGAGTATCATTGTAATATCATGCATAGCTAAAAAGGCATTAAAGAAAAGCGCTTGTTGGGAGACAACCCAACACTTTTACTTTATGTTTTGATGTGTTAACATGATTAATCTACTGTAGTAATCATGTTTTGTGCCTTTCATTTCAATAAAGTGTCAAGTAAAACCTTTGGGATAGTGTGGATACTTGCTTGTTTGATTCTATGTAAAAACAGAAAGTTTTGCGTCTAGTATTTGAATTGTCTGGTTTTACTGGAGAGTCCCAAAATTCTGAAATTTTTACACAACGTTTCTATGCAAATTTTTTGATATTTACTAATTGTTTAGAATTTTTAGAGTCATGGAAGTATGGTGATCATTCCGATCTTTACAGACTGTTCTGTTTTTGACAGTTTCTATTTTGCATGCATAGTTTGCTTGTTTCAAGTGTTCCTATAGCTTGTATTGAGTAATATAAATTATGGGAATGATATAATACAGTAGTTATCATAGGGGAACAATTATGAATCTTGTCTTGACAGTACCTAAGTGAATGATTTATCTTTATTACACTAACCCTTCTCACAAAGTTCCGTTAAGTTTTGCGTTGTTCAAGTTTTCAAGTTTTGGGTGAGATACCGATATGAGAGAATAAATACTGACAAAAACCCAAGATTGGGGATTCCAAAGTCACTCACAAGGTAATATTAAAGGAATACTCAAGCGTCTAAGCTTGGGGATGCCCCGGAAGGCATGCCCTCTTTCGTCTTCAACACTATCGGTATATCTTACTTGGAGCTATATTTTTATTCGTCACATAATATCAGTTTTGCTTGGAGCGTCATTTTATTTTTGTTGTTATATGTTAGGTGTTATTTATAATATATTTTTTCAATAAAAAGTTCTAAGAATTTCCTTAGGATGCTTGCATTGCATATTTTATGTGTGTTGTGTAAAAAACAGAAACTTTTTCTATAGTGTTTGAATTTTCATATTTTACTGGAACGTAGAAAGTTTCTGAAATTTTGACACAGTATTTTAATATAAATTACTTAGAATTTACTAAATTTTAATAATTTTTAGAGTTTATAGGTACACTAGTTTAATAAATTACTTCAGACTGTTCTGTTTAGACAGATTGCTGTCATAGTTTTGCTATCTACTTATCCTATAGTTTCCATACCCTATATTGGCAGATATAAATTGTGGAAATGATAGTATACAGTACCTAATGTTTGAAAATTATTGTGCAACTTTTCTTGGAAGTACATGAAGTGTTGATTTGTTCTTATGTGTACTAACCTATTTCACGAGTTCTTTTTGAGTTTTGGTGTGGATGAAGTTTTTGAGAATAGGTGAAACCGGGATATGAGAGGATTGAACAAGATACAAAAGATCAAGATTGGTAATTCCCAAGTCACCCCAATAAAATATTTCAAGAACCCTCAAGTATCTAAACTTGGGGATGCTACGCATCCCACCTCTCTTCATCAACAATTATCGGTTAGCCTATGTTGAGCCTAAATTTTTATTCGTTCACATAGTGTATGCTATTCTTGGAGTGCCATTTTTATTTTGTTTTATGTTTAAATAAAATCATTGGATCTGAAATTTTGAATAAGAGAGATTCGTCACATGGATATTTATCTAATTAACTACGCATTGATCTTCACTTATATCTTTTTGGAGTAGTTTGTCATTCACTCTCGTCCTTCACTTATATCCTATGAGTAAATGTTTGAATGAATTGAATGTCATAAATCTCAAATTAAAAATGCTTCATATAATTATCCCATGGGCAGTAAAGGCTTCACACATAATAAGTATAGGTGGTGAAATTTATTGAAAGTTAGCAAACACCGCATTGGTCACTTAAACAATTCATGAAAGAATATTGAAGGAACAGAGATTTCACATATAAATATACTAGCATGGACATATTGTATGATTGTGAATACCCATTAATTATTTTCAAACTTGAGCAAATTAGTTGAAGTTGGACAAGGAAGACAACGTAATGAGTTATTCTTGGGTATATTTGTATAGAATTATATTGTTTTGTATCCTCCAACATATGGTGCTTGCTTCCACATTATACTAGCCAAAACTTCTGCACCAAGTAGAATTACTACTTGTGCATCCAAACACCCTTAAACAAGTTTTGCCATGATAGTCGACTATACCTACCTATGGATTGAATAAGATCCTTCAAGTAAGTTGCCATGGGTGCAAAAAGCAATAAAAATTGCTCCTAAATATGTAAGATCTTTTATTGTAAGGGAAAATAAGTGTTGTACGAATTTGTGATGACAAAGAAATAAAAGCGACGGACTGCATAATAAAGGTTGTTATCACAATGGGCAATACAACATGACGTTCCTTTGCATTAAGAGTTTGCACATCTAAAAACAAAAAGAGCATGGAAACCTCTACTTCCCTCTGTGAAGGGCCTATCTTTTATTTTCTAGTACTTACCTTTATACAAGAGTCATGGTGATCTTCCCCACTTCCTATATTTCGCCTTTTTCTCTTGGCAAGCATCATGTGGTGGGGAAAGGTCCAAGCATATATGGCCATTCAAATATATTTGATCATGAATTATTATTGTTGACAATTATCTATATGATAATAAGTTGGGAGGCGAAACTCTAAGCCCTTATCTTTCTCTGTGTTCGATGGATGCCATTTTCTCTAAAAATATGCATTGAGAGTTATCAATCATGGAAGACTATATGATAGTTGAGTATGTGGAATTTGCTAAATCAAAGCTCTTACATAGACCCTTCCTGAAAATAGGATTAATTGCAATTGTTTGGTGACTGAAGGCATAGTCGTTAGTTTTCAAGAAATTTTATGGTCTATACTTTAGCATGTGAATAGCTTGTTACTTCATCATGAGAGGTTTTATGAGACGAGATATTACTTATGATGATGCTAGAAAAAGTGATTGGAATTATCATTGATCAAACTTGTGCAGTTGCTAGCATTCACACTTCATAAATTATCTCTTTTATCATTTACCTACTCGAGGACGAGAAGGAATTAAGCTTGGGGATGCTGATATGTCTCCAACATATCTATAATTTATGAAGTATTCATGACATGTTTGCAATAATTCTATATGATTTTGGTATGATTTTATTAGAACTAACCCGGACTGACGTTGTTTTCAGTAGAACTACCGTGGTGTTGTTTTTGTGCATAAATAAAAGTTCTCGGAATGAGTGGGAAATTTACGGAGAATGTTTTTGGAAAATATAAAAAATACTGGAGTGAAGTGTCACTAGAGAAGAAGGCCGAGGAGGCCACAAGCCTTAGGCGCGCGACCACCCCCCTAGGGCGCGCTCCCCAGGCTTGTGGGCTCCTCGGGAGTCCACCGACCTCCCTCTCAGCTCTATAAATCCTCAAATATTTCAAAAACCCCAAGATATAACCTTGATCGGGAGTTCCCCCGTCGCACACCTCTAGAGCCACGACAAACCAATCTTGACCCTTTTCGGCACCCTGCCGGAGGGGGTCACCATCACCGGAGGCTATATTCATCATCTCGGAGGGGCCATCAACACCATGGAGGCCAAGAACCAGAGGGAGAACCTCTCCCCGCAGAGGGGGAGCCCATGAAGGAGGAAACACGAGGGGGAGAACCTCTCCCCCTCTCTCCTGGTGGTGCCGGAGTGCCATCTGGGGAACCATCACCATGGCGATTGTCTTCATCACCATCCTCATCTCCTTTTAGCGGTCCACTCTCCCGCACCCCGCTGTAATCACCTACTTGAACATGGTGCATTATGCTACATATTATGATCCAATGACGTGTTGCCATCCTATGATGTTTTGAGTAGATTACTTTTGTCCTATTGGTTGATTGATGATCATGATTGGTTTGAGTTGCATGTTTTATTACTGGTGCTGTCCTATGGTGCTCTCCATGTTGCGCAAGCATGAGGGATCCCTGTTGTAGGGTTTGCAATATGCTTATGATTTGCTTATGGTGGGTGGCATGAGTGATAGAAATACAGACCCGAGTAAGTAGGTTGTTTGCGTATGGGAATAAAAAGGACTTTATACCTTATAATACTATGGTTGGTTTTTACCTTAATGATATTTAGTAGTTGTGGATGCTTGCTAGAGTTACAATCATAAGTGCATATGATCCAAGTTGAGAAAGTATGTTAGCTTATGCCTCTCCCTCATATAAAATTGCAATGATGATTTCCGATCCTGTTAACAATTGCCTATGATAATTCTGCACACCGACCCATCATTATTCCACACTCGCTATTTGTAATATATTATAATACTATGATAACAACAAATATTTTTATATTTTAGTTCTCCAATATCATGCAAAGCTATCCTCTTCATACCCACAACGTAGTTTTTTTCTCGTTTCTAGATGGAAGCAATTGTTCGGTGTACGTAGAGTCGTATTGGTGGCAGATAGGACATGAGAGAATATTGATCTTACCTTTAGCTCCTTGTGGGTTCGACACTCCATACTTATAACTTCCATGTTTGGAAATTGCTACGATGATTCCTTGCACTTGGGGATTATCACCTCTCAAGCCCTGCTATGCCGTAGCCCTGCCTCGCCGGAGTTGTGTCACCACTGAAGCTCCCCGAGGAAGCCCCACTCGCCTCCTTCGGCCCCAAGCTCCATAGCCATCGCCAACCGATGTGGGAGCATCTCCACCATCATCTGGTCATCTCTGCCGCCACCAAGGACCACCGGAAGCCCCCTTGCATCTGCATCGCCGCTCCTGCCTTGCTGGAGTCCACCATCGTAGGTGACCTCCACCACTGTGAGCCCTTCCCCGTCAGATCTCGAACCTACGTTCGATATTAGATCGTCTATTTTAGCGAACTATTTTTTAAGTCGCGAGCTCTCACTTGTTTGCACCGCATGCACACCCACAGCCAACCGGGAAGCGCCATGTAGCCTGTTCGCACGTTAGTTTTTTTCTGTTTTCACTTTTTAATAGAATAGATTCTAATTTTATAAATTGAATAACTCTTTGCATATTTAGAGTTTTTGAGTGAATCACTTTTCATTAGGTCACAAAAATTATGAAGTTTCTATTAGTGCCATTAGTTTTCAAATTTAAATTCATTGAACTTTTTTGAATCACTAATTTGTGAATAACTTTAGTTCAATTTTTTTTATTGATTATTTTTTCTACTGTTTAATATTAGTGTGTTTTATCAGTATTTTCAATTTGGGAATTTTTAGGATTAGTTAAATTAAGGTTTTTAGTAAAACAATATAATACTGTTTTTAGTTCTTTTAGGTTTATTGTTATTTCCTTTGTTTTAATTGTTTTTAATTTGTTTTCTTTTAGCTTTGTTGACATATTCTTTTTAGTCTTTGTTGGTTAATAGTAGGAGTATATTTATTATTAAAAATATAAATTTTATTGTGTTTGTTCTTTGTTTTGTTAGTAGCATTGTTTTCCTTATACGAAGAGATTGAAAATTGATATTTGGTTGATTCTTCTTGTATAGGAAAATTTAGGAAATTTACTTTCTATTATTTTATTAAAACTTTAGTTTTCTTTCTGTTAAGATTTTATTAGTTGGAGAAAACTATTTATAACTTGTCTTACGTTAGTAAAAGCTTTGCAATGGATTTTTGGATAGATTCTTTGCTTGCTTTTCTTTTCTTTTGTCTGTTTGTGTTATTGATTTCCTTAGTATTATATGTTTTACTTGCCGTTATTCTAAGTTGTGATATGGTTATGCTTATTGTGTGAATTGTTGTTTTGTTAGATCATCCGGAGTGCGAGGCTTGCTACTTAGAGTCGCTTGAGTTCGAAGATCGTCAGCAAGGCAACCCATTTGATCATGTATTACCTATGATTTTTATTGCATTAGTTTAAACCTTTTCCACCATTGCATGCAAAGTAGGTAAGTTGGAAATTTTGTTCTTGAGTAGTATCATGTGGTAGGCACCCCATAAACCCTTATCACTTTGGCCCAGGGAGAAGATATTTTATTTTGCTATGATTTTAGGAGACGGGGTTGGTTGAGTGTTTATCATGAGAGTTACGAGAATTAATTATGATCAAGACCTCAAGACTTCAAGATTTTCAATACGTCATGATGCAACATACCTCTGGGTGGAAATTGGTTGAATGGCACCCTGGAGGACCCAATGGTAGCCTAGGTGTTGCTGGAGAAGTGCCAGTATTCATGCGGAAAGTTCCACCCGGGAACAAAGAGACAGATGGATACTTCAAGACCTGAGGCCTAGGCTTACAAGCCATTATGGGCTCTGGCTTGGTTGGACATTGTGGCGAATCGGGATGGACGGTGCTATGCCATGTAGAAGAATGATAGGATTGGATGGGCACCGACAGTGGCTCAAAGGAACCCTTTGGAAGACCACGTCTCGATCATCCAGTTCTTAAACACCTTGTAGTGCGAGGACTTCAATGGGGCGATCGAATCTTGTGGGGAAAGTGTGCAAGACTCTATGGAGTACCAAACCTAATCGATTAGTCCTGTCCCCGATTACGGACAACTTGATCCAGAGGAACTGAAACTATTAGGAACTCTCGACACAAATAATATTAATGATGTGGGTATTATTATTACCTTGGATATGTGAAATGGTTGGTGAAACTTTGTGACAAAACAACCAACAATGTAGTAATATTTTTTGCTTTTGCCCACTCTTGTTGTAGGAAACAATTTCTTTTCTCTAAACTTCAACTTACAGCCCCACCTGCGATATATGTATATAGTATAGATGATATTTTTACCCATTCTCTTTTATGACTTTCCAGCATATTCAATATGCTGACCTACACGGCTACACCATCTCATGTTGCAGAGTACAAATATTCCCCAAGTGCAAGGAATCATCGTAGCAATTTCCAAAGGTGGAAGTGACAAGTATGGAGTGTCAAACCCACAAGGAGCTAAAGGTAAGATCTGTTGGAAACATGCCCTAGAGGCAATAATAAATTAGTTATTATCATATTTCCTTGTTCATGATAATCGTTTATTATCCATGCTATAATTGTATTGATTGGAGACTTAGATGCATGTGTGGATACATAGACAAAACCATGTCCCTAGTATGCCTCTAATAGACTAGCTCGTTGATCAAATGATGGTTAAGGTTTCCTAGCCATGGACATGAGATGTCATTTGATAACGGGGTCACATCATTAGGAGAATGATGTGATGGACAAGACCCAAACTGCAAACGTAGCATATGATCGTGTCAGTTTATTGCTACTGTTTTCCGCATGTCAAGTATGTGTTCCTATGACCATCAGATCATGCAACTCACAGATATTGGAGGAGTGCCTTGTGTGTATCAAACGTTGCAACGTAACTGGGTGACTATAAAGGTGCTCTACAGATATCTCCGATGGTGTCTGTTGAGTTGGCATGGATCGAGACTGGGATTTGTTACTCCGTGTGACGGAGAGGTATCTCAGGGCCCACTTGGTAATACAACATCACAACAAGCCTTGCAAGCAATGTGGCTAAGTGTTAGTCATGGGATCTTGTATTACGGAACGAGTAAAGAGACTTGCCAGTAACGAGGTTGAACTAGGTATGGAGATACCGACGATCGAATCTCGGGCAAGTAACATACCGAAGAACAAAGGGAACGTTATACGGGATTAACTGAATCCTTGACATAGAGGTTCGACCGATAAAGATCTTCGTAGAATATGTAGGAACCAATGTGGACGTCCAGGTCCCGCCATTGGTTATTGACCGTAGAGGTGTCTCGGTCATGTCTACATAGTTCTCGAACCCGCAGGGTCTGCACACTTAAGGTTCGGTGACGTTTCGGTAGTGTAGAGTTATGTATGGTGGTGACCGAAGTTTGTTCGGAGTCCCGGATAAGATCCCGGACGTCACGAGGAGCTCCGGAATGGTCCGGAGGTAAAGATTCATATATAGGAAGTCCCAGTTTGGTTTCCGGAAAAGTTTCGGGCTCAACGGTAGTGTACCGGGAGTGTCGGTAGTGTACCGGGAGAGCCGGTAGTGTACCGGGAGGCCTCCGGGAGGGGTATTTCGACCCCAAGAGGTCCATGGGCTGTGGGAGAATAATAACCAGCTCTTAGTGGGCTGGGAAAACATCCACAAAGGCCCATGGCGCAGGAGAGAAAGTCCTAAAGCAAAAAGTGGAAAATCAGCCAATGGGAGGCAATCCTACTCCAACTAGGATTGGAGGTGAAGTAGGATTGCTTCCCACCTCCTATTTCGGCCGACCCAAAGGCCTTGTCTGCCTCTCCTATCCTCTCCTCCTATATATACTAGTGAATTGGGTGGTTTTTGGACAGAATTTCCGGCCACGTGCTACCCGTTTCACCGGTGCACAGTTTCTCCTCTAGATCGGTTTTCCGCAGTGCTTAGGCGAAGCCCTGCCGGAATCACTCCACCACCATCACCGGAGCGCCGTCACACTGCCGGTGAACTCTCTCTCCTCTCCACCTCCTCTTGCTGGATCAACACGGTGGAGATCGTCATCAAGCTGCACGTGTGCTGAACGTGAAGGTGCCGTCCGTTCGGCGCTAGATCGGAAGGACCGTGATCGAGATCGCGAGACGGTTCGTGATGAGATCGCGGAACGGATCATGATGAGTTCGCGGGACAGATCGTGATCAAGATCGTGAGACGGATCGTGATGAGATCGCGGGACGGATCGTGATGAGTTCACGGGACGGATCGTGATTGGATCGCGGGACGGATCGTGATGAGATTGCGGGACGCTCGGCGATTTGGATCGCGAAGATGTTCGACTACACCAACCAGCGTTTCTTGACGCTTCCCACTTTGCGATCTACAAGGGTACGTAGATCCACTCTCCCTCTCGTAGATGCTCATCACCATGGATAGGTTTGCGTGTGCGTAGGAAAATTTTTGTTTCCCATGCGACGTTCCCCAACAGTGGCATCATGAGCTAGGTTGATGGTTCGATGAGATCTCGAGTAGAACACAAAAGGTTTGTGGGCGTTGATGCTTAGATTGCTTCCTCCCTTGGTCGGATTTTGGTTCAGCGGTATTGTAAGATGAAGCGGCCCGGACCAACATTACTCGTACGCTTACGAGATACCGGTTCCCTTGACGCAACTTGTTGCTTAGATGGCTTGCGGGTGACAGTTTCTCTTACTTTAGTTGGATCGGATCCGACAAAGGTGGTCCTTGAGAAGGTTGAAAAGCAATCTATGTATCACCATTGTGGTTTATGCGTAGGTGAGAATCGTTCTTGCTAGATACCCGTAGCAGCCACGTAAAACATGCAACAACAATTAGAGGACGTCTAACTTGTTTTTGCAGGGTATGTTGTGATGTGATATGGCCAATTACATGATGAGATATATGTGATGTATGAGATGATCATGTGATGTATAGAATTTCATGACTTGCATGTCGTTGAATACGTTAACCGGCAGGAGCCATAGGGTTGTCTTTAATTATTGTATGACCTGCGTGTCAATCATTAAGCGTTATGTAATGCTTTACTTTATCGCTATGGTAGCAATAGTAGTAGAAGCATGCAAGGCGTGACAACCCCGTGGCGACACGTTGATGGAGATCATGGTGTCATGCCGGTGACGATGGAGATCATGCTGGTGCTTTCATGATGGAAATCAAAAGCACAAGATCATGGCCATATCATGTCACTTATGATTTGCATGTGATGTTAATCCTTTTATGCACCTTGTTTTGCTTAGGACGACGGTAGCATTATAAGGTGATCCCTCACTTAATTTCAAGATAAATTGTGTTCTCCCCGAGTGTGCACCGTTGCGAAAGTTCGTCGTGTTGAGACACCACGTGATGATCGGGTGTGATAGACTCTACGTTCACATACAACGGGTGCAAGCCAGTGTTGCACACGCAGAACACTCGGGTTAAACTTGACGAGCCTAGCATGTACAGACATGGCCTCGGAACACGAGAGACTGAAAGGTCGAACATGAGTCATATAGTAGATATGATTAACATAATGATGTTCACCATTGCAGCCACCTCAACTCACGTGATGATCGGACTTGAGTTGGTGAATTTGGATCATGTATCACTCGAATGATCGGAGGGATGTCAATTTGAGTGGGAGTTCTTAAGTAATATGATTAATTGAACTCATTATCATGAACATAGTCAAAGTGTCTTTGCAAATTATGTTGTGTATTACTAGCTCACACTGTAGCTCCCTTGTATTTTTATATGTTCCTAGAGAAATAGAATTGAAAGATGATGGTAGCAATATTGCGGACTGGGTCCGTGATCTGAGGATTGTCCTCATTGCTGCACAGAAGGCTTATGTCCTTAATGCACTGCTCGGTGCGCCGACCCCTCTAGCGTCGTCTGTAGAGGTTGTGAACATCTGACAGGCACGTTCTGATGACTACTTAATAGTTTAGTGCGTCATGCATTACGCCTTAGAATTGAGGCTCCAAAATGTTTTGAACTTCACGGAACATATGAGATGTTTCTAAGAGCTGAAATTAGGATCTCAGGCTCGTGCCCGTGTTGCGAGATATGAGATCTCCAACAAGATTCTTTGCCTGCAAGATGAAAGAGAATAGCTCAAGCGTTGAGCATGTACTCAGATTGTTTGGGTGCTACAATCGCTTGAATCAAGTGGGAGTTGATCTTCCAGATAAGATAGTGATTGACATAGTTCTCCAAGTCACTGTCACTAAGCTACTAGAACTTGGTGATGAACTATAAATTGCCAGGGATAGAAATAATGATTCCTGAGTTGTTCGCGATGTTTGACACCGCGAAGGTAGAAATCAAAAAGGAGCGTCAAGTGTTGATGGTTAATCAAACCACTAGTTTCGAGAAGGGCAAGAGCAAGGAGGGAAACTTCATGGATAGCAAGTTAGTTGTTGCTCCAGTGAAGCAACCCAAATTTGAACTCAAACCCGAGACTAAGTGCTTCTATTATGAGGTGAGCAGTCGCTGAAGCGGAACAACCCTAGATGCTTGGTAGATAAGAAGGCTGGCAACATCGATAGAAATATATTTGATATACGAGTTATTAATGTGTACCTTGCTAGTACTCCTAGTAGCACCTGGGTATTGGATACCGGTTCGGTTGCTAAATGTTAGTAACTCGAAATAAAAGCTACGGAATAAACGAAGAACTAGCTAAGGGTGAGGTGACGATATGTGTTGGAAATGTTTCCAAGGTTGATGTGATCAACATCACACGCTCTCTTTACCTTCAAGATTAGTGACGAACCTGAATAAATGTTATTTGGTGTTTTGCATTGAGCATGGACATGATTAGATCATGTTTGTTGCAATACGGTTATTCATTTAAGCTAGAGAATAATTGTTATTCTGTTTACATGAATAATACCTTCAATGGTCATGCACCCAGTGAGAATGGTTTGTTGAAATCTTGATCGTAGTAATAAACATGTTCATAACATTGATGTCAAAAGATACAAAGTTAATAATGATAGTACCACATATTTGTGGCACTACCGCAGAATGTCATATTGGTATAAAGCGCATGAAGAAACTCCATGCTGATGGATCTTTGGACTCATTCGATTTCGAATCGGTTGAGACATGCGAACCATGCCTCTTGGGCAAGATGACTAAAGTATCCCGTTGGATGGAGCGGGCAAGTGATTCATTGGAAATGATACATGCTGATGTATGCTATCCAGTGAGTCTTGTAGCGTGCAGTGGATATCGTTGTTTTCTTACCTTCACTGATGATTTGAGTAGATATAGTGTATATTTACTTAATGAAACACAAGTCTGAATCGTTTGAAAGGTTCAAGCAAATTCAAAGTGAAGTTTAAGATCATCATGACAAGAAGATAAAAATGACTGCGATATGATCGTGGAGGTGAATATCTGAGTTACGAGTTTGGCATACAACTTAAGACAATGTGAAATTTGTTTCACAACTAACGCCACCTGGAACACCATAGTGTGATGGTGTGTCCGAACATCATAGTCATGCTCTATTGGATATGGTGCGTGCTATGATGTCTCTTATCATTTTACTACTATAATTTTGGGGTTATGCATTAGAGACAACTACATTCACTTTAAATAGGGCACCTCTAAATCCGTTGAGATGACACCGTGTGAATTATGGTTTGACAGAAACCTAAGCTGTCATTTCTTAATGTTTGGGGCTGCAATGCTTGTGTGGAAAATGTTTTCACATAATAAGCTAGAACCCAAAGTGGACAAATGTATCTTCATAAAATACCCTAAGAACAGATGGGTATGCCTTCTATCTCAGATCCGAGTGCAAAGTGTTTGTTGCTAGAACTGGGTCCTTTCTCGAGAAAAAGTTTCTCTCGAAAGAATTGAGTGGGAGGAAGATAGAACTTGATGAGGTTGTTAAACCTTTGTTCAACCAGAGAATAGCGCAGCGCAGAAAGATGTTTTTGTGAAGCCTACGTTAGTTGAAGAGGAAGTTAATGATGATGATCATGAAACTTCAGGATCAAGTTACTATCGAACTTCGTAGGTCGACAAGGATGTGTACTGCTTCTAAGCGGTACGACAACTCTGTCTTGGAGGTCATGTTGTTGGACAACGATGAACCTACGAGCTATGGAGAAGCGATGATGGGCCCGGATTCCGACAAATGGTTGGAGGCCATGAAATCTGAGATAGGATCCATGTATGAAAACCAAGTATAGACTTTGGTAGACTTGCTCGTTGGACAACATGTCGTTGAGTACAAATGGATCTTTAAAATGAAGACAGACGCTAATGGTAATTGTCACCATTTGTAAAGCTCGACTTGTTGCAAAGATGTTTGTGACAAGTTCAAGGGGTTGACTGCGATGAGACTTTCTCACTCGTAGCGATGCTAGAGTCTGTTGGAATTATGTTAGCAGTTGCTGCGTTTTCAGTTATGAAATCTGGCAGATGGATGTCAAAACATCGTTTCCTTAACGGTTTACTTGAGGAAAGGTTGTATGTGATACAACCAGAAGGTTTTGTCAGTCCTACGGATGCTAAAAGGTGTGCAAGCTTCGGTGATCCTTCCATGGACTGAAGCAAGCATCTCGGAGTTGGAATATACGCTTTGATGAGTTGATCAAAGTTTTTGAGTTTATACAAAGTTTACGAGAAACTTGTATTTGCCACAAAGTGAGTGGGAGCACTATAGAATTTCTGATAAGTATATGTGGATGACATATTGTTGATCGGAAATAATGTAGGATTTCTGGAAAGCATAAATGGTTGTTTGGAAAGTGATTTTCAAAGGAAGACCTGGATAAAGCTACCAAATTGTTGAGCATCAAGATCTATAGAGATAGATCAAGATGACTTGATGAGACTTTCAATGAGTACATGCCTGGACAAAGATTTTGAAAGAGTTCAAAATGGATCAGTCAGAGAAAGAGTTCTCGCCTGATTTGTAAGGTGTGAAGTTGAGTGAGACTCAAAGATCAACCACGGCAGAAGGAAGAGAAAGGACGAACGTCGTCCCCTATGCCTTAGCCATAGGCTCTGGATAGTATGCCATGTTGTGTACCGCACCTGTGTGTGCCTTGCCATGAGTCTGTCAAGGGGTACAAGTGTGGTCTAGGAGTGGATCACTGGACAGCGGTCGGAATTATCCTTAGTAACCAGAGGACTAAAAAAATCTTTCTTGATTATGGAGGTGATAAAGAGTTCGTCATAAAGAGTTACGTCGATGCAAGCTTTAACACCTATCCGGATGACTAGTAGTAGCAATCTGGATACGTATAGTGGAGCAGCCATTTGGAAATAGTACCAAGTGGAGTGTGGTAGCAGTGTTTATGGTTTGACATAGAGATTTGCAAAGTACACACTGATCTGAATATCGCAGACCCGTTGACTATAAGAACTCTCTCACATGCAAAGCATGATCGAGCCCCAGAACTCGTTGGGTGTTAGATTCATAACAATGCGAATCACATGGTGATGTGAACTAGATTATTGACTCTAGTGCAAGTGGGAGACTGTTGGAAATATGCCCTAGAGGCAATAATAAATTAGTCATTATCATATTTCCTTGTTCATGATAATCGTTTATTATCCATGCTATAATTGTATTGATTGGAGACTTAGATGCATGTGTGGATACATAGACAAAACCATGTCCCTAGTATGCCTCTAATAGACTAGCTCGTTGATCAAAAGATGGTTAAGGTTTCCTAGCCATGGACATGAGATGTCATTTGATAACGGGGTCACATCATTAGGAGAATGATGTGATGGACAAGACCCAAACTGCAAACGTAGCATATGATCGTGTCAGTTTATTGCTACTGTTTTCCGCATGTCAAGTATGTGTTCCTATGACCATGAGATCATGCAACTCACAGATACCGGAGGAGTGCCTTGTGTGTATCAAATGTCACAACGTAACTGGGTGACTATAAAGGTGCTCTACAGGTATCTCCGATGGTGTCTGTTGAGTTGGCATGGATCGAGACTGGGATTTGTTACTCCGTGTGACGGAGAGGTATCTCAGGGCCCACTCGGTAATACAACATCACAACAAGCCTTGCAAGCAATGTGGCTAAGTGTTAGTCACGGGATCTTGTATTAAGGAACGAGTAAAGAGACTTGCCAGTAACGAGGTTGAACTAGGTATGGAGATACCGACGATCGAATCTCGGGCAAGTAACATACCGAAGAACAAAGGGAACGTTATACGGGATTAACTGAATCCTTGACATAGAGGTTCGACCGATAAAGATCTTCGTAGAATATGTAGGAACTAATGTGGATGTCTAGGTCCCGCCATTGTTTATTGACCGTAGAGGTGTCTCGGTCATTTCTACATAGTTCTTGAACCCGCAGGGTCTGCACACTTAAGGTTCGGTGACGTTTCGGTAGTGTAGAGTTATGTATGGTGGTGACCGAAGTTTGTTCGGAGTCCCGGATGAGATCCCGGATGTCACGAGGAGCTCTGGAATGATCCGGAGGTAAAGATTCATATATAGGAAGTCCCAGTTTGGTTTCCGGAAAAGTTTCGGGCTCAACGGTAGTGTAACGGGAGTGCAGGTAGTGTACCGGGAGAGCCGGTAGTGTACCGGGAGGCCTCCGGGAGGGGTATTTCGACCCCAAGAGGTCCATGGGCTGTGGGAGAATAATAACCAGCCCTTAGTGGGCTGGGAAAACAGCCACAAAGGCCCATGGCGCAGGAGAGAAAGTCCTAAAGCAAAAAGTGGAAAATCAGCCAATAGGAGGCAATCCTACTCCAACTAGGATTGGAGGTGAAGTAGGATTGCTTCCCACCTCCTATTTCGGCCGACCCAAAGGCCTTGGCTGCCTCTCCTCTCCTCTCCTCCTATATATACTAGTGGATTGGGTGGTTTTTGGACAGAATTTCCGGCCACGTGCTACCCGTTTCACCGGTGCACAGTTTCTCCTCTAGATCGGTTTTCCGCAGCGCTTAGGCGAAGCCCTGCCGGAATCACTCCACCACCATCACCAGAGCGCCGTCACGCTGCCGGTGAACTCTCTCTCCTCTCCACCTCCTCTTGCTGGATCAAGACGGTGGAGATCGTCATCAAGCTGCACGTGTGTTGAACGCGGAGGTGCCGTCCGTTCGGCGCTAGATCGGAAGGACCGTGATCGAGATCGCGAGACGGTTCGTGATGAGATCGCGGAACGGATCGTGATGAGTTCGCGGGACAGATCGTGATCAAGATCGTGAGACGGATCGTGATGAGATCGCGGGACGGATCGTGATGAGTTCACAGGACGGATCGTGATTGGATCGCGGGACGGAACGTGATGAGATCGCGGGACGCTCGGCGATTTGGATCGCGAAGATGTTCGACTACACCAACCGCGTTTCTTGATGCTTCCCGCTTAGCGATCTACAAGGGTACGTAGATCCACTCTCCCTCTCGTAGATGCTCATCACCATGGATAGGTTTGCGTGTGCGTAGGAAAAATTTTGTTTCCCACGCGACGTTCCCCAACAAGATCAATATTCTCTCAAGTCCTATCTGCCACCGATACGACTCTACGTACACCGAACGTTTGCTTCCATCTAGAAACGAGAAATAAAACTATGTTGTGGGTATGAAGAGGATTGCTTTGCATGATATCGGAGAACTAAAATATAAAAATAATTGCTATTATCATAATACTACATTATATTACAAATAGCGAGTGTGGAATAATGATTGGTCGGTGTGCGGAATTATCCTAGGCAATTGTTAAGAAGATCAGAAATCATTATTGCAATTTTATATGAGGGAGAGGCGTAAGGTAACATACTTTCTCTACTTGGATCATATGCACTTATGATTGGAACTCTAGCAAGCATCCACAATTACTAATGATCATTAAGGTGAAACCCGACCACACCATTAAAGCATCAAGTCCCCTTTATCCCATACGCAACAACCCCCTTATTCGGGTTTATGCTTCTGTCACTCAAGCAACCCGCTATAAGCGAATCATGAACATATTGCAACACCCTATAGTGGGAATCCTTCGCGTGTGCGTGGCACAGAAGGCACCATAGGACAGCACCAAAATAAACATACAACTCAAACCAATCTAGATCATCAATCAACCCAAAGGACAGAAGTAATCTACTCAAAACATCATAGGATGGCAACACATCATTGGATCATAATATGTGGAATAAAGCACCATGTTCAAGTAGGTGATTACAGCGGGGTGCGGGAGGGTGGACCGCTAAAAGGATATGAGGATGGTGATGAAGAAGGTGATGTTGATGAAGACGATCATCGTGGTGATGGTTCCCCCGATGGCACTCTAGCACCACCGGGAGAGAGGGGGAGAGATTCTCTCCATTGTGCTCCCTCCTCCATGGCCTCCCCCATCTATGGGGAGAGGTTCTCCCTCTGGCCCTTGGCCTCCATGGTGTTGATGGCCTATTCGAGACAATGAAGATGGCCTCCGGTGATGGTGACCCCCTTCGGTAGGGCGCCGGAGAGGGCCAAGATTGGTTTTTCATGGCTCTGGAGGTGTGCAGCGGCGGAAATCCCGATCTAGGTTATGCACTAGGGGTTTTGGAATATTTGAGGATTTATAGAGCTGAGAGGGAGGTCGGTGGACTCCCGAGGGGCCCACAAGACTAGGGGCGCGCCCTTGAGGCTTGTGGCCTCCTCGGCCTTCCTCTCCGGTGAATCTTTGCTCCAGTATTTTTTATATTTTCCAAAAATATTCTCCATAAATTTTCAGCTCATTCCGAGAACTTTTATTTCTACACAAAAACAACACCACAATAGTTTTGCTAAAAATAGCGTCAGTCCGGGTTAGTTCTAATAAAATCATACCAAAATCATATATAATTATTGCAAACATGGCATGAATACTTCATAAATTATAGATACGTTGGAGACGTATCAGCATCCCCAAGCTTAATTCCTGCTCGTCCTCGAGTAGGTAAATGATAAAAGAAATAATTTATGAAGTGTGAATGCTAGCAACTGCACAAGTTTGATCAATGATAATTCCAATCACCTTTTCTGGCATCATTATATATCATAAACAGTATCTCATCTCATAAAACCTCTCATGATAAAGTAACAAGCTATTCACATGTTAAAGTATAGACCATAAATTTCTTGAAAACTAACAACTATGCCTTTAGTCACCAAACAATTGCAATTCATCCTATTTTTAGGAAGGGTCTATGTAAGAGCTTTGATTTAGCAAATTCCACATACTCAACTATCATATAGTCTTCCATGATTGCTAACTCTCAAAGCATATTTTTATAGCAAATAACATCCATCGAACATAGAGAAAGATAGGGGCTTAGAGTTTCGCCTCCCAACTTATTTATCATATAGATAATTGTCAACAATAATAATTCATGATCAAATATATTTGAATGGCCATATATACTTGGATCTTTCCCCACCACATGATGCTTGCCAAGAGAAAAAGGTGAAATATAGGAAGTGGTGAAGATCACCATGACTCTTGTATAAAGGTAAGTACTAGAAAATAAAAGATAGGCCCTTCGCAGAGGGAAGCACAGGTTGCCATGCGCTTTTTGCTTTTAGATGTGCAAACTCTTAATGCAAAGGAATGTCACATTGTATTGACCTTTGTGATAGCAACCTTTATTATGCAGTCTGTCGCTTTTATTTTTTTGTCATCACAAATTCGTACAACACTTATTTTCCCTTACAATAAAAGATCTTACATATTTAGGAGCATTTTTTATTTCATTTTTCACCGATGACAACTTACTCGAAGGATCTTATTCAATCGATAGGCAGATATAGTGGACTCTCATGGCAAAACTGGTTTAAGGGTGTTTGGATGCACAAGTAGTATTTCTACTTGGTGTGGAAGTTTTGGGTAGTATGAGGTGGAAGCAAGAACCATATGTTGGAGGATACAAAATAATATAACTTCTATACAAATATACCCAAGCATAACTCATTACGTTGTCTTTCTTGTCCAACTTCAACTAATTTGCTCAAGTTTGAAAATAATTAATGGGTATTCACAATCATATAATATGTCCAACATAGTATATTTATATGTGAAATCTCTCTTCCTTCAATATTCTTTCATGAATTGTATAAGTGACCAATATGGTGTTTGCTAACTTTCAATAAATTTCACCACCTATACTTATTATTTGTGAAGTCATTACTGCCCATGGGATAAGTATATGAAGCATTTTTAATTTTGGATTTATGATATTCAATTCATTCAACCATTTACTCATGGGATATAAGTGAAGCACAAGAGTGAATGACAAACTACTCCAAAAATACATAAGTGAAGATCAATGTGTAGTCAATTAGTTAAATAGCCATGTGAGGACTCACTCTTATTGAAAATTTCAGATACAATGATTTTATTGAAATAGTAAACAAAATAAAAATGGCACTCCAAGAATAGCATGCATCATGTGAACGAATAAAAATTTAGGCTCAACATAAGCTAACCGATAATTGTTGATGAAGAGAGGTGGGATGCGTTGCATCCCCAAGCTTAAATACTTGAGAGTTCTTGAAATATTTTCTTGTGGTGCCTTGTTCATCCCCAAGCTTGAGCTTTTGTATCTTGTTCGATCCTCTCATATCCTGGTTTCACCTATTGACAAAAACTTCATCCACACAAAACTCAAAAAGAACTCGTGAGATAGGTTAGTACACATAAGTACAAATCAACACTTAATGTACTGCCAAGACAAGTTTCACAATAATTTTCAAACATTAGGTAATGTATACTATCATTTCCACAATTTATATCTACCAATATAGGCTATGGAAACTATAGGATAAGTAGATAACAAAACTATGATAGCAATCTGTCCAAACAGAACAGTCTGTAGCAATTTATTAAACTAGTGTACCTTTGTAACTCTAACAATTACAAACATTTAGTACATGCTAAGTAATTTTTATTAAAATAGTGTGTAAAAATTACATAAACTATCTACGTTCTAGTAAAATATTAAACTTCAAACACTACAGCAAAAGTTTCTGTTTTTTACACAGCACACATAAAACATGCAATGCAAGCATCCTAAGGCAATTCTTGGAACTTTTTATTGAAAAACAATATTATGAATAACACCTAACAGGTAACAACAAAAATATAATGATTCTCCAAGCAAAACTCATATTATGTGATGAATAAAAATATAGCTCCAAGTAAAATATACCGATAGTGTTGAAGACGAAAGAGGGGATGCCTTCCGGGGCATCCCAAGGCTTAGACGCTTGAGTGTTCCTTTAATATTACCTTGGGGGTTCCTTGGGAATCCCCAATCTTGGGTTCTTGTCACTCTTTATTCCCCTCATATAGGTATCTCACCCAAAACTTGAAAACTTCAATCACACGAAACTTAATAGAACTTTGTGAGAAGGGTTAGTGTAATAAAGATAAATCATTCACTTAGGTACTGTCAATACAAGATTCATAATTTTCCCCCCATGATACCTACTGTATTATATAATTCCCATAATTTATATTACTCAATATAAGCTATAGGAACACTTGAAACAAGCAAACTATGCGTGCAAAACAGAATCTGTCAAAAACAGAATAGTCCGTAAAGATCTGAATGATCACCATACTTCCCTAACTCTAAAACTTCTGAAAAAATATTAAATATCACATAATTTTCATAGAAATGTTGTGTAAAAATTTCAGAATTTTTTGACTCTCCAGTAAAACCAGACAATTCAAATACTAAACGCAAAACTTTCTGTTTTTACATAGAATCAAACAAGCAAGTTTCAACACGATCCCAAAGGCTTTACTTGGCACTTTATTGAAATAAAAGGCATAAAACATGATTACTACAGTATATTAATCATGTTAACACATGAAAACAGAAAGGAAAAGTATTGGGTTGTCTCCCAACAAGCGCTTTTCTTTAATGCCTTTTTAGCTAGGAATGATATTTCAATGATACTCTTCCAAGCCAAATTTTGATGATCAATATATTCATACTCTAAAATATATAAGTGAAGTTCAAAGAGCATTCTTAATAAATATATATTAACCAACATCCAAGATCAAAATATATAAGTGAAGCATACAAAGCATTCTATAAAGCCATATTCAAAAGGTTTAAGTGAAGCACAAAGAGCATTCTATATAGCCATACTCAAAAAATTTAAGTGAAGCACAAAGAGCATTCTACAAATCCGTACTCAAAATATTTAAGTGAAGAATAAAGAGCATTCTACAAATGCATCAAGTACTAGAAGGGAGCATAAAGGAAAAGACAAACATTAAAGACACATATCATGTGAACAAAACAAAAACCAAGGTATACCGATAATTGTTGAAGAATAAAGATGGGATGCCTTCCGGGGCATCCCCAAGCTTAGGTAATTGAGTCTCCTTGAAATATTTACTTGGGGTACCTTGGTTATCCCCAAGCTTGAACTCTTTTCTCTCTGTATTCTTCTTATATCAATACCTCCTCGATCTTCGAACACTTGATTCGAACAAAACTTAACAAAACCCTCGTGAGAGCCATTAGTATAATAAAGAAAATTACTACTTTAAGTACTGTTGTGAACTCATTCCAAATTCATATTGGAATTATAACGACTGTAGTGCAACTTCACCATGGTTCATACCCCCCCCCCCGATACAAGCCATAGATTCATCAAAGTAAGAGAACAATGCATAGAAAACAGAATCTGTCAAAAATAGGACAGTTTGTAGTAATCTGAAACTTCGTATACTTATGTAACTCAAATAATTCTGAACATTTAGGAACAATTAAAAAAAATTCATGGAAGTACTGTGTAAAAATTTCAGAAACTTTTGACGTTCCAGTAAAAAATGTAAATTCACACACTACAGCCAAAGTTTGTGTTTTTGCACT
This sequence comes from Hordeum marinum, assembly GCA_022496015.1. NCBI lineage: Eukaryota > Viridiplantae > Streptophyta > Magnoliopsida > Poales > Poaceae > Hordeum > Hordeum marinum. The sequence goes on from CM039676.1 coordinate 202,227,248, forward strand.
ACACACACCAATCAAGCAATCTAATCATCCTAAAAGTAAATTTTGGCACATTATTTTTATAATACAATGGATATATACAAGGTGATAATTATTTTAAAGAAGCTTCCATGAAAAATTCTACATTGTTTCCATGATCATGAACATAAGTGTTCAAGGTCAACCCTCACTTCTCCAATGCACAACCTTCCAATCACTTCTCTTTTTGAAAAACTTCTGAGGCATAAGAGGCGAGTAATTCTTTTTGTATTTTTTATTTTTGTTTGTTTGTTTCACCCACAACTACAGAAAGTAAAAAGGGAAAACAAAATCTATTTAGTGAAGAAATCAAACAAGCAACACGAGAATATCAACCCCACGCTATTGCTCCCCGGCAACGGCGCCAGAAAAGAGCATGATACTCCCCAAGTGCAAGGAATCATCGTACCAATATCCAAAGGTGGAAGTGATAAGTATGGACTGTCAAACCCACAAGGAGCTAAAGATAAGATCAATATTCTCTCAAGTCCTATCTGTAACTGATACGACTCTACGTACACCAAACGTTTGCTTCCATCTAGAAAAGAGAAATAAAACTACGTTGTGGGTATGAAGAGGATAGCTTTGCATGATATCGGAGAACTAAAATATAAAAATAGTTGCTGTTATCATGATATTACAATATATTACAAATAGCGAGTGTGGAATAATTATGGGTCGGTGTGCGGAATTATCCTAGGTAATTGTTAACAAGATAGGAAATCATTATTGCAATTTTATATGAGGGAGAGGCATAAGCTAACATACTTTCTCTATTTGGATCATATGGACTTATGATTGGAACTCTAGGAAGAATCCGCAACTACTAAAGATCATTAAGGTAAAACCCAACCATAGCATTAAAGCATCAAGTCCCCTTTATCCCATACGCAACAACCCCCTTATTCGGGTTTATGCTTCTCTCACTCAAGCAACCCACTATAAGCGAATCATGAATGTATTGCAACACCCTACAGCGGGAATCCTTCACGTGTGTGTGGCACAGAAGGCACCATAGGACAGCTCCAAAATAAACATACAAGTCAAACCAATCTAGACCATCAATCAACCCAAAGGACAAAAGTAATCTACTCAAAACATCATAGGATGGGAACACATCATTGGATCATAATATGTAGCATAAAGCACCATGTTCAAGTAGGTGATTACAGTAGGGTGCGGGAGAGTGGACCGCTAAAAGGAGATGAGGATGGTGATGAATAAGGTGATGTTGATGAAGACGATCACCACGGCGATGGTTCCCCCGATGGCACTCCGGCACCACCAGGAGAGAGAGGGAGAGGTTCTCCCCCCTTGTGCTCCCTCCTCCATGGACTCCCCCCTCTATGGGGAGAGGTTCTCCCTCTAGTCCTTGGCCTCCATGGTGTTAATGGCCCCTCCGGGACGATGAAGATGGCCTCCAGTGATGGTGACCCCCTCCGGCAGGGCGCCGGAGAGGGCCAAGATTGATTTTTCGTGGCTTTGGAGGTGTGTAGCGGTGGTAACTGCCGATCTAGATTATGCCTTGGGAGTTTTGGAATATTTGAGGATTTATAGAGCTGAGAGGGAAGTCGATGGACTCCCGAGAGGCCCACAAGCCTGGGGGCGCGCCCTAGGGGGGTGAACGCGCCCTTGAGGCTTGTGGTCTCCTCGGCCTTCCTCTCTGGTGACTCTTTGCTCCGGTATTTTTTATATTTTCCAAAAACATTCTCCGTAAACAACACCATGGTAGTTCTGCTGAAAAACAGCGTCAGTCCGGGTTAGTTCTAGTAAAATCATACCAAAATCATATAGAATTATTGCAAACATGGCATGAATACTTCATAAATTATAGATACATTGGAGATGTATCAAGTACTTTTTTGACCAGGAGCGAGGACACGTTCTATGCTTGGTGATATGCCCTTGGAGTCGGATGGACTCATTGGCGTCTACATCTTCTGCATTAGGGACTTTGGGCAAATTTATTGTAATAAAGACTCTATATGAGATTCGTTTAATAAAGCAGATGTGATTGTGCTTTGATATATACATTGATGTACTGTGTTTGTACCAACATGATCTTGGGATGGTACGAAAACACCAAAGACTTGACCATTTCAGGTCGGCTCGCTACACATAATCTCCCCAAGCATAGACTTGGCAATACCAAACTCGAGAAAGTTATGAAAGAAAAGAGAAAATGTTGTATTAAAGGACAGCACAAGAAGTGGTTACCTCCCTGAGATTAAGTTAAAGCAAGGGTTAGACACTTTTACCGTTGAGGTTTAAATAACCTCTCCTTTAATGCACATGGACCATGCTTCTATGATCTCCTCAGTGTAGTCCACTGGCTACCATCCAATAGAACCTACTGAAAAACAATCTAAAAAAAAATAAAGTGTTTTTTTGCTTTTGTTTTTTTTTCAAATGTAGCACATAGGATTAGCAACACAAGTGATAAAAAATATTTGCCTCATAAAGATCGGTTCAAGCACCTTTCTTAAGTCAGTAAACTAAGTCTAGAAGTGTTGACTCTCCTAGGTTGGGATTAAGTGTGTGTGACACAAAATATAAAACACAAGTGTGAAGCTCCTAAGTGCCTATTAAAAAGAGGTTCACACATAAGGTGAGACACTTACTACTAAGCAACTTTTATTTGGGGCAAGGTTCAAAATGGAAAACATTACCGGGTACTCAAAGTTGAAGCTTATCAAACGGAAGCACCCAAGTGGCTTGTGTGGATCTTCATATAGTTGGCACCGTACCATACACATCGCCACATAAGGTTCAAGTCCTTGTGAAAATAACACACGAAATAAAATCATCGTTTCGGTATACGGTCAGAGTTCGTATACCCAACCAAAAAACAGAATATATAGGTTGCTAGAAATTTATTGGTCAAGGAGATTTGAAGGCAATTAGATGAAAGGACATAGCAAATAATTGGTTAGAAATACCCCATCGGCCTCAAACATAAAAAAATGAATCAAATATGGGTATGTTTGCCCTCATACGAGCACACGCATGACCGGGTGTGGCCATAAAGTACATTGTATTTCGCTCTGGAAGTCCATGCCCAGTGTAACCCTTTCATACAGGCACACATACGAGGACAATCGCTCGCATGAAACGCCATATTTTGCTCTATAGGGTTACTCTTAATGGCCACTAGGTCATACGACTGCGCATACGAGCTTGAACGCTCATACGGTAGGTTGTCTTTCGTTCTAGTCCTCTTCTGCTCGTGACCATGATAACCCATCAGTATAGGGGATCACAACAGTCTTTGAGGGTAGTATTTCACCCATATTTATTGATTCGACACAAGGGGAGCCAAATAGTATGTATTGGTCTTAGAAGTTGAGTTGTCAATTCAACCACACCTGGAGTTTCTTTTACAATGAAGTTTTTAGTAGCACGGTAACGAAAGCAACGGGAACAGTAAAAAGCAACAGATTGTATTAATTGTAGCAGCAATAGTAACAAAAGTAAGTTAACGGAAACCAATAATCAAAAAGCATAGGCCGTGGACCAGTGATGGATAATTGACTTGGATGACATTAATCATGTAACAGTTACACACTAGAGCAACACAGAACTAGCTCCAATTCATCAACATAATGTAGGTATGTATTCCTTGTATAGTCATACATGCTTATAGTAAGAACTTGCATGAAATCTTTTTTCCTACCCTCCCATGGAAGCGGGGTGCATAAGGAAACTAAGAGATATTAAGGCCTACTTTTAATATAGAACCCAAAAAAGCATTAACATATGGTGAATACATGAACTCCTCAAACTAAGGTCAACACCAAAGATGATCCCAATTATTGTCACCTTGGGGTCTATTGATCATAAAAAATAATATGTGCATACATCTTGCAAGATATGACCCAAAACTCTCTCATATTCGTGAAAACATAATAAGTTGAGATCTAAAATCATGTAACTCGGGCCCTAGTGACCAGCATTAAGCATAGCAAAGTCATAAGAATATCAATCTCAGAACATAGTGGATACTAGGGATCAATCCTGTGGGGAGCCCAACTCATAACTCGTGATCACTGAATGCACATGTATAGTGATTACAGAGATCAATGCTCATTGAACACATAGAATCTGGATAAACAAGAGTCTTACATCCATTACGTATCGTTTTACTCGAATATGGCATTTATGGCCAAGTCTTCATATGTATGCAGCAGAAATCTTCAACGATAGCGTGGAACCATGACATCAGCCTTAACCCTACAAGCATTCTGATGGAAAGCATCCTAGCTTGCATGTACGTCACCGAGGTACTCTTCATTATATATTGTGCTTTCATGCCTGACCAATAAAATAACCAGTGGCAAGTCAATGAGTACTTTGAATGTACTCGCAAGCAACCCATGTTTGGAACAAGGCAATAACAATGCATGATATAACACTAAGTAGGTAAGTTCCAGAAAGCTAATTTTGAGTGCAATGACATGTTCAATCAACTTGTAAAAGCATGCATCAACAACTTAAAGATATCCATATGATCAAGTTACAAATATCATAAGTAGGGGTTGAACATCTCATGTTCAGTCATCATGTCAAGTCATCTGACTTAGCTCAAGTATCATCTTTCCCACTCTCTCTCTCTCACACACACCAAGTTTGGAAACAATGGACGTAGCCCAAGAGCAGTCATCCAACTGTCATTGACTGTTGACACGGCTATTCGAATAGTTTTACACTCTGTAGAGGTTGCACACTTTACCCACAAGACTCGAGGAACTTCCTTGTCATCCACGGCTCGCGGTATATTACATACTGAACGCACATTTGCTCCCTTGGTGGTTTTGGTAATTAATAACAACATATAATTCATTGAACTAATGTTTCCACCAAGTATATTTCAAGAAATGTTAAATGAAAGGATTGGCAAAAGGAGATTGTGGAGAAACCCCAAGATGCAAGGAAATAGGTTGGCCAAGCTTCAAGCAAGAGGACTCTACATTTTATATTTGTGAGAAATCACTTTGAGTCATAGGAAAGCCAATACTATTAACAGGGGGTAAGGTTTTGTTGGTGAACAATATGCTCAAATGTGCACAAGTGATAGTCACCAAAAACATCCACAAACTCTCCAACCAAAGTCTGTTCTATACCCAACACTCAAAATCGATGCAACCAACTTTCCCACTTTGGTGCCACCGATTCTAGAACCTAGAAAGACTTTGCCAAACCCTAGCCACTTTGGTGCAACCGATTCCATACCGGTGCCACCAAGTTTAGGTTGCCAACTTTCTGTTACGCAAATTCACATTTTCGATCCCACCGAGAATGTTGGATCGGCATCACCGAGATTGGAAATCTAACCATTGGTCACCTTATCGGTGCAACCGAGAATTGTATGTCGGTCCCTCCGAGATTCGAAAGTTGCCACCTTTTGGTCACTTCGATACCACCGAGATTAACACATCGGTGTCACCGAGTTGGTCATTTTGTGTGTCATGGTTGGATTTTTGGGGATGCCTATATATACCCCTTCACCACCACTTGCTCGATAGAGAAGCATTCAGGACTATTCCATACATATCCTATCAGAATTTCTGAGAGAACCACCTACCCTTGTGTTGAGGTCAAGATCTTCCACTCCAATCATATGGATCTTGATTTCTAGCCACCCCAATTTGCTTTCCACCAATACCATCTCTTCTACCAAGCCAAACCTGTGAGAGAGAGATTGTGTGTTAAGGAGTCTATCATCTTGAAGCACAAGAGCAAGGAGTTCATCATCATTATCGAGTCTATTACCTTTTGGAGGGTGGTGCCACCTAGATTGGTTAGGTGTCGCTTGGGAGCCTCCTACTTCGTGTTGTGGAGTGAACCAAGAAGTTTGTAAGGGCGAGGAGATCGCCTACTTTGTGAAGATATACCCATAGTGAGGCTAGTCCTTTGTGGACGGAAGCCGTTATGGAATAGTCAAGGTTGCTACTTCGTGGACCCTTTTGGGTGGAGCCCTTCGTGGACACTCATGACCGTTACCCTCCGTGGGTTGAAGACTCCATAAACATGGATGTATGATAGCGCCACCTATTGGAACCACAGGAAAAATCATCGTGTCTACAATTGTGTTTGATCTTCCTACCCTATCCCTTCTATACATGCTTGTTGTTACTTTCTGCTGCTATATACTCTTAGACTTGCATGTGTAGGGTGTAGTTGACTTTCCATGCAACACTAAAAACTGTCAACCCTAAAACTTGGCATAGGCAAAACCTTTAATTGGTCAAGTAGTCTAATCACCCCCCTCTAGACCTACTTTCGGTCCTACAAGTGGTATTAGAGCGTTGGTCTCCATTGCTTAGGTCTCACAACCTAGGAGAAGTATGGCGTCTAGTGAAGGAAGTTATCACCGTAGAGGTCCATACTTTGATGGTACTAATTTTGCTAGTTGGAATCATAAAATGAAAATGCATGTTCTTGGTCATAACCCCGCCATTTGGGCAATTTTTCATGTTGGCTTGCAAGGTGAGTTCTTTGCGGATGGAAGGGAACCAGATCGTGAAGCGACCGCGGATGAATTGAAGATGTTGCAACTCAATGCTCAAGCATGCGACATTCTCTTCAACTTCTTATGCCCCGAAGAATTCAACAAAATCAGCCGTCTTGAGAATGCAAAAGAGATTTGGGATACTTTGGTTGATATGCACGAAGGTACCGAGTCCGTGAGAGAATCCAAGTTAGATGTTCTTCAAGGTCAGCTTGACAAGTTTAAGATGAAGGATCGTGAAGGAGTCGCAGAGATGTACTCTAGGATAGCTCTCATCACCAATGATATTGCCGGCTTAGGAAGCGAAGAAATGACCGACAAATTGGAAGATACTTAGAGCTTTGTATGAGAGATACAACACCGTGTGCACATTAATCCAAATGATGCCAAACTACAAAGATCTCAAGCCTACAGAAGTCATTGGAAGGATTGTTGCTCATGATATGACACTCAAAGATAAAGAAGAGCTTCATCACAAGTCTAGCAGTGCTTACAAAGCCACAAGTGATGCTCCCGCAACTTCAGGCAACAACCTTGTCACCAATGAAGAGATAAGCCTCATGATCAAGAAATTCAACAAGTTCTACAAGAATAGAAGCAAAGAAACAAACTCCAACTCAAGATATGAAGAGATGCGTTCGTCAAGTCATGATCGAAATTGCTACAGTTGTGGGAAGCCCGGACACTACTCAAATGAATGCACGACTCCCTACAAAAGGAGAGAAGAGTCACCTCGAAGACGAAGCTCAAGGAATGAATCACCACAAAGAGAGAGAAGTATTAAAGATGATCATTATGAACGAAGACACTCAAGGAGAAGTAGAGATTCATAGAAGAAGGACAGGCACACCAAGAGCTACACAATAAGAAAACATCAAGCTCATGTTGGTGAATGGGTTTCAGGCTCCGACTCCGACAACCACTCTAAGAGAAGCTATCACTCCGACTCCCACTATAGTCAAGATGAAGGTGTTGCCGGAATTGCTCTAGTGACTACCAACTCCTACGATCTATCTGATTCACCAAATGAAGAGAGTGGAAGTTGCTTCATGGCTAAAGGCCCCAAGGTATCACACCCCGAGTATCTTGATTTTGATAGTGATGAAGATGATTTACTTTGTGATGATGACTTGCTTTGTGATAAAACTAGTGATATTGATCAAAATGAACTTGATAATTCTCATGCTAGTCAAGATAAGTCATTTGATGATAAGATGAAAATAGAACAACTAACTAAAGAACTAAGCACTCTTAAGTTAGCTCATGAATCTACTCTCGAAGATCATAGAGAGCTTGTCCAAACTCATGAGAAGCTACGCTTTGAGAAGCTCAACTTGGAGCAAGAGCATGAGTTTCTCAAAGCCATCAAGGACGATCTCCGAAAGAAGACCTCATCTTATCTAGCCAAACGACTACACTTGTCTACTTTCATGCCTCAAGTTAAAACTAAGCAATCTAGTAACAAAGGCAAGAAAGGTTCTTCATCTAGTAGCAACAATAAAAATTCTAAGCCCAATGATGTTGCTTCTAGTAGTTCTATTAATTCCACTAATGATGATTCTCTTAGCCAAGTCACACTTGAGCAAGAAAATGCTTTATTGAAAGGAATTACAGAAAAGGGTATCTACAAGAGTCTTGCCGGATGTAAGCAATTTGAGGAAATTGTACGCAAGCACGGAGGATACCAGAAGAATCATGGTGTTGGGTACTTCAACGCTAATGGAGTTGAGTGGGAAGAAGGTCAATATCCCAAGCCCAAGTTCGTTCTTCAAAAGGAGAAGTATGAAAATACTCTTCCCAAGGGTACAAACACTCAAGATGACCTTCCACCACAGGACCGCAAGCTCAAGGGCAAGAACAAGCTTCAAGAGGACATTGACTCATATGAAGATGAATCCCTAGCTTTGGTGGAGTGGGTTCCCAAGGCTACTTCAATCTCAACTACTACAAAGGCTACTTCAACACCAAGGATCCCCATCAACTTGATGTGGGTTCCCAAGAAGAAGAACTAGTAAGTTCTTGAGGGGTGACTCCGCCAATGAAATTCACTCACATTCATTATTGGCAAGAAGTTTTTGCACTCAACACCAACTCAATGCAATAGTTCAAGGAGTCATACATTCCCTCAAAGGTAAGCAAGGGACAATCAACAAACCAATGGACATCATAACACATGCTTTGCACTCCATGTCCATAGATATCCTTGTATTTGTCTCTTGTGTGTTGGGACTAACCCATGCAAGTGAGAGGAGTAAGGAAACAACAAGGATGCTCCCAATTCTTGGTGATCTTCATCAACATTGAGCATCCACAACTACCTCACCAACATGAAGTCTTCATCGACAAAACCCAAGGTTAGTTTATCCCTCTTATGGGGGGTGTCACATTAAGGGGGAGCTTTACTCTAATTCTTGAGTCGAAGCATCTCTTAGTATGTGACAACATTAAATACTTTATGAAAAAGTGGTAACCCCACTTGTGCTTAAACAATGAGTATGACCTATGATCAAGTACTCTTACTTGGCTCCTAAGTCAAATACTCATATATAGATGACTTTGTCATCGCCCAAGTGCTTGTTAGATGCTAGCGTGTTTGTGCATGTTCGTCATGATTTCTTTTGACATCTTATTGTGTGAGCATGTTGGTCTGCATTTATTTTCTCATTCGAGGACATCCAATTGTTGCTATTTGGCTTTTGATTTATCTTTTGCCAATTGGATGGACAAGAATGCCTAGGACCACTCTTTAGCTATCTATGCTTTCTCACCTCATATTCCATTCATGCTGCATCACAAAATTTGAACAAGTGCTTTTCGATCCCTCTGTGTGTGGAGCACTTGGAGTTCTGTATCGACAAGGACTGACCATTAAAACCTCCCAAGTGCAACTCGGTGGAACCAACCCCGCAATCTCAGTATCATCGATTGCCTAGGGTTGATCTAGTTTTTCAATCTTGGTATCACCGATTCCATTTTCTAGGTTACACCGAGTGTCCCTATCAGCTGACAGATGGGGCACTCGGTGACACCGAAAACTTAGAATCGGTGTCACCGATAGTGGTGGGTATATAACTCTGGACCCTAACATTTTGAAATTCCATCTTCATACGTCGCACTCCAAAACCCTAAGCTGCCGCCCCAAAGACCCCTGGTCATCGCCCTTGACATCCCGAGCTCCTCCGTCGTTGGGAATTGCCGCCGTCAATGTAATCTTCACCAACATCACCGCCATAGAGGATCCGTGGCAAGCTAGGGTACAGATTCGATCTCTAGTGTGCTCCCATTCTGATTCTTGCGCATTGGACCTAGTTTTCTCTATAAGCCACCTATTGCTCATACATCTATCCACTAGAAATTGCATAAACTCGAGTTAGATGGATTTTCTAGGGTTTTGCCGTCCGCCCGATAAATCTCGGTGGAACCAAAACGAAAATATCGGTCTCACCGATATGCTTTTCTGTGTGGCTGAGAACTGACTCCGTGGAACCGAGTGGCTCTTTTCGGTCCTACCGAAAAGGCTGCCAAGTTCTTGTTAAGGAGTTGGTCTGTCTCTGCCCCACCGAAAATTTCTTTTCGGTTGAACCGATATCTATTTGACAGATTGCAAAACTTTTGAAAACTCATTGCTCAATTTTCAAAATCCAGCCTCATTTTGTGATGAATCATCTCCTTCTGCTCATCTACACTCTATTCATAGGGTCATCATGTCAGGTTCTGAAGACAGTCAGAACAGGTCACAGCAGAGAGCAGACATGAGTTCAGGCACAAGCCCAGAGCCCAGTTCATTCTCAGATCTAGGCACCCCCAGCTCTCATGGGTTGCCCAAGGTTGCCACTAGAACCAGGAAGAGGTTGAACTCAGATGAAGAGGATTCAGACTTTGTGCCTGAGGAGATTCTTGCTAAGAAGCAAGAGAAGGCTGCCAAGAAAGCTGCAACTGAAGCTACTTCCTCAAGAAGGGCTGTCAGCAAAATATATGCACCAGCTTCTACCTTCAAGGTCCATGAGACTGCCAGAGCAGCAATGTCTGTTGAGATCCCCAAGAGAGCTATGCCCAAGAAGGCAGGAGAGAAAAAGGCCAGGAAGAGGATCATTCATGTGACTGGCAGGCCTACCTCCATGTTTGAGGATCCTGAAGAAGCTGCTGCTGCTGAAGAATAGGAGGTTGAGCTAGCTACAAAGGCTCCTCCCAAGAAGAAGTCAAAGAAGTTGATGTCTGATGCTATGCCTAAAACCAGCACATCCAAGAAGGGTGCTGAAAAGCCCAAGAGGACAACCAGACAAATTCCAGCTTCTGAGAAGAACAAAGGGACTGCCTCCAGAGCTGAAGCTGATGATGATCTGACAAGATTAATGAAGCTCGGACCACACCTCCCAGTTCATAATGCTAGCTACCCACTAGTTGAGGACATGAAGAAGAGGAAGGACTCAGGACTAAGGGCACGGAGAGCTATTGATCCTTATGCCCAGAGGAAGAAAACAGCTATGGATTATAGGTTATATACCAGAGAGCAGCAGGACTTCTATGAGATTGTGCTCTTTGACAAGAGTCCAGCTGTCAGCGATATGCGATACATTGATTGGAAGTACATCAAGGAGAATGAGGACTACTTTCCAAGTGTCCAGGACAACTTCCATTGCATAGGTCTTGATGAGTTCGTTGGCAGAGAATTCACAGCATGGAATGACGAGATGATCATGAAGTTCTACTCTGCTGCACACTTCTACGGAGATGGTAGAATTGTGTGGATGACTGGAGGTGCAAGATATGAATCAATAGTGGAAGAATGGGCTGAGATCTTAGGAGTTCTTAAAGCACAGGATGGTGACCTAGATGTCTACTCAGAATCCAAGGATAGTCACAATGTTATGGCCAATATGTACAAGGAGATCCCTGCTGACAAAGTGAAGTCTCACCAGCTAGGGTCTATTTACTTTCTCCAGGCTGGCCTACGCACTATCAACACCATTCTGAGGCATACCCTGATGCCCAAGTCCGGAGATGACAAGATGATCTGAGGCCACTCCATCAACTTGTTGATCCACCTTGACACTCACACCAGGATCAGAGTCATGGACTTGATTGTAGAGACAATCAAGAGGGTTGCTGCTGACCAGAAGCGCTCATGTTGTTATGCACCCTACATCCAGATGCTCATAAACTCAAGACTGGAGAAGCACATATTTGCCCTGGATCACCCACATTTGCCCCTACAGCCAGATCTCGAGGACAATGTTGTGGTGATGGACGCTGATCATCCCACTTCAGCTACAGCTCAAGCAGAGGTAGAGGCAGCACGAGCCACTAGTGCTCAAGCCTCTCGATCTAGGAGAGAGCAAATGGGTCTGTTGAGATCATCAGTTCAGGGCATGCAAAAGGACATTAAGGGGATTCTGGACAACCAGAATAGCCTTGTCAGGATCTTTGAGACTAGAATCAAGACCCTTACTGATAAGGTGGACGGGCTGACGAAGATAGTCACAGAACTTCAGCATGAAGTTGACTCCATGCAGATCCCTCGGGTCTCTTCTAATTCAGATGAGGATGAGGATGATTCACCTCTAGGGCCAGGCACTTAGTTCACTACTCAGGCCAGATCAGCCATAGTGCCAGCTCCAACAGCTCCATCAGCTCCATCAACATCAGCTCCGTTAGTGACCACTCCAACTCCATCCATGACGTCTGCAGAAATCTTCGCCGACGCTGTCATCTCGACTCCTTCATCAACAATAGGAGGATATATGCCCAAGAACGCTTAGATATATGCCTTTGAACTTTTTGGTAACTTGTTGCCAAAGGGGCAGAAGTGTATATAGATCTTTAGGATTCGAGCGAGAGAGCAATTCGTTTTTTATTGCTTTTCAAAAACATTTGGTTCTTTTGGTTTGATGTGAGATACGTGTGTGTTATGCTACTATGTTATTGTGGGTGATGCTACTATTTCCTATCATCTTAATGCTCATGGGATGATTATTCACCTTTGTTTGATTGTGTTGTGCGTTGTTATTCATTCTAATTATTCTAGCACACCACCAAGTTGTATGTGACATGGAATAAGTGCCCCATATACCTAATCGGTTGTGCATTTGCATTCAAACGCAAATTCAAAATAATGCACAAATTTAGGGGGAGCTCTTGCTTATCACATACTTCTCAAAGCGATGATTAATTTCATTGATTTTATCATATGTCGAAGCTTTGATCTATATGTTGTCATCAATTACCAAAAGGGGGGAGATTGAAAGCACATTTGCTCCCTTGGTGGTTTTGGTAATTAATAACAACATATAAGTCATTGAACTAATGTTTCCACCAAGTATATTTCAAGAAATGTTAAATGAAAGGATTGGCAAAAGGAGATTGTGGAGAAACCCCAAGATGCAAGGAAATAGGTTGGCCAAGCTTCAAGCAAGAGGACTCTACATTTTATATTTGTGAGAAATCACTTTGAGTCATAGGAAAGCCAATACTATTAAAAGGGGGTAAGGTTTTGTTAGTGAACAATATGCTCAAATGTGCACAAGTGATAGTCACCAAAAACATCCACAAAATCTGCCACCAAAGTCTGTTCTATACCCAACACTCAAAATCGGTGCAACCAACTTTCCCACTTCTGTGCCACCGATTCCAGAACCTAGACAGACTCTGCCAAACCCTAGCCACTTCGGTGCAACCGATTCCATACCGGTGCCACCAAGTTTAGGTTGCCAACTTTCTGTTGCGCAAATTCACTTTTTTGGTCCCACCGAGAATGTTGGATCGGCATCACCGAGATTGGAAATCTGACCATTGGTCACCTTATCGATGCAACCAAGAATTGTATATCGGTCCCTCCGAGATTCGAAAGTTGCCACCTTTTGGTCACTTCGGTAGCACCGAGATTAACACATCGGTGTCACCGAGTTGGTCATTTTGTGTGTAACGGGTTGGATTTTTGGGGATGCCTATATATACCCCTTCACCACCACTTGCTGGACAGAGAAGCACTCAAGACTATTCCATACCTATCCTACCAGAATTTCTAAGAGAGAACCACCTACCCTTGTGCTGAGATCAAGATCTTCCACTCCAATCATATGGATCTTGATTTCTAGCCTCCCCAAGTTGCTTTCCACCAATCCCATCTCTTCTACCAAGCCAAACCTATGAGAGATAGATTGTGTGTTGAGGAGTCTATCATCTTGAAGCACAAGAGCAAGGAGTTCATCGTCATTATCGATCCTATTACCTTTTGGAGGGTGGTGCCTCCAAGATTGGTTAGGTGTCGCTTGGGAGCCTCCTACTTCGTGTTGTGGAGTGAACCAAGAAGTTTGTAAGGGCAAGGAGATCGCCTACTTCGTGAAGATCTACCCATAGTGAGGCTAGTCCTTTGTGGACGGAAGTCGTTATGGAATAGTCAAGGTTGCTACTTCGTGGACCCTTTTGGTTGGATCCCTCCGTGGACTCTCGCGACTGTTACCCTCCATGGGTTGAAGACTCCATAAACATGGATGTACGATAGCGCCACCTATCAGAACCACGGGGAAAATCATCGTTGGTACAATTGCGTTTGATCTTCCTACCCTATCCCTTCTATACATGCTTGTTGTTACTTTCCGCTGCTATATGCTCTTAGACTTGCATGTGTAGGGTGTACTTGACTTGTGACTTGCCATGAAACACTAAAAAATGTCAACCCTAAAATTTGGCATAGTCAAAACCTTTAATTGGTCAAGTAGTCTAATCACCCCCCCCTCTAGACCTACTTTCGGTCCTACACATACCCGAGGTAAGCACCCGAACAACGCCTTTCCCTTGACACCACTAAACAAAGAGTCCACTCATTGGAACACAGCCCACATGATGTACATCACAAGTATCATCCATGAAGGGACCAACGGTGTGCCCAGTGTCTGTGAAAACAGCCCATGATCGTCCATTCCGGCACGACCCCATATCGAGAGTGACGAGGTCACTCCCGCCACTAGTAATGCGGGCTCTCTACTAGCATCGACCAAAGTGATCAACAAAACCCCTTCCCATATAGGGGTAGAGTGGTTGTACATGTAAGGTTGGAGTAATGGTCGCAACTTAAACCAATCCATTTTCGGAAACAACACACTCACTTGCCTCGGTACACCAGTTCTTTCTCAAGTGGTTACCTAGCTCAACCCCATCTCCCTCAGGCATTAGTGGTACCCGGCGGGGTTTTCGAGAAGTCTTTGAAATCATTTCCTTTCCGACACCATGCATATTCTCATCCCATTTGTGTAGCAACTACTTAGCCTCCTAACTATTTCCCACCTCCATAACCCTCATAGGAAGGTAGGGTCATGCACAATGCAAGTATCAATGAGGAAAGTAATGGAGGTAACCCACCATGGTGGTCACCGTTTCATTCATGATTCTATACAGATGAAGTGCTATATTCCATGCAAAAAAGGGTTTCTTAAACATGGTCAAATGGTTGCTTGCCTGGGTTAGCAAAGTTTTCGAGGTCTTCTCAAGCTTCTGGTCCAACTCCGAGCACTCCGTCTATTTCGTCAACTACCGTAAAAAACAACCATAATAAGCAACACCACAAGAAGAAAATAAAATTGCTCTATAAATAGGAGTTTTATTTCTCTTGGACATCTCTTGTCATAAGAAAATTTCCTAAAGCGGCTCTACTGGAGTTGGATCAATGAGGATTTTTGAATGGTGGAAATGGAGGTATTAATGGTCTTGTGAAAAGTCTACGGAAAATATTTTTATAAAAACGATTTGATGCACCTACTAAATAGGGCATTATTTTAGAAACATTTAGGAAGTGGATTCACTGGATTTTGGAGTTGAGATAATTTCCTATGAATTTCTTAAGATAAAATAAATGGAAAGTGGGGCCTTTTATTTGATCTAGTAGAAACATAGCATAGAAAAATGTTAACCATGGCTAGATAATTAGTGCATGATATATAGAGTACCTAGAAATTGGAATCACTCCATTTGGATTTGATTTGGATGTTTTAAGAATTTTACAAATTGGGATTTGAATAATACGAATTTGAATATGTATTGGACCTGTGCAGGAACTTGTGGTGGAAAAATATAAAAGTTGCATCATTAAATAGGTTGGAATTTTAAAAAATGTGGGAGTTGGAATCATGTCATTTGGGCATACATTTATCTCTGTGGAATTTTTGCAAGTTGCTAGAAAAAGGAAAAAAGATAAACAAAATGCCACCGAGTGGCAGGGCCAGAACAGACCCAGTTGGGCTGGGCCTCGGTCCACGCACACTGGTTGGCGGTCAGGAGGGCA
The DNA here is from genome assembly GCA_022496015.1 of Hordeum marinum. Lineage (NCBI taxonomy): Eukaryota > Viridiplantae > Streptophyta > Magnoliopsida > Poales > Poaceae > Hordeum > Hordeum marinum. The sequence continues at coordinate 202,243,048 of CM039676.1, forward strand.
CGTCAAAGGTGGGGTGGAGGAGTATGCCTCCACTTGTCGCGCCGCACCTCGGGTCAAACCCGACAGGCGGGTCCGGGGGTAGTGGTCAGTGGGAGAGAGGGGAACAGGAGGATGATAGACGGGCCCCACCCAGGGTAGTCTTCAACTTCAAGACAAGGAAGGGAGAGAGCTCACTAGCGGCATTTCTGGCAGCGGCTCGAGGCGCCGAGAACACAGGCGTGCTCAGGAGGCTCGAGCTCTTCCAATGGAGGTGGAGTTCGTCACCAGCACTAAAGGTTTCGTCAAAGACGACGGACCGAAGCGACGGGGCTCTGACTCGAGGACAAGTTGCTCGCCCTAGGTTGCCATTGGAGGAAAGAGGAGGGGGAACGGGGTTAGGGACGTTCAGGGACCTCGGCGAGCCGAGGTGACGGGGCCTCGGTTGATACCAAGTGTAGAAAGTTTCGGAGGCTCTTCGGGAGCTGTAGGGGCTCGATTGGGTGCGGGAGGGGGGGCTAGAGGGGGGACGAGGGCTCGGGGAGGCCCTTAATGAGCCGGGCGCTAGAGCACCATGGGATGCATCCACAGTCATAACACTAGAGCTGCTAGGGGTCATGGGGGCGCTCTGGGGCTTGTATATGGCCTTTGTTGGTGCAGTCTGGGGTCGGGAAGAGGACGAGGGTAAGCTGGGGTAAGCTCCTGGTGGGTCCGGAGCACGGGCGTGTACTGGCCGGACTAGGAAGCCACACGCATGCGCTACAGAGGTCATCGGAGAGAGAGAGAGAGAGAGAGAAAGAGAGAGACAGAGAGAGAGAGAGAGAGAGAAGAGAGGGGCAGCATGTTAGCGTATCCCGGATGCCGAGGGGGCCTCAGGGGACATGGTCCGATCACCCAAGGCTGTCAGGGGGGCTTGGCATGGGCGTGCTATAGTTCGGGGGCACAATGTAGCGCGCTCTAGAGCGATGTTTTGTCATGCCAAGCTTGCCTCATGTGCCCTGGGCATTCCCTGGATTGTCCTCTAGCTGCTGGTGCATGCATAGATTCTCTTTGGATGCTTGGGATCTAACGAGGGGGGAGAGGTAAAAGGAAATGGGGAGAGAAGCTTCTGTCAAGGTGAACTAGAGAGGTAACTAGGGTTTTTACCCACCGCAATCATTGAACCAGAGCTGAAGTTTCTTACTGGTGGTGCAAGGTAACTATAAGGGTCCATGGTAGAAATTGGGGTGAAGAAAAGGAGTAGAAGAGGTCAAAACAGAAGATTTACCAAATCAACATAAGGTGTTTGATGCTTGTTTGGTCTAGCAAAAATATTCTCCTTTCTATAATATTTGATAGGGGTAAATAGTAGATAGAAATGAGGTGGATCACAAAGTTTGAGTTTATTTTAAGAAAGTTTCCAATGTAACTTTGGCAATCCCTAGAAATTAACAGAATCAGGTTTGCCTAGATCCAGTCATGCTATTCCATTCTCCTTGATGCACCACTTGGTGTGATGGTCTCATTTGGAGATTAGACCATCCCCACAAAATTTGACATCAAAAGGAGACAGTTGGCAATTTAGAGTTGCTCAAATTTGGATCTGGACAAGAATGGTTTTGGGGTACTTTTGTGAACAAAAACAATTTGGATTGGTATGAAACTTTCTAAGGTCATCACATTAGGTGTATGTGACTTGCTAGAATTTTCCTGGATTTATTCGAGAATATTTCTTATAGAAATATTTCAAATGTTTGAAATATGCAGAAAGGGTTTTGGAGGTTTTCGTCCAATGTTGTGAACATGACCATGTGTTGAAACTCATATATATGGAAAAATATATGTCCATGGAGTTTCCCTAAATTTTCTCAAATATTTTAGAAGTATCAAAATATATTTTTCCTATAAAAGACCATTTCTGGCCTTAAAGAAAATCTTTTAAATAAAATATGAAAAGAATCTTTAAAATAATGGTTTTTGGTTTTGGGGAAGTCTTATATACTATAGGTCTTAAATAGAATCTTTTGGGCAAAACAATCCACACAATTTGAGGACTTGTAGTACAAACCTCAATTCAGGGGGTTTGGAAGACCTAAATTGAATAAATGATTTTTGGACAAAATAATATTTTATAAAAATAGTTTTTATTCCTATACACTTGGCATGATCATTGGGCAGAGGGTTTGGATCAAGTAGATGAGTTTTGAGAGTAGGATTAAGTTTATGACTCAAAGCACAAGCAAGCAATCAAGCAATCATCAATCAAGTCAAGCATCACGAGCACAGAAAAAGTTTTTGTTGGCCCTAATTTTTTATTCATGTTTACTTAGTCGTGAGGCAAAACACAAGGTGTGACAAATCCATATCAAAATAACCCAATTACATGAAAAATCTCATCCAATCCCATCATCGTCCAGCAGGCCTACAAAGGAATTACTCACTCCCAATGGTAAGTGTCACGAAATTGTTTATGTAGAAGGGCTGATGATGATGATGGTGATGAATTCCCCTCTCTGGGACCCCAAACGGACTCTAGGTCAGCCCTCTTGAGGAAGAACAAGATGTGGCGGCGGCTCCGTCTCGTAAAACGTGATGAAAACGTCTCTCCTATTTTTTTCTCAAAGATTATGAATATGTAGGCTTGGTATTAGGGTAAATGGAGCCACGTGGGCCTCACAAGGTAACAGGGCGTGCCCAGGGGGTGGGCGCGTCCTATTGCCTTGTGGGCAACTGATGGCCCCCCTTTAGTGGATCTTCGCTCCAATATTTTTATATATTCCAAAACAAGAGAAAAAAAAGTGTTTGTAAAAGTAGATACATTGGAGACGTATCAACTCCCCCAAGCTTAACTCATTGCTTGTTCTCGACAAACTAAAAGTGATAAACAAAACTTTTACAAACTCTTTTGTTCTCGTTGTTATATATATATATATCACAATCCCATAGTTGGATCATCTTGTTACATTAGAGAGATTATACACTATTTATTTCATATTTTTTGATAACTTTTAAACCGTTAAAAGTTTAGACAACTTAAACAAGTTCTATGGCAAGCTATGCTAGACACAATTTTTCCTATATATATAACTCAATGGTCAGGTTTTCAACAAAAAATATGAACTAACCATGTCAGCGATAGCAATTAGGACTCACATTTACTCATTTCCATAACATAACCAACTAGCGAGAAATAATAAGATATCTCGGATGCCAACAATTTTTGAAAACAGTCATGGTATAATATGATAACATGGTATCTGGCTAGTCATTTCTGACACCGCAAAACGTAAATGTAGAGCACCTCTGAGGTTCAAGTAGTGACTAAACATTGTAATTCAGCATAGAAGAGATCCAGTCATGCCAACATCCAACATTAACTAGACTCATTCAATAAAAATTACAATAGCGCTCTCAAGACTGGTGCTTTTGATAAGAGGGCGATGACTCAACAATAAAAGTAAATAACATGAAAGTAAATAGAAAGGTCCTTCATAGAGGGAAGCATTTGACTTGCAGAGGTGCCAGAGCTCATGGTTAAAACAAAGATAAAAGTGTTTTTTTGGGTGATGTGACTTTCCTGTCAACATCATGACAAAGGATTTCAGTATCTTCCATGTTAAACGCACTATGCGGTTCCCAAACAGAAATGTAAAGTTTACTCCCATCTACCATACACACACAAGCCATGGCTGGTCGAATCCATGGGTGCCCTCCAACATTAATATTTTCATGGGAGTTTTATTTATTTATTTTTGATTATTAAGGACTAGGCATCCTTTTTACCAGCCTCTCTCATGCAATGACAAGTGAATAAAGACCGTCGTGAGAATAACACGCTTAGCATGGAAGATACTGACTGTCCCGTTGCTCCATGAGCGGTACGAGCACACAAAACATATATTTATTTGAAGGACTTGAGGTAGTACATGAAAATTTACTTGGAATGTCAAGGTAATACCACATATAGGTAGATATGGTGGACTCATATGAAGCAACTTTGGAAGCAGCATCCCCGCTTAGTATAGATGAAGGCTAGCAAATAGATAGGGAAGCGACCACCTAGAGAGCGACAATTGTCATAATCATGCATTACAACTATTTAATATTGAATATTAGCATGAGTAGGATATAAACACTCTGAACATAAATATCATGAAGGTTGTATTTGTTTTGGATCAACTACATGTTTGTAAATGTGCCAAGTCAATCTTAGTCGAATCACTCATAGGAGGATACCATGCTAACATACTACATCACAACAATTTTAATGCATGTTGACACACAAGATAAATCATTATCAACTCCTAGATATTTAAGCATGGCATGAGCAACTATAATCTCTAATTTTCATCACAAACATGCTTACTCATAATATGTTGAATCAAGAGCGACTGAGCTAAACATATGTACAAAAACAGAAAACAAGAAGAGTTCATACCAAATTCCTATCCCGCAATCACTTCATCAAAATATCGTCATTATTTCCTTTCACTTGCACAACCGAAGGATGTGACGGTAATAATAGTGCAAGTGTGTTTTGGACTGAGCTCGAATCCGCAAAACATTTATTCATAGGAGAAGACAATGTAACATTGGATCTTTGTTAGCTCCCCACAATATAGCATGTGAGAGCCACTCAACATTTTCATCATGGTTTTGTCCTCTCGACAACTCAAAAAAAGAAAATAATTTTAGAGAAACACATTGTAATATTTCTGGAATTTTTAGTTTTTATGAAGAAAGCAAATTAACGAAGTAAAAATGAAAAGCGAGAAAAACTATTTACACAGGAAAGCTCCGAACAAGCAAGAGAAGAAATGAGAAATATTTTGGGGTTTTATTTTAATAATACAAACTAAATAAACAAGAAAGAAAAACCGAAGAGAGGCGAGAAATTTTTTTGGTTTTTTTGGAAGTTTTTCAAACACAGAAGAAGAAAATGACATACACTAATATGGATATATAATGAAAAAGGATGAACACCGACAATTGACATGAAATGTGTGAGCATGAATGTAATGTCCGTGAGAAATATGTACTCCCCCAAGCTTAGGCATTGGCCTAGCTTGGTAGTCGCCATCCTTGGTCTGGATAATAATCAAAGTGATAGCTCGTCGAGGCGTTCCGTGCTGCCTCCTCAACCAAAGGAGCGACCTCCACTGCTGCATTGTACTCATGTGTGTCTTTCTCATATATGAAATATCTCAGTTTTCCCTTAAAGTCTAAAAGAACAGGCGCATGCAAAATTATAGAGACGATATTGTATTTATCAAATGTAAAGTTATAATCATATTTATGAGTCTTGTCCTTGATAAAATCATGGTGTCGCATTGCCTCAAAGTCTAGGTATTTATCAGGTAATATATGATCATTGGGTCGAGGCAAGACCCCTAACTTGGTGGTGAAATGAGCGGCATAAATTCCTGCATATAAACCTCCATCACCCATATTATGGTGCAAATGACGGGCAATGATTTCCCTAAGGTTATATCGTCTAGTTCCTGTTAGAGAGGGGTGAATAATGCTAATTCAGGAGCGGGCATCAAACTGCAATCTTGTTTACCAACAATGCATTTCCCGTTGGACAGTGCAAAGTAACGAATAGAGGAGAATTGAATACTTTTTATTCTAGCTTGCATAACTCCTCTATCCTCACCATTGCAAATACTTCTAAGAAACATTTCATAATCAAATTTTTGCGGTTCACTAAGTGAATCCCAATATGGTATTTTGCATGCATCACATAATACTTCTAGAGACATACCAAATGATCTATCATAGATATGAAATAAAACTCTAGAAGTCCAGGAATGGTACTCAAACTTTTATGTGAACGAGTGGGTGAGATTATAATGTTGACTACACTTATCTGCGAGGAAGGTGGTGAGCTCAGTGTTATGAATATATTGATCAAATTCTTCCTTAGAACATGTGCCCACCATAAACTCGTTACATGGACACCAACATGATTTAGCTTCGGCGATTCGCACTGAGCTTGCCCCTTGATTCAATGTATGCTTGTCCACCGAGATTTCGCTAGAAGACACACCAGGGGACCCTCCTTGAAGAAATCCTCCTAAATATGTTCATTTTCCTAAGGACAATTTTTTGAAATTTTTGGACTACAAAATCATGTCAACAAAACTTTGTAACATTGGTAGAACCTAGTCATATGGATGCCTCGAGGTCATATCAAGCATTCAAAATACTTGTAACTCAAATAATTCAACATCCAAGCTCATTTTCAGTAGCACCAAGTGCAGAAAAATATGCAAAATATAATCAACTAAAGCAAAAACTAATTGGAGCAATGGAGGAGTCACATACTAAGGAGAAATCCCTCAAAATAGTTTCAAAAATGGAGTTCTGAGCAAAGAGATCGAATATCTTTGGTTTGGGAGAAAGAACATAGGAGACAGAGCAACCAAGAATTTTTTTCTAGACGAAATAGATGATGTGGGCTGAAGGAATAAGTGAGTGGGTCCCTGTGGGACCCACAAGGCATCTTGGTGCGTCCATGGGGGGTGGCCGAGCCATGTTGCCTTGTGGGCAACAGGTGCACCCCCATGGGATATTTTCAACTCCATAAATTCTTAAATATTCTATAAAAATTCATGTTGAAATTTTATGACATTATGAGCACTTTTATTTTGGGATTATTTTTCTATTGTACGGTTTATTGAGAAAATAGGGAAATCATGGCATTTTTATTTATTAAACTATAATTAATAGAGAGCAAACTAAAGTTACAAAGAGTTGTGCCTACTAAATTTATCGACCACATGCCTCTCAAAAAGAATCCATTAACAAGGTTGATCAAGTCTTATTAACGAACCGTTTTCGATTGACATGAAACCAATTTTTTTCGTATGACACTAAGTTACCTCAATGGGAATATGCATTTTCCCAACAATAAGAATATCATATATCTTCTTAATAGTAGGGTGAGGAAATTTCAACTCTCCAAAAGTGATTGTTGCCATTTGCTCAATAGAATTGATATTATTCACCACAACTCGTTTATTTGGAAAGTATACAATGTGTTGATTTCCATTAACATGAAAAGTAAGCTTGCTTTTGTTGCAATAAATAGCAGCCCCTGTGGTATTCAAAAAGGGTCTACCAAGGATAATCGACATGTTGTTGTCCTCGGGCATCTCAAGAATAACAAAGTCTGTCAAAATAGTAACATTTGCAACAACAACGGAGATATCCTCACAAATCCCAATAGGTATAATAGTAGATTGATCAGTATTTGCAAACATATTTCAGTAGGTGTGAGATTATTCAAATCAAGTCTTTTATATAGATAGAAAGGCATAATATTAACATCGGCTCCTAAATCATATAAGTCGGTTTTGACATAACTTTGTTTAATGGAGCAAGGTATAGTAGGTATCTCGAGGCCTCCCAATTTCTTTGCTGCTCCACCCTCAAAAGAGTATTAAGCAAGAATGGTGGAAATCTAAGATTCAAGTATCTTTCTTTTATTAGTGAAAATATCTTTCATATATTTTGCATGAGGAGCCATCTTTAAATTATCAGTCAAATGCGTTCGCAAAAAGACCGGCCTAAGCATTTCAAAAATGCGCTCAAAATCTTCCTCGTCACTATTTTTAGAAGGCATAGAAGGGAATGGCGTGGGTTTTTGAACCCATGGCTCTCTTTCTTTACCATGTTTTCTAGCAATGAAATTTCTCTTATCATAACATTTATTCTTAGGAGGTGGGTTATCAAGATCAACTACATGTTCTATTTCTACATAATTATCAGTTTCTTTATCATTATCTGGTTGAGCATCAACAAGAACATCATCATTTTCATTATCACCAGGTGCATGTTCACTACTAGACTGTGTCTCCGCATCAGAAAAGAAACATCATTATGATTCTCAAAAGGTTTCTCTATCACGGGTTCAGTAGAACCATGCAAAGAACTATCATTTTTTATTTTCTTTTTCTTTTTAGATGTAGTAGATGTATCCTTATTAATATTCTTAGATTCTTGTTCGATCCCCCTAGGATGCCCTTAGGGATATAGGGGTTCTTGTGTCATTCTACCCACTCTAGTCACAACTCTAATAGCATGATCTTTCAATTTATTATTCATTTTAGTAAGCAAATAATTTTGTGACTTAGCAACTTTGTTCTAACTGAGTATGAACCATGGATGAGTGTTTACCTAAACCTCTAATATCATTAGCATTCTACACATCAAGTCACTCTAGCGATCGATCATAATAGCATTTCATTTTAATTGATCCTTAACATACATGTAGAAATGTGTTTGCTTAACAATGTAATTATCAAATTCATCCATGCATTGATGAGAATTTTTCTTATAAGGTATATCACTTTCATCGAATCTACAAAGAGAAATTACCTCTATTACCTGTGTAGGGGTGTCAAGTTTGTGTATTTCTTCAATAGGTGGTAGATTCTTAACACGTTCAATTTTAATACCTTTTTATTTCATAGATTTCTTGGCTTCTTGCATATCTTCTAGACTGAGGAATATAATACATCTGTTCTTTGTAGTTGGTTTCGAAGGTGGTTCGGGAAGTGTCCAATCATTAGCATTCTTCAAAATATTATTCAATAGTTCTTCAGCTTTCCCAATAGTTGGTTCCCTACAAACATAACCAACACAACTATCTAGTTAGACCGTAGAAACATCGGTTGGTCCATTATAAAAGATATCAAGTATTTCATTTTTCTTAAGAGGATGATCAGGCAAAGCTTTAACTAGCTGGAGAAGCCTCCCCAAGCTTGAGGGAGATTCTCTTCTTCAATTTGCACAAAAATAAATATTTCTTGTAAAGCAGTTTTTTTCTTATGAGCAAGAAATATTTTTAAAGAAGTAATATATCACATCCTAGGATCTATGCACACAACTAGGAGCAAGAGAAAGAAACCATTTCTTAGCATCACCCTTTAGTGAGAAAGGAAAAGGCTTAAGGATGTAGTAATAATGAATTTTTTTCCTCATTAGCAAATAGGGTGGCACTAACATTTAATTTGGTAAGGTGTGCCACAACAGTTTGAGATTCATAACCATGAAAAGGATTAGATTCTACTAAAGTAATTAACTCAGGATCAACCGAGAATTCATAATCCTTATCGATAATAAATATAGGAGAAGTAGAAAAATTAGGATCATATTTCATTTTCTCCTTCATAGATTTTTCTTTCAGTTTACTCAGCAGTTTCTTAAGATCATATCTATCATTACAAGCAAGAAAGCCTCTAGCTATCTACCCATTGATAACATAAGCATCAGGTACACCATCCATTTCAATTCTAGGAGGAGATTTAGACAGAATAGGTGAATCATAGTTTTCATCAATTTTAGCATTCTCAAGTCCTCTAGACTTAGAAATATGAGCATCACGCAAATATCCTAGTCGCACATGTTCGGTTTCATCTAGCATAGTAGTAGAATCACCATAATTTTCATTTAAAGCATAAGTAGCATCATCAATTATTTGCGACATATGAGATTGAATATCATGTGGTGGTGTTGCAAGCTTACTCAAAATAGAAGGTGAATCAAGTGCAGAGATAGATGGAGATTCCTTACCTGCCCTCGTCCTAGAGGGTATGATCTTTGTTTTAGCGTATTTTAGAATCTTCATGGTGACAATTCAAAATCCCAGGGGAAAACAATAAATAGAGCTATGCTCCCCGACAACGGCGCTAGAAAATAGTCTTCATAGCCCGTATAGGGGGTTGCAACAATCTTCGAGGGTAGTATTCCACAAAAATCTATTGATCCAACACAAGGGGAGCCAAAGAATATTTATTATTCTTAACTGTTGAGTTTTCAATTCAAGCGCACCTAAAATTTCTTTTGCAACGAAGTTTTTAGTAGCACAGTAACAAAAGCAATAGGAACAGTAAAAGGCAGCAGATTGTATTGATTGTAGCAGCAGCGGTAACGAAAGTAACTTAACAGAAACCAATAAGCAAAAAGCATAGGCCATGGATCAGTGATGGATAATTGATTTGGATGACATTCATCATGTAATAGTTACACACTAGAGCGACACATAACTAGCTCCAATTCATCAATATAATGTAGGCGTGTATTCCGTATATAGTCATACATGCTTATAATAAGAACTTGCATGACATGTTTTATCCTACCCTCCCATGGCAGCGGGGTCCATAAGGAAACTAAGAGGTATTAAGGCCTCCTTTTGATAGAGAACCAGAACAAAGCATTAACACATGGTGAATACATGAACTCCTCAAACTACGGTCATCATCGAAGATGATCCCAACTATTGTCACCTTGGGGTCTATAGATCATAACACATAATAGGTGCATAGAGCTTGCAAGATAGGAACCAAAAATCTTTCATATTCGTTAAAACATAATAGGTTCAGATCTGAAACATGGCACTCGGGCCCTAGTGACAAGCATTAAGCATAGCAAAGTCATAGCAACATCAATCTCACAACATAGTGGATGCTAGGGATCAAGCCCAATCAAGATAAATCGATTAAATGAAAAATATCATCCAATCCCATCACCGTCTAGTAGGCCTACAAAATAATTACTCTCTCCGAGTGGTGAGCATCATGAAATTGTTGATGGATAAGGGTTGATGATGACGATGGTGGCAAATTCCCCTCTTTGGATCCCCAAACGGACTCCAGATCAGCCCTCCTATGGATCTTCGCTTTGGTATTTTTTAATTTATTCTATAAGAAATCTCCAGAAAGTTTCTTCCAATTCCGAGAACTTTGATTTGTGCATAAAAAACACCATGGTAGTTCTTCTGAAAACATTGTCAGTCTGGGTTAGTTTCATTCAAATCATGCAAATTAGAGTCCAAAACAAGAGTAAAAGTGTTTCTAAAAGTAGATACGTTGAAGATGTATCAGTCCATGAGCTGATACGAGCAAGGCAATCATATGGTACACCATCTTTTTACCTGGAGCTACAAAACTTCGCCATTTTTGTGCTCCTCCTCACGTTAGTAACATAGCATATTTGCATGAAAACTAAGAGGAGGTGTGTAAAAAAATATTGGGCTACAGACAGGCTAGTTGTTTTTACCAATAAATATTATTCCAACACCAATTATAATAGCAACGATGCAAAACAAAATAAAAGTGTCGATGCAAATATGAATGCAACTAGACTCAAAGACACAAATCTAAGAAAGACACCTACTTAATTCTGAGTTGCATCCCAAGCAGCGCTTTCTTTATATCCATTTAGCTTGGCTTCAGTGCTCCATTTGGTCATCCACCCGAGTCCCAAGGGATATCAATCCCGAGCGTGAGACCTGACTTAGATCGGGGTTTGGAGCACCTCATAGCAGAGTGCGATCGAAGTCATAAATGCTTGTGGTGCATAGGTATCATATAGGCAAATAGATTCTCGCTCTCAAGCGAGAACCGATGCACCAAACTAGATAGGCATGTCTTCTTATAGTTTAGCAACGAAAGGGTTCGAGACTTATATATAAAATTTAAGATATTACCTTGGCTACCTTTGTAGGGTAACACTTCATAAAATTCTTTGTTTGGAGTGCGTACATCAATAATCCCTAATGGTTTCCCTTGCAAAAGAAGATTGACCATCGAAGGATTGTTGGACATTAGCATAGGTATATCAAAAGTATTTTCCTCCTCTAGTTCATCACCATTGCTAACATTAGACATCCCGACCTGAGGGTGACAATCATGCAACTCAATTTCATTAGCTTCAAGTTCCTCCAAACTAGAGTCATCATCATACTCTTGTTCATGCATATTAGTATAGTTTTGACCAGAAAGATATTCTCGACAAAAATAATTGATGGAATCCATCACATAATATATCCAATCAATAATTTCATCTTTTTGTGAGCTTGAACAGCTTTGATCTTTGAAATTAATTTCCATGCGGTTGTGCTTAACACATATCGCGTGATTTCCTCGGTGACATTCTTACTAATGTTGTAGTGTGCTACCACCTCATCATAGGTTTTTGTGCACTGGAAGTCAAGATGTTTCGGAGACCGGCAACATCTACAAGAAACTTCATACATAGAAACTACAAGAAACTTCAATAGTAGCATTGCATTTATCACTCCTATTATAAATTGCTGATATAGGATCAACATTGTACTTATATTGATAAGCGTAGTGCCCTTTCATTTTACAATCTTTGCACATTACAAAGTGCTCATCGCATGTATCGATGCCCATTCTTCCAGTAGTGCTATCCATTATTTTATCTTCTCATTGTTGATAGCCAAAGATGGAATCTTGTTGCTCTTCTCTTCCATTGCAGATTTCAGGTTTTTCCTAAGTAGACATCTTGGTAGATATTATGAGAAAAAAATTCAACAAACGAAAGTAAACTAAGTGTGAACGGGAAAGTAATAGCCAAGCGCTATGCTCCTCGGCAACGGCACCAGAAAAAGCTTGATGTCCTGCAAGTGCACATGGCTATGTAGCAATTTTGTGATAAGTAAGGTTTGTCGATCCCACAGGGAGTGAATAGGATGGCACCACAATTGCGCCAGTTGTGTTTTCACTAACACAACCATGCTCACACCCAAACCGGGTTTGGAAATAGTTTAATTAAGTAGGTTGATAGAGGAAATGGTAAAGAGGGGGAATTAAACTAATATACTAGAGAGAACGGAAAAGTAAATACTAAACTAAACAAACAAAATAATATAGGTATGTGATGTTTTAGATGAGATTGATGGCATATAGGTACGATCTCGTTTGGTACAGGCATAGAATGGAGTTAATCTTTACGACTATGCCACGTGGTGGCTAAGTCGGTACCTGCATTGTAGGATACAATAATCTACGGATGGTGGGCGGTCACTCAGATAATGTTATCCTTCAAGACGTGTTGTATTGAGATAACTCATTCATCCTACTTCGTGTCCCATACCTGAGGCGGCTAATGCAAAGACGTGAAGGTCCTCATGGTTTGAGGACTGGACGAAGGCATTAGGTTCTATGGACAACCGTGATTCCTAGAGTAATTGTGTTCCTCTCAAGATATCTACACCTGCCACGTCACAGGTCTATCAGTTTGCACAATCCTCTATCTACTTCATGTGTGGCCTAAGAGTTGAACATCTCCAACACTAATGGATTGAACGTATCCAATCACTAAATTTCCGCATAGGTAAAAAACAACCACTTACTAATCGACCGACCCATATCCAACAACTACTAAAATAACATCAAATAAAGAGGGGTTCAAGAGTTATTACAACCCATCACAAAAACCGCAATGGGTGGAGGAAGAAGGGGTGACGATGGTGGTGGTGACGGTGGAGCGACGACGGATTATGGTGGTGATGGCGCGACGGCGGCTCTTTTCGGTATCCCTCTTGGTTGCCCCCTTGGTGTTCTTGATGTGGCGGTGGCTAGACATAGAGATGATGATTGATGAATATGAGAATGAAGATGGATGATGGAGGCGGCTAGGGTTGGAGAAGTTTATATAAGAGCTCTCCCTATGCCTTCTCCCTTGATGTGGCATCTCTCCTTTGATCCAAGGGCTCTAGATGAGCCCAATCCTCTACCAAATCATCCCTCGAAGGCTAAGGAAGTCGTGGGAACAAAAACAGACGAAATACACAAAGAATCCCTTCATGATAGGCAAGCTTCGAAGGTGTGTGCATGTCAAACGACCACCGAAATGACCGCACGCGGTCGTTCGAAAGGTCGTCTTTTGGTATGTCCTCTTCCGGTAAAACGGTCGCCATTTCTTCATACGAACTTGAAATTTGACGTTCTTGGGCTCATTGGATTTGTATGAAAAATTCCTATACATTTTTTTAGATCTTGATTTGGAGAACTTTGAAAAAAATGTCTTTTTCCACTTTTCAAATGACTAAGTTTGGATCATGCATATCCACCCTTTGAACTCTTTCATCATGCTAAGTACTTGGGAAGTCCACCTTACCTGCAAGACACACAAAGACAAAGAAAAATAATAAAAACTAAAAAAAATAAAGATTATGAAATGCTCGCGGTGAAAAGGACAAAAACTGGAAATCATACTTATGGACATATAATTGGCTTAATGGAACATGATATGACTTGATATACAGAGATAGTGTGCAACAAATTAGCTCTAAAGATGCATAAAAGTTAGATCCATCATATCATCACAATTTTGTTGAGGACATCGCCATGAGTTAGAAGTGGTGTTGTGACAAACATTGATTTGGCATCGCTTAATTTGTTGCTCCGCATGCATAGCTTGGTGAACAAAATCGTGTATGTTGTAATAAACCACCATCTCTACACAATCATGCACCTATATGCTTAGCCTATTAAATAAACGTGCCATGGTCGCCTCCGGATCCTCGGTTGTCTCTCTATGTATCATGAGCAATTCCATATCCATGTAATATTCATAAACACTCATATTATCTTGAGAGAGCCTCTGCAACTTGTTGTACACATCTCTTATATAGGTCTCGGGAACAAAACGTCGCCTCCTCAATTCTTTCATCCCTATCCAAGTCATTGGGCGTTGTCTTGAACGAAAAATTTGATTCGACCAAATTAGTGCCTAACCGGTGAACTCAATTTCAACAAGTTGAACTTTCTTCTGTTCGCTATAATGACGAGAATCAAAAATTTGATCAACACGCATCTCTCACTCCAAATAGCCTTTTGGTTCACACTTGCTAGAGAATTAAGGAATTGAAATTTTTATGCGCCCAATTCCATCATCCAAAGGAACACGCACAGCTTGACCCACATGGTCATGCGCTCCGCCATGAGGGGAAGTTTCAATATGAAGCTCATAGTGTCGCGATCCTGCCACGTACCTCACCTCATAGTCAACTCCATCACCGAGCCGTCATCTACAACATGTGGTCGTGCCACAAAACGGCGATCATGCATGTCGGCAAGTCCATCGCGGTTCGATGGTGCGTAACATAGTAGAGCAGACGGAGCAATGGGTGGTGGTGCAGAATTAGCCACCAATGTATTGATGATGTCTGCCAAAGCATCGAACCGGGTGATCAAGACATCAATCCTTTTGCAAAGCTTCACCTCGAGTGTGTCATGGCATTGCTTGACGTAGTTTCACGTGTGGTCAAAACCATCCCGAATATTTTGAGGAATATCACCCGTGTAAACTAGACATACAACTTCCTCAAAATCTGCACCAGCCTTATCATCCTTGTTAACCAAGTTCGATATCTTGATCAACACACTACCATGAACAACCTTAGCTCTGATACCACCCAATAATGACGCGAGTAGATGGCAAGTTGTTCGATGGGCCGATCTTTCACGGTACTAGCAATAACAACAAGAAATTCCGGTCAAGCAAAGATACAAGACTATAAGATCAAAAACATGTGTCGAGTAGATTGAATTGACTACACGCGTAGGAGCGACTAAATCCTCCATGGATCAGCAAAAGAAAACTCGGTATTTGATGTCCCCCGACATGGGACGTTTCTGGATGTTTATTGAACTCACAAAAAACCAACTCAACCCTTTACACAGCCAGATCGTCCAGTGTTTAAGGAGAATGCCGATGTAGTTTGAAACCAACTCCAACCTTTCCTACTTCGCGTAACAAGCGCATATAGGTTTCTCTAGTCAAACCAAAAGATAAGGACCACTAGGACTCTCTCTTATCTTAACTAATTAATTATTTAGCCAACTGATCATATAAAAATAAACTTGGACTACATACTAGCGTTAGATGGAACCGATTCAGAAAATGTTCAGTACGGTTTTATGCAACACTCAAAGTTCTGAATGTTGGCCTCACTTCATGTGGTTCTACTTCTGGTGATGGTATTTTAAGTGCAATCGTTCTCACCATCAACATGTTATAATTGATAGTTGATCAAATCCTAGTGGACACATCAACATGTAGGGGCCACCATTGTCATATCTAAATTTGACCGATCCCTCAATAGGGTTCCTAAGGTAGGCTACTTGGCAGGATGGTAACAAGGACACCTAATTTTACAAAGGTGCGGGCTCTCCACGGGACCCTACATCCTACTTGTGATTCACTATGTTGAAGCTATGTAAAAAGTACTAAGAGATTGTAACTTGTCTATCTACAAGCCTGGCTCCTTGATATAGCACACCGGAGGGGTCCTAGGGTATATGGATCCTAGTCAGCTACTTACAGGGAGGTAGAATCCTCCAAGATTCCAGTGTCCTATCTTGCATGCCAAGCCTTCTAGAACATTCTTGCAATATACTATGGGACGTCCGAAGTGGCCCAGGGAAAAACCTAGCGGGGAACGTTGCATGGGTAACAAAAAATGTCCTACGCACATGCAAGATCTATCCATGATGATGAGCAACTACGAGAGGGAGAGCGGATCTACATACCCTTGTAGATTGCTAAGCAGGAAGCATTAAGAAACGCGGTTGATGTAGTTGAATGTCCTCGCGATCCAAATCGCTAGCCATCCCGCGATCCGATCACGATCCGTCGTGTGATCCAATCATGAACCGTCCCGCGATCCAATCATGGTCCTTCCGATCTAGCGCCGAACAAACGGCACCTCCGCGTTCAGCACACGTATAGGTCGATAACGATCTCTGCCATATTGATCCAGTAAGAGGGAGTGGAGAGGTAGATGAGTTCTCTGGCAGCACAACGGCATGGTAGCGGTGGTGGTGAACTAATCCGGCAAGGCTTTGCCAAGCTCTGCCAAACTAATCTAGAGGAGAAACAATCTAGAGGAAGAAGTGGGCAGCACATGGCTATTAGGGTTAGGGCCGCCCTCAAATCCTCTAGTATATATAGGAGGAAGGGAGGGGAGGAGGCAGCCTCAAACCCTTCACAGGGAGGATTCAGCCGAACCTAGGGGAGCAGTCCTCCCCCAACTAGGATTCCTCCTCCCACAAGGGAGGTGGAGTCCTGGGAGGACTCCCCACTTGGCCCTCCTCACTCCTCTTCGCATGGGCCCTTAGGGGCTGGCTTGCCCAGCCCACTAACGGCTGGTGCGCCACCCCTTGATGTCTACTACGCAACCTTCTTGTAGACTCGTGTTGGGCATCCAAGCATAGAGTTTTGTAGGACAGTAGCAATTTTCCATCAAGTCTATGACCTAAGGTTTATAAATTTGTGGGAGGTGTAGGATGAAGATGGTCTCTCTCAAACAATCCTACAACCAAATAACAAAGAGTCTCTTGTGTCCCCAACACACCTAATACAATGATATAGATTGCCAACCTCTATGCATAGATTCCCAAGGTGTAGATAAACGTGTGCCAACCTCTATGCATAGATTCCCAAGGTCACGGAACCCGCAAGTTGATCACCAAAACATACATCAAGTGAATCAATAGAACATCCCATTGTCACCACGGATATCCCATCACAAGACATACATCAAGTGTTCTCAAATCCTTAAAGACTCAATCCGATAAGAAACTTCAAAGGGAAAACTCAATTCATCACAAGAAGATAGAGAGGGGAAAACTCCATATGATTCATCTATATCAATAAAGCTCACGGTACATCAAGATTGTGCCATCTCAAGAAAACGAGAGAGAGAGAGAGAGATCCAACACATAGCTACTAGTACATACCCTCAGTCCCGAGGGTGAACTACTCCCTCCTCGTGATGGAGACCGCTGGGATGATGAAGATGGCCTCCGGTGATGGCTTCCCCCTCCGGTAGGGTGCCAGAATGGGCTCCCGATTGGTTTTTTGTGGCTACAGAGGCTTGCATCAATGAACTCCTGATCTAGGTTTCTTTCTAGGGGGTTTTGGTATTTATAGGATTTGTTGGCGTCGGTCACACGTCAAGGGGGTGCTCGAGGAGTCCACAAGCCACAGGAGAGCGGACACATAGAAAGATAGGGGCTTAATGTTTCGCCTCCCAACATACGTATCATATATATAATTGTTAACAATAATAATTCATGGTCAAATATATTTGAATGGCCATATATGCTTGGATCTTTCCCCACCACATGATGCTTGCCAACTAAAGAATAATTGAGGTTGAACTAAGAAGGAATACTATTGACTCTTTCATAAAAGTAAATACATGAAAGTAAAAGATAGGCCCTTCGCAGAGGGGAGCAGGGATTTGCATATGTGCGAGTGCTCGAGCTTTTAAAACAGAGATGAATAATAATTTTGAGCGGTATTTGCCAACATAAAAACCGAGAGATCTCGGTATCTTCGATGCTAGATACATTATTGGCGGTTCCCAAACAGAATGGTAAAGTTTTTACTCCCCCTCCACCAATCAATCACCCTCCACGGCAAGCCGAATCCACGGGTACCGTCCATACAAACAACAATCATGGGGGAGTTTTGTTTCATTATATTTTGATTTGATTTTTGAGCATGGGACTAGGCATCCCGAATACCAACCACTTTCTCGTGAATGATTGTGACTCAACACATATCGTGAGAACAACCCACCTAGCATGGAAGATACTGACAACCCCTAGTCACTATATGAGCAATTCAGGCATACAAAACAGAATATTATTTGAAGGTTTAGAGTTTGGCACATGCAAATTCACTTGGAACGGCAGGTAAATACCGCATATAGGTAGGTATGGTGGACTCATATGGCAAGAAACTGGGTTTAAAGGTTTTTGGATGCACAAGTAGTATCTCTACTTAGTACGAATTTTTGGCTAGCAAAAGGTTCTAAGCAAGCACCACATGTTGCAGGATCCATAACAATATAACTTCTATACAAATATACCCAAGCATAACTCATTACGTTGTCTTCCTTGTCCAACTTCAACTAATTTTTGCAATTTTGAAAATAATTTATGGGGATCACAATCATAGAAGATGTTTGAGATATTATATTTATATGCGAAATCTCTCTTCCTTGAATACTCTTTCATGAATTGTTCAAGTGACCAATGCGGTGTTTCCTAACTTTTAATAAATTTTACACCCTATACTTCTTGTACGTAAAGTCATTAATCCCCATGGGATAAGCATATAAAACATATATAATTTCAGATTTATGATATTTAATTCATTCAACCATTTACTCATAGGATATAAGTGAAGCACGAGAGTAAATGACAAAACTACTCCAAAACATATAAGCGAAGATCAATGAGTAGTCAAACAATTAAGTAGCTATGTGACGACTTTCTCTCTCTCTCTCAATAAAGATTTTCATATCTGGGTATTTTATTTAAACAGCAAGGAAAACAAAAAGATCACTCCAAGAATAGCACACATCATGTGAATGAATAAAAATTTAGGCTCAACATAGGCTAACCGATAGTTGACGAAGAGAGGTGGGATGCGTAGCATCCCCAAGCTTAGATTCTTGGGAGTTCTTGAAATATTTACTTGGGGTGCCTTGGGCATCCCCAAGCTTGAGCTTTTGTATCTCGTTAAATCCTCGCATATCATGGTTTCACCTATTCTCAAAAACTTCATCCACACAAAACTCGAAAAGAACTCGTGAGATGGGTTAGTACACATAATAATAAATCAACTCTTTATGTACTGCCAAGACAAGTTGCACAATAATTTTCAAACATTGGGTATTGTATACTATCATTTCCACAATTTATATCTACCAATATAGGCTATGTAAACTATAGGATAAGGATAACAAAAACTATGACATCAACCTATCCAAACAAAACAGTCTATAGCAATCTATTAAACCAGTGTACTTATGTAACTCACAAAATTATGAAACTTTAGGAAATGCTGAATAATTTATATTAAAACACTATGCAAAAATTCAGAAACTTTCCATGTTTCAGTAAAATATGAAAATTGAAAAACTACACAAGAAGTTTCTGTTTTTACACAGCACACATCAAACATGCAATTCAAGCATCCTAAAGGAAATTCTTGGAACATTTTATTGAAAAACAAGATTATAAATAACACCTAAGAGAGAAAAACAAAATAAAATGATTCTCCAAGCAAAACTCATATTATGTGACGAAAATATAGCTCCAAGTAAGATATACCGATAGTGTTGAAGATGAAAGAGGGGATGCCTTCCGGGGCATCCCCAAGCTTAGGCACTTGAATATTCCTTGGATATTACCTTGGGGTGCCTTGGTAATCCCCAATCTTAGGTTCTTGTCACTCCTTATTCTCCTCATATCGGTATCTCACCCAAAACTTGAAAACTTCAATCACACAAAACTTAACGGAACTTTGTGAAAAGGGTTAGTGTAATAACGATAGATCATTAACTTAGGTACTGTCAATACAAGATTCATAATTATTCCCACATGATACTTACTGTATTACACCATTCCCACAATTTATATTACCCAGTATAAGCTATTGGAACACTTGAAACAAGCAAACTATGCATGAAAAACAGAATCTGTCAAAAACAGAACAATCTGCAAAGATCTCAAGGATCACCATACTTAACTGACTCTAAAAATTCTAAAAAATTAAAAAAACTCAATTCATTTTCATATAAATGTTGTGTAAAAATTTCATAATTTTTTTACGCTCAAGTAAAATCATACAATTCATATACTGGATGCAAAACTTTCTGCTTTTGCACAGAATCAAAAAAGCAAGTATCCACACTATCCCAAAGGCTTTACTTGGCACTTTATTGAAATAAAAGACACAAAGCATGATTAATACAGTAGATTAATCATGTTAAAACATAAAAACAGAAGTTAAAAGTGTTTGGTTGTCTCCCAACAAGCACTTTTCTTTAATGCCTTTTAGCTAGGCATGATGATTTCAATGATGCTCGTATAGGAATAATAATTGAAACGTGCAAAAGAGCATCATGAATCTCATGACAAGCACATTTAAGTCTAACCCAATTCCTATGCATAGGGATTTTGTGATCAAACGATTTATGGGAGCTAGAATCAAGTTGCATAGGAAGGCAAAACAAGCATAACTTCAAAACTTTCAACACATAGAGAGGAAACTTGATATTATTGCAATTCCTACAAGCATATATTCCTCCCTCATAATAATTTTCAGTAGAATCATGAAGGAATTTCACAACATAACTATCACATAAATCATTACCTTCATGATCCACAAGCATAGAAAATTTGTCACTCTCCACATAAGCAATTTTCTTCTCATTTATAATAGTGGGAGCAAACTCAACAAAATAACTATCATGAGACACTTGATTGACATAACCACATTGAATACTAAAATAATGATAATAGGTTTCATGGTTGTCATTACTCTTTATAGCATACATGTCATCACAATAATCATCATAGATAGGAGGCATGCCATAATCATAATAAATTTGCTCATCAAAACTTGGGGGACTAAAAATATCATATTCATCAAACATAGCATCCCCAAGCTTGTGGCTTTTCATATCATTAGCATCATTAATATTCAGAGAATTCATATTAACAATATTTCTATCATGCTCATCACTCAAAGATTTAGTGTCAAACATTTTAATAACAACTTCTTCTAACACTTGAGCACAATTTTCCTTTCCATCATTTTCACGAAAGACATTAAAAAGATGAAGCATATGAAGCAACCTCAATTCCATATTTTTTTGTAGTTTTATTTTATAGACTAAACTAGTGAAAAACAACAAAGTAAAAGATTCAGTTGCAAGATCTAAAGATATACCTTCAAGCACTCACCTCCTCGGCAACGGCGCCAGAAAAGAGCTTGATGTCTACTACACAACCTTATTCTTGTAGACTCGTGTTGGGCCTCCAAGCGCAGAGTTTTGTAGGACAGTAGCAATTTTCCCTCAAGTGGATGACCTAAAGTTTATCAATCCGTGGGAGGTGTAGGATGAAGATGGTCTCTCTCAAACAACCCTACAACCAAATGACAAAGAGTATCTTGTGTCCCCAACACACCCAATACAATGGTAAATTGTATATGTGCACTAGTTCGGCGAAGAGATGGTGATACAAGTGTAATATGGATGGTAGATATAACTTTTTGTAATCTGAAAATATAAAAATATTAAGGTAACTAATGATAAAAGTGAGCACAAACGGTATTGCAATGCTTAGAAACAAGGCCTAGGGTTCATACTTTCACTAGTGCAAGTTCTCTCAACAATACTAACATAATTGAATCATATGTAAATCCCTCCCATGGAACAAAGAGTTCACTCCAAAATCACAAATAGTGGAGAACAAACAGACAAATTATTGTAGGGTACAAAACCACCTCAAAGTTATCTTTTCTGGTCAATCTTATGAGCTATCCCTATGAATGTCACGAACGGCCCTAGAGTTCGTACTAAAATAATACCTTAAGATACACATCAACCAAAACCCTAATGTCACCTAGATACTCCAATGTCACCACGAGTACCCATGGGCTTGATTATACGATATGCATCACACAATTTCAGATTCATCATGTTCAATCCAACACAAAGAACTTCAAAGAGTGCCCCAAAGTTTTCACCGGAGATTCAAGACGAAAACGTGTGCCAACCCCTATGCATAGATTCCCAAGGTCACGGAACCCGCAAGTTGATCACCAAAACATACATCAAGTGGATCAATAGAACATCTCATTGTAACCACGGATATCCCATCGCAAGACATACATCAAGTGTTCTCAAATCCTTAAAGACTCAATCCAATAAGAAAACTTCAAAGGGAAAACTCAATTCATCACAAGAAGATAGAGAGGGGAAAACTCCATATGATTCATCTATATCAATAAAGCTCGCGGTACATCAATATCGTGCCATCTCAAGAACACGAGAGAGATAGAAATCCAACACCTAGCTACTGGTACATACCCTCTATCCTGAGGGTGAACTACTCCCTCCTCGTCATGGAGACCGCCAGGATGATGAAGATGGCCTCCTATGATGGTTTCCCCCTCCGGCAGGGTGCCGAACGGGCCCCGATTGGTTTTTAATGGCTATAGAGGCTTGCGCCAGCGGAACTCCCGATCTAGGTTTATTTTTGGGTTTTTGGGTATCTATAGGAATTTTTGGTGTTGGTCGCATGTCAAGGGGGTTCTCGAGGAGTCCACAAACCACAGGGGCGCGACCTAGGAGGCCCCCATCAGGCTTGTGGCCTCTTCATCCACTTCTTGGCCCAGCTCTTGTGCTTCTGGGGTCTCCTTCGGTCCATAAAAAATCACCATAAATTTTCAGCCCATTCCAAGAACTTTTATTTCTGCACAAAAGTGGCACCATGGTAGTTCTGCTGAAAACAACGTCAGTCCTGGTTAGTTGTAATAAAATCATACCAAAATCATATAGAATTATTGTAAACATGGCATTAATACTTCATAAATTATAGATACGTTGGATATGTATCACCCCTAAGGCCCATGTGCCCCCCCCCGGAGTGGGTGGCCCCTCTCGATCGACCCCCGGAACCCTCCCCGCACCCCCGGTACACTACCAGTGATGCCCGAACTTTTTTTGGTGACCAAAATGGGAATTCCTATATATATATATCAATCTTTACCTTCGGACCATTCCGAAGCTCCTTCTGACTTCCGAGATCTCATCCGGGACTCCTAACAACCTTCAGGCACCAACATACATAACTCAATATTACCGAAATGTCATCGAACCTTAAGTGTGCAGACCCTACGGGTTCGAGAACTATGTAGACATGACCGAGACACCTCCACGGTCAATAACCAATAGCGGGACATGTATGCCCATATTGGTTCCTACATATTCTACGAAGATCTTTATCGGTTGAACCTCTATGTCAAGGATTCAGTTAATCCCATATGTTGTTCCCTTTGTTCTTCGGTATGTTACTTGCCCGAGATTCGATCATCAGTATCTCCATACCTAGTTCAATCTGGTTACCGGAAAGTCTCTTTACTCGTTCCATAATACAAGATCCCATGGCTAACTCTTTAGTCACTTTGCTTGCAAGGCTCATTATGATGTTGTATTACCGAGTGGGCCCTGAGATACCTCTCCGTCACACGGAGTAACAAATCCCAGTCTTGATCCATGCCAACCCAATAGACACCCACAGAGATACCTGTAGAGCACCTTTATAGTCACCTAGTTACATTGTGATGTTTGATACACACAAGGTACTCCTCCGGTGTCAGTGAGTTGCGTGATCTCATGGTCATAGGAACAGATACTTGACATGCAGAAAACTATAGCAATAAACTGTGATCATATGCTATGTTTATAGTTTGGGTCTTTTCCATCACATCATTCTCCTAATGATGTGATCCCGTTATCAAATGACATCTCATGTCCATGGCTAGGAAACCTTGACCATGTTTGATCAACGAGCTAGTCTATTAGAGGCATACTAGGGACATGGTGTTGTCTATGTATCCACACATGTATTTAAGTTTCCGATCAATACAATTCTAGCATGGATAATAAACGATTATCATGAACAAGGAAATATGATAATAACTTATTTATTATTGCCTCTAGGGCATATTTACAATAGTCTCCCACTTGTACTAGAGTCAATAATCTAGCTCACATCGCTATGTGATTTACATTGTTATGAATCTCGCACCCAATGAGTTATGCGGTTCAATCATGTTTTGCATGTGAAAGAGGTTTTAGTCAACGGGTTTGCGACATTCAAGTTCATGTGTACTTTGCAAATCTTTATGTCATACTGTAGACACTGCTACCACGCTCCACTTGGAGCTATTCCAAATGGCTGCTCCACTATATGTATCCGGATTGCTACTAAGAGTCATCCGGATTGGTGTTAAAGCTTGCATTGACGTAACCCTTTACGGCGAACTCTTTATCACCTCCATAATCGAGAAATATTTCCTTAGTCCTCTAGTTACTAAGGATAATTTTTACCACTATCGAGTGATCCACTCCTGGATCACTCTTGTACCCCTTGATAGATTCATGGCAAGGCACACGCAGGTGCGGTACATGGCATGGCATACTATATAGAGCATATGGCTAAGGCATAGGGGATGACCTTCATCCTTTCTCTTTCTTCTGTCGTGATCGAGCTTTGAGTATTACTCAACTTCACACCTTACAAATCAGGCAAGAACTCCTTTGACTGATCCATTTTGAACTCTTTCAAAATCTTGTCAAGGTATGTACTCATTGAAAGTCTCATCAAGCGTCTTGATCTATCTCTATAGATCTTGATGCCCAACATTTAATTAGCTTTATCCAGGTCTTCCATTGAAAAACTCTTTTCAAACAACCATTTATGCTTTCCAAAAATTCTACATCATTTCCGATCAACAATATGTCAACCACATATTCTTATCAGAAATTATATAGTGCTCGCACTCACTTTCTTGTAAATACAAGTTTCTCATAAACTTTGTATAAACCCAAAAACTTTGATCACCTCATCAAAGTGTATATTCCAACTCCGAGATGCTTGCTCTTGTCCATAGAAGTATCGCTAGAGCTTGCACACCTTTTATCATCCTTAGGACTGACAAAACCTTCTGGTTGTATCACATACAACCTTTTCCTCAAGGAAACCGTTAAGGAAACGATGTTTTGACATCCATCTGCCAGATTTCATAATTGAAAAATGCAGCAACTCTTAACATAATTCCAATAGACTTGAACTTGTCGAAAACTTGTTTGTGACAAGTCGAGCTTCATAAATGGTGACATTCACCATCAGCGTATGTCTTCTTATTAAAGATCAATTTGTACTCAACGACCCGCCATTCAACGAGAAAGTCTACCAAAGTCCATACTCGGTTTTCATACATGGATCCTTTCTCGAATTTCATGGCTGCTAGACATTTGTTGGAATTCGGACCCACCATCGCTTCTTTATAGCTCATAGGTTCCCTATTGTCTAACAACATGACCTCCAGACAGGATTGACGTACCACTCAGGAGCGGTATGAGTCCTTGTCGACCTATGAGGTTCAGTAGTAACTTGATCTGAAGCTTCATGATCATCATCATTTGCTTCCTCTTCACTTGGTGCAGGCGTCGCAGAAACATCTTTCTGTGTCGTGCTACTATCCAACTGAAGTGACGGTTCAACAACCTCATCAAGTTCTACTTTCCTCCCACTCAATTCTTTTGAGAGAAACTCTTTCTCGAGAAAGGACCCGTTTTTAGCAACAAAAACTTTGCCCTCGGATTTGAGATAGAAGGTATACCCAACTATTTCCTTAGGGTATTGTCGTGGGAGCGATTCTAACATTAGAGAGGGGTAGGAAAACGGAGCATGATCTATCGAGATGCAAATGGGTGACACGGTGGTTTTAGCGAGTTCGGGCCTCTCACGGTGGAGATAACACCCCTACGACTTGTGCTCTGGAGAGGCTTTGCTTATTCGTCATGAACATGAGTTACATAGTGTATTTGAAAGGGAGAAAGGAGAATGGATCTCCATGCCTGAGCTAAGTCCTGAGACTAATGGCGAGAGAGCCAAGGGCGAAGAAGCTACTCTGAGCTATGTGGTGGGGTGGCTTATATAGAGTGCGCCACCCCCTCACCTCCTATGTTACAAGATGGGGCATTGATGCCATAATGTCGGGCCACTGCAGAACCTTCTCTAAGCTTTGACTGGCTTGCCGACTGTTGGTCCTAGCATACCCGAGTGATCCACACTGCCGAGTGAGTCATACTACCGAGTGGGCCATACTGCCGAGTGAGTCATACTACCGAGTGAGCCATATGCCGAGTGGTTGACTGTCGCCGAGTGGATGGAATGTACTTGGTCGAGTGACTAGTATGTAAGTATTAATCCGGACCCACCTGGTGTGTGGCCCCATGGCATTATGATATTTCGACCCTTCATGGGTCTACCTATTTTGTGTATCCCCGACAGTAGCCCCTCAGACTTTGACCGATTGCTGGCGGTCGGTTGGAGTCTGCAGAGTTTATTTAAACTTGAATGTTGTTGTCGGACCTGACCGAGCAGAATGTTTCTTTTATTTCTCTTCTAGTGGGGGCACGCTAAGTGCACCCACTGGGTGTAGTCCCCGAGCCTCTGTCGGACTAAATGAGTCGGGCAGAGGGTTTATGTCTTTCAGTGCGGAACTAAATTGAGCAGGTGAACTCTGATGCGCTTGGCGTAGTAAATTGTTGCAATCTGGAGCTGAATCAGTCGGACTGATCCTTGTGTGCTACGCACAGTAAATAGATATTACCTGGAACTAGGACAGTCGGGTAAATCTTCGTGTGGTTGGCATGTTGAATGCTTATTGAGTCTACCTTATATGATTCCAGGATCATGGTTAAGTCCCCGAGTGTGGATGTTGTCCTCACTCGAAGTAGTTTCTAACTTAGGCGAATCAGGTTCGCAGCTAAGACCCCGAGTGTGGACAAGTCCTCAATTGGAGTAGTTTTTGACTTAGGCGATACGAAATCGTAGCTAAACCTCCGAGTGTGGAGCATGTCCGCACTCGAAGTAGTTTTTGACTTTAGGCAATACAGAATCGCAGCTAAGCCCTTGAGTGTGGAGCATGTCAGCACTAGGAGTAGTTTTTGACATAGGCGATACGGAATCGCAGCTAAGCCCCCAAGTGTGGAGCATGTCCGCACTCGGAGTAGTTTTTGACTTAGGCGATACAGAATCGCAGCTAAGCCCCCGAGTGTGGAGCATGTCCGCACTAGGAGTAGTTTTTGACTTAGGCGATATGGAATCGCAGCTAAGCCCCTGAGTGTGGAGCATGTCAGCACTCGGAGTTGTTTTTGACTTAGGCGATATGGAATTGCAGCTAAGCCCCGAATGTGGAGCATGTACGCACTCGGAGTAGTTTTTAACTTAGGCGATACAGAATCGCAGCTAAGCCCCCGAGTGTGGAGCATGTCCGCACTCGGAGTAGTTTTTGACTTAGGCGATACGGAATCGCAGCTAAGCCCCCGAGTGTGGAGCATGTCCGCACTCGGAGTAATTTTTGACTTAGGCGATACGGAATCGTAGCTAAGCCCTTGAGTGTGGAGCATGTCCGCACTCGGAGTTGTTTTTGACTTAGGCGATACGAAATCGCGGCTAAGCCCCCGAGTGTGGAGCATGTCCACACTCGGAGTTGTTTTTGACTTAGGCGATACGAAATCGCAGCTAAGCCCCCAAGTGTGGAGCATGTCCGCACTTGGAGTAGTTTTTGACATAGGCGATACGGAATCGCAGCTAAGCATCCGAGTGTGGAGCATGTCCACACTCGGAGTAGTTTTTGACTTAGGCGATACAGAATCGCGGCTAAGCCCCTAAGTGTGGAGCATGTCCACACTCGGAGTAGTTTTTTGACTTAGGCGATACGGAATCGCAGCTAAGCCGAGCGATAGCACGCGAGGCGGCTTAATGATGAATATGTATCCATTGGAGTGGCGACGCGCAGGGCGGCCGAGTCGAGCTTGTCATTGAAG
Source organism: Hordeum marinum (assembly GCA_022496015.1). Taxonomy (NCBI): domain Eukaryota; kingdom Viridiplantae; phylum Streptophyta; class Magnoliopsida; order Poales; family Poaceae; genus Hordeum; species Hordeum marinum. The sequence goes on from CM039676.1 coordinate 202,271,252, forward strand.
AGGAATCGACCAAGTGACGGCGTGCGGTGTGGCCGAGTCGAGTTTGTCGTCGAACAGATAGTCGATCAAGAGGCGGCGCACAGGGTAGCCAAATCCATCATGCCATCAAGGAGGCGTTTGAACAAGTGGAAACACACGAATGATCGTCGCGGCAACTGAGCCTGAGTAGCGGCGAAGATGGTGCACAGATGCGTCGAGTGAACGCATAACCTATGTACGAAAAATAGCACAAGCCAACATATAAAGTTCTTGAAGTAACCTGATATTTGCTGAAATAATTTGTGTAAATAACACCTATAGACACCCGTTGGGTGTGCCAGGTGCTTGTTGGTTCGGGACCGGCAAGGGTCTAACAGAGTGCAAGATCCGACTGAACTCGTTTGAGTACTGGACCCAAAAGAAGGAGAAGTGAAGTGTTCCCACATAAAAATAAACAACCGAGCGCAAAGGTACACTAGGTGGCGTGGCCTTCGAGTGAACGTCATGTGTGACTTCCTTGACACTCGGTGATGCGGAAACAACTACTTAATTGAATGGAGTGTATGACGAATGACTTAGCTATCTGATGGTGCGGGAGCGGTCGGGCGAAGTAGACACGTCCGGCTGAGTGGCGATGCACGGAGCTGCCGAGTGGCAATGGAGCGTCCGACTGAATGGCGATGCGCAGAGCTGCCGAGTGATGACGACGCATCCAGTAGAGTGACGGCGCATGGAGCTGCCGAGTGACGATGGAGCGTTTGGCTGAATGGCGATGCGCGGAGCTGCCGAGTGACGATGGAGCGTCTGGCTGAATGGCGATGCGCGGAGCTGTCGAGTGATGATGACGCGTCCAGTAGAGTGACGGCGTGCGGAGCTGCCGAGTGACGATGGAGCGTCTGGCTAAATGGCAATGCGCGGAGCTGCCGAGTGATGACGACGCGTCCAGTAGAGTGACGACGCGCGGAGCTGCCGAGTGAGGATGGAGCGTCTGGCTGAATGGCGATGCGCGGAGCTGCCGATTGATGACGGCACATCCAGTAGCATGCTGGCCGTTGTCGTGGTTGTCTCATCAATGTTGCTTCTGTCAAAATTAGCCATAACCTCCTAGTAATTAGGTGTGATTGTCTGGCTAACCGACGCGTTGAATGAATAGCCCACGTCCAGGACCAATGCATTGAATGAGTTACCCACGTCCAAAACCTACATGCAAGGTGTGTTATTGTTAATTAAGTAGGAATTAAATTCGATTCTGCATGCAAATGACAGTTTCCTTTGCCCACGCATTATTTTTCCATTGCATGCAGTTTCGTTTTTAATACGGATGTGAATTGAAATCAGGAGAGTTGTGCAAGCAGCTCGGAGGAGAGCTCCGCCGTGGCGGAAACCACCGTTCTGGCCGGAGCCGGTCGGCAGCTGAGAGGTGCCGATGATTCGGATGAACAGCTGGCCGCAGCCGAGGCGCAGGAGACGCCGGTCGGAATATAAGCGTCGCATTTCCGAACTCTAAGAAATGACAGCTTAGGTTTCTACCAAACCATAATTCATACGGTGTCATCTCAACGAATTTAGACGGTGTCCTATTTAAAGTGAATGTAGTTGTCCTCTAATGCATAACCTCAAAACAATAGTGGCAAAACGATAAGAGACATCATAGTACGCACCATATCCAATAGAGCACGACTACGATGTTCGGACACACCATCACACTATGGTGTTCCAGGTGGCGTGAGTTGTGAAACAACTTCCACATTGTCTTAAGTTGTATACCAAACTCGTAGCTCAGATATTCACCTCCATGATCATATCGTAGACATTTTATCTTCTTGTCACGATGATCTCAAACTTCACTCTGAATTTCCTTGAACTTTCCAAACGATTCGGACTTTTGTTTCATTAAGTAAATATACCCATATCTACTCAAATTATCAGTGAAGGTAAGAAAATAAAGATATCCACCGCACGCTACAATACTCATTGGACCTCATACATCAACATTTATCATTTCCAATAAGTCACTTGCCCATTCCATCAAACCGGAAAATGGGGTCTTAGTTATCTTGGCCAAGAGGCATGGTCCGCATGTCTCAACCGATTCGAAATCGAGTGAGTCCAAAGATCCATCAGCATGGAGTTTCTTCATGCTCTTTACACCAATATGACCTTTACTGACAGTGCCACAAGTATGTGGTACTATCATTATTAACTTTGCATCTTTTGACATCAATATTATGAACATGTGTATTACTACGATCGAGATTCAATAAACCATTCTCATTGGGTGCATGACCATTGAAGGTATTATTCATGTAAACAGAATAACCATTATTCTCTAACTTAAATGAATAATCGTATTGCAATAAACATGTTCTAATCACGTTCATGCTCAACGCAAACACCAAATAACATTTATTTAGGTTCATCACTAATCCCGAAGGTAGAGAGAGCGTGCGATGGTGATCACATCAACCTTGGAAACACTTCCAACATGCATCGTCACCTCGCCCTTAGCTAGTCTCCCTTTATTCTGTAGCTATTATTTCGAGTTACTGACATTTAGCAACTAAACCGGTATCTAGTACCCAAGTGCTACTAGGAGTACTAGTAAGGTACACATCAATAACACATATATCAAATATACTTCTGTTGACGTTAACAACCTTCTTATGTACCACGTATCTAGGGTTGTTCCGCTTCAACGACCGTTCTCCTCATAATAAAAGTACTTAGTCTTGGGTTTGGGTTCAACCTTGGGTTTCTTCACTGGAGTGTCAACTGGCTTGTCCTTCATGAAGTTTCCCTCCTTTCCCTTGCCCTTCTCGAAACTAGTGGTTTTACTAACCATCAACACTTGATGCTCCATCTTGATTTCTACCTTCGTGGTGTCAAACATCGCGAATAGCTCAGGGATCATCTTTTCTATCCCTGGCATGTTTATAGTTCATCACGAGGCTCTGGTAGTTTGGTGGTAGTGACTTAGAGAACTATATCAATCACTGTCTTATTTGGAAGATCAACTCCCACTAGATTCAAGCGATTGTAGCACCCAGATAATCTGAGCACATGATCACCGATTGAGCTATTCTCCTTCATCTTACAGGCAAAGAATCTTGTTGGAGGTCTCATACCTCTCAACACGGGCATGAGCCTGAAATCTCAATTCCAGCTCTTGGAACATCTCATATGCTCCGTGACATTCAAAACATATTTGAAGCCTCAATTCTAAGCCATAATGCATGACGCACTGAACTATCAAGTATTCATCACAATGTGCTTGTCAGATGTTCACAACATCCATAGACGACTCTAGAGGGGATGGCACCAGCGGTGCATCAAGGACATAAGCCTTATGTGCAGCAATGAGGACAATCCTCAGTTTACGGACCCAGTCCGCATAATTGCTACTACCATCTTTCAACTTACTTTTTCTCTAGGAGTGTATCGAAATTCAGGGGAGCTACAGCATGAGCTAGTGATCTACAACATAATTTGCAAAGACACTTTGACTATGTTCATGATAATGAGTCCAATTAATCATATTACTTAAGAACTCCCACTCAAACCAACATCCCTCGGGTTGTCTAAGTGTGACATGATCCAAATCCACCAACCCAAGTCCGATCATCACGTGAGATGAGGTGGTTTCAATGGTGAACATCTCCATGTTGATCATATCTACTATATGACTCATGTTTGACCTTTCGGTCTCTTGTGTTCTGAGGCCATGTCTATACATGCTAGGCTCATCAAGTTTAACCCAAGTGTTCTGCACGTGCAACACTGGCTTGCACCTGTTGTATGTGAACGTAAAGTCTATCACACCCGATCATCATGTGGTGTCTCGAAACAATGAACTTTCGCAGCGATGCACACTTGGGGAGAGCACAATTTTATCTTGAAATTTTAGTAAGGGATCACCTTATAATGCTACCGTTGTCCTAAGCAAAACAAGGTGCATAAAAGGATTAACATCACATGCAAATCATAAGTGGCATGATAGCCATGAACTTGTGCTTTTGATCTCCATCTCCAAAGCACCGGCATGATCTCCATCGTCATCGGCATGACACCATGATCTCCATCACCTTGATCTCCACCAACGTGTCGCCATGAGGTTGTCGCGCCAACTGTCTCTTCTATGACTATTGCTAATTCATAGCGATAAAGTAAAGCAAAAACGGCGAAAATAAATTAAAGACAACCCTATGGCTCCTGCCGGCTGTCGTACTCATCGACATGCAAGTCGTGATATTCTATGCAAAACATGATCATCTCATACATCACATATATCTCATCATGTAATTGGCCATATCACATCACAACATACCGTGTAAAAACAAGTTAGACGTCCTCTAATTGGTGTTGCATGTTTTACGTGGCTGCTACAGGTATTTAGCAAGAACCATTCTTACCTATGCAAAAACCACAATGGTGATACACAAATTGCTATTCAACCTTCTCAAGGATCGCCTTTGTCTAATCCGATCCAACAAGAGTAGGAGAGGCAGGCACCCACCAACCATCTTTATGCAACAAAGTCACATGTCAGCCATGGAACCGGTCTCTCTTAAGCGTACGAGGAAGGTTGGTCCGGGCCGTTTCATCCCACAATACCGCTGAATCAAGAAAAGACCAAGGGAGGAAGCAATCTGAGCATCAGTGCCCACAAACTCCTCTGTCTTCTACTCGTGATCTCATCTACTCATAGACCTAGCTCTAATATCACTGTTGGGGAACGTTGCATGGGAAACAAAAAAATCCTACGCACACACAAGATCTATCCATGGTGATGAGCATCTACGAGAGGGAGAGTGGATCTACATACCCTTCTAGATAGCTACGCGGGAAGTGTTAAGAAAGGCGGTTGATGTAGTCGAATGTCCTCGTGATCCAAATCGCTAGCCATCCCACGATCCGATCATGATCCGTCGGGCAATCCAATCATGAACCGTCCCGCGAACCAATCGTGGTCCTTCCGATCTAGCGCCGAACGGACGGCACCTTCGCGTTCAGCACACGTACATCTCGATGACGATCTCTATCTTCTTGATCTAGCAAGAGGGAGCGGAGAGGTAGATGAGTTCTCCGGAATCACAACGGCATGGTGGCAGTGGTGGTGAACTAATCCGGCAGGGCTTCGCCGAGATCCACCGACCTAATCTAGAGGAGAAACGATCTAGAGGAAGAAGTGGGCAGCACATGGCTATTAGGGCTAGGGATGCCCTCAAATCCTCTAGTATATATAGGAGGAAGGGAGGGGAGGAGGCAGCCTCAAACCCTCCACAAGGAGGATTCGGCTAAACCTAGGGGGAGGAGTCCTCCCCAACTAGGATTCCTCCTCCCACAAGGGAGGTGGAGTCTTGGGAGGACTCCGCACTTGGCCCTCCTCTCTCCTCTTTGCATGGGCCCTTAGGGGCTGGCTTACCCAACCCACGAAGGGCTGGTGCACCACCCCTAAGGCTCATGTGGCCCCCCGGAGTGGGTGGCACCTCCCGATGGACCCCCGGAACCCTGCCGGCACCCCTGGTACACTATTGGTGACGCCCGAACTTTTTCCGGTGACCAAAACAGGACTTCCTATATATCAATCTTTACCTCCGGACCATTCTGGAGCTCGTCGTGATGTCCGGGATCTCATCCGGGGCTAAGAACAACCTTCGGTCATCAACATACATAACTCAATATTACCAAAACATCATCTAACCTTAAGTGTGCAGACCCTGTGCGTTGAAGCACTATGTAGACATGACCGAGACACCTCTACGGTCAATAACCAATAGTGGGACTTGGATGCCCATATTGGTTCCTACATATTCTACGAAGATCTTTATCGGTTGAACCTCTATGTCAAGGATTCAGTTAATCCCTATGTTGTTCCCTTTGTTCTTCGGTATGTTACTTGCCCGAGATTTGATCGTCGGTATCTCCATATCTAGTTCAATCCCATTACCGTCAAGTCTCTTTACTCGTTCCGCAATACAAGTTCACGTGGCTAACTCTTAGTCACTTTGCTTGCAATGCTCATGATGATGTTGTATTACCGAGTGGGCCCTTAGATACCTCTCCGTCACACAAAGTAATAAATTCCAGTCTTGATCCATGCCAACCCATCAGACACCCTCGGAGATACATGTAGAGCACATTTATAGTCACCCAGTTACATTGCGACGTTTGATACACATAAGGTACTCCTCCGGTGTTAGTGAGTTGCATGATCTCATGGTCATAGGAACAGATACTTGACATGTATAAAACTATAGCAATAAACTGACATGATCATATGCTATATTTATAGTTTGGGTCTTGTCCATCACATTATTCTCCTAATGATGTGATCTCATTATCAAATGACATCCCATGTCCATGGCTAGGATACCTTACCATCTTTGATCAACGAGTTAGTCTATTAGAGGCATACTAGAGACATTGTGTTGTCTATGTATCCATACATGTATCCGAGTTTCCGATCAATACAATTCTAGCATGGATAATAAACGATTATCATGAACAAGGAAATGTGATAATAAATAAATTATTATTGCCTCTAGGGCATATATCCAACAAAACCGACTAGGAGCCCTCAGCCCGGCCCACCAAGCCCGGAGTTGTCTTGCTGAGAGGCCCCTTAGCTAGGTCGAATCATTGTCATACATTTCGCTTATTTTTGTGGTTTTCTCCTTATATATATTTTGAAATGCTTTAAAATATTTATTTAGTAAAAAATATATCTTAATTTTGGAAAATATTCATCGTGCAATAAAACAAGTTTCTCGTGCATAAATAAAATGTTACAAGTTTTCAAAATGTTTGTTGTCCATTAAAAGATGTGCATCGTGAATTTTCAAAAGTTTATCATGTGTTAAAAAAATCATGGTGTACTTTAAAACTGTTCATCATGTATCTAAAATGTGTTCTTTACATACTAAAATATGTTTGCCACGTACTTCAATAAATAGTTATCGTGTATCTTAAAAAATATCATGTTATTAAAAAAATGCATCATGTATGTGAACAAATCCTAATAGTGTATTTAAAACATGTTGGCGCACACCAAATTTTGTTGATGACGTATTTACAAAATCCATATTGTTGGTTTGTAAATTGCTCATCATACTTCTAAACAATGCTCATTATTTATTTTAAAAAATCACGAAAATGTTCAATGTGTATTTAGTGAACGTTCATCATGTATTAAAAATACATTTATCATGTATTTTTTAATGTTTGTAGTGTATTTAAATTTTCCACCATTTATCCTAAATAAAATCTTCACATAGAAAACCAAATTGAAAAGGAAAGCCACAATAGAACCCTCCAAAAACTAATCATTCCAAAATGAAAAAGGAAAGGAAGAATAAAAAAGAAAACAACACAAAAGAGATTTTTTTTAGTAAAACATTAAATTTAAAAGATAAGTATATAAAAAATAAGAAATGGGGCATAAACTGCCACCACGACACTCGAACCTAAACCAACATTGTAATAAAAACTAAAAGTTCAGTTTTTGAATGGTAGGAGAACAGTGGTATCGCTAGCTCACCAGGATCCAAGTGTTAGACTTAACACCGATGCTTGCATTTTTTTAGATTTATTTGAGGCCTTTCGATATTGTGTATTCAGTGAAAAGAGATGTTCCTGTCGGCTACGAAAAGAAATGTCGGCTCAGTCTCTTGAAGGTTTTCATAAAAATGAGGTGTGCGTACATGCATTTATAAGGATAGATGTCTGCATATATGTACACGCCTCTATGTCCTGTGTTTGAAAAACGAAAAATGAACCCTAGAAAAAAGAAAAAAGAGCATGACGCTTTAAGCACAGCTATTTTTTTTTCCATAAACACGCTACAAGCTCCTAGTTCACCACTTTAGGCACCGGTTCGAATTCCGGTGCCACCACGCATGCCAGCGGGCCGCGACCAACTATTTCGCTACCTCACTTGCCTGCTTCGCAAGCTAGTCTTTCGTTTCTTTTCTTTCTCTAACAGAAGCTACTTCCTTCGATCTATATTATTTGTCACTCAAATGGTTGTATCCATAGGTATTTCAATGCTAGATACATCCGGTTGAGCGACAAGTAATATGGATCGCAGGGAGTAATTTTTTTCCTATTTTTCAACACTTGCTTAGCTAGGAAAGTACCCAACCGTTTTTATATAGTAGTTTTCAAAATATTGTGTAACAAAAAAGCCTAAAGATTTGAAAATATTTCACCAAGTTGGACAAAAAATGTGAATTCACAGATTTGAATAAAAGTTCCCGAATGTGTGAAAAGTTCATGAATATGAAAAAAGTTTGCGGATTTGAAAAAATATTCACGAAATATAAAATTTAGGGGATTGGAGTAAACTTTCACGAAATTGGGGTCTGATTTTTTCCATGAATTTGAAAGTAAGTGGGTGAATTAAAAAAGAGAATATGGAAATTCTTCATGAATTAGAATTTTAAATAGTTCATGATTTTTTAAACAAAATAAGAGTTTGAAAAAATTTCTTCAATTTGAAAAATATTTTACCTATTATTTTCTGAAAGTTCATGAATTCCAAAAAAGTTCACCAATTAGAATTAAGAAAAATTCATGAATTGTAAAAAAGTTCAGAAGTTAAAACTGTGTTTGTAATTTTTTTAAATATTGTGGATTTGGAAAATAATTCATGGAAAAATCACAAATTCAAAATAAAGTTCATGAAAATAAAATTGGATAATTAAAACAAGAAAAAGGAAAAAAAGCGAGGGAAAACGATGTATGTAAAAAACAAAGAAAGATACCTTAAAACCCTGCAGAACTACCGGTGAAAAGAATTAATTGTGTCATCCCTATGTACTAGTGTAGTGGGCCCGGGGGTGGGCATGTGTCGGTTTGCCAAATTGCCTAAAATCAGCGCCTTAAGCGCTAAATAGGATTGAGCCACAACTTGGTCCACATACGACAAACTGACATCATGGGCAAAACACGGAAAACTAACCCAATGGGTTGTGGCTCACGAGAGCGATATGTAGGCCGATGCTAATTCTAACTTGCCTTGGGATCATATGCCTTGCTCGTCTATCGTCGCCTAAGTTAGCAAGCTCTATTCTGCGCCTTTAGTAACTGTTATAGGCGTTTTAGTAAACAAGCATTGTCTATGTCGGGAACCCTCCGCTATGGGGCGACCCGCTTATCTGTTTCTTTCTCTATTTCAAACACAAAAAACAGTGGATTTGGTGAATCAAACACAAAAAAGGTGGATGTGGTGAATCAAACAGGCGACGTCCTGGTTTGTATAACTATGCACGAACCAGCCCGCACCAAACCACACATGTTTAATTATATCTTTTCCCTTCTTTTTTTCTCTCTACTTTTTTCCTTTTTCCTTTTCTCTTATTCCTGGTTTGATGAAATTTTTTATAATAAATAAATTTTTCTTCAAATTAGGTGAACTTTTTCTCTAGGTTGATAACCTTTTTTCAAATTCGACGAACTTTTTTAAAATTTGATGATATTTTTTAAAAAATTATGATTTTTTTCCAAAATCGGATAACTTTATTTAAAAGCATTAAACTTTTTTCATTTTTTCCATCTACTTTTTTCAGTATCGATGGACTTTCTTTTATGTATGTGAAATTTTCTCCAAAAAATTATGAAATTTTCATATTAATTTTTTTCAAAATAATTCAAAAATCTAAGTCATATAATAGACGGTGTTGTGCAAATAAATAGCACGGTCGCACTTATTCTTATTTTATTGGAGCTATTATCAATCACTAGTGTCCACTGGCTCTAGTGTTTTGCAATGCTCGGACAAGGATGCGACGCCTCTCGTTCGAATGCAGGAGTAAGCACTTTTTTGACAGAGTTTTGGCTTAAAGGTTCGGTACGCTTCACCTTTGCAGGCCGGCGTTATAGGTCGCTATACTCCGCCTTCATGGCCCAGCCTAAAAGGCCCTGCCAGGGTGCGGCAGGGAACTGTTCGGGCGCAACAGGATCTGTCACTTACAAAAATCCTATTCGCCGCACACTGCAACGTATTGTTGAGGATTCGCATAGGGGCAGAGTTGCAAATAAGGCTGCAAACGAGTCGAGTCAAACGAGTTCAAGTTGGCTCAACTCAACTCGTATTAAAAGTTGAGCAAGCTCAGGCTAAGTGAAGCTCAAGGTCGAGCTATAGAACATGACTCGTGCTTATCTTGTAACGATCTTGAGTCCATCTCGACCTAGTGTCGAGCTAAATGAGAAAAAAATTGTAAATCTATGGTAATTATTTCAACTAGACAAGGCTCAACACGACATAAAAAACACTAAAAATATTATTTCCATCAAGATGATGATAATATAAGTTTCTTCAAAATAGTTTCATTTATTTTCTTACAGCAAAAATTTAGTATCAAAACAAGATAATAATTCACAACAAATATATAATTAGAAAAACAAACTATTGTCAGATACCATAATAAGGCCTAATTCTTATCTGCATTTAATCATAGTTAAAAAAGATGCGCCTAAGCGAGCGTATAAGTGCACCTAGGCTCTACGCGATAGCAAAATGCCTTGCGCATAACCATAACCGTGTTTAATCTGTGCATAATTGCGCATAAGCATGCGCATTGGTTAGAAAAAGCGCAAGGCCATGGCAAAACGCACAATTAATGCCCGGCGCTTTTCTGAACTATGCATTTAGTTAAGCTTCCATGTTTGCTATTAAATAAAATGGAGAATACCATGGACACCATATAAGATAATGAATTATTTTATTTAATTTTAATATATAGCATGATCATTGAGAATAATGATATTATGTTAAGCTATCGAGCTAAAATCAAGCGAGTTAGTATTGACTCAAGATCGATTTCTTTCTCGATCAAGCTGCACAAAGTGTTCAAGCTCAACTCGTTTATTTTATATTCGATCTCGAATTGAGCTGCAAAACCAATCGATCTTTGTGGGTCTCGAACTTTTCTTGCAGCCCTAGATGCAAGAGACCGAGTTTTTCCTTGTGCGATTTCTTTTTCTGTTTATTTCGTTTTCACTTGGTTTTTGTTTTCATTTTCTTATTTTTTCTGCTTCTTTTTTTTCTCCTTTCCTCTTCACATTACTTTTCATGTTTACTTTTCTTTTCAACAAATTACCAGAAATGTTAAAAATGGTAATGTCATAAATTTTGTTCACAAATTCAGCCAATTTTTTGGAATTTACAAATGTTCCCATTTTCAAAAACAAATTCACAAATTTTAAAAATGTTATGGCTATGAAAATTTCCTTGCATATCCAAAAAATGTTGGGAAACGTCAGAAAATGTACAATGTTTTATTATTTTGTTCATGTATTTGAATTTGTTCTTGTTTTGAAAGTTTGTTATGAAATTCATTTTTTTATTTTTATTTTTTATTTTCTTTCTTCGCTTTTCTGTTTCTTTATTTCATTTCGCAATTCCCTTCTCCACACTTTTTATTTTTCTTTTTTTCTTAAGAATTTCAATATTTTTTAAAATTATAAAAAATGTTCAGAAGTTCAGAAAATATTATTGATTTTCATTTATATTCAAAACTCAATAAATGCTCCTTATTTTTCGTAAAATGTTCCCATACTAGGACAAATGTATGATATTCAAACAAATCTATAAGTTAAAAAACGTTGACATATTCAAATTATGTTTGGGATTTTCAGAAAATATTCCCATTTCAAAAAAGTTATTTTAAAAAGTTCTTTTTTCCAAATTTTGCTGGGAGTCTCAGTAGATGTTTCCATTTAAAGAATTGTTCGCAAATTCCAAAAAATGCTAATGTTTGAATTTTTGTTCGGTAGTTTTAAAATATGTGTAAATGTTTTAAAAACTATTCATGTTTTCAAGGTTTTTTCGGGAGTTGAAAAAAATGACTCCCCCCCCCAAAAAAAACAAATGAAAGAGAAAATATACTAATATAACCAAATTTGCACAGTTTTTTTTAATCAGCTTTTAAAATTTGTACGAATTTAAATAAAAATCAAGTATTCGGAAAAAATAGAATCTCATTTTTTTGCTTTATTCAAAAATGATTGCTAATTTCAAAAATTTCCACCGTTTGAAAAAATGTGTGTATTTTCAGCATTTGTTAACAGATTCAAAAATTATTCTCGTTTCCACAAATTGTCTAGAAATTCGAAATTTCTTCATATTTTAGAAACAAATCAAAATACAAAAATGTTCTTGAAATATAAAAAATCTTAGATTTTATAAATGATCATGTTTCCAAATTTGTTCCTTTTATAAAGAAATATTCAGGAGTTTCAGAAAATGATCTTATTTTCAAAAACATTCATAATTTCGATAAAGTTTGAGAAATATGTTCACTAATTCGCAAAAGTATTCAAGTAATTTTGGAAAAATAATCTCTATCAAAACTAAATGTTTTCATTTCTCAAAAGATTGTTCTTATTATTTCAATATTAGAATTTTATTTTTCCCTTTTCTTAAAAAATATGTACTTAAATTGCAAATTTTGTTCACATTGTTTCTAAACATTATCCATGTTTTTTACAAAATTCTTAAAAAAAGTATACTGTTCAGTAAATAATTAGGCTTCATTAAATATCCCGCTTGAGTGAGTTCTTGAAAACATTGCGCTAAAATATTTCACTTGCAGTCATACCCTCTACTGGCTAGCGTCACACGTCGATGGGTTGTACATCACGAGTTCCAATCTTCCAAACAGGGCGTTTCTTTGGTGTATTTTTCGTGGAATTAACACAGTTAACTTGGTGTCTTTGAGTTGGTCAGCCAAATCGGGATCTGCCTGTGGGTCGGGGCACGATTTGACGCAGTAAGCATCCAATAGGAGTTTCCATGTCATCTATGTCTCATTTATTCCGTGGTCTAGGGCAGCCTCACATGAAGGCCAGTGTGAAACTGGGCAGCACAGAGCGAGGCAAGATGCAACAGCCTCGCTTTTCCTCTTTTTTTTAATCTTTGTTTTCTGTTTTCCATTTTGCTTCCTTTTTATTTTTGTTTATATTTACAAACATTCGAAATATATATGTGTTAAACAAATTTAAATTTATTATTCGAAAATGTTAACCAAGCATTTAATTTTTAATGTGCATTAAAAGTTGATTATGTATTTTTGAAAATGTTAATCGTGCATGCCAAAAATTCATCAATTATTTCATAAATGTTAGCCAATCATTTAAAAAAACGAAACTATATAAAAATATTATTTATATGAAAAAATGCATACAAAACTTACACAATGTCTATGAAAAAACTGCTGATCGTGTATTTATAAAATATTAATCATGGACTTTAAAATTGTGAAATCTGTGGAGAAAAATATATTTCTCATGTATAGGAAAAAGGTATACAAAAATTATACATTATGTTTGAATAACATGATCATCATGTACTTAAAATATGTTAAACGTGTGTAAAAAAATCCCTGATGTGTATGCAAAATAAGCGCACATTGAGTGAAAGTAGATATAAAAACTTATATAATTATAAATATTATATATGTATTTCTAAAATATAGATGTATATGGAAATATTCCTGATGTATAAAAAATGTACATTGCATGTGAAAAATGTTTATTACCAATAAAAAAATATCCATAGTGCATTCGCAAATTGTTGGCCATGGATTCATAATAGAATTCAAACCTGCATTTAAGAATTAATGTACATCTTGTAAAACATTCGAAACCGAAAAGAAACAAAGAGAACTTAAAATCAGAAAGAAAATAAAAACCAGTAAAAACAACAAAGAAATAAAAATAAAGAGGAATAAAACAAAGAAACGAAGAAACAAATAAAGGAAACCAAAGAAAACAAGAAAAATGAAAGAAAGCCTATCAACAACAAAAAGTTATCACGAAAAAAACCCAATAAAGAAACAATAAATCAAAAACCTTAAGAAAAAAAGAAGAAAACAAAGAAAATCCGACAAGGAAAACTAGTATGAAAACAAACAAAATTGCCTGGAAGCAGCTACATGCGAGATGGGAGGGGTACTGGCTGTAAGCAAGATGTAGGTTTTGCGCCTTGTGGATCGAAGGATAGCGACAAAACGTGCACCCCCCCCACCCATGATAATGAGTTGTCCCGTTAGTATGATCCTAATTTTTTTTTGTTTTTTTTCTTCGTTTTTTTGTTCTTTTGGTGATGTTATCTAGCAAACGTCAAATGGGTATGTTACGAAACGAAGTAGAAAACAAAAAAAATGGCCTAAGTCAAGATCCATAAACACTATGAAGATGCATAAAAGGTAGATTGAGCCTTTACCAACTTCGAGTTGCAGCGAAAGAAGATTTTATGTAGATCAATTTTGAATTCCCTCGAACCATCCACGAAAGATCCCTCGAACAAAAGATCGAGAGCATAATATCTCTATGGATTACACGCGTACGGACTTCACAATCGGACAACGGTTCACCATAGAGAGCTTGGCATCTCAAGAAAACTAGAGGAGGGAGAAGCCTCACAAGGATTTTATGTTATGAGAAACTAAAGAAACTAAAGAAAATCTAAATCAAGAGAGGTAACAAGAGAAATGACTTGTGTGTGTGAAGGGACTTGTGTGTCTCAGGGGTTCACAATAATTCCCTAGCTCTCCTATATTTATATTAGGTCCTCCGGAATATTCTTCACCTATTTGGTAAAATCCGGTATTTCCCAAAACAGTTTCGGTAGCCTCAAAACGCTTCTAGTTGATCTCAAAAATATTTTTATCCTCAAACTGTTTCAGTAATATTTCTCATATTCCTAACTCTTATAGAACTCAACAGACCACAATCCCTTAAGCATGTGACCTTTCCGGTTCGGTGAAATATAGACATGAACAAAACATGGTTCGTTAAATTATCAATAGCGAAATTGAGATATCCATATTAACAGCTATACTGTAACATCCCGAGTTTTGGAATGTTTAAGAATTTTCTTTTCCAAAAAAAAATCATTTGTGTTATATGGTTAACAAAGCTTAATTGAGTTCTTTTACAAATCAATGTTTGAGTTTATTCTTCTCTTTTCGCCGAGTCTTATTTCTCGTCTTTGACATACTAAATTATGCGCACCTTTTTATGTTTGGAACTTTGTTTATTTTTGTTTGAGCTTCTATTCCTTCTCTAGATGTTCCATGGCCGAGGGATCTCCTGACCCGCCGTATCTGAGTCGTCTCAGATATCGATGAGGTAATATGACCCGTTGTTAAGATTTCTGCTGACTACAAAGGGTCCTTCGCATGGAGGTGAAAGTTTATGCATATTTGTCTGGTCTTGAATCAGCCGGAGCACCAAGTCGCCCTCCTGGAACGTCCGGGTCTTGACCCTGCGACTGTGATAGCGGTACAGTCTTGTTGATAAATTGCCGATCGGGCTGCTGCTAACTCTCGCGCCTCTTCCAAAGCATCCAATGCATCTTGGCGTGCCGTCTCATTGTCCGTCTCAACGTAAGCCGCCACCCTTGGCGAGTCATGCCGGATGTCGCTAGGTAAGACGGCCTCAGCGCCGTACACCATAAAGAAGGGCGTGAAACCCGTGGACCTGTTAGGGGTGGTTCTGATGCTCCATAAGACGGAAGGTAATTCTTCGACCCAACACCCGGGCATTCGCTACAAAGGAACCATAAGCCGCGGCTTAATCCCTCTTAGAATTTCCTGATTGGTGCGCTCCGTCTGACCGTTGGACTGTGGATGTGCCACGGCTGAAATATCAAGCCGGATTTGTTCTTCATCACATAATTTCTTCATAGCCCCCTTGGATAGATTTGTAACATTATCAGTGATGATGCTGTGCGGGTAACCAAAGCGGTAGATTAGCTTTTTGATAAATAGAATTGTCGTAGCTGCATCACATTTGCTAACCGGCTCTGTCTCTACCCACTTGGTAAATTTATCAACCACCACCAGGAGGTGCGTTTTCTTGTCCTTGGACCTCTTGAAAGGCCCTACCATGTCCAGTCCCCAGACCACAAATGGCCAAGTGATTGGTATCATCCTAAATTCTTGAGCCGGAACATGAGCACACCGGCTAAATTTCTGACAGTCATCGCACTTACGGACTAAGTCTTCTGCATCTTTATGAGCCGTCAACCAGAAGAACCCGTGCCGGAAAGCCTTGGCCACCAAAGATTTTGAGCCGGCATGGTGTCCACAATCTCCAGCATGGATTTCACTCAAGATCTGCCGGCCCTCCTTTGGTGAAACACAACGTTGAAAAACCCCTGTTACACTGCATTTATGCAACTCACTATTAACTATCGTCATGGACTTAGAACGGCGGGTGATCTTTCTGGCCAGATCTTCGTCTTCTGGTAACTCGCCCCGGGTTAAATAGGCCAAATAAGGAATAGTCCAATCCGGGATAACATGTAGAGCCGCCACCAATTCTGCCTCCAGGTCAGGAACAACCAAATCCTCCTTTGAAGGTATCTTGACAGTCGGATGATATAAGACGTCCAGAAAGACATTAGGCGGCACCGGCTTACGTTGGGAACCTAGCCGTGATAAAGCATCAATCGCCTCGTTCTTGCAGCGATCAATGTGATCTACTTGATACCCTTTGAAGTGACCCGCAATAATATCAACCTCCTGCCTATAAGCCACCATTCGTGGGTCTTTGGAGTCCCAAGTGCCAGAAACTTGCTGAGCTACTAGATCTGAGTCGCCCAAATACCCGACCCGACTCAAATTCATCTCCTTGGCTAATCTAAGACCATGAAGCAAAGCCTCGTACTCAGCCGCATTGTTAGTGCAAGGGAACATCAGTCGGAGCACATAACAAAATTTGTCACCCTTTGGGGATGTCAGGACAACCCCTGCTCCAGACCCCTCTAACTTCTTGGATCCATCAAAGTGTATAGTCCAGTATGTGTTATCTGGTTTTTCTTCGGGAGCTTGGCACTCTGTCCAATCATTGATGAAATCCACCAAAGCTTGGGATTTGATCACCGTGCGAGGAACATACTTTACATTAAGAGGTCCCAGCTCTAAGGCCCATTTGGCAATCCTCCCTATGGCTTCCCTGTTCTGGATAATATCTCCCAATGGAGCAGAACTGACCATAGTTACCTGGTGCCCTAGAAAGTAGTGCTTTAACTTCCGGTTGGCCATAAAAACCCCGTATACCAGGTTCTGCCAATGCGGATATCTCTTCTTAGATTCTATCAGGACCTCACTGATATAATAAACCAGCCTTTGCACGGGATACTCCTTCCCAGCCTCCTTGCACTCGACCACAATTGCGATGTTGACTGCCCTGTTGTTAGCTGCCACATAAAGGAGCAACGGTTCTTTCTCAGCCGGAGCGGCTAACACTAGCGGCTCAGTGAGCTGTTTCTTAAGTGCCTCAAGTGCCTCACCCGCCGCCTTGCTCCAGGCAAACTTGTCTGTATTTTTCATCATCTGATATAAAGGGATAGCTTTCTCTCCAAGATGGCTTATGAACCGCTCAACGCAGCAATCCGCGCTGCTAAGCGTTGAACGTCATTAATGCAAGTTGGCTCTCTTAGAGAAGTAATAGCTTTGATTTTGTCCGGGTTAGCCTCGATGCCACGCTCAGAGACCAAGAAACCCAAAAGCTTTCCTGCTGGAACACCAAAGACACACTTGGTCGGGTTAAGCATCATCTTGTAGACCCGGAGATTGTCAAAGGTTTCCTTTAGATCCTCCAAAAGAGTTTCCTTCTTTCTGGATTTGACCATGATGTCATCTACATAAGCATGAACATTACGGCCAATTTGACTGTGAAGGCAGTTCTGCACGCATCGCTGATAAGTTGCCTAGGCACTCTTGAGCCCGAAAGGCATAGAGACATAACAGAACGCCCCAAAGGGTGTAATAAACGCTGTCTTCTCCTGGTCTTTCACTGCCATCTTGATCTGATGATAACCTGAGTAAGCATCCAGGAAGCATAAACTTTCACATCCGGCTGTAGCATCAATGATCTGATCAATTCGAGGGAGGGCAAAAGGATCAGTCGGACAAGCCTTGTTAAGGTCTGTGTAGTCCACACACATACGCCAGGTGCCGTTCTTTTTGAGCACCAGCACTGGGTTAGCCAACCATTCCGGGTGAAAAACTTCAACAATAAAGCCAGCAGCCAAGAGCCAGGCAACTTCTTCCCCAATAGCCTTGCGTCTCTCCTCATTGAACCGCCACAGGAACTGTTTGATCGGTTTAAACTTTGGATCCACATTAAGGTTGTGCTCAGCGAATTCTCTCGGTACACACGGCATGTCAGAAGGTTTCCATGCAAAGATGTCCCGATTCTCACGGATGAATTCGATGAGCACGCTTTCCTATTTGGGATCCATATGAGCTCGAATGATGAACTGCTTAGATGAGTCGCCCGGATCGAAATCTACTGCCTTGGTATCATCCGCTGAAAATTTGAGGGGCGGCTCAACCTCCGTGGTGGGCTTTTTTAGGGGGGTCATATCCTCCAGATCAACATTCTCCTTATAAAACTTAAGCTCCTCCTGAGCACAACTGGACTCTGCGTAAGCTGCATCCCCTTCTTCACACTCAATAGCCGTGTTTAGGTTACCATGAATGGTGATGGTACCGTTTAAGCCGGGCATCTTGAGCTGCAAGTAAACATAGCAGGGTCGGGCCATGAACTTGGCATAAGCCGGCCGTCCAAACAAGGCATGATAAGGGCTCTTGATTTTAACTACCTCAAACCATAAGGACTCCACTCTGTAGTTGTATTCATCGCCAAAAGCCACTTCCAAAGAAATCCTGCCCACCGGATGCGCCGACTTACCTGGCACCACACCATGAAAAACAATGGACGAGGGTTTTAAGTCCTTGTCAAGCAACTTCATCCGCCGGAAGGTGTCATAGTAAAGGATGTTTATGCTGTTGTCGCCGTCCATGAGCACCTTGTTCAACATATATCCACCTACCTGGGGGGCCACAACCAAAGCCAGCCGCCCCGGGTCATCGACGCGTGGCGGGTGATCTTCACGGCTCCATGTTATGTCATATTCGGACCACTTCAGATATTGTGGAAGAGCCGGCGTAACCGCATTGACTGCCCATTTACGTAACTTTTGGTCCCGTCTATTGAGGCTAGTCGTGAAGACGTGGTATTGCCCAGAGCTGAGTTGCTTCAGATTACTCTGAAAGCCGGACTGATTCCGTTGTTGTTGCTGTTGTTGATTATTATTACCAGAATGCGGTTGCTGTCCCCCGTGATTATCCTGACCCGGATGATCGGATGTTGAACCGCCAGAGCTAAAACTGGCTCCTGACCCGCCAGAACCAAATTCAGCTCCTGACCCGTCACGTCCTGGGCCGCCTGGCGGGCTGCCCCCGTGATGGTTAGGTTGTGTGACATACCGCTTAAACTTCTGCATAAAAGAACAACTCTCCCATGTATGATTTGCCGGCCTATCAGGCAAACTGTGATTCAGATAAGGTTGCTTAAGCATCTCTTCCATGTTCGAGGAAAAATTATCCCTGCTCGAGGGCGGACCAAACCTCCTGTTGCCCTTGGGGTGATTTTGTTGGGCGTTTGTGTTGGACACCAACTCTGACCTGGCCTCTGGATTCTTACGGTTACTCTGGTTACCATTGTTCACTGCGCCCTTGCCTTGGTTGCCCTTCTTGCCTTGACTAGCCTTTTCCTCATCAGAACCCGGATCCTTCGTGCTATCTAAGTCGGCGTACTTCGTGAGAGCCGTCATGAGCTCTCCCATGTCCTGACACGTACGCTTGAGCCGGCCAAGTTTCTGCTTTAAAGGAACAAAATGGCAATTATTCTCTAAAATCAACACCGCTTGAGCCGCCATGATCTACTCTGATGAGTGAATAATTGTCGAGCCTCGCCGTACCCAATGATGAGCCGACTCACTCTCTTGTTGGATACAGTGATCAAGATCCACAATGGTCATAGGCTGCTTGCACGTTCCTTGAAAGTTTTTGATGAACCGAGCCCTAAGCTCCGCCCATGAATTGATGGTATTAGGTGGCAACCCTTTTAGCCATGTACGAGCCGGGCCTTCAAGCATCATGATGAAATATTTGGCACAAACCGCCTCACTAACATCCAACATCTCCATGGCCAACTCATAGCTTTCCACCCAGGCCTCTGGGGGTAAATCAGCGGTGTAATTTGGGACCTTCCGGGGACCTTAAAAGTCTTTTGGCAACCGCTCGCTCCGGAGAGCCGGCGATAGACACGGCAGCCCTCCCATCCTGGGGATTATCCCTGCCCCTATGGAAACGGAAGGCCCGGGCTCTTGGTAAGCCGGCCTAGCTAGCGCCTCTTGCGGGCTTCCCGCATGGTCTACACGTGCCGGTGTATCTAACCACGGGTCTTTATAATTGTCTAACCAAGTCTCATTGCCTATCCGAGTCTTACTCTATCTTCTTGTCCAAACTGTCTCCGAGCGGCTTACACGCCCGGGTCTTCTCAGTCCGGGCCACCTTGCGGCCCACACCATGAGCCGCCTATCTTCATGGGCCGTAAGCTTTACGGCTCACCCTTGGTCCGGCTCACGAGCCATCAACATAACCCGGAGCCTTCAAGGGCGGGTCATATTGCGGGGTTATATCCCCAACAATCTCCATCCTACTCCTTGCGCCAGGATCTCCTCCTCCATGTTGTGAATCCATTTAGAGAAGAAGAAATGAGTTCCGCCGACCACACACGCAGAATTCCGCATGTCCGTCTACATTGTTCGTCAAGTTCATCGCATCAATTCGTTCATCGATTCGTTCTGCTCAGTGAGTTTCTATTCAAATCCTTTTGTGCATGCACTCAACCATGTTCGGCCGATCTCCTAGACATCATAGTTTCACCTATATCTCTAGTTGGCCACGCGTATCCAAAACTGGAGGTCATCCAATGAAATCAACATGTTCGTGGACATTTTAGTTCCTTGGATGATCTTGTGTTCAACATATGAAACGTTCAGTATGGCCATAGGAATCATGTTGCGAAGTTAGAATAATATTTCTGTTATTGTAGTTGTGGTAAGGATTTAAATATCGTCATGCACAATGAATTGTTGTTGATATGTTATTCTTATATAGTAATGATATGCCTACGAGTGTATGCTAGTTATTTCATAATTTGTGGGTGTCATGTGATTTACTAGATTTATTATAGGATTGTTTAAATTATTAGAAGTTTGTTTACATGTCGTCGCAAGTTGATAATATTATTTTGTAATATAGTTTTGTATGGTTTCATGTATATAATTTATGCCTAACTGTAGTAGTGTGTTTCTCTTTGTTTTAATTGTAGTAGTGTGTTTCTCTTTGTTTTAATTGTAGTAGTGTGTTTCTCCTTGTTTCATATTTAGTTCTCGTAATTTATTTGCATGTGTAGTAGTTGCTCGGTGAACTTTTTTGTTAGTATGATATTGTATGTTCACTATATGCCTAGGAGTTGCTCCTACTTATTCCATAATTCTAGAAGTTAGATGTGATTGGATGGATTTATTATTAGATTTCTTGTATTATTTATTATATATTTGTACGTTGTCTCATATGATATTTTTGTGTATCATGTAGTCTTTTCTTGTGAATGTCTACACAATTTGGTGGATGTTCGCCATCGATATAACTTCATAGAATTATTCATAGCTTTGGTTTGTTTATTTAATCCTAGAGTAGTTCATGTTTGATTTTTAGTTTTTGTTTAACATGCTATACCTTTTATTTGTTGTATAGATAATTATATGTCTTGTTGCACAAGTCATGGTAGACTAAAATCATACCATGCCTATGATAGATGTGTATCTATTTATAATAAGTGTTGTTGCATAGTTATATTTAAGCTAGAGGCCAAATGAAGTGTCATGTTGCTTTAGAACAAATCCATTATAGTTCCATGTGGCATAACACCTTTTTTGTTTTGTAGTTGTTCCTCTTATTTTGTAGATGATATCATCCTAGATTACATAGTTGGTTGGTTTATGCCATGATTTTAGGTCATATTGCTATATATAAATTATTATTGTGGCATAGAACTCAGTTTTTGACATCATTACAATCACTCGATGTATTTTGTTTTATCTAGTACAATACCAGGTCATGCTAGCACTTGCTCAAACATAGAATGGATATTTTATTGTACGATTCCCATGGGTTATAACATTGGTAGTATGTATGATATGGTGGTGTATATTGTTAGCCTTTACTTGGTAGAGATACATGTTCATAGTCGATTGATCTCATGTAGTTTTTCTTCTTGCTTGATCAATACCATGCCTCGATGTTATGTGACTGTATAATTATGTTGTATAGTGGGTGCGTATCAATTTATGTATTAGATCAAGCCTAGTTGTGTATCATATGTCTTTGCAAGTGTAAGTTATACTAGATAGGAAATGCATGTCATCTCTGTTATTCATGCTATGATATTTCTTTACTTGATGACATTGATAACATGGCCTTTAATTGCTTAGTATGCTACACAATGTGTTTATATGCAATAAATAGAATGCTATTGTTGTGTACTATTGCCATGTATTATATTAGTTTAGCTGATATCAACTAAGTTATGTCATAGTTTGAAATCTCATGTGACAATCATCCATGCTTAGAGGTATATGTAGTTCATCTCACTATTGCATTGTTGTATGATTAAACATATACATCTTGTCATGATAGTAATCTTCCATGTCTTATTATGCTCCATGTGTTATATTTGAGTACTTAGTCCTTGTGCCTTTTATAGATGATTGCCCTTGTCACATGTTAGTCTTATGAGTGTTTTATACTTGATGCAATAGTTCATCTCATGCTTAGGATGAATCATATGTCATGTTAGTAGAGTTGTGCTTTGATCATACACTTAGTGTGTGTCTCGTGTTTTATACTTTTAATCATTGTGTGTTCTTGCTTGTCGTGGGATAATGTTATAGTTGCATGTATTACCATGTCATGTATATGACAATTGCTACTTATGAAAACCGAATCAAGGATTGAAGGAGCGATTGGCCGCCCTTCATAAGCTGAAGTGGGCAATCAGTCGTCCGTGCCGCATGAGACCTAATAAGTCTTGGATTTGAAGGTTGTGTAAACAGTACAACCACATGCTAATGGGCACTGGCTTGGTTGATTAGTTAGTTCACCCTTATTGTCGTCATCGTCGTACCGCAGATGGGATAGCTGCCTTGCGAGGAGTATCCTCGGCACAAAAGGGGGCTCGGACTGTGAACTGCGATTATTTCCATGTTGAAACCTAGTGGGCTTGGCACAATTAGTATGGTGTACCAAATGGTCTACCAAATGAAAGACCTCGTCACAATCTCCTTACGGTATACCAAATGGTGTACTACGTCGGCGGCCACTGGTGGCATCAAGATGGGATTGTGTCGTGTGGGTAAAGTGTACAACCTCTACAGTGCGTAAAACTATTCGAATAGCTGTGTCCATGGCCATGGACGACACATGAATCTTTCTTGACATACAAGACCCGTCTTGCTTATTCCCTCTCTGCCCTTATTCTTGGAACCTATGATGAGTGTGAGTTGATCGAGGATCCTCACTTTGATGAAATTTACTCTGGAGATAAAACATGTTTTCATCAAAAACTACTTTTATCCAAATGATATAGTTGTCAAACAAAATTAGCTTTTGTGCAAATGAGCCATACAACCTTTCTTTGAAGCCACATGTAGTTGTTAGGACCTTCTCCGAGGGAGGCATGTTAAGTATGTAATGTATTCATGGAAATAATTTTGTTGACGATAGAGTTCCATGAAGATGAAGGTGATGACTAGGACTACTATGTCGATCCGTAGGAGTGAGGTCATGTGGACTACATCAACTGCGTGTGGCTAAGATGGAGTCGCTACGCATTGTACTTTCCGTTGTTTTCTGATTGTAATAAATGTCATGAGACATTTGTCATTGTATGCCTTGTGACAATATTTATAAAAATACTTTTACATATTGTGAAATGATACCATTTCGCCTTGTTGTTAACAATGATCCTGGGGTTGACAAATATACACAGGAGGGTTTGGAAGTAAATTCCGGGTTCTCACATATACCCACAAGAATGGTATCCGGGTGGACATTTAGTTATGATATGTTACTTCATTTTCTTCGCGATATGTTACAAACCCCAAGGTGAGATATGTGTGACCAACACATGCTCACTCTATCGGTCTTCCATGTTATCGGTTTTGTTCTCGTGTTTCGGCATCCCCATGATAAATGCACGCTGTGTCTAGCCAGACAAAGATGGATATCATTACAACGAGAGGCCCCTAAGAATATCTCGCCATTGTCGGAGTAGCAAATTCCACTCTCAAGCTATCTAGTCCCTCGTCATACGTTTTCGATGAACACATAATTTGTCGTTGTGATCACCATGTTATGGATGATGATGGAACAACTCCAAAGTGCATCCTTCGGTATGAGTGACTCGATATTGTCATCCTTTAAGGAATCAACATATGTTAACTCCAATGTTATGAACTAAAGACTTCAGACCATATATTCTCTAAATATAACAAACAAGTTGGGTGAATTTAACACGTGTTCTACCAACATCGTGCTCTCTTAGATTGGTCGCTTAAATGTCATGCCTATGATCAGAAAAATAGAATCATCAATTAACACATGAGCTAGTCTTAGAGGCAAGACTAGAAATCTTGTTTTACCGTTTATAACTCTACACATGCTTATGAATTTCCTCTGAAATGCATATTCATGAACCATAATAGTTATAGCACATAATATAAAATATAATTATAAAATCAAAAATCATAATAGCGAATATTATTGTCTTTAGGTACATTGCCAACGGGGTAGGGGGAAAGCGAACATCTTTTCCTGACAATTTTAGTTGCTGGCAAGATGAGACGGTTGCAATTTTTAAAGTAAATGCCTTTTTCCGAAGAAACCATCATGTTTTCTCAAAGAAGTTGTCATCCCCTCACAACCAGAACTGTCGGAGAAATCGTTCAGAATTCCAACCTTACCAGCGAACTTCGCGAGTTAACCGCGCCCTTTTGTTTCATTTGTTTTTTCCATTTCAAATCTGCTTTTTTCAATATCGCAAATACATGTTTTTTTTGTAAAGTTGCAAGTTCTTTTTGATTTTGAGAACACTTCAAAAATTTATTACCAAACTGAAAATCCTGATTTTTCCAAATTCTTAATCAATATTGAAGTCTGCAATATATTTAAAATGTGAAGAATAATATTCAAATTTAATATTTCACCAAGGATCTGAAAAAATTTCAGACTCACAAACAATTTTGAAAGTTGTAATTTTTTTAATTCGTGAACATTTTATAATTAATGGACTTTTCAAACTTCACCTCGTGACTAATTTTTGAAAATCATTAGCATATTTAAATTCGTGAAACATTTTGAAATCCGTGATCACTTTTTTAATTTTTGGAACAATTTTGAAATTCCTAAACTTGTCTTGAATCCATGAACGTATTTTGAATCGGCGAACAATTTTCTAATTGCTGAACAATTGTTTTGCAATTCCTAATTTTTTTGAATTATCAAAGAATGTTTTGATTAACTATTTTTTGCAATTTTGGAAAAATTTGTTAAATTCAAAAACGTTTTAAGCATATTCTTGGCACATTTATTGAAATTTGGCACATTGTTTTTCAGTTAATGAATATTTATTGAAATTTGCACATTTTTTTAACATTTCTAAAATAAATCATGATTTATTTTTGAAATGTACTAACGTTTTTCGTATTCTCACGTTTTGTAAGTCGAAACATTTTTTAAAATTCAGGAACAATCTTTAATTTTGTATTTTGTTTTTGAAATCTACGAAACAAATAATTAATTAAATAATTTTTGAACTTTGGTATATTTTGTGAAATATAAGAATAATAAGTAAAAGAAGATAATAAACGAAAAAGAAGAAAGAAGAAAGAAAAAACGAAAGAAAAAGCAGGGTTCCATATGCGCGTGGGCGAGCGCGGGCTATGTGTTTGCGCATCACCTAGGGCCCTATGCGCTAAATAGGAGGGGAGATGTACAGTTTTTTTTTTTGACATGAGATATACAGTTTTTTCTTTGAGGGAAGATATACAGTGTTTCGACAGAGCTACATACGGTTTTTCGGGAACTCCGGTAGCCTTTAACTCCGGTAGCCCACTTTATTTCCTAGTTTCTGATGTGAATAGAAGAGAAAAATAAAAGTCTGCATGCAAAATAAAAACCTTGGAGAAAACAGTACTTAGAATATTAAAACGAAGGCAAGAACACGCTGTAAGATCTACCCCGGTGAGCTCGCTATGTACATTTTCTCGATGTTATGTTGCTGTGAGCGACAAATAGGATTCTGCATAGGATAATAGTGTCATCCTCCTATTTGCTGCTTATCATGACAAAAAAATTGGAGGAAATGCATAGGCCATTCTCCATCAATGACTTCATTTTTTTATTATCAACAATTTCCAAAACATTGTATACATAATGTTTTTAGATGTTTTGGAAAATATATTTTCAATGAGTTTAAATGTTATGTTCTGATCATTAGATTATTTTTTATATTAACCTTTTCATTTCCTTTTCTATTTTTAACACCATTATATCATCCACCACATTCTAATTTTTTGCATTTGATTAAGCTTATACATCAATAAATTTGGAATCACATGAACATTATTAATATTAAATGCACTTTTTTATTGACTAATTTATCAATATGAACATTATTAACATGAACACACGAGCATTTTGAAAAATCTCAGAGATTGCAAGATTTAAAAACGTTTGCACTCATAAACGTCTTTTTGGATCCCAACATATACTAAGAAGGCAAGAGATGCAATGCAAAAGTATGACCAAGTACAAACTACATGAGATTTTTTTTAAAGTTGTTCTTTTTATTAGTGAAAAAATCATGAGCTTTTGTTACAATTTGATGAAATGCCCATTACTTTTAGATATATTTCAAGATACACATATGGGATTGGGTAAATTGTCAACATAATTCATGGGGGCACAATCCGTCGTTTGTAGCGGGAGACGGAGAATGAACCACCCACTACCTGAAACATTGGCCTGCTCAATTTATCTCCGGTGGGAAGCTCGCACGAGTGCCTCGTGGATGGAGCTGTACCTAGAGCTTGCCACACATTTTGTTCCTTTTTCCTTTCCATTTTTCTATTACTCTGTTTAATTCACTTTGTTTTTTGGATGAAGGTTTAGTTAGCTGTGAAATATGCATATTTAAAAATATCTCATGACATTTTTAAATGTATTCATGTTTTTAAAAATGCGCACTTTTTTGAATATCATGAATTCCAGAAAAAAGTGTTTATGTAATTTAAAAAATGGTTGCGTAATTTCAGAAGCGCTAATTTCCTTTCTAAAAATGTTTGTGTAATTTTGAAAATCTTCATAATATTTAAATAGTTTACTCACCTTCACAGAAAAATTCATGTGATTTATGAAGTGTTCACATATTTTAAAATTGATCAAATACTCCTCCTTTAGAAACTATTAATCTAAGTTTAATAATAGTTCTTTAATTTTAATACGTTTTTCATGTATTAAAAAGTGTTAGTGTTTGTGTATCTATAAAAACTTTTCACGACTAATAGAAAAAATATTCATTTAATGTGAAAAGAATAGAGAAATAAATAAAAAGGAAAAAGGAAAACAAGATGGAAAAAATGAATAGGAAAATAATTTTATTAATAAAAAGAGAAAATAAATTGGAAAATAAAACAAAAAATAAAACAGAAAAAAATGAAGGAAACCCAAGGAAATAAAAATACCGGGGAAAACTGGTTACCATTACCTGCAATTAAATAATAATAAAACATGTACTAAGGTGTAATGGCATCTCTATATCTTTGAAATATTTTTTAATAGGTTTAGCATGTGTATTCTAATTAGGTATATGTTTATATATGAAGTTAACATGCAAAGCACTTGCAATTTAATATAGTGATAACTAATATGGAAACAGAGGGAGTAATATATACATGCATGGGATTGCTAGTGGCTGGAGCCCTGAGCTACACACTTCTTTTGAGCGAGTTTAACCTACGATTACTGGATAGCTCAGCTGGCCACCAGAGTCAAGAGCACCTACGATTCGGATTTTTCTTTAGAAAAAAACCTATGTTTCGGAAGCATGTGCGCGCCCATTCCTTCTCCGTGTTTTCTCTCATCATGCTCATTTTTTTTCGCGAATACACTTGGAGGCGTATCTTTGTATTGATAGAAAAAGAGAAACATCAGGTCCACGCTACAATCACATACATAACTAGGCCTGACTGTGGCGATCGTATGAGCAGAGAGAAACATGAATGCTCGGCCCCTCACATAAGTTTAGATTACAAGAATAAAAGCGCCAAGTCTGTTGTTTCCGGCATTTGCCTAAAAGCGGATGTCATCATTGATAGCAGCGACCACGCTAGAGGTGAAGGGAGTGATCTTGTCGAAGATGGCCGCGTTACGATGGCACCACAATGTCCATGCCGTGAGGCCGACCGTGGTAGTAAGGCCTTGTCGATCTGCCATCGATAGCCCGAGAAGGGCTCTGGAAAGCTAGTCAAAGAAACCGGAGGAGCCGTCCGAAGGGTGATTGTGAGGCGGCACCAAGATAGCACCTCGTGACAAGTGACATACGTACCCGGGAGTGTCCTCTGCGTCTTCTTATCTTCTAGCTGCATGCCTCAAATCATCTTGCGCAAGAAATTGATTATAGTTCCATTATATGTCATGACGGAGCCAGAACTTTTATGAAGCCTGGGCAAACTTGAACCTAATTGTCTTGTCTCAAAATCAATATCGGATATTCCGATACACAACATATAAAATAAGCCCAAACTACTGAACCACAAATCCACATAAATAATGAGGTCAAAATATAATGATAGTAGACGTGCAAAAGTAATTTTAAAGCAAACTATTATATAACATATTATATTTGGTTTTATAGACAAACGTATAGTTGAGACTTGACAATAGAAGACACAGAACCCATGCATGCTTAGAACCAAACTCGCCATGTTGCTCAAAGACGGTACAACATAAAAAGATGGATTTGTGATTCTCATAAATTAAGTATTGCGATTTGTGAACGTGTCCAAAATAAAGAGCTTGAAAAAATAGAGACCATCTGATAAAACATACGAATAGCGTGCTAAAGAAAATCATGAGGCAATTGCCCTTCCCGAGACATCATTGCGGTAAACATTAGTGCTTTATCTACTAAACAAAACATCATCATCTATCAAATTTAGTAATTTCAAATTTAAGGTTAACAATAAACTATAGAATGAATCCATAAAAGAAGACTAGGCTTATGAGGTCATGATCGCCCTCAATGGTGAATTCCCCACAATCTGACCTCAAAATTGAAGCCCCAAATCTATCAATTTTCTAAGCAGTTGCCAATCTCATGTAATCATCGCCAAAACGGCATGAGACGACGAGTTTTTCGCGGATGTAAGCCATTTATTGTGATGGATTCACTCCACACACTAGCTGTGCGCACATGCCAGCCTGCGCTTGTCGCTAGTCTGTCTCATCTTGAAAGACACATAAACTATCAATATCTAAAGGAAAGCAATAGATCTACAGACACAAACTTTCATAGGCCCTTCGTTGACACCGAATCGAACGTCGTCGAGGTAGGAAAAGACCAGAGAAACCTTATTCCAACATGCCATCTTCACCACTGTCTCGTTGATGTCGCATGAGAAGCAAAAACCTAAAGGAAAAAAATAAGACAGACAAGACCCACTCCTCTTGCCGTAGACGAGGCAGCCAGACGGGAAAGAGGAGGACCGAGGAGGCGGCGGAAGTTGTCATGGCGGCAGCTAGGATTACGGAGGAGGCAGCCACGTTTGATATAATGGGATAATAGTTTTACTCTGGTCTCTTGGTAGGCCTAGTTAATTACTCCGAAGTAGGCCTAATTGAGCAGCGCATTTTTATTACATACATGCATGGACTTTTCGTTTCAGAACCATATACGTGCATGGACTGTGCCCGGGTAAACCAAGAAGTACAGTAGAATTTGCACACTCTTTAACACGTATGTAAGCTGCCCCATACCCAGAGAGCCCGGGCAAGTGCACGGGGTGGCCGGGCGCTGGCTCCGCCACCGCTACTAGCTATATCTAGCTGTGTTGCTCCTTCATACTCTCCCACGGTACTAGTACTCCACGACGCAAAGCCTAGAACGGAAAAGTTATCTAGTGTAGCGTCGTCCCCTGCCTGCTGCCAGTGCCCAGTGGGTTGGCTGTGGCGACACACGAGAAAAAGGCACGAGGAGACGAGAAGGCATGATCAAAGCAAGCGGCAGGGAGGAAAAGAAAAGGAAAAAAAGAACTGAAAAGTCATGACCCGTCTTGATATGACACCTCCTACGCCTGGAAGGCCTGCCTCCCAGGCTATCAGCCATCAGGTCAGGAGGCTCTGCTGCTTCCTGCGTCTGCATACTGCGATTGCTGCCCTGTATTATTGGTTCGTTAAGCTCGCAGCGATGCGACACGGTAGCTCACCAGCTTTCCGGGCAGCATGAGTCTGCTCCTTGAATAAAGACTACCACTTTCTCTTGCGTAGTGAATAAAGACCAAGTATTCCAACCCTGCCAAAGAATTTCGCTTTACCCGTGCGTAAGCAATCTGTGCTAGCGTTTTGAGGGCATCTTCAACAACCGCCCCAAAACAGCTCCGCGCATTAAAAATCCGTTTTTTGACGCCGGACAGGTTTCAGCGGAAGCTGTAAAATACCGCACGCGCTGTAAAGTTTTGGGCATGCGCTAAAAAGCGTTATCAAAAGTTGTAAATTTGAGGCACTGGATAGAGAGCGCTTCACAATTTGCATTGCGTGTTTTTTGGGCACGCGTTTTTGAGCTTCTGCTAAACCAATTTTGATCCGCGCACAATAAAAATGCTACAATGACGCACTAAAAAAATTTATTGGGCGCGATTTTTTTTGCGGCTGTTGAAGATGCTCTGACTAGGGTATTTGTTTGCAGTTCGCCAAACGTGGTCATTCAATTGTATCCGCATACATTTCATTGAAAATTTGAACAAACTGGATAATTTAGAACAACTCCAATCGCACGATCCAAATGGACGCGAGCTTTGTCCGTGATTTGTCTGTTTGGATCGGCCCGGCGGATATTCATGTTCGTTTCTTGAAATGGGTCGGCGCTTGCGTCCAATGCTGCCATGATTCATTTTTAAGACGACACGAAAAAAAATTACACAATAAGCATTTTTGAAAGAAAAAAACTAATTAAACATTAATTCCGGCCGTTGGGCGATAGTCTACGAGTTCACCGTACATTAAGTAAAAATTAAATTAAACATAAAACTGGGAGGCGTGTTGCCCTAGGCGTCCCCTCGTTGTCGTCATCGGAGCCGGTGAGGTCGACGAGCGTCGGCACCGGGCCAGCCCAAGGGAATGTCGTCTTCTAGGCGGCGATGATGTCGTCCGTCGGTGGTTGTATCGTTGCTGGCTGGGCTCCGGCGTGGCGCTCCTCCTCTTTCGCCTCGGCCTCCCGCTCCAATTCCTCGAGCCGCCACCCATTAAGGCCTCTTCCGCCAACCGCCGTTACTTCCAGTACTCCAGGTAGAGCTGCTCCTGCGGCTGCGTCGGCCCCAACCAGACCAGACGGGTGGTGCGCTCACTCGCTCGCGCATTACCCTGTCCCATACGTAGTTCTCCCCTACGGAGGCCCCGTCTCGAGATTGGGTGGGGACGGCGGGGCCAATGGAGGCACGACACAGTCGCCGGCAGCGAAAAGCTCCATGGCCTCTGCCAGACGCGCCTGGTAAGCTTCCTTCTCCTCCTCCTTGTGCCGCTCCTCCTTCTCGCTCTCACGAAGGGCAGCTGCCAGCGCCTCCTGGTAGGCGGCCTTCGCCTCCTGGTCCTCATCACGCACAACAAGGGGCAGCAGA
Organism: Hordeum marinum; assembly: GCA_022496015.1. Taxonomy (NCBI): domain Eukaryota; kingdom Viridiplantae; phylum Streptophyta; class Magnoliopsida; order Poales; family Poaceae; genus Hordeum; species Hordeum marinum. The sequence goes on from CM039676.1 coordinate 202,303,050, forward strand.
GTGCCAGCCCGCACGTCACGGATGCCGCGCCGACACTGCTCCTCCTGCTCAAACGCAAACCAGATCTCCCAATCGGGAGAGTCGGCTGCATACGCGGGGTTGAGCCGCTACGCAGGCGTCAACTGGTGTCGCGATGCCTCAGCTCCTCCGCATGCACCCGTGCCGACCGCGGCTCCGCCAGCACTGAGATCCTATGCGGATCCAAGTGCGAGTCATGTGGGAGCGTCACGTCGAGGTAGGGGAGGGGGATGCGGTGCTCCTAGTGCCACCTTGCCTGGTGCATTGGGACGGTTATCCACTGTCGAGGCAGGCGGGAAGACGATGATGTGGGGAGCACGCGTCACGGGACGGCGACAGCCTTTGTAATATCCCAAATTTCATTTTGGCATGTCATAATATAGCTATGCATTAGGCTACTCATAGTGGGGAATATCATATACTAGTACCATGCATATGATACTAGTGTATATGATACTAGTGTATGATACTACCTTAATAGTGCATAGTATCATAGAGTAGTATCATATATGATCCTATTTATTGTCATGCATGACACAAAATAGCATAACATTTAACATGATACGGTATCTACCTATGTTACTTTAACCCTCTATCTCTTTTTTAATTCTCTGCCACATCAGCATGTTTGCTATTCCCGAGTGCATGATACCACCTAAGACACCACCACTATGACTAGCCTTATCATCATCATTGTCATGCATTTGATTTTTTTTCTATTCTAGAATTATTTGATTATTGGGTTTTTATCCAAATTATCTTCCGCTGAAAAAGAATATTTATAAGAGAGGGTAAAATGACTCCCTCAAAAGGAAAAATAGTGGAAAATTATTTTGGATACATTTTGGTATTTTAAAAAGTCTATTTGAATTGTTTTTGTACATTTTAATGCCTCTGCAATTTAAATATTTATTTATAAATTATATTTTCGAAAACTAAAATTTGCACGAGGACTATTAAAGTCTCTAGTATTTTTGTATCAAATTCCAATTTTTCTAAAGTTTTTTTGATATGCTTTTTGTAGGTTTTGGCATCGCTATTAGAAAAAACTCGTCGCTAGCCAGGCCACCGCCGACTCAGCCAGCGAATTTAGCAGCGCAGGTTTGCCCGATCTCCTCCTCTCACACGATCTCCCTTTCGCCAGATCTCTCTCCCTCGTTTTTTCTTTCTTTTTCTCTTTTCTTAGCTCTGGGACCCACGTGATCTTCTTCCCCTTCACGAAACGAAGCAGGAACTCCAACTCCCGCACGGACGTGCACCCGATGCCGACTTCGGTTCAACCTCGTGCCAAATCTATCTCTACCTCAACTCCTTCACCAAGTTTATGTCCTATAAATACCCGGGTCTTCCTCGACCGATTCCCCCAAACCCCAATGCCCGAAGCCGTCCCAAACCGACGCCCTCGCCGTTTGGATCTCGCCGGCGCCGAGACAGTTCACCGGTCGCTTCCGACACCGTAAGTCCCCCTCGACCTCTCTACTTCTGCCAGTAGACATATTTCTTTGTCGAGAATCTCGTGGACATGAACTCATCGCTCCTACCTACCCATAGACACGACACCAACATCGCAACATCGTCAGAGTTCATGAAATTCACCTTGATGCCCTACTCGCCTCCATCAACCCCGACCTCCACCTTCAACAAAAACTGGTCGCCCCCGACCTTCCGTATCGCCTGGAAATCCTCATCGACGCCGCCGATGACCGGATCCCCACCGCCCACCGGCCTCTTCTTCCCTGCAAGCGCCCCTGCATTCTCTATAAGCACGAGCGTTCCCTCTGTTCATGTTTTTTCTTTAGATGGAATCGTTACATAGATCGGCTTTCTCCGGTTTAGATAGAACCGACTAGCGGTTTTTCTTTTAGTTAGCTTTCATTTTCGTAATTCTTACGAATCGACCATCCTGTTTTTGGACTGCCAACAAAGACCTCACAGCCACACATATCGCACCATTTGTCATATGCCGGCAATATAAAGTTTTTAGAAAAAACCCGTTTTCACATTTAGATTTGATTTTTTGTATCTTTATATCTACAACTCCGTTTTGGATGATTTTTTTCTATGGGTTCACAAAAATCCCATATATCCCATAGAACCAACAAAAAAATATTTTTGAACTTTTAAATTTCGAATTCAAACAAATTTGTATTAAACATTATTTTGGGTATAACTTTTATTTAAAAAGTGGTTTTTGAGAAATTAATTTTGCTAATATTTTCTTTATGTTATATGTATACAGTGAACTAATAAAAATAATTTTTGTTTATATAAAAACTGAATCTGGTCAGATTTAAGTTCTATCTTAAATATGCCATATCCTTTGTTTTATAAAACCTTTTTAATTGATTCTTTTTGCTAGATAAAATTAATAGCAAATACTTTCTGTTAAACTAAAATTTTATATTATTTTCTTCTGTTAAAAATATTTTCTGTCCAGAAACTTGTTTAGGTAATTTCTTTGAGTATCCAATATTCTTTTGATGTATGATCTTGTTTGCTTGATTGTTATCATGATTGCTTACTGTATTATCATTGTTTGTCACGCTAGATTGACCGGAGTGTGAAACAGAGTACTATCAGTCATTAGACTCCAACAACTTTCAGTGAGGCAAGTTCACCACCTTGATCATATTTTTCATGCACATATGTCTTACTATGCATTAGTTCCACCATTATACTTTGCTTGAGTTGGATTGGGAATTTTTGGAAATGATATTGTAGTATGGTAGGAACCTATGTCCACTTGATCACCCCAGGAGTCATTGTTGTTAAATTAGATTGCCTAGCCTTGCTTTATATAGACGGGGTGGTATTCTTGATTCATGCAAGTTGAGAGAGAATAATTTGAAATATCAACTTAAGTAAACTTTAATACATCTCAGGTGGAACGGTTGCATGGTGAGGGGCACCTTGGAGTAACCAAGTGCTTGCCCGAGTATCCTGGGGGACCAAGTGACTACTCTTTACGAAAGCCACCTAGGTTCATAGGGATCATATGATAATTCATGACTAGAAGCTTCCATGTGCAACCACATGACATTATGGGATCTAGTTTGGTTGATCATTGTAGTGACTCTTACCAGGTAGTGCTACGAGAGGTAGTGGGTTATAGTTATGGGCACTACCGGTGGCTAAGGGAAACTCCTTGAAAGACCTTGTCTAGATCTTCCGATCATGGAGGTGGTCGAGTCTTGTGGCGAAAAGTGCAAAAATCTTTGTAGAGTGTCAAACTAAATGATTAGCCGTGGCCCCTGTTATGGACAAATTGAGCCTCTAAATGTGATTTTATCGAGTGATCTCAACACCATCATAATTTAATTAATGAATTGAGTTTTCTAATCACTTTGGGTAATTGGATTGAGTTGGAGGAACCATCTCAAAAATGGCATAACATTTGTAGTAATAGTTCAATTAATTTTGACATAGGGAAAAATTAGCTTTATGCAAAAAATAAACTCAGAGCCTCCACCATAGTCAAAGTTTCATATAGAGATAGAAATATTATCATTGTTCTATGGTGACATTGCCGGCATATTTCATGTGCTGACATACATGGCTGCAACGTATCATGTTGCAGAGTTTTCCGACAAGGATTAAGGTGCGATAGGTCATTGTTCCGCACTCGGTTTTACCAGTGGAGTTGATGGACCCATTTACCTTTGAAGCTTCCGCAATTATTTTATTTTAGATTGCCTTCAGGCATATTGTTCTAATAAATACTCTATTGATGACCTCGATGTAATAAAGTGTGTGATTGAACTCTGTATTATTTCATTGAGTATTGTGTGTGCTAGCAAGTTCGATCGAGGGACTAGCACGGTATGCATAGAGACTGATTTTCGGATCGGGTCGCTACAGCCTTGCCCTTGTTCTTACCCAAGCTACTTCTTGAGCCTTCTCCTGAGAAGAACCCCATGGCGGCTAGGGTTTGTCGCCAACGGGGAAGCACATGGGGTGGCTAGATGGGGACAACTTCTGGAAGCGGATGATGATGCCCCCGCATGCTTGGATTAAAAAAGGACGCCCGCGGTCTTCGGTTTTCATTAATAAAGACGCGGGCAATGGTTCATCGGCCGCCACGTGGGATCGCGGTGGACACTGAGAGGACTTACGACGCGTCCGCACTGACGCATTTCCGTGCCAAATTTGGGCATGAAATGGGTTAGCGCAGACGCATTTTGGGAATGGGTCAATGCGTTGGACCATCACTTTTATCTGCGATGACCCAAACGGACGGTGGTGGACGAAATGGGTCACCAGTTGGAGTTGCTCTTACATGCAAACATGCCGAAATTCACATAAGTCCCAACATAATTTTACATAAAAAGGATGATATTTCTTCCGCTCAATGATAAAACTTGAAAATGAATCTAAACTAGCTTGCAGCGAACAGTAACATCATATGCATGAGCGACAGAAAGGGGCGGGGCATGACAGCGCGGCCTGGCCATCGTTTATCTCTCGTGGAGGAGCTCCCGTTCCTCCTGCGATGCACGGAGGATCGTCGAGGCCAATGCCGACCCTGGCTGGGGAAGCTTGCACTTGCCCTTATTGGTGGCTGCATCGGCGATGATCTCGCTTAGAAAGCCATCGTCTACAATCTCGGCGAGATCCCCATCCAGGCGACTCAGCAGCCCCATGGACCTCTTCGCGACTGGTAGTCACCGATCAGTCGTAGGCCCATGCCTCTATAAGGTCGGGGTGATATAGGATCGAAAGTATGCCTCAGGGGGGGAATAATTGGATTATTTGCCAAATTGAAAAATATTATTTTCAAATTTTAATTCCTGGCAGATTTTAACAATTTTAGGCAAGGCTAGTAACACTCTACACATGGAAGTCTAAGTAGAGGCAGCAGAAAGTGGACATTGCAAGGGAGTAAAGTAGAGGGATGGGTTTGGAGATGTGCAAACGCTATGGTGGCACAAAATATTTTTGACCCGTGGTTCTCATAGGTGGTGTTGGCATATGTCCATGTTGATGAAGACGCCAATCTCAAGGACCAATGATCCCAAGGATAACAATTGTGAGATTCCATGGAGGAATCGAGTCCATGGAGGGATCCACCCAAAAGGGTTTATGAAGAAGCAACATTGCTTATCCCACCATGGTTTAATCCCATGAAGGATTAGCCTCATCGGGTGTTGGGGATATGACTCCACGATATAACCCACCCCGTTGTGCTGGGTTAACATATCGACAGCCTTATGGCCAAGTTCAAGATGGGGCGAGTCATTAAGACATGGAAAGCAAGGCAGTGGCCGACTAAAGTCGCCACATGGCCCAATACTCGAAGATGGCGGCTCAAGGCCCATGAAGCTGAAGACTCCGGGCTGGGTTTCCTTGAAGCACAAGACAAGTTAGAGACATTGTAGGTTACGGGGCGTGATATGACCCGGACTCTATTGTAAACCCTAGGGCTTGACCTGTACATAAAGGAAGGCCCATGGGGACCGAAAGACTCAAGTTACAACCTCTCGATAGCTAGATTAGTGATCCGCACCCTTTTAATCAAGATCCACCCATCGAATACACACAAAGTAGGACATAGGCTATTACCTCCATTGGAGGGGCCGAACCTGGGTAGACACAACTCTCTCTCTCTCTCTGTCTCGTTCAACCCCTTCTAGTCGCCACCTAGTAGCAATGGCCTCACACCTAAGTCATGTTATGAGGACATCTTTTGGGTTGACAAAACCACAATAGTTGGAGCCCACCATGGGTCCCTCGCCTGGTGGAGTTGAGTTTTCGAAGGGAATCCAACCAGGATTTGGAAGTTTGCGATGAACCAGATAGTCATGAATCATCGTAACAAGATCTACGAGCCGGTTCGAGCGTTGAGGCTGACCAGATCGGACATGGGTTTCGAGATCCCACGGGAGAGATTGGTTTAGAGACCCCTGAGTTAGACATCTACATCAACACCTACGAGCTGTCTCGGAGCGCCCGATCCAATCGGCGCTAGGGCAGCCTTCGTCGTGTATTCGTCGACTTCACACAAGGAATCAACCTTTCAGATGAACCGACCTCCAATGGAGATGCCCTCGCCGATTACGATGACACATTATCCACAGGAGACACAGAGTCAATCTGCCCTCTTTATGATGGCAGGCTTAGGGGCTCATTAGAGATTGAAGCCCCTTGAGGAACACAACAAATTGCCTCGACAAGTCACCATCTACATGGCAAGGGCCACAACGGTTCCAGACTCGACTGCATATGGGGGTTCCGGTGCGTCACCTAAAACATCAGCTCAGGGCATGGCTGAGATGGCAAAACTCATGGATACTCAAGTTAAAGCAGAAAATCAGGAAGAGCGCAATGTGGAGCTAACCAAATTGCGCAGCCAAATAATCGAGGTACAGAAGGAGATTGATGCAGAAAACGCGCGAATGGAAGATTTGCAGGCTCGCATACATCAAGAGACGGAGCGTCTTAAAGACGAGGCCTGGCGACTAGGAGTTCAGAGAGAGGCATCGGAGGCGGTTTACCAGAGAAGACACCGTCGTGGACTCCCTCCGAACCTTGAGCTGCAACAACTTTTTAACACCCCACAAAATACACCAGGAACTATTCAGCAACCCGAGAATTGACAAGAGGAACCAGCTCAACCCCCGCCGGCTCAATCCCCACCTCGACGATTTCAGATGTGGCGGGGCCACTTTTCCAATCCTGTTGACAACATGTTGTGTTGGCGATATAACCCCATGGCGAGACCTGCCAAGGAGGGGCCGGGTCACGCCTGGCGGCTCATAATCAAGGACCTTAAGGTGGGCCTGAAGATTGAAGGCAAGGCCACATGGCGACTTACCAGATGGGCCAAGATGAAGGACCAGAGACGGAAGATGGCGCGAGACCCGGGCGTGCAAGCCGCACAGAGACGACTTGCCCAAGAAGGCAAGGCGGCTTAAAGACAGGGTCAGATACCTTGTATGAGTCGGTTTGGACTATTAACCCCAGGGCCTCGACCTCCTATATAAAGGTGAGTCCCTGGGGCGACTTAGAGAGAAACCAATTGATCGATAGCTAGGTCAAGAGAATCTGCTCCCTTGTAATCGATACTCCATCAATACAACACAAAGCAGGATGTAGGCCTTTACCTTTTCCCAAGGGGCCAAACCTGGGTAAACCCGTGTCTCTCATCCCGATGAACCCCTTTGAGTCCACCACCTTAGCGATGGCCTCGAACCTAAGTCTCCGGACATCTTCCGTGACAAAACCATGACAATTGGCGCCTACCGTGGGGCTAGCGCATGGTGGTGTGGAGTTCTCAAAGGGCTCTCCCCTTGGGATCGAGGGATACGCCGTCAGCATGATGACTAAGAGTCGCCACGACAAGCTGTACATCGACGATGCTGGATGGGGACCGGAGGCCGACTCAATCGACTATGGGCACCGAGGTCCTTTCGGTAAGATTCACGTATTCATCAATAAGACCAGCGGATCTATGGTTGGGCCAGACATTTGCACCGACCTTGTTGAGCCATCCCAGCATGCGCAACCCGCCCGTGTTCAACCCGGGCGGAGGAGCATCTTCGTCGGCTTCACGCAGGACAGGGAAGATTCCGTGTCAGGGGGTAAACTTTGGTCTTTTCAGACGAAGGATCCTCCAGTGGAGATGCGGAGTCGATCTACCAGCTTCACGACGGCGGGCTCGAGGGCTATGCCGAGGGTGATAGTATTCCGGAGCCCTATGACCCGCCGAGCCGAGCCGCCGTCTTCATGGCAGGCCTGACGCCGGTTTTCAATAGCACGACATTCGGAGCAGCGGCAGGAGCCGCCACACTAGATGCTGGGCCTCCTAAGCCGCTGGCCCGAGTCTTGCTGGAATTAATGGACGAGTTAACATCTCTGATGGCCACTAAAGTAACAGCCAGAAATCAGGCAGAGTGCAATGTAGAGATTACCAGGATTAAGGGACTGATGGCTCAGGCCCAGGAGGATATCACCGCGTTGCAAATTCAGATGAACGCCGAGCCAGAATGTCTGAGGGCGGAGTCTCTCCGTTTCAGCTTAGATGAGCGCTCTTCGGAGGCGATTCTTCGGAGGAGGACCCAAGTCGGCCTCCCTACGCAGCTTCAGTCTCGAAACCTCTTTAGCACTCCAAGAGCGGACCTGAGGACGCTGCCGTTTGTAACCCGGGCCGCAGAGGCGCCGCAGCAGCCAGACCCACCCCGGAGGGATTGGACTCCGCCACGGCACCTTGTGACACCACCTGGCCATTATTCTAACCTAGTGGAAAACATGATAGCGGCGGCTGCCAGGCTCGATGCACTCCTCTTTGCTGAAGGGATGCCATTTGCTGAGGAGGCTTGGAACTCCATTAATTTGCAATAGACGGTGGTGTCTCAGTAGGAAAAGTACACGTACAACCGAAGTCATGTGCACTCCACGCCGATCCCAAGCAGTAGCTACAGCCGGCGCATAGAGTCGCCGGTGGTTTCCAGCAGCGAACAAAGACGCAACCCGCCCAATGATAACTTGCCTCGGATTAATGTTTAGGAGATCATAGATAGGGGCCGGGCTCAGCGGGGGTCAACACCAGTGACAGATTACCCGATAATCCATGAGCCCGCTCCAATAACCCCTTCCGCCTTAATGGGGGCTGGCGCCTCATCCAGGGCGGTTGTTGTGCCTTGCCTGACGGCGGCTCTATGGAACGAGCATTTACCCAAGGACTTTAAGGGGCCGCGAAAAGTGCCTAATTATACGACTAATCTACCCCCCGAGACTTGGATTGAAAGTTATGAGCTTGCCATGGGATGTTGGACGTCAGTGAGGCGATTTGTGCAAAGTACTTCATCATGATGTTATAAGGGCCGACTTGCACTTGGTTAAAGGGATTGCCTCCTAATACCATCACATCTTGGGCTAAGTTGAAGGCTTTATCAAGAATTTCCAAGGAACGTGCAAGCAGCCTATGACAATTGTAGATCTTGACCATTGCGTACAGCATGAGGATGAGTCGGCCCATCATTGGGTCTGATGGGTTTCGACAGTTATCCACTCGTCCGAGAACATCTCGGTGTCTCAGGTGGTTCTGATTTTAGGGAAGAACTATCACTTCTTACCCCTTAAGCAGAAACTCGGGCAGTTGAAGCGTTCTTGTCAAGACATGGGTGATCTCATGACGGCTCTTACGAAGTATGCAGATTCAGATACTACTAAGGATGCAAGCTCCGACGATGAGAGATCAGCTAAGGGTTAGAAGAATAGCAATGGCAAGAGTCAACAGCAGAACGGAGCTGGAAATAGCAACCCGGGCAAGAGAAAGAACCCGGACAGTGGATCAGAACTGGTGGCAAACACCAGCGCTGGGAACAATCATGCCAAGGGTAATGGTAAGCCACCCTTTAACAAGGGTAAATCTCCCTTCAATTTGGAGGAAATGCTCAGTAAGCCTTGCCCAGAGCACAACATACCCGGTAAGACGGCGGGCCATGCATGGAGGGACTGTAGTATTATGCGGTAGTTCTGGGAATACAGCCTTAACCAACATCGCAATAACGGTAATGGGCCGTCAGGCGACTCAGGTCTAGGCGGCTCAGGGACAGGTTTCGGTGGAGGCGGCTCAGTTTCATGTTATCAAGGTCAAGGCAATCAAGGTGGTCACAATCAGCAACCCGATAATGGTGGTCAGCAGCAAAACAACCAGTCAGGGTACCAGAGTAACCCGAAGCAACTCAGTGGAGGGCAGTATCATGTTTTCAATACAATCCTGGACAAACGAGATCAAAAGCTACACAAGAGGGTAGTCAACACGGCAACGCCGGCTCTCCCACAGTATTTGAAGTGGTCTGAATATCCCATCTCATGGAGTGGGGAGGATCACCCGTCACGGATCGATAACTCGGGGCACTTAGCGCTTGTGGTAGCACCTCAGGTTGGAGGTTATAAGTTTACAAAGGTATTGATGGACGGTGGCAGCAACATCAACATCTTGTACTATGACACTTCTGCCGCATGGAGATGACTAATTAGGCTCTTAATCCGTCATCAACAGCTTTTCACGGTGTAGTCGGCTTACCCGGTGGGCAAGATTGCCCTCGAGGTGGCATTCGGATATGATTACAACTACAGGGTGGAGACCTTGTGGTTTGAGGTGGTGAAAATTAAGAGCCCATATCACGCCTTGTTTGGCCGACCGGCTTTTGCAAAGTTTATGGCCAGGCCCTGTTATGTCTACTTGCATCTCAAGGTGCCGGATCTCAAAGGAACGATTACAGTGCACGATGATCGGAAGGTGGCCCTTGAGTGTGAGGAGGGTGATGTTGCTTATGCAGAATCAAGCTGTGTTGAGGCGGAACTTAAGTTTTACAAAGATAATGTTGACCTGGCAGATATGACTCCATTAAAGAATCCCATCATAGAGTCCGAGTCGCCCTTGAAGTTTGCAGCAGATGATACTAAGTTGGTAGATTTCACTCCGGGCGATTCATCGAAGCAGTTCACTATTGGGGCTAACATGGAGCCCGCATAGGAAAGTGTGCTCATCGAATTCATCCATGAGAATCAGGACATCCTTGCATGGAAGACGTCTGACATGCTGAGTGCACCGAGAGAGTTCGCTGAGCACCATCTTAATGTGGATCCCAAGTTTAAGCCGATCAAACAGTTCCTCCGCCGTTTCAACGAAGAGCAGCATAAAGCAATTGGAGAAGAGGTGGCCCGGCTCTTAGCCACAGGGTTTATCGTGGAGCTTTTTCACCCAGAGTGGTTAGCAAACTCCATGCTTGTGCTAAAAAATAATGACACGTGGCATATGTGTGTAGACTACACGGATCTTAACAAGGCCTGTCTAGTTGACCCTTTTGCTCTCCCCCGTATTGATCAAATTATTGATGCAACAGCGGGTTGTGAGAATTTATGCTTCCTGGATGCTTATTCGGGTTACCATTAGATCAAGGTGGCAGTTAAGGACCAAGAGAAGACATCATTTATAACACCTTTTGGGGCTTTCTGCTATGTGTCTATGCCTTTCCGGCTTAAGAACGCACATGCGACTTATCAGTGTTGTATGCAAAATTGCCTTCACAGTTAGATTGGGCGCAATGTTCACACTTATGTGGACGATATTGTCGTTAAGTCAAGGAAGAAGGAGACTCTGCTTGACGACCTGAAGGAAACGTTTGACAACTTACGGGTCTACAAAATGATGCTTAACTCGTCTAAGTGCGTCTTTGGGGTTTCGGCAGGCAAGCTCTTGGGTTTGTTAGTTTCAGAGCGACGCATTGAGGCTAACCCAGATAAGATAAAGGCCATCACGTCATTGTCTAAGCTGGCGAGCATTAATGATGTGCGACGCTTGGCGGATCATATTGCCGCTTTAACCCGCTTCATTAGCCGCCTAGGCGAGAAGGCTATTCGTCTATATCAGATGATGAAAAAGATGGATGACTTTATCTGGAGCAAGGCTGTGGATGAGGCGCTCAAAAAACAGTTGGTTGAGCCACTGATGTTGTCTACTCCGGCTGAGAAAGAACCTTTGCTCTTATAAGTGGCGGCTCATAACAGGGTAGTCAACGCCTCGATTGTTGTGAAGCGTAAGGAGGCAGGGAAAGAGTATCCAGTCCAGAGGTCGGTTTATTACGTCAGCGAGGTCTTGATAGAGTCCAAGCAAAGATACCCACATTGGCAGAAATTGATCTATGGGGTGTTCATGGCAAACCGCAAGTTGAAGCACTATTTCCTTGGACACCAGATCACAGTGGTTAGCTCTACCCTGTTGGGAGATATCATCCAAAATAAAGAGGCTACTGGCAGGATTGCTAAGTGGGCAATGGAGCTTGGCCCCCTTAATTTGAAGTATGTGCCTCGCACGATTGTCAAATCTCAGGCTTTGGTCGATCTCATAAATGATTGGACAGAGTGTCAGTCACCCGAGGAGAAGCCGGACAACACATATTGGACAATTCACTTCGATGGATCCAGGCAATTGGAAGGATCGGGGGCTGGAGTTGTCTTGACTTCCCCTAGAGGTGACAAGTTTTGTTATGTGTTAAGGTTAATGTTTCCTTGTACTAACAATGCAGCTGAGTATGAAGCTTTGCTTCACGGGCTCCGTGTGGCTAAGGAGATGAATTTGAGCCGGGTTAGATGCCTTGGCGACTCACACCTCGTGGCTCAGCAAGTTTCAGGCACGTGGGATTCCAAAGACCCATAGATGGAGGCTTACCGTCAGGCGGTGGACATCATTGCTGTCCACTTCAAGGGTTATCAGGTGGATCATATTAACCATCGCAAGAACGAGGCAGTTGATGCATTATCAAGGCTGGGCTCTCAATGTAAGCCAGTGCCACCTAACATCTTCTTGGACGTGTTGCATCACCCCTCTGTTAAGTTACCTTCTGAGGAGGATCTTGCTATACCTGAGCCGGAGGGGCAGCTGGTGGTGGTTCTACATGCTATTCCTGACTAGACGTTACCTTACCTGGCATATCTAACTTGTTGCGAGTTGCCCGAGGACGAGACCTTGGCGAGACAGATCGTGAGGCGGTCTAAGTCTATGACTATCATCAACGGCGAGTTGCATAAGTGCAGTGTAACCGACGTCTTTCAGCGTTGCGTTTCCCCTGAAGAGGGCAAAGAGATTCTAAATGAAATACATGGCGGTGATTGCGGTCATCACGCCGGCTCAAAATCTTTGGTGGCAAAGGCTTTCCGGCACGACTTCTTATGGTTGATGGCTCATAAGGACACTGAGCACTTGGTCACCAAGTGTGATGGATGTCAGAAATTCGGACGACGTGCTCACGTGCCGGCTCAAGAACTACGGATGATTCCAATAACCTGGCCATTTGCAGTATGGGGGCTTGATATGGTTGGGCCCTTCAAAATATCTAAAGACAAGAAGACCCACCTTTTGGTGGCGGTTGATAAGTTTACCAAGTGGGTCGAAGCAGAGCCGGTTAGCAAGTGCGATGTGGCCACGACGGTTCAATTTGTCAAGAATTTGATCTATCATTTTGGTTACCCTCACAGTATCATCATGGACAATGGAACGAATCTGTCCAAGGGGGCTATGAAAGCATTCTGTGAAAGTGAGCACATCCGACTTGATGTTTCCGCTGTCGCTCATCCACAGTCCAATGGTCAGGCAGAACGTGCCAACCAGGAGATTTTGAGAGGAATAAAACCCCCGCTTATGGTTCCTCTACAGAGAACACCGAGTTGTTGGGTCGAGGAGTTACCATTAGTTCTTTGGAGTATCAGAACCACCTCCAATAGGTCAACAAGCTATACACCTTTCTTCATGGTTTATGGCACAGAAGCTGTTTTGCCAAGTGATATTCGCCATGACTCGCCTAGGGTGGTGGCTTACGTGGAAACTGACAATGGGACGATGCGTTAGATGCTTTGGATGAAGAGTGGGATCTTGTAGCAACACGATCGGTGATTTATCAGCAAGACCTGCATCGCTATCATAGCCGCAAAGTCAAGACCCGAACGTTTCAAGAAGGCGACTTGGTGTTACATTTGATTGAAGATCAGGCAGATATGCGCAAGTTATCTCCCCCTTGGTAAGGACCTTTAGTGGTCAGCAGAAATCTCAATAACGGGTCATTATACCTCATTGATGTGCGGGAAGGCGACAAGTCACGTACCTCTGGGCAGGAGACCATCAGGCCGTGGAATATTGCTCACCTCTGGCCTTACTACACTTGAGTCATCAACTCTCATCAATGTACATACATCCATCATTGTATATACCTCTTTCATATAATAATTTTGGCATCCCTACAAGACGGAGTTATTGTCGTTTTCTTCGTACAAGGTTGTGCAAAGGTGGATACATCAACAAAGGTCATTTGGGGGCTTCCAACCCATCGGTTTTAGCTTTCACACCCTCTTGATCGAATCTTCAACCATCGATTGTGTAAGTGTTGATACTTCAACAAGGTCATTTGGGGGCTTCCAAGCCACCGGGTTTAGCTTTCACACCCTCTTGATCGGCTCTTCAACCACCGCAAGGCCGAGTTAAACCTGCCTGTATGTTGCTGCTACTCCGCTAGGTGACCTGCCGAACTCTTACGAGTTAATCTCGACCAAAGACCCCGAGCTGATCAAAATATTTGACAGTCACTCTCAACAACAGACCCTATACTGGTTAAGGTTAAAACAGTGGCTTCTGTCACGTGAGGGCCAGCTTACAGAAAGTGAGGATAAACTCACCTATCTGCTGCGCCTCTCCGCCTTGTGGCCTGTTTGCACTCTTATCCAGTTACTCTTTTTAAAGACCTGCACTGTTTAAGGTTCAAACGACGAATTTATGTCACGTGAGAGCCGACTTATGGGTCTAGGGGTACTCATGCCCTGCTGCACCTTTCCATTATATGGCTCATTGTACTCTTAACAATTACTCTTTTTAAGACCCTGCACTGGTAAGGTTCAAACGACGAATCTGTTCCATGGGAGAACCGGCATATGATTTTTGGGCTCCATGCCTGAGTTTTCAAGAAAAGAAAAGCAAGGTCATAAGGAGATTTAACATCTTTGGGTTGTGCCTCTAAAGCCGACTTAAAAACAATACAGAATATACTCTGTCTTGTTTGTTTTTGCAGGTCATGTCTTGTATGATAAGCCACCATAAAATGTGAGGAAAGATGCTTATAGCCAAAGAGAAAGACGGATAAGCACATAATGCTATTCAAGTTCCAAACATGCACGATGGCACGGTAAAGGCAATCAAGTTTTGTTACGGCTATTACAAAGCTCTTTCGAGAGCCCAAAAATCTGCGAACTTAAAAGTTTTTTGGAATCACTTAACTTGGCGGATCAACCAAGCCGGGATACCTTCAGCCAAATGCAACTTGTTTAACTCGCCGACGGGTCATCCTGCGTTGGGTCTTCGATCTCTTCGATTTGAAGGTTGTCCACATCCCAGTTGCAGTTTGTTAAAGACTCAAACTGAGCTTCATCAAAGATGGGAGACGGGTCAATGTCAGGAGTAAAGAGTTGCTTACGGCGTGCAGTAATCAAGTCTTCGGCTTCAAAAGTCAAGCAGCGCACTCATTTGCTATCCTCGCCATAAGCCGCCTGATATAGGTCAAGTTAATCTCGTTGACGAGTGTCGACACGAGAACTCGGGAGGCCTTCATATAATGGGCATAGTCTGCTTGTGTAAACTCTGAGCCGTCATCTTTCTTTGATGGGAAGCCATCCATCATCTCTTTAGTGGTAAGCTCAAGGGCACAAGCCAGCTACCGACTTAATGCGGTCATTGCTCCCTTTCGGGCGGCTGATCGCTTTAGCTCTTCAATTTGTTTTGGGAGGGTGGACAAGACTTCTATCACCCCTTTCATGAACTTGGGGACACCTTTCTCAGTCAGAATCGACCTGATGGTGCAAAGGGTCCCACAGTACAACCGTTTCGTCAAAGTATATACTACCTTTAGCTTCAACAAGCTGCCGGAGGACAACTGGCGACTTCTGTGGCCTGCAAAGAAAATCGTAAGTTATAAGACGACTAAAGAGTTTTTCAACAAGCTAAGGAATTTTTATAATTGACAAGTACTTACCAAAGATGGCGGCAGTCATCTGAGATATATGACGCTTGAGGGTTTCCAGCTCTTTTGTCACAAGTTTTAGCCCTTCATCAGTGTCTTCTACACGCTTCATCAGGGCGGCTTGTTCAGCTTCGACGACTTTCCTAAAAGCTGCAAAGTCCGCCTGTACTTTCTCAAGTTCTACGATGGAGACCTGCCACTTTTCTTCCGCCTCAGGTCGAGCAGCTTTTTGGGAGGCAATATTTTCTTTAAGGCTAGCCAGATCAGACACGACCGCGTTCAAGGCTTCCTGCATAATACAAATAAGCATCATAAGTTCTAAGTCACCAAGGAGACACATTAGTAGTCAAAAGTGTTGAAGCAATAATATTTCAAGTCTCAAGCAGATTGCAAGCAATATACTTGGCACTTGGGGGCTAATGTCTGTCATTTCTATCAAAATCTACAACATTAGGAAGCCCCGGGTCATCTTTAAGAAGATAAGCCGGCACTTGGGGGTTACACTTGGCATTTCTAAGAAATGAAGTTCTGGCTCATCATTCGCACGATAACCTGGACTTGGGGGCTACACTTGGCGCTTCTAAGCAATAAAGCTCTGGCTCATCATTTGCATAATGACCCGGACTTGGGGGCTACACTTGTATCTTATTTTCAAAGAAGTACCGGTTTATTATCTATATTAACCTGTCACTTGGGGGCTACATGCCAATCTACTTGCAACATAACAAAAGTTGGAAGACCCGGTCTACTATTTTTGATACTAAACCAGGTCTTGGGGGCTATATAAGGATATAAGGAAAGGCAAGATAGGAGGAGTACCTCATATTTTTTCTTCATCAGCCTAACAAGTTTGGACTCCATGTTGCAACTTGCAGAGAGGCTGTTCAGTAACCAGTGTGTAACTCATCCGCAGTCAACTTCTCCAAGCTAGGGAATGCAAAATGGATCTTCTCCCTTTCTGGTGAGAGCACCTAATCCTTGCTGGTATGTTTCGTTAACACATGAGGATCTGGAGAATTGTAGCCCGTCCTAGTGATAACAACTTCTGCAGGAGTTGTATCCTCGGTGATTGGTGAAGGGCTGGGCGGCTTAGGTTTAGTCTCTCGAGGGCCTTCAGGAGCGGAAATATCAAGATCAGCCAGCTCAGAGAATTGCGGAGCGTCTTCAGGAGCACCTTTTTCGGCCTCAGATGGCTCCATGAGCTACAGGCGAGTCCGACTTGGGATTCTCCAGCTCTTGAGACGTAGGGGTGGCGGTTTACCCGCCTACTCTCCTTCATTTCGCTTGAGCCCTGGGAGTAAAAAGATTGTTATACAAACAGAAGGACAAGGGTGTTAACATATGCTATGGAGTATAAAGGTACATACTCTGGATTGATTTTAAGAGAAGGCAGCTTGGAGGCGGTCGAGTCGCCAGATGAAGGGGGCGTCTCCTGAAAGGTTAAGATGGTAAGAATAAAGTGAGGGAGTCCTGGATTAAGGGGTCCTTGGGAGGCCGACCTCTTTCTTAGGGGCCGGACTGTATGGGCCGCTTACCGAATATTGGATCGATTGAAGGCCCTGACTCCAAGAAGGAAGCTTCGGGAATCATGGCTTTTCCTCCACATTTAATGTAGCAAATAGGCATGTTTATCTCTTCAGCGTGTAACTGACCATGTGTAAACCCTAGATACCCTCGGCGTCTATATAAGCCAGAGGGTTTTAGGTTGTAGACAAAGGACAACTCATCTAGGGTTTATCTATTCGATCTCGAGGTAGATCAACTCTGTAACCTACATATCATCAATACAATCAAGCAGGACGTAGGGTATTACCTCCATAGGAGGACTTGAACCTGGGTAAAACCTTGTCCCCTTCGTCTCCTGTTACCATCGATTCTAGTCTCACAGTTCGGGACCTGTTGGGGATGTAACCCAGGGTGAGACCCGCCCAGGTGGGACCGCGTCATGTGGTTGGCGGCTTACGACAACTCTAGGAGTAAACATAATCGATGGGCCAGAAAGGCCCAGAGCATTAAGACAGGATGTAACCGGGCGGGATTGGTCCGCTGGGGGTGACTTGTTAGATAAGGCATGTGAAGTTAGAGGTGAGGTCGATGGTCAAGTATAACCCGACACGGACTCTTGTAAGACTAGAGCCTTGACCCGTGTATATAAGGGCGGGTTACCTTGGCGGCTTAGTCCACGAAACAACTGATCGATAGCTAGGTCAAGCGAACTCGCTCCCTTGTGATCGATATACAATCAATACAACATAGAGCAGGACATAGGCTTTTACCTCTTTCCGAGGGGCCGAACCTGGGTAAACCCTTGTCTCTTGATTCCGATCAACCCCTTCGATTTCACCACCTTAGCGATGGCTTCGAACCTAAGTTCGTTTACCCGGACATCTGCCGTGACAAATCCATGATAGTTGGCGCCCACCGTGGGGCTCGCGCTCAGTGGTGTGAAGTTCTCGAAGGGATCTCTCTCAGGGATTGAGGGATACGTCATTGACAGGATGACGAAGAGTCTCCATGGCAAGCTCTACATCGACGACGTCGGATGGGCCCCGAGGTCGGCTCAATCGTGTACAGGCACCGGGTCCCCTTTGGCAGAATTCACTCTTCATCTATAAGATCAGCGGATCTGAACCTGGGCCGGACATCTGCACCGACCTCGTCGAGCCGGCCCGGGGCATGAAACCTGCCCGTGTTAACCCGAGCAGGAAGCACGTCTTCGTCGGCTTTACCCAAGCATGCAACTTGAAGGTTCCATGTTGGGGGAGGGAACAGCGGAGAGTCGGAATCGATCTATCAGTTTCACAACGGCGGGCTTGGGGGCTACGTCAAGCACGACCCCGAGTCGGAATACCATGAGCCGGAGGGGTATGAGCCGCCGTACCATGGTGCCGTCTTCATGGCGGGTTCAGCACCGGCCCCTAATAGCACAACCACCGGTGCGGCCGGATCTGGAGCTAGCAGGCTGCCGGCTCAAGTTCTTCTGGATCTGATGAACGAGCTTACAACCCTGATGGAAACCGAGGTCATTGTTGAAAACCAGGTAGCTCGTAACACAGAGATCACAAGGTTGAAGGACCAGATGTCCGGTGTCCAACAAGAAGTCAATGCGATGAAAGTGCAGATGGATGTTGACTCAGAGCGCCTTAGGACAAAGGCTTTTCGCTTAGAGCTAGAGCAGCAGTCCGCAGCGGTGGTTCATCGAACGAGGCATCAGTCCCGTTTTTTGGATCAATATGAAGCCTGAAATCTTTTTAGCCCGCCATGGATGGGACGAAATATGCCTCTGACCGTAACCCGGACGACGGAAGTACCTGGAAGCCAAGCGGCGGTTCAGCGTCAGCAGCCAGACCCACCCCACCGGAACCAGACCTCTCCACAATCTTTTCCAACGCCGCTGGGTCATTATTCTAACCCGACAGAGAACATGGTGGCAGCAGCGACCTGGCTTGGTACAATCCCCATCCCCGATGAGGCACCTTTTGCAGAGGAAGTGCAAAATGCCATTGGGTATCTGCAGACGGCGGTGGCCCAATAGGAGAATTATACTTATAGCCGGAGTCGCATGCACTCAACTCCCATCCCAAGCTGCAGCTACAGCCGGCGTTATGAGTAGCCGGAGGTTTCTAGCAGTGATGGACATCGAAACCCGCCGAGAGATGCTCGATCGGCTCGCAATGCTCAGGCGTTGGTGGATTGGGCAAGAGCCCAGTGAGAGGCGGTAGCTCTGGCAGCTGCAATGGCTTATCAGGAACCCTAGTCGCACCTTCCGTTTTGGTAGGAGCCAGACTAACTTCTAGGGCTGGGGGAGTGCCGTGCTTATCGCCGACTTTACGGAATGAGCGCCTGCCGAACGACTTTAAGGGTCCCCACAAGGTGCCCAACTATACTACTGACTTGCCTCTAGAAGTTTGGATTGAAAGTTATGAACTGGCCATGGAGATGTTGGATGTTAGTGATGCAGTGTGTGCCAAGTATTTCATCAGGATGCTGGAAGGGCCAGCTCGCACGTGGTTGAAGGGGTTGCCACCTAACACCATTAATACTTGGGCCGAGTTAAAGGCGAAGTTCTTCAAAAAGGGGACGTGCAAGCAACCCATGACGATTGTGGATTTGGATCATTGTGTATAGCGTGAGGACGAGTCGGCTCATCATTGGGTCCGGCGGGTCTCAACCATCATCCACTCTTCTGATAACATTACAACGTCTCAAGCGGTCTTAATTCTGGAGAAAAATTGCCACTTCACGCCTTTGAAATAGAAGCTTGGCCGGCTCAAGTGCACATGTCAAGACATGGGGGAACTTATGGCGGCTATCACCAAGTATGCAGACTCTGACAACACGAAGGACCCTAGCTCTGATGATGAGAAATCGGCCAAGGGCAAGAATAATAACAATGGCAAGGGTTAGCAGCGGAACAAGGGAGGAAACAACGGTAATGGCAATGGCGGGAAGTGAAAGCACCAGGATGGCGGGTTAGAGCTAGTGGCCAACACCAACACTAGGAATAACTGCGACAAGGGTAATGGCAAGCCGCCTTTTAAACGCAAACCTGCCGACTTGGAGGCAATGCTGAATGATCCTTGCCCGAAATACAGCCGTTCGGATGAGGTGTCTACTCATGCTTGGAGGGATTGTTGGATCATGCGCGAGTATCAAAATAACCAGCAGTCTGGCGGTGGAGGTCAGCAGCAAAATAACCAGCAGTCTAGCGGTGGAGGTCAGCAGCAAAATAACCAGTCCGGGTATCAGAGTAATCCCAAGCAGCTTAATGCGGTGTAGTACAATGTTTTCACAACCAGCCTTGACAAGCGGTACCGGAAGTTGCGCAAGCGGGCGGTAAATGCAGCCATGTCGGCTCTCCCGTAATATTTGAAGTGGTCTGAGTATGACATAACTTGGAGCAGGGAGGATCACCTGCCGCGTGTGGATAACCCGGAGCAATTGGCTCTAGTTGCCGCCCCCAAGTGGGAGGATATGTGTTCACCAAAGTGCTTATGGATGGAGGTAGCAGCATCAACATTTTGTATTATGATACTTTCCGCCGGATGAATTTGCTTGACAAAGATCTCAAACCTTCTTCAACAGTTTTTCATGGCATAGTGCCTGGGAAGTCGGCTTATCCAGTGGGAAAGATCTCTTTGGAGGTAGCTTTTGGTGATGAATTCAATTACATGGTGGAATCTTTGTGGTTTGAAGTAGTCAAGATTAAGAGCCCGTATCATGCTCTGCTTGGACGACCGGCTTATGCCAAGTTCATGGCTAGGCCCTGCTATGTCTACTTGCAGCTCAAGATGCCTGGATTAAATGGGACGATCATGGTGCATGGTGATCGGAAGATGGCTGCTGAGTGTGAGGAAGGTGATGTAGCATATGCAGAATCAAGCTGTGTGGAGGCAGAGCTCAAGTTTTATAAGGAAAATGTCGACCCGGAAGATATGACCCCGCTAAAGAAGCCTAACACGGAATCTGAGCCGCCCCTCAAGTTTGTGGCAAAAGATAGAAAGTTGGTGGACTTTGCGCCTGGCGACTCATCACAACAGTTCACCATTGGGGCTAATATGGACCCCAAATAGGAAAGCACGCTCATTGAGTTCATCCGTGAGAGTCAGGCCATCTTTGCATGGAAGCCTTCTGACATGCCAGGTGTATTGAGAGAACTCGCTGAGCACCACCTTAATGTGGATCCTAAGTTTAAGCCAGTCAAGCAGTTCCTATGCTAATTCAATGAGGAGAGGCGGAGAGTAATTGGTGAAGAGGTGGCCCGGCTCTTGGCAGCGGGGTTCATCGTTGAAGTTTTTCACTCGGGGTGGCTCACTAACCCGGTGCTGGTACTCAAGAAGAACGGGACGTGGCATATGTGCGTGGATTACATGGATCTTAACAAGGCATGTACGGTTGACCCATTTGCTCTCCCCCGTATTGATCAAATCATAGATGCGATAACATGTTGTAAGAGTCTGTGTTTTCTGGATGCTTATTTAGGTTATCATCAGATCAAGATGGCAGTTGAAGACCAAGAGAAGACTGCTTTTATTATGCCTTTTGGTGCTTTCTGCTATGTGTCTATGCCTTTTCGGCTCAAGAGTGCACATGCAACTTACTAGGGTTGTGTGCATAACTTTCTTCATTGTCAAATTGAGCGAAATGTTCACACTTATGTGGATGATATTGTGGTCAAGTCAAGGAAGAAGGAATCTCTGCTGGATGATTTGAAGGAAACCTTTGACAATTTGCGGGTCTATAAGATGATGCTTAACCCGGCAAAGTGTGTTTTTGGTGTACCCATAGGCAAGCTCTTGGGGTTTTTAGTCTCTAAGCATGTCATTGAAGCTAACCCGGACAAGATAAAGGCTATTACTTCCCTGTCTAAGCCGGCGTGCATCAATGTTGTTCAACGCCTGGCGGGTCGTATTGCTGCACTAAGCCGGTTCATAAGCCGTCTGGGCGAGAAAGCTATTCCTCTATATCAGATGATGAAAAAGACGGATGACTTTGTCTGGAGCAAGGCTACGGACGAGGCGCTTGAGGCGCTCAAGAAGCAGTTGGCTGAGCCGCTGGTCCTGGCTGCTCGGGCCGAGAAAGAACCTTTGCTCTTGTACGTAGCGGCTAATAACAGGGCAGTCAGTGCCGTGATTGTTGTGGAGCGTAAGGAGGCAGGGAAGGAGTATCCCGTCTAGTGGCCGATCTACTATGTCAACGAGGTCTTGATAGAATCCAATCAAAGATACCCACATTGGCAGAAATTGATCTATGGGGTATTCATGGCAAAACACAAGTTGAAGCATTACTTGCTTGGACACCAGATCACAATGGTTAGCTCTGCCCCGTTGGGAGATATCATCCAAAATAGAGAAGCTACTGACAGGATTGCTAAGTGGGCACTTGAGCTTGGGCCTCTTAATTTGAAATATGCATCTCGTACGACTATCAAGTCTCAAGCCTTGGTGGACTTCATAAACGATTGGATATAAAGTCAATCGCCCGAGGAGGAGCCAGACAACACATACTAGACGATTCACTTTCATGGATCCAGGCAATTGGAAGGCTCGGGGGCCAAAGTTTTTTTAACTTCCGCATGAGGTGACAAGTTCTATTATGTTTTGAGGCTAATGTTTCCTTGTACTAACAATGCAACAGAATATGAGGCTTTGCTTCATGGGCTCCGGGTGGCTAAGGAGATGAACTTGAGCCGGGTCAGATGTATTGGTGACTTAGATCTAGTGGCTCAGCAAGTCTCTGGCACATGGGACTCAAGGGACCCTCGTATGGCGGTTTACTGCAAGGCGGTTGATATTATTGTTGGCCATTTCAAAGGTTATCAGGTGCATCACATTGATCGGTGCAAGAACAAGGCGACTGATGTGTTATCCAGGCTGGGTTCTCAGCGTAAGCCGGTGCTGCCTAATGTGTTCTTGGACGTATTGCCTCACCAGTCAGTCAAGTTATCGTCGGAGGAAGACTTGGCTATACCTTACCCGGAAGGGCAATTGGTGGTGGCTCTCCGTGCGATCCCTGATTGGACACTGCCTTATCTGGCATACTTAACCCGCGGTGAGTTACCCCAAGATGAGACTCTGGCGCGATAGATCACAAGGCGGCCTAAGTCTATGATTATCAAAGATGGCGAGCTGCATGGACGCAGTGTGACTGGTGTTTTTTAGCGTTGTGTTTCTCCTGATGAGGGCCATGAGATCTTGCAAGAAATCCATGCCGGTGATTGTGGTCATCAAGCCGGGTCAAAATCATTGGTGGACAAGGCTTTCCGCCACGGTTTCTACTAGTTAACAGCTCATAAAGATGCAGAGGATTTGGTTAGTAAGTGAGACGGGTGTCAGAAATTTGGGCACCGTGCCCACGTGCCGGTTCAAGAACTACAAATGATTCGAATCACCTGGCCGTTTGCGGTCTGGGGACTAGATATGGTAGGACCTTTAAAAAGGTCCAAGGATAAGAAGAACCACCTCTTAGTGGCAGTTGACAAGTTTACTAAGTGGGTGGAGGCTGAGCCGGTTAGTAAGTGTGATCCTGCAACAGAAGTTCAGTTCGTCAAGAAGCTGATTTTTTGGTTTGGCTATCCACATAGTATCATCACCGACAATGGAACAAATCTGCCCAAGGGGACTATGAAGGATTTCTGTGATGAGGAGCAATCCGTCTTGACGCATCTTCCGTGGCCCACCCACAGTCTAATGGTCAAGCTGAGCGTGCTAACCAAGAAATAGTGAGAGGCTTCAAACCCCAGCTTATGGTTCCTTTGGAGCGCACGCCGGGTTGTTGAGTGGAGGAGTTGCTGTCTATTCTTTTGATCATAAGAACCACCCCCAACAGGTCTACATGCTTTACGCCTTTCTTCATGATTTATGGTGAAGAAGCTATTCTCCCCAGCGATATTCGTCATGACTCGCCCAGAGTGGCGGCTTACGTGGAAACTGACAATGAGGTTGCGCGACAGGATGCTTTGGATACACTGGATGAAGAGCGGGATCTTGCAGCAGCTCGTTCGGCGATTTATCAGCAAGACCTGCATCGCTATCATAGCTGCAGGGTTAAGACCCGGACGTTCCAACAAGGCGACTTAGTACTCCAGTTGATTCAAGACCAGTTAGATATGCACAAGTTATCACCTCCCTAGGAAGGACCGTTTGTGATCAGCAGAAATCTCATAGACATACGGGAGAGTGACAAGTCTCACAGTTCTAGTGAAGAGACCAAGAGGCAATGGAATACTACTCACCTTCGGCCATACTATACTTAAGTCGCCAGCCGACTCTCGTCAATGTACATATCCCTGTGATTGTACAAACCATCTTTTATGATATAATAAAGTTGGCATCCCCATGATTAGGGGCCTCTGCCATGTTCTTCACACTGAGTATCATACAAAAGGAGTTGATCCTTAATCAGGTCACTTAGGGGTTTTCAAACCCTCTTGGCCTGGTTCATATTACACAAGAGTTGATCCTTAATTTGGTCATTTGGAGGGCTTTCGACCCTATGGGTTAACCTTATTTACCTCTCTTGACCCGACTTTCTGCCATGTCCGAGTTAAACCTACCTGTTTGCAACTTGCTACTCCACCATGTGACCCGTCAAACTCTTGACAGTTATTGTTGATAAGAGACCCTGAACTTTTCTAAAGTTATTCTCGCACGAAGACACTGAACTTGTCATGGTTTAAACAACATCTTTTGTCATGAGAGAGCCGGCTTACACTGAGCAAGGACAAACTCGTCTTGTCTACCATACCCCCTCCGCTATGTTGCCTATTCGTACTCTTAGTAATGTCAATCTTTTAAAGACCCTGAACTGGCTAAGGTTTAAATGACAGATTTATGTCACGTGAGGCCTGGTTTACAAGTTTTCAGGCTTTCCGCCTTGTTTCTTCGGAAACAAAATATTTTCATAAAATACCAGAGTTGTCTTGTCCTATCATTCCTTTAAAGTCGGCTTATAGGATGAGAGATACAATTGTTTGATTTTGCAGGTACTCTTATGATAAGGTTCTAAGTCTTGGAAAATTTCCAGCTTGGCCCATGGAGTATAAGTCGCCCGGTGAGTCAAAACAATTAAAATGCTCACATGTCAACAGATGAGTTTTGTTGAGTCGCCAGCGGAGCTTTCAAGATAAACGTCAAAAGTGCAAGAACATGTAGTCAAGAGTTTTCTACAACTATTACAAGGCTGTTCGAAAGCCCCAGGAAGAGAAGACTTCAAGTTTTTCAACAAATCTTAAGCCGGTGAATTAAACAAGTCCGGGTTACATGATGCAAACTTCTTTCTTCAACTCACCACCGGGTCATCCTGCGCCGGGTCATCCTGCACTGGGTCTTCGTTTTACTCGATCTGGAGATTGCCCACATCCCAATTGCAATTGGTCAAAGCTTCAAACATAGCTTCATCATGCATGATTGGAGACGGGTCAACATCAGGAGTGAAGAGGTGCTTACGATGTTGAGGAATCAGGCTCTGTGCTTCAAAAGTGGGCCCTTTAATCCGCTGGTTGTCTTTGGAGTAAGCCGCCTCGTACACTGATAGGTCAGCTTCTACAGCCAGCCGACTTGCAAGAACCCGGGATGCTTTATGACAGCGAGAGTAGGCTGCTTGTGTAAATTCTGACCGTCATCCTTTAGTTCAGGAAAGCCAGACATCATTTCATCTGGATTAAGCTCTTCGGTGTAAGCCAGTGACTGGCACAAAGAAGCCATGGCACCCTTGTGGGCGACTGATCTCCTTAGTTCCCCCACTTGCATAGGGATGGTAGACATGGTCTCCAGTACACCTTTCGTGAATTTTGGGACACCCCCCTCGGACATGATGGCTTTGATGGTGATTAGAGACCCGACGTATAACTGCTCTGTTAAGGTATACAGGGCCTTGAGCATCATGAGACTGTTGCTTGACAGTTAGCGCCTCCGTTCACCTACAATCAAGGCAGTAATTTTATAAGCCGCCAGAAAAGGATTCTGTGATAAAGTTGAAACATGAATACTTACCAAAGACAGCTCCAGTCATGCGAGAGATGTGGCCTTTCAAAGTGTTCAGCTTGTTAGTGGTCGTCTTAAGCCGGCTCTCTGCTTCTTCTGCGCGTTTGGTCAGGCCGGCTTGGCTAGATTCAGCAGTCTGTTTGAAGGTTTCGAACTCTGTTTTGATCTTCTCGAGATCTATGGAGCAGAGCCGCCACTTTTCTTCCATCTTTGCTCGGCCAGTTTGCTGCAAGGCCAGACTCTTTTTCAAGTCTGCCACGGCTGATTCAGCACCAATTAAGGATCCCTGTACAAAGAAAGGTTGTCAGTTTTAAGCCGCCGGTCCGGCTCATAAAGTTTATGTCAAAATTTGGTACAATATTTAAGTCCCAAGCAGATTGCAGGCAATTTACTTGACACTTGGGGGATAATGTATCTCAGCTCTTTCTTATAGAGCTGTCTCATTACTTAGGTAATGACCCGGTCCTTGGGGGCTACGTTTGGCGCTTAATCTATGATTGAGTGCTGGCTCATTACTTAGGTAAGGACCCGGCCCTTGGGGGCTACATTTGGTGCTTAATCTATGATTGAGTGCTGACTCATTACTCAGGTAATGACCCGGCCCTTGGGGATTACACTTGGCTCTTGAGCTACGCTTGAGTGCCGACTCATTACTTAGGTAATGACCCGACCCTTGCGGGCTACACGACAATTCTATGAAAGATTGCTAAGTGAATGGAAGACCCAGCCGACCTTTGAAAAAGTCAGTCGGCTCTTGGGGGCTCATAAGTATATGTGAGACGGGGCCAGATAAGTTCTGTACCTCATATCTTTTCTTCATCATGGCAACCAGGCTGGTCTTCATGTCTTGGCTAGCAAACAAATGACTCAAGTAACCACTATGTAGTTTGTTAGCAGTAAGTTTCTCCAAGTTTGAAAGTTCAGATGGAGTCTTCTCTTTCTTCGAGGGATCTTCTTTGTCTTCTTTGATATGCTTGGATAGGGCATGCAAGGGAGATGGAGGTTCCTAAGCCGCCCTTGTGATAACAACTTCTTCATGAGAAGTCACGTGTTCAGTTGACAGGCAGGGGCTGGGCGACTTAGGAGTAGAATCTGGATGGGTTTCAAGGGCCTCAATATCCAAGGGAGCCGTCACAACATGGGAAGGAACCTCTTCAGGAGCATCTTTGGCTGCCTCAGAAGGCTTAGTATGAGAGTCATGAATATTGGGTGTTGGAAGCTTCGGGTCTTGGACATCAGAAATTGCGGATGACCCGGCCCCTTTCCTTCGTTTGGCTTGAGCCCTGTGAGCAAAGGCAATATTGGATATGTCATGATAAAGTATGAGATATTAAACCCTTTTCGGGGCATAAGAAGTGCTTACCCCGGGTTAATAGTAAAAGGAGGCAACTTTGAGGCGGTTGAATCGCCAGAAGAAGGAGGCGAGTCTTGAAAAAGTTAGCATTGTTAACACAATTGATAATCTGAGAAGATAGTGTACAAGCAAGATAAGCTCAAGACGGGTAAGTACCTCTGTGCGCTGTTTCCGAGGAACCGGTTCATCTGGTAAGCCGGTTAAAAGGTCTCCAGAGCCGGCGCTCTGGGTCTGACATTTGCCATCATCTTGTTGTTTCTTCAAAAGAAAGTTATGACTCAAGTAAGGAAAAGGATATGAACTATTTACCTTCTGTATAGCCCACCGTGCTTTTTTATTGGTGAAAGATCCAAGTCAGAGGAGACAATGATTACCTTGGCAACATTGGCATGGCTTGATTCAGCTTCTTCCTGTGAGTGATCGTTGTCAATAAGCTGCATGAATAGAAGGCCAAGGGAGTCAAGTTCTACCTCTGAATGGTCTAAATCAAATAATTCTTCAGTTGACTGTTTCCTTTTGCGGGACAGCGCCTTAAGCTTTGAGGCTTTAGGCACCTTGCTCTTCTTTTTGAGAGTTGAGGGCAACCGTTTTTTCTAGAATGAGGAGCCGACCTACAAAAGACAAAGCATATGAGCAGGAAAGGGTTAAAAAGATATTGAGTTAAAATAATGTATGAAGGTTAGGATGAAAAGACTTACATCCGAGGCTGGGTTAAGTGCAAAGAAGGGGCTCAGGCCAGTCTTGCTGCAGGTGGCTAATGTTTTCCCCAGCAGAGACTTGACGATAGCATTAAGGTCCTGATCCTTTAAGGGGGTCTGATTGAAGCGTTGAGGGCCATCTACATTACCAATATACTGACACATCAAAGAGCTTTGGTGGCTTTGCGGCAGAATCCTCCAAGAGACCCAACAGTAGGTTAGATCAACACCCGTCAACCCATTGGCCAACATGGCCCTGGCTTTGGAGAAGGTGGAGGCATATTGAGCACGTCCGGTGGCTGACATTCTGTCTGGAAGTTATGTATCCATGCTAAGGTGATAAGGATGGTAACCCGACAGTGGGTTCTCCCCCTCTGGTGAAGTGTCTTGGCAATAGAACCAAGTCTTGTTCCACTCTTTGGGGTGACTTGACAGGACTGGTGCTGGGAAAAGTATGTCTCTCCGTCTTTGAAGAGTTACGCCCCAAGCTCAAGACTTAACCCGTCCGCCATCTCAGCTTGGCGGTTGACATAAAAATACTCCTTGAACAGATCAATAGATGGTTCCTCTTGAAGATAGGCTTCACAAAATGTCTGGAATTGGCACATATTGGTGACAGTGTTTGGGCCAATGTCTTGGGGGTGCAAGTTGAAAGCGTGTAAGACGTCCCAAAAAAACTTTGACCCGGGCGGAGAGAAACCCCAAAGGAGATGGTCTGTGAAGACAATGACCTCCCCATCTTTGGGCTTAGGGATGGTCTCGCTGCCTGGAACCACCAGTGGATGACGTCCTGAGCCGTCAGAACCCCCATGGTGACGAATTCCTTGAGAGACTCCTCGGTCACTCCAGACCTTACCCAGTTGCAAGTGGAGGGAGTCTTCGATATGGTGGCGGCTTAGGAAGTTGCGGAAAGGCATGAATGTTTCGTGGCTCAAAAATGCATCTTGACCAAGTTTGCTACAACTATAAATGGTCATAGCATTTGGTGGGTCAATAAAAATTGTGAGCTGTTGGAGCTACTTGTGAGGAGACAAAGTGAGCCGACAGGTTGTTGGCGCGTCAAATTTATCTATGTAGGTTGAAAAATTGCTAAGTGTTGAGAAACCGTTTCCACAGTTACAACTATGGATTTAGGATCTATGGGCAAAAGAAAAAGAAAAATATTCTAGCCCTAATAAGACTGGCGAAAGAATAGATGGCCAGTATTCGAATTACTACAAAGCTGCAGATCTACAATAAGTGCGACTAAGTGCGGTGTGAGCAGCCGCGTGATTTCAGAAGTATTATGAGGCCTTAAAAAGATGTTTTCAATCAATCAGTGAAGAACACTTCCGCGAATGGTGATGAACACCGACGAACTCGATGGATTCAAGAAAACCCTAATGCAGATCTGATAGGGAGTAAAATTCGAACCTGGAAGAGTGCGGCGGATGACCGAGCGGCACAGCTGGCTTTGGCGGCGCGGGCGTTCGGAGGAAGAAGAAGAAGATGTCGGCAGAAAAAAATGAAAGTGATGACCCCCATGCTTATTTATAAGGGCATAATGGTCTCTCGAACGGTCCGGTGCGGGAATCGAGGGAGCGCGGTGATGATTGCACTAAGAAGACACCTCGATTTTTGGGCTGGTCATATTAATGACAAAAGATCCATTCTGACGTTAGAGGAATCTTTTTGATTTTATTAATGACGTCACGGCAGGTCATGAAAGCTTGTGAGATGCAATTGTCGCCCTTGTTTTAGCAGGTCATGAAGATTACAAGAGACGGCAAGACTCACCAACCAGAAGACTTGAAGATTGACATGAACTGGTTCAAATCAATCTAGGGCCTAATGTTGGGGATGTAACCCCACGGTGAGACCCGCCGAGGTGGGGTTGGGTCATGCGGTTGGCGGCTTACGACAACTCCAGGAGTACACATAATCGGTGGGCCAGAAAGGCCCAGAGCCAGAAGACAGGATGTAACCCGTCGGGCTTGGGCCGCTGGGGGCGACTTGTTAGACAAGGCATGTGAAGTTAGAGGTAAGGTCGGTGGTCAAGTATAACCCGACCCAGACTCTTGTAAGCCTAGAGCCTTGACCCTGAATATAAGGGCGGGTTACGTGGGTGGCTTAGGCCACGAAACAACTGATCGATAGCTAGGTCAAGCGAACTCGCTCCCTTGTGATCGATATGCAATCAATACAACACAGAACAGGACGTAGGATTTTACCTCTTTCCGAGGGGCCGAACCTAGGTAAACCCTTGTCTCTCGATTCCGATCAACCCCTTAGAGTTCACCGCCTTAGCGATGGCCTCGAACCTAAGTCCGTTTACCCGGACATCTGTCGTGACAAATCCATGACATGACCCCCTACTCGAGATCTGCTGGTTTTGACACCGACATTGGTGCTTTCATTGAGAGTTCCGCTGTGATCGCCCAAGGAATCGATGTCTCGCCTTGTCATCAACAAAGAGGTCCGTAGCATGGACACTTTCGTCCCCGGGTAGATCTTCACCTTTGGCAGCGTTGTGCTGCACGCTGACCAGGCCGGCCATCTAAGCCGTGTCAAAAGCTTCACCCCTGGTCAAGAGGTCAGATTCGGGAACAAAGAGTTCTCCGTAGATCCTAGGGGTGACTTGTCACTAACCGGACTTGCAGTCTCGCCTACCGTGCCCAAAGACTCTGGGGCTTTAATCTCGATATCCTTTTTCGGTCACGCCCATGGGGTTAACACCGGTGATGGCCCAACTCTTAGTCCGAAACCGGTCATAGTGCCAGAGGACCGGATATTTGTTCTTGCCGAACACTCCATTCGCTTGGACACATCGGAGATCGACTCCGAAAGCTCCGAGCAGTTTGACCCGATCGGGTTCTCGACATTCAATGAGGCCCTAGATCGGATCTTGTCGATGAAAATTACCGATGATGCAACCCCGATCTGTGCTCAGATCGGTTACAAAGTGGGCCAGGATGAATTTTTCGACCCACCCACCACCCACTTGATAGTCACAGTCGAAGACTTAACCGACATGTTGGACTATGCCTCCGAGGAGGCAGAATACATGGATGAAGAGGATTGTGCTCCCACCCCCGTTAACACCGGGTGATGGGCCGCCACCTCCACATACGATGTCTACATGGTAGACACTCCTCCCGCTAACAGCAAAAACACGCCTAAGAACGATGGCAACAAATCGGGTGATGCGCCATCAATGCGCCGGAAGCCGCATAAGCGGTCAAAAGGCAAAAGGGAAAGAAAGCTATCATCGGCACCGGGGACGGAGATACCCCAGAGGACCTAGGTGATCCGGATATCCCCAAACACCCGCTAGAGGGCCAAGAGAAGCCTGAAGACCAATGCAACCCTCCCATAGAGGAGGAGGACATCTCGGAAGCTGATGACCTCAACATCCCTAGGATAAGGAACTGTTTAGGCAAGAGCTCATAGCCATGACCTGCAGCATGAAAGCAAAATAGCGGCAACTTAAGGCCGAACAAGATGAACTCAATTATCGATGGGCGAGAGTCCTCTCAGCCGAGTAAGGGTACGGTACCGGTCTGTTAGACCAACCTAATAGCTACCCACACAGAAGGCTGTTGTCACAATTTGACGATGAGCTCACTGATACTCTGTCTCCCAAGCATACACCATACGACAAGCCAGACCGCCCTCCTCAAGGATGAGACAGGACGGCTGACGACACCAGTTATAGGCTGGAGATGCCCCGAAGACGGGAAAAAGATGCATTAGAGCCCAATGATTGGTTTGACCTGTGAGACGACCTAGACTATAGAGCAGGTCGTACAAGATCCATCTACAGATCCATAGGTTACTCACCCGATAGACGGGAAGGGTATAGACCATGGCTTGACCACAACAATAGAGGCCGGGGACAAAACCGGGCTAGAACAGACGCCGAATACCGATGCGACATAGCTCGGGTCAGACGTGCCGCTCATCCACTGTGTTTCACGGACGAGGTGATGCAACATCAGTTCCCAGAGGGGTTTAAACCCGTGAACATAGAGCAGTACGATGGGACAACTGACCCAACCGTATGGATAGAGGACTTCCTCCTCCACATCCACATGGCTCGAGAATATGATCTCCACGCCATCAAATATCTCCCCCTAAAGCTCAAGGGGCCAGCTCAGCACTGTTTAAACGGCCTCCCCAAAAACTCCATTGGATGTTGGGAAGACCTAGAGGACGCATTCTGATCTATCTTCTAGGACACCTATGTCCGACTGCCGGATTCCTCTGACCCAAGCAACGTTGTTCAGAAGCCCGGAGAGTCCCTGTGGAAATTCTAGAATCGATTCTTGACCAAGAAAAAACAGATTGTCATTGCCCGGACGTCGAGGCAATAGCCTCCTTCTGACCTAATATTCGGGATGAATGGCTGGCTCGCCAGCTTGGCCAGGATAAACCTCGGACTATGTCCACCCTAACATTACTCATGACCCTCTTTTACACGGGCGAAGATAATTGGCTTGCAAGACGCAACCACAACTCCGAAGACCCCAGAACCTCTGAAGTTCAGGACGGCAACGGGAAACCAAAGCGCAATAAAAACAAGCACTGACACAACAACAGTGATGCCGATGACATGGCTGTTAACACCGGCTTCCGCAATTTCCGACTTGGGTAGCGGAAGAAGCCTCCTAAAGGCAATCACGACGGACCAACCCCGCTGGAGAAGATCATGGAAAGGCCTTGTCAAATCCATGGAACTCAAGAGAAGCCTGCCAACCACACGCACCGCATTTGCCGGGTGTTCAAACAGGCTGGCAAACTCACGCCCGAAGATCAAGGCAGGAGTCCTCATAGTGAGGATGAGGATGAGCCTCGGGGTCTGATTGGTGGCGGACAAAAGAAATCCCCTCGAGAGGTCAAAACGGTAAACATGATATACGCCACCCATATACCCAAGAAGGATAGGAAGTGTGCCCTTCGAGAGGTCTACGCTATAGAGCCTATAGCCCCAAAATATAACCCACGGTCGGCATATCCGATCACCTTTGGTCGACGTGATCACCAGTATCCGTCATTGGGGTTCGGCCGCCCTCGTCCTAGACCCCATTATAGATGGGCATCACCTCACAAAAGTCCTAATGGAGGGAGGAAGTAGCCTTAACATGATTTACTCAGACACGGTGAAAAAGATGGGTATAGATCCGTCAAGGATCAAACCCAGCAACACTACCTTCAAAGGAGTGATTCCAAGCATCAAGGCTCGGTGTACGGGCTCCGTCAGCCTTGAAGTAGTGTTCGGATCGCCCGGCAACTTTCAAAGCGAAGATTTAATCTTCGACATTGTACCCTTCCGCTGCGGCTATCATGCCCTGCTCGGCCGAATAGCGTTCGCTCGCTTCAACGCCGTACCGCACTACGCATACCTTAAGCTCAAGATGCCCGGCCCCAAGGGGGTCATTACTGTCAACGGTAACACAAAGCGCTCTCTCCGAACTAAGGAACATGCATTGGCCCTGGCAGCCGAATTTAATTACAACAATGATCGGCAAACTCCGACATCTGCCGTAAAGGCACGCAAGGTGGGGAAGCAAGCGCAGTTTTAGTCCGAACTCTCAGAACCTTCCCCTCCCCTTAAATAGGGACTTGCCTCATCACAGAACCCTAGGACCAGCAAAGTACATGCCAAGGAGGCACAACTTCACACTTAAAATTCCATGGGCGGTGGTGGGGAAACAAGGGTAAGTGTTCGGCTGGACCGAACTATTACCATTATGGTGTCTTCGGACATAGTGCAGGCACTATCAAAGGGCCTGCCCACGGCGTAAAGCCATCCACACTTTGGCAACTTCTCAAGACCTTGTTTGCATGATCCGTTCGCCGAATAGAACCACACATTGAGGTGCACCAAGGTGTAGGAGTAAATAAGTGGCAGGGCACATCGAGGACGTAAGGTCACCAATCGAAAACCCCTGGTACAACCACTCCTGTAGAATTTCTTCTTTTTTCACATACCTGTCAGCAGTTGCTTCGGCAATCCGATCAATAAGAGTTGTTGATAAAAATATGGCATCATTATACGTGTTTGCCTTGTTGTCTTTTTTGGCACATAATTTCCTTCTTCTCTTCTCGTGAAACTATTCGGTATGTTACGATGCAACCGGCAAATAGAACGGGGGCTCGAGTTTAAAAAATAAAATCGCCTTCCGAACATTTGCTTATACGCCCGACATCTTGGAATTTGCTTTATATGCATTGGTTCCAAACTATGTCCTGGGTCAATAGTTGGGTTGTCCCGCTCCTGTGCTGGCCCCTTTACGTTCCGCTAGTTCGGCTAAAAGGGAAAAGGGAGAACCTATGTGATTGTGTTTGCGGCTAGCTTGGTCAAGCACCTCAGAGGAGAAATCCAAAAACTGACTGTCATGGTATGCGAGAACCGGTCTGCGAATCCGAGCCTAAGTGTTATACTCACGATCTCGTCACAGGTGATCCCGTGTCATACGATGGGTTTGCTATTCTTACAAACCATGTGATATCGGCTTTAGCCGCGGATCATCCGACTATCACAAAGTCATCGGGGGCTAGTCATCAGCCTCCCACAGCCCTTTTCGCGCCCCTATGGCTAAGTGAAAGTAATAAAGCACTATGGTCTGATTGCCTGGTCTACCGCACACTACCGCCTTCGGGTACCGATAGTTCGGCTAAGGGTAATAGTGCGTAACTACAGACACCCTGCGTAGTATCTACATGGAGGCTGAAGCCGACGACTTGCAGCTTTCAGTTTAAACGGCCAAAAAGGAGTTATAAAGGAATGCAAAACATTAAAAATATGATAACCCATGCATAACAAATATACAAGCGTTTAAAAGTGTTTGGACATATTACAACACATCTAATCGTACATGTTCTCTTTCGAACACTGTGACTCTATCGCCCGAGCACCCTCCATTACTCTGGTGAAATACAACTCGGGGAGACTATGTTCCTTCCCAGGAAGCGGCGGGGCGGTGGCTATCTTCATCGGATCCAGCCCCGGCCAGTGCACCTTGGCCTTTTCAAAGGCCATCCGGGCTCCCTCGAGGCAGGAGGAGCGCTTCATAGCGTCAAGGCACGGCGAAGCGTCGATCACCTTCTGCACCAGGCCGAAGTAGCTGCCTGGCAGTGGCTGATTGGGCCATAACCGGACGCAGAGATCCTTCATGGCCGGCTCTGCCATCTGGTGCAGCTCCATCAGCTGCTTCAGCTGCTCGACCAGAAGAGGAGAGTGCTCGGGCGCTTCAAACTGTGCCCAGAATAAACGAGCTTCATCTCCTTCTTCCCGCGAAGCATATAGCTGATTTGCGTCCGCTACGCACTTTTGAAGGTCAGAACAGGCGCCTGAGGAACGCCACCTGGGTAAGCAACTCGAACTTGCTATCCCTGAAGACACACTGCAATAAGTATGGCTTACCATGGTGAACTTGCTCTTCAAAAAACCTCCTATCCACCCACTCCTTTTGGAGTTCGGTTTTCATGGTGGATAGTTCGGCAGCCTGCTCCTTGCCTTTCTGCTCAAGGGCCTCGCACTTGTGGCCGGCGTCCTTCAGCTCCTATTGGATCTCCTCCACCCGAGCCTCGTGCTTATCGCTGGTGGCCCTTAGGTCTGACAACGCGGAAGCCGCTTGTTCAGCTGCCGCCCTCTCAACCGAAGCCTCCTGCTTCGCATTTTGTAGCATGGACCTAAGCTTTTCAATTTCCTTCACCGAGGCTGTATAAGCATCAAGAATAAGAATACTACATCCACAATAGGATAGCCACAACTTTTTGGATACTGAGTAAGGCTTACCTTGCGCCTCGTCGAATCTCTTGTTGAGAGCATCAAGCTCGTCTTCGGAGCTTTTTAGCTTCCGATTTAGCTCACCAAGCTCGGCATCATTCACAGCCGCCGCCGATGACGAAGCCTCCAATACACAAATCCTTGTTAGGTTATATGGGTTCAAAACTTCCAAACTATCGTCAATCCGATCTTATGTCCGGACCTCTAAAGGGACTGCTAGAACATTCCAACCATATAGTTTCATATATAGTTCGGATTATGATCCATGATTGACCTCTAGGTAAGTTTTTCAAACTCACCTAGGGCTTGGGGTCTACCATGTATATAATAATGAAAAGAAATAAAGATTTTGCAAATAGAGTGTTGTGTGGCTCACCTGAAAGTCCGCCAGGAGAACCTTGAAGGCCTGCTTCAGCCCGCTGTCGATGGACTGAATGCTCTGCAATACCGCACCCATAAGGGTGCTGTGCTCCTTGGAGATGGAGGCACTCGATAGAGCCTCCCCCATGTCTGGCCACCCATTGGTCGGTGGCGCTGGTGGTAATCGGACAACCCGATCACCAACCATAGATTTAACCGATACCTCCGGAGGCATGGTGCGCTCCAGAGATGTCCTTGGAGGGGATTGGACGTCTGCCCGTCCGAACTCCTCAGTTGTCGGATGAGGTCCCGCCCTCTAGTCTTTGGTGGCCGAGGTGTTAGTCTCGACCATAATGTTGACTCCCCCACCGCAGGTGCCCTGCTCCATAGGGGCATGCCGGGATGACACCTCCGCGGTGTCCTTTGTAGCGCCCGGAGGAGTGGGATGTGACGCATTCCCGCTCTCTATTAGATCGGCCGGTGGGGTCTCCCCGTCCGAAATCTGGTCGATGGGGAGGACGCGCGGTGGGTTGCATAATCGGTAAATGCTCGCATGTTAGTAACCCTCAAAGACTATCAATGATAGCTGAGGTAGTATTCGGATCCTTA
The DNA here is from genome assembly GCA_022496015.1 of Hordeum marinum. Classification (NCBI taxonomy): domain Eukaryota; kingdom Viridiplantae; phylum Streptophyta; class Magnoliopsida; order Poales; family Poaceae; genus Hordeum; species Hordeum marinum. Next base: position 202,339,850 of record CM039676.1, read on the forward strand.
CCTTCGAGCGGGAGGCTTGACCCTTAGTTTCCTTCGTAGAACCCTCTCGAAGTTATCGGACTCGGTGTCCGAGTTCGATGTCGCCGGACAAGATTACGTGTGCCCGACGCGTTTTCTTCCGGGCAGGAGGAGGTACTTCCTCCATGGCGTCCGATGACGCCACCCTCTTTCTCGCGAGGGGAGATGGAAAACATAGATCCATGCTTTGGGGGCTCAGATGAATGGGGAAGCAGAGAAGGCGAATGGGAAGTGTGGTTAGGTCTTGGGGTTTTCTTTCCCTTTTATGAGGCTTATCATTGTTTGGCCTCCCTTTGCTGGACCGTGAATTCCTCCGCTTCTCGAGACATGTGTGCCATTGCACGCACACAATTAAACATATCCCATATAAAACGAGGCACGATCCTTGCATTGATAGATTGTTTTAATGAAAACAGCCTTGAACCGCGAATCGAGTTTTTTTATCCCTTGGCATTGGCTTAGCGGTCGTGGTGGGCCGTGACCTTTCGTCATAAAGGTCGTCAGGGGATGTTATTCTATCCCTTGGCATTTGGCCTTCAGGGACGACCTATTCACGATGTTCGGATGCGCCTTTATTCGGAAAACTGCATGTCATCGGAGGCCGAACTAAACTCGGCGGGAAGAACTCACCTCGCAAGCCGAAGACTCTGATTATACGAAGCAACTGAAGCTAAGACCCTTGGCGTTGGAGGCAAGTTCGGGGCTACTGAGGGAGTCTTGGATTAAGGGCCCCTCGGGAGGCCGACCTATTTCTTATGTGCCGGACTGTATGGGCCGCTTACCGAATATTGGATCGATTGAAGGCCTTGTCTCCAGGAAGGAAGCTTAGGGAATCATGGCTTGTCCTCCATGTTTAATGTAGCGAATAGGCATGTTTATCTCTTCGGCGTCTAATGTGTAAACCCTAGATACCCTCGACGTCTATATAAGCCGAAGGGTTTTAGGTTGTAGACAGAGGACAACTCATCTAGGGTTTAGCTATTCGATCTCGAGGTAGATCACCTCTGTAACCTACGTATCATCTAAACAATCAACCAGGACGTAGGGTATTACCTCCATAGGAGAGCCCAAACCTGGGTAAAACCTTGTCCCGTTTGTCTCCTATTACCATCGATTCTAGTCTCATAGTTCAGGACCCCCTACCCGAGATCCGCCTGTTTTGACACCGACACAAAGTAAGTTACAATGCAAAAACACTATACAGACATTGTAGTTGGTCGAAGGAATACCTCAGTACGCCTTTTCCGAGGAGCCATAGAATTTGGCAAGCCAACAAAGAGGTCTTCAAAGCCGGTGCTCTGGGTCTGACGCGTGGAGTCATGCTGTTTCTTTTTCAAAAGAAAGTTGGGATCCAAGTAAGCAAGAGGATGTGAAAATGGAACTTTCACGATGACCCGCCGTGTTTTTTCTCGTGGCAAGATTTCCGAGTCGGAGGAAATGTAAGTTACCTCAGGGGTGTCAGCATGGCTTGTCTCCACTTCTTCCTGTGAACAATCATCGTCAATAAGTTGCACAAAGAGACGACCAAGAGAGTCAAGTTCTACCTTCGAGTCTTGAAACTTGAGCAGCTCTTGAGCAGAAATTTTCTTCTTGCGACCGCGGGTTTTAACCGCTTTAGTTTTCTTCTTTGAGGGGGAGTATATTTCTTTTTCTAGAAATTAGAGTCGACCTGTATGTAAGTCGCCGGAAGGTTAAAAAGAGTAAGCCAGAAAGCTAAGATGAAACAAGTAAGTTGCTGGAAAGGATTCTTATGTCTGTAGCCGGGTTATTAATGTAGAAAGGGTTCAACCCGATTTTGTTGCAAAAGTCTTGATGTTCGCCCAAGAGCGACTTGATGATGGAAATGAGGTCTTGCTCCGTCAGAGGGGTGGTGTTGAAACAAAGAGGGTCATCCACTACACCTGTGTACTCACACATGAGTTTATCCCACTGGCTCAGCGGCAAGATCCTCTAGGTGACCCAGCAACGGGTTATGTCAACACCCGTCAAGCTGTTAGCCATTAAGGCTCTGATTTTTGTGAAGGACAGAGCATACTTCACTCGCTCTGCGGCATACATCCAATCGAGAAGCTCGATGGAGGTGCAAAGCCGGGTAGGGCAGTAACCCGGCAACGGTTTCTTTCCTTCTGGGAAGTATCCTTGCAGTTGAACCAAGTTTTGTTCCAGTCCTTGGGGTGACTCGGCAAGGTGGCCACTGGATAGGGCATATCTCTCTGCCTCTGGATAGAGATGCCTCCAAGTTCGAAACTCGGTCCAGCTGCCACTTTGGTTTGGCGGTTGATATAAAAGAAGTCGCGCAAGAGGTCAACATACGGCTCTTCTTGCAGATATGCCCCGCATAAGACTTGGAACTGACAAATGTTGGTGACAGAGTTGGGGCCTATATCTTGTTGATGAAGTTTGAAAAAGTGAAGGACATCCTGGAAAAACTTTGATCCGGGTGGGCAAAAACCTCGGAGGAGGTGATAAGCAAATACGACCACTTCCCCTTCCTGAGGGTTGGGTCTGATCTCGGCCCTTAGAACCCTCCCCTGAATGACGTTTTGAGCCGGTAGAACACCCATCTCCATGAGGTCATGAAGAAACGACTCAGTAACTCCGGAGCCAACCCAATCACAAGATGGAGGGGCTTTCGACATGATGGCAGGTTAAACTGTGGAAAGACACAAGGTGTGGCGGGTTAAAAACCCTACGTATTTAAGACGACTATGCCTAAAGCGATGATGATACATAGGCGGATCATGGCTAAATTAAAACCACCATCATATTTTATCAGAGAGAGCCGGCAGCGTGATAGCGGGTTAAACGGACAAGGCAATAATGAAAATGTTGATAAGTGTGGACAAATAGGTTTCGCGTATTACATCTACAATTGCAAGATCTACGGATGAAGTTAGAAGGCATATTTTCTAAACTAAAAGTTCTGGTGGAAGAACAAGCAGGTCATGTGCATATTCTGTTCAACAATCATCTACACTGAGTAGGGGATGCGTGTTAAGCGGAGCACCGCGGGAGTTCGCTAAATGTTTCGGAGCCTAAAGACGTTCTCTTTTTCCGATCTATGGTGAATACTCCGACGAGGTGGCGGCAGACTTGGAAGAACTTCGACAAACTAATGCAGATCTATGAGAAGAAGAAGAAGGAACTTGGGAGATGCAGGAGACGCGGGCGTGTGCGGGCGAGGATGTGGACACGTTCAGGTTGATGCGGCGGCCTGGTGGAGGGCGACGGCGAAATCCAGACGACACATCGGAGCTTCTATCGCACGGGCGCTGGAGGAAGAAAAGGAGGAAATAGTGGCGGCATGGGAAGAGTGAAAGGAATGGGACACCCTAGGCATATTTATAAGGAGATGGGATACCAACAGTCTACATGGGAATCGAGGAGGCACAATGATGATTGACCAGGAGACGCCTTGATTTTCGGGCCGACCATTTAAATGAGACGATTCGTTGCAACGTCATAGAATATTTTTGACATATCCAAGACGATGTCATCCATGGTGGGTTATGAGACTTTCTTTGTCAGGTAATAAAGACGCGAGACTCTGAAAGCACATTTGCTCCCTTGGTGGTTTTGGTAATTCATAACAACATATAAGTCATTGAACTAATGTTTCCATCAAGTATATTTCAGGAAAAGTTCAATGATGGGTTGACAAAGAGATTGTGAAACACCCCAAGATGCAAGGAAATGGATTGGCAAAGCTTCAAGCAAGAGGACTCTACATTTTATATTTGTGAGAAATCACCTTGAGTCCATAGGAAAGCCAATACTATTAAAAGGGGGTAAAGTTTTGTTGGTGAACAAAAGCTCATACGTGCACCAGTGATACTCACCAAAGACACCCACAAACTCTCCCACCAAAGTCTGTCCTAAGATAAACACTCAAAATTGGTGCAACCAACATTCCACATTCAGTGCCACCTATTCTAAACCCTGGACAGACTCAGCCAAATCCTAACCCTTCGGTACAACCGATACTGCTTTCGGTGCCATCGAGTTGGGCTGCCAATTTTCTGTTACGCAAGTTCACATTTTCGGACCGTCTGTGAATGTTGAATCGACATCACCGAGAATGGGCATTCTGACCGTTGGTCACCTTATCGGTGCAACCGAGATTCGTATATCGGTCCCCCTGAGATTGAAAGGTTGCCACCTTTTGCTCACTTTGATACCACCGAGATTAACACATCGGTGTCACCGAGTTGGTCATTTTGTGTGTAACGGTTGGATTTTTGGAGATGCCTATATATACCCCTTCATCACCACCTACTCGAAAGTGAAGCACTCAACCATTCCATACCTATCCTATCAGTTTTCTGAGAGAGAACCACCTACCCTTGTATTGAGGTCAAGATCTTCCACTCCAACCATATGGATCTTGATTTCTAACCTCCCCAAGTTGCTTTCCACCAGTCCCATCTCTTCTACCAAGCCATATCCGTGAGAGAGTGATTGTGTGTTGAGGAGTCTATCATCTTGAAGCACAAGAGCAAGGAGTTCATCGACATTACCGAGCCTATTACCTTTTGGAGGGTGGTGCCTCCTAGATTGGTTAGGTGTCGCTTGGGAGCCTCCTACCTCGTGTTGTGGAGTGAACCAAGAAGTTTGTAAGGGCAAGGAGATCGCCTACTTCGTGAAGATCTACCCCGAGTAAGGCTAGTCCTCTGTGGACATAGGCTATCATGGTATAGTCAAGGTTGCTTCTTCATGGAACCCTCCGTGGGTAGAGCCCTCCATGGACTCTCGTGACCGTTACCCTCCGTGGGTTGAAGACTCCATGAACGTGGACGTACGATAGCACCACCTATGAGAACCACAGGAAAAATCATCATGTCACCAATTGTGTTTGCTTTCCTTACCCTCTCTTTACTTACATGTGTATTGTCTTTACTTTCCGCTGCTATACTCTTAGACATGCATGTGTAGGGTGTACTTGGCATACTATGAATGCTAAAACTTGCCAAGAATTAAAATTGGGAAATAACATAGTTTCATTTGGTCAAGTAGTCTAATCACCCCCCTCTAGACCTACTTTCAATCCTACAAGTGGTATCAGGGCTTTGGTCTCCATTGTATTGGTTTCACAACCTAGGAGAAGTATGGCATCTAGTGAGGGAAACTATCACCATAGAGGTCCGTACTTTAATGGCACAATTTTTGCTAGTTGGAAGCAAAAAATGAAAATGCATTTGCTTGGTCATAATCCTGTCATTTGGGCTGTTGTTTGTGTTGGCTTGCAAGGTGAATTCTTTGCGGAAGGAAAGGAACCCGATCATGAAGCGACTGCGGATGAAATTAAGATGTTGCAACTCAATGCTCAAGCATGTGACATTCTCTTCAACTGCCTATGCCCCGAAGAATTCAACAAGATCAGCCATCTCGAGCACGCAAAAGAGATTTGGAATACTTTGGTTGATATGTACGAAGGAACTGAGTCCGTGAGAGAATCCAAGTTAGATATTCTTCAAGGTCAGCTTGACAAGTTCAAGATGAAGGATGGTGAAGGATTCGCTGAGATGTACTCTAGGCTAGCTCTCATCACCAATGAGATTGCCAGCTAAGGAAGTGAATAAATGACAGACAAATTCATCATCAAGAAGATATTTCGAGCTTTGGATGATCGATATGACACCGTTTGTACATTGATCTAAATGATGCCCAACTACAAAGATCTCAAACCAACAAAAGTGATTGGTAGAATTGTTGCTCATGAGATGAATCTCAAAGACAAGGAAGAGCTTCATCACAAGTCTAGCGGTGCTTACAAAGCCACAAGCGATGCTTCCCTACCTCAAGCGACAATCTTGACACAAATGAAGAGATAAGCCTCATGGTCAAGAAATTCAACAAGTTCTACAAGAATAGAAGCAAAGATCGAAGCTCCAACTCAAGATATGAAGAGAAGCATTCGTCAAGTCGTGACCGAAACTGCTACAATTGTGGGAAGCTCGGACACTACTCCAATGAGTGCACGACTCCTTACAAACAAAGAGAAGAGTCACCGAGAAGACGAAGCTCAAGAGATGAGTCACCTCGAAGAGAGAGAAGGATTAGAGATGATCATTATGAAGACTTCCTCTTATCTTTCCAAATGACTTCTCTTATCTACATTCATGACTCAAGTTAAGTCTAAGAAAGCTATTAACAAAGGAAAGAAAGGTTCTTCAACTAGTGGCAATAAAAATGATAAACCCAACTATATTGCTTCTAGTAGTTCTCTTGATCCCACTAACTCTTATCTTAGCCAGGTTACACTTGATCAATAAAATGAACTCTTGAAAGGGATTATAGAGAATGGTATCTACAAAAGTCTTGAAGGGTGCAAACAATTTGAGGAGATTGTACGCAAACATGGAGGATACCGGAAGAATCGTGGTGTTGTCTACTTCAATGCAAATGGAGTTGAATGGGAAGAACTCAGTACCCCAATCCCAAGTTTGTTCCTCAAAAGGAGAAGTATGAAAATACTCTCCCCAAGGGAACAAAGCTGCAAGATGACCTTCCACCACAAGACACCATGCTCAAGGGCAAGAACAAGCTTCAAGAGGACATTGACTCATATGAAGATGAATCCCAAGCTTTGGTGAAGTGGGTTCCCAAGGCTACTACAAGCTCAACTTATACAAGTGCTACTTCAACACCAAGGATCCCTATCAACTTGATGTGGGTCCCCAAGAAGAAGAACTAGAGAGTTCTTGAGGGGTGACTCCGCCAATGAAATTCACTCATATTCATTATTGGCAAGGACTATTTGCAATCAACATCAATTCTATGCAATAGTTCAAGGAATCACACATTCCCTCAAAGGTAAGCAAGGGACAAGGTAATCAACAAATTAATGGACATCATCTCATATGCATTGCACTCCATGTCCATAGATATCCTTGTATTTGTCTCTTGTGTGTTGGGACTAACCCATGTAGGTGAGAAGAGTAATGAAACAACACGGATGCTCCCAACTCTTAGTGATCTTTATCAACTTTGAGCATCCACCACTACCTCACCAACATGAAGACTTCAACGACAAAACCCAAGGTTAGTTTATCCCTCTTATGGGGGGATGTCACATCTAGGGGGAGATTTACTCTAAGACTTGAGTTAAAGCATCTCAAAAGAATGTGACAACATTAAATGCTTTATGTGAAAGTGGAAACCCCACTTGTGCTTAAACGATGAGTATGACCTATGATCAAGTATTCTTACTTGGCTCCTAAGTCAATATACTCATATATAGATGACTCTGTCATTGCCAAAGTGCTTGTTAGATGCTATAGTGTTTGTGCATGTTTGCCATGATTTCTTTTGACATTTTATTCTGTGAGCATGTTGGTCTGCATTTATTTACTCATTCGAGGATATCCAATTGTTGCTATTTGGATTTTGATTTATCTTTTGCCAATTGGATATACAAGAATGCCTAGGACCACTCCTTTAGCTATCTATGCTTTCTCACCTCATACTCTATTCATGCCGCATCACAAAATTTGAACAAGTGCTTTTCGATCCCTCTGTGTGTGGAGCACTAGGAGTTCCGTATTGACAAGGACTAACCATTAAAACCTCCCAAGTGCATCTCGGTGGAACCAACACCAAAATATCGGTCACATTGAATGCCTAGGGTTGATCTGGATTTCTTGCCTTAGTACTACCGATTCCATATTCTCGGTTACACCGAGTTTCCCTGTCAGCTGACAGTTGAGGAACTCGGTGACACCGAAAATTTTGAATCGATGTCACCGACAGTGAAGTGTATATAATCTCTGGACCTGACGGTTCAAAATTTCATTCATCGAATCGTCGCGCCCTAAGGCCTGAGCTACCGCAGAAGGACCCTTTGGTTGTCGCCCTTGTCTTCCCGCGCTCCTCCGCCTCTAGGAATCGCCGCCGTCGATGGAATCTTGCCCCTGTCACTGTCGTAGCGGATTCGTCACTGAGCTAGGGTACGGATTCACCCCGCCTCTTGCACTCCAACCTCCAAATCTTGCGAATTAGGGTTTCACCATTATCTTACTACAGTCTGAGATCATTCTATCGACACATTAATTCCATAGACTAGCAAATCGAAATTTTAGGTTTAGTTACCCGTAAAATTGCATCTCGATGAGACCGAGTCGTAAAAATAAGTTCCACCAATTTACTTTTTGTGCTACTGAGGACAGAACTCGGTGAGACCGAGTGCAGTTTTTCGTCTGACCGAAACTGTTGCCAAGTTTTGGCTAAGGGTTTTGTGAGTCTCGGCAGCACCGAAATGGTTGACTCAGTGACACCGAAATCCAATTTTGAAGTGAACTACATCTATAATTTTTCTGTTCAAACTTTCAAAAACCAGTTAAATATTTTGTGATAACTCAACCTATTCCACTCTTCTATACTCTATTCACAGGGTCAGCATGTTAGAGTCAGACAGTCAGAATCTGCGAGAGCATGGAGTTGACATGAATTCAGGCACTAGTCCAGAGCCTAGTTCACCTTCAGATCCAGGCACCCCAACTGTCATGGGTTGCCCAAGGCTACCACTAGGGCCATGAAGAAGCTGAATTCATATGAGGAAGATTCAGACTTCGTGCCAGAGGAGGTTCTTGCCAAGAAGCAAGAGAAAGCTGCCAAGAAGTCAGCAAATGAGGCCACCTCATCCAGGAGGGTGGTCAGCAAAATTTATGCACCTACTGAAACTATCAAAGCACATGAGAGTGCTAGGGAAACAATGACCATTGACCCCCCAAGGAAGTCTATGCCTAAGAAGGCAGGGGAGAAGAAAGCCAAAAAGAGGATAATCCATGTGACTGGTAGGCCTACATCTATGTTTGAAGACCCAGAGGAAGAATCTGCTGCTGAAGAGGAGGATGAGTCATCTGGAAAGGCTCTTCCCAAGAACAAGTCCAAGAAACTTCTAGCTGATGCTATGCCTAAGACAGGCACATCCAAGAGCATCAAATCTGCATCCAAGAAGGCTGCTACTGAAAAGCCTAAGAGGACATCCAGGCAAATTCCAGCTTCTGAAAAGAACAAAGGAACTACGTCCAGAGTTGAGGATGATGATGACTTTACAACCTTGATGAAGCTTAGACCACATCTTCTAGTACATGATGTCAGCCACCTAGTTGCTGAAGATATAAAGAAGAGGAAAGACTCAGGTTTGAGGGCATGGAGAGCTGTTGATCCATATGCCCAGAGGAGGAATACTGCTATTGATTACAGATTCTACACCAAGGAGCAGCAAGACTTCTATGAGACAGTCCTACTAGACAAGAGCCCAGCAGTTAGTGACATGAGATATGTAGACTAGAAATTCATTAAGGAGAATGAGAACTACTTTCCGCGTGTCCAAGACAATTTCCACTGCATTGGTCTGGATGAATTTGTTGGCAGAGAATTTACTGCATGGAATGATGAAATGATCATGCAATCTACTCCACTCCACATTTCTATGGAGATGGTAGGATTGTATGGATGACAGAAGGAGCAAGATATGAGTCCACTGTTGATGAATGGGATGCTATTCTAGGAATTCTAGAGGCACAGGATGGTGATTTGGATGTCTACTAAGAGTCCAAGGAGAGCCACAATGCTATGGCCAAAATGTACAAGGATATCCCTGTTGCTAATGTGAAGTCTCACAAGCTAGGATCCATCTACTATCTTCAGGATGGCCTCAGTACCATGAACACCATTCTGAGGCATACTTTGATGCCCAATTCAGGAGATGAAAAGATGATCCGAGGATATTCCATCAACATGTTGATCCACCTTGACAGACACACCCGGATCAGAGTCATGGACTTGATTGTTGAGATAGTTAAGAGGGTTGCTGCTGATCAGAAGTGCTCTTTCTGCTATGCACCCTACATCTAGATGCTCATCAACTCCAAGTTGGAAAAGCACATATTTGCTCTAGATCATCCCCATTTGCCCCTACAGCTAGATCTTGAGGACAATGTTGTGGTCATGGACCCAGATCATCCCACATCAGCTGCAGCTCAGGCAGAGGCAGAGGCAGTTCGAGCCACTAGTGCTCATGTTCCTAGATCCAGAAGTGAGCAAATGGATCCGTTGATTTCATCAGTTCAGAACATGCAGAAGGACATTAAGGGGATTCTGGACGACCAGAACAGTCTTGTGAGGATCTTTGAAACAAGGATCAAGACTCTTAATGATAAGGTGGACAGGGTGACTATGACAGTCCTAGAGCTCCAGAAGGAAGTTGACTCAGTGCAAATACCTCATGCTTCTTCTTCTTCTTCTTCTTCTTATTATGATGATGAGGATGGATCACCTCTCAGGACAGGCACACAGATTCCTACTTAGGCCAGATCATCCACAATGCCAGCTCCAGACCTGAGGCCCTCTTCATCAGCTCCTGCTGCCGTCACCTTAGCTCCTGCTCCATCAGTTCCAGTTCCTCCAGTATCCACTCCATCTCCATCCATGACATCTACAGAGATTTTTGCCGATGCTGTTCTCTCGACTTCATCAACAACCGGAGGAGATCATCCCAAGAACGCTTAGACATATTCCTTTGAACTTTTTGGTAACTTGTTTCCAAATGGGGAGAAGTGTATATAGATCTTTAGGCTTCCAGTGAGAGAGAGTTTTGGTGTTTATTGATTTTGAAAACAAACTATTATATTTTGGTTGCTTGTGATACACTTTTGTGTGATGCTACTACTTCCTATCATCTTATTACAAAGGGGATAAGTATGCTTAATGAAATGATCTTTCTACATTGGTTGATTGTGTTGTGCTATTATGTTCACTCTAATTATTATCGCACACCACCAAGATGTATGTGACATGGAAGAAGTGCCCCATGTACCTAACCGATTGTGCATTTGCATTCAAACATAAATTCAAATTAATGCAAAAATTTAGGGAGAGCTCTTGCTTATCACAAACTTCTCAAAGCGACGATTATATTCATTGATTATATCATATGCCGAAGCTTTGATCCATATGCTGTCATCACTTACCAAAAAGGGGGAGATTGAAAGCACATTTGCTCCCTTGGTGGGTTTGGTAATTCATAACAACATATAAGTCATTAAACTAATGTTTCCATCAAGTATATTTCAGGAAAAGTTCAATGATGGGTTGGCAAAGAGATTGTGAAACACCCCAAGATGAAAGGAAATGGATTGACAAAGCTTCAAGAAAGAGGACTCTACATTTTATATTGTGAGAAATCACCTTGAGTCCATAGGAAAGCCAATACTATTAAAAGGGGGTAAAGTTTTGTTGGTGAACAAAAGCTCATACGTGCACAAGTGATACTCACCAAAGACACCCACAAACTCTCCCACCAAAGTCTGTCCTAAGACAAACACTGAAAATAGGTGCAACCAACATTCCACATTTGGTGTCACCGATTCTAAACCCTAGACAGACTCAACCAAACCCTAACCCTTCGGTACAGCCGATACTGCTTTTTGTGCCACTGAGTTGGGCTGCCAACTTTTTGTTACACAAGTTCACATTTTTGGTCCGTCGGAGAATGTTGAATTGGCATCATCGAGAATGGGAATTCTGACCATTGGTCACCTTATCGGTGCAACCGAGATTCGTATATCGGTCCCTCCGAGATTCAAAAGTTGCCACCTTTTGGTCACTTTGGTACCATCTATTATAACACATCGGTGTCACCGAGTTGGTCATTTTGTGCGTAACAGTTGGATTTTTGGGGATGCCTATATATACCCCTTCACCACCACCTACTCGAAAGTGAAACACTCAGAACCATTCCAAACCTATCCTATCAGGTTTCTGAGAGAGAACCACCTACCCTTGTGTTGAGGTCAAGATCTTCCACTCCAACCATATGGATCTTGATTTCTAGCGTCCCAAAGTTGCTTTCCACCAATCCCAGTGATTCTACCAAGCCATACCTATGAGAGAGTGATTGTGTGTTGAGGAGTATATCATCTTGAAGCAAAAGAGCAAGGAGTTCATCGACATTACCGACCCTATTACCTTTTGGAGGGTGGTGCCTCCTAGATTGGTTAGGTGTCGCTTGGGAGCCTCCTACTTCGTGTTGTGGAGTGAACCAAGAAGTTTGTAAGGGCAAGGAGATCGCCTACTTCGTGAAGATCTACCCCGATTAAGTCTAGTCCTCCGTGGACGTAGGCCGTCATGGTATAGTCAAGGTTGCTTCTTCGTGGAACCCTCCGCAGGTAGAGCCCTCCGTGGACTCTCGTGACTGTTACCCTCCATGGGTTGAAGGCTCCATGAACGTGGACGTATGATAGCACCACCTATCGGAACCATGGGAAAAATCATCGTGTCACCAAGTGTGTTTGCTTTCCTTACCCTCTCTTTAGTTACATGCGCATTGTCTTTACTTTCCTCTGCTATATTCTTAGACATGCATGTGTAGGGTGTACTTGACATACTATGAATGCTAAAACTTGCCAAGAATTAATATGAGGAAAAATCATAGTTTCATTTGGTCAAGTAGTCTAATCACCCACCCTCTAGACCTACTTTCGATCCTACAGACTCGCCGCCAAGTGAGTTTGAAGATTCACATGGACAGATTCAAATCAATCTGGGGCCTAACGTTGGGGTTATGACCCCATGGCGAGACCCGCCCAGGATGGGTGGGTCACGCCCGATGGCTCATAATCAAGGCCCTTAAGGTGGGCCCGAAGATTGATGGCAAGGCCACACGGGGACTTACCAGATGGGCCAAGATGAAGGCAAGGCAGCTTAGAGACAGGGCTAGATACCTTGTATGAGTCGGTTTGGACTCTTGTAACCCTAGGGCCTCGACCTCCTATATAAAGGTGAGTCCCTGGGGCGGCTTAGAGAGAAACCAATTGATCGATAGCTAGGTCAAGCGAATCCGCTCCGTTGTAATCGGTACTCCATCAATACAACACAAAGCAGGACGTAGGCTTTTACCTCTTCCTGAGGAGCCGAACATGAGTAAATCTGTGTATCTCATCCCGATCAACCCCTTTGAGTCCACTGCCTTAGCGGTGGCCTCGAAGCTAAGTATTCGGACATCTGCCATGACAAAACCACAACATGTTGGCTGCAACCCGGAATTTGGAAGCACCGCCTATTAACGGAAACTCCCCTATTGAGGTTCGAGCTAGAAACGCTATTGAGATGCTGAAAACAGCTGTGGTTCAGCAAGCACAATACTTGTACAACCGAGATTAGATGCATTCCACTCCCTATGCTATCAAGGGTCATCATGTGGAGTCCCTGTCTGTTTCTAGTAGTGGACAAAGGCAACAACCTCACGTCTCCCCAACCCGTCCCATGCCATCAGACACCCAGGCAGTTGTTGATGCTGCGAGAGGTGCGCGACAGGCAAAAGCAGAAGCACCAGCACGGGCGATTCAACAGCTTCACCCTCAACTGGCATGTTTGGGGGCTAGATCCAACGGTAGGACAATTGGAATACCATGCTTATACCCGACACTCCGCGCCGAGTGTATGCCCAAGGATTTCAAGGGGCCTCATAAGGTACCAAATTACATGGTAGATCTTGAGCCTGCATCCGGGATCAAAAGTTATGGGTTGGTGATGGATATGTTGGATATGAGTGACGCCGTATGCACCAAGTACCTAACCATGATGTTGGAAGGACTGGCTCGGACATGGTTGAAAAACTTGCTGCCTAACTCCATCAACACAAGGGCCGAGCTGAAAGAGCGATTCATCAAGAATTTCCAAGGGACCTGCAAGAAGCCTATGATGATAGTAGACCTACAACATTGCATTCAAAGAGTAGATGAGTCAGCTTATCACTGGACTCGCTGGGTCAAGGAAATCATCCACTCATCGGACAATATCACGGGGGATCAAGCAGTCCTAATATTTGAAAAGAACTATCACTTTCAACCTTTGGTTCAGAAGCTCAGACGGCTCAAGCGAAAGGTACAAGACATGGGTGACTTGATGGACGTCCTCACCAGATATGCTGAGTGGGATAGCACAAAAGATCATGGCTCAGACGACGACAGGACAACCAAGGGCAAAAAGGCTGAAGGAGGAAAGGGCCAGCATGGTCACAGTGGTAACAAGGGGGCTCAAATTAATAAGCTGAAACATCGTGATGGCGGGTCATAATTTGTGGCCAATACTAATGTAGGTTTCACGAATCAATGCCGCAATGGTCGACCCAGAGGATTTTATAATGAGAATAAACCTCGCAATTATGAGGAGGTGCTTAAAGCACCTTGTCCTAAGTACAACACTCCAGATAAGCCGGCCAGCCACTCGTGGGAGATTTGTTATATCATGCAAGAGTTCCATAGCCAAGATTTCCAGAATAACCCAGGAGGTAACAGTGGAGGACACCCAGGTCAGCACGGACCTGACGGGTCGCAAAGTGGCCTAGGGGCTGGTTTTCAACATCAGGGAAATCATGGCAATGGACAACATCCTAGCCATGGAAATCATTATAATAACCAAGGAGGATTTCAAAGTAATCCCAAGCAGTTGAATAACGGTCAGTACCACTAGCACCTAAATCCCTGAATAAAATCAGTACTCTGGAGGATGTTAAGGAAGAAATTTTATGTCTCCAAGAGGGAAATAAGCCGGCCCTGGAACACTAGTAGGCCTTATTATAATTAGCTCAGTTGACTCTTTTTTGTAATTTCTTTCCCCCTTGCAGACATGTGTATATAATTCTTTATGTTTCGAGTATAAATAAATCCGACACACTTTTTGTCGTTTCAACCTACAAGTTGAGTTTGAGTCTTTATTTTCCGAAACAAAGGACACCCGGGGGCTTCTAGCTCATTGGGCTTAGCTTTCTCACCATTGTGACCTAGCATAATAATGCCACATTATTAAGGGCATTTGGGGGCTTCCAGCCCACCGGGCTTAGCTTTCTAACCCTCTTGACCAGGCAAAAATAACGCCACATACAGTTGAACCTTCCTGTATGGTTGATGCGACTCCGATTAGATGACCCCTTGAACTCTTGACCTGTCAATCCTTTTTGGACCCTGAACCTATTAAGGTTAAAACACTGGCTTAAGTCATGAGAGAGTAGGCATATGGAAAGCTAGGATAAACCATGGGTTATCATACCCGCTTCATTGAAGTAAGACCCGAGCCTCAAAAGCCGGTCTTTTCCTGTCGGGCCTCAAAAGCTGACAGATTATCTTGATATTATGATCAAATGATATTACATCCTATGCATCATGGCAAAGACCCTCAAAAGTGCCTTCAAAGGGTACTATGTTATGCTTCTAAGCTTTGAGAAATAGTCCCTAGAACAAGTACTATGTGTTGAAACTCATCACATAAAATATTTCTAGGCACACCTTTTTTCTGGTTTGAATAAACGATAGCTGGGTTATCATCCGCATGACCGGCATAAAGTTATATTATTGGTTGAAAACGCTAAAAACACCATGGATTTTGAATATTCATGTTTTCCATGCCTCATTGAGCCAGTTTATTTTCAACATTGCTGATAGAAAAATAGATTGATAAAATCTAGAAGATCAAGACTTTCTGCCGGCTCATTTTTCCCAGCCGCATCTTACCAAAATTACTCATTTTCCTAGAGGCAATAATAAATTAGTTATTATCATATTTCCTTGTTCATGATAATCGTTTATTATCCATGCTATAATTGTATTAATCGGAGACTTCGATGCATGTGTGGATACATAGACAAAACCATGTCCCTAGTATGCCTCTAATAGACTAGCTCGTTGATCAAAAGATGGTTAAGGTTTCCTAGCCATGGACATGAGATGTCATTTGACAACGGGGTCACATCATTAGGAGAATGATGTGATGGACAAGACCCAAACTACAAACGTAGCATATGATCGTGTCAGTTTATTGCTACTGTTTTCCGCATGTCAAGTATGTGTTCCTATGACCATGAGATCATGCAACTCACAGATATCGTAGGAGTGCCTTGTGTGTATCAAACATCGCAACGTAATTGGGTCACTATAAAGGTGCTCTATAGGTATCTCCGATGGTGTCTGTTGAGTTGGCATGGATCGAGACTGGGATTTGTTACTCCGTGTGACGGAAAGGTATCTCGGGGCCCACTCGGTAATGCAACATCACAATAAGCCTTGCAAGCAATGTGACTAATTTTTAGTTGCGGGATCTTGTATTACGGAACGAGTAAAGAGACTTGCCGGTAACGAGGTTGAACTAGGTATGGAGATACCGACGATCGAATCTCGGGCAAGTAACATACCGAAGAAGAAAGGGAACGTTATACGGGATTAACTGAATCCTTGACATAGAGGTTCGACCGATAAAGATCTTCATAGAATATGTAGGAACCAATGTGGACGTCCAGGTCCCGCCATTGGTTATTGACTGTAGAGGTGTCTCGGTCATGTCTACATAGTTCTCGAACCCGCAGGGTCTACACACTTAAGGTTCGGTGACGTTTCGGTAGTGTAGAGTTATGTATGGTGGTGACCGAAGTTTGTTAGGAGTCTCGGATGAGATCCCGGACGTCACGAGGATTTTCGGAATGGTCCGGAGGTAAAGATTCATATATAGGAAGTCTCAGTTTGGTTTCCGGGAATGTTTCGGGCTCATTGGTAGTGTACCGGGAGTGTCGGTAGTGTACCGGGAGTGCCGGTAGTGTACCGGGAGGCCTCCGGGAGGGGTATTTCGACCCGAAGAGGTCCATGGGCTGTGGGAGAATAATAACCAGCCCTTAGTGGGCTGGGAAAACAGAATTTTCGGGAGGGGTATATACTAGTGGATTGGGTGGTTTTTGGACAGAATTTCCGGCCACGTGCTACCCGTTCCACCAGTGCATAGTTTCTCCTCTAGATCGGTTTTCTGCAGCGCTTAGGCGAAGTCCTGCCGGAATTGCTCCACGACCATCACCGGAGCGCCGTCACGCTGCCGGTGAACTCTCTCCCCTCTCCACCTCCTCTCGCTGGATCGAGACGGTGGAGATCGTCATCAAGCTGCACGTGTGCTGAACGCGGAGGTGCCGTCCGTTCGGCGCTAGATCGGAAGGACCGTGATCGTGATCGCGAGACGGTTCGTGATGTGATCACGGAACGGATCGTGATGAGTTCGCGAGACCGATCGTGATCAAGTTCGCGGGACGGATCGTGATGAGTTCGCGGGACGGATCATGATGTGTTCACGGGACGGTTCGTGATTGGATCGCGGGACGCTCGGCGTTTTGGATCGCGAAGAAGTTCGACTACACCAACCGCGTTGTTTAACGCTTCCTGCTTAGCGATCTACAAGGGTACGTAGATCCACTCTCCCTTTCGTAGATGCTCATCACCATGGATAGGTTTGCGTGTGCGTAGGAATTTTTTTGTTTCCCATGCGACGTTCCCCAACAGTGGCATCATGAGCTAGGTTGATGGTTCGATGAGATCTCGAGTAGAACACAAAAGGTTTGTGGGCGTTGATGCTTAGATTGCTTCCTCCCTTGGTCGGATTTTGGTTCAGCAGGATTGTGAGATGAAGCGGCCCGGACCAACATTACTCGTACGCTTACGAGAGACCGGTTCCCTCGACGCAACTTGTTGCTTAGATGGTTTGCGGGTGACAGTTTCTCTCCCTTTAGTTGGATCGGATCCGACAAAGGCGGTCCTTGAGAAGGTTGAAAAGCAATCTATGTATCAGCATTGTGGTTTATGCGTAGGTGAGAATCGTTCTTGCTAGATACCCGTAGCAGCCACGTAAAACATGCAACAACAATTAGAGGACGTCTAACTTGTTTTTGCAGGGTATGTTGTGATGTGATATGGCCAATTACATGATGAGATATATGTGATGTATGAGATGATCATGTGATGTATAGAATTTCACGACTTGCATGTCGTTGAGTACGGCAACCGGCAGGAGCCATAGGGTTGTCTTTAATTATTGTATGACCTGCGTGTCAATCATTAAGCGCTATGTAATTCTTTACTTTATCGCTAAGCGGTAGCAATAGAAGTAGAAGCAGGGCTGGTGCCACAACCCCAATGGCAACACATTGATGGAGATCAAGATGATGGAGATCATGGTGTTATGCCGGTGACGATGGAGATCATGCCGGTGTTTCGAAGATGGAGATCTTAAACACAAGTTCATGGCCATATCATGTCACTTATGAATTGCATGAGATGTTAATCCTTTTATGCACCTTGTTTTGCTTAGTATGGCGGTAGCATTATAAGGTGATCCCTCACTTGAATTTCAAGATGAACTGTGTTCTCCCCGAGTGTGCACCGTTGCGAAAGTTCGTCGTGTTGAGACACCACGTGATGATCGGGTGTGATAGACTCTACGTTCACATACAACGGGTGCAAGCCAGATTTGCACGCGCAGAACACTCGGGTTAAACTTGATGAGCCTAGCATGTACAGACATGGCCTCGGAACACAAGAGACCGAAAGGTCGAGCATGACTCATATAGTGGATATGATCAACCTAATGATGTTCACCATTGAAGCTAGCTTAACTCACGTGATGATCGGACTTGAGTTGGTGAATTTGGATCATGTATGACTCGAATGACCCGAGGGATGTCAATTTGAGTGGGAGTTCTTAAGTAATATGATTAATTGAACCCATTATCATGAACATAGTCAATAGTGTCTTTGCAAATTATGTTGTAGATTACTAGCTCGCGCTGTAGATCCCTTAAATTTTTATATGTTCCTAGAGAAATAGAGTTGAAAGATGTTGGTAGCAATATTGCGGACTGGGTCCGTGATCTGAGGATTGTCCTCATTGCTGCACAGAAGGGTTATGTCCTTAATGCACCGCTCGGTGCGCCACCCCCTCTAGCGTCGTCTATAGATGTTGTGAACATCTAACAGGCACGTTTCGATGACTACTTGATAGTTTAGTGCGTCATGCATTACGACTTAGAATTGAGGCTCCGAAACGTTTTGAACGTCACGGAACATATGAGATGTTCTAGGAGCAGAGATTGTGATCTCAGGCTCGTGCCTGTGTTGCGAGATATGAGATCTCCAACAAGATTCTTTGCCTGTAAGATGAAGGAGAATAGCTCAATCGTTGAGCATGTACTCAGATTGTCTGGGTACTACCATCGCTTGAATCAAGTGGGAGTTGATCTTCCAGATAAGATAGTGATTGATATAGTTCTCCAAGTCACTGTCACTAAAGCTACTAGAACTTAGTGATGAACTATAATACACCAGGGATAGAAGTATTGATCCCTGAGCTGTTCGCGATGTTTGACACCGCGAAGGTAGAAATCAAGAAGGAGCATCAAGTGTTGATGGTTAATCAAACCACTAGTTTCGAAAAGGGCAAGAGCAAGAAGGGAAACTTCATGGATAGCAAGTCAGTTGCTGCTCCAGTGAAGCAACCCAAAGTTGAACTCAAACCCGAGACTAAGTGCTTCTATTATGAGGTGAGAGGTCGCTGAAGCGGAACAACCCTAGATACTTGGTAGATAAGAAGGCTGGCAACATCGACAGAAGTATATTTGATATACGAATTATTGATGTGTACCTTGCTAGTACTCCTAGTAGCACCTGGGTATTGGATACCGGTTCGGTTGCTAAATGTTAGTAACACGAAATAAAAGCTACGGAATAAACGGAGAACTAGCTAAGGGTGAGGTGACGATGTGTGTTGGAAATGTTTCCAAGGTTGATGTGATCAACATCGCACGCTCTCTCTACCTTCAGGATTAGTGACGAAGCTAAATAAATGTTATTTGGTGTTTTGCGTTGAGCATGAACATGATTAGATCATGTTTGTTGCAATACAGTTATTCAGTTAAGTCATAGAATAATAGTTATTCTGTTTACATGAATAATACCTTCAATGGTCATGCACCCAGTGAGAATGGTTTGTTGAAATCTTGATCATAGTAATACACATGTTCATAACATTGATGTCAAAAGATACAAAGTTAAATAATGATAGTACCACATACTTGTGGCACTGCCGCAAAATGTCATATTGGTATAAAGCGCATGAAGAAACTCCATGGTGATGGATATTTGGACTCATTCGATTTCGAATCGGTTGAGACATGTGAACCATGCCTCTTGGGCAAGATGACTAAAGGACCCCGTTGGATGGAGCGGGCAAGTGATTCATTGGAAATGATACATGTTGATGTATGCAATCTACTGAGTCTTGTAGCGTGCAGGGGATATCGTTATTTTCTTACCTTCACTGATGATTTGGGTAGATATAGTGTATATTTACTTAATGAAACACAAGTCTGAATCGTTTGAAAGGTTCAAGCAAATTCAGAGTGAAGTTTAAAGATCATCGTGACAAGAAGATAAAAATGACTGCGATATGATCGTGGAGGTGAATATCCGAGTCACGGGTTTGACATACAACTTAAGACAATGTGAAAGTTGTTTCACAACTAAACGCCACCTGGAACACCATAGTGTGATGGTGTGTCCGAACATCATAGTTATGCTCTATTGGACATGGTGCGTGCTATGATGTCTCTTGTCATTTTACTACTCTAATTTTGGGGTTATGCATTAGAGACAACTACATTCACTTTAAATAGGGCACCATCTAAATCCGTTGAGATGACACCATGTGAATTATGGTTTGATAGAAACCTAAGCTGTCATTTCTTAATACTTGGGGCTGCGACACTTGTGTGGAAAATGTTTTCACCTAATGAGGTCGAACCCAAGGCGGACAAATGCATCTTCATAGAATACCCTAAGATCGGTTGAGTGAACCTTCTATCTCAGATCCAAGTGCAAAGTGTTTGTTACTAAAACGGATCCTTTCTCGAGGAAAAGTTTCTCTCGAAAGAATTAAGTGGGAGGAAGATAGAACTTGATGAGGTTGTTTAAACTTTGTTCAACCAGAGAGTAGCACAGCGCAGGATGTTGTTTCTGTGAAGCCTACGTTAGTTGAAGTGATGATGATCATGAAGCTTCAGGATCAAGTTACTATCGAACTTCGTAGGTCGACAAGGATGTGTACTGCTCCTAAGCGGTACGACAACCCTGTCTTGGAGGTCATGTTGTTGGACAAACGATGAACCTACGAGCTATGGAGAAGCGATGATGGGCCCGGATTCCGACAAATGGTTGGAGGCCATGAAATCCGAGATAGGATCCATGTATGAAAACCAAGTGTAGACTTTGGTAGACTTGCTCGTTGGACGGCAGGTCGTTGAGTACAAATGGATCTTTAAAATGAAGACAGACAGTGATGGTTAATGTCACTATTTGTAAAGCTCGACTTGTTGCAAAGATGTTTGTGACAAGTTCAAGGAGTTGACTACGATGAGACTTTCCCACTCGTAGTGGTGCTAAAGTCTGTTGGAATTATGTTAGCAGTTGCTGTGTTTTCAATTATGAAATCTGGTAGATCGATGTCAAAACATCGTTTCCTTAACGGTTTACTTGAGGAAAGGTTGTATGTGATACAACCAGAAGGTTTTGTCAGGCCTAAGGATGCTAAAAGGTGTGCAAGCTTCGGTGATCCTTCCATGGACTTAAGCAAGCATCTCGGAGTTGGAATATAAGCTTTGATGAGGTGATCAAAGTTTTGATGTTTATACAAAGTTTACGAGAAACTTGTATTTGCAATAAAGTGAGTGGGAGCACTATAGAATTTCTGATAAGTATATGTGGATGACATATTGTTGATCAGAAATAATGTAGAGTTTCTGGAAAGCATAAAACGGTCATTTGGAAAGTGATTTTCAAAGGAAGACCTGGATGAAGCTACCTAATTGTTGAGCATCAAATTCTATGCAGATAGATCAAGATGCTCGATGAGACTTTCAATGAGTGCATACCTTGACAAGATTTTGAAAGAGTTCAAAATGGATCAGTCAGAGAAAGAGCTCTCGCCTGATTTGTAAGGTGTGAAAGTTGAGTGAGACTCAAAGCTTGACAACGGCAGAAGAAAGAGAAAGGACGAACGTCGTCCCCTATGCCCTAGCCATAGGCTCTATATTATGCCATGCTGTGTACCGCACCCGTCTGTGCCTTGCCATGAGTCCGTCAGGGGGTACAAGAGTGAACCATGAGTGGATCACTGGACAGCGGTCAAGATTATCCTCAGTAACTAAGAGACTGAGGAGATGTTTCTCGATTATGGAGGTGATAAAGAGTTCGTCGTAAGGAGTTATGTCGATACAAGCTTTAACACTAATCCGGATGACTCGTAGTAGCAATCTGGATACGTATAGTGGAGCAGCCATTTGGAATAGTACCGAGCGGAGTGTGGTAGCAGTGTTTACAGTTTGACATAGGTATTTGCAAAGTGCACACGGATCTGAATGTTATAGACCCGTTGACTATAAGACCTCTCTCACATGCAAAGCATGATCGAGCCCCAGAACTCGTTGGGTGTTAGATTCATAACAATGCGAATCCCATGGTGATATGAACTAGATTATTGACTCTAGTGCAAGTGGGAGACTGTTGGAAATATGCCCTAGAGGCAATAATAAATTAGTTATTATCATATTTCCTCGTTCATGATAATCGTTTATTATCCATGCTATAATTGTATTGATCGGAGACTTAGATGCATGTGTGGATACATAGACAAAACCATGTCCCTAGTATGCCTCTAATAGACTAGCTCGTTCATCAAAAGATGGTTAAGGTTTCCTAGCCATGGACATGAGATGTCATTTGACAATGGGGTCACATCATTAGGAGAATGATGTGATGGACAAGACCCAAACTGCAAACGTAGCATATGATCGTGTCAGTTTATTGCTACTATTTTCCGCATGTCAAGTATGTGTTCCTATGACCATGAGATCATGCAACTCACAGATATCGTAGGAGTGCCTTGTGTGTATCAAACATCGCAACATAACTGGGTCACTATAAAGGTGCTCTATAGGTATCTTCGATGGTGTCTGTTGAGTTGGCATGGATCGAGACTGGGATTTGTTACTCCGTGTGAGGGAAAGGTATCTCGGGGCCCACTCGGTAATGCAACATCACAATAAGCCTTGCAAGCAATGTGACTAATTTTTAGTTGCAGGATCTTGTATTACGGAATGAGTAAAGAGACTTGCCGGTAACGAGGTTGAACTAGGTATGGAGATACCGACGATCGAATCTCGGGCAAGTAACATACCGAAGAAGAAAGGGAACGTTATACGGGATTAACTGAATCCTTGACATAGAGGTTCGACCGATAAAGATCTTCATAGAATATGTAGGAACCAATGTGGACGTCCAGGTCCCGCCATTGGTTATTGACCGTAGAGGTGTCTCGGTCATGTCTACATAGTTCTCGAACCCGCAGGGTCTACACACTTAAGGTTCGGTGACGTTTCGGTAGTGTAGAGTTATGTATGGTCGTGACCGAAGTTTGTTCGGAGTCCTGGATGAGATCCCGAACGTCACGAGGATCTCCGGAATGGTCCGGAGGTAAAAATTCATATATAGGAAGTCCCAGTTTGGTTTCCGGAAAAGTTTCGGGCTCATCGGTAGTGTACCGGGAGTGCCGGTAGTGTACTGGGAGGCCTCCGGGAGGGGTATTTCGACCCCAAGAGGTCCATGGGCTCTGGGAGAATAATAACCAGCCCTTAGTGGGCTGGGAAAACATCCACAAAGGCCCATGGCGCAAGAGAGAAAGTCCTAAAGCAAAAAGTGGAAAATCAGCCAATAGGAGGCAATCCTACTCCAACTAGGATTGGAGGTGAAGTAGGATTGCTTCCCACCTCCTATTTCGGCCGACCCAAAGGCTTTGGCTGCCTCTCCTCTCCTCTCCTCCTATATATACTAGTGGATTGGGTGGTTTTTGGACAGAATTTCCGGCCACGTGCTACCCGTTCCACCGGTGCATAGTTTCTCCTCTAGATCGGTTTTCTGCAGCGCTTAGGCGAAGCCCTGTCGGAATTGGTCCACCACCATCACCGGAGCACCGTCACGCTGCCGGTGAACTCTCTCTCCTCTCCACCTCCTCTCGCTGGATCGAGACGGTGGAGATCGTCATCAAGCTGCACGTGTGCTGAACGCGGAGGTGCCGTCCGTTCGGCGCTAGATCGGAAGGACCGTGATCGAGATCGCGAGACGGTTCATGATGTGATCACGGAACGGATCGTGATGAGTTCGCGGGACAGATCGTGATCAAGGTCGTGAGACGGATCGTGATGAGTTCGCGGGACGGATCATGATGTGTTCACGGGACGGTTCGTGATTGGATCGCGGGACGCTCGGCGATTTGGATCGCGAAGAAGTTCGACTACACCAACCGCGTTTCTTAACGCTTCCCGCTTAGCGATCTACAAGGGTACATAGATCCACTCTCCCTCTCGTAGATGCTCATCAACATGGATAGGTTTGCGTGTGCGTAGGAAATTTTTTGTTTCCCATGCGACGTTCCCCAACAAGTGGAAGGGTTATATTAATGATAGGGCGATGGAATGGTAGAACGGGGGTCAAGCCCAGAAAAATAAGTACATTGCACCAACAAAGGAGCAAACATGCACGATGGCATGGCTCATTTTTAGGCTATACGTATTACAAAGATCAAGGGAGCCACAAATTGTTTCTCCACCCATACTTGGGGGCTTAAGTAATGATTGGTGAAATACAGATCACCAAATATGTCATCCGGGTCAACGATGGCTAAACTTGCCATGAGATGCTTCCCGGTTGTCCACCGTTTGGTCCTCAGGCTTTTGTATCTAAAGGTTATCCACATCCCAGTTGCAGTGGGATAAGGCTTGGAACATAGCCTCATCATCAAAGATAGGTGACGGGTCGACTTTAGAAGCAAAGATGTGCTCACGCCTTTGAGGAGTCAGATTCTTTGATATAAAGACGGGTGGAGGAATCTGGGTATGGTCTGTATCATAAGCCGCTTGATAGCTCCTTAGTTTCATCCCAAATACCAGCTGGGTAGACAGTATCCGAGCATTCTTGAGACAAGTGTCATAATCCTCCTAGGAAAATTTGGACCGGTCATTTTTAAATTCAGGCAAGCCCTTTGCAAGCTCAGCTGGGTTGAGTTCATCTCCATAAGCAAAAGCCCGACTCAATGCATATATCGCGCCATACCAGGCGGCTGATCTTTTTAGCTCTGGAATATGTTGAGGAATGATGGAAAGACCATCCAACACATTCTTGATAAAATTTACAGGCTGCTTATCCCCCATCGTGGCCTTGATTGCGAGATAACTCCCAACTAGAGTTGCTCTGTCAGGGAATAAACCGCCTTAAGCATCGACATGCTATTGTCATAAAAACTGCTAGTCCGGGGGCCTACAAAATAAAGTCAATACATGAGTCTTCGGGCGCCTTATATTTGTATCTCAAAGAGACAATGGATTATATACACTTGCTGAAAACGTCTTGGGTCATTTGGGCAATATGCCATTTTAACCTGGATAGCTCCTCAGAGATGGGTTTGAGCCGGTCTTCCACGTCTTCTGCACGTTTCAAAGGAGTTGCCTTTTCATCCTCAAAGGACTTCTTCTCCTTCAAGAAGCCAGCTTTGGTGTTTTCCAGCTCGATCAATGAGAGGCAAAGTTTTTCTTCAACTTCCGCTTGGGAGTTTTTCCTTTTCTCCAAGTATTTTTTCAAGATGGCCACGCTAGATTTAGGTGTCTTTAAAGCTTCCTTCATCGTAAATAAACTCTATGTCAAGTCCCAAGCCAATTGCAAGCAATATATTTGACACTTGGTGGCTAATGTATCTCAGCCCTTTTTGACATCGAAGATGTGGAAAAGATCCGACTCATCTCAAGGAGATGAGACGGTCCTTAGGGGCTACATATCGAACTTCTTCAAGATTATTACAAAAGACCCGAGTCATCTCATCTCAAGGAGACGAGCCGGCCCTTGGGGGTTATAGGTTGAACTTCTTCAAGATTATTACAAAAGACCCGACTCATCTCAAGGAGATGAACCGGCCCTTGGGGGATACAAAAGGATACATAATGTGAGCGAGTAAAGAACGTACCTCGTATTTATTCTTCATCATGCTGACGATGCCGATTTCCATTTTGCGGCTCATTGCCTGGCGGTCCAAACAAGCAGCATGAAGATCTTCAACACTAAAGTTCTCATAATTTGGAAGCTCCAACTTGGTTTTCCACTTCTCTTGGATTGTCGCTTCATTCTTAGCAATAACCTTTGTTAGCACCCTGGAGATTTCAGGGACGGTATAACTCGTCCCAGTAATTACAACCTCAGGGCCATATTTGTTTGTTACTCAAGGATTGGGCCGGCCAAGGTGTCACGCCCAAGATGCGGTCCTATCCTTATTTTGGCACGAGGGCCTCGACAGGGATAGAAGCGCATCTCGATGCGTTCGCAAGAATGGATATCATTACAAGTACATGTACAGAAGAGATGAGTATATGGAATTCGCTTACACTCGCCACACGCTACATCAGAGTCACATCAATACAATACATACTCAAACATCATACAGAAGAGCAGGGTCCGACTACGGACGAAATCAAACGACAAAATGACATCCACCCTTGCTATCCTAGGCTGCCGCCTGGAACCCATCCAAGATTGATGATGAAGAAGAAGAACTCCAAATCAAATCAAGCAATGCGCTCACGTCAAATCATCGCATTACCTGTACCTGCAACTGTTGTTGTAGTAATATGTGAGCCACAGGGACTCAACAATCTCATTTCCAAGGGTATCAAGACTATTAAAGGTTAATAGGTGAGGTATGGTTAAGTGGTGAGGCTGCAGGAAGCGACTAAGCATATATTTGAGTGGCTAACTTACGAATACAGAAATTAAAGTATGGTGGTCTACGAATAACGGACGAGAACTAGAAATGATCACTAACTGATCCTGAACACGTACTTACGTCAAACATGACCCCACCGTGTTCTCTTTCGGATAAGGACTCACGAGAAGAGACAATCACGGTTACGCACATAGTTGGTGTATTTTATTAGAGTTTACTTCAAGTTTTCTATGACCGGGTGTTATACAAAGTATCCAAGTTTGCCACATAACCGCGGGCATGGCTTCTCGAAAAGATTTAACCCTGCAGGGGTGCTCCAACTCATCCATCATAAATTAACCACACATAGTGGGAATAACCTCAACCACGGATCTCGTGATCATCCTAGGCAATTCCAAAGGAAATCCAACACCTCAAGATAGCCCGAAGAATAATCGGAATTCCTCACTCAAGACGTTCGAGAAAGGTAAAACAGATCCAGCAAGGCCTCCCGACATGTCGACGATCCCGATAGGAGCCGCATATCTCGTTCTTAGGACACGGCGGATAAGCGAAGTGTACGGTGGCCTGATAGAAATCTCCCGAGTTGCCCCGGGTTGGCCCCGCACGGTGCTCTAGTTTGGACCAACACTCATGAGGAGCACTGGCCCGGGGGTTGATTAATTATCCACGAGGTCCGGAAAAACCCCTATGCAAGTTCATTAATTATTAGGCAAATGTAGTACCAATGTTGGGCCTTGCCAAACAAGTTTTATTCTCATCCGAATATCATGGGGGTCCCCATAACAACCCCGAGCATGTTAGGAGCGCTCATTTATGGAACATAACACCGGTTCCCAAGTAACTAGGGGCGGCAAGAGTGGAACAAAACACCGAGCAAAAGGCCAAGCCTTCCACCCTTTATCAAGTGTATATGTGCATTAAATTAAATAGCGGAAATATTGTGATATAACAAGGAAAGTCCATGTTGACACATGGAAGCAATTACACCTGCAACTAGAAACTCTATAAGAAGGGCTGAGCAAGCGGTAACATAGCCGAACAAAGGTTTGCTGGGATGTGTAGGGGTTAGAGGCTTTTCATGGCAATGTTGGGAGGCTTATCAAACAAGTGGTAGGTAGCTCGACATAGCGATATAAAGACGAGACACCTAGCATGGCAATGATAGTAATGGTATCCAAGGAAATGAGTCATCTTGCCTGAGATCTCGCTCCGAAGAAGAACGAGTCCATGAAGAAGACGAACCAACGTAGTCGAACGAATCCTCACACTCCGAACGCTTTCGGAACTCTATCGAGAAGAAGCAATCCGAAACAAACAATCAACACAAGATACACCACAACATATGCAAAACACGATGCACAAACAATTATGATGCATGTCTGGTTTAATATGCAATGCATGATAATTCACAACAATCAAATACTACACATTAAGTGAAGCTCAATATGCAACGAGTTGCATATTGACGAAACTCCACGTTTGAATTATTTAGTTCACTCTTGTCAGGTACACGGCAATATTAAATGTTGTTAAACATGGCAAGAGGTAAAGCATAAGTAAACTAACTAACTAGGCATCTTAAATGAGGCTAGAAACAACTTATAGCATTTCCGAAACGACCCCATATGTTAATTTCGAAATTGGTCCAAATCTGAACTATTCATATTTTATATTGGTTAAACAACAGAAATAAATCATACCATGTTATTCTACACGTCATTCTAGTCGATTTACATATATAGAACACTCAAACGGAGCTACGGTCTAAAAGATATGAGCAACACAAGATGCACATGCCATGAATGCAAATGCATGGGAAAAACCACCACAAACATTTCAAATCATGAATGCAACAAGTTATTATGAAACTACATGAGATTCTAAGGGAATGTCCAAAACGGAGCTACGGTTCAACCACAATCAACAAAACAAGTTTTAGTTGAAATCTGCCAAAACAGCAAGATAGCATTTTGAACACATGAAAACAACAAGTTACAATATCCCAAAATGCACAAACTAAGCACGGGGAAATATCATACAACATCCACTTCATTTGATCTTCAAAAATCATATTCAAAGCATGCATGGATCACTTGGTAGGAAGCTCACAAGAAGGCTACATGAAAACAGTTTCAGACTTAGTGAAAATAGCAGGTTTTGACAGTGGAGTTTCTATCACAAAGGCATATTGACAGAAGTGAAACTATATGCTACAAATCATAGAATGACATGAAACTTAACAGCATACTAAAGGGCATTATCAACAACAAATAATTCCATTACACCTACCACAAAAGAGTTCTAGATCACTAGCAAATCGCATGGCAAGACAACAACAAAATATTACAGGGTCTAGACTTAGAAATATTTTGGACCCTCAAAACAACAGAATTTTATAGCATGTTGACAACAAGAAAACAACACCTAAACATGCATTTCTATGACAAGCAAAATGTCCAAGGGCTAGGACACATATCAAAGGGCATTTTTCATGTTGAAAATTAATTCATATCATGCACAGATTAAATCACACGAAAATGACAAAAGGGCATCCCGACATAAATGACATGCACACAACATGCTCAAATGGCAAAACTAAATGCACAGATAATTATTATGGATTTTTCTATCCCGAAAACATATATAACATGCTTAGGTTCATGTGGAAAATGAATCACAATTAAATATGCGGGTATTAGGCCTATTCACGTGATAGCAATCCATTAATGCAAAATTGAATGCAACCAACATACCAACATTTTTATCATGCATGAAAATGCGGTGCGAATGAGATGAACATTTTTAATTTGAGATTCTATTAATTTCGATGCACGGTTTATTAATTATGAAAATGCAATATTATGACATATATGCAAATGGCAGAAAAATGACATGTTAATTATTTAGGCATGGGTGAAAATGACATTTTATTAGTCTATGTATTATTCTAAGCATCTTACATGTTCAAAATATTTGATTTCGCTGAACGGTTTATTAAATATGGCCTAAATAATAAAATAAAAAAAACGCAAGGGGGGGGGGAGTGCTCACCCTGGGCCAAGGCCCATGTCGGCTGGCAAGCTGGGCCGGTTGGCACTGGCTGAATCTGGGCCGAGCCCATGCGGGGCGAGGCGGTCAACGGTGCTGGCGAGCGGAGGGGTTCGTCCCCGTGCTCCCGCACGAGGGCACGACCATGGCGGCAGCTAGGCAACCACTGGCCGGGGGGGGCACGTCGGGCGGCCGGGAAGCGGGCGGAGGCGCCGGGTACGACCCGATCCAGGGCAGCTGGACCCATCTCCGGCGACGGCGAGCTGCGGTTGCGGCCGGAGTTCCTCGGGAGGCCATGGAGTCTGCACCACGGGAGAATGAGGAGAGGTTAGAGAGAGGAAGAAGGAGGAAAGGGAAGGAGGAGAGGGGAAGGGAGGAGCGGCGGCAGGGCTCTCCCGTGGGGCGGCTGCAGCGGCGCCGACAGCTCTCCGGCGAGGGGCCGGCTGGGGCGCGAGGCATCTCGGGCTGGGAGCGGCCATGGGAGGAGCTCGGGCTGATTCGGGCCCGAATGGGCTCGGGTGGGCTGGCTGGAGGAGGGAGAAGGAGAGCTAGGGTTGGCAAGCAAAACGAGGTGGAGCTAGGGGCTATAAATAGGAAATGGGGGAGGGGCTAGGGTTATCTGACGCTGTCCGTCTCCGGATTGCCGGCTGACGATCCGACGTCCGGAAGTAGAGAGGGGGGTTACGGCGACTGTGCAGAGGGGCTAATTGGGGAAGAGAGAGAATGGTGGCCCGTGACACGAAGTTAGAAAACACCGAAAAACGTCCGACGATAACCGATAACCTCACTGCTGCGACTGTCCGACGGGGTATCAAACGAACTCGGATCGCGACGAAATTTGACAGGCGGTCTACCTATGCTCTAACGAGACCGCACGCCAAGTTTCAACTCAATCGGAGAAGATTTTTGCGCGCGCTTAAAAACGGTTTTATTTTCACGGTGCGGCGGGCATGTGCGCGTGTGGTTGGTCTCAAGACGGGCAACGACAGAACGAAGAGAACCGGCGACTACGAACATATGCAAGTTCTCGAAAACGGGTGACGATGCAATGCAGATGATGCGATGATGAATGCAACAGCCAGACGAACACATGACGAGAACGGAAATAAAAGGGGAATCTTCTGGAATCTTCTGGAATGTCGGTCCTGGGCTGTTACAACTCTCCTCCACTACACATGGATCTCGTCCCGAGATCTAGAATGAAAAGGGGAAGAGAAAGAGCAAAAGGTAAAACTTAGCTGCTTCTTTGACAAACGAGCAGAACCAATGAATCTTGAAGGATGCAAAGAGATGAAGAATGAAGAACAAGCAAGAATTCACAAGAAATTTCGGCAGCACTTCGGTAGGAAAGAGAGGAAAAATTTGATATGATGGCAAGAAATTGAAAGAGATACACCAAACTTTGATTGGATTAGAATCAAAACTTCATAAGATGCAATGGACATGAAAAGACTTCACAACACTCCGGTTAAATGAATAAGGAAAGAAAGAACATGATCTTGATAAAACAAGATGACAGATTGAAAAGAGCAACATCACAAGGCCTCCAAACAAAGAATAAAAGCTAGATCCTTGGGAAGAAGAGTACTGAGAAGAAATGACAACTTCTACCACAAATGGATTTGAAAAGCATGGTTGAACGGAGTTGATGGAGAAACAACAATGAAAAGAATAGCTCGATATGGCTTATGGAAGACATCCCAAAATTATGAGGTGATAACCTGCCACAATAGAACAATTACTTGCTTGAGAGCAACAAGATATGCAAAAACTTCTTTCACCAAGAGAGGAGGAGAAAACATGAATCATTCATGACACCATGATAGCAACAATACTTAGGAAATGCTTTAGGTGAAATCCAACCCAAGATAACTCCAAGAAGGAATGATGGGTTTACTTATCTCATTCTTGACAATTTCCTTTGAGACTCCTCATAATCAAGAATTTAATAACACCATCTCAAAAGACAATGGAGAAGGAATTGAACTCAAAATCCAAGAGAAAGAACACTTGATCACCTCCAACAAGAATCTTGGAGAACACTTGAAAATGAAAGAAATCTTGATGAACCACCATGCAGAACCTCCGGAAAAGAGAGGATGATCAAAAAGAACTGATGGATGCAAAAGAACAAGATTGGGCCTTCTAATGATTAAAATGATGCTTCGGGACAAGATACTTGATCAAAACTAGGAACTCCGGAAAAGAAAGATGACCACTTGGGATAAGGAATTTGATATCATGAACAACTCTGGAAGAAGGATCGAAATCACTTGGATGAAGCAAGAATAAGAATTATGATATGACTATCCTTCATCAAGTTAAATTGATGACAAGTAACAGATTTCACACACCACTTATTCTTTTGAAAAAAATGAATAGAGAGGGATAGATCACACACTTGAAAAGTCTTGGGCGAGAACACCGGTTAGAATGAAACGAATGAATGATATAGCACGAGAATGAAGAGAGCATGATCCACCTAATGGAAAAACTTGAACACGGCACCGAAAAGAATTAGAAACTAAAGATGACACATGAGAATGAAGAGATCAAGATTTGCCTAATAGAAACTGAAAAAGGCACCGGAATAATTGAGATACGAACAAAGGGACAACAATTGAGAAGAATTTGAGAACAAAAGCTGAAAGCTGAGAACGAAGAAATCTTCTGAAATGATGGCCTTCGGAGGATCAAGAAATGAAAACAATGCTGAAATGCACCAGATAGATATGGGAGATTACTCATGATCAAAACAATTTGAGATGATAGGAACGAGCTGAAACCATGAATCTTGAAAGAATGACCAACGATTTAAGAGAAACTCTCCTTCGATCTTCAAGCTAAGAATGATGACGAGAAACAACACCATGAATTACTAAGATACTCCGGAAGAATGAATAAGGAAAGGTTGAGCCAACAATGAAAATGATTTAGAAGCGATCAAGGAAGGGAATATGACTGTTGAGATTCATCCTTACATCATATTTGAAAAGAACTTGAGGACATCTCCGGAAAGATTAGAAGAGTCAGGTATGATCCTAGGGAAAACACCTGTGGGTTATGGGCCCACTCAAAAGAAACCACCATTGAAACAATTGATTACAAGAGAGATTGCATCGGTACAAATTAAGAACTTGATGATATGGGACCCTTGAAATAATTTGAAAGGAAAATAATGAAAATGAATGTCTTCTGAGATATCTTCAGCACTCCGGATAGAATGGAGATAAGAATAAGCAAGAGAGGCTTGATAAGAATTCCAACATGGAAGGGCGAATAGAGAATGAAAATGATATGATGAACACCAAGAACTTGAATCAAATCCACCGTAAAAGAAAACAAGATGAATACTAACAACTGATAACTTGAGCACTGAGCATCTTCATAAAGAATCACCGGAGAAGAATATCAACAAGAACAAGGAATATGAGGATAGATATTGACATTGAAACTCTTGAGAATATCCACAAGAAATCACCGGAAAGAAGATAGAAGAAAAGATAGATGAAGCATTACATGAATAGAAAGACACTTGGATGAGAATGTAATCACTGAAAAAAAGGGTGGGAGGGCGGGAAAAACAAAGAAAACTTGGAACAAATGAGACAACTCCGGGAAAGAGTAGAGGATTGATCTTGCAATATTGAAGAGGATAGAATTATCTTGAAGAGAAGCACACCAGAGGAAAAGAATTGATATCATAACTTGATTGGACAAAAGAATTAGCATTCCCACAGAATACGAGAACACTACTAGCAAGATATGAAATCACCACTTGACATCGAAGCAACTCGAATTACCATATACAAAACAAAACAAAGGATGAGGCTTACGAAACAAGCCAGAACAAATACATACCCACTATGCACTTGTTGGAAAGATGATCCTAGGTAACTACTTGAATTCCCACCTAAGAACTTCCGAAAAATTTCTTGTTTATGCGATTCGGGTTGGGAAATCAGGAACCTGCCCTAGGCAATCAGCTGCAACTGCATCCGCAACCTTCCACACCATAATTCAAGAAATTTCGCAAACTCGTCTACTCTCGAATCCTCGAACTCACAACGATACTAAACCATGGTGGTACCCCGGATGCCTCCCCAGTACTGGGTGACTCCGACCTTATCTCACCACGATAAGTATTGAAGCAATTCCAAAAATCCTCCGTCCCGAGATACTAAGAAAACTGAATGATAACGATGTGTGAAGAATCCCTCGAAGCTCGACTCTCCGGAAGAAATCAAGTCAGACAGGAGGCACCAAGACAGAACTCCGTCACATCGGCATCATATAGTTTCCAAAATACCCGCGTGATCCTAAAATTTTTTTGAGCGAGAAGAGGAGTAGAATCAAAATTCCTAAGTCGAATACCTCACCAGAGCATAGAAGAGGAGTAAAAAGAATCCTACTCTCCGATATAACTAGACTCAAAACAGTTTTATTCTAGACTCGCCTCGGCCAAGTTCAATCAATCAAGGGGGATCCTAGGTCGGTACAGGCTATGATACCAACTTGTCACGCCCAAGATGCGGTCCTATCCTTATTTTGGCACGAGGGCCTCGACAGGGATAGAAGCGCATCTCGATGCGTTCGCAAGAATGGATATCATGACAAGTACATGTACAGAAGAGATGAGTATATGGAATTGGCTTACACTCGTCACAAGCTACATCAGAGTCACATCAATACAATACATACTCAAACATCATACAGAATAGCAGGGTCCGACTATGGATGAAATCAAATGACAAAATGACATCCATCCTTGCTATCCCAGGCTACCGCCTGGAACCCATCCAAGATTGATGAAGAAGAAGAAGAACTCCAAATCAAATCAAGCAATGTGCTCACGTCAAATCATCGCATTTCCTGTACCTGCAACTGTTGTTGTAGTAATATGTGAGCCAAAGGGACTCAGCAATCTCATTTCCAAGGGTATCAAGACTATTAAAGCTTAATAGGTGAGGTATGGTTAAGTGGTGAGGCTGCAACAAGCGACTAAGCATTTATTTGAGTGGCTAACTTACGAATACAGAAATTTCATATACGGAATGTCCACAATGGAGCTACGGTTCAACCACAATCAACAAAACAAGTTTTAGTTGAAATCTGCCAAAACAGCAAGATAGCATTTTGAACACATGAAAACAATAAGTTACAATATCCCAAAATGCACAAACTAAGCATGGGGCAATAGCATACACCATCCACTTCATTTCATCTTCACAAATCATATTCAAAACATGCATGGATCACTTGGTAGGAAGCTCACAAGAAGGCTACTTGAAAACAATTTCAGACTTAGTGAAAGTAACAGGTTTTGACAGTGCAGTTTTTATCACGAAGGCATATGGACAGCAGTGAAACTATATGCTACATATCATAGAATGGCATGAAACTTAACAGCATACTAAAGGACATTATCAACAACAAATAATTTCATTACACCTACCACAAAAGAGTTCTAGATCACTAGCAAATCGCATGGCAAGACAGCAACAAAATATTACAGATTTGCAGACTTGGAAATATTTTGGACCCTCAAAACAACAGAATTTTATAGCATGTTGACAACAAGAAAACAACACCTAAACATGCATTTCTATGAAAAGCAAAATTTCCAAGGGCTAGGACACATATCAAAGGGCATTTTTCATGTTGAAAATTAATTCATATCATGCACGGATTAAATCACACGAAAATGACAAAAGGGCATCCCGGCATAAATGACATGCACACAACATGCTCAAATGGCAAAACTAAATGCACATATAATTACTATGGATTTTTCTACCCCGAAAACATATATAACATGCTTAGGTTCATGTGGAAAATTAATCACAATTAAAAATGCAGGTATTAGGCCTATTAACGTGATAGCAATCCATTAATGCAAAATTGAATGCAACCAACATGCCAACATTTTTATGATGCATGAAAATGCGGTGCGAATAAGATGAACATTTTTAATTTGAGATTCTATTAAGTTGGATGCACGGTTTATTAATTATGAAAATGCAATATTATGACATATATGCAAATGGTAGGAAAATGACATGTTAATTATTTAGGCATGGGTGAAAATGACATTTTATTAGTCTACGTATTATTCTAAGCATCTTACATGTTCAAAATATTTGATTTCGCTAAACGGTTTATTAAATATGGCCTAAATAATAAAATAAAAAATGCAGAGGGGGGGCTGCTCACCCTGGGCCAAGGCCCATGTCGGCTGGCAAGCTGGGCCGGTTGGCGCTGGCTGAATCTGGGCCGAGCCCATGCGGGGCGAGGCGGTCAACGACGCTGGCGAGCGGAGGGGTTCGTCCCCGTGCTCCCGCACGAGGACACGACCATGGCGGCGGCTGGGCAACCGCCGGCGGGGGGGGGGGGGGGGGGGGGGGGGCACGTCAGGCGGCCGGGAAGCGGACAGAGGTGCCGGATCCGGCCGGATCTAGGGCGGCTGGACCCATCTCCGGCGACGGCGAACTGTGGTCACGGCCGGAGTTTCTCGGGCGGCCATGGAGTCTGCACCACGGGAGAGAGAGGAGAAGTTAGAGAGAGGAAGAAGGAGGAAAGGGAAGGAGGAGAGGGGAAGGGAGGAACGGCGGCAGGGCTCTCCGGCGGGGCGGCTACAGCGGCGCCGGTAGCTATCCGGCGAGGGGCCGGCTGGGGCGCGAGGCAGCTCGGGCAGGGAGCGGCCATGGGAGGAGCTCGGGCCGATTCGGGTCCGGATGGGCTCAAACGGGCCCTGATGGGCTCGGGCGGGCTGGCTGGAGGATGGAGAAGGAGAGCTAGGGTTGGCACGCGAAACGAGGTGGAGCTAGGGGCTATAAATAGGAAATGACGGGGCTAGGGTTATCTGACGCTCTCCGTCTCCGGGTTGCCGGCTGACGATCCGACGTCCGGAAGCGGAGAGGGGGGTTACGTCGACTG
The DNA here is from genome assembly GCA_022496015.1 of Hordeum marinum. Taxonomy (NCBI): domain Eukaryota; kingdom Viridiplantae; phylum Streptophyta; class Magnoliopsida; order Poales; family Poaceae; genus Hordeum; species Hordeum marinum. The sequence goes on from CM039676.1 coordinate 202,376,480, forward strand.
TGCAGAGGGGCTAAGTGGGGAAGAGAGAGAGAATGGTGGCCCGTGACACGAAGTTAGAAAACACCGAAAAATGTTCGACGATAACCGATAACCTCACTGCTGCGACTGTCTGACGGGGTATCAAACGAACTCGGATCGCGACAAAATTCGATAGGCGTTCTACCTATGCTCTAACGAGACTGCATGCCAAGTTTCAACTCAATCCGAGAAGATTTTTGCGTGCACTTAAAAATGGTTTTATTTTCACGGTGCCAGGGGCGCGTGCGTGTGTGGTTGGTCTCAAGACGGGCAACGACAGAACGAAGAGAACCGGCGACTACGAACGGATGCAAGTTTTCGAAAACGGGTGACGATGCAATGCAGATGATGCGAATGATGCGATGATGAATGCAATAGCCAGACGAACACATGATGAGAATGGAAATAAAAGGGGAATCTTCTGGAATCTTCTGGAACGTCGGTCTCGGGCTGTTACACAAGGTTAACTACTGGTATAGTTTCAACAGTTACGGTGTCAGTACTTGTTGGCTTAGATGAACGAGGTAAATTGGTCTGGATCTCCTAAGGAACTTCAGGTTGATCAACATGAACTTCAGGAGCCGTCGGATCAGGAATCTTCGGTTCAGGGGCCTTAGGATTGACAGAAGACCCGTCAGTTTTCCTTTTCTTGGCTTTGGCCCTGTCAAGTCAAGGAATATAGTATAAAGTGTGGGAGGGAAACAATAGTTTCCTCTAAAAAAGCACAAAAAAGAGGGATTTGCCCATGGTTGATAACAAATGGTGCCAGTTTGGAAGCAATTGAGTCATCTGACAAAGGTGGCAACTCCTGATAAACCAAGGCATAGGAGTCAAAAGTTGATATGTAAAGTTAGAATACCCTTGAAAGATTGGAGTGTTAATACCTTGGGTGGTCGTTTTCGGGCAAGTGATTTATCAGGTAAGCCCTCCACAAGATCACCACTTCCACTTCGGGTCTGATGCCTAGGCTGGTGCCGAGTCTTCTTCAAAAATAAAGTGAGGGTCTAGTTGAGCGTGCGGGTGAGAAAAGCCTACCTTCCGAACAACCTGCCTTGTTTTCAAAGGTTTTGAGTCAGAAGAGATCGAAATTACCTCAACATTTTATGCACGACTTGTTTCAAGATCGCCCTAAGTGGAAAAGGTGTCAGATAGATTCAATGAAACACAAACAAAAGAGTAAATTTACCTCTTAATGGGTATCGGTAGTAGCTGCTTCGCCCATATGAGACGACCCTTGTACAATCGCCTTATTAATATTCTTGCTTGGGGCAACTTTGGGCTTGTTAGTCGTGGTCTTGCTACATCTCCTACCCCAGAAAGGGGATGAAGCCTGTAAATTTAAGCAATCAGAGCAAGCAGGAAAACTACTCAAGGTTTGTTGAAAAGGACGGATTAGAATGTTAAAAGGTTTTATACTGGAGGAGCCGGGTTACGGGCATAGAAAGGTTTCAAGCCGTCTTTGCTGCATGTCTCTAGGTTCTCACCTAGAAGTTTTTTCACATTCCGGTTTATTTCACCGGCCTCCAAGGAGAAGTCTCTATACCTTTGGGCATCATTCAAGGCATCAGAATAAGCACTCATTAAATCATTGCGCAAACTTAATGGTAGAATCCTCCAAGATACCCAACACAGGGTTAGGTCGACCCCAGTCAGCCCATTGGTTAGTAGAGCCCTCAACTTCGGATAAATATGGGAGTGTTGGGCATGCTCCTCTTGAGGAGCCCAACTAGGAAGCTCAAAATCCATGGGGAGGCAGTTGGGCCTAGAACCCAGCAAGGGATACTCATCAGTGGGAGTGGTATATCGACAATAAAACCAAGTCTTGTTCCACCCTCTAGGGTGGCTTGGTAAAGTGGCATCAGGAAAAAGGACTTCTTTTCGCCTCTAAATTGAAACCCCGCCAAGTTCTAAGTCGGCGCCGTCTGCGCACTTTGTTTGATGGTTCAAATAAAAGAATTCTCTGAAAAGGGAGACAGTGGGCTCCATTCGAAGATACACCTCGCAGAATACTTGGAATTGGCAGAGGTTCGATATAGAGTTAGGGGCCAGGTCTTGAGGATGAAGACCAAAAAATTGTAAGACGTCTCGAAAGAATTTTGACCTGGGAGGTGAAAAAACCCTTTGACGATGATCTTGGAATATCACCACATCTCCCTCCTTTGGGTTGGGGATTTCTTCTCTGAGGATGACCCACCAACCGATCACATGTTGAGGCGACAGAAACCCATGTTCCTCATAGTCTTTTAAATGAACATTAGAAACTTGAGTGGCCACCCAGTTCCAGGCTTTTGAATCCGACATAATGAGTCATCTGGATAAAGCAAAGAGTCTGGCTTAAGTAAATGGTTCAAATAAAATAGTCTAATTACATATGATGGAAAGGCTGCTTAAGCAAAGAACTGGAGCCTTTGTGCAGTAGCTTAACGCATGATGAGTTACAATTATTGAGCCCGCGGGAGTAAGGGCGACTTGTACCAAAGACCAAGGTTTCCCAGAATCTCGCTAAGTGTAAACATAAACAGGTTTCTCCCGGAACAACAATAATTTTGGATCTAAGAACAGCTCAAAAATACAAAGTATTTGTTAGCCCTAGCGGAGTAGCCGAGACATAGTGACAATGCAGTTCATCTAATCCCGAGGGGGATTAAAGCACGGCATATATGAAATGAGATTAGCATTTCTACCGCTCTACTTTGGTGAGCACACGTATGGGATCTACTCATGAGACTAATGAAAGTGATGAACTGGAAAAAAGCCATCGAAAAACTCGAGGAACTTCAGTACACCAACATGAATCTAGGTCAGAATAAAAAGTCTTATTTGAGTGGTCACCGAGGCGGCAGAAGCGCGCGAGATTTGACTAGTGAAGAAGAAGCATGGCTGCGACTTGAATATTTAAAGGGAAGGAGCCTCAAGAGGCAACTGACAGGCACGATAATCGAGGGAATGCCGTAATTTTTGGGAAACATAAATGCCTCGATTTTCGGGATAAGCAGCTATGACTTGATTCGCCATGATGTCATTATTGTTTTTTTGGACTAACATCAAGTGACATCACGATGAATCAACATTGGATAAATAACAAGTACGGGAAAAGAACAAGCCAGCGTTGTGAAATCCACAAAGCAATACCAACCCACGGGTGAGCCGCCAAAGGAAGAAAATATCCATTGACATGAATGGATGCAAATCAATTTGGGGCCTAATGTGGGGGATATGACTCCACGATATATCCCGCCCCATTGTGTCGGCTTAACATATTGACAGCCTTATGGCCAAGTTCAAGATGAGTCAAGTCATTAAGACAAGGAAAGCAAGGCGGTGGCCGACTAAAGTTGCCACATGGCCCAGTACTCGAAGGTGGCGTCTCAAGGCCCACGAAGCTGAAGACTCCAGACGGGTTTCCTTGAAGCACAAGACAAGTTAGAGACATTTTAGGTGACAGGGCATGATACGACCCAGACTCTATTGTAAACCGTAGGGCTTGACCTGTATATAAATGGACCAAAAGTCTCAAGTTACAACCTCTCGATAGCTAGGTTAGCAATCCGCACCCTTGTAATCGAGATCCGCCCATAGAATACACATAAAGCAGGACGTAGGCTATTACCTCCATTTGAGGGGACGAACTTCGATAAACCCAACTCTCTCTCTCTCTCTCTCTCGTTCAACCCCTTCAGGTCGCCACCTAGCAGCGTTGTTCTCTCACCTAAGTCCTGTTACGAGGACATCTGCCGGATTAACAAAACCACGACACCAGGGTAGATCCTCATGATGTAGGTGATATTCTTGCCTTACAAACGTCTTGGTTTCTCCACACAATTTGAAGACACTGGAGCACACCTAGCCAATCTAGGAGGCACCAACCTTCAAAAGGTAATAGGTGGGGTTGTTGATGATGAACTCCTTACTCTTGAGCTTGAAATGACAATATCGTCAACACTCAAACATTCTCTCATAGATTTTGGCTTTGGGGTAGAAGAGAGTTTGAGTATAAAGCAATGAGGTGACTAGAAATCAAATGTTTTATGGTTGCAGTGGAATCCCCTTGATACACAAGGATAGGGAGATATCTTAGAAAAATGGATATGGAATGGGTTTTATTTGCTCTGGTTTCTCTTTGAGAGTTTGGTGGAGTCGGTGGTGTTGGAAATATGCCTTTGAGAGTTTGGTGGAGTCGGTGGTGTTGGAAATATGCCCCAGAGGCAATAATAAATTAGTTATTATCATATTTCCTTGTTCATGATAATCGTTTATTATCCATGCTATAATTGTATTGAATGGAAACACATTACATGTGTGGGTAAATAGACAACACTCTGTCCCTATGATCGAGTTAGTTTATTGCTACTGTTTTCTGCATGTCAAAGTATGTGTTCCTATGACCATGAGATCATGCAACTCACTGACATCGAAGGAGTACTTGTGTGTATGAAACGTCACAACGTAACTGGGTGACTATAAAGGTGCTCTACGGGTATCTCCGAGGGTGTCTGTTGAGTTGGCATGGATCAAGACTGTGATTTGTTACTCCATGTGACAGAGAGGTATCTCAGGGCCCACTCGGTAATACAACATCACAATAAGCCTTGCAAGCAATGTGACTAAGTGTTAGTCACGGGATCTTGTATTACGGAACGAGTAAACAGACTTACCGGTAACGAGGTTGAACTAGGTATGGAGATACCGACGATCGGATCTCACGCAAGTAACATACCGAAGAACCAAGGGAACATCATACGGGATTAACTGAATCCTTGACATAGAGGTTCGACTGATAAAGATCTTCGTAGAATATGTAGGAACCAATGTGGACATCCAGGTCCCGCTATTGGTTATTGACCGTAGAGGTGTCTCGGTCATGTCTACATAGTTCTCGAACCCGCAAGGTCTGCACAGTTAAGGTTTGGTAACGTTTTGGTAGTATAGAGTTAGGTATGGTGGTGAACGAAGGTTTTTTGGTGTCCCGGATGAGATCCCAGACGTTATGAGGAGCTCCAGAATGGTCCGGAGGTAAAGATTCATATATAGGAAGTCCTATTTTGGTCGCCGGAAAAGTTTCGAGCTCATCGGTAGTGTACCGGGAGTGCCGCTAGTGTACCGGAGGACCATCGGGAGAGGTATTTCGACCCAAGAGGCTACATGGGCTGTGGGAGGGTGGAAACCAGCCCTTAGTGGGCTGGTGGGAGTCCTCTAAGAGGCCCATGCGGCTGGACTTGATAAAGAGAGAAAAAAGGCCAAGGTGGAAAGAGATTCCAAGTAAGAAAGGAGGAATCCTAGTCCTAATAGGATTGGAGGAGGATTCCTCCTCTCCTCCTTGCACAAGGGCTGCCTTGTGCACCAGCCCTCCTCCTCCCTCCCTCCTATATATACTGGTGGTATTGGGTGTTTTGCACTAGATTTTACGGCCATGTGCTACCCGTTCCACCGGTGCTCCTCTAGATCGGATTTCCGCAGTGCTTAGGTGAAGCCCTGCCGGAATAGCTCTACCACCATCGCCGCAACACCGTCACGCTGCCGGTGAACTCTTCTTCCTGTCCACTTCCTATTGCTGGATCAATACGGTGGAGATCGTCATCAAGCTGCACGTGTGCTGAACACGGAGGTACCGTCCGTTCGGCGCTAGATCGGAAGGACCGTGATCAAGATCACGAGACGGATCGTGATGAATTCACGGGACGGATCGTGATGAGATCGCAGGATGGATTGTGATGAGTTCGCGTGACGGATCGTGATTGGATCGTGGGACGGATCGTGATGTGATCGCGGGACGCTCGGCGATTTGGATCGCGAAAATGTTCGACTACACCAATCGTGTTTCTTAACGCTTCCCGCTTAGCGATCTACAAGGGTATGTAGATCCACTCTCCCTCTCGTAGATGCTCATCACCATGGATAGATCTTGCGTGTGCGTAGGAAGTTTTTTGTTTCCCATGCGATGTTACCCAATAGGTGGGTATATATATGTAAAAGTGCAAGTGACACTTAATTATATTTTTGTGTTATGTCAATATGGTTAATGGAAGTACTATTAGTTGGTAAAGTTTATCTCAGGATATTGGTTCCATGAATCTCGTGTTGGAGTTGTGCGACCCCCTATTTCAAAAATACCAGAAGCGTGGTTTTCCCTCGCAGCTCGAAAGTTTTCATTTTTGTTGTACTTGAGTCTTAGGAAAAACCACATTATAAGTAAGGTCATCGTGGATGAATGTCATGTGGGAAGGCTTCAAAACATATACACCGACCCTCCCACACCTACCATATATTTTACCATTAGTGTGCTTTTTCGACGTGTCCTCTCAGTTTCAGCACAAACCTACTTCATACCTCGTGTGCATGAGGTCTTTGGTCCTCGTGTGCACGGGCTAGGCAGTAGTCTCTTGGAAACCCCATGTGCACCAGTCTTTGACTACCGTGCGCTTGGGGTGGCATGAAATCCCATGGACACCCCATGCGTACGGGGTAGCATGAAATCCTGTGGACACCCCGTGTGCACGAGGGAACCCCCATGCGCAAGGGGTGGTGTTTTCGGCCCTAGACACTGATATCTTCTTTTTATTGATCTAGTGTTGGAACATAGAAGGGTATCCCGCACCTATTTCTTCAAAGGTGACCATGAGTATCGAACCCACGAGAGGAAGATTCCCTTGAAGCAATGGTCTCTAGCAAGCTTTTACCAAAGTGTCAAATCCAACTTTTCACCGGATCAACAAGCAAATTGTGATTCAAACACTTATAATGAGAATAGGTACGGGTATGAGGTCTTAATTCTTAAAATAATTTATTTGCACTGGGATAAAAAGGATATTAATTTGTGATCGGGAAGTCACCGATCAAGATGTGCTTGTTTCATATCAGGGTGGGGGATGTGTCCAAATAATATCTTGATCGATACGAGTCATGCATCAAGAGTCAGTTGTCCTACCAAATGCCCTATCTGTCTTGCGGGGTTGTCGAGATAATTAAGATAATCAAATCATACAAAAGCATTGCATGTTTAATGACTACACCTCATGACTCCCGAAGGATATGATCCATGTTACCCCACTAAACCTTACTATGACCGGTGTTCGATATAACACTTCAAGGTCCCTTGCTCCTAGCCTCACCTATGCTCAATCTCCATGATCCTGGGTACCTGCAGGCATGAGGACACTGACAAGACAAGAAACACTCCATGAAACAATTTTATTTCACACATACGGGACGTTATATCAAAGACTTCCATTGCCCCTCAACAAATACCTAGGGTTGCAAGGCTCATGCCTCAACCCATACCTTACCAAACTACTCACACATGGAGGTCAAATCGCAAGAAGAAAATATTGAAGAACACATCTTGGGGTTGATTTATTGCAACATGTCTTACAATGGATGCCTTGTGCGATGCACGATTACAAGTATGAACTAGATGAAAGAGCACTATGGTGGTGGATATGGCTATGGAGATGGAAATGGCAGCGACTAGGCTTTGTGGATGATGAAAATGAGACTAGTAAAGAAATGGCTAGCCACAACTTTAATTACCGGCACCTCATTTTCTATCAACGCCACCACTGTTTTTTTAAATAGTGGTGGTGTTGACATATTTGGTACGTCACCAGTAATAGGTTACTGGTGCCATGCTGCCTAAAATCCACGCCACCAGTATTTGGGATCCAATAGCTGAACCGACGCAATTTATTGGTGGTGTGTGAATATTGACGACGCTATTGATACTATAAGTAGTGGTGGCACGTGTGAATAGTGCCACACTACCAGTAATCAGACCGGTCAGTTTAAAATTTGAGTTTTTAATCACTAATTGGTGGCATGTCTGAATAGTGCCATGCCACTAATAATACATTCATGCAATTTCTGTCCACGCCACCAATAAATATGTGTTCTCTCTCTCGTTCGTTCTCATCTATCTGTCTCGATTGAACTCTATCGCCAACTCCCAAAATCACCGCCACTATCTAGATCTCTACCCACATCGCATTCCTCTCCCAACTCGCCATCGGCCAGCCCTCTCTCCTCCCCTACCGCACCACAAGCCACCCAAGACATCCACACCAAGCACCACAACCAACCATCTCCTTGTGATGCTTCTCTATCTCTTCCGCAACACCTCGTTGCATCCACCAAGGCCGGTCGATTCCGACGAGCCTCGATGGCTATGGTCGGCGCATAGCTCGGCGCAGACCTTGCCTGCCTCGATGTGTCATTGCCTATAGTCAGATCCACCGCACACAATCTCCATTGCTCGTTCCCAACCCCTCCATTCAGCTAGGATTTTAGGCACGGCGTCGCCTTCGTCGTCATCTTGGCTTTGGTGTCCCTGGCAGCTCCTCTCCGACGACGGCTACGCACGACATCTGCTAGAAAATTGCCATGGTGAGCTCCTCTCCTTCCTTCGTTCTCTGGCACTATGTTTATACCATGTACATATGATCATTGCCATGTTGATGTTCATGTAGGTGTAGATGTGTGTACACCACATCAAAATAAAATAATCTTCCTTCCTTCATTGTTTTACAGTGTGTGTACACCATATGAATGAATGTATGAATTATATAATTGATATATATATATGAATATATGGATGAATGTATACATATTTAGATGCATGAGTAAATTGTATAACTATTTTTTAAATCCAAAAATACATAGTGGCCGCAGTGGTTAGTTTTGCTCACGTCACTACTAGTAGTTAATAGTACGGACGTGTATAAATGTGAATGCCATTGCTATTTTAAATAGTCATGGCGTGAGTGAATAGTGCCATGCCAACAATATCTAAAATACCGATGATGTGAGGGATCCAACGCTACCACTATTTTTAACTGTGACACCATATTGGTGGCGTCGGGTGTCCACGTCAGCAAGGCCATTTTTGGCACGCCATAACTAGGCTTTTTCTGCACTAGTGTGATGAATAGGTTCTGGCTATGCTCGAGGTTGTTCTGTTGAGATTTTGACGGGATCCCCTTTATAGAAGTTATTCAGGTAGATAAGTTGCACTGGTTTCCACGCCAAATGACCGCTCATATGGGTGCGTGCGCCCGTATGGAACACCGTCTTTTGCTCTGTTTCTTCACAGACGCCTCCCGTTGATTGATTCTTCCTCCATTTTCCTTCATTTCCATTCCTCCATGTGATCTCTTTCCTTTTTAGCCCATTCCCTATGGAAAATATCAAACAAAGGATTTCTGGAATCCTTTTCATTCATTAATCATTAGTGGCAATATCAGAGCGAATATATCTCTTTAAGTGAAATATCTCGGTTTAAACAATGGTGAAATGAGTGTAAAAATATCAGTCATCACACACCCTGTGCGCATGGGTCCAACAGGTAGAAATGTCCACCTGACCAAGAACACTATAAAAGCAACCCTTATTCCACCTCCAACCCTAACCCTTATGTCTTGTCGGGATCCACCATTCCTACACTCAATTTTTCTCATTCCTCTCAGTCTCTCCATTGAAACTTATTGAAACTTTGGGGATTGAGGGAGCAGGACCTGATCTACATCATGAGCAAACCAATTCATTCTCGCGCAAAATTTGTTCATCCTTGACTGGTAACTCTTGGAGCTTGGGCTCCTAGGCCGTTAGATGTTCCTCTGGAAGCTTCCTTGCTTGTGTTGTGGTCTGGAGACATATATAAAGTGTGGTGATCGCCTTAAAGACCAAACTTGAGTGATTCAAGTCTCATCTGTTGGGGGTGACTCGAGGAGAATACAGTGAGACTTCCGTGGCGATCCACAAGCTTCGGCTCTGACACCGCTGTCGGAATCAGTGCTCCAGGGACCTTGAAAGGTTCGAACTCTGGGGTGCACTCGCTCTCCTGCCTTTCTCTACCTCATGACCTCGCGACGACTCTCCGGCGGCTCGAGCTAAGGAAGACGAACAAAGGACACCACAATTTACCCAGGTTCGGGCCACCTCGCGGTGTAAATCCCCACTCCTGCTTGTCTGGATTGCTTGAGGGCGAGAACTAGTACAAGGTGTGTTCTTGCCTACTGGTTGATCTCTCTCTACGGTGTCCAGCTCTCCCCTCTTATACTAGCCTCGGTCCTCTTCCCCCAAAAACACAAGGAGGGAAGGGTTGCCACAATAGCTAGTTTACAGGGGGACAAGACATCAGCTTATCCTGATAAAACTAGTCTTCGTCTGCCAAAAGATTCTGGCCGTGACGCGCCGGTGGGATCTAGGGTGACCTTCATCCCGTTGAGCCCCTGGCCTTGGTCCTCTTGCGCCAAATAGGAAACCTTTGGGCATTGCTTTGGTAACATGCGAGCTGGCCTTGCTCCCTTAGCACGAAAGCGGAAAGTCTCTCTGTCCGGGCCAGCTGGTATGACTCCTGGCGCCGCCCTGCACGACATGCGTCATCCACGTGAAAGGGCAGGGCTATGTGACCCTGTGGAGTCACCCTTGGTTAGTTTGCCCTACGCGAGCTCCACAGGAGCAACCTCGGGAGACGACCCCACGACGATCGCTCTAGGAGGCGGCCTCGAGGGGTAACTCCACTGGCCTCCTGGTGGCATTCGCCGGCGTGCACCTCGCGAGGGTATGGTTCTTGAGGCCTGGAGGCAACCTTCCTGGACCCACGACACACACCATGCCTTAGGTCGCAGGCAGACGGGCCTAGGTACCCCAAGTACCATGGGCCCGACAGTAGACCCCAAGCCTGTGACGTGCATGACCCGACCGATTGGGGGGGGGGAGAATGGTGCGGGCTCCAATTGCCTATGGTCTAGGCTCGACTCCTGGCACGTGAGAGGGTGCGGGACGCCCCTACTCCACATGACACCTCGACAACTACTATGGCTGACATAAATCTAACACATGTGGTGTAGCCATCATTTGTACCCTTCATGTTGCATCCATACCTCTTCATCTTCTTCCTCTGCGTGAAACCGCTCTAGATCCAATCTCACGTGAGGCACCTCCTCTGCTCCTTCCGTGGCTCTGATACACGGATGGCGCCGTCTGGCAAGAAGGGGAAGGCCATGACTTCTATTGCGAGCCCAGCTACTGTTGGGCTAGGTCTCCTACTCTCCACCATCTCCACGGCGGAGCACTTGGGCTAATGCTTCCGCTGTGTAGCGACCCGACCTAAAAGGTCAAATCTCCGGAGTTTCTGTACCATCCCAAGATCATGCTGGTACACACACGGTACATCAATGTATATATCAAAGGGAAATCACACATCATTAATTAATCAAAATCTCGTATCGAGTCCATATTACAATAAGGATTACAATAAAGTGGCTGAAGGCCAACTCATGAGATAAACTAAATCAAAGTCTTGCGGAAGCTCCATAGGTAGATGAGTCCATCTGACTCCAAGGGCATCTCACCGAGCGTAGAGCGTATCCTCACTTCTGGTCGGAAAAGTACTTTGCAACATGATACATTGCAGCCGTATAGGTCAGCATATTGAATATGCCGGCAATGTCACAAGAGAGGGGGTAAAATGATCATCTATTTTATAAGCATATATGGTAGGTGGGGTTAGTAAGTTTTTGCATAAAGCCAAATTTTTCCTACAACAAGAGAGGGCAAAAGCATAATTACTACAATGTTGGTTGCTTAATGAGATGGTTCCACAAACCAATTCTCATACCCAAGTTGACATTAAATACCCACATCAATGTAATTAATTGTGTTGAGAGTTCCAGACAATTTCAGTTCTTTTGGCTCAAACTGTCCATGACCATGGACACGGTTAATAAATTAGGTTTGGGTACTCTGCAGAGTTTTGCACATGTTCCCCACAAGATTTGATCGCCTCCATGGGATTTCTCGCACTTCAGGGTGTTTGAGAAACGGAGGACCAAAACATGGTCTTCTAAAGGGTTTCCCCGAGACTCTGTCGGTGCCCATCCTTTCCTACCGTTCTTCTACATCTCGTAGCACCGCCTGTCCAGGGTCACCACGATATCCAACCAAGCCAGAGCCCAAAATGTCTTGTGGCTGTGCAGGTAAGCCTTGGGTCTTGAAGCATCCATCCATCTCTTTGTGCCTGGGTGGACCTTTCCGCATGAATACTGGCACTTCTCCAGCATCATCTAGGCTAACCACTGGTTTCTCCAGGGCGCCGTTCAACCATCATCCACCCAGAGGTATGTTGAAAACTCGGAGTCTTGAAGACTTGATCATCATGTAGGTCTTGAAATTATTAACTCACAACTCTCATGAATCACACAACCAACCCCGTCTACTAATAGCATAGCAAAAATTTAAATCAACGTTTCCCAGGGCCAATGTGTCAAAGGGTTGAGGGGTACCTACCACATGATACTTCAACAAGTAACCAAGTTTCCAATTTACCTACTTTGCATGCAATTGGGGAGATGGAAGAACTAATGCAATAAAACGTAGGTATACATGGTCAAAGTGACTTGCCTTGCTGACGATCCTCGTAATCAAGTGACTCTAGATAACAAGCTTCACACTCCGAATGATCTAACGAATCAAACAAAAGCACACCATAAGCATAAACACAATACAATTCATTCAATAGCAAGGTAAACAAATGCTTCAACAAAAAAAAGCACAATCAAAAAGAAGAATCACTTAAAGTATAAGACTCTAAAAATTTTGGTATCAAAATCTCTACTAAGACATAACAAGTCAAAAATTTGTTTGGAACAACTAGGTATTTTAGATAACAGAAAAGTAAATACAAAATTTTATTTGAAAACAGAAAGTATTTCATTATAAAAAATATTGTGCAAAAAGAGTTACTACAAAACTTTTTTCTAAATAATATAAATAGTGAAAACAAGATGTACCTATCCAAACTAAAGCACAAAACAATTTGAAAATATAAATTTTATTAACAGAAAATAATACACCTAATGTTGAATCAACAGAACCTAATGAAATCTAAAAAACAAAAGTTAAACTAATTCGGGTTCAAATTAAATAAAAATCAATTTAATTAAAATCTATTAAGAACTAAACAGATTCTGTTTTTGTTAAAAACAGTAACCAAATTCATCCTAAAAATTCTCAAACTATGTAGAATGATAGGCCTAACTAATACAAAATAGTGGCAAAAAGATTCACTCAAAAAAATATTTTTAAACTCTAGTTATACATATTTTAGTAATTTAAACAAATTAGATTAGATTCAATATTTAAAGTTCAAATTTTAAATCTAAGCACACAGACATAAACTACAATAAATTTGTGAACTAATGCAAAAAGAATCAACTAAAAACACCAAATATTTTAAAAGATATGCTAAAAACAAAAACAAAATACATTTTGTTTTCTAAAACAGAAAAGAAAAAGAAAAACTAACCTAACTAACAGACAGGGTGACGTGGCATGCTGCGATTGGCCGTGAGGGCGTGCGTGCAAGAGCTAGCGAGCGGACGACCGATAACTAACGCGTACCGGGTTGTTTATTAAATAGATCTAATCTCGCGCGTTGACTACGGATCCGACGGCTATGGGTGGAGATGGAGGCTTACAAAGAGGTGGTCGGAGATGCTCGGGGACGATGGTGCGGTGGTCAGGGGCGGCGTCCGAAGGCTTCAAATGGCGGCGGCGAGTCTCTGGCATCGATTGGTGGCGTCGGAGGGGGCTAGGGGTGAGTGGGGTGACGTGCACGAGCTCGGGGACGTCCGGTTGGGTGCCGAACTCCAGTGAGGTCTAGGGCAGCGCTCCGGCGAGGGAAAAGGGGGTTTCGGGTGTGGAACAAAGAGAGGAGAGGGTTGGGGTTTATATAGGGGCGGTGCGATGGTCGGGGAGGGCACGAGGGGCAAGATCCGCAAGGAGGGATCTCCGACGACGGTGGTCGGGCGTGGGGAAGGGGATGAGCGCGCTGACGTCGCGGTCGGACGGTGGGTCCCACGCGTCAGTGAGAGTGGGAGGTGTGGTTAGCACGTCGGTGGCCGACCCGGAGTAGTTTTGGGAATTAAAGACTGTGGGCCGGCCCAATTCGGTTTAAAACATTTCCTTTTCTATTTCCAGATGCCCTTGGTGTGGAGTGTCATGTTACTCCCCTCTTTCTTTGAACATTTCCAAAGGTTTTCAAATAGGTGAAACAAATACATGGGAAAATAGAAATGGTCTTTCAGAATCTCAAAAGAAGCACTTCAACAAATTCAGTACATTCAAACAAAGTGATGATGATGCATAGCTATATTTGATAGCATTCCAAAATGAAATTTTGGGATGTTACAAACCTACCCACCTTAAGATGAATCTCGCCCTCGAGATTCGGGTTGTCTAGAAAATAGGTGCGGGTGGTCTCTACGAAGATCTTCTTCGCGTTCCCAGGTGGCTTGTTCCTCAGTGTGGTGACTCCACAGAACCTTATAGAACTTGATGGTCTTGGTTCGGATAACTCTGTTGGTAGTCTCGAGGATTCTGACAGGCTTCTCCTGGTAGGTCAGGTCACTATCGAGTTGTATGGCCTCTAGGGGCACTCTGTCTCTCAAAGGAATATCAGCCATCTCAGCATGGCATTTCTTCAGCTGGGAAACATGGAAAACATCATGAACTCCGGACAGTCCTTCCGGCAATTCCAGCTTGTATGCAACTTCGCCTCTATGTTCCAGAATTTTGTAGGGGCCTATGAATCTGGGTGCTAACTTTCCTTTAACACCAAACCTCTTGATTCCTCAAAGTGGGGACACACGAAGATATGCTAGATCTCCCACTTCATATGTCACCTCCTTGCGTTTGTTATCAGCATAGCTCTTCTGCCTGGATTGAGCTATCTTGAGTCGGTCTCGAATCAGTTTGACCTTTTCTTCAGAATCTCGGATAAGATCGGGACCAAAGAGCTTTCGGTCTCCAACACCATCCCACATCAATGGTGTTTTGCACCTCCTTCCGTATAAAACTTCAAAAGGGGCCATCTTCAGACTTGTCTGATAACTGTTGTTGTACGAGAACTCTGCGTAAGGTAAGTTGTCATCCCAACTAGACCCATAGTCTAGCGCACAAGCTCTCAACATGTCCTCCAGAATCTGGTTGACTCTCTCAGTCTGTCCATCGGTCTGCGGATGGAAAGCTGTACTGAACTCCAGCCTTGTACCCAAAGTTTCATGTAGCTAATGCCAAAACTTTGAGGTAAATTGTGTTCCTCTATATGACACGATACTCCTCGGAACTCCATGCAGACATACAATCCTGGTCATATATATCTTGGCTAACTTAGCACTGGTATAGGTGGTCTTCACTGGAATGAAATGAGCCACCTTGGTCAAGCGATCGACCACTACCCAGAGGGAATCATATCCTAAACGGGTCCTAGGTAGTCCTGTGATCAAGTCCATACCAAGCTTATCCCATTTCCACTCGGGTATCGGCAAAGGTTGGAGTAACCCTGCTGGTTTCTGATGTTCCGCCTTTACTCGCTGACAAACATCACATACCGCTACATGTTCGGCAATATCTTTCTTCATACGTGTCGACCAGTAACTTTCCTTCAAATCTAGGTACATCTTGGTGTTGCCTGGGTGTATCGTGTATGGTGAATCGTGGGCTTCTTGAAGTATCAACTTCCTGAGCTCTGGGTCATTAGGCACATAGATTCGGTTCTCAAACCATAGAGTACCCTATTCATCTTCACGAAAGTCTTTAGCCTTTCCTTCCTTCATTCTCTGCTTTATCTCAGCTATCTCCTTGTCCGATTTCTGGGCTTCACGAATTCTTTTGGTCAAGGTGGACTGAATCTCAAGTGTGGCAACATATCCTTGTGGAACTATCTCTAACCAAAGCTCTCTGAGATCATTAGTTAACTCCTGGGGTAATCCTCCGGCTATGAGTGTGTTCACATAACTCTTCCGACTCAAAGCATCTGCCACAACATTCGCCTTTCCTGGATGGTAATGTAATCTCATGTCATAGTCCTTGATTAACTCTAACCATCTCCTCTGTATGAGGTTCAACTCCTTCTGCGTGAAGATATACTTCAGGCTCTTATGATCAGTTTACACATCACAACTATTTCCGATAAGGAAATGGCTTCAGGTCTTGAGTGCGTGCACTACGGCGTCTAGTTCCAAATCATGGGTGGCATAATCCAACTCATGGGGTCATAGCTATCTGGATGCATAAGCTACAACTTTTCCCTCCTGCATGAGTACTCCTCCAAGTCCTTGACATGATGCGTCACCATAAACCTGGAAGTCCTTCCGGATGTTTGGCAGTATCAACGCTGGGGCTGTGACCAAACGTTTCTTCAACTCCTGGAAACTGGCCTCACATTCCTTAGTCCAGATATACTCAGACTCTTTCTTCAACAGCTCTGTCATGGGCTTGGCAATCTTTGAGAAATTCACAATGAATCTCCGGTAATATTCGGCAAGCCCGAGAAAACCGCGGATCTCCTTAACTGAGGTGGGTGACTTCCACTCAGTGACTGCTTCAACCTTAGCGGGGTCTACTGCTATTCCTTCTCCGGAAATAATGTGTCCAAGGAATCCGACTTCCGTCAGCCAAAATTCACATTTACTAAACTTGCCATATAACTGATGCTCTCTAAGCTTCTCCAAAACTAAGCGCAAGTGTTCCTTGTGTTCTTCCTCGCTCTTGGAGAATATCAAAATGTCATCGATGAAACCACAACAAAATTGTCCAAATATTCCATAAACACTTTGTTCATCATATTCATGAAGTAGGCAGGAGCATTAGTCAAACCAAAGGACATGACTGTATAATCATATAAGCCATACCTTGTGGTGAAGGCTGTTTTGGGTATATCCTGTTCACGAATCTTCAGTTGGTGATACCCTGATCAAAGATCCATCTTGGAGAATACTTTGGCGCCTACTAGCTGGTCAAACAGGTCATTAATCATTGGCAGAGGGTACTTATTCTTGATAGTCACCTCGTTCAATGCACGATAATCGTCCACCATCCTCAAGGTTTTATCTTTCTTCTCCACCAAAAGAACTGGGGCTCCCCAAGGTGAAGAACTTGGGCGAATATATCCCTTATCCAATAGCTCCTTAATCTGCTTCTTGATTTCTACTAAATCATTTGCTGGCATCCGATAGGGTCTCTTGGAAATTGGGGCGGTTCCTGGTAGTAGCTCTATCAGAAACTCAATCTCCCTATCTGGTGGCATGCCTGGTAATTCCTCCGGGAATACATCTGTAAAGTCTTGTACAACCGACACTTCCTCCTAAACAACTCCTATGAGGGAGTTTAACCGAGCACTCATCTGTGTGCGTCGGGATACATACTTAATCCTCTTGTTCTCCGGAGTGGTGAGTGAAATAGACTTGCCAGGGCAATCAAGGTTTCCTTCATACTTGGTCATCCAATCCATGCCTAGGATTACATCCAATCCCTGGGATTCTAAGACGATGAGGTCGGTAGGAAAAACATGGTTTCCTATGTGGAGTTTCAAGGCGTGGCATCCTATCCCTGCCATCATCATACCTCCTGGGGATTTGACCTTAATGGGCTGACTAAGGGTTTTGGTGGGTAAACCATACTTTTCCACAACTACCCTTGATATGAATGAATGAGTTGCACCAGAATCAAAAAGTACCATAACTGGACATGAATGCAATAAAAACTTACCAACCACAGTCTCGGGCTGATCATAAACTTCTTCCACATCAAGGTGGTTCACCTGAGCACGAGGAAAAAGATTTGGCTTCTTAGCTGTGGAGTTGCCGTTGTTGTTGCCGATCCCATTTCCTTGCTTGTTCTGAGGGCATTCAGTGGCATAGTGCCTTGTCTTCTGACACTTGAAACAGGTGATATGGTTCAGATCCTTCTAAGCTGGAGAGGGACGGTGTTGGTTGCCATTCCCACTTCCATTTCCATTCTTGAAGCTGCCATTGTTGGGACGATTATTCCCATTTCCTCCATGGTTATGGCCTTCATGGTTGTGCACGGGATGAGTGTGTCCTCCATACTTACTCGTCCCTGATCCGGTATTTCCTGAGTATGGGGAGTAGCGGGGCTTCTGATGATCTCCAGAGGTAGACTTCCCCTGTGCATACTTCCTCTTGCGGTTCTCGATTTGCTGCTGCTTCCCCTCCAAGATGAGGGCCTTGTCTACCAGCTCCTGGTAGTTGCTGAAAGTAGCCACCATCAGCTGCACGCTCAACTCATCATTGAGTCCTTCGAAGAACTTCTCCTGTTTGGCTGCATCATTGGCCACATCTCCTGGTGCATAACGAGCCAACGTGCTGCAGTCATCCACGTATTGGGCCACGGAATGGTTCCCCTGGCGTAAGTTACGAAACTCACGCTTCTTCAGACTCATGGCTCCAGCTGAGACATGAGCGGTGCGGAAAGCTTGCTTGAACTGCTCCCAAGTCACACCAGCAATGGGGTACATGGTGGTGTAGTTCTCCCACCATGAAGCTGCTGGTCCCTCTAGTTGATGGGCGGCAAAGCGCACTTTTTTAGCCTCAGTGCATCCTGTGGTGGTGAGTTCCCTCTCCATCTTGCAGAGCCAATCATCTGCCACAATGGGCTCAGTGCTGCTGAAGAAAGTTGGGGGATTCAGTCTCAGAAAACGGGTGAGGTTGTCGCCTTGAGGTGGAGGGTGGTTGTTGTGGTTGTTGGTCTGGTTCTGAATCAACAGTTGCATCAGGGCGTTCTGCTGCTGGAGAAGTTGTGTGAGTTCTGGCGGGAAAGTGAAGTCGGGCTCACGTCGCGGAGGCATCTTGCTGTTTTTAGAGGGGTGAGAATTAGAATCGAACAATGACTTAAAAGGAAAATTCACTACCCATGTGCAATGCAGCAAACATAACACACCAAACACTCATTCATTTATTCAACTCAAGGTTCAAACATCGAGATACAAATCTCCAAATCAAACTAAGCATCGACCTACGCTTTAACGACGAAAATAAAGATACATGGGGGCATAACTAAAGTTCTCCTCAAAAGTACATGGTGAAGTGGCCTCCTCTGGTGGTGCTCTCCTCATAGTCATCATCGTTGCTGATCAAGGGAGCCATGTCTCCTTCTGGATGAAGATTTTCACCCATGTCCATCTGTTCCTCCAGAGTTGCAATGCGAGTGTTCAGCTTATCGATCCTCTCTAAGAGATCCTTTACTTCATACTCATGCTCGTACTTGGCTTCCCGTAGGTCAGCTTCGAGGTCAATCTCGCGGTTCATCAGCCTCTTGATCGTCTTCATGTCGGCATGTACCCGAAGCTCCAAGGTCCTGATGTGCGTCTCCAAAGTCTAGTTATAGGAAATGGTGGTGTCTTCAGTGGGAGTGGTTATGATATTTCCATTGGCATCCCTGCGACAAACCACGCTGAGTCCTGGTGAAATGGTTCCACCTCTGTATTCCTCCTGAATACGTCCAAGAGCACGATGAATTGCCATGTCTCTCCCAAGTATCCAGCTGGGTGCCACAAACGAGAAGTCGATGGGTTCCTTACGATCTCCAAAGGTCTTCCCGGGGATGTGCACCTCGATCCTGTAGCGCCCGTCTTGTGGAAAAGACATGGTAGGAGTCTCGGTGATGCTCGGAAAGGCAATCCTTACGTACCTGACGATCCTCATCAGCTCCTTGCCAAAGGGCATCGTTGCGTCAGGCTGACAAAACTCCATGATCAAAACTGGGATGAAGGTGGCCATCTATAAATTTTGAAAAAAATCGGAGGGAAGTCAAAAACGAGTAGATGAGAGTATAAGAATTTTAAAGACAAAAGAGAAATAAATCCTAAGGCTTTTCCAATCCTAGAGGTTATGTGCTACAGTCAGCATGTGCTCTGATACCATTTCTGTAGCGACCCGACCTGAAAGGTCGAATCTCCGGTGTTTCTGTACCATCCCAAGATCATGCTAGTACACATACGGTACATCAATGTATATATCAAAGGGAAATAACACAACATTAATTAATCAAAATGTCATATTGAGTCCTTTATTACAATAAGGATTACAATGAAGTGGCTGAAGGCCAACTCATGAGATAAACTAAATCAAAGTCTTACGGAAGCTCCATAGGTAGATGACTCCAAGGGCATCTCACCGATCGTAGAGCGTATCCTCACTCCTAGTCAGAAAAGTACTCTGCAACATGATATGTTGCAGCCGTATAGGTCAGCATATTGAATATGCCGACAATGTCACAAGAGAGGGGTAAAATAATCATCTATTCTATATGCTTATATGGCAGATGTTGTTAGTAAGTTTTTGCATAAAGCCAAATTTTTCCTACAACATGAGAGGGCAAAAGCATAATTACTACAATGTTGGGTTATTAATGAGATGGATCCACCAACCAATTCTCATACCCAAGTTGACATTAAATAACCACATCAATGTAATTAATTGTGTTGAGAGTTCTAGATAGTTTCAGTTCCTTTGGCTCAAACTGCCCATGACCGTGGACATGACTAATCGATTAGGTTTGGGTACTCTGCAGAGTTTTGCACACGTTCCCCACAAGATTTGATCGCCTCCGTTGGATTTCTCGCACTTCAGGGTGTTTGAGAAAAGGATGACCAAAACATGGTCTTCTAAAGGGTTTCCCCGAGACTCTGTTGGTGCCCATCCTTTCCTACCGTTCTTCTACAGCTTGTAGCACCGCCTGTCTAGGGTGACCACGATATCCAACCAAGCCAGAGCCCATAATGGCTTGTGGCTGTGCAGGTAAGCCTTAGGTCTTGAAGCATCCATCCATCTCTTTGTGCCTGGGTGGACCTTTCCGCATGAATACTGGCACTTCTCCAGCATCATCTAGGCTAACCACTGGTTTCTCTAGGGCGCCGTTCAACCATCATCCACCCAGAGGTATGTTGAAAACTCGGAGTCTTGAAGACTTGATCATCATGTAGGTATTTAAATTATTAACTCACAACTCTCATGAATCACACAACCAATCCCATCTACTAATAGCATAGCAAAAATTTAAATCAATGTTTCCTGGGGCCAATGTGTCAAAGGGTTGAGGGGTACCTACCACATGATACTACAACAAGTAACCAAGTTTCCAATTTACCTACTTTGCATGCAATTGGGGAGATGGAAGAACTAATGCAATAAAACATAGGTATACATGGTCAAAGTGACTTGCCTTGCTGACGATCCTCGTAATCAAGTGACTCTAGATAACAAGCTTCGCACTCCGAATGATCTAACGAATCAAACAAAAGCACACTATCAGCATAAACACAATACAATTCATTCAATAGCAAGGTAAACAAATGCTTCAACAAACAAAAGCACAATCAAAAAGAAGAATCACTTAAAGTATAAGACTCTAAAAATTTTGGTGTCAAAATCTTTACTAAGACATAACAATTCAAAAATTTGTTTGGAACGACTAGGTATTTTAGATAACAGAAAAGTAAATACAAAAATTTATTTGAAAACAGAAAGTATTTCATTATAAAAAATATTCTGCAAAAAGAGTTAGTACAATTTTTTTTCTAAACAATATAAATGGTGAAAACAAGATGTACCTATTCAAACTAGAGCACAAAACAATTTAAAAAAATATATTTTAGTAACAAAAAATAATACACCTAATGTTGAATCAACAAAACCTAATGAAATCTAAAAACAAAAGTTAAACTAATTCAGGTTGAAATTAAATAAAAATCAATTTAATTAAAATCTATTAAGAACTAAACAGATTCTGTTTTTATTAAAAACAGTAACCAAATTCATCCTAAAAATTCTCAAACTATCTAGAATGATAGGTCTAACTAATACAAAACAGTGGCAAAAAGATTCACTCAAAAAAATATTTTTAAACTCTAGTTATACATATTTTAGTAATTTATTGAAATTTGATTAGATTCAAAATTTAAATTTCAAATTTCAAATATAAGCATACATACATAAACTACAACAAATTTGTGAACTAATGCAAAAAGAATTAACTAAAAACACCAAATATTTTAAAAGATATGATAAAAACAAAAACAGAATAAATTCTGTTTTGTAAAACAGAAAAGAAAAAGAAAAACTAACCTAACTAACGGACAGGGTGACGTGGCATGCTGCGATTGGCCGCGAGGGCATGCATGCTAGAGCTAGCGAGCGGACAACCGACAACTGACGCGTACCGGTTCATTTATTAAATAGATCTAATCTCGTGCATTAACTACGGATCCGACGGCTACGGGTGGAGATGCAGGCTTACAGAGAGGGTGTCGGGGTCTCCGGCGAGGTCGACGGCGGCCGATGGTCGGAGATGCTCGGGGACGATGGTGCGGTGGTCGAGGGCGGCGTCCGAAGGCTTCAAACGGCGGCGGCGAGTCTCCGGCGTCGATTGGTGGTGTCGGAGGGGGCTGGGGGTGAGTGGGGCGACGGGCACGAGCTCGGGGACGTCCGGTTGGGTGCCGACTCCGGTGAGGTCTGGGGAAGCGCTCCGACGAGGGAAAAGAGGGTTTCGGGTGTGGAACGAAGAGAGGAGAGGCTTGGGGTTTATATAGGGGCGGTGCGGTGGTCGGGGAGGGGACGAGGGGCGAGATTCGCGGGGAGGGATCTCCGGCGACGGTGGTCGGGCGTGGGGAAGGGGATGAGCGCGCTGACGCCACGGTCGGACAGTGGGTCCCACGCGTCAGTGAGAGTGGGAGGCGTGGTTAGTGCGTCGGTGGCCGACCCGGAGTAGTTTCGGGAATTAAAGATCGTGCGCCGGCCCGATTCGGTTTAAAACATTTCCTTTTCTATTTCCAGAGCAGTAAAAACTCTTTTAATGCATTCAAAATATTTCCAAACATAGGAAATATATATATCAAAATGATCAGGAGAATTAGTTCTATTTAATGAACATTTTTCCTCTATCATATTGAATATTTTTTTAAAAATTTATTTTCAGAAAATGCCTAATTGATTTTAAATCCTTTTGAGATAAACTTTCAAATAACCCCTTGGTTTTATTGTTCAAATATTTCACCAAGATGCCCCTGGTGTGGAGTGTCATGTTACTCCCCTCTTTCTTTGAACATTTCCAAAGGTTTTCAAATAGGTGAAACAAATACATGGGAAAATTGAAATGGTCTTTCAGAATTTCAAAAGAAGCACTTCAACAAATTCAGTACATTCAAACAAAGTGATGATGATGCCTAGTTATATTTCATAGCATTCCAAAATGAAATTTTGGGATGTTACACGCTGGTGGCCGGCAAGCTGAATGAGGGGCAAGCGATTGGGATTTGACCGGGCTCAGCAACACAAAGGGGCCTGGTGAAGTCTGCCTATTCCTTCTTATTCCACAACATCTTTGCCGAGCTGGTCCTGCCATTTTCCATGTTCTTCTACGCCATCCTCTCTCATTACCAAATCCATGCTCTACACCTTCAGCCCAAGTCCGTCCTCCTCCTGGCTATCTTTGCCTTCTGCTACGAGGCTTTTGTGGTCATGAGGCCATCGGTGGTGCTCTTTTGCCATTTCTTTAGCTTGCGGTTCACCTGCCCAGACCAACACTGTTCGTTCGTCTCCTTCGTCGATGTCACATGTGTGAGTATCCACTTGAAGGCTGGGAAGAAGGTGGAGGGCTACCGACATCGCTGGGTCTTCATGGACGCGCACTGGGTCACCCCGCTCCTAATAACCCCCACGAACTAGCCTGAGCAGATCCTCGGATGGAGCCATGAGAAGCTCACCGACCTGAGGGCAAAGCCCGTCCTGGAGCGAATTGTCGCGCATGGGGATGCCCAACTGACGGGGGCCATGGTTTTCAAGGAATTCTTATGGCAGCGCATCATGCCGCTCGAGGCGCACTCGCGGTTTGTGTGGGAGTTCGCTGGTGCGAGGGACCTGATGAGGCTACACGTGAGCGGCCTAACGAACGGCAAGCTGGATGGGGCCTTGGGTACTCTGCTCGACTACAACCCCGAGGGCCCTCCAGAGGCCGCGTCGCCGTTGTATGGCTTCGAAGACATCGAGGAGCTGGTCGCAGAGATGCCCATCTTTGAATAGTGGGGGCTCATTGGGTCGCATAGAGGCTCCTCCATCATGGTGTTGTCCTCCAGCGAGGATGACGGCGACAAGGACACGAAGGCAACAGAAGGGGAGGAGGAGGCCAGCCAGGCGCTGCCGCCCAATCTCCACACGTCCCTGCGCTGCCCTGAGGACAATGACGATGCCGTAGATGAGCAATACCAGGCGACGCCCCCAGACCCATGGTCACGGAAGGAGGAACAGGGTTGGGCCCCGCGACCACTCATGCGCCAGCATTGGGGGCCCACGTTGATGGTGCGGTGATCGCCCCAATGGCAGTAGTAACCCCTCAGGAAGGAGGGAGACCAGGTCGGGCTCGCCGAGGACCACATCGAGTGCCCCTTGAGCAGCATCGGGACGGTGCACGGGGCGGCGAGGGCACGCCATCCGCCATTGAGAAGAATAGGAAGTGGGTCTCCGAGGACAAGTAAGCGCCCAAGTCTATTCTGACGTTGTGCATTTGTGACTGGTTTGTTCAGGATAACCCCTCGCCAGTGCAAGTGTCACGATGGCGGCGAGGAGAAGAAGAAGTAGGTGACCGCCAGGGCGAAGGTGACCCCCGTCCGGAAGGCGACCTTAGCCCTTGAGTGAAGTCTTGGCAGGCACGAGGGCTCTTTACGCCATCCCGGCGCTATGATCGGGCGTGCGAGCGCCGCAGTGGCGCCCAACGCCTCCCCGGAATGGCGAGGGGGCCCGATCACCAAGACCATGATGGTCCTGCCCCTGGTGCCGCCTGCTAAGGCCACGGTGGTGCAGCCCCTGGCGCCACCTACCAAGGCGGCGGCGGTCCAGCCCCTGGCACCACCTGCTAGGGCTGCGGCTTCTCAGCCCACGGGGAAGGAAGGAGCGCCTCAACCTCCGCCGGCCATCCTAACCCATGAGGCGGGTGCGACTCAAGGAAACCTCAAGCTGCGGTCACCCATAGGGCCCCAGAGGTCGGCGCGACAACCTCTCCTGGTGTGCCGCAAGAGCCAAGCATGGGGGAGGACCCAAAGCCCCCTGCATCTCAAGCGACGGGAGCTGGGTCCCCTCTTGTCACGGCACCAACAAGCATTGGGATGCTGCCTCCCTGGCAGGCTCTCGTCCTTGTGGACCATAACGCCTTGCTCAGGCATGGGGCCCTGACCGATGCCCAGGATGCGCTCGATTGGCTTGGGGTAGGCTTCTGGGACACGCTCGACCGACTCAAGGTAGACTTTCGGGACGTCGAGGCACATCTTACCGCAGAGCGCTTGAGGCTCGCCATGGGGTGGTGCTAGCTCAAAGCCTCCGCCAAAGAGGCTCGCGACAGGACCGAGGCCGCCCTTGTGGAAGGCAAGAAGGAGGACACCGAGGCGAAGGCCACTTGCGAGAGCGCTCTTGCCAAGAAAGCTGCAATCTCCAAGCACTGCGGGGAAGCGAAAGCCGGCCTGAAGACATTTCAGGATGAACAGGTCGCGCAGGCGCGACAGCTTCAGTTGTGGGAAGGAGGCGTCAAGGCCCGCGAGGCGAAGCTCGTAGACCGCTACTCCGAGCATGTGAAGGTGACAGCCGAACATGCCACAGAGTGCAGGCACGTGGAGATGCTGCAGCGCGAAGTGGCTGAGGCCCAATAAGCTCACGTCAAGCAGGTCTCCGATGCCAACACCAAGGTGGACGCCAGGGAGAAGGAGATTCAGGCTGCTGCTGACCCAAAGGCAGTGGCAGACCACGCTGTGCTTTCTTCCCTTGAACTTAGGGCACACAAAGCATTGGGCTCTATTTGCAGAGTGAGGTTTGAGGCTCCTCTTGCCCCTCAGGGCACCAGCTACGCCTAGCTTTCCTCTGAGCTCGTGGGGGAGCTCGAGGGCGCGGCCCGAAAGGTGGATGGAATCCTGGAGGAGGAATGTCGAGATCTCTTCTGTAAGGTGACGACCGGCATCTTCAGCCATCTCTTTCTCCGCGACTCTGACATTACGTTTGATGAGGTGATATGCCCTATGCCCAAAGAATCTCGCAGTGACCTGGCAGAAGGTGTGGAAGGCTATGTGAATGCACTGGTTGGGAAGTTCTTTTGTGACGGTGGCAAAGAGCCTCACGACGAGCTTCCTTTTATCGTCCTGCAATAGATTGATTTCGCCTCGAGGAGTCGTAAGATGACAATTTTAATGTGGGGAACACTTCGAACTTTGTAATAACTGTTAGTGATCTACAATTTTCCTTTCCATGCTTGGTTTCTCCCTTGCTTGCCTTTGGGCTCTGCGTCTGCAGGGTCCAGCCCCGCGCATACCTCAGCCATCGCTATAATGCCAGGTCACGAAGCATGAACAGAACCAGGAGGCGAGGGGTTATGGGAGCTAGTGAAGGCTCCTCAGGCGTGATGCTTAAGATCCCCCCTTGATGCGCAAGCAGCCCGCTCAAGAACCTTTGTGATTTGCGTCGGCCGCCCCGCGCATACCGGCCGTCTCTAGAATGCCAGGTCGCGGTGCCTGAACAGAACCAGGAGGCGAGGGGCTACGGGAGCTAGTGAAGGCTCCTGAGGCGTGATGCTCAAGATCCCCCCTTGACACGCAAGCGGACCATGCGAGGAAAACTGGCGATGGCAAGGCTGCTCCGGAGGGGTTGTCATACTTATCTTTTCGCAATGCCGACAGGTTGCCACTTGTCGGGCGTCTCTTGTGAGATCCGTTAAGTGGGATACCCCGAGGAAGAATCCCGCACATAGAAAACTATATTTGGAACGTCGCGCGCTTGCCGGTTTACAATTGGGTGTCGCGCGAGGAGACTAGACACAAAGGGCCTTGGTGGGGTGGAGTACATGGTGGCAGGCCTGCGAGCTAGAGCCCGGTCCCTTGGGTTTTTCAGCGCTGCTAGGACTAGCCCAAGGACACGCACTGTGTCCAGCCCCCGCTCACGTGAGGTACAAGGGGAAACTGGCGAGCGTGGAGCTTAGTCGATACTCCGCCAACACGAAGCATGGGGCTTCCACTTGCGTGGGCATGATCACCATTCGATCATTTCAGCCAGCGCAAAGCATGGGGCTTCCACTTGGGCATGGGTGTGAGTCCTCCCTAGGCCAAGGGGTGGCGATATGGGAGGCTCTGGGGTGTGTACAACCCCAACCTCATTATTACATGAGAGGTTCAGAGGCGGCGATTGTGGAGGGGTCAAACGCTCTAGGCACAAGGTTCAGGAGTTCCTTCCTCAGTCTCCAGGCGGGTTGTGCCTCACTCTTTATGCAGCTGCGTGTGCATGAAGCCTGTGATATGGTGGTGATGTGCATCGGGTGGCCGTCCAGCGGCCACTGCATGAAGAGGTTCAACACCAAGGACCCCAGGAGGTGACGTGTACGGGGCCAACCCGTCAGACAAAGCTCAGTTACTCGGGTTTAGCGATGCTATAGGGATAGACCTGAGTACATACACTGTGTCAGGTTCCTTCATGGAATGAACAAGGGAAAGTCACCCGACGCATGGTGCCCGAGGTGACGAAACACCAAAGTGGCAATCATATATATGAGGCTGCGCTCTTACTCACCTACTCGCGGCGATCCCATGAAAGGGCGACACACCAAGGATCCGAGGAGGCGACATGCATGGGAGCAGGCTAATGACCCACAAGTATAGGGGATCTATCATAGTCCTTTCAGTAAGTAAGAGTGTCGAACCCAATGAGGAGCAGAAGGAAATGACAAGCGGTTTTCAGTAAGGTATTCTTTGCAAGCACTGAAATTATCGGTAACAGATAGTTTTGTGATAAGGTAATTCGTAACGTGTAGCAAGTAATAAATGTAGCAAAGGTGTAGCAAGGTGGCCCAGTCCTTTTTGTAGCAAAGGACAAGCCTAGACAAACTCTTATATAAAGTGAAGCGCTCCCGAGGACACATGGGAATTTCGGTCAAGCTAGTTTTCATCATGCTCATTTGATTCACGTTTGTTACTTTGATAATTTGATATGTGGGTGGACCGGTGCTTGGGTGCTGCCCTTACTTGGACAAACCTCCCACTTATTATTAACCTCTCTAGAAAGCATCCACAACTATGGAAGAATAATTAAGATCAATCTAACCATAGCATGAAACATATGGATCCAAATCAGCCCCTTACGAAGCAACGCATAAACTAGGGTTTAAGCTTCTGTCACTCTAGCAACCCATCATCTACTTATTACTTCCCAATGCCTTCCCCTAGGCCCAAATAATGGTGAAATATCATGTAGTCAATGTTCACATGACACCACTAGAGTTTAGACAACATACATCTCATCAAAATATCGAACGAATACCAAATTCAGATGATTACTTATAACAAGACTTAAGACATGTCCACAGGAACAAACGTAACTACTCACAATGCATGTTCATGTTCATAATCACAGGAGTCACACTTACCAAGTAAACCAACTAGCATCAACTACTAGGAGTAATCAACACTACTAGCAACCCACATATACCAATCTGAGGTTTGAGACAAAGATCGGATACAAGAGATGAACTAGGGTTTGGAGAGGTGATGGTGCTGGTGAAGATGTTGATGGATATTGAACCCCTCTCGATGAAAGGACCATTGGTGATGACGATGGCTTCGATTTGCCCCTCCGGGAAGGAAGTTTCCCTGGTAGAACAGCTCCACTGGAGCTCTAGATTGGTTCTGCCCAAGTTCCGCCTCGAGACGGCAGCGCTTCGTCTCGAAAGCTCTCTTTTGATTTTTTCTAGGTCAAAAACCTTCATATAGCAGAATATGGGCACCGGAGGGCTGCAAGGTGGCCCACAAGCCAGAAGGGTATGGCCAGGGGGCTAGGCTGCACCCAACAGGCTTGTGACCTCCTGGTGGGTCCCCTCTGGTATTTTTTGTTTCGCGCAATATTTTTTTATCTATTCCAAAATAATTCTCCATAACTTTTTAGGACTTTCGGAGTTGTACAGAATAGGTCTGTCATATTTGCTCCTTTTCCTATCTAGAATTCCAGCTGTCGGTGTTCTCCCTCTTCATGTAAACCTTGTAAAATAAGAGAGAAAAGGCATAATTGTACCATAATGTGTAATAACAGACCATAATTTAATAAATACCAATATAAAAGCATGGTACAAAATGGACGTATCAACTCCCCCAAGTTTAGACCTTGCTTGTCCTCAACCGAAAGCGGAGATTGATAAATGTGTCCACATGTTTAGAGATAGAGGTGTCGATAAAATAAAATACAGACATGAGGGAATCATGATAATCTTTAGAACAACAATACTTATTGATATATAATTTCTTATACTAGAGTAACAATTCATTCACAAGATAAAGTATGAACCAAGAACTCTATTGAGAACCAACAAACTATGCTCTCAGTCATTGAAGCAATTTGCAGTTTATCATAACATCGGAAAGAGTCAATATAAGAGCTTGTAAAGAAAATCCACATACTCAATCATATTTTAGTATTTCATAATTGCTAACACTCACACGGTACTCATGATGTCAAAGCTTCAATTGGACATAGAGAAAGATGGGGCTTATTGTTTTGCCTCCCAACTATTCAACTCAAGGGCAATGTCAACAAAATTAACTCATCATCACCCACATCCGAGTGGATATATGTTTCTAGATCATTCCCCAACACATAACGCTTGCCAAGAGAGAAAGGCGAAATATAGGAAGTGGTGAAGATCACCATGACTCTTGCATAAAAGTAAGTACATATAAAGTAAAAGTAACAGATAGTCCCTTCGGAGAGTGAAGCAGAGGTTGTCATGCGCATTTTTTTGTTTTTGGATGTGCAAACCCTTAATGCAAAGGAACACCACGTTGTATTGCCCTTTTTGATAGCAAAATTTATTATGCAGTATGTCGCTTTTATTTCTTTACCATCACAAGTTCGTAAAACGCTTATTTTCCCTTACAATAAAAGATCATACATAATTAGGAGCAACTTTTATTGCTTTTTGCACCGACGACAACTTACTTGAAGGATCTTTCGCAATCCATAGGTAGGTATGGTGGACTCTCATGGCAAAACTGGGTTGAGGGTGTTTGGATGCACAAGTAGTATCTCTACTTGGCACAGAAGTTTTGGCTAGTATAAGGTGGAAGTAAGCACTACATGTTGGAGGATCTATAACCATATAACTTCTATTCGGAAATAAGCAAACATAACCCATTATGTTGTCTTCCTGGTCCAACATGAACTTCTTAGCATATAATATTTTAATGAGTGACCACAATCATAAAAGATGTCCAAGATAATATATTTATATGTGAACCTATCTTTCTTTATTACTTCCTTTTAATTGCACCAATGACCAATCGCTATGTTTTTCAACTCCCAACAAATTTCAATTGACATACTTCTTATATGTGAAGTCATCACTCCCCATAAGATCATCGTATATACTCTTTGCTTTTATTCTATTCTTCTTTTATTTATTTTTCTCAAGATCGTAGCAATCAAGCAAAGCCCTCACATCAAAACTACTTTTTATTATATAACTCTCGGACTCGCTTCCGTAAGGGGAACATAAAGCAAAACTCAAAGCTAGATCATTACTAAAACTTTATTCTACTAGATCAAGTTAAAACCGAAAGGATGAAACTGGGAAAAATGATAAAAAATCTAATGGTGATACAATACCGGCACACCTCCCCCAAGCTTGGCACAAGCAAAAGGGAGTGCCCATACCCACGTGTTTAGTTGCCTTGCTTCGGAGGTGATGGTGGTGGAGAAGGATTTTCAAGCTTGTTCAGTTTCCTCTTAAGCATAAAATTATGTTCCCTTAGATCGTCAACTTCTTGCTCGAGATTCAATATCCTTTGAGATAATTCTTGCTTGCTCTCCTGCAAAAAACGAGAAGGGATAAATAGAACCTTGGGTTTTCTCCTTGTGTTTCAGAGGCTTGATTTCCTGAACTCCACGTGCATATCTCCTAGTTGAGGCAAAGGGGTCTCTTCTTCATCCGAGCTTTCTTCCTCATACTTGCCTTCTTGTTCCTCCTCCGATAATAATCCATAAGGATCGTCCCCATAGAGCTTGGGATTGGCAAGGTAATGCGATACATAGATCTCCCTATCGGACTCTTCGATGACACCTTGCTCTAAATCTTCTGTAGAAACAGCTCCAAACAAAAACATGAGTTTGTCGTGCTACGAAGGTTCAAACCTTTGGGAAATTATATGATGAATTTTTACCGACCAACATGAGTATCCTACAAGAA
This sequence comes from Hordeum marinum, assembly GCA_022496015.1. Taxonomy (NCBI): domain Eukaryota; kingdom Viridiplantae; phylum Streptophyta; class Magnoliopsida; order Poales; family Poaceae; genus Hordeum; species Hordeum marinum. The sequence goes on from CM039676.1 coordinate 202,407,545, forward strand.
AACGGAGTCCATAGGGTGCACAGAGTGGCCACAAGCCACAAGGGCGCGGCCAGGGGGTAGGTCGTGCCCTACAGGCTTGTCGCCTCCTCGTGCACTTTTCGGACTACTTTAAATTTTCCTAATTTATTAAATATTCCAAAATGGAGAAAATTTCTATTGGAAAAGTTTTGGAGTCGGTTTGCTCACCGTACCACATACCTATTCCTTTTCGGAGTCTAAAACGTTCTCGTAAGTCTCCCTAATGTACTCCTTCGAAGTTATGGTATTGATAATATTGGTTTCAATATTTATGGGAGTACCTGAGATATAATGTTTGATTTTGCCCATTTACCACCTTAGGGTTAGTGCCCTCGGCATTGTTGATCTTGATGGCACCGGAACGATATACTTCCTCCATAATGTAAGGCCCTTCCCATTTAGAGAGAAGTTTTCCTGTAAAAAATCTTAAACGGGAATGTATAGAAAGACATGGTCACCTACATTGAATCATTCTGTTGTAGCCTTTTATCATGCCATCTCTTAACATTTTCTTTAAACGACTTGGTATTCTCATAGGCCTGGGTTATCCATTCATCAAGTGAGATAATGTCAAATAACCTCTTCTCACCAGCAAGTTTAAAATCATAGTTGATCTCTTTAATTGCCCAATAATCTTTATGTTCTAGCTAGAGAGGCAAGTGACATGCTTTACCATAAACCATTTTATACGGAGACATACCCATATGGTTTTTGTAAGCAGTTCTATAAGACCGTAATGCATCATCAAGTTTCTTAGACCAATTCTTTCTAGATCTATTAACATTCTTTTGCAAGATAAATTTAATTTCTCTATTGCTTAATTCTACTTGACCACTAGACTGAGGATGATAAGGAGATGCAATTGTATGAATAACATCAAACTTAACAAGAAATTTACGGAAAGCACCATGAGTAACATGTGAACCACCATCCTTCATTAAATATCTAGGGACTTCAAATCTAGGGAAAATAAATTCTTTAAGCATAGAAGTGTTATGATCAACACTACTAGTTGGAATAGCTTCTACCCACTTAGTAACATAATCAACATCAACTAGAATATGAGTATACCCGTTGAACTTTGAAAAAGGTCCCATATAATCAAAACCCCAAACATCAAATGATTCAATAACAAGAGAGTAATTCATAGGCATTTCCTGGCATCAACTAATATTACCAATTCTTTGACATTCATCACAATACAAGACAAACTTACGAGCATCTTCGAAGAGAGTAGGCCAATAAAAACCAAATTGTAATACCTTGTGTGCAGTTCTATCTCCAGCGTGGTGTCCTCCGCAGGCCTCAGAATGACACTTGTGTAGGATCTGTTCCTATTCATGCTCAGGTACACAACGTCTAATAACACCATATACCCCTTCTTTATAATGGTGTGGGTCATCCCAAAAGTAATGTCTCAATTCATAGAAGAACTTTTTCTTTGGTTGGTATGTGAAACTAGGCGGTATAAATTTAGCAACAATATAATTTGCATAATTAGCATACCATGGAGCATTACACTAAGCATTTATGACAACTAATTGTTCATCAGGAAAGCTACTATCAATAGGGTTATCAAGAACATTCTCTAACCTAGACAAGTTATCTGCTACGGGGTTCTCAACACCCTTTCTATCAATAATATGCAAATCAAATTCTTGTAGCAGAAGAACCCACCTAATAAGTCTTGGTTTAGCATATTTCTTTTTCATAAGATATTTAATAGCATCATGATTAGTATAAACAGTTACTTTGGAATCAACAATATAAGGTCTAAACTTGTCATAGCAAACACAATTGCTAAAAATTCCTTTTCAGTGGTAGCATAGTTTCCTGGAGCACTGTCTAGAGTTTTACTAGCATAATGGATAACATTTAATTTCTTATCAATTCTTTGTCCTAGGACAGCCCCAATGGCATAATCACTAGGATCACCAGGTGGTTGAACAATAGGTGCAAAAATCAAGGAATTCTGAAGGATTTCAAATGGTTCTACACAATCATCATCCAAAACAAAAGGAACATCTTTTTGAAAGAGGTTAGTGAGAGGCCGAGAAATTTTAGAGAAGTCTATAATAAATCTCCTATAGAAACCAGCAAGGCCAAGGAAACTTCTTATACCTCTGATATCCGTGGGACACGACATTTTTACAATAGCATCTACTTTAGCTTTATCCACCTCAAGACCTCTTTGGGAATTTGTGTCCCAAGACAATGCCCTCATTAACCATAAAGTGGCACTTCTCCCAATTCAAGACAAGATTATTTTCTTCACATCTCTGCAAAACTCGATCAAGGTTGCTCAAGCAATCATAAAAAGATGTTCCGTAAACGGAGAAGACATCCATGAAAACTTCAACAATCTTTTCACAAAAGTCAGAGAATATAGCATTCATACATCTTTGAAAGGTAGCAGGTGCATTGCATAAAACAAAAGGCATACATGTAGAAGAAAAGGTATCGAAAGGGCAAGTAAAAGTTGTCTTTTCTTGATCCTCTTTTGACACATGTATTTGAGAAAAACTAGAATAACCATCTAGAAAGCAGAAGTGTGTGTGTTTAGATAGTCTTTCTAGCATTTGATCAGTAAAAGGAAAAGGGTAATGATCTTTCCTAGTAGATTTATTTAATTTCCTAAAATCGATTACCATTCTACATCCTGTAACAATTCTTTGTGGGGTCAATTCATTTTTATCATTGGGAACAACAGTAATACCTCCCTTCTTAGGGACACAATGAACATGACTAACCACACTACTATTAGCAATAGGATAAATTATACATGCCACAAGAAGCTTTAATATTTCATTTCTTACCACTTCGTTCATTTTAGGATTTAACCGTCATTGGTGATCAATAGCTAGTTTAGCATCAGGTTCCATATAAATTTTATGTTGACATAGAGTGGGACTAATGCCCTTAAGATAATCAAGAGTATATCCAATAGTACGATGCTTCTTGAGAGTTTTCAATAATCCGTTTTCTTCATACTCTGAAAGTTTAGCACTAATAATAACAGGATATATCTTCTTTTCATCAAGATAAGCATATTTTAGAGTATCCGATAATTGTTTAAGCTCAAATACAGGATCACCCTTGGGTGGAGGAGGATCCCCAAGTATTTGAACTGTCAAGTTGTGTTTCAAAATAGCATGCTGATCAGAGAAAATCCTATCTATTTCATTCCTTTCATTCATATGCATATCATTTTCATGGTCTAGCAAATATTGTTCTAAAGGATCAGTAGGAGGCACAACAATAGAAGCAAGACCAATAATTTCATCCTTACTAAGCAATTCTTTATCATGGGGTTTTCTACAAAATTTAGAGAAATTATACTCATGAGACACATCCCAAAAAATCATGGTAACAGTTTCTTTCTCACAATCTATCTTGGCATTAATAGTATTCAACAAAGGCCTACCAAATATAATGGGACAAAAATCATCTTGTGGGGAACCAAGAAGAATAAAATCAGTAGGATGTTTTATTTTCCCACATAAGACTTTAACATCTCTAATAATCCCAACTGGTGCTATAGTATCTCTATTAGAAAGCTTAATGGTAACATCAATTTCTTCTAATTCAGTTGGTGCAATATCATTCATAATTTATTTATATAAGGTAAAGGGAATTGCACTCACGCTAGCACACACATCACCTAGGCTATGATAACAATGATCTCCCATTTTAACACAAACAACAGGCATGCCAACAATAGGTCTATGTTTATCTTTAGCATCAGGTCTAGCAATTCTAGTAGCTTCATCACAAAAATGAATAACGTGCCATCAATATTATCAACCAAGAGATCTTTAACCATAACAATACTAGGTTCAAGTTTAATTTTTTCAGGAGGTCTAGGTGTTCTGACATAGCTCTTACAAACCATAGTTTAAGCTTTAGCATGTTCCATTATTCTAACAGGGAAAGGTGGTTTCTCAATATAAGCAGTAGGAATAACAGGATCAACATTATAAGTAATAGTTTCTTCTTCAAGTTTAATAGGTTCAACTACTTTCACTTCAATGGGAGGATGATATGTATACCACTTATCCTTAGGGAGATCAACATGAGCAGCAAAATATTCACAGAAAGACGCTACTATCTCAGAGTCAAGTCCATATTTAGTGCTAAATTCATGAAAAGCATCGGTGTCTACAAAGGATATAACACAATCAAACTTAAGATTTATACCTGACTCCTTACCTTTGTCGATTTCCCAATCTTCAGAGTTGCGTTTAATTCTTTCCAATAAATCCCATTTGAAGTCAATATCTTTCTTCACATAGGAACTAGTACAAGAAGTATCGAGCATGGATTGATCATTAAGAGAAAGCCAAGCATAAAAATTCTGAAGAATAATTTCTCTCGAGAGCTTATGATTTAGGCATGACCATAACATCGAGTAAAGCCTCCCCCAAGCTTGAGCGATTCTTTCTCATTCACGAGGCTAAAAATTATAGATATAATTCCAATCACGATGAACCAGATGCATAGGATAAAACTTCTGATGAAATTCCAATTTCAATCGGTTGTAGTTCCATGATCCAATATCATCACATAGCCTATACTAGGTCCATGACTTCTCCTTCAAAGATAAAGGGAAGACCTTCTCCTTGACATCATCCTCGGGCAAAAATGCAAGCTTAAATAATCCACAAACTTCATCAACATAGATTAGATGCAAATCAGGATGTAATGTTCCATCTCCTGCATAAGGATTAGCTAGCAGTTTCTCTATAATACCCAAAGGAATTTCATAATAAATATTTTCAGTAGGTTCAGTAGGTTTTGGAGCAACTCTTTGTGCTTCAGGTCGAGGTGAAGATACCCCGAACAAGCCCCTCAAAGGATTTGTTTTCCATAGTAACAAGTGACAGTAAATTTCAGCACACTATATAAATTTTTTCCTTACCAGATCCCACTTACCAAAGGCGCTTCACTCCTCGGCAACAGTGCTAGAAAAGAGCCTTGATGACCCACAAGTATAGGGGATATATCATAGTCCTTTTGATAAGTAAGAGTGTCGAACCCAACGAGGACCAGAAGGAAATGACAAGCGGTTTTCACTAAGTTATTCTCTGCAAGCACTGAAATTCTCGATAACATATAGTTTTGTGATAAGATAATTCGTAACAGGTAGCCAGTAATAAATGCAACAAAGGTGTAGCAAGGTGGACCAGTCCTTTTTGTAGCAAAGGACAAGCCTGGACAAACTCTTATATAAAGTGAAGCACTCCCGAGGACACATGGGAATTTCTGTCATGCTAGTTTTCATCATGCTCATTTGATTTGCTGGTGAAGATGTTGATAGAGATTGACTCCCTCCCGATGAGAGGATTGTTGGTGATGACAATGGCTTCGATTTCCCCCTCCATGAGGGAAGTTTCCCCAGCAGAACAACTCCGCCGAAGCTGTAGATTGGTTCTGCCCAAGTTCCGCCTTGATACGGCGGTGCTTCGTCCCGAAAGCTCCCTTATGATTTTTTCCAGGTCAAAACCCTTCATATAGCAGAAGATAGGCACTGGAGGGCTGCCAGGGTGCCCACAAGCCACAAAGGCGTGACCAGGGGGTAGGTCACGCCCAGCAGGCTTGTGACCTCGTAGTGGGTCCCCTATGGTATTTGTTTCGCCCAATATTTTTTATATATTCCAAAATAATTCTCCGTAACTTTTCAGGACTTTTGGAGTTGTGCAGAATAGGTCTCTCATATTTGCTCCTTTCTAGTCCAGAATTCCAGCTGTTGGCATTCTCCCTCTTCATGTAAACCTTGTAAAATAAGAGACAAAAGGCATAAGTATTGTACCATAATGTGTAATAACATCCTATAATGCAATAATATCAATATAAAAGCATGATGCAAAATGGACGTATCACAGGCCCGTGAGACAAAGCTTGATCGCTTGGATTTATCAACGCTGCAGGGACAAACCCGAGCATAGACGCTGTGTCTAGCACCAGCCATGGGACAGCCGAGAGAAGGGTCATGGGAGCACAGTGATTTCAAACAGTGGCGAGGCACCGAACACAATGCTTTAAGCAAATGACATAAACTTCGAAAGGTATAACAAGGTTTGCGACACAACCAAAAAGCAAGAATGTTGTAGGGGTGGGAACTTGCCAGCCTGAGGATATCGTAGCCCGAAGGGAACCCTCAATTTGAACAAACCAAAAATTCACCTGGCAATTGTGCTTTTGTAGAAGTGCCAGGCCGCTCGATGAAGCTTGACGCAGGGGTTCACCCCACAGGGGCTAGCTGGCTCCCGAGGCCTTGGGGATTCACGGGGTCCTGACGCCTTGAGAAGCACCATCGCGAGCTGTGCCCACCTTTGGAAGGATACACTAGCGTTCCCCAAGCCAAAGGGCATGCATATGTAGTTGGTGGCAACGCCCCCGCTTAGGCCAATGCACAAAGGACAGAAGAGGCCCTGGGAGCCGACCCTATTAAGGCCCATGATGTCGACACACATGCACACCTTGCCGCTTTCTCTGGGGGCAACAACCTGGCTGACGAGGCATTACGGGCGACGCTAGCCACGCATGGTTTGTGCCTCTCGTAGCTTGCCAATTTCTCGAGCGATGAACTCCTGTGATCCTAGCACCTAGCGCCGCACTCCTTGCTTGTCGAGGCGCGCATTGAGGCACGCCTTCGAGTGGTGCTCGAGCACCTCCCTTTTTACACCGGCCAAGTCAAACGCTTTCCAGGTGGAAGCCCCCCAGCCCAGCCCGAGGGAGGCGTCGGCACGCCTTCTATGCCGGGAGGAGGTCGACACCGGGATTGGGCACGGGGCTCGCGGCATTGGTATTAGGCGCTACATTCTTTGCCTTAGGGGGACCTGGGACGGGAAACTGTAGCTTCTTCCTTGGCGGCACAGACTAGTGAGGCCCAGCATCCCCTGTGTCATCAGAATGCTCTACCACAACAACTTTGTAGGCACGCTCAAGGGAGCAGACCGCGTCCTTTTCGTCGCAGGCGATGGTGATGACACCGCTGCACCCTGGTATCTTGAGGACGTTGTAGCCGTGGTGTGTTGTCGCCATGAACTTAGCCAGCACTGGGTACCCCAGGATTGCGTTATAAGTTTTGGTGACCAGGACGTTGCTAATGGTGGGGGTGCACATCATGGGGAGCATGCCCCTCGCAGTCACGGACTTGAGGCTATCCCTGGCGTCGAAGGAAATGGCATACTGGGACCACTTGAGGGGCCTCACCGCTTCCAGCCTCAGGAGGGTGAGAGAATTGCTTGAACTGGCGGTTCGATGAAGGGACATGGGATCCGCTAAGGATGCAAGTTACCGCACGAGCCTGTTGATAGCCACGGCCCCCTTGTCATGCTAGTTGTTGTCGGTCCTCCTGGGCGGCGGCGATAGTGGCAGGAGAGCAGTGTTGTCTCGAGGGAGCGCCTCACGAGGTTGATCGTGCCAGCCATTCTCACGAGGCTACTCGCGCCAGCCCTGGCAAGGGTTGCCGTTGTAGACATCCCACCTGCCACCGCGATGGATGCCTCCGCAGCCAGCACCATGGTCGTTGCGGTCCGGACTCCAGACAGCATGATAGTCTCAGAGGACTTTGAGTTCTTGGCAGTCCTGAGTGTTGTGCGTTTGCATGTTGTGGTAGATGCAGAACAGGCAGCGGTCCTTCTTGGGCGCACCATGATCACGGCCACACTTCTGCTCAGGCTCCACCACGAGGACGATGGGGCCCTTGCGATTTACCTCCTTGCCCTTGGCCTTTCCGTCGTTAGGCACGGTGTCGGGGTCGTCGTGGATGACCAGGTGGCCCTCCTCGGCTTTGGCGCATTTGTTGGTGATGTTGAATAGCTCCAAAACCATGCTTATGATGTCGTTGATGGCAAGCTTTTCTCATATCTTGAGGTCCTTGACGCCGTTGGTGAACGCCATGATGATGGCCTCATCCGAGGCGCGCGGATCTTGTTGCGCACTTGGCTGAACCGCTGGATGTACTTGCATAGGGTTTCCCTAGGGCACTACTTCATGCGTCGTAGGTCATTGAGGGAGAGGGGGCGATCGTGCGTGCCCTTGAAGTTGGTGATAGACATCTCGTTGAGTTTGCTCCATGAAGAGACCGAACCCTCGGGTAGGGGTGGAAGGTGGCCTGAGCGCGTGTGGTGGAAGAGGCACGAGGGGTCATGGTCGACATGGAGGTCGAGCTCGGGGGAGGCGGAGTGCCGTCCCACCTCTGCCTCTGATGCCAGACCCTCTCCTCGAAGAGGCTCATGCTGAGGGGACAGCACGGGAGTTCGTCCTCAAGCTGCACGGTCCCCTTCAGAGCCATCTGCGCCTCCCCCACCCTTTAGCTAGGGCGATGGAGGTCGATAAACCACCCGCCCTATGGTTGCAGGTGCATGGCTGTTGTAATGCTGCCGCGCGGGTGGACGTTGAGTACCCAGAGCATCGCGTCATGTTCCTCAGGCGCGGTTGGAAAACCTTCGCCCACGCCCACAACCTCCAGGATGGGCATGTCCTCCGCTTCAAGATGATGGAGGACGACCTGCTCTCCATCAAGATTTATGGGCGCTCGGGCGTCCGTCTCAGCTGCTGCGAAGAGAGCTCGAGCGGTGCTGAAAGTTCCTCCTCGAGCGACAGTGATGAGGAGGACAATGGTGAAGATGACGATGACGGGTCCGAACTTCAGGCTGTCAAGTCGGAATACGATGACCTAAGCTCAGACTGACCATCGGTCGCACCATCACCGCTAGCTCATGTCTCTCCCCCTCCTGGCAAAACGACCTTGCCGGGGGTCCTCGTTTCGGGCGCTGCCTCATCCTCTAGCTGGATCTCCTGGCTGGCCCGTGGACTTCGGCTTCTTCCTCCCTTCTGGAAGCCCTCCCCTCCGCGCAGTGCTGGTCTAGGAGGGGTTAGGCTGGGCTTCTGTTGGGAGCCTCTTCCTATCTTTTTCCTCTTGTAACCTGCCCCTAGGGGGGTGTGAAATAAAGATGTACTTAGGAAGAGATGCAACCTCGTGTAATTTTCAGTCTTTTTGAACGGAAGCATGTTATTCCTCTTGTTAGCTTCTTCTCTTGTACGGTGCATCCCTTGCGCTTTTTGGAAAACTTGCCGGCACAGGTAGCTCTGCCGCTGGCGCTTTGAGGAGCGGATCCTTAGCAGCCCGCTGGCGGCGCCGCGGCCGGCAAGATACCTTGATATTCTTAGCGAGGCCACTTAAGCTATTGAGCGATCTCAAAACAGAGTAAGGGCGCGACCAATCATGACAAGTTACCCTGACATTCTCAGTGCAGCCACTTGAAACTTTTGAGCGGACTCGAAACAGAGCAAGGGCGCGACCGATCACGGCAAGGTTTCTTCGCGTGCGGGTTTCCCATACAAAAATGAAAATCATCCAAGGAGAATAGCTTCATAGTAAAAATTTACTTTGGTTTTTGCGACTTATCTTCTTGTTGCGGTATCCCTTCCTGCAAGATGCCGATTTCAAATGTTGCCGTTGGTGTCCATATCATCACTCATCCCCCCGACAACGTGCACGTGAGAGAACCTTCTATCCTTTAAGAAAAAGAAATAAGAGAAAATAGAGATATGGAACCTTGGCGGTTCGTCAGTACTTGCTGGGAACAAGCGTAATGCAAGATCTTAGATAAACATGCATATAAGTAAACATGGAAATCGACAAGAGTTGTAAGACGCTCGATCTTATTAACTACGCACAGGGTCTATGCCTGGCTTTGTACAAAGGATCACATGCCTTGTCGGCAAGACTTGTACATAAGAGGTTTCCGGGGGACCCGGCAACCGCGCCTTACGGGTAGAACTCACAATGATGCTCCATATTCTAGGAGTTGCTCACTAGAACACCATCCTTGGTCTTCAGGCGAACTGTGCCAGGCCTGGTGACTCGCACTACCGTAAGGGCCTTCCCACTCTGGTGTCAACTTGTTCGAATTCTTGGCCGACTGAACGCGCCGAACAACAATGGCGCCTTCCTCAAAACTTCAGGCACGCACTTTGCGGCTATGGTAGCGGCGCAAAGCTTGGTGGTAGCGTGCATCTCTCACAGCAGCCTGAAGACGGTCTTCCTCAAGGAGTGTCGCATCATCTTGGCGCAACAACTCTTGCTCAAGATCATATAAGCGTGCACTCGAGGTGATCCGTATATGAGTTTCGTGAGGAGAACTGCTTCTACCCCGTATACTAGGGAGAAGGGTGTCTGGACGATGGCTCGATTTGGTGTCATTCTGATTAACCAAAGAACCGCCGACAGCTCATCAACCCAACATCTTCTGCACTTGCACAACTTGTCGAAAGTTCTTGTCTTAAGCCCTCACAGCGCTTCAGCATTTGCCCTTTCCGCTTGGCTGTTGCTCCTTGGGTGAGCGACAGAAGCAAAACAGATTTTGGTGCCAAGGTCTTGGACATACTGCATGAAGGTGTGTCTCATGAACTCTATGCCGTTATCGGTGATGATCCTGTTAGGAACACCAAAGAGGGAAACTAGTCCTTTGAGGAACTTGCTTGCTGATTATGATGTCACCTTTCTCATTGCTTCCACTTCCGGCCACTTTGTGAACTTGTCGATTGCGACATACAAGTACTCAAAGGCCCCGGTAGCACGGGGGAAGGGGCCGATAATGTCGAGCCCCTAGACGGAAAATGGCCAGGAGAGAGGGATTGTCTCAAGAGCTTCAGCTGGTTGATATAGTTTCCTCGAATGGAAATGGCACACTTCACACTTGGTTACTAGTGCAATTGCATCCTGAAGGGCGGTGGGCCAAAAGAAACCTTGCTGGAATGCTTTGCCGGCAAGTGCTCTCGATCCTATGTGGGAGACACATATTCCTCCATGTATCTCTACCAACAACTCTAGTCCATCCTCCCTAAAAATGCACTTCAATTTCACACTGTTCGGTCTTTTTCTGTATAGGATGTCGTCCATGAATTGGTACATACTAGACTGACGGGCTACTTTCTCCGCTTCTTCAGGTTCCTTAGGGAGTTCTCCTGTTTGAAGGAACTGAACAATGTCCTGTGCCCATGTTGGAGCCTATGGATCGATAGCGAGGACTAAAGGCATGTCTTCTATTGTGGGAGCATTTGTCTCTACGGCTAGGACTTGAGGTCCTGCCAGAGCCTGTTGCTCCCCGACAAGTTTGACGTCGTTCCCGGCAACTTCCTTGTCAGCAGCCTTCAGGAGTTCCGCGGGAACGTACAGGCTGGAACTCAACTTCGTTCTCTTGTTTTCCTTCGCTGACGGCGCTACGGATTGCTGAGTCAATCGGAGTACAAAAGCCCTGGTTCCTTGAGGGCAGCGCACTTCGACAGTTTGTCAGCAATGCTGTTCTCTGTGAGGAACATGCTCTGGCTGCAGACCGTCGAAGCGCTCTTCCAACTTCCTCACTTCATCCACATAGGGTTCCATCAACGGGCTCTGGTAATCCTTGTTGACTTGCTTGATGACAAGTTGAGAATCACCCCTGACAATGAGTTTCTTGATTCCAAGGTCCGCCGTGATCCTAAGACTGACAAGCAGTCCTTTGTATTATGCGATGTTGTTTGTCGACCTGTCCCGGGGAAAATGCATCTGAATCACATACTTGAGGTGCTCTCCGATGGGTGCGACAAGCAACACACCAGCATTGACCCCTTGCAGGGAGAAAGCTCCGTCAAAATACATGAACCATTCTTGATTAGTTTCCTTGACGGGGAGGGCTATTTCTTGGTTCTCTTTGTCTGGTGTCGGAGTCCATTCCGCAATGAATTCTGCCAAGGATCTGCTCTGAATAGTTGAAGTACTTTCAAATCTGAGGCCAAAGCTTGACAATTCCAAATACCATTCCACAATTCTAGCGGCCGCATGTGGGTTCCGCAAAATCCATTGCAGCGGAAAGCGGGTGATAACGGTGATCTCATGTGCTTGGAAGTAATGGCCCATCTTCCTCGAGGCCATACGGAGACCAAAAAGCAATTTCTGCATGCCACAGTATCTTGACCTAGCCCCCTACAAAAGGGAGCTGACAAAATAAACTGGGTGTTGCACTATCTTCTTCTTCTGTGTCGCTTCACTTGTCTACACACATCCTGCCTTGCCGGCACCAGACTTTGCCGGGGGAGTTCCTGGCTCGTCGCTTGGCAGTCTTGCCTCTACTGCTGCCACTAACGCAACACTAACCACTTGATTCATCGCTGCTAGGTACAACAACAACGTTTCTTGTGGTTTAGGTGCGACCAATGTCGGCGGAAAGGAGAGGTACATCTTCAAATCCTGCAGTGCTGCCTCCGCTTCCGGAGTCCATTTCATTGTACCTGCCTTCTTCAAATATTTTAAGAATGACAGGGCGCGCTCAGCAGATTTTTAGATGAACCTTCTCAGAGACACAACGCAGCCGGCAAGACGACGCACATCCTTGACGTTTCTTGGCGCCTCAATCTGCTCAATCGCCTTGATCTTGTCGGGGTTCGCTTTGATCCCACGCCAAGACATGAAGAATCCGAGAAGCTTGCCAGATGGAATGCCAAACACACACTTCTCAGGATTGAGCTTCAAGTTGATATTGCGCAGTTTTGCGAATGTCTCTTTCAGATCTTGTGTGAGCGTTGCCTTGTCCTTGGTTTTAACCACTATGTCATCCATATAAGCTTCCATATTCCTATGTAGCTGAGGTTCAAAACGAATCTGGACTGCCCTTGCAAATGTTGACCCAACACTCTTCAACCCGAAAGGCATATGCATGAAGCAATATGTGCCACATGGGGTGATAAATGCGGTCTTCTCCTCGTCTTACTTAGACATGAAGATCTGATGGTACCCTGAATAAGCATCGAGGAATGACAACAAATCGCAGCCTGCAGTGGAGTCCATAATCTGGTCGATGCGCGACAAGGGGAAAGGGTCTTTTGGATAGGCCTTATTGAGCTCTGTATAGTCGATACACATCCTCCATTTCCCATTCGCCTTGCACACTACAACTGGATTGGCCAACCATGTTAGATGGAGCACCCCTCTGACCAGACCTGCTGCTTCCAGTTTCATGATTTCCTCAAAAATAAACTCTTGCCTCTCCAAGGCTTGCTTCCTGACTTTATGCTTGATGGGCCATGCATGGGGTCAGACAGCAAGGTGGTGCTCGATTACCTCCTTGGGAACTCCGGGAGGTCAGATGGTTGCCATGCAAACACATCAAAATTCTCCCGCAGGAAGGCACTGAACGTACTTTCGTATTTGTCATCGAGGATGGAACTTATGGTTAAATTTCATCCCGTACGATCCTCCTTGGCGGGTACTTTTTTGGTTTCTGGTGCAGCTGCCTTGGATTTCTTGTTCTTGCCGGTGGAGCTCTCTGGCACATCAACAATGGGAGCGTAGCACTCTGAAGAGGTGCGCTTGCCAGAATGTGCAGCAGAGGCTTTGCCGGCGTTCTCCCCCGGGAGATTCAGCGACGGGATGAAGTGCCTTGGCGACAGGCACCGCAACTGCGTCCCGGTAGAGTTGGTCGGCGCAGATAAGCGAACCTTTCTTGTCAGAATTGATCATGATGACGCTCATCGGCCCGGGCATCTTCAGCACATTGTATGCGTAGTGTGATGCCGCCATGAACTTGGCCAGCGGCGGATGGACAAGGATACCATTATATGGCAATGGAATCTTGGCGAAGTCGAAAACAGCCTTCTCTGTTCTGAAGTTCATGTCGCTACCAAATGTTACCAGTAGCGTGATCTTGCCCTTCGGTTGACTCCTCCCTGGATTGATCCCTTGAAACGTGCCTGTCTTCTCGAGATCTTCATCAGGGATTTGCAGCCTTTTGATGACATTAGGTGAGATCAAGTTCAGACCGGCCCCACCGTCAACCAACATTTTCGTCACCTTGAGGTTGCGGATTGTTGGTGAAACCAACAATGGCAGACACCCGACCGCGGTCGTGTGGTCAGAGTGATCCTCGAGGTTAAAATGATGGGCGTGTTGGACCATTTCAGCGGCTTGTAGGCACCGACAAATGGCATTGTTGCATTAATCTCGCGTACCCACTGTTTAAGTTGGTGGTGAGAAGAATGCAACGAGGCGCCCCCGTCAATGCACATCCTCTCTGTAGCCTTTTGGCACTCATGCTGATTGGACTCGTCGTCCTCTTCATTTCCATCATCATCTACATATTCCTTGTCACGGCCCTGAGCGGGCCTCTCTTTCTGTTGCTTGCCTTTCCACGGTGACCTCCTCTACCATTGCGTTTCTTGGCGGACCCCTCTGCACCATCTTGGGCCTTCTCCATGCCTCGTCGTACATACTCAGCTTTTTGCTTCTCGACAAGCTGCTCAACTTGTCAACAGTTTTGGAGGTCGTGGCCCTTGGTGCGATGGATCTTGCAATATTGCTTGTCGGAGCCCTCTAAATTGTCGGTAGCCGCCAAGGCCTGATAGGAGGAGCATCCAGCATCCTCCTTGGCGGGGTCGTCAACCTTAGTCTTCTTGGCGGCATCGACATTACCGGACCCCTCGACGGCAAGAACGACCTTGCCCTTGCATTCTTGTTCCATCTTCATCTTGAATCCCAGCGGCAGCCTCCACACCGGGGAATCTTGTTCCTTCCTCGGCTCGAGCACATATATCAGCCAGAGCATAGAGCTCGGCAACATCCCTGACCTTGTTCATCGCCAGCTCTTTGTGCATCCTGTGGTTAGGCACATTCCGATGGAGAGCACTGATAACAATGACATGATGAACATCTGGGATATTGTGATGCACACGGCTGAATCTCTGGATGTACTTGCGCAAGGTTTTGCCTTCCTTCTGGGGGATGATATGTAAATCACTTTCCTGGCCAGGAGCTTGGAGACCTCCGGTGAAGGCGCCAACAAACTCATGGCACAGGTCTGCCCAGGAAGAAATGGAATTATCCGGTAGATGCATCAACCACGACCTGACGTTGGGCTTGAGTACCAACGGGAAGTAGTTGGCAAGTATCTTGTCGCCGCGAGCCCTGGCAGCCTGCACCACGACGGTGTAGATGCTCAACAACTCTGACGGGTGGGTTTGGCCATCATATTTCTCCGGGACCTCCGGTTTGAACATTCGGGAGTTGGGCCACTAGACTCGCCACAACTCAGGGGTAAACGCTGGACAACCCACCTGGTAAGGTAGATCGACCGGATACCCTGGCGCAGGTTTGTCTGTAGTGCCCCACCCCGCTTATCAGATTGATGGCGCGCTTCTCGCTGCCGCTCGATGGTAGTCCGAGCGTCCTCTTTCCTCCATTCCCGAAGTACTTTACGTTGGTCACGGCGAGTTTGCGGGTCGAATGACACCCTCGAGTAGCCATTGCACGTGTCGACCTGCCGGGTCGGGGACCGTTGTCGCAGCCCTGGAGGAGAGTGCATGGTGGTTGCACCACCTCTAGCCTTTTTGCCACAGGTGTGCTTTGGCTCGATGGATCGTCTCTACGAAGGCTCATTCCATAGCGGCCCGTACCTATCAGCGAGGCTGAGGAGGCTCTGGATAGTATCTCTCCATTCTTATAGCTTCTCCCCGACGGGAGGAAAATTGAGGAGCAGTTGTGCTCGCGCCATTGCATCTTCTGACGTGGTCGGTAGCGAGGGACACGAGGAACATGAGGTGGTCTAACTCCTAATTGTGTTAGAAGGAGCCCCATCACGGTCCCGTGACCGCGCGCCACATTCACCAGCATCTTTGTGCGGATCCTGGTTCTGTGCATCTTGGGAGTGATGCGCATGAGCTTTTCCATGGGGATGCTTCGAACCACCAGCGCCATGGCATCGTTCATCGTGCGTGTTCTGAGAAGGCTGCGGCACGTGAGCCAGCGCAGGTGTCTTGGAAGGCGCCCTTCCATCCTTGGAGTTCACTATACCGCCTATAGGTAGCACAATTCCGTCTTGAGACCCAGCGACGCGTGGATTATCACCATCATCATGGACGTCTCCGCTTGCCTGGACTTGATCACGAGTGCGTCGCGGAGGCTCAAGATCTCTACCTCCCCCTCCAGCATCTGTGTCGTCGCTTTTCCGGGTGGGTACAAGCACATCGGACGTGGACGGGCCGACCACCGTGAAGCCCTTCTTCTTGGGAGCCATGACGATGGAGTCGATGAACAAAACGGCGCACTGAACATCGGATGAGGTTCGCGCAACCAATCCCCCTACCTGGCGCGCCAAAGATGTCAGGGGATGCGAAAGGATCTCGAGGGTTCCTTTACAGTCCGACAGGGAGTTGGTATGCGCAAAGAGCAGATCAGACGAGCAACGTGAGGGATTTTTACTCAAGTTCAGGCTGCTGAGCAGCGTAAAACCCTACTCCTGCTTTGTGTATTATGGGTGTTCTTGCGTTCCAGCTACAGGAGCGCTATGTGGGGAAATATCACACAATTGCTAAATGTGTGAGCTGGAGGGTGTGAAAAAAATTCCTCTCCTGTAACGCCTTGGACCTCCTTCTATATGACAAAGGGATCCCAACAGTGGCATACAGTACGTACACGAGGTGTATAGTGCTATAGTGCTATCATAGCTAAAACTGCGGTGTAGGACAAACATATTTAATGCTCTATTAGGCGCCCCTGACCGTCTATGAGACAAGACAGGACCCCGTCCCATCGCCACCACTTAACCTCTTCTGTCGCCGACGACTTGACACGTACTCAGGTCGGACTACACCTGGCCTCTACGCTGGCTGGGTGGTGACGTCTTGTCCGGTGCACTTCTTGCCGGGGTTCCAGGGACCATCTCGACAAGACCTTGACGGGGGTCCGGCCGTTGGTCATCGGTCTCGAGCATCGGCTTGAATGTTTCCTTGACTTCCTTGTACCTGTGGCCCGCAGCCCCTTGGCAGGCCTTGCCACTGGCGTGGCTACAACTACCCGTGCACAAGTAAGGGGTACTAAAAGACCCAAACTTTAGTACATCGAGAAATGTAGGTGATCGTGATTTATTGTAGTTGACATTATCCCCAAGATAATTAAGTTGGGAGGTGCAACATTAAAGCCATATCTTCCTCTCTGTTTGACTAAGATTTCCTGTTCTGAAAATATGCTTTGAGTGTCAGCAATCATGGAAGACTAAATGATGATTCAACATGTGGAATTTTCTACAACAAAAGCCCCCCTCAGAATTGATGAATGATGATTCAACATGTGGAATTTTCTACAACAAAAGCTCCCCTAAGAATTGATCAATTGTAATTGCTTTGATGATTGGGAACATAGTTTCTTAGTATTCAAGAAAGTTTACTGCTTACACTTCTGAAATTGTGGATGAATTATTACTATGATATGAGAAGTTTTATGATAATTACTTGATGTCATAATAAAGATCATGATGCTGCTATGTCGATGGTTTATTTTATCGACACTCTCTCTAAACATGTGGTCATGATTATCGAGTTCGATATTCGCATGAGGACAAGCGAGGTCTAACCTTGGGAGAGGTGATACGTCCGTTTGCATCATCTTTTACTACTATTATTTATAATGTTTCAGGTCATTTTTCCAATTTATAATGCAATTATAATGCATTTTATATCCTATTATGCCAGATTTACATGAAGAGGGAAAGTGTCGACAGCTGGAATTCTGGACCTACAAAAGCTACATAAGAGTTGGATATTCTCCGGAGCACAAAATGACCTGAAAACTTATGGAGATTTGTTTTGGAATTAATAAAAAATACTGTAAGAAAAATCATTGGGAGGGGAACCACGAGTGGTCCAGAAGCTCAGGTGGCCCCCCTAGGGCATGCCATGTGAGCTTGTGGGCCCACCAATAGGCCTTCAGGGCCCCTCTTCTACTTTATGGTGCTATTTTCCCTGGAAAAAAATCAAGAGAAATTTTTAGGTACGAAGCTCCGCCGTCTCGAGGCGGAACATGGGAAGGAGCACTTTTGCTCTTTGATGGAGCGATGTAGCCGGGGATACTTCCCTCTGAGAGGGGGAATCGAAGCCTTCGTCATCATCAATGCTACCTTCATTGTGGGAGGACCGATATCCATCAACTTCTTCACGAGTGATACTTGTGATCTACGTTGGGATTTCTATGAAGAGGAATGGGCAGTGAAGCACAATATAGGTAAATATTTACCTCAATAGAGAACCAAGGTTTATAGAACCAATATGAGTAACAACCAACACCCGTCTTTAGCGGCTACACACAAAGAAACAAACACTTGCACCCAACGCGGGTAAGAGGGTTGTCAACCCCCTTGGACTCGTTATTTGCAAGCCTGTAAGCACTATGGTTTGTATATTAGATAATTATAAATTGCAAAATTAAATAAAAAGTATATAATAACAAAAAGGTATTGTAGCGTTTGTAAATATATAAGCGAATAGACCCGGGGGACATAGTTTTCCCTACTGGTATCTCTCATGAAAGTAAGCATATGGTGGGTAAACAAATTACTGTTTGGCAATTGACAACAAATCATATAGTTATGCAATATTTATTCACAGAAATGGTCATGTGTATATAGGCTTCACGTCCATAAACAAATAAGCCGACTCCTATTGGCACCTATTACTATTACTCCACCCATCGACTGCTATCTAGCATGCATCTAGAGTATTAAGTAAAATAGAGTAATGCTTGGAGAATGATGACATGATGTATACAAAGAGAATTCAAATAATATGAAGGACCCCCTTCATTTTATCCTTAGTGACAACAATACAAAGACGTATCTTGTCCCCTTCTATCACTGGGATAGAGAAACCCGTTAGATTAAACCTAGAACAACACACCCCTCTCACCGAAGAAAGATCAATCTACTTGGCCAAAGCAAATCATTAGATCGAATAGATTTATGAAGCTATAATGGTGATGCACATAAGAATCACAAAGATTTCAGGGAAAACTCAAATATTTATCATGAATAATCTGAACATACAACCATAATTCACCGGATCCCAACAAATGCACCGCACAAAAGAATTACATTGGATAGATCAAAGAGAAGATGTGATGATCATTGTATTGAAGATCAAGAGAGTGAGAGATATCCATATAGGTACTAACTATGGACCCGAAGGTATGTGGTGAACTACTCACACATCACCATGGGAGCAACAAGGATGATGTAGAGGCCCTCCGTGATCGATCCCCCTCCGATAGGGCATCGAAACAGGGCTCCGGATGGGCACACAGCAGAACAGAGACTTGCGATGAAGGAAACAGTGTTTCGGGAGGCTCTATAGGGTTTCCGGGATTAATGTGAATTTATAGTATGAAGAGGTATGCCAGGAGGCAGCCCTAGGGAGCACGAGACAACCAGACGTGCCCTACGCCCTGGTTGCGCCTGATTGTGTGGTGCTCCTCTTGTGTGACTTTTGGCCCCCTACCTAAGCTTCCAGGTCTTCTTTTGGTCCACAAAAAATCACCAAAAAGTTTCGTGGCAATTGGACTTGGTTTGGTACTATAGGCCTGAAAAGTGAAAAACACACAGAAAACAGGAACTAGCACTGGGCACTGGGTTAACAGGTTAATGCTCAGAAATAATATTAACTCATAAATAAACACCCAAAATGTATCCTAGAGTGATATAATATAGCATGGACCAATAAAAAATTATAGATACGTCAGAGACGTATCAGCATCCCCAAGTTTAATTCCTGCCCGTCCTCGAGTAGGTAAATGAGAAAAACAGAATTTTAAATGTGGCATGCTACCCAACATGTAATCTTTTGCAGGTTTGATCATTTAAAAACGATGAATTAATAAACATCAACATAGTAATACTTATAAACATAAGCAACATAATCATCAAGTTTCAAAGCATACGATCCATAAAGAATATTCACCCCTTTTCATTTCTATCAGATAAACATAGCATGGCTCCGTCCTCACCAAATAAATACAAACTTTAAGCACCACAATGTCAAGTCAATAAATCGGATCGTACTTTTCAACGCGCTTCAACTTTTTATTACTTGCGCAATATATTATCGTGAACCATGGATATAGCATAAAAGTGGAATAGAATATGGTGGTAGGTTTCAAAGGGGTGAAAGTGGAGAAGAAGGTCTTGCATCAACTAGGCACACCAACGGGCTATGGAGATGCCCATCAATATATATCAATGCAAGGAGTAGGGATTGCCATGCAACGGAAGCATTAGAGCTATAAGTGTATTAGAGCTCAACTGAAGCTAAGTGGGTGTGAGTCTAACTTTCTTGCTCATGAAGACCTCAGGCATTTTAGGAAGCCCTTCAAAGGAATATACATGCCAAGTTTTGTAGTAAAAAAATTCCACTAGCATATGGAAGTGTCAAAACAAGAAAATCTGTATAAGAAGAACATGGTGCCACTTTGAGGCACAAGTGTGGAATAAGAGGTATTAGCACTGTCCCTTCTTTCTTTTCTCTCATTTTTTATTTTTCCCTCTTTTCTCTTTTTCCCTTTTTCTTTTTCTTTTTTATTTTTATTTTACTTTCTTTTCGTCTGGAGTATCTTCCATACTTGTGGGGGAATCATTGACTCCATCATCATTTCCTCAATAAGACGGTGCCCTAAATAATGATGATCATCACACTTTTATTGACTTACAACTCGATATGAAAAGCTCATAGGAAGACATGACTCTATATGAATGCCTCTAGTAGTGTACTAGGATGTGCAATGATCAAGCATAACATGTATAAAAAAGGATGAGCGGTGGCTTTGCCACAAATACTATGACAGCTTATATGATCATGCAAAGCAACATGACAATGGAACTACAAGTCATATGATGTGACGGTGGAAGTTGCATGGCAATATATCTTAGAATGGCTATGGAAATGCCATTATAGGTAGGTATGGTGGCTTTTTTGAGTAAGATATAATGAGGCTTATGTGTAATATAGAGTATCATGTCACGAGGTTTGGATGCATCGACGAAAGTTGCACCGATCCTCGAGGTGAGAATGGGCAATGCATGGTACCGAGGAGGCTAGCAAATATGTGGAGGTGAGATGTGAGAGTGTGTATATCCACCGATTCACATTAGTTATAAAGAACTCACATGCTTATTTCAATATTTTATTAGCTCTCTTGAAGCACAACACTACTCGCATGCCCCTAGGGAGGAGGTTGGTAGGAGTTAACTATCGCGCGCCCCCGACTTAAACATCACTAGGATTTCAACAAGGAATTGGTATGCTCACACAGAATCACTATGCAATAAAAATATTTGGATTAAAAACAAGTTAATAACCTCTAATTTATGATACTCTTATTAACCAATGATCATTCACTCATGCCCTTTCACATGACCACATTAATATCATTAACCATGACTTCTCTTTTATGTGCTGCATGTGGTTTTGATTATGTACTCATTGGATACCTATTATTTTTGGACTAGTATTATAAGACATAAAAATTACCATCACTATTTATTAACTCTCGAAAAATATAAGTGAAGAACAAGAGTTCAATAATTTCTATTAAATCTAAACGCCACCGTGCTCTAAAAGATATAAGTGAAGTACTAGAGCAACTCCTAAGCTCAAAAGATATAAGTGAAGCACATGGAATATTCTAACCAATCATGGTCATAGTGTGTCTCACTCAAATAGGTATGTACAACAAACAATTATTGTTGTAAACTAAAAACAAAAGGCAAACTAAAGCAAATGAAACTCCAAGCAAAACTCATATCATGTGATGAATAAAAATATAGCCCCAAGTGACATACCGATGGATTGGGACGAAAGAGGGGATGCCTTCCGTGGCATCCCCAAGCTTAGATGATTGAGTATTCATAGAGTATTACCTTAGGGTTACTTTGTCATCCCCAATCTTTGGCTCTTGCTTCTCCTTATTCCTTTGTCCATTGCGATAACACCCAAAACTTGAAAACTTGAACACACAAAACTCAACAGAAACTTCGTGAGACCGGTTAGTATAATAAACATATCAAATACTTTAGGTACTATTATAAATTGATTATAATTTTATTATTGCATATTTTAACTTATTCTAACTTTTCCATGACTTATACCCCACAATATAATCCATAGCATCATCAAAACAAGCAAACTATGCAAGCCAAAACAGAATTTGTCTAAAACATAATAGTCTGTAATGATCTATAAAGAAAACATAATTATATAATTAAAAAAATTCTTAACCATTATCTAAACCTTAGTAATTTGTATATAATTACTGTGTAAAAAATTCAGATAAAAAAGACGTTCTTGTAAAATCATAGAAATTCTGTACTCAACACTAAAGTTTCTATTTTTGCACCATATCAATTCTACTTATCACGCAAGTTATACCATAGGCTTTACTTGGAACAAACACTAATTTAAACATAAAAACAAAATATTTAGAGTATAAATAACCATGTTATAAAGAAAATAGGAAGTAAAAAAGCAAAATTAAAGATAACTATTGGCTTGCCTTCCAACTAGCGCTATTGATGTATGCCGCTAGCTAGGCATAATGCATATGGTCAAGTGTTGTCATCTTTGACACGCAACCCATAAGTAGACCTCATGGTAGGTTCATAAGGTGGTTTGATTATATTTCTATGGAAGTGTTCCATACCTTTCTTTAATGGAAATTGGAACCTTATGTTTCCTTCTTTCATATAAATAATTGCACCTATAGTCTGTAAGAAAGGTCTTCCAAGTATTATTGGACAACTAGGATTGTATCCAGTATTAAGTACAATGAAATATACATGAACATAATTTCTGTTTGAAGTAATAATCCCATCATTTATTCTACCTAAAGGTTTCTTAATGCTAGAATCTGCAATATGCAAGTTGATGGAACAATCTTGAATATTAGTGAGACCAAGCACATCACATAAAGATTTATGTATAGTTGAAAAATAGCACCAAGGTCAGACAAGAAATTTCATCATATTATTTAAGCTTTATTTTAATAGCAGGTTCCCATTCATCATGATTTCCTAGGAATAGGAATTTCTAGCTCAAGTTTTTTATCATAAGCTTTTACCATCGCTTCTACTATGTGTTGAGTAAAAGCTTTATTTTGTTCATAAGAATTGGGTACGATAATAATGTATTGTAACAAGGAAATACATTATATTAAATAACAACTATCATAATTATAATCCCTGTGATCCAAGATAGTGGGCACATTGCTAGATAAAGTTTTGACCTCTCCGAACCCACTTTTTCCAGCTTTAGCGTTAGAATCATCACCCTCCAAGCAATTGGGATGCTCTCTAACTAGCATTGAATCATATACAAGTATTTTATCATTTATTTTCTATTAGTTAACAAATATTCAATAGGAGAAGTACCAAGCATTTTGAGATCATTATCATGATTCCATTAAAAACTGAGTGGAAGAGCCTTTTCTAGGAATTCCCGCTTAGCTTTGAACTTAGCGTTCCTATCCATACTTTCATTCACAGATATTTGGATAGATTTAATAGTATCATTGAAGTCATTCTTTTGTGGATTTTTTTATTTTTAAGATTTTTCAGATCAAGAGCAATCCTATCCATGTTTCTAGCCAAATCATCTATTTTATGCAACTTTTCCTCTACCATGGTATTGAAAACTTATTGAGAATTAATAAATTATTTAATGGTGCTTCCAAGATCAGAGGATAACTTATTATTATTTGTAGAAGTATTTCCATAAGAATTGCCATAAGAGTTGCCATAATTATTAGAGGAGTTGCCGGGATATGGTCTAGCGTTTTTTGAAATTGTTTCGCGAGAAGAAATTCTCATCAGTAGCATCATTATTTTTATCAATCAAGGTAGACAAGGGCATATCATTGGGATCAACATGAGAATTATTACTAGAAACCATATTCATAAGAGCATACACTTTTTCAGTCAAAGTAGCGATTTCCTTGTCAAAATTTTACCTTCTTACCAATTGGAGCTCTTTCAGTATGCCATTGAGAATATTTTGACATGATGTTGTCCAAAAGTTTGGTGGCATCTCCTAAGGTCACCTCCATGATGGTACTACCTACAGCAGAATGTAGAAGATTTCTAGACACAAAATTCATTCCATCATAGGAATTTTGGATAATCATCTACAACTTTAAACCATGAGTAGGGCAATTTCTAATCGTCAATTTCATCCTATCCCAAGCTTGTGCAAGATGTTCATGCCCATTATGTTTAAAATTCATTATTTGGTTTTGAAGGGAGATGATCTCAGCGGGAGGAAAATAATTGGCAATAAAAGCATCTTTACACTTATCCCATCTTCCAATACTATTACATGGTAAAGATTAAAACCAAACTTTAGCTTTATATCATAGTGAAAAAGGAAATAACTTTAATTTGACCACATCATTATCCATATCCTTTTTATTTTTCATATCACATAATTCAACAAAGTTATTAAGATGAGCAGCAAGATCCTCATTAGGACGTCTTGAGAATTGTTCTTTCATTACAAGATTTAGCAATGCAACATTAATATCACAAAACTCCGCACTCGTGGTGGGTGGTATAGGATTAGTAATAAAATCATTATTATTACTCTTCGAGAAGTCACACAACTTAGTAGTATCTTGAGACGTGGTGATCGAGCAAGTAAAGTAACAAGAAGACAAGTAATCTAGCAAGTAGACAAGCAAAGAAGTAAACTGTCAAGTAGCAAGATAAATATTTTTGTAGTTTTGTTTTTTATGAATCAAGCAAAATATAACAACAAATAAATATAAGAACAAGTGAATGATAATTTTTGTGAAGATACTTGATAGTAGGTTGATGATACTCCCTGGCAACGGCGCCAGAAATCCTTCATGATATATTGTGATCTGTGTTGGGTTTTCCATGAAGAGGAATGGGTGATGCAACACAATATAGGTAACTATTTCCCTTGGTAGAGAACCATGGTTTATCAAACCAGAGTAACAACCAACCCACGTCTTTAGCGGCTACACACAAAGAAACAAATACTTGCACCCAATGTGGGCAAGAGGGTTATCAATCCCCTTAGATTCGTTATTGGCAAGCTTATAAGTAGTGTGGTTGGTAGTAGATAATTATAAAGTCAAAAATAAGATAAAAAGTACATAAGAATAGCAAGGTATTGTAGCGTTTGTAAATATATAAGCAAATCTACTAGGGCCATAGTTTTCCCTAGTGGCATCTCTCATGAATGTAAGCATATGATGGCTAAACAAATTACTCTTGGGAAATTCACAGAAAAGCGGACAATCATGCAATATTTATTCACACCAATCATGTGTATGTAGGCATCACGTCAATAAGAAAATAGGCCGACTCCTGCCTGCACCTACTCCTATTACTCCAACCATCGACTGCTAGCCAACCTGCATCTAGAGTATTAAGTAAAATAGAGTAACACTTGGAGAATGATGACATGATGTAGACAAAGAGAATTCAATTAATATGAATTAACCCCATCGTTTTATCCTTAGTGGCAACAATAGAAGGACATATCTTGTCCCCTTCTATAACTAGGATATAGAAACCCATCAGATTGAACCCACTACAACACACCCCTCTCACTAAAGAAAGATCAATCTACTTGGCCAAAGCAAATAAATAAATTGAAGATATTTATGAAGCTATAATGATGATGTACATACGAATCAAAAATATTTCATGGAAGACTCAAATATTTATGATGAATAATCTTAACATAAACCCACAATTTATCGGATCCTAACAAACGCACCACACAAAAGAATTACATCAGATAGGTCAAAGCGAAGGTGCGATGATAATTGTATTGAAGATCAAGAGAGAGAGAGAGAGAGCATTCCAGGTACTAACTATGGACCCGTAGGTCCATGGTGAACTACTGACACATCACCATGCGAGCAACAAGGATGATGTAGAGGCACTCCGTGATCGACCCACCCCATCGACAGGGCCCCGGAATAGTGCTCCAGATGGGCACACGGAGGAACAAAGACTTACGGCGGCGGCAAAATAGTTTTGGGAGGCTATCTAGGGTTTTTGGGATTAACGTGAATTCATAGGATGAAGAGGTATGCCAGGAGGCAGCCAAGGGGAGCATCAGGCAACCAGGCACATCCTACCCCCACTAGTCATGGCTAGCTGCGTGCTGCTCCTCTTGGGCGGCTTCTAGAATCTCCCTGAAGCTTCCAGGTCTTATTTTGGTCCAAAAAAGTCACCAAAAATTTTCATGGCAATTGGACTTCGTTTGTTACTGTAAACCTGAAAAGCCAAAAACACACAAAAAACAACAACTCACACTGGTCACTAGGTTAATAGGTTAATGCTCAAAAATAGTATTAATTGGTAAATAAACACCCAAAAAGTATCCTAGAATGATAATATAATAGCATGGAACAATTCAAAAGTATATATACATTGGATACATATCAACCAACAGCATCTTATCTCAAACCCTATTTCCTCTCTTACATTCAATCTGTGTCCCAAAACCTCAGATTAGTACGTGTGGGTTGCTAGTAGTGCTGATTACATCTTGTAATTTATGCTAGTTGGTTTATTTCCTCGAAGATTATATGTTCAACTCCTTAAGAATATTCAATACATCTCTGATCTTGAACATGAATACAATTTGTGAGTAGTTACTTTTGTTCTTGAGGACACAAGAGAAGTCTTCTTATAAACTGTCATATGAAGTTCGTATTCGTTTAATATTTTGATGACATGTATGTTGTGTTTCCTGTAGTGGTGTCGTGTGAACGCCGACTACTAATAGCCTTCAAGTGCACATAGTTTACTTGTAGCCTTTTCAAAGTAAGCGTATCGATCCCACATGGAGGACATGAATCAAGCTTTGGTCCTTTGCAAGGTGCAAACAATGTGCTTGTAAACTGTAAGTGATCGAAAATAGTAATAATAATAATGATAAAGTTCCAAGTATAAAGGTGGATAGATCAACTGAAGTAAATAACTGGCAATGTAAATAAGACTTGGAACAAATGGTTTAAAATGTTCTCGGGGGTCCAGAATCCCCTCTAGTGTGCATCTATAGCGGTGCCTAAACTCAATGCTACTTTGGATTCCTAAGCCACTTTACATGTTTCTCTTTGTGGGCAGAGCCGGTATAGATACGTGCATACTCATGGTATCTCCATATCCCATATGCCACAACTGTTCTTCTCCACTCCAGTTACCAACCAATGATTAAGGGGAAAGATGTCTCCGTGGATGCAGCCAAAGTGGTCTCCATTTTGCCCCTGTTGCAACTATACACTATGAAGGGACAAGGGGCTTGTCAAGTCACCCAACTCCACAGCGACATAGTTAGCCAACTGTAATAACCTTCCATCCTAGCCTTGGTTGGATGGTCGACTTCATCCAAGGTCAAGAATATTATCAACATAAACTTGCAAAGAGGATATCAAATCCTAATATCAAACAATCTGTTACACACTAGGATTCATCCATTCCCCAAGAATAGAGGGGATTACTCACTCATGAAGGCAGTAAACATCATTTCACCAATGATGTGGAACATCAACGGATCAAACATTTAATACACAAGTTATTCCTCTAGGGTTCTTGAGATTACAATGGGGAAAATGAGATGGTGGTGATGAGATGATGATGGAGATGATGATGTTCAAGCCCTCTTAGTGGAGATCATGGAGGCAACCCCTCCCTTGGTTGGCTCCTCCCTCCGAATCGCTCTAGCGGCTAGGGTTCCTGCTTCTGGCGAGTTTCTGGTGTCTATGGGCGTCTGATCTACCTTGACAAGGTGAAAATAGTTGATGAGGCGGCAATAATGTCACTCCATACGACTGCTCATACGAGCGTGCATGGTCATATGGAATGTCGTCTTTTGCTCGCGGTTACACAGATGTTTGCCGATTGGTGCGCGGTTATGTTGTTCATGAAGTTTGTGACCCGTCGTGGCACTCGGAATGACAAGCATAGATGTTTGTGCCAAGAGGGAACGTTCCTGTGACCCGACGAGGACGTCGATTCTTCTGAGTGGTGGTGTATGTGATAGCCTGGCTTATTAGGGATGATAGACTACTCATATCAATAAGGAATCCCTTCTTTTCCAGGAACCCATTCGAACAGAGCTCCTAGGTTAAGTGTGCTTGGCTTGGAGTAGTTATAGGATGGGTGACTGATCGGGAAGTTAGTCCCGGGTGCGCATGAGTGAGGACAAAGTGCGCAGAAAAGACTAGTATTGATTTGTGAGGCCAGTCTAGATCCTGTTAGGAGTAACGACTACCGACGGGTGTGTCCGGGGCATTGCAATGCTTCACATTATTATCCAATGACGTGTTGCCATCCTATGGTGTGTGAGTAGATTTCTATTATCCTATGCATTGATTGATTATCTTCATTGGTTTGAGTTGCATGTTTTATTTTGGTGTTGTCCTATGGTGCCTTCCATGCCGCGCACACATGGGGAATTCCCGCTATAGGGTGTTGCAATACGTTCATGATTCGCTTATAGTGGGTAGCGAGAGTGACAGAAGCTTATACCCGATTAAGGGTGTTGTTGCGTCTGGGAGTAAAGGAGACTTGTTACCTAATCGTACGATTGGGTTTACCTTAATGATTTCTAGTAGTTACAGATGCTTACTAGAGGTCCAATAATAAGTTCAGATGATTCAAGTACGAAAAGTATGTTAGCTCATGCCTCTCCCTCATATAAAATTGCAATAATGATTACCTATCTTGTCTTCTTATTAATTGCCTAGGACAATCTCATAAATCCACTACTGGAATCATACAATTTACCGCCTGCCAGCTCTTTGCCGTGTGCTAGCCGACGGCAAAGACTGTCTTTGCCATCAGCTAGCATAAAGCAGACAACAAAGAGCTAGCAAACGGCAAAGAGGGGCTTTGCCATCAGCCAGCTCTTTGCCATCTGCTAGCGGACGACAAAGATTCTTTGCCGTCAGCGAGCGGACAGCAAAGAGGTGGGTGGGGTCCAGTTGACGCCACTACTGTAATGGCCCACCCCCCCACCTCTTTGTTGTCTGCCAGCGGACGGCAAAGAGATGGATACCTAACCCGCTAACGACGCACCCCCACGCCTCTCATCTCTCTCCCCCGACCCATCTCCCCAGCCCCCACCCCCACCGCACCCCCACGCCGGCCGCCGCCCCACCCCCGTGCTCCCGGCCGTCGTCGCGCCCCCGTCGTGCCCCCATCGCCCGCCCCCGTCGTGCCCCCGCCGCCGGCCGCTGCCCGCGCCCCCACCGCCCCCACCCCCACAGCCCGTGCCCACCACCGGCCCCTATCGCGCCCCCACAGCCCCCACCCCTGCCGCCCGCGCCCATTGCCGGCCCCCGTCATGCCCCACCGCCCCCACCGCCGGCCGGACGCCTCCCCGCCCGTCCCGCCTTCTCCTTGTCCCCTCCTGACCCTCTCGCCGCCCGTCCCGGCCAAATCCTCCCTTCACCTCGCCGCCACCCTCGTTGTCAGCTGAGAGAAGCGCCTCCCTGGACTCGGCAGAAGCTCTCCACTCCCCGACCGGCGACCGATGACCACCTTCCCCGACGGCAGCACCAGCCATCTCCGCCTTCGCCGCCCAGCAGCAGCTCCCGCAGCCTTTGCCCCCGACAACCAGAAAGAAGCAAAGGTGAGGATGGAAACAGCAAATCTCCACCTAACCCCTTTCAATTCTCGGCGTCACGCGATTATTTTGTGTGCGCATCTCCATCATGATGCAGTTTTTATACCCTGATGTGTATCTCCATCATGACTTGAGCCGGTAGAATTTCGCAGAGTAGCATTTGGGGCTGTTACAGGGAGAAAAATAGTCTGTGTGGAGCAGTGGAGGAAACTGCGTGCATTTGTTTGTGATATGAGTCCAAAGGTTTTATATGTATACATCATGCTTGTTCATGAGCTAGACTGCATTAGCGTAAGAAGCGTCGACTATTTTCACCGCCCCCACCCCCGCTGCCCGCGCTCGCCCCCACCCCCGCCGCCCGCCCCCACCGCCCATTAGTTAGTTGTAGTAAATTAGTTTAGTTAGTAATTTAGTTAGTTAGTTGTAGCTAATAGTTTAGTTTAGTTAGTAATTTAGTAATGTAGTTAGGTTAATTAGTTGTAGTTAGTTAGAAGAAGAGAGAAGAAGAGGAGGAGGAGAAGGAGATGAAGAAGAAGAAGAGGAAGGAGAAGAAGAAAAAGAAGAAGAAAAGGAGGAGGAGGAGTAGGAGGAGAAGAAAAGAAGAAAAGAAGAAGGAAAATAATAATAAGAAGAAGAGGAGGAGGGGTGCATCGGCGCTGACGTAACCGGGTCGAGGATTGCCGACACGACACCACCGACACCCCGCCCCCCTACACGACACCCTAATACCACGACATGGCACCCCGAACCCCGACACGACACCCCCCACACCCCGAGCCCGACACGACACCCCGACACCCTGACCCCGACATGGCATCCCCGACACCCCGACCCCGACACGGCATCCCCGACACCCCGACCCCGACACGACATGCCCGACACCCCGACCTCGACATGGCACCCCTGACACCCCGACCCCGACACGACACCCCCTACACCCCCACCCCGTCACGACACCCCGACACCCCGACACGGCACTCCCGACCACGACACAGCACCCTGACCCCGACACGACACCCCCGACACCCTGACCCCGACACGACACCCCGACCCCGACAGCCCGACACGACACCCCGACACACCGAGATGGTGATGAAATTTCTTTGATTTGATTCATAGGCGTAGCGCTAAAATTTCATTGATTTGATTCGTAGGCGTAGCGCTAAAATTTCTCTTGTCTAACTTAGGTGCCCCCGAGATGGTGTGCGGATAGGATGGCCTGTTGGGAGGCATTGGTGGATGAGTGGTGCTCTCCCGAATGGCTAGCCGAACACAACAAGGCCAAGGAGAAGCGTGCCCAAATGAGAGGTGTGCCATACCATCAAGGGAGCTCCAACCTGTTTGAGTACGGGGATAACTAGGTATGTGGTTTGCTTCATGATTCATGCAATTTCATTCTACATGCTAGCTTGAGCCCTTAACTAATATTTTGTTCACCTCTTTTAGGCGCGAGAAAACAAGAAGAAGGTGCCACCTCTGTTCGACCTCTATGACATGGCCCATACTGCCTCGTACAAGAAGGCCAAGGCATTCTCTAAGGATGACCTCGATCATCCAGAGAACTTCAGCAACATCTCCTCACACAACAAGCTCATGAGGTACAGATATGAGGGGAAGGCAAGGAAAGGGGAGGACTTCAACCCGAGCAAGAATCCTTTTGATCCAGAGCTCGTGATGATATCTGGTGGTGGGAGGCCCCATGGCTTGATAGCCATTGGGGATGGACTGATACGTTGTCCTAGAACTCTCCCAGAGATCAAGAAGCGCCAGACGTGCTCTGATCCTAAGAAAAGGCCTCGTCCACTACCAATGGAGCTCGCCATTGAGGCTAGGGCCTAGGAGCTTCTATTGGAGGCAAACGGGCAGGCGACACAGAGGGAGAGGGACATGGAGGAGAGGACGGCTAGGCTGTTGGAGGAGGAGAGCAACCGGAACGACACGTCTCACCGGGCCCTATGCAAGCTCCTCGTGGTAAGTTTCTCCTGCATATTAGCCAAATAATGCACGTAATGTTCGTTTCATCACTAACTAATATGAATGACTCGTGAAAACAAAATGTGCAGACCGTGTGCCAGAAGAATGGTCAGACCCCTCCGTCGATGCCCCATATTGCTATAGCACCCACGGTGAGTTTAATTTAAATGGTCATTAGTTACTAGTATTCACATTTGAGTTGCATCATGCTAAGGAGACATTTCAAATGATCTTTGGTGTAGCGTGCCTCTCGACAATCATCGACCGATCCTTCTGCGTCTGTCGTAACCCCGACCGGTCCTTCTACGTCTCACCCTGGCCCAAACCCTACCGGTCCTTCACCTCCGTGTTGATGGTAAGTTTTCCCAAGTGTTTGCATACTTAGCTTAAGAAATGACCTACTTAGCTCCAAAATGACCTATACTTAGCTTATTTTCCTCAAAAATGACTTGATATGCTTAGTTAGCTAGAAAATGGTATATTCTACCTAGGATAGCTATAAAATGATCTATACTTAGCATTTTTTTCTCCAAAATGACTTGATATGCTTAGTTAGCTACAAAATGGCATTACTACCTAGTATAGCTCAATAATGATCTATAGCTAGCTTAGCTAGTTCATTTATGACATAATTAGCTCACTTTGGTACAAAATGGCATAACTACCTAGAATAGCTCGATAATGATCTATAATTAGCTTAGCTAGTTCATTTACGACATAATATGCTCACTTAGGTAAAAAATGGCATAATAACCTTGGTTTAGCTCCAAAATGACCTATACTTAGCTTAGTTTCCTCAAAAATACATAATAACCTTACTTACCTCCAAAATGATATATTCTACCTAGGATAGCTATAAAATGACCTATACTTAGCATTTTTTCCTCCAAAATGACTTGATATGCTTAGTTAGCTACAAAATGGCATTACAACCTTGGAGAAGAGGAGAGGAGAGGATAAAAAGAAAGAGAAGATAAATTCTTCTTCTTTTTCTTTTTCTTCTTCTTTTTCTTCTTTTTCTTCTAGCTAGTCTTCTTCTTCTAACTATTATCTTTCCTTCTTTGCAGATTTGCTATAGATGAGGAAGAGTGCATTGCTCGACTGTACTCTTCTACTTCTGCTTCCTTTATGTTTGTGGAAACTTGTTTTAGATATGTATGTATGGATATGTTATTGGAAACCATTGTGTGTTGTTGGAAACTTGTATATATGTTGGAACTTATTGTTGGTATATGATTGTTTCAACTTATTGTTGGTTTGCTTGTATTGTTGGATATATATGTGATATTGTTGGATATATATGTTTCAAATTGAATGATTATTAGAAAAAAATAGGGGCTATATAGCCACTTTGCCATCCGCTGGCAGACAGCAAAGTGGCCACATGGCAGCTACCTGTGTAACCTGGGGCTGGCCTAGGTGGGTTCTTTGCCATCAGCTGGCAGATGACAAAGAACCTTAGGTCTTTGCCATCTTCCAGTAGATGGAAAAGAACCAACCTAGGCTGGGAAAAAAGGTGCTTTGCCGTCCGCTGGCAGACGACAAAGACCTAAGTTGATGGCAAAGCACGCCGTTAAGCCCCTAACGGAGTTAAGTTGCCACGTGTGTCGTCCAGGCCCATTGCCGTCCGCTGGTGGACGACAAAGATTCAAAGGTCTTTGCTGTCCGCCAGCAGACGGCAAAGCTCCCTTTACCGAGCTTATTCAGCTGGACGGTCGGTCGTCTGCTGACGGACGGCAAAGTCGTTGCCGTCCGGGATGCATGCCTTTGCTGTCCGGGATGGCTGACGACAAAGTGCCTGATTCCTGTAGTGATCCTACCACCACTCTTCCACACTCGCTAAACCAACTTTATTGTTCTTTTATTAAAACAACACCTGATTTTTATCTCCATGCACTTTATTATCATGCAAAACTATCTTACACTAGTGTAATCACGTCTTATACAAACAATTTTTATCCCCTTTCCGCGACGTAGTTTTAAACTAACACCTTGCCTATGTGGGCAATAGGTGGGTTCTATCCCAAGCTATGTACATAAATCGTCAGTTATGCCTCTATCTGGTCACACACGCAAGACAAACACACACTTGTTATGTGAAAGCGTTTGTGATAGGGTGGCCTAACGCACACAGTTGTCGACCAAAAGTCGTTTGTGACTGTTCGGCGATCCAACACGCTAACTTTTTAGAAACCGTGTGGGTTTGTTTAGGTCATCGCCATGGTGTCGTTTTAGAAACTGTCTGCAATAGTAACCCAAATAATTATACTCTATTATTTATAATCCTAGTAATCAAATTAACATTTCATCTCAAGCACACAATATATTTCTTATTAGTATTACAACAACTAGAATTTCATATTTGAATTACATCAAGGTATAACATCATATAGGCATATACTACTTAGATACCCACTTGGACAATAAGAAAAATTTAAAATGCAACATCTAAAGCCTTTGGAAAGTATCACCATAGACGGTAAATAGATAGATGTGTCTCATCTAGACAACGGTTGAAGTGGAAGGCAAATATTCAGCCTTCAATGATGTAGATTCTCGCAACTTTAGGCCAGTGCCTATGGATGATTCCCCGCCCATCCTTCGTCCTATTGAGGAAGAATTCAAGATTATAACATTGGTGTTGTATGAATATCTTCCTCGCCTCTTGACCATATAGGTGGTTTGAGATGTAATCATCGATGAACTGCCTTGAAAAGGACTAAAAACAAACATATGCTTAAATACATTTTCAAAAATTTGAAATGGCACAAAGGGAAAAGGACAAGGTGAAAGAGATGGTACCATCCTATAGTTGATTGATTTCTTCTTAATTTTGCAGACAAACATCTTGTTGTTTTTCGTATCTAGTTTCTTTATCTTAACAATCTTTGTGAGTTTCTTGATTTGACTGATATACAAGGACACCTCATTTCCTCACATGCAAAAGGGTCAAACAGTGGGTCTTAAACTCTTACGGCAAGATCTACATGTGCAAGAACAAACTATTAGAATGGTTCCCACAATTGCACAATAATGTGCTATTACCCAAAGGACCATGGATGTGAAAACCTTGATGGTAAACTTCAGTGTCTCCCATTGTTTCCCCGTGCAAAATATTTAAGATAGATATTGATCAAATTATAAGTGATATTTGGCATACTATTAGTAAAATATGTTAATTAGAAATAAAAACATTGCAAATCGAACAGATTAATTTGAACCACATGGAAAAGCTAGTTGTATAAACCAAGTGTGCTGAGAACTAGGAAATATGGCAATTCTATATGTTTCACATGTATTTAGTACATCCAAATTCGGTTTATTTCTCACATGCATAACAATACAAAATTGTACCAACAACAATCGAAAATCGCATCGCAAAATTGAACTAAACAGTTAAATGACGAGTAAAACAAATGAACAAAAATGTTAACTAAGCACCACATTGCACAATAGAATATACTAGATGGTCAGATTGCAAGTAATATTACATTGGAATTTCACTGGAATTTCTAGATGAATGGCAGGAGCAACGCATGCAACATGTAAACCAAACATGCTTAACCGGCATTGCTAGCTGAACATATATAGGTCCTTAGTGGTAAAGCTAAAAAAACTGGCTATTCCTCCTCGGAGATATCAATGACGATGTGATCCTTCAACTTGCAAGAGAGTGAGGCCTCCACATCGAGGGTGCACCTCTCGTAGTTGTGAGTGGCCTGATCCCGCCCCGGGTCCAACATGCCGTCTCTGGAGCTGAGATAAGCACGAGGACATAAGAAAACACCTTGTAGTCTTCGTCAAACGCACCTATGGTGCCCTCAAGAAAACATCACGAGCTGTCGTTTATAGCAGCCAACCGCTTGGCAGCGTTCGCTTGCAAGGCTTCAATGGTGGCCTTGGCGGCAAGGTGCTCCTCCAAGATCTGGGGGGCGGCATGCATGGCAGCCATCACTGCTTCATCCGCGCGTGCAACCATGAATTGCTTCTCCGCTTCCAAATGATCCTTGAGATCCTGGCTATAATGCATTCACCAGGGCTTTCGACAACAATTATTTGGAGTATGGGGCGGTGAATTGGGTGGAAGGTGTCATGTCAACGGTAGAGCCTGATATGTCTCCATCGTATCTACTTTTCCTAACGCTTTTTTTCTTGTTTTGGACTCTAATTTGCATGATTTTAATGAAACTAACCCGGACTGACGCTGTTTTCATTAGAACTACCATGATGTTGTTTTTGTGCAGAAATAAAGTTCTCAAAATGGAACAAAACTTTTTGGAGAATTATTTTAGAACATTTGAGGAATATTGGAGCCAAAAACAACCAGAGAAGGGGCCAAGGTGGGCAACACCCACCAGGGCCCTCCAGCACCTTTTGGCGTGCCCTGGTGGGACATGCTCACGTTTTGGGTGCCCTGACCCTAATTCTAGCGCTATAAAATCCTAGTTTTCCAGAAAAAAATTCAAGGAAACAGTTTTATCACGTTTCACGATGCGGAGCCGCCGCCACCTCCTGTTCTTCATCGGGAGGCCAGATCTGGAACCCGTTTGGGGCTCTGGAGAGGGGAATCTTTGGTCATCGACATCATCAACCCTCCTTCATTGCCAATTCCATGATGCTCCCAACCAGGAGTGAGTAATTCCTTCGTAGGCTTGCTGGTCGGTGAGGAGTTGGATGAGATTCATCATGTAATCGAGTTAGTTTTGTTAGGGCTTGATCCCTAGTATCCACTATGTTCTAAGATTGATGTTGCCATGACTTTGCCATGCTTAA
Organism: Hordeum marinum; assembly: GCA_022496015.1. Lineage (NCBI taxonomy): Eukaryota > Viridiplantae > Streptophyta > Magnoliopsida > Poales > Poaceae > Hordeum > Hordeum marinum. The sequence continues at coordinate 202,443,773 of CM039676.1, forward strand.
TGCTTTTCACTAGGGCTCGAGTGCCATGATTTTAGATCTGGACCGCTTATGTTATCATCATTATATCTATGTTCTTGACCCGATCTTTCCTAGTCATAGGCACCTATTATGTGTTATGATCCGTAAACCCTAGGGTCACAGAAATCGGGATACTTTCTGGTAATGACCGTAATTTGAGGAGTTCATGTATTCATTACATGTTAATGCTTTGTTTTGGTTCTCTATTAAATGGAGGCCTTAATATACCTGAGTTTCCTTATGGACCCCGCTGCCATGGGAGGGTAGGACAAAAATGTCATGCAAGTTCTTTTCCATAAGCATGTATGACTATTTATGGAATACATGCCTACATTACATTTATGAATTGAATCTAGTTCTGTGTCACCCTAGGTTATGACTATTATATGATGAATATCATTCAACAAATACACCGATCTGGTGCCTATGAGTTTTCCACTTATTATTCTTGCTAAGTTACTACTACTTCTGTTACTATTGCACTTGCTACAAAACTATTTCTGCTACTAGCCTTTTTACTGTAAATAAATATAAATATTTACATGGCTTGGTGGAAAATCCCTAGAAGGAAGATGTAGAACAATCATAGTCTAAAGAGTGTTTACAAAGGAAGTGATATGACCACTGAGATTAGGAGACACTCAAAATCTAAGCCAAGTAAGATCAGCCTTAGTTCTCTCAAGCCAAGCTCTATATGTGGGACTAATCTGATTGAAGATGAAGTTATATCTTTCCTTCCAAATATTCCAGACGGTGATGGTGAAGATTTCAAAGAAGAGCCTGCCATAATAAATTTCTTTTGCTCTAATTGTGGCCCCAATCCTTGAGATGCTAGAGTTATATGAGATACCAATCTTAGACAAGCAAGTTTGGATGAAAGTGCAATTAAAAATCAAGTGGTCAATGGTCTCTTCCTCTTGGGCTGAGCATAGTGTGCGTGATTCAATATCTCCAATATGAAAGTGTCTCCTTTTCAGCATGTTCCTTGTGTTCAGTCTATCTGCTAAGAGAAACCACATGAACACTTTCAGTTTCATTTGGAGTTTTGATTTCCATATCCATTTGAACGGCTCCAGACAAATGATTTGTCTATGACAATAATTGTAGAACTTTTTGGCCGAATAAATAGGACCCCATGGGTATGACCACAGATCAACATTTTCTGATTCCAAAACATATGGCGGTTTTAGACTATCGATAGTGTGCAACTAACTAAGGGCCTTGGGTGATAGTGGAATAACGAATAGCAGGCTCAAATCATTAATCTCATAATACGAATGATCTGAAATATCTTCGGTCTTGGTACATGAATATAGTCAGGCGTAGTTTTCAGAGATGTCTTGGTATATGAAATATCTTCGATCTTGGTATATGAATATAGACATGCGTACGAATGAACTGAAATATCTTTGGTCTTTGGTCTTGGTATATGAACCGCACTTAGGAAGAGCATGAGGGACAGTGCCAATATAGTATGATTCCCATAATAAATTAACCCATTGGAGGTCTGCGTGATTACAAAATTTGTTCAAGAACTTCTGGAGGAGAGCTTGATTGTGAACTTTGATGTTGATTACTCTAAGACCTCCCTTTTCTTTGGGGCAACACACTCTTCTCCAAGCGACCAAAGAGTTACATGACTCAACATGTTTAGAATTTTTTTGCCATAAACACCTTCTTCGTATCTTGTCAAAAGTGTCAAGAAATTTGACTGGCGGCTCCAAAGTGCAAGACGCAAATGTGATCGTGGAGGATACCAACGAGTTAATCAGTGTGATTTTCTGACCATGAAACGTAAGAGCCATGGAACTAGAGACGCGATGCTCCACTCGATCAATTAAGGGTATCACTTCATTCATGGCGGGTTTAGTAGTAACGAGTGGTACTCCAAGATAAGTAAACGAAAGAGAGACTACCGTACAACCAAAGACATGAGCTAGATCTGAAGCTTTCTCATCAGATATATTGATAGGAATTACATTTGACTTTTGGAAGTTGATATGTAGCCCGGTTAAAATAGAAAAATCATTCAAAACTCTTTTAAGGTTTGCAAGTTGGATCGGGCAAGCTGGCATAATTAAGATAGTGTCATCCGCGTATTGCACAATAGGGTACGGACTAGACCGAGTGATTGGAAGCTGGAATCTACCTTCAATGTACTCATTATTCAAAAGCTAGAATTCAAAGTTGAAGAATATGTTCTTTTGTACAATTCTTGTTTTAGATATTTTGTAGGAAAACTTCTCTCCAAATGGGAAGGACCCTATGTTGTCGAAGAAGTTTATTGCTCTGGAGCTATTAAGATTAATAATGCCGAAGGTACCAACCCGAAGGTGGTCAATGGACAAAGAATTAAACAATATATCTTAGGTACACCTATTAATGTTTAAAGCAATGTTATATAAACCATGACACCGTAGGAACACATAACAGAAACCTTCTGGAACACTCTAGAATCGTGAAAATTAAGAGGTACGTGATACGGTATGTAAATGGAGTCCGAAAAATCCGCAAAAATATTTTTTATCAGTTTTGGAATATTTCAGAATTTAGGAAATAAATAATGAATTAGAAGCCAACCAAGGTGAGCACGGTCCACCATGGCATAGTTGGCATCCCTGGCGCACCCTAGTGGAGCGTGCCCACCTCGGGTACCTTCTCGACTCCGTACTCCTTTCGTTTGCTTGATTTCCAAAAAAAAATATTCTCTATATATACCCCCAAATGTTTTGACCACGACATCGCGAGATTTTTCACTATTCTTGTTTCGTGTTGTTTTCCTGTCAGATCTGAAATTATGTCGTCCCAAGATTTGGAAGGAGAGAGCTATGTGTCCAATAATGTTGCTGATCCAAAGATCTTTAAGGAAATTTACCCCTATTTGTGGACTTCGGAGGAATATGGAGACACCGATCTGGAGGAAATAGAGGACATTGGCTTAGATGAAGATGGACCTCCAATACCTCAACTTGGACACATGCACTTGGAGTTCGAGAAGTCAAGCCTTCTTAATGGTAGGAGTAAACCCAATACTCCTTTTATTCCTTCTTGTTTTTTGCAGGAGAGCAAGGCAACTCTATGCAAGAGGATATTGAAACTTGAGCAAGAGAATGATGATTTAAGGGAAGACAACTTCATCCTGAAGCATAAGTTGGAGTAGAAGAATAACGCTTCATCATCACCACCTTGACCGTCTTCACAACCAAAGGTGATTTGAGTACATGGGTATGGGAACTGCCCTTGGCTTTAGATAAGCTTGGGGGAGGGGCCCTGGTATCGTATCACAATCACTACCTTTGCTTTTTTATTTTGATCCTTAGCCTTTTCATGCTTTAGTTGAATAAAATTTTAGTATGATTTATTTTCGAGTGCTAGTTTCGTGATCCATCTATATATGTAACCGAGTGAGTGTTATATAGTAAAGTTTAGTTTGACCTTTTGCCCCTTTACTTTCTTGTTGCAATCGATATAAAAGAAAATAAATGATAAAAGATCATATGATAATCTTATGGTGAGTAATGACATCACAATAAATAAAAGTATAAGTGGTAAATTTTATTAGATATTGGCAAACATAGCATTAGTCAATGAAGCAATTCATGAAAGAATAAATTTGGGAAGAGAAGATTCACATGCAAATATACTATCCCGGACATCTTTTATGATTGTGAGCCCCCATTAATTATATGCCAATTTTTTTTACGTTGGATAAGGAAGACAATGTAATGATTTATGCTTGTCCATATTCAGATAGAAGTTATATTGTCATAGATCCTTCAACATGTGGTGCTTGCCCAATATCTTTGCTAGCCAAAAAATCCGCATTAAGTAGAGATACTACTTGTGCATAGAAAAACCAAAAAAACAAACTCATGTTTGAGAGTCCATCATACCTATCTATGGATTGAATAATATCCTTCGAGTAAGTTGTTATCGGTGCATCAATGCAATAAAAATTGCTTCTAAAAGTGTTGGATCAATTAGTGTAGGACAAAATTGAGCATTGCACGAACTTGTGATGGCAAAGTAATAAACGTGACATACTACATAATAAATGTTGCTATCACAAGGGGCAATGCAATGTGACATTCTTTTGCTCTAAGGGATTTGGCATGCAAACTAAAAGGTGCATGGCAACCTCTTCTTCCCTCTACGAAGGGCCTATCTTTTACCTTATGTATTTACTTTTATGCAAGAGTCAAAGTATTCTTCTCTATTCCTTTTTTTTCTCTTTTGCAAGCATCATGTGGTGAGGAAATATCTAGGCACATATATCTAGTTGGATATGAGTGGGCATGAGTTATTATTGTTGACATCACCCTTGAGGTGAATACATTGGGAGGAAAACTATAAGCCCCTATATTTCTATGTGTTCGGTTGAAACTTTTTGTCCATAGGCATGTTGTGAGTGCTAGCAATCATAGAATACTAAATGATGGTTGAACATGTGGACTTTCCAAAAGGCTCCTCCATGTGACCCTTCCTGAAAATATGATGAATTGTAGTTGCAAATTTGACTAAGAACATAGTTTGTTGGTTCCCAATATGGTTAATACTTTATACTTCCACGTGGTGATGAATTGTTACTTGCTCATAAGAAGCTATATGATGTTGTTTTATGTTAATTTTCATTGATGTTATAATAATAAGCATGATGCTAGTATGTTCGTATTTTGTTTTTATCGATACCTCTCTCTCAAACCATGTGGACATGTTCTTCGATATCAGCTTTTGCTTGAGGACAAGCGAGCTCTAAGCATGGGGGAGTTGATACGTCCATTTTGCATCATGTTTTCCTACTGTTATTTACGATGTTTTTATGCATAATAATGCTTTGGGGATTAATACTAATGCCTTTTCTCTCACAATTCGCAAGGTTTACACCAAGAGGGAGAGTGCCGGCAACTAGAATCGAGTACTTGAAAAAAGCATCTTAGAGATACCTATTCTACACATCCCCAATGAAGCTGAGAATTGACAGAGATTCTTTATATAAGAAATAAGAAATAATGGAGCTGAAAACTACCGGAAGGGGGGTCAACAGGTGGCCACCCTCCACCAGGGCACGTCGGACCCCCTAACCGCGCCCTGGTGGAGCGTGCCCATCTTGGCACACCTCCAGAGCCCATCTTCTGGTACAAATTCCCAAAAAACATAAAAAAATAGGAGGAGGACTTTCTGGACGAAGCGTCGCCGGCTCGAGCCGAAACTTGGGCAGGAGCACTTTGGCCCTCCGGCGGAGTGATTCTACAAAGGGAACATCTCTCCCGGAGGGGGAAATCAAAGCCATCGTCATCACCAACAACCCTCTCATATTGGGGAGGCCATTCTTCATCAAAATCTACAACATCATCATCTCCTCTCAAACCCTAGTTCATCTCCTGTGGTCAATCTTTGTACCGGAACCTCAGATTGGTACATATGGGTGAGTAGTAGTGTTGATTACCTTGTGTAGTTGATTGCCATATGGTTTATTTAGTGGAAGATTATATGCTCAAATCGATTATGCTATTCAATACACCTCTGATCTTGATCATGCATATTATTTGTGATTAGTTACCTTTGTTCTTGAGGTCACGGGATAAATGATCTTGTGAGCACTACTAGAATCAGATCATTTGCCATTCGCCCGGTCTTTGTCGTCTGCTCGCAAATGGCTAACAGATGACAAAGGTGAGGCACACGACAAAGGTTCTATTTTCCATCAGCCTACCCTTTGCCATCTGCTAGCCGATGACAAAGATGGGGCAAGCAGATGACAACGTTCTCGAGCGGGCCCCACTGCACCGTCAGTTCAAAGGACTGCCTCGTTGCCGTCGGGTTCCTCTATGCCATCTGCTTCGCCCCTCATTGTCGTCCGCTAGCGGATGACAAAGAGGATGCCCCCCTAACATTCATGACTTGTCCCCCTCACTTTGCCCCCTCTTTGCTATCAGACGACAAAGAGGATGCCCCCCCATAACGGCCGGATCCTGCCCCTCCATCCCTCACTCTCCCAGCCATCTCGATCCATCCCTTCACCTCCACCTCCCTATGCCTCCCTATAGGATCGAAAGTTTGTCTAGAGGGGGGTTGATTAGAGTATTTGACCAACTAAAATCTACCTTTTCCCAATTTTAATTCTTGACAGATTTTAGCATTCATAGTATGTCAAGTACACCCTACACATGCATGTCTAAGAGTATAGCAGCGGAAAGTAAAGACTTTGCACATGTAAGTAAAAAGAGGGTAAGGAAAGCGAGCACCATTGGTGACATGATGATTTTTCCCGTGGTTCCGATATGTGGTGCTATCGTACATCCACGTTCATGGAGTCTTCAACCCACGGAGGGTAACGGTCGTGAGAGTCCACGGAGGGCTCTACCCATGGCAATCTCCTTGCCCTTACAAACTTCTTGGTTCACTCCACAACACTAAGTAGGAAGTTCCCAAACGAGTCCTAACCAATCTAGGAGGCACGACCCTCCAAGAGGTAATAGGCTCGGTAATGTCGATGAACTCGTTGCTCTTGTGCTTCAAGATGATGGAGTCCTCAACACACAATCACTCTCTCATAGATATGGCTTGGTACAAGAGATGGGATTGGTGGAAAGAAACTTGGGGAGGCTAGAAATCAAGATCCATATGGTTGGAGTGGAAGATCTTGACTTCAACACAAGGGTAGGTGGTTCTCTCTCAAAAAATTGATAGGATATGTATGGAATGGTTCTGACTGCTTGTCTATCGAGTAGGTGGTGGTGAAGGGGTATATATAGGCCTCCCCAAAAATCCAACCGTTACACACAAAATGACCAACTCGGTGACACCGATGTGTTATTATCGGTGGTGCCAAAGTGACCAAAAGGTGGCAACTTTTGAATCTCGGAGGGACCGATATAGGAATCTCGATTGCACCGATAAGGTGACCAACAGTCAGAATGCCCATTCTCGGTGATGCCAATTCAACAATCTTAGAGGGACCAAAACAGTGAACTTGCGTAACAGAAAGTTGGCAGCCCAACTCGGTGGCACCGAAAGCAGTATAGGCTGTACCGAAGGGTTAGTGTTTGGCTGAGTCTGTCTAGGGTTCAGAATCGGTGGCACCAGGACGGAAATGTTGGTTGCACCGAATTTGAGTGGTTGGCTTTGGATAGACTTTGGTGGGAGAGTTTCTGGTTGTCTTTGGTGAATATCACTTGTGCACGTATGAGCATTTTGTTCACCAACAAAACTTTACCCCGTTTTAATAGTATTGGATTTCCTATGGACTCAAGGTGATTTATCACAAATATAAAATGTAGATTCCTCTTGCTTGAAGCTTTGCCAATCCATTTCCTTGCATCTTGCGGTGTTCCACAATCTTTTTGCCAACCCATCATTGAACTTTTCCTGAAATATACCTGATGGAAACATTAGTTCAATGACTTATATGCTGTTATGAATTACCAAAACCACCAAGGGATCAAATGTGCTTTCAATCTCCTCCTTTTTGGTAATTGATGAAAACATATAGATCATAGCTTCGACATATGATATAATCAATGAATATAATCGTCGCTTTGAGAAGTATGTGATAAGCAAGATCTCCCCCTAAATTTGTGCATTATTTTTTATTAGGTACATGGGGCACTTCTTCCATGTCACATACATCTTGGTGGTGTGCGAGAATAATTAGAGTGAACATCATAGCACAACACAATCAAGCAATGTAGAAATATCATCTCATAAAGCATTAAGATGATGGGAAGTAGTATCATCACACAAAAAGTGTATCACGAGCAACCAAAAGACAATTGGTTTTGAAAATCAATAAACACCAAACCGCTCTCTCACTCGAAGCCTAAAGATCTATATACACTTCTCCCCCTTTGGCAAAAAGTTACCAAAAAGTTCAAAGGCATATGTCTAAGTGTTCTTAGGCTGATCTCCTTCGGTTGTTGAAGAAGGAGTCGAGAGAACAACATCGGCGAAGATCTCTACACATGTCGTGGATGGAGTTGGAGTGGCAGCTGGAGGAACTAGAGATGATGGAGCAGGAGCTGAGGTGACAACAGTAGGAGCTGATGAGGAGGGCCTCAAGTCTGGAGCTGGCATGGTGGCTGATCTGGCCTGAATGAGAAACTGTGTGCCTGTCCTAAGAGGTGATCCATCCTCATCATCATCATCATCATCATCTTAAGAAGTGGTGTGAGGAAGTGGCACTGAGTCAACGTCCTTCCGGAGCTCTGTGACTGACATAGTTAGCATGTCCACCTTATCATTAAGGGTCTTGATCCTAGTTTCAAAGATCCTCACAAGACTGTTCTGGTTGTCTAGAATCCCATTAATGTCCTTCTGCATGTCCTGAACTAGTGAAATCAATAGATCCATTTGCTCATTTCTAGATCTAGGGACTTGAGCACTAGTGGCTCGAGCTGCCTTTGCCTCTGCCTGAGTGTTAGAAGATGTGGGATGATCTGGATCCATCACCATGACGTTATCCTCAAGCTCTGGCTATAGGATAAAATGGGGAGCATCAAGAGCAAATATGTGCTTCTCAATCTAAGAGTTGATAAGCATCTGGATATAGGGCGCATAGAAGAAAGAGCGCTTCTGATCAGCAGCAACCCTCTTGACTATCTCAACAATCAAGTCCATGACTCTGATCCTTGTGTGACTATCAAGGTGAATCAACATGTTGATGGATTAGCCTCGGATCATTTTGTCATTTCCTGACTTGGGCATCAAGGTATGCCTTAGAATGGTGTTCATGGTGCGGAGGACATCTTGAAGATAGTAGATGGATCCAAGCTAGTGAGATTGCACTTTGTCTACAGGTATAGGAGTATACATATCCTTCATGGCATTGTGGCTTGCCTTGGATTCTGTGTAGACATCCAAGTCTCCATCCTGAACCTCTGAGACTCCTAGAAGCACGACCCATTCATCAATTGTGGACTCATATCTTGCTCCTTGTGTCATCCATACAATCCTACCATCTCCATAGAAATGTGTAGTGGAGTAGAATTGCATGATCATTTCATCATTCCATGCAGTAAGTTATGTGCCAACAAATTCATCCAAACCAATGAAGTGGAAATTGTCTTGGACACTTGGAAAATAGTTCTCATTCTCCTTAATGAATTTCCACTCTACATACCTCTTGTCACTCACAACTAGACTCTTGTCAAATATCACAATCTCATAGAAATCATGTTGCTCTTTGGTATAGAATCTGTAGTCCATGGCTGTCTTCTTCCTTTGGGCATATGGGTCTATAGCTCTCCATGACCTCAAACCTGAGTCTTTCCTCTTCTTCATATCTTTAGCAAGTGGATAGATGGCATTATGTACTAGAAGGTGTGGTCTAAGTTTCATCAAGGTTGTCAAGTCATCATCATGCTCAACTCTGGATGCAGTTCCCTTGTTCTTTTCAGAAGCTGGAATCTGCCTAGATGTCCTCTTAGGCTTTTCAATAGCAGCCTTCTAGGATTTTGTGCTCTTGGATGTACCAGACTTGGGCATAGCATCAACTATTAGTTTCTTGGCCTTCTTCTTGGGAGGAGCCTTTGCAGCTGGCTCATCCTCCTCTTCAGTAGCAGCTGCCTCCTCTAGATCTTCATATATAGATGTAGGCATGCCAGTCACATGGATTATCCTCTTTCTGGCTATCTTCTCCCCTTCCTTCTTAGGCATAGACTTCCTTGGGGGATCAATGGTAATTGTAGCTCTCGCACTCTCAGGTGCTTTGAAAGTTTCAACAGGTGCATAAATTTTGCTGACCACCCTCTGGAAGAGGTGGCCTCATTTGCTGACTTCCTGGCAGCTTTCTCTTGCTTCCTGGCAAGAGCCTCCTCTGGCACAAAGTCTGAATGTTCCTCATGTGAATTCAGTTTCTTCCTGGCCCTAGTGCAAGCCTAGGGAAACCCATGAGAGCTAGGGGTGCCTGGATCTGAAAAGGAACTAGCCTCAGGGTTAGTGCCTGAACTCATGTCAACACCCTGCTCTAGCAAATTCCGACTGTCTGACTCTCACATGCTAACCTTGTGAATAGTGTATCAAAGAGTGGAATAGGATAAGTCATCACAAAATATTCAGCTTGTTTTTGAAAGTTTGAACAGAAAAACAATAGATGTAGTTCACTGCAAAATTGAATTTTGGTATCACTGAGTCAAACCTTTCGGTGCTGCCGAGACTCACAAAACCCTTAACCGAAACTTGGCAACAATTTTGGTCAGACCGAAAAATGTCACTCGGTCTCACCGAGTTTTGTCCTTAGTAGCACAAAGAGGCAATCGATGGAACCAATGTTCTTATTCGGTCTCACCAAGATGCAATTTCGCGGGCAACTAAACCTAAATTTTTCCGATTCGCTAGACTATAGAGCTAATCTTGTGGATTGATCAATCTCAAATTGCGGCAAGATACTAGTGAAACCCTAATGCGCAAGATTCGGAGGTTGGAGTGCAAGAGGGGGCCGAATCCATACCCTGGCACGATGACGGATCCGCTACAGCGACGGCAGTGGCAAAGATTCCTTCGGTGGGGGCGATTCCCAGCGGCGGAGGAGTAAGGGAAGACAAGGGCGATGACCAGGGGTCCTTCTGCGACAGCTTAGGGCTTGGGGCGCGATGGTTTGAAGAGTGAATTATCGAAAAGTTGGGACCATCGAATATATGCCCTTTGCTGTCGGTGACATTGATTCTAAATTTTTGGTGTCACCGAGTTTCTCAAGTGTCACTTGATAGGGAAACTCGGTGTAACCGAGAATATGGAATCGGTTGTACCGAGGCAAGGAATCTAGATCAACCCTAGGCATTCGGTGTTACCAAGATTTTGGTGTTGGTTCCATTAAGATGCACTTGGGAGGTTTTAATGGTCAGTCCTTGTCGATACGGAACTCCGAGTGCTCCACACATAGAGGGGTCGAAAAACACTTGTTCAAATTTTGTGATGCAGCATGAATAGAGTATGAGGTGAGAAAGCATAGATAGCTAAAGAAGTGGTCCTAGGCATTCTTGTATATCCAATTGGCAAATAAATATGAAAAGCCAAATAACAACAATTGGATATCCTCCAATGAGTAAAAAAATGCAGACGAACATGCTCACACAATAAGATGTCAAATGAAATCATGGAAAACAAGCAAAAACACAATAGCATGTAACCATCACTTTGGCGATGACGGAGTCATCTATATATGAGTATATAGAATTAGGATCCAAGTAAGAATACTTGATCATAAGTCATACTCACCGTTTAAGCACAAGTGGGGTTACCACTTTCACATAAAGCAATTAATGTTGTCACATTCTTTTGAGATGCTTTAACTCAAGTCTTAGAGTAAAGCTCCCCCTAGATGTGACATCCCCCCATAAGAGGGATAAATTAACATTGGGTTTTGTCGAGGAACACTGCATGTTGGTGAGGTACTGGAGGATTCTCAAAGTTGATGAAGATCACCAAGAGTTGGGAGTATCCTTGTTGTTTCATTACTCTTCTCACCTACACTATTTAGTCCCAATACGAAAGAGAAAATACAAGGATCTCTATGGACATGGAGTGCAAAGCATATGTGATGATGTCCATTGATTTGTTGATTACTACTAAAGGCACACGATGAGGTGTTAGATCCCACACATACCATTGCACATCACACGTACGCACGACATACCCGATATGCATAGATACAACTAGGGCATCACAACATAACCATACATCAACACATATTTTATTTAAAAGGCTCAGAAGAGTCTTGCACAATATGCTCTTACAGGTAGGGGTCACATGACCCGACACTTAAGTCATACAAGCAAGTTCATACAAACCAAGCGGAAGCATAAAGCTATATGAGTACAGACAGATGAAAGGGTAAAAAGGCACATGGCCTGACTATCTACAACCCGCCACAGGGCATAAGGTCGTAGGTGGGACACCAGCTATTCGGCATCGTCGAATCTAGATAGAATCCACCTGATGGGTCCTGGGTCTGATCTGCAACATTTATTAAGAAAACATGAGTACAAACGTACTCCGCAAGTCTTTAAAGCAGACTTAGACTAATTATGCTCATGTATCAACAAGGGGAGTGGTGGAGTTTATGCAACAATGCCAGCTTTGACTCGTGGCTAACCTACATTATACAATTTTAAATCTTTGTTTAGATTTTAGATATCCTCACGATTCCACTAACTCCATAACAATACACCACCATGGATTCCACTAACTCCATAACAATCCACGGAACTCACACTTGTCTTGATATTTTTATGAGTATCCATTTAATTGTCTATGAACAGCATAAGCTTTCCAAGTAGTCCATATCTGAGGACGTGGCTATTCGAATAGTTTCATACCCTACAGGGGTGTACTTCTTCACACACGCTCTCGCCACTTATCACTGTGTGCTCATAAAACCATGCACCTCGGCAACCTTCAAGCGGAAGCCCAGCGAGGGAGTCGGCCATGACCATCAATCACATAAGACCTCTAGTCCAGGCTATCGCCTATTTGAGAGTGAACCCGCACGGAAGTCCGGCCGAAGTTTCCGCTACGACCCCAAATGATGTGCGCAGGGTTCCCAAGCCCACCATTTGGGTGACCCTTGGTACACCATGCCACTGCCTACCGCGTCATAACCCACCCCTAGGGTCAGCGCTACGCACGGCCTCCAGCATGCTATAAACACCAGAAACTACTTGCAAATCCTGGACCAAGGACTAAGCGATTGATAAGTCGAGTGGGGTAATATTTCAAGGCCTAGCATGTGGTAGTAAGTTGTCTTGGATCACAAACACGGAACTCAGTTCCTAAGAATGGTCCCGCTGAGACAACCCGCTATGTACTCCTACATAGCCTCTCCTCTCTACCTTTACCAAATCGGGTTCATCATAAGATTATCACATCAGAACAACATTGTTTCACTCCAGTTCATCACCCAGATGAATTAGACCTGACACAACCCTAAGCATAGCAAGAAGATCAGGCAAAGTAAGCAAAGCACAACATGGCACAAGCATCTACCAGGTATGCTAGGTTGTAAGGTTTAGCTATTTACTATGACAATGACAGGTCATGCAAAGGAATAGGTTCATCTACCATGTATGACAGACTAGTGAACGATTGTCCTAATGCAATAAACAAGAGTAGGAGTGAGAGAGTGGGATGTTATCAGAATGATCAAAGGGGTTGCTTGCCTTGCTGGGGAGCGGAAAGGTTTTCTTCTTCGTTAGAATACTCGGAGGTATCCTCAGAAGCAGGGCCTACCATAATGCAGATAAATAGAAATCAGTACACACAAGTGCAACAATATTGTGCATGATCATTACATGGCAGTATGAATGGATGAGCTAATGCAACTATTGTCCAAGTTAATTTGAAGTGAGTTTGAATATAGGTTCAAAATCATTCTCCATTTTATATTTTATAAGTTAACCTATTAGTAAATGTCAATGTTCATCTACATAGGTTGCTCTAACCTGCATTATAACATCACCATTGGATTCATTGGATTTTTCTGATAAATTTTCATATATAAATTATTTCAATCCGAGTTATAGATTAATTTCTGTGAATTTTCTAAGTTTTAAATAGTTTATGGAATTAATTTAATTTATAAAATTCATTACTGCATCAGCCTGACATCATCATGACATTAGCTGGTCAACAGAACGTTGACAGGTCAAACCTGACCAGTGGGGCCCACTGGTTAGTGACCCAGCCTCTAACAGAGCTAATTAATTAACTAATTACTAATTAGTTTAGGGTAGGGCCCACTGGTTAGTGGGCCATTAACTTAATTAATTTAGTTAATTAAATTATCAATCCAATTTAGACTAACAGGGCCCGGCCCCACTTGTCAGTGACCCAGTGGTCAAACCCTTGGTGGTAAAACTGGTTGACTCGCCGGCGTTGAGCCGTCGGCGATGTCAGGGATGGCGGAGGTGGTCGGGTTCCCTCCTCCGGTGACCAAAAGGATGGCGAAGGGCGCCGATCTACTCTGCTTGCTCGCACGTGTCGAGCCCGACACATCCCAGGGGCTGGGATGGCCGGAATCGGCGCCGACGATGAGCACGGCGGCTGCCGGAGCTCGGGCGAGCACGGGCTCGTCGAGCCGGAGCTCGAATGAGCCACCTAAGGGCTCTAAGGCTGCCTAGGATCATCCTGAGCATGACTACGTGCTCAGTTGCGAGCTTGGGCCTCTATAGCGATGGCCACGTCCTCGGCGATGGTGAGGAGCTCTCGGACCCAAGGGGATTCGACGCTAGAACGCGCTAGCGAAGGGGGAAAATGGGGAGAAGGAGCAGGAGCTCACAACGAACGCAGCAGCGATGAGAGCGGGCTCGGGGAGGCCTTGTTTGTGACACACGGCTGGCGGCGGTCTCCGGTGACCGAGGAGGAAGAAGGCGGCGAGGTCGGATGCTGGGGGCCTCCGGGCTTGATTCTTTCGGTAGAGAGGACCGGCACGTCACGGCGGAGCTAAAGGGGGGCTTGGGAGCGAGGGGAGCAGCTAGAACGGCAGCTACGACGGCAAGAAGGCGGCGGCCATGGCGAGCAGAGGAGAGGAAGAAAGCACGGGGGCGAATCCGAGAGAGAGAGAGAGAAGGGGACGGTAGAGGCGTCCTCATCCTCTCGCCAGCGCTGCCGGGGATGCAGGCGCGCAGGGTGCTACGTGGCAGCACTAGCACGAGCGCACGGTGAGCACACGCTCGTCCTCCTGGACGCCAGGAGGACGATGACGATGTGTTGGAAATATGCCCTAGAGGCACTAATAAATTAGTTATTATCATATTTCCTTGTTCATGATAATCGTTTATTATCCATGCTATAAATTGTGTTGATCTGAAACTCAGATACATGTGTGGATACATAGACAGCACCATGTCCCTAGTATGCCTCTAATAGACTAGTTCGTTGATCAAAGATGGTTAAGGTTTCCTAGCCATGGACATGAGATTTCATTTGATAAATGGGATCACATCATTAGGAGAATGGTGTGATGGACAAGACCCAAACTATAAACGTAGCATATGACCGTGTCAGTTTATTGCTACTGTATTCTGCATGTCAAGTTTATGTTCCTTTGACCATGAGATCATGCAACTCATTGACACTGGAGGAGTACCTTGTGGGTATCAAACGTCACAACATAACTGGGTGACTATAAAGGTACTCTACGGGTATCTCCGAGGGTGTCTATTGAGTTGGCATGGATCAAGACTGGGATTTGTTACTCCGTGTGACGGAGAGGTATCTCAGGGCCCACTCGGTAATACAACATCACAACAAGCCTTGCAAGAAATGTAACTAAGTGTTAGTCACGGGATCTTGTATTACGGATCGAGTAAAGAGACTTGCCGGTAATGAGGTTGAACTAGGTATGGAGATACCGATGATCGAATCTCGGGCAAATAACATACCGAAGAACCAAGGGAACATCATACGGGATTAACTAAATCCTTGACATAGAGGTTCGACCGATAAAGATCTTCGTAGAATATGTAGGAACCAATATGGGCATCCAGGTCCCGCTATTAGTTATTGACCGTAGAGGTGTCTCGGTCATGTCTACATAGTTCTCGAACCCGTAGGGTCTGCACACTTAATGTTCGGTGACGTTTCAGTAGTATAGAGTTATGCATGGTGGTGACCGAAGGTTGTTCAGAGTCCCGGATGAGATTCGGACGTCATGAGGAGCTCCGGAATGGTCCGGAGGTAAAGATTCATATATAGGAAGTCCTATTTTGGTCGCTAGAAAAGTTTCGGGCTCATCGGTAGTGTACCGGGAGTGCCCGTAGTGTACCGGGGGATCGTGATGAGATCGCGGGACGCTCGGCCATTTTGATCGCGAAGAAGTTCGACTACACCAACTGTGTTTCTTAACGCTTATCGCTTAGCGATCTACAAGGGTACAAAGATCCACTCTCCCTCTCGTAGATGCTCATCACCATGGATAGATCTGCGTGTGCATAGGAAAATTATTGTTTCCCATGCAACGTTCCCCATTAGTGGCATCATGAGCTAGGTCTATGTGTAGATGAGATCTTGAGTAGAACACAAAAGGTTTGTGGGTGTTGATGCTTAGATTGCTTCCTCCCTTGGTCGGATTTTGGTTCAGCGGTATTGTGAGATGAAGCGGCCCAGACCAACATTACTCGTACGCTTACGAGAGACCGGTTCCCTCGACCGGAACTTGTTGCATAGATGGCTTGCGGGTGCTAGTTTCTCTCACTTTAGTTGGATCGGATTCGACAAAGGCGGTCCTTGAGAAGGTTGAAAAGCAACTAGTGTATCACCGTTGTGTTTTTTGTGTAGATGAGAATTGTTCTTGCTAGATACCCGTAGCAGCCACGTAAAACATGCAACAACAATTAGAGGACGTCTAACTTGTTTTTGCAGGGTATGTTGTGATGTGATATGGCCAATTACATGATGTGATATATGTGATGTATGAGATGATCATGTGATGTATAGATTATCACGACTTGCATGTCGATGAGTACGGCAACCGGTAGGAGCCATAGGGTTGTCTTTAATTATTGTATGACCTGTGTGTCAATCATTAAGCGCGATGTAATGCTTTACTTTATCACTAAACGGTAGCAATAGTAGTGGACGCATGTTGGGCGTGTCAACCCCGATGGCGACACATTGATGGAGATCAAGATGATGAAGATCATGGTGTCTTGCCGGCGACGATGGAGATCATGCCGGTGCTTTCTAGATGGAGATCAAAAGCACAACTTCATGGCCATATCATGTCACTTATGATTTGCATGTGATGTTAATCCTTTTTATGCACCTTGTTTTGCTTAGGACGACGGTAGCATTATAAGGTGATCCCTCACTTAATTTCAAGATAAATTGTGTTCTCCCCGAGTGTGCACCATTGTGAAAGTTCGTCGTGTTGAGACACCACGTGATGATTGGGTGTGATAGACTCTACGTTCACATACAACGGGTGCAAGCAAGTGTTGCACGTGTAGAACACTCGGGTTAAACTTGACGAGCCTCGCATGTACAGACATGGCCTCGGAACACAAGAGACCGAAAGGTCGAACATGAGTCATATAGCAGATATGATCGACATGATGATGTTCACCATTGAAACCACCTCAAGTCACGTGATTATCGGACTTGAGTTGGTGAATTTGGATCATGTGTCACTCGAATGACCGGAGGGATGTCAATTTGAGTGGGAGTTCTTAAGTAATATGATTTATTGAACTCATTATCATGAACATAGCAGTAGTGTCTTTGCAAACTGTGTTGTAGATTACTAGCTCACGCTATAGCTCCCTTGTATTTTTATATGTTCCTAGAGAAATAGAGTTGAAAGATGATTGTAGCAATATTGCGGACTGGCTCCGTGATCTGAGGATTGTCCTCGTTGCTTTACAGAAGGCTTATGTCCTTAATGCACCACTCGGTGCGCCAACCCCTCTAGCGTCGTTTGTAGATGTTGTGAACATCTGACAGGCATGTTTTGATGACTACTTGATAGTTTAGTGCGTCATGCATTATGGCTTAGAATTGAGGCTCCAAAACGTTTTGAACGTCAAAAAACATATGAGATGTTCTAAGAGCTGAAATTAGGATCTTAGGCTCATGTCCGTTTTGTGAGATATGAGATCTCCAACAAGATTCTTTGCCTGTAATATGAAAGAGAATAGCTCAATCATTGAGCATGTGCTCAGATTGTCTGGGTACTACAATCGCTTGAATCGAGTGGGAGTTGATCTTCCAGATAAGATAGTGATTGATATAGTTCTCCAAGTCACTGTCACTAAAGCTACTAGAACTTGGTGATGAACTATAAAATGCCAGGGATAGAAGTAATGATCCCTGAGGTATTCACGATGTTTGACACCGCGAAGGTAGAAATCGAGAAGGAGCGTCAAAGTGTTGATGGTTAGTCAAAACCACTAGTTTCGAGAAGGGCAAGAGCAAGGAGGGAAACTTCATGGATAGCAAGTCAGTTGCAGCTCCAGTGAAGCAACAAAAAGTCTAACCCAAAACCGAGACTAAGTGCTTCGATTATGAGGAGAACGGTCGCTGAAACGGAACAACCCTAGATACTTGGTAGATAAGAAGGCTGGCAAAGTCGACAGAAGTATATTTGATATATGTGTTATTGATGTGTACCTTGCTAGTACTCCTAGTAGCACCTGGGTATTGGATACCAGTTCGGTTGCTAAATGTTAGTACCTCGAAGTAAAAGCTACGGAATAAACGGATACTAGTTAAGTGTGAGATGATGATGTGTGTTGGAAATGTTTCCAAGGTTGATGTGATCAGCATCGCATGCTCTCTCTACCTTCGAGAATAGTGACGAACCTAAATAAATGTTATTTGGTGTTTTTGCGTTGAGCATGAACGTGATTAGATCATGTTCATTGCAACATGGTTATTCATTTAAGTTAGAGAATAATGGTTATTCTATTTACATGAATAATACCTTCAATGGTCATGCACCCAGTAAGAATGGTTTGTTGGAACTTGATTGTAGTAATACACATCTTCATAACATTGATGCCAAAAAGATACAAAGTTAATAATAATAGTACCACATACTCGTGGCACTGCCGCTAAATCTCATATTGGTATAAAACGCATGAAGGAACTCCATGCTGATGGATCTTTGGACTCATTCGATTTCGAATCTGTTGAGACATGCGAACCATGCCTCTTGGTCAAGATGACTAAGGACCCCATTTTCTGTTTTGATGAAGCGGGCAAGTGATTTTATTGGAAATGATACATGTTGATGTATGCAATCCAATGAGTCTTGTAGCGTGCGGTGGATATCGTTATTTTCTTACCTTAACTGATGATTTGAGTATATATAGTGTATATTTACTTAATGAAACACAAGTCTGAATCGTTTGAAAGGTTCAAGCAAATTTAGAGTGAAGTTTAAGATCATCGTGACAAGAAGATAAAAATGTTTGCGATATGATCGTGGACGTGTATATCTGAGTTACGAGTTTGGCATACAACTTTACACAATGTGAAAGTTGTTTCACAACTCACCACCTAGAACACCATAGTGTGATGGTGTGTCTGAACGTCATAGTCGTGCTCTATTGGATATCGTGTGTGCTATGATTTCTATAATCGTTTTGTTACTATAATTTTGGGGTTATGCATTAGAGACAATTACATTCACTTTAAATAGGGCACCATCTAAATCCGTTGAGATGACACCGTGTGAATTATGGTTTGATAGAAACCTAAGCTGTCATTTCTTAATGTTTGGGGCTGCGACGCTTGTGTGGAAAATGTTTTCACCTAATGAGCTCGAACCCAAAGAGGACAAATGCATCTTCATAGAATACCCTAAGAACAGTTGGGTGAACCTTCTATCTCAGATCCAAGCATAAAATGTTTATTGCTAAAATTAGGTCCTTTCTCGAGGAAAAGTTTCTCTTGAAAGAATTGAGTGGGAGGAATATAGAACTTGATGAGGTTATTGAACCTCTGTTTCAACCAGAGACTAGCACAGCGCAGAAAGAAGTTTCTGTGGAACCTACGTCAGTTGAAGAGGAAGTTAATGATGATGATCATGAAGCTTCAGATCAAGTTACTATCAAACCTCATAGGGCGACAAGGATGTGTACTACTCCTGAGCGGTACGACAACCCTGTTTTGGAGGTCATGTTGTTAGACAACGATGAACCTACGAGCTGTGGAGAAGCGATGATGGGCCCGGATTCCGACAAGTGGTTAGTGGCCATGAAATCCGAGAAAGGATCCATGTGTGAAAACCAAGTGTAGACTTTGGTAGACTTGCTCGTTGGACGGCGGGTCATTGAGTACAAATGGATGTTTAAAATGAAGACAGACGCTGATGGAAAATGTCACCATTTGTAAAGCTTGACTTGTTGCAAAGAAGTTTATGAAAAGTTCAAGGAGTTGACTGCGATTAGACTTTCTCAGTCGTAGCGATGCTCAAGTCTGTTGAAACTATGTTAGAAGTTGCTGCTCTTTCAATTATGAAATCTGGCAGATGGATGTCAAAACATCATTTCCTTAATGGTTTACTTGAGGAAAGGTTGTATGTGATACAACCAGAAGGTTTTGTCAGTCCTAAGGATGCTAAAAGGTGTGCAAGCTTTAGTGATTCTTCTATGAACTGAAGCAAGCATCTCGGAGTTGGAATATGCACTTCGATGAGGTGATCAAAGTTTTTGAGTCTATACAAAGTTTACGAGAAACTTGTATTTACAATAAAGTGAGTGGGAGCACTATAGAATTTCTGATAAGTATATGTGGATGACATATTGTTGATCGGAAATGATGTCGAATTTCTGGAAAGCATAAATGGTTGTTTGAAAAGAGTTTTTCAAAGGAAGACCTGAATAAAGCTACCTAATTGTTGAGCATCAAAATCTATAGAGATAGATCAAGATGCTTGATGAGACTTTCAATGAGTGCATACCATGACAAGACTTTGAAAGAGTTCAAAATGGATTAAGTCAGAGAGAAGTGTTATCTCCTGCTTTGTAAGGTGTGAAGTTGAGTGAAACTCAAAGCTCGACCACGGTAGAAGAAATAGAAAGGACGAATGTCATCCCCTATGCCTTAGCCATAGGCTCTGTATAGTATGCCATGCTGTGTACCACACCTGTGTGTGCCTTGCCATGAGTCCGTCAAGGGGTACAAGAGTAATCCAGGAGTGGATCACTGGACAGAGGTCAAGATTATCCTTAGTAACTAAAAGACTAAGGATATGGTTCTCGATTATGGAGGTGATAAAGAGTTCATCATAAAGAGTCACGTCGATGCAAGCTTTAACACCAATCCGGATGACTCGTAGTAGCAATCTGGATACGTATAATGGAGCAGCCATTTGGAATAGTACCAAGTGGAGTGTGGTAGCAGTGTTTACAGTTTGACATAGAGATTTGCAAAGTACACATGGATTTGAATGTCACAGACCCGTTGACAATAAGACCTCTCTCATATGCAAAGCATGATCGAGCCCCAGAACTCATTGGGTGTTAGATTCATAACAATGCGAATCACATGGTGATGCGAACTAGATTATTGACTCTAGTGCAAGTGGGAGACTGTTGGAAATATGACCTAGAGGCAATAATAAATTAGTTATTATCATATTTCCTTGTTCATGATAATCGTTTATTATCCATGCTATAAATTGTGTTGATCGGAAACTCAGATACATGTGTGGATACATAGACAACACCATGTCCCTAGTATGCCTCTAATGGACTAGCTCGTTGATCAAAGATGGTTAAGGTTTCCTAGCCATGTACATGAGATTTCATTTGATAAACGGGATCACATCATTAGGAGAATGGTGTGATGGACAAGACCCAAACTACAAACGTAGCATATGATCGTGTCAGTTTATTGCTACTGTCTTTTGCATGTCAAGTATATGTTCCTATGACCATGAGATCATGCAACTCACTAACACCGGAGGAGTGCCTTTTGTCTATCAAACGTCACAACATAACTGGGTGACTATAAAGGTACTCTACAGGTATCTCCGAGGGTGTCTGTTGAGTTGGCATGGATCAAGACTGGGATTTGTTACTCCGTGTGATAGAGAGGTATCTCAGGGCCCACTCGGTAATACAACATCACAACAAGCCTTGCAAGCAATGTAACTAAGTGTTAGTCACGGGATCTTGTATTACGGATCGAGTAAAGAGACTTGCCGGTAACGAGGTTGAACTAGGTATGGAGATACCGACGATCGAATCTCGGGCAAGTAACATACCGAAGAACCAAGGGAACATCATACGGGATTAACTAAATCCTTGACATAGAGGTTCGACCGATAAAGATCTTCGTAGAATATGTAGGAACCAATATGGGCATCCAGGTCCCGCTATTCTTTATTATCCGTAGAGGTGTCTCGGTCATGTCTACATAGTTCTCGAACCCGCAGGGTCTGCACACTTAAGGTCCGATGACGTTTCGGTAGTATAGAGTTATGCATGGTGGTGACCGAAGGTTGTTTAGAGTCCAGATGATATCCCGGACGTCACGAGGATCTCCGGAATGGTCCGTAGGTAAAGATTCATATATTGGAAGTCCTATTTTGGTCGCCAGAAAAGTTTCGGGCTCATCGCTAGTGTACTGGGAGTGTCGGTAGTGTACCGGGGACCATCAGGAGAGGTATTTCGACCCAAGAGGATACATGGGCTGTGGGAGGGTGTAAACCAGCCCTTAGTGGGCTGGTGGAAGTCCTCTAAGAGGCCCATGCGGCTGGAGTTGAAAGAGAAAGAAAGAAACGCAAGGTGGAAAGAGATTCCAAGTAGGAAAGGACGAATCCTAGTCCTACTAGGATTGGAGGAGGATTCCTCCTCTCCTCCTTGCGCAACGGCAGCCTTGGTGTGCTAGCCCTCCTCCTCCCTCCCTCTTATATATACTAGTGGTATTGGGTGTTTTGCACTAGATTTTACGGCCACGTGCTACCCGTTCCACCGGTGCTCCTTTAGATCGGATTTCCGCAGTGCTTAGGCGAAGCCCTGCCGGAATTGCTCCACCACCATCGCCGGAGCGCCGTCATGCTGCCGGTGAACTCTTCCTCCTCTCCACTTCCTCTTGCTGGATCAAGACGGTGGAGATCGTCATCAAGCCGCACGTGTGCTGAACACGGAGGTGCCGTCCGTTTGGCGCTAGATCGGAAGGACCGTGATCAAGATTGCGAGCGAATCGTGATGAGTTCACGGGACGGATCGTGATGAGTTCGCGGGACAGATTGTGGGACGGATCCTGATCAAGATCGCGGGACGGATTGTGATGAGTTCGCGGGATGGATCATGATGAGTTCACAGGACAGATCGTGATTGGATCGCGAGACGGATCATGATGAGATCGCGGGACGCTCGGCGATTTGGATCGCGAAGACGTTCGACTACACCAACCGCGTTTCTTAATGCTTCCCTCTTAGCGATCTACAAGGGTATGTAGATCCACTCTCCCTCTCATAGATGCTCATCACCATGGATAGATCTGCGTGTGCGTCGAAATTTTTTTGTTTCCCATGCAACGTTCCCCATCACGATGTTGGGCCACCTGGGCGGGCCCAGGTGCCTCCTCCTTTCCTTTTTTTTACATTTCCAGTTCTGTTTTGTTTTTCTGACATTTTATTTATTTATTTTTAGGCACAAATGATAATATTAAATATCCCAAATATTTTTTTAGAATTAAGTTTGAATATTTCAAACTCCTATAAAAAGTTTCAGAATATTTTGAAAACTGAAATATTTTTAATGCTTTATTTGGCATTTTCAGCAGCTTTAGTATTTTTTTTAAATGCTATAAATATTCAAATATTTAGAATGACCCTTAATATATTCATGTCCACATTTATCAGACATAGGGGACATTTTTGATCGGCATTTTGGATTTGTTGGTTTTTCACAATCTTTAAATTGGTTTGATTCAAATGAGGGTTTGGGGTTTTCTTATAATCCCCATTTCAAATTGATGCAAAAAGTGAAATATGATGTACACACATGCTGTCCTAAGAAAGCTAGCTAGGGATGTGACAACTCACCCCCACTCAAAAGAATCTCGTCCCTAGATTTGGAAATCATCGGGAAGAGCGAGGGGTACTCTAGTCGAAGACGATCCTCTCTTTCCCATGTGGCGTCCTTCTCAGAATGGTGTGACCACTGAACCTTGAGAAACTTGATGTTCCGACGCCAAGTGGTACGCTCAACTTGATCAAGAATACGAACAGGGTATTCTCGATATGTAAGGTTATCTTGGAGATCAAGCGCTTCGTGGTCTACTTCACGGACAGGGTCCAAAAAGCAACGCCTGAGTTGCAAGACGTGGAAGACATCATGAACCTTGAAAAGATGCGGCGGAAGTTCCAATTGGTAGGCAACCTCTCCTCGTTTAGCAAGAATGCGAAAAGGTTCAATGTAACGAGGAGCCAACTTGCCCTTGATACCGAATCGATGGGTACCCTTCAGAGGTGTAACCCGAAGATAAGCCTTCTCGTCAACTTCATAGGTCATAGCCTTATGGTGATGATCATATTGGCTATTTTGATGAGATTGGGCTGTTTTCAACTTTTCACGAATAATGCGAACTTGCTCCTCTGCATCCTGGATCATATCCGGCCCAAAGAGTTGCCCCTCTCCGGTTTCTAACCAGTTAAGAGGTGTTCGACACCTTCGTCCATAGAGAACTTCAAAAGAGGCTTTGACCAAGCTTGATTGATAACTATTGTTATAAGAAAATTCGGCAAATGGAAGACATTTCTCCCAATTCATACCGAAGGATATAACACAAGCTCGGAGCATGTTTTCGAGGATTTGATTGACTCGCTCAACTTGACCACTTGATTGCGGGTGTAAAGTAGTGCTAAAGGATAGATGAGTCCCGATAGCGGTTTGGAAACTTTCCCAAAATTAGGAAGTAAAGATACTTCTGCGCTTTGAGTTAATCTCCAATGGAACACCATGAAGAGAAACTATTCGAGAAACATATAACTCCACTAGCTGGCTAGCAGTTATACTCTCTCGAATAGGAAGAAAGTGAGCCACTTTGGAAAGGCGGTCGATAACCACAACGATAGCATTATTCCCTCTCTTAGTCCTGGGAAATACGGTAATGAATCCATACCGACTTTATCCCATTTCCATTCAGGAATAGCTAAAGGTTGAAGGGTGCCGGCAGGCCTTTGATGTTCTGCTTTCACGTGACGACAAACGTCGCAGTTAGCAACAAACTAAGCAATTTCTCTCTTCATCCTAGTCCACCAGAACCTTTGGCGTATGTCCTGATACATCTTGGTACTACCAGGATTAATTGTGAGAGCGGAATCACAAGCCTCCTTAAGAATCAGCTGCCGAAGGTGTTGGCTCTTGGGAACCACCAAGCGGTACTGGAAGAACACCACACCTTGATCATCATTAGAGAAATCCTTAGCGATATCGCTAACGAGTTCTCTTTGATCTGGGAAATACCCTTATCACGCCTTTGGCCGGCTATAATTTGATCCTTAAGAGTAGGTTTCGCCACCAGGTTGGATAGGAATCCTTGAGGAACAATGTGGAGGTTTAACTTCCGGAATTCCTCATAGAAAAGTGGTTGACCTTGTTGCAACATGAGGTTGTTACAATAACACTTACGACTTAGTGCATCAGACATGACATTGGCTTTCCCTGGGGTGTATGTTATCCCTAAGTCATAATCTGTAATCAACTCAACCCACCGTCTTTGCCTGAGATTCAAATCTGGCTGGGTGAAAATATATTTCAGACTTTGGTGATCAGTGTAAATTTCGCAACGATTACCCAGAAGGTAATGTCGCCAAGTTTTCAGTGCATGGACCATAGCTTCAAGCTCAAGATCATGTGTTGGATAATTATCCTCATGTGGACGCAGCTGTCGAGATGCGTATGCAATCACATGACGATCTTGCATGAGAATGCAACCTAATCCTTGTCGCGAGGTGTCGCAATAGATAACAAAGTCCTTAGAGAAATCTGGTGGCACCAGAACAGGAGCAGAGGTGAAGCGTATTTTCAACTCCTGGAAACTGTGCTCGTATTGTGGAGTCCACTCAAACCTTTTATCTTTCTTGAGGAGTTCAGTCAGAGGTTTTGCAACCTTGTAGAAATTCTCGACAAAGCGGCGACAATAGCTCGCTAAGCCAAGGAAACTCCGAACTTGCTTAACCGATTCAGGTTGAGTCCAATCAAGGACGGCCTGAACTCTCTCGGGATTGACAACAATAGCTTTACCAGAGATTACGTGGCCAAGATAGGTCACTTCTGGCAACCAAAATTCACACTTGGATAATTTGGCATATAGGCGATGCTCTCGAAGTTTTATCAACACCAGCCTTAGATGCTCGGAATGTTCCTGTTCGTTTTTTGAGTAGATGAGTATATCGTCGAGGTAAACCATGACGAATTTGTCCAGATACTCCATGAAGATCGAATTCATCAAGCGAGAGAATGTGGCTGGGCCATTGGTTAAACCGAAGGACATGAAGTGTACTCGTATTGGCCATAACTTGTAACAAAAGTCGTTTTTCGAATGTCCCCGTTTCTAATTCTGATTTGATGGTAACCCAACCTCAAATCCAGTTTGGAAAAGACAGAGGATCCAGCAAGTTGATCATACAAATCGTTGATCCTGGTGAGCGGATACTTGTTCTTTATGGTGACCAGATTCACTGGCCGATAATCCACAACTATCCGATCCGATCCATCCTTCTTCTTGACGAAGAGGACGGGGCAAGCCCAAGGAGAAGAACTAGGACGGATGAAACCTTTCTTCAGAGCCTCATCGAGTTGAATCTTAAGTTCAGCTAGTTCTAAGGGTGCCATCTTATAGGGTCTTCTGGCTATTGGGACAGTCCCTGGGATGAGCTCTATCACAAACTCAACATCTCTGATAGGTGGAATTCCTAGCAGTTCTTCTGGAAAGACATCCAGAAAGTCATGGACTATCGGAATATCTTCTAATTCTCTAAGAGGGCTAGCATTGAGGGAATAGAGTTGGCGCTTGGCTGCTCGAGTGGAGACATTAACTATCTCACCCGAGGGATGTGTAAGTTAAACATTCCTAGTATGAGTATCGATCTTAGCATTGTGGGCTTTCATCCAGTCCATGCCTAAGATGATATTGATGTCCGAATACTTGAGGGCTATCAAGGATGCAAGGAAGACTAGCCTATCCACAAGAATCTCATTGTTATGGCTCACTCTAGAAGTTTGCCATTTTGAACCAGGAGTCTGAACTACTAAAGGAGTAGGCATATCACAAAAAGACATGTTATGCAACTTTGCATAAATTTCTGAGATGAATGAATGAGATGCCCCAGTATCAAATAGAACAGATGGTGGATGGCTATTGACAAGGAGCGTACGTAGGATAACATCAGGATCCTCAAGGGCTTCCTCAGCAGAAACATAGTTTACTCGTCCACGAGAAGGAGCTGGCTTCACATAGAAGTTTTTTCCTAGCTTCCCACGTCCAGCTGGCTTAGCATTGTTCTAAGGACACTCATGGGAGTAGTGTCCTGGTTCCCCACATTTGTAGCAGACAACAGTGGCACGGGGAGCAACATTGGAAGGAGGACCTCCAAATGGCCTGGCTGGAGGGTTGAGCTGAGCTGGGCGAGGCGCCTGGAAGGATGGCCTCGCGGTGTACCTCGGCGGCAGAGCTGTGTTGGGCACCCATAGTCGGCGTTTGTTGGAGCCTGAGCCAGATGCGGGGCTGAAGTCATGGTTGTGCTTCTTGGTTACCTTGTAGTCAGTCTGTCCAGTCTTGGCATTGATAGCCATGTTGACGAGAGCCTGGAAGGTTGTGCACTCATGTAGGTGCAGATCTCGATGGAGCTTAGGACTAAGTCCCTTGTGGAACCTAGCTTGTTTCTTGGTATCAGTTGAAACTTCCTCTGGAGCATAAGAAGCAAGATTGCCGAACTCACAGCTATAGGCATCCACTAACAGTCTGCCCTGTGTGAAAGCACAAAACTCCTCTCTCTTGCGATCCATCAGCCCTTCCGGGATGTGATGGGTACGGAATGCCATGCTGAATTCTGCCCAAGTTGGTGCGGAGCCTGCGGGACGCATGGCTTCATAACTTTCCCACCACAGATTGGCGGGTCCTTCCAGAAAGTAAGCAGCAAAGGTCACCTTGTTGGCCTTAGATACATTGGCAACCCGCATTTTGAGGGACATGCTGGTCAGCTAGTCATCCGCGTTGAGCGGGTCGACCGAATGATGATACTTAGGTGGGCACAGCTTGACGAAATCATCGAGAAACACGCCATCATTGTGATCATTGCAGAGAGCACACGTTGTGTTCTTCTCAATTCATTCCAATAGCCTGTTGGTCTCCCTTTTGTTTCGTTCAGCTTCAAGCATCACTTCTGCCAAAAAATGCGTGTGTGGCAGGTTCTTTTGCCTTGGCTGGCTTCCCTCGCCCAGCTCGGGGGTAGGCACGGGGTTATTCCTAGTTGCCACCATCCCGAGAAAACAAACCCACAGCTTAGACATAGAGGACATCAACTCTAAGACATGAGATAAGGAATGTACTGGACAACATGGCATGCAGGGTAAACACCCAATCAACATGGTAATAACAACTGCCATATGAACACCATGATTCATACACACCATGAAATAGTTCAGTACAAGCCCAAGCTGAAATACAAACTACGGAGAGATGACACAACTCATCGGAGGCATTACAAGCTTCCTATACATTAGATATCTACACCTCCGGAACTCAACTCTCAACCCCAATAATATTCCACAAGACACGCAGGACTGTGGCGATATGACTACTACCATACTAGTACTAACATCCATGTACTCAAGCATCACCGTAGAATGCCTCATATAGGTTACCCCCGTGGCCTGGGAGCTGAACCTGAGGATCTGGAAACACTCTAGCCTGGGATCCCTGGAAACCGTAAGGACACGAATGTGGCCTTGGTCCCCTTGTTGGTGGCAACAGCGGTCCTCGAAGAGGGGTGATGCCTCCAACATTGGGCCAGTCTACGCGTGCTAGCAGATGAGTCCGCGATGGGTTCAGCATCTCCAAATCTCCATAGCATGTCTGCACGACAGGTGCTAGCTGCGTCAGGGCTGTCCAAAGACGTGCATGGGTAGCATAAAGCTCCATGCGAAGGGCACGTGCATCACGATCTCTGTTCTCCAACATCTGAGCGGTCACCTGTAGCCTAGGGTCCTCATGAGAATGATCGTAGTAGGCTGCGCTAAGATAGCTATCCTCTCCTCCCAGAGTAGCAGGAACATAACAGAACTCTGTGTTCTGAAGCAGACCATGGTGAAACCTCATGGTAGTCGGCATGGTGTAGGCGGCCTCCTGAACGGCCATGTCTATGGTGACACCTAATCCATAAGTCCAGTGAAGCAGCTCTGCAGCTCCAGGATATGAAGGATATATCTTAACAGTACACATATACTGGCTCTGGTTGAAATCTCGATACTATTCCTCCACTATGTACTCTGGGTACCAACGGTAACTAGCCTCCATCATAACTCTAACTAACATGGCCATGTGACCCGATACATCGATGCACCTAGTCAGACGGACCACCTCACGAGAGGGACGAGGGGGCATCTGAAACAGAGAATGATGCAAAGACATTAGAGACTCTAGCAAAAATTGGACAACATAACAGCTGAAATTGCTCAAAAAGGATTTTGAGACAACTGCAAAAGATTGGAACAGCATAACCACTTGACTATGTAGACTCAAATCTCCTCTCCATCTGTTTGTCACACCAACAATACTCAAATACCGACATTCACTTGCATACAAGCTAGCTAATAGTCCATGGTTAGTAACTTGTCATCCTAAGCAATAGATGAGAAGCCTAGTTCTTATCCCCGTAGAAAAGATGAGAATGACTCAGAATAGGATAACTTGGGAAGAGGAGTAAAAAGAGCCTTACGTTCCCTTCCACAATCAATTCCCCTACTTTTCTATAGTGTTTCTAGACTCAACTTTGGCCGGTTTGGCTTGGTAGTCCTACAGTCAGTCAGGCTCTGATACCAACGCTGTCAGGACCCCGATCCTAAGTCATATGAATCCAGACTGTAACATATCACATCACTTTGCTGCCTCACGCATGGTAAGCTCCACGGCGGCAGCCTTACCTTAGCCGGGACCGTTTGCATCTTTTGGCTCACGTATGTGAACATGTCGTTGGCAACCAAACGATAGAGAACCCGGGCCGACATGACTAGTCATAGAACCCAAGTGGCACATCCGTATGGAAACAGGCATACGTAACCCAGCAATGCAGGTGTCGGTCTCAAGCATGTGTAGACGAGTCATAGCAAGCTACAAGACTCCACTACGCCGTGGGACATAAATGTCATCACTGCACGTAGACGAGTCATAGCAGGCTACAGGGACTCCATTACACTGCGAGAAATTTCCCTGAAGGGACAGACACAGCAGCAAAGAAGGATACATGCCGATCAATCAATGTGTCCGGAGCAGTAGCAAGCTACCAAGGCTCGATGGAAGCACAAAGAGGCAGTTTCCCGTAAAGAGTACTACTAAAGGCACACGACTAGGTGTCGGATCCCATACATACCGTTGCACGTTACGCGTACGCACGACATGCCCGATATGCATAGATACAACTATGTCATCACAACATAACCATACATCAACACAACTTTTATTTAAAAGTCTTAGAAGAGCCTTGCATAATATGTTCTTACAGGTAGGGGTCACATGACCCGACACTCAAGTCATACAAGCAAGTTCATACAAACCAAGCGAAAGCATAAAGCTTTCTGAGTACAGATAGATGAAAGGGTAAAAAGGCACATGGCCTGACTATCTATAGCCCTCCAGAGGGCATAAGGTCGTAGCTGGGACACCAGCTATTCGGCATCGTCGACATCTAGATAGAACCCACCTGATGGGTCCTGGGACTCATCTGCAACATTTATTAAGCAAACATGAGTACAAACGTACTCAGCAAGTCTTTAAAGCACACCTAGACTAATTATGCTCATGTATCAACAAGGGGAGTGGTGGAGTTTATGCAGCAATGCCAGCTTTGACTCATGGCTAACTTACACTATCACTACTAGGAAAAGGGCTATAGATGATATGGCCACTAATGGCGCACCAGACAAGTGGTGTACCACTACTATATAGTAATGGCGCACCATGAGTCGGTGTGCCATTAGTGTGGTAGACACTAATGGCGCACCAGACCCACGGTGCGTCATTAGTAACAATTTTTTTGTTTTGCAAAAATTCTAATGGCGCACCTCCATCTGGTGCACCATTAGTAACCAGGGTTACTAATGGCGCATTCATAGCTGGTGCGCCATTAGTAACATTTTTTTTGTTTTGCAAAAATTCTAATGGCGCACCTCCAGCTGGTGTGCCATTAGTAAACAGGGTTACTAATGGCGCATTTGTAGGTGGTGCGCCATTAGTAACCTGGGGCCAGCTAGATATTCTAATGGCGCACCCCCGAGCGGTGCGCCATTAGAATGTGAAAAAAATATTCTAATGGCGCATCCCCGAGCGGTGCGCCATTAGAATGTGAAAAAGAAACATTCTAATGGCGCACCGCTCGGGGGTGCGCCATTAGAAATATTTAGCTAACTAACTCCCCCGACCCCTTCGTCCCTCCCTCTCGCCAGATCCACCTCCTCTCCCATCTCCGGTCGCCATCGCCGCCACCCTGGTCACCATCGCCGCCACCCTGGTCGCCTCCTCCCCCTGGTCACCATCACCGCCACCCTGTTTGCTGCAAGGTACGGGCCTCCTTCCTCCCTCCTCTCTCCTCTCTCCTCCCTCCCTCCTCTCTCCTCTCTCCTCCCTTCTTCCCTCCCTCCCTCCTCTCTCCTCCCTCCCTTCCTTCCTCCTCCCTTCCTCCCTCCCTCCTCTCTCCTCCCTTCCTCCCTCCCTCCTCTCTCCTCCCTTGCCTCCTTCCTGCTCCTCCCTCCCTTGTGGCCGTGCTTCTCCTGCTTGTGCCCGTGCACTTTGGTTGGCCTTGCTGCTATTGCGCATGCCCGTTCTTTTGCCAGCTTCAGCTCCAACAGCGTCTTGCCTGCATTTGATGAAATTTAGTCTATTTTTTGATGAAAGTTTTGCTCAAGTAAGATGTATGCTGCATATAAGTTTTGCTCAAGTAACTATGCAGTTCCATGTTAAGGTCAACCATCTTTTCTCAAGAGAGAACATGTTTCATGTTTTCCTGATGCACGCAGACTTGTATATGATCTGCAATATGCTAAATTGGCTCATGTTGGTTGCATACATATGAAATATGATCCCGTTGCTTGCATATATATGATCTATTTTGATGACACGATCTGCTAGATGTGAAGTTTGGAACACCAACACCAGTCCACCATTCAGTGCTAATATTGAAACAATACACTGTTAACCTGATACCACTGCTGGTTAGATGACAAGTAGATAGAAGTTAAAGCACCAAGTTGCAGTTTTTTATGTAGTATTATTTTACATATAAATGACTTGATCATTGCTGGTTTCACTAACACATACCTGAGCTGCCAATCACAAATAGCACAGGCGGTTGATTGATTGATGTCACTTTTTTGTTGTTTAATTGCTCATGTTCTTGATATGTTTATGTGTGTTAGAACCCTTTCCTTGACCGTCTCACACTTGGATAGCCCTTCCTGTCACCGCTTAATTAGTTATAATAGATACTCTGTTTCTTGTGAGGCTGAGATACTCGTGTCCGTTACTTTCCTATGTAGCTAGGTGAAATCACTCTGAAGCTATGAACCAAATGCTTGTGTTCTGAATCTTCTAAACTAGATGAATAAAAGATCATTTTGTCCTTCTGTAAAATATGCCTTCTTGTCACTGTTTGAATTTTCTTGGTTATTCTTCAGTTATAGTGCTAATTAATACTCCCTACGCTTGGAGGTACTTCTTGATTTCATCAAGATTATCTAAGGAGGCCAGGATTATGACAACTCCCATAAATTACTCGTTTGTACTCAAATAACTAGAAGGTTGTTCAAGAAGTAAAGCCAACTTAGGACTTCAGCCTGTGCTAATTTTGCTATGGAAAGAGTGGGACAGAAAAGAAGCAAGCAGTTTGATAATGAGTGAGCCTAGCCATTTGTACTTAGCATCAGGCAAAGTAGCTAAACTGAAGATATATGTTATATGGAAGATGTTCACTAGATTGGAAAGAGATGTCATTACTGATAATGGGAATACCCTATATTGAACTTTTCATCCATATGGTCTATGGCCTTTTCATCCATATGAAAGTAGAGGCACATTGTGGTGCTAGTTTGCTGGGTTTTGTCTCCGACCATCGTGTCGTGATGATCTTGCAAGTACCCCGAGAGGAGTGTCGGAGACAGGTTCACCGTTTCAACGGTAACAGTTACAAAGGGTACACCGCTAGGGCGGAGGCAGAATCTAGATACGCGCGCTATCTAGCGGGAGAGAGGAGGGAGCGTTGGAGGAACCGGATGAAGAGCAGTTTCATCGAGATTATGCTCATCGTGATGACCACAGCTCTCTTCTATGTGATGGTAGTTTAGATGATCGATATCGACTTGTAATGTGAAGACAAACTCGCTACTCGCGGTCTCGAGACTTGTAATGTTCTATCTTTGTTCGGTCTTTTGAATTCGGAGACTAATATGATGATTTGTATTCAGAGACTAATCTTCTATTGTATTCGATGAATCTGCTGTTGCTGTGTGGTGTTGTCTAAATTCTATCCAATAATATATTTTGTAACCTGTGAAAATATCAGAAAAGAAAAAAAATTCCTAATATTCATACTAGTGGCGCACCACACACGACTCTAATGGCGCACTGTAAAAAAGACTCTAATGGCGCAGCAGCCACCAGTGCGCCATTAGTATGCCAAAGCACACGGGTACATATGGCCCCCTGGGAGGCATACTAATGGCGCACTGTTGGCTATACTAATGGCACACGGCCTGGTGCACCATTAGTACACCAGATTCTAATGGCGCACCAGTGGTGCGCCATTAGTATTTAATTCTAATGGCGTGGTGCTAGTGGCGCACCACCAGTGCGCCATTACTAGGCAAAACTGGTGCGCCACTAGCCTGCCTTTTCCTAGTAGTAGTATACAATTTTAACTCTTTGTTTAGATTTTAGATATCGCACACGAGTCCACTAACTCCATAACAATACACCACCATGGATTCACTTCCCTCTCCTAGGAGAGTGCCACCCACGAAACTCACATTTGTCTTGATATTTTTATGAGTATCCATTTAATTATCTATGAACAACATAAGCTTTCCAAGTAGTCCATGTCCGAGGACGCGGCTATTCGAATAGTTTTATACCCTGTAGGGGTGTACTTCTTCACACACGCTCTCGCGACTTATCGCCGTGTGCTAATAAAACCATGCACCTCGGCAACCTTCAAGCGGAAGCCCAGCGAGGGAGTCGGCCACGACCATCAATCACATAAGACCTCTAGTCCAGGCTATCGCCTATTTGAGATTGAACCCGCACGGAAGTCTGGTCGAAGTTTCCACTACGGCCCCAAATGATGTGCGCAGGGTTCCCAAGCCCACCATTCGGGTGACCCTTGGTACACCATGCCACTGCCTACCACGTCGTAACCCACCCCTAGGGTCAGCGCTACACATGGCCTCCAGCATGCTATAAACACCAGAAACTGCTTGCAACTCCTGGACCAAGGACTAAGCGATTGATAAGTCGAGCGGGGTAATATTTCAAGGCCCAACATGTGGTAGTTAGTAGTCTTGGATCACAAACACGGAACTCAGTTCCTAAGAACGGTCCCGATGAGACAACCCGCTATGTACTCCTACATAGCCTCTCCTTGCTACCTTTACCAAATCGGGTTCATCATAAGCTTATCACATCAGAACAACATTGTTTCACTCTAGTTCATCACCCAGATGAATCAGACTTGACACAACCCTAAGCATAGCAAGCACAGCAGGCAAAGTAAGCAAAGCACAACATGGCACAAGCATCTACTAGGTATGCTAGGTTGCAAGGTTTGGCTATTTACTGTGACAATGACAGGTCGTGCAAAGGAATAGGTTCATCTACCATGTATGATAGACTAGTGAACGTTTGTCCTAATGCAATAAACAAGAGCATGAGCGAGAGAGTGGGATGTTATCGAAATGATCAAAGGGGTTGCTTGCCTTGCTGGGGAGTGGAAAGCTTTTCTCCTTCATTGGAATACTCAGAGGTATCCTCAGAAGCAGGGCCTACCACAATGCAGATAAATAGCAATCAATACACGCAAGTGCAACAATATTATGCAACTATTGTCCAAGTTAATTTGAAGTGAGTTTGAATATAGGTTCAAAATCATTCTCCATTTAATATTTTATAAGTTAACCTATTAGTAAATGTCAATGTTCATCTACATAGGTTGCTCTAACATGCATGATAACACAACCATTGGATTCATTGGATTTTTCTGATAACTTTTCATATTTAAATTATTTCAATGAGTTATAGATTAATTTCTATGAATTTTCTAAGTTTTAAATAGTTTCTGGAATTATTTTAATTCAGAAAATTCATTACTGCATCAGCCTAACATCATCATGACGTTAGCTGGTCAACAGAACGTTGACAGGTCAAACCTGACTAGTGAGGCCCACTTGTGAGTGACCCAGCCTCTAACAAAGCTAATTAATTAACTAGTTACTATTTAGTTTAGGGTAGGGCCCACTATTAAGTGGGCCATTAACTTAATTAATTTAGTTTATTAAATTATTAATCTAGTTTTGACTAAGAGGGTCCAGCCCCACTTGCCAGTGACCCAGGGGTCAAATCCCTGGTGGTTAAACTGGTTGACTCGTCGGCGTTGAGCCGCCGGCGGCGTCAGGGATGGCGGAGGGGGTCGGGTTCCCTCCTCTGGTGACCAAAAGGACGACGGAGGGCACCGATCTACTCTGCTCGCTCGAGCGCGTCGACCCCAACACCTCCCAAGGGCTGGGATGGCCGGAATCGCCGCTGGCGATGAGCACGACTGCTGTCGAAGCTCGGGCGAGGATGGGCTCGTCGAGCCGGAGCTCAAATGAGCCACCTAAGGGCTCCTAAGGCTGCGTGGGATCATCCTGAGCACGACTACGTGCTCAGTTGCGAGCTTGGGCCGCTGCAGCGAAGGCCACGTCCTCGCCGGTGGCGAGGAACTCTTGGAACCGAGGGTATCCGGCACTAGAATGCGCTAGCAAAGGGGGAAAAGGGGGGAGAAGGAGTAGGAGCTCACAGAGGATGCAGCGATGATGAGAGCGGGCTCGGGGAGGCCTTGATTGTGACGCACGGCCGGCGGCGGTCTTTGCTAACAGAGGAGGAAGAAGGCGGCAAGGTAGGATGCTGGGGGCCTCCAAGCTTGATTCTTTTGGTAGAGAGGACCGACATGTCACGGCGGAGCTAAAGGGAGGCTCGGGAGCGAGGGGGAGCGGTTGGAACGGCAGCTACGGCGGCGATAAGGCGGTGGCCATGGCGGGCAGAGGAGAGGAAGAAAGCAGGGGGCAAATGCGAGAGAGAGAGATATGGGGACGGCAGAGGCGTCCTCATCCTGTCGCCAGCGCGGCGGGGGATGCAGGCGCTCAGGGTGCTTCATGGCAGCACCGGTGCGAGCACATGGCGAGCACACGCTCATCCTCCTGGCCGCCAGGAGGACGATGACGGTGTTGGGCCAGCTGGGCCGTGCCAGGTGCCTCCTCCTTTCCTTTTTTTTACATTTTCAGTTCTGTTTTGTTTTTCTGACATGTGTTTTATTTATTTTTAGGCACAAATGCTAATATAAAATATCCCAAATATTTTTTTAGAATTAAGTTTGAATATTTCAAACTCCTATAAAAAGTTTCAGAATATTTTGAAAACTGAAATATTTTTAATGCTTTATTTGGCATTTTCAGCACCTTTAATTTTTATTTTTGAAATGCTATAAATATTCAAATATTTAGAATGACCCCTAATATATTCATGTCCACATTTATCACACATAGGGGACATTTTTGATGGGCATTTTGGATTTGTTGGTTTTTCAAAATCTTTAAATTGGTTTGATTCAAATGAGGGTTTGGGGTTTTCTGATAATCCCCATTTCAAATTGATGCAAAAAGTGAAATATGATGCACACACATGCTGTCCTAAGAAAGCTAGCTAGGGACGTGACACCCACTTCACCAAAGCTTGGGATTCATCTTCATATGAGTCAAAGTCCTCTTGAAGCTTTTCTTGTCCTTGAGCTTGGTGTCTTGTGGTGGAAGGTCATCTTGAGCTCTTGTTCCCTTGGGGAGACTATTTTCATACTTATCCTTTTGAGGAACAAACTTGGGATTGGGTTATTGACCTTCTTCCCATTCAACTCCATTAGCATTGAAGTAGCCAACACCATGATTTTTCCAGTATCCTCCACGCTTGCGTACAATCTCCTCAAATTTTTTGCACCCTTAAAGAATCTTGTTGATACCTTTCTCTATAACCCCTTTCAAGAGTTCATTTTGTTGATCAAGTGTAACTTGGCAAAGATAAGAGTTAGTGGGATCAAGAGAACTACTAGAACCAATATCATTGGATTTATCATTTTTATTGCTACTATTTGAAGAACCTTTATTTCCTTTGTTACTAGCTTGCTTAGACTTAACTTGAGGCATGAATCTAGATAAGAGAAGTCGTTTGGCAAGATAAGAGGAAGTCTTCTTTCGAAGATCATCATTTATAGCTTTAAGGAACTCATGCTCTTGCTCTAAGTTGAGCTTCTCAAAGCGTAGCTTCTCATGTGTCCTTACAAGCTCTCTATGATCTTCTAGAGTTGACTCATGAGCTAACTTAAGAGTTTTGAGTTCTTGAGTTAGTCGTTCTATTTCCAACTTATCATCATCACACGACTTATCTATACTAGAATGAGTAATAGCAACTTATCATCATGTTCACTAACATTACTAGATTTGTCAAATAGCAAGTCATCTTCAATTAACAAGTCATCTTCATCACTATTGAAATCAAGATACTCGGGGTGTGATACCTTGGGGCCTTTAGCCATGGAGCAACTTCCACTCCCTTGATTTGGTGAATCAAATAGATCATAGGAGTTGGTAGTCACTAGAGCAATTCCGAAAACACCTTCATCTTGACTATAGTCGGAGTTCGAGTGATAACTTCTCTTGGAGTGGTTGTCGGAGTCGAAGCCGGAACCCCATTCACCAACATGAGCTTTATGCTACCTTCTTGAGTAGCTCTTGGTGTACTTGTCTTTCTTCTCCAAGTCCCTACTTCTTCTTGAGGTCTTCATTCATAACGACCATCTTCACTCCTTCTCTCACTTCGAGGTGACTCGTCTCTTGAGCTTCGTCTTCTTGGTAATTGTTCTCTTCATTTTAAGGAGTCGTGCACTCATTGGATTAGTGTCTAGGCTTCCCACAATTGTAGCAGTTTGGGTCACGACTTGACGAACGCTTCTCCTCTGTCTTGCGTTGGATCTTCGATCTTTGCTTCTATTCTTGTAGAACTTGTTGAATTTGCTTCACCATGAGGCTTATTTCTTCATTTGTGAAAGGTTGTCGCTAGAGGTAGCGGGAGCATCACTTGTGCCTTTGTAAGCACTGCTGGACTTGTGATGAAGCTCTTCCTTGTCTTTGAGTGTCATCTCATGCGCAACAATTCTACCAATCACTTCCGTTGGTTTGAGATCTTTGTGGTTGGGCATCATTTGGAAGTATCTTCTTGATGATGAATTTGTATCTCATTTCTTCGCTTTCTAAGTTGGCAATCTCATTGGTGATGAGAGATAGCTTAGAGTACATTGCATCGACTCCTTCAACATCCTTCATGTTGAACTTGTCAAGCTGACCTTGAAGAACATCTAACTTTGATTCTCTCACGGACTCAGTTCCTACATGCAAATCAACCAAAGTATCCCAAATCTCTTTTGCGTGTTCAAGACGGCTGATATTGTTGAATTCTTCGGGGCATAGGCAGTTGAAGAGAATGTAACATGCTTGAGCATTGAGTTGCAACATCTTCAATTCATCCACAGTCGCTTCACGATCGGGTTCCTTTCCCTCTGCAAAGAATTCACCTTGCAAGCCAACACAAACAACAGCCCAAACGGCAAGATTATGACCAAGGAAATGTATTTTCATTTTGTGCTTCCAACTAGCAAAATTTGTGCCATCAAAGTACAGACCTCTACGGTGATACTTTCCCTCACTAGATGCCATACTTCTCCTAGGTTGTGAAACCAATGCAATGGAGACCAAAGCTCTGATACCACTTGTAGGATCGAAAGTAGGTCTAGAGGGGTGGGGGTGATTAGACTACTTGACCAAATAAAATCTTCTTTTTCCCAATTTTAATTCTTGGCAGATTTTAGCATTCATAGTATGTCAAGTACACCCTACACATGCATGTCTAAGAGTATAGCAGCAGAAAGTAAAGACATTGCACATGTAAGTAAAGAGAGGGTAAGGAAAGCAAACGCAATTGGTGACACGATGATTTTTCTCGTGGTTCCAATAGGTGGTGCTATCGTACATCCACGTTCATGGAGTCTTCAACCCATGGAGGGTAACGGTCGCGAGAGTCCATGGAGGGTTCTACCCACGGAGGGATCAACGAAGAAGCAATCTTGACTATACCATGACGGCCTACGTCCACGGAGACTAGCCTTACTCGGGGTAGATCTTCACGAAGTAGGCGATTTCATTGCCCTTGCAAAATACTTGGTTCACTCCACAACACGAAGTAGGAGGCTCCCAAGCGACACCTAACCAATCTAGGAGGCACCACTCTCCAAAAGGTAATAGGCTCGATAATGTCGATGAACTCCTTGCTCTTGTGCTTCAAGATGATAGACTCCTCAACACACAATCACTCTCTCACAGATATGGCTTGGTAAAAGAGACAGGATTGGTGGAAAGCAACTTGGGGATCTAGAAATAAAGATCCATATGGTTGGACTGGAAGATCTTGACTTCAACACAAGGGTAGGTGGTTCTCTCTCGGAAAACTGATAGGATAGGTATGGAATGGTTCTAAGTGCTTCTCTATCGAGTAGGTGGTGGTGAAGGGGTATATGTAGGCATCCCCAAAATTCCAACCGTTAAACACAAAATGACCAACTCGGTGACACCGATGTGTTAATCTCCGTGGTGCCGAAGTGACCAAAAGGTGGCAACTTTTGAATCTCAGAGGGACCGATATAGGAATCTCGGTTGCACTGATAAGGTGACCAACGGTCAGAATGCCCATTCTCGGTGACGCCAATTCAACAATCTCTGAGGGACCGAAATGGTGAACTTGCGTAACAGAAAGTTGGCAGCCCAACTCGGTGGCACCGAAAGCAGTATCGGCTGTACCGAAGGGTTTGGCTTTAGCTCAGTCTGTCTAGGGTTTAGAACCGGTGGCACCGGGATGGAAATGTTGGTTGCACCGATTTTGAGTGATTGGATTTGGATGGACTTTGGTGGGAGAGTTTGTGGGTGTCTTTGGTGACTATCACTTGTGCACATATGAGCATTTTGTTCACCAAAAAAAACTTTACCCCCCCTTTTAATAGTATTGTCTTTCCTATGGAGTCAAGGTGTTTTCTCACACATATAAAATGTCGAGTCCTCTTTCTTGAAGCTTTGCCAATCCATTTCCTTGCATCTTGGAGTGTTCCACAATATCTTTGTCAACCCATCATTGAACTTTTCCTGAAATATACTTGATGGAAAAAAATAGTTCAATGACTTATATGTTGTTATGAATTACCAAAACCACCAAGGGAGCAAATGTGTTTTCATGCCCGCCCCTACCACCATGTCGCCGCCCTCCCTGCACTCCTCCTCCCCTCGGCGGCTCCCCCGTGCCACCCCTCCCCTCTCCAGCTCCCGGATCACCCCCTCCTTGTAGTTCCCCCTCCCCCCGCCGCCCCGGCCATCCCCACCCAACTCCGGTGAGTGCCCGACCGCTGCCCCCACTCACATATTTTCCTGTTTTTTTCAGTTAGTTAGTTTATTTTCTACTTTTCTGTTAGATTAGATAGTTAGTTTATTAGGTAGGGAAAACTTAGATATAAAAGAAAAAACTTAGAAGAACGGAAGAAAAGAAAAAAACTAGAAGAAAAAGAAGAAGCAGAACAAGAAGAAGAAGAGGAAGAAGAAGAAGAAGAAGATGATGAAGAAGAAGAAGAAGAAGCAGCAGAAGAAGAAGCAGCAGCAGGAGAAGAAGAAGAAGAAGAAGAAGAAGAAGAAGAAGAAGAGAAGAAGAAGAAGAAGAAGCAGAAGAAGAAGCAGCAACAACAGCAGAATAATAATAATAATAATAATAATAATAATAATAATAATAATAGTAATAATAATAATAAGAAGAAGAAGAAGAAGAATATAAGAAGAGGAGAATAAGAAGAACAAGAAGAGGAAGAAGAAGAAGAAAAGGAAGAAGAGGGGAAAAAGAAGAAGAGGAGGAAGAATAAAACGACACCTAGACAAGACACCCAGATACCGAAACATGAGGTCTCGACACCCCGACACAATGCCCCGACACGACACCCTGACAACCAGACAGGACACCCAAACACGACACCCTGACACCCCAACACGAATCTCCAGGAAACTATTAATACGCCGCCCCAACGCCACTGACCCCTGACCGCCGACACCTCTTCGGCCTCTTGTTGACCAAAAAGGTGCTCTTCGTCCTTATAGAGACCGACGGGGTCATAGTTTCGTAAATTATGTGTTAGGTCATATATTTTCCGATTTTGTTATGGAAAACATCATATTTGTGTTGATCGGTTGGATTTCAATTTGCAGTTGTTTTGTTGTACGAGGTTCTGGTGTTCGACGACCTACCCCACACGTTGGACGAGCCCCCTGCTGCGTTCGTGGGTGAGCTCAAATGACATCTCCCCCCCTTAATTTGCTCTGTTCCAATCTTCATGTCGATGAAACTTGCTAGCTATAGGTTTCTTCAATTCAACGGTATGTGTGACCAGTATGCGTCTCCCATTTGAAAGGGCGACATATATAAATATGCATGCCTTTGCATATTTATAACCACCATCCTTTTGAATTTTCCAACTTTTTCCATGGACAACCCGAGTATGTGTAGATTGGGTTTGTTTTACCAAATGCTCTTCTCCGGATCTGATGCCAAATTTCATCACTGCCTCCCTGTTGTTCTTCGGGTACACATCCTCTCTACTTATTGCTAAGACATGTATCAGGAGAATAGTGGGAAGGTGTTGCCGAAATTCCGCCTCGGATCCGGAGCAAAGCATGGGAAAACGAACCCAATCTACACATACTCGGGTGGGATTATGACCTATCTTTACCTATTAGCGTGTAGGTTGCATGGACGTAATAAAATTGACAAAATTGCTGGAGTGCTTCTTCTTCTTCTTCTTCTTCCTCTTCCTCTTCTTCTTCTTCATCTAACTTTCTTATTTCCCAATTTGTAGATTAGATTCACTTCACGGAAGATTTCATTGATGGAGTGCTTGTGGTTGATGGAGTGCTTGTGTTACTTGTTGTTTTGATTTTGTATCGATGAACAATGTGAAACTCGCTACATATGGATGAAACTATGAATGTATGGAGTAAACTATTGTAATATGGTGAACAATATGACATTTGATACTTTCAATTTGGTATAATTGTTGGTTGATTATATCCATATGGCATGGATATTGTTTCTGTGAACTATATATTTGCCTATGAAAATTGTCGAATATAACAAAAAAGCAAAAAAACAAGGCAATAGTGCCTCTTTGCCGTCTGCCACCGACGGCAAAGGTGGCACGTGGCAGACGCCTGTACAACCTGGGAACACCCAACCTGGGAGCATTTGGCCTATTTGCTGTCCGGGGCTAGACGACAAAGGGTCTTGTCACATGGCCATCCAGGGGCAGACGACAAAGGGTCTTGTGGTGTGGCAGTTCGGGGCACATTACCAAAAATGTCGTTAACCACCTAATGAGGCTAATATCAGTGCTACACCATCCACCCTCTCTACAGGCTGACGACAAAAATACTTTGTGGTCCGCTGAGCATAGGCAAACGTTATAGAACACCTTTATCGGAGTTTACACTGCCAAGACTGTGGTCGTCTACTGGCTGACGGCAAAGACCTTTGCCTTTAGTGGAACTATCCTTTCCATCTGCCACAACAGACAACAAAGTACCCGATTCCAGTAGTGAAGTAATCATGTGAATTTTATATGTGTTCGATATTTTGATGATATGTATGTTGTGATTCCCTTAGTGGTGTCATGTGAATGTCGACTACATGACAATGCACCATCCTTGGGCCTAAGGGGATGCATTGTGGAGTAGTTATCAGATGATGGGTTGCTAGAGTGACAGAAGCTTAAACCCTAGTTTATACGCTACTTCGTTAGTGGGTGATTTGGGTCCACATGTTTAACGCTATGGTTAGATGTTGTCTTAATACCTTTCTCGTAGTTGCGGATGCTTGTGAGGGGGTTAATCATAAGTAGGTTGTTAGTTCAAGTAAGACAACACCTTAGCACCGGTCCACCCACATACAAAATTATCAAAGTAGCGAACGCGAATAAAACCATCATGATGAAAGTGACTAGATGAAATTCCCGTGTACCCTCAAGAACACTTTGCTTATCATAAGAGATAGCTTTAGCCTGTCCGTTGCCACAAAAGGATTGGGCTACCTTCCTACACCTTACCTGTTGTTACCATTACTTGCTCGTTACAGATTACCTTGCTATCAAACTACTTGCTATTTACAATTTCAGTGCTTGTAGAAATTACCTTTCTGAAAACTGCTTATCATTTCCTTCTGCTCTTCGTTGGGTTCGACACTCCTACTTATCGAAAGTACTATGACTGACCCCCTACACTTGTGGGTCATCAGCTCTTCATCGGGAGTGAGTAATTCCGTTGTTGAGTTGCTAGTCGGTGAAGAGTTGTATGAGATTCATCATGCAATCGAGTTAGTTTTGTTAGTCCTTGATCCCTAGTATCCACTATGTTCTTTAGATTGATGTTGCTTTGACTTTTCCATTCTTAATTCTTGTCACTAGGGCCCTAGTACCATGATTTCAGATCTGAACCGTTCATGTTATCATCATTGAACTAATATTTCCACTAAGCATATTTCCGGAAAAGTTTGATGATAGGTTGGCAAAAGAATTGTGGAGAAACCCCTAGCAGCAAGGAATTGGATTGGAAAAAGCTTCAAGCAAATAGGACTCTACATTTTACTTTGTGAGAAATCACTTTGAGTCCATAGGAAAAGCCAATACTATTAAAAGGGGGTAAGGTACTGTTGGTGAACAAGATGCTCAACGTGCACAAGTGATAGTCACGAAAA
The DNA here is from genome assembly GCA_022496015.1 of Hordeum marinum. NCBI lineage: Eukaryota > Viridiplantae > Streptophyta > Magnoliopsida > Poales > Poaceae > Hordeum > Hordeum marinum. The sequence continues at coordinate 202,487,579 of CM039676.1, forward strand.
ACACCCACAAACTCACCCACAAAACTTTGTCCAAGCCAATCATGTAAATCAGTGAAGCTAATAAATTCCACTCGGTCCCACCGATTCCCAACCTCAGACGGAACCCTGCCAAACCTAAGCACATCGGTGCAACCGATTCTGATTCGATGCCACCGAGTTCAGCTTGCCAACTTTCTGTTACCTCGATTCACAAAATCGGAAGCTACGAGTTTTTGGATCGGTGTCACCGAGATTTGGATTCTGACCGTTGGACACTTTATCGGTACCGCCGAGATTTTTATATCGGTCTCATAGAGATTCAAAAGTTTGTACCTTTGGAGCAACTCGGTGCTATCGAGATTCACACATCGGTGTCACCGAGTTGGTCACTTTAGGTGTAATGGTTGGACTTCTGGAGATGCCTATATATACCCCCTCCACCACCACTCACTCGTAAGAGAAGCACTCAGAACAGATCCCCACTTATCCCATCAGATTTTCTAGGAGAGAGCCATCGACTCATGTGTTGAGATCAAGCCATTCCATTCCAACCATATAAATCATGATCAATATCCTCGCCAAGTTGCTTTCCACCCAATCAATCTCTTCCAGCAAAGCCAAATATGTGAGAGAGTGATTGAGTGTTGAGGAGTCTATCATCTTGAAGCACAAGAACAAGGAGTTCATCGACATTATCGAGCCTATTACCTTTTGGAGGGTGGTCCCTCCTAGATTGGTTAGGTGTCGCCTGGGAGCCTCCTACTTCGTATTGGGGAGTTAACCAAGAAGTTTGTAACAGCAAGGAGATCACCTACTTGGTGAATATCTATCTCGAGTTAGGCTAGTCCTCCGTGGACATAGGCCATCATGGTATAGACAATGTTACTTCTTCGTGGAACCCTCCGTGGACTCTCGCGATTGTTACCCTCCATGGGTTGAACTCTCCATAAATGTGGACGTATGATAGCACCACCTATCGGAACCACGGGAAAAATCTTTGGGTGTCCAAATTGCATTTGATCTTCCTACCCTTCCTTTAATACTCATTCTTGTCTTTACTTTCTGTTGCTATACTCGTAGACATGCATGTGTAGGGTGTGCTTTTCTTGCTATCATTGGTAAAATCTTCCAACACTTAAAATTGGGAAAAGGTAGAATTTTTATTTGGTCAAGTAGTCTAAGAACCCCCCACTAGACATACTTTCATTCCAACAAGTGGTATCAGAGCTTTGGTCTTCATTGCATTGGTTTCATAACCTAGGAGAGTATGGAGTCTAGTGAGGGAAATTATCATCGTAGAGGTTCGTACTTTGATGTCACAAATTTTGCTAGTTGGAATCACAAAATGAAAATGCATATTCTTGGTCATAACCCCGCCATTTGGGTTGTTGTTCATGTTGGATTGCAAGGTTAATTCTTTGTGGATGGAAGGGAATCGGATCGTGAAGCGGCCGCGAATGAATTGAGGACGTTGCATGATCAGTTCAATGCAAGTTGGACTGATCATAAATCATGGAAGGTATCGAATTCGTGAGAGAATCCAAGTTGGATGTTCTTTAAAGCCAACTTGATCAGTTCAAGATGAAGGATGATGAAGGAGTCGTACAAATGTACTCTAGGCTAGCTCTCATCACCAATGAGATTGCCGACTTAGGAAGCGAAGAAATGACCGACAAATTCCTCATTAAGAAGATACTTCAAACTTTGGATGATAGATATGACACCGTGTGCACATTGATCCAAATGATGCCCAACTTCAAAGATCGAAAGCCTACATAAGTGATTGGAAGAATTACTGCTCATGAGATGACACTCAGGGACAAGGAAGAGCTTCACAACAAGTCTAGCGGTGCTTAAAAATCCACAAGTGATGCTCCCGCAACTTCAAGCGACAACCTTGTCACAAATGAAGAGATAATCCTCATGGTCAAGAAATTCAACAAATTCTACACGAATAGAGGCAAAGATCGAAGGTCTAACTCAAGATATGAAGAGAAGCGTTCGTCAAGTCATGACCGAAGCTGCTAAAATTGTGGGAAGCCCGGACACTACTCCAATGAGTGCACGGGTCCCTACAAAATAAAAGAAGATTCACCGAGAAGTCGAAGCTCAAGAGATGAGTCACATCGAAGAGAGATAAGAAGTACAAATGATCGTTATTAATGAAGACCCTCAAGGAGAAGTAGGGACTCGGAGAAGAAGGACAAGTACACCAAGAGCTACTCAACAAGAATACATCAAGCTCATGTTGGTGAATGGGTTTCCGGCTCTGAATCCCAAAACCACTCCGAGAGAAGCTATCACTCCAACTACGACTATAGTCAAGATGAAGGTGTTGCTAGACTTGCACTAGTGACGACCAACTCCTACGACATATTTGAATCACCAAATGAATAAAGTGGAAGTTGTTTCATGGCTAAAGGTACAAAGGTATGACACCCCGAGTATCTTGATTTCAATAGTGATGAGGATGACTTGTTAGGAGATGATGACTTTCTATTTGACAAATCTAGTAATGTTAGTCAAGGTGAACTTGTTAGTAGTCACTCTAGTCAAAGATAAGTCATGTGTTGATGATAAGGTTGAAATAGAACAACTAACTCAAGAACTAAACACTCTTAAGTTAGCTCCTGAGTCTAATCTACAAGATCATAGAGACCTTGAAAGGACACATGAGAAGCTCCGCTTTGAGAAGATCAATTCGGAGAAGAGCATGAATTCATTAAAGCTATCAATGACGATCTTCGAAAGAAGACATCCTCCACTCTATCCAAACGACTTCTCTTGTCTACATTCATTCCACAAGTTAAGTCAGAGCAAACTAGTAACAAAGGCAAGAACGGTTCTTCAACTAGTAGCAATAAAAATGGTAAATCCAATGATATTGCTTCTCGTAGTTCTATTGATCCCACTAACACTTCTCTTAGCCAAGTTACACTTGAGCAAGAAAATGAACTTTTGAAAGGGATTATAGAGAAAGGTATCTACAGTCTTGTCGTGTGTAAGCAATTTGAGGAAATTGTATGCAAGCACGAAGGATACCAGAAGAACCATGGCAATGGCTACTTCAGCACAAATGGATTTGAATGGGAAGAAGGTCAATACCCCAAGCCCAAGTTTGTTCCTCAAAGGGAGAAGTATGAAAATAATCTTCCCAAGGGAACAAAATCTCAAGATGACCTGCCACCACAAGACCACAAGCTTCAAGTGGACATTGACTCATATGAAGATGAATCCCAAGCTTTGGTGAAGTGGGTTCCCAAGGCTACTTCAAACTCAACTTCTATAGGTTCCACTTCAACACCATGGATCCCCATCAATTTGATGTGGGTCCCGAAGAAGAAGAATCGGAGAAGTTCATGAGGGGTGACTCCGCCAATGAAATTCACTCACATTCATTATTGGCAAGAACTAGTTGGAATCAACATCAACATTATAGAATAGTTCAAGGAGTCACACATTCCCACAAAGGTAAGCAAGGGACAAGGTAATCAACAAATCGATGTACATTATCATGTATGATTTGCACTCCATGCCCATAGATATCCTTTTATTTGTCTCTTGTATGTTGGTACTAACCCATGTAGGTGAGAATAATAAGAAACAACAAGGATGCTCCCAACTCATAGTGATCTTCATCAACTTTTTGCATCCACCACTACTTCACCTCCATGAAGCTTCATCGACAAAACCCAAGGTTAATTTATCCCTCTCAAGGGGCGGTGTAACATCAAGAGGGAGCTTTACTCTAAGACTTGAGTCAAAGCATTTCATAGTATGTGACAACACTAACAAGCTTTATGTAAGAGTGGTAACCCCACTCGTTCTTAAACGATGAGTATGACCTATGATCAAGTATTCGTTACTTGGCTCCTAAGTCAATATACTCATATATAGATGACTATGTCATCGCCAAAATGCTTGATAAATTCTAGTATGTATGTGCATTTTTGCCATGATTTCATTTGACATCTTATTTTGTGAGTATGTTGGTCTGCATTTCTTTATCCATTCGACGATATCCAATTGTTGCTATTCGGACTTTGATTTTGTTTTTTCCAATTGGATGGACAAGAATGCCTAGGACCCTTCTCTACCTATCTATGCTTTCTCGTTTATTCCATTCATCTTGCATCATAAAATTTGAATAAGTACTTTTTGATCTCTCTGTGTGAGGAGCACTCGGAGTTTCATACCAACAAAGGACTGACCATTAAAACCTCCCAAGTGCATCTCGGTGGAACCAACCCAAAATTCTTGGTCTCACCAAATGCCTAGGGTTGATCTGGTTTTCACACTCGGTATCACTGATTCGATCTTCTCGATTACACCGAGTTTCCTTGTTAGCTTACAGTTGAGGAACTTGGTGACACTGAAAAGTTAGAATCGGCGTCACCGACAGCCATGGGTATATAAATGGGCAGACCCAAGTTTTGAAATTTCTTTCTCCAAGGTCATCCCCTCCAAAACCATAGCTGCTGAATAAAGACCACTGGTCATCGACTTCTTATTCCCGATAACCTTCTCCATTGGATGTCCACGCCGTCGACGGGTTCTTCACCCCCGTCGCCGTCGTAGCAAGACCATCGCCGAATTAGGGTACGGTTTCGACCCCTCATGCGCTCTTCCCTCTAAATCTTGAGCATTAGGACTATTCCTTCGATAAGACAAGCTTTGAGCTCGATCTATCAACAAGAACTTCCATTAGAATAGCGAACGAACGATTTTTTATGGTTTGCCGTCTACAACTTGAATCTCGGTGAAACCGAAGCAAAAACCGGTAGCACCGACTCCCTTTTTAGGTCAACTGAGAACAACCTCAGTCAAACCGAGTGCCCATTTTTGGTCTCGCCGAAAGTGGTGCCACGTTTCTATTATGCAGACTTTCTGTCTCGGTGGGTCCGAGAAGTTTACCTTGGTGGTACTGATATTCACTTGGTAGAATGCACATCTTGAGAAATTTTAGTTCAAATCTTTGAGAAAATTGGCTGAAATTTTGTGATGACTCAACCTATCTGCTCCTTTATATTCTATTCACAGGGTTAGAGATGTTAGTGTCAGGAGATAGTCCTAAGACCTCAAGGATCTCAGTGTAGACACAGATCCACGCACTAGTCTAGATAGGTTCTCATCTTCTTTTGATGATATTCCCAGCTCTCCAAATCTTCCCAAGGCAGCAACCAAGACTTGGAGGAAGCTCAACTCAGAGGAAGAAGACTCTGATTTTTTTTTCTGATGAGGTTCCTATCAAGGCTAAGCCGGACAAGGCTGAGAAGAGTGCAAAGAATCCTACAACTAAGGCTACTTCTTCGAAGAAGGTGTCATAAAGGAATATGCCCCCTGAGACACTATGAGAGCACCTGAGAGTTCTAGGGGCACCATGACCATTGAGCCCCCAAAGAAATCCATGCCCAAGAAGGTTGGAGAGAAGAAGAGCAGAAAAAGGATTATCCTTGTTATAGGCAGGCCTACATCAATGTATGAGGACCCAACAGAGGCTGCTGCTAAGTAGGAGGAGGAAGAGCCATACGCAAAGGCTCCTCGCAAGAAGAAGAATAAATTGATGTCAGATGCTATGCCAAGCCAAGCTGCTCCCAAGGGCAATCCAGCCGGAACCAAGAATCCCTCTGCTCATAAACCCAAGAGGTTATCCAGAGAGATTCTAGCTTCTGAGAAGAACAAGGGATCTACATCAAGAGATGCTGATAAGGATGCTATGTCAGTTCTGATGAAGCTAAGGCCACACCTTCTAGAGCATAATACGAGCCACTTGCCACCTCAGGACATGAAGAAGAGGAGGGACCAAGGACTAAGATATTGGAGAGCTATTGATCCATATTCTTAGAGGAGGAAGACTGTTGTGGACTACATGTTCTATACAAAGGAACAACAAGACTTGTATGAAACAATTTTGCTTGACGAGAGCCCTGCTATGAGTGACATGAGATATGTGAACTGGAAGTACATCAAGGACAATGAAGACTAATTCCCATGTGTGCAAGACAACTTCCTTTGCATTGGTCTTGATAAGTTTGTTGGCAAGGAGTTCACTGCTTGGAATGATGAAATGATCATGCAATTATACTCCACTGCTCATTTTTATGGAGATGGTAGAATTGTGTGGATGACTGAAGCCACTAGGTATGAATACACAGTTGATGAGTGGGCTGCCATCTTCGGAGTCCCAAAGGTGGCAGATGGTGACCTTGATGTGTACTCTAAGCCCAAGGCAAGCCACAATGCCATGAAGAACATGTACAAGGAGATCCTTGGTGCAAATCTGAAGTTTGACAAGCTAGGATCCATTTATTTCCTCCAGGTTGGTCTTCGCATGATCAACACTATCTTGAGGCACACCTTGTTGACTAAGTCTGGAGATGAGAAGATGGTCAGAGGCTACTCCATCAACATGCTGCTCCATCTAGATCGACACACCACATTCAGAGTGATGGACTTGATTGTGGAGACTATGAAGAAGATGGCTGTAGACCAGAAGCGATCATGTGGCTATGAACCTTATATCCAGATGCTCATCAACTCTAAGTTGAAAAGGAATATCTTTGCACTGGATCGACCACATTTTCCACTCTTGCTGGAGCTAGAAGACAATGTTGTTGTGATGAACCTAGATCACCCCACATCAGCTGCAGCATAGGCACATGAAGAGGCAGCCAGACACACTAGTGCTCAGTCGTCCATGACCAGGAGTGAGCAGATGGGTCTTCTCCTTAGCTCAGTACTCACCATGTAGAAGGACATCACCAACATTCTGAAGAATCAGGATAGCCTTGCAAGGAGTGTTGACAACAAATTTCATATTCTCAACAACAAGGTGGATGGGCTAAGTGTGACAGTGAATGAGCTCAAGAAGGAAGTTGATGATGTGTATAGCCCTCACACTACAGATGATGATGAGGATCGTGCACCTCTCAGGACAAGCACTCAGTTCAGGACTTAGGCCAAGATTCCAACAGTGACAGCTTCAGAGATGAGGCCCTCTTCATAAGCACCAGCACCAGGTATAGCTACATCACCTCTATCAGCTCCACCAGTTCCTCTAGTTGCTACACCAACTCCGTCCATAACGTCTGCAAAAGTCTTTATCAATGTCGTTCTCTCGTCTCTAACTTCAACTACCGGAGGAGATCAGGCCCAGAAGAGCATTTAGCTCTATACCTTTGAACTTTTTGGTAACTTGTTGCCAAAGGGGGGAAGTTGTATAGATCATTAGGGCTTCGAGAGAGAGAAAGTGTTGGTTTTTATCGCTTTTTCAAAAACATTTGATATCTTTTGGTTTGGATGTGTTAAACTTTGTCGGTGTTTAATCATACACTTGATGTGTGTTGCTACTATTTCCTATCTTTATGATGCTTATGAGATGATCATTCACTTTGCTTGATTGTGTTGTGCTATGATATTCATTCTTATTATTCTCGCACACCACATTTACCTAATCAACTGTGCATTTGCATTCAAACATAAATTCAAAATTATGCACAAATTTAGGGGGAGCTCTTGCTTATCACATACTTCTCAAAGCAATGGTTACAATCATTGATTATATCATATGTTGACGCTTTGATCTATATGTTGTCATCAATTACCAAAAAGGGGGAGACTGAAAGCACATTTCCTCCCCTGGTGGTTTTGGTAATTAATAACAACATATATATCATTCAACTAATATTTCCACTAAGCATATTTCAGGAAAAGTTCAATGATGGGTTGGCAAAAGGATTGTGGAGAAACCCCTAGAAGCAAGGAATTGGATTGGCAAAAGCTTCAAGCAAAGAGGACTCTACATTTTAGTTTGTGAGAAATCACTTTGAGTCCATAGGAAAAGCCAATAATATTAAAAGGGGGTATGGTACTGTTGGTGAATAAGATGCTCAGCGTGCACAGGTGATAGTCACCAAAAACAACCACAAACTCTCCCACAAAACTCTGTCCAAGACAATCATGTAAATCGGTCAAGCCAACAAATTTCACTCAGTCCCACCGATTTCCAACCTCAGACAGAACCCAGCCAAACCCTAGCACATCGGTGCACCCGATTCTGATTCGGTGCCACCAAGTTCAGCTTGCCAACTTTCTGTTACCTCGATTCAAAAATTGGGATGCTTTGAGTTTTTGGATCGGCATCATCGGAGATTTGGATTCTGACTGTTGGACACCTTATCGGTACCACCGAGATTTCTATATTGGTCTCACCGAGATTCAAAAGTTGCTACCTTTGCAGCAACTCGGTACCACCAAGATTCACACATCGGTGTCACCTAGTTGGTCACTTAGGGTGTAACAGTTGGACTTTTGGAGATGCCTATATATACCCCTCCACCACCACTCACTCATAAGAGAAGCACTCAAAACAGATCCCAACTTATCCCATCCGATTCTATGAGAGAGAGCCACCTACTCATGTGTTGAGATCAAGACATTCCATTCCAACCATATGAATCTTGATCTCTAGCCTCCCAAAGTTGGTTTCCACTCAATCAATCTCTTCCACCAAAGCCAAATCTATAAGAGAGCGATTGAGTGTTGAGGAGTCTATCATCTTGAAGCACAAGAGAAAGGAGTTCATCTACATTATCGAGCCTATTACCTTTTGGAGGGTGGTGCCTCCTAGATTGGTTAGGTGTCTCTTGGGAGCCTCCTACTTCTATTGTGGAGTGAACCAAGAAGTTTGTAAGGGCAAGGAGATCGCCTACTTTGTGAAGATCTACCTCGAGTTAGGCTTGTCCTCCAGGGACGTAGGCCATCATGGTATAGACAAGGTTGCTTCTTCGTGGAACCCTCTGTGTGGTAGAGCCCTCCGTGGACTCTCGCGACAGTTACCCTCAATGGGTTGACATCTCCGTAAACGTGGATGTATGATAGCACCACCTGTTAGAACCACGGGAAAAATCTTCGTGTGTCCAAATTGCGTTTGATCTTCCTACCCTTCCTTTACTACTCATGCTTGTCTTTACTTTCTGGTGGTATACACGTAGACATGCATGTGTAGGGTGTGATTGACTTGCCATCATTGCTAAAATCTGCCAACACTTAAAATTTGGAAAAGGTAGATTTTTTACTTGGTCAAGTAGTCTAATCACCCCCCTCTAGACATACTTTCGATCAACACATCATTAAATCTATATTCTTGATCCGGTCTTGCCTAGTCATATGCACCTATTACGTGTTATGATCCGTATACCCCGGGGTGATAGAAATCGGGATACTTTCCTGTGATGACCGTAATTGAAGGTGTTCATGTATTCATTATGTGTTAATGTTTTGTTCCGGTTCTCTATTAAAAGGAGGCCTTAATACACCTTAGTTTCCTTATGGACCCCGCTACCACGGGAGGGTAGGAGAAAAGATGTCATCCAAGTTCTTTTCCATAAGCAGGTATGACTATTTACGGAATACATGCCTACATTACATTGATGAGCTGGAGATAATTCCGTGTCGCCCTAGGTTATGACTGTTATAGGATGAACATCATTCAACGAATGCACTGATCCAATGCCTATGCATTTTCCACTTATTGTTGTTGCAAAGTTACTACTCCTAATGTTACTATTGCACTTCTACGAAACTATTACTACTGCTGTTACCACTAATGTTACTATTACCACTGCTATCAAACTATCATATTACTGTGCTACTGATCACTTTGCTACAGATATTTATCTCCATGTGTGGTTGAATTGACAACTCAACTGCTAATACTCTCAAATATTCTTTGGCTCCTGTTGTTTCGAATCTATAAATTTGGGTTGAAAACTCTACCCTCGAAAACTGTTGCGATCCTCCATGCATGTGGGTTATCAACAAAGTTGTCAAAATCGCGATTCAAGTCTTAGAATCTTACGACCTTACGATCCAAACTAACCCCTCCAATTCTACGATTTTCCTCATAGAATCTAAGATTCTACGATAGTGGTAGTTATGATTCTACGATTCATGATCCTACCAATGGACCTCCGATCCGATTCAGAATCGCAATTCTGACAACTTTGGTTATCAGGGCCATGTGGGATGGAGGGGGAGGGGGTGGGAGGGAGCGGGTACTGGGGAGGTGTGGATTACCTCACTAGATGGACAAGTCTGAGAAGCAGGAAGGAGCATTGTTGACAAGGAGGCATCGGCGCTGCAAGCAAGAAGTGAAGGTTTGAACTAGGAAAGGAATGATGAAACGGGGGAAATGTGACTTTTGATTGGTACAGAGGGGTGAGGGAGGTAGATATTTTTGCGGTAGCACAAAATTTTCATTCGCTCCGGTGAAAAACTAGCGCGTGAAGTGTCATCGGACATAGTCCCTTATTCAGAACTTTGTGCGATATCTATACATCACAAACGAAGCATGTACTTTACCCCATGTGTAATGACCTTGAACGTGCAAATTATTCAGAACTGTTTGTAATACCTATACATCACAAACAAACACTAAACTTTACCACGTGTGCGATGAGCTTGCACGATAAATTTTTTGTCCAAGCTTCCTACGTAAGATTGGATATTACATTGGACACGGTTCATGCCAATAAATTGTGTGTGATGTACTTGAATTCCATTTTCACTTGGAAGACGGAATGGGGATATGGCAGCAATGTTTGGTCCCGATTTCCCTGGTTACAATGGACATCCACGTCATCTCATAATTTAAGATCAATTGCTAATTTGCATCCTACACAATTAAAGATACTACACGACAACCCGTGATGTCTAGTATGCAACTTTATTCTTGTAGACTCGTGTTGGGCCTCCAAGCGCAGAGTTCCGTAGGACAGTACCAATTTTCCCTCAAGAGGATATCAATCTATGGGAGGTGTAGGATGAATATGGTCTCTCTCAAGCAACCCTATAATCAAATACAAGGAATCTCTTGTGTCCCCAACACACCCAATAAAATGGCAAATTGTATAGGTGCACTAGTTTGGCGACAAGATGGTGATACAAGTGCAATATGGATGATAGATATAGGTTTTTGTAATACGAAAATATAAAAACATGAAGGTATAAAGTGCAAAACAGCGAGCAAAATGTTTTATAAATGCTTGGAAACAAGGTCTAGGGTTCATACTTTCACTAGTGCAATCTCCCAACAATGCTAGCATAGTTGAATCATATGATCATCCCTCAACGTGCAACAAAGAATCACTCCAAAGTTCCTATCTACCAGAGAAAAAATAGATGAAATTGGTGTAGGTAGTAGAACCACCTCAAAGTTATTGTTTTTGATCAATCTTTTGAGCTATTCCTATAAGTGTCACAAACAACCCTAGAGCTCATATTAAAATAACACCAATGATACATATCAATCCTCCCTAATGTCACCTAGATTCTCCAATGTCACCTCAAGTATCCATGGGTAAATCATGCGACATGCATCAAACAAACTCAGATCTATCGTATTCAATCCAAAACAAAGAACTTCAAGGAGCACCCCAAGATTTCTATCGAAGATCGTGGTATGAAAACGTGCAATCAACCCCTATGCATAGATCACCAAGGTCATCAGAATCCACAATTTGATGCCTCAACATATATCAAGTGAATCAGTGGAATACCCCAATGTCTCTATGGGTATACCACACAATAAGTACATCAAGTGTTCTCAAACCAATATTCAATCCAACATAACGAGATCTTAAAGGGAAAGATTCAATTCATCACAACAAGATAGCAAGGGAAACACCTCATATGATCCAACTATATTATCAAAGCCTATGATACATCAAGATCGTTCCATCTCAAGAACACGACAGAGAGAGAGAGAGACAGAGAGAGGGAGAGAGAGAGAGAGATCGAACGCATAGCTATTGGTACAAACCGTCAGCCCTAGTGGCCACCGGAGATGACCTCCGCCGTGATGATGAAGATGGCCATCAGAGATGATTTTCCCTCTCCAGCATGGTACTGGAACGCCTCTAGATTGGTTTTTCATCGATAAAGAGAGTTGTGGCGGCGAAACAAGGAGTCTCTCTTAATTTCTAGGGTTTCCGGGATATGATTTTTTAGTGTTGGAATCATGCCAAACGAAGCCACGAGGGGCCCACCACATATCTGCCCATGATCCTAGGGGGCGGCCAGATGGCTTATGGCCCAAGGATGGCCCCCTCCAGTGGTTCTTCGCTCCAATGTGGCTTATTTCCTCCAAAAAATCACAAAAAAGTTTTGAGCGATTCTGAGAACATTCATTTTCTGCACAAAAATCAACACGACAGTAATTCTTTTTAAAAACAGTGTCAGTCTGGGTTAGTTATAAATAAATCATATAAAGTGCATAAAAACCATATAAAATTATTGTAAAGATAGGAAAACATGGCATGAATACTTCATAAATTATCGATACATTGGAGATCAACCCACACTTACTTAATCGAGCAATTAAATAGAGCTTGTTGACCTAAGCATTACTCTAACAAATGACCATGGAGGATGCGGGCATTGACGGCCTCCCTCTCGGATAGTGAGGCTGCCGACGAATGGACAGCTTCCCGAGCACTCTGGACGATTCCCAACTCTTTGGATGTAGGTTGCTGACATGTGTCGAAGAAGGCCACTGCTATTTGTGTAGTGACCGACACAAGTTGTGCGTTCGTGGCCTTGGCATAGGCGTGGGAAGCCCCCATCAGGGCTACAACATCTGCCGAGGAATGGACAGTTGCTGTGCCATTCTTGCCATTTGCTATCCCAGTCATGGATGTTGCTGCCGCCATCTCAGCTGTAGCAGTAGCCCTTTTGGCGGCTGCAGGCGACCTGTCAGAGATTGAGGCCATGCTCAAGGATTTTGTGAGCGCGTTCTTGGCTGATGTGGTTGCGCTGGGCCGGAGTGGGTCGCTGAAGTTGCCTTCAAATTGTGGATCCACGTCCTCATCTTTCATCGGCGATGTTTGAATAGTACAATGGTCATGGGGAGTAAGTGTGACTATGTGGTTGACTAGCCGGAGGCGGACTGAATCCAATGAAGCTTCCGGAGTAAGCCATATATGAGGATTAGCCAAAGATATTTTATACCACATCACACACTTTCATGATCAAGAACTATTTGTGATGTACTTGATTTTCATATCATTTTGAAATGAAAATAGAGGTAACATCGGCAATTGAAGGTGTTTGGATTGCAATGACATTTATCTGCAGTGAACGTGCAACTATAGGAGTGTCTATTAAAATATGGAATTATTCAGAGTGGTTTTAGGCCCTTTTAAACATTGAAAAAGTTTTTTAGGCATTTCATGTGCATAGTTCAAGTATGAATTGCAGTTACGCACATGTTAGAGTGCACCTAAATTGGTTGAAAAATCATGTATGTGTCACTAGATACATGTTTTGGTCCCATGCAAGAAATGGAAATTAATTTCAAACCACTTGGTACTTTGGCTCATTCTTAGACAAAGAATCCAGGTTTTCAAATTCCAGTAAATCAAAATATCGTCAGAAGTTCATGAAACTTTGCAAGGTGTCATGTCATGGCTCGTGTGTGTTGTGGTAAAAAAATTGCCCAATTTGGGACAAGTTTTGGCACAAACCTCTTACGAACCAAAGATTATAACACAAAGTCATGTGGTTCCAATTGGGAACGTTCATATTTTATGTGTGAAACAACATCCATCATCTCTTCTCACCTTGAATTTATTTCTAGAGTCACCATGAATGTCGTGCTAAACCAAGGAATTTTCCAGGGGTCGTTTGGCCTTTTTAATACATTAATTGAGTTTTCTAGCCATTTAATGTGCATAATTAAAATTTGAACTACAACCACAAGGTCTAGCGCATTGAAATAGGTTGAAAATCATATATGTTTCCCTAGAGGCATGTTTTGGTCCCACACAAGAAATGGGAATGAATTTCAAACATCTTAGCGTCTTGGCTCGGCTACAAACATTGGGAAACTTGGTTTCTAAATTCCTGTCAATCCAAACCTCGTCAGAAATTCATGAAACTTGGGCTTGGTATCATGGCCTTGCCTATTGCATGTTGCGGGAAAAAATAGCCCAATTTTGGACAAGTTTTGGCACAAGCTTCTTACAAACCAGAGATTCTCATAAGAAAGTCGTGTGGTTCTAATAGGGAATGTTCACCTTTTATGTGCGAAACAAGATCCGCCGACTCTTCTCTCCTTGAATTTATTTATAGAGACATCATAGAGCAACATGAGTGTCGTGCTAAACTATGGAATTTTCCAGGGTTCGTCTGGCCTTTTTAATACATCAATTGAGTTTTCTAGGTATTTAATGTGCATAATTCAAATTTGAAATACAACCAGAAGGTCTAGCGCATGAAAATTGGTGGAAAAATCATATACATTTCCCTGTATGCATGTTTAGGTCCCATGCAAGAAATGGGAATGAATTTCAAACATCTCATCGTCTTGGCTCACCCGCAAACAATGGGAAACTTTGTTTTTAAATTCCTGTAAATCCAAACCTCGACACAAATTCTTGAAACTTGGGCATGGTGTCATGGCCTTGCCTATTGTGTGTTGTGCTAAAAATATTACCCAATTTTGGACAAGATTTTGCATAAGCCTCTTACAAACAAGACATTCTCACAAGAAAGCCATGTGGTTCTAATTGGGAACGTTCACCTTTTATGCGCGAAACAACATCTATTGTCTCTTCTCGCCTTGAATTCATATATGGAGTGAACATAGAGCAACATGAATGTTGTGCTAAATTATAAAATTTTGCAGGGTTCGTTTGGCCTTTTTAATACAACAGTTGAGTTTTCTCGACATTAAATGTGCATAATTCAAATTTGAACTACAATCACAAGGTCTATCACATGAAAATAGGTTGAAAAATCATATATGTTTCCCTGGATGCATGTGTAGGTTCCACACAAGAAATGGGAATGAACTTCAAACATTCCAACGTCTAGGCTCATCCGCAAACGCTGGGAAACTTGGTTTTTAAATTCCTGTCAATACAAACCTCGCCAGAAATTCATGAAATCTGTTTCATGGACTTTGGACTCCTGTTGATTGAGTTAATCATAATGTTAAGGATGGTTGGATATCGTGATCCCGAAGGAATCACTCCAAGCATAAATATTTACGTAATATTTCATCTAATCTCTATAGTGGAAAGGATGATCAGCCATGCAAAACTATGGTAGTAAATGCCCGCTTGCGATCGGGTTTGTCTCTTAATGGCACTGCTTGTGATTGGATTTTAATTTTTAATTCAGTGGATCCTCGGATTGAATCTAAGGATGGCCCGGTTACACTGAGGCATTCTAATCCAAGTGATGAGTTGATTTTATCAGCTAATGAGGCAATCTTAGCTCTTCCTTTCAACATTGGAAGTGTGTCGTTTTGCCTTAGTGACTGGTCATCCCTTTCGAGTCCACCTCTCTTCAAAGCTAGAAAGTTTGGATCTTCCATCAGGCAACTTGATTTGAACTTTCAATTGGCTTTCACTGTGGATCTTATTAAGGACTTATCTCATGTTGATTACTCAAATTCAGATATTGTCAAATGTGTGGAATGTCATTATAATGCATGCTTAAAGTGTCTGTCATTTGGGCATACGGGTCCATCATGCTAGAACACTCGTAGATGTTTGAATTGTGGTTTCGTTGGCCATTCCAGCAAGTTGTGTTTTCTGTTGGATGGATTCGGATCAGAGAAAATCAAGGGTGATCAGTTTAAAAAGATAAGTTTTGTTCCAATCTCTTTACCCAGCTTCGGTGCAGTTTGTTTGCAACTATTTGCGTTAAATATCTGGCAGTGGGCCGTCTACATGGTTACACGTTGTCAATTCTGTTGGGCCAATGGGTACACGGTAGTTGGTTGTAAAAGACATAGATTATCAAGGGCGACGGTTTGGCTTCCCAAGACATCTGCTCTTAAACAACCTGCCCCAGATCCTGTCGCTCGCTCTCCTTCCCTACAACTCCTGCCCAGAGCTTCGCACGCCATGGCGAGCTTTACTGTCAATACCTTCAATTGCCTCCCTCATGGCATGATTCTTGACCATGGTCCTGCTGATCGGAAGTTCAAGCTGATCTGGCGCTCGGTGGGAAGCCGCCTCTCAACCACGACCGCTTCCTCATTGCGGAAAAAAGCTCGGCCATCCCGGTCCATCTACAGGCAAAAGCTAGATCTGATCTCGTTGGTATGCTTAATCATCACGGTTACTCATTTCGTTTTTTTGAAGATTCACCATTGGGTTTGGGCTTGTTTTGTATTCGCACTCCCCTGCTCCGTGACACTGTTTTGGGTAAAACCTACATGTTGTATGAGGAAGTTGAGGTGACTTTTGTCAAGCATGACGAGGCAATCAATATACGTATGCCAGTGCTTGGTAGAAACACATGGCTGTTGTTGCTTGCTTTCCCTCAAGACTATTAAACTCAATTTTGGGTGGATAAAGCCGTGTCACAATTTCGTATGCTGCTATCGTGGTACAGTCCGAGGGAGCCATTGTCAGGGGTGCTCGTGCAGGCTTGGATCATGAGCCCGTCTCTTGTGCCAAAAGATTTTTGTTATGCGACAGATGGGTGGTCAGAGGAGATCATGGACGGTTCCAGTGGCTCTTCTTCGGTCTGATGATGCTAACATCTTTATGCACAATGTGCCAATGGAATGGGAGGACCCACTCCCTCCCTGTGGTGATGGTCATCCCCTGTTCAGGCCTCGTACTACGGCCAAACATGCTTTCCAAGTATGGCTCTAGGCATGGTTGGCTTGCAATTTTGTGCTCCCTCAAGGTATGGGAGAAAATGGGGGCAAAAATGCTCACCTTCATCTTCTTCAAGCTCCTTCATGCCCTCCAGGGGTCGGATTAATTTTTAGAGTATGTTGAGGGAACAGGGGGGTCGTTTCTCTGATGGGTTGGTTCCTCATGAAAACATTGTTGACGGTCCACTCACTTCTTACCATGACTTGGTAATTTCTTTGGCTTCCAAGGAGAACTCACCTATAGAGGATGATCTAGTTGTTCGGGTTAACTATTGCACTTTCAGAGAGAAGGTAAGTGTCCCTACTAAATCTCTGGATGTGATTTTGTGTGTGCTCAAAGCAATTTCAAGGACTAGTTTGTTCAAGGGTCCCAATTGTCTGCATCTCCCTCCTTTGTCGTTCAGTTTCCTCAAGTTTCTGAATGTGCACTCTATGCTTAACTAGTGTTCTGGTTCTGGGGCCTCTTCTAGGAAAGTTGCGAGAAAACTCTGCTTTGAGGACACTCCAGGTTTGTCTTGTTGCTACGGGCACTTCGCGACGACGATAATGTTAGTGCTTGGGTTGATCCTGTGGAGGTGGATGATCTTCAATCTGAGCTTGGTTATGCTGCTATCTGCTCTTCAGTCACTGCGGCTGTCAGTACTTCCAAAAAGAAGCATAGGAGCGCCCCCACTCCGATCATTACCTTTGAGGTTCGTCGAAGTAGCCGTTCCAACATGTATTAGGGGTTCAGGGTTCCCCAGCCTTCTGATTATCATAAGTGCAAGTCCTTGATTATGCCTGCCACTGTGATGACTGCCCCACATCCTGCTACAGCGACATCTGTTCCTGAACCTCTTTCAGTGGCAAAGCCGCATCGTCTTGGCACGATGGAGTGTGGAATTCCGACTTCAGAACTTCAGGAAGCAAAGCTTCTTGCTCCAATGGTCTCTTACCAAGCCTAGGATTAAAGGCCGTCATCTCATTGTTTCTGTTCTTTCAGACTAAATTCATGTCTTAATATTGTGTGTTATCTTTGTTTTGTTTGTGCTCGACAATCTAGTGAACCTTCGGAACTATCTGCAGTTTGCTTTCAGTTTTTTGCCTAGTGTTTGAAGGGTTTATCTATCTCTGCGTAATGAATCAATCTATCAGGCCTTGGAATATTACTTGTTGGAATTTCGTGGTATTGGTGCGGATAAAAATCTCACGTCGCTTCACTCACATATTGATAACTCCGGCTGCGCCATCATTTGTATTCTGGAAATAAAACGCGAGCACTTTCATCATTCCTATATACGTAAATTATGTCCTAGGTGCTTTGACCAATTTCTGTTTGTTCCCTTGATTGGCAATTTAGGTGGGTTTTTGGTCATTTGGAATAATGTGGTGTTTGTTGGCATGGTGATACACTCTTTACAATGGGCCCTGGTTATTTCTTTTAAATCTGCGCAATCTTCAACCACTTGGATGTTAGCTAATATTTATGGCCCTTGTGCGAGAGAGGACATATGTCATTTTGTTTCCAGTCTTTATGTTCTAAACATTGGCTCTTAAGAGGATTGGGTCTTGCTGGGTGATTTTAACTTTATGCGACACTCCTCGAATATAAATAAGCCAGGTGGTGACATTTCCGATGTGATCATGTTCAATGATATTATTAGAGTGCTTAATCTTGTGGAAATTCCGCTCTGTGGTGCTTCATTTAAATGGAGTAATATGCAGACTGATCCAATTCTTGAGCAACTTGACCGGTTCCTAACATCAAATCATTAGACGTCATATTATCCTAACAATTATGTTAAACCATTGGCTAAGCCCGTTTCTAACCATCCCCCTTGCCTTTTCTTGGTTCAATGATCTATTCCTCGCGTGAAACTGTTTAGATTTGAAAATTTTCGGGTGTCACACCTTGGATTTAGAGAGGTGGTAGATCAAACTTTGAACAATCCAGTGAGAGTAGCTGATCTTGCCAAGAGACGTAGCATCAAACTTACTCAACTTCTTCATGTCTCGATTCAGTGGAGTAAGAAGCTCTCTAAACTATCTTTGATGATATCTAATTCAGAAAGTGCACTCAAGTTCATTGATAGCATTGAGGAGAAAAGACACTTGCTCATACAAGAATGGAATTTCTGGGTCATTCTCAAAAATCATATTGTTCGCTTGTTGGCTTACAAGCAACAATATTGGCGTACTAGGTATATAGTTTGGTATATTAAATTTGGTTATGATCCTACTAAATTTCTCCATAAAATGGCTACCCAGAGGCACAAGTCCAACTCCATTGCCACACTTACATTACATAATGTTATCAGTTTGGACGATCATGATAGCAAAGCGGCTGCTCTTTTCATTGCCTTTCGAGAATGGCTGCGAGCTTCCATTCCCATTGATATGAAATTCAACCTAGATTCCCTTATTTCGGCCAATCATGATTTGAGTGGTCTGTCCACTCCTTTCACTTGCAAGGAAATTGATGAAGCTGTGAACAAAATCCCAAGTGATAAATCTCCAGGGTTGGATGGGTTTAATGGATGTTTTTTGAAGGCTTGTTGGGACACCATTAAGGAGGATTTTTATGGCCTTTGTATGAAGTTTTGGGAAGGTAATCTCTCACTGGATTTTCTTAATGCTTCTCTCACATCCCTATATTTACATGCATTAGGATCCATGTTGTGATTGCATCATGTTTAAATTCTTTTAAACCTGAAATGGGGATGTTCAAAACCCTAGCACCATTTGAATTCAATAGGCTCAACCAAAACAATTTTTTTCAATGATCCAAAGTAACCTTGGAAAATGTTCATCTTCTCTGGAATAATGTGGCAACATAAACCAGGGCTGGTGCATATTTCAAAAATGTCATTTTGGGTATTGAATTAAAGCAATAACTATTTAGATTGGAGTTTTAAAATACTATCAATATTTTAAAAGCTCCAATAATTCTGGAAAATCCATGAGTGCCTTTGGTTATAATATAACAGGCCACGTATTAATTTGCAAAATATTATAAAATGGTTTGGTTTTGAAATCAAATCAAAACGAAACTGAAAAAACAGAAAACAGAAAGTAATAAAAAAAGAGAAGAAGGAGGCCTAGGAGGGGCTGGCCCCGTGGCCCAGCCGCCAGTCACCCCCAACCTCCCACCAGGATGATTGGGGCGTGTGGCAGGGGCGCGCTGGCACGCGCCATGGCCAGCTCCTGCCTAGCTGCCTGCCTGGAGGCCTCCGGGGCCGCCAGTGACCCCCTTCTATCGTGGCTCTCTTCTCCTCCCTCTCTCTCGCCCTGCCACTCTCCTTCTCGCTCTCCCCCTCTCCTTTGATCCCCTCCGTCGCCGGACCGAAGCCGCGTCGACACCGTCGATTCGCCGCCCCTGGTGCCTCCCCGAGCCCGTCAAGCCGTCGTCCGAGTGCGCCGTGAGCTTCTCCGTCCATCTCCCCTTCTTTCTTTGCCCTCTAGCCGTCGTAGTCACCTTTCCCCGTCGTACCCGAGCTCCCCGCCGCCGGCGTCATGGCCACCGCGGCTAGAACACCCGCTATGCTTAGCTGAGCACTCTGGCGTGTTTGTGCGGCCCCGCAGGTGCCACCACGACCTCCGGCTTCCCCTTCCACAGCCTGTATCGCTACGGCCATCCTCGGCCGAGCTCCGGTCGCCGCCTTCGGTGTCGCAGCCTCGAGCTCCGGCGTCCCCCACATCCCTAGCTAGCTCCCCGGGGTGCGGGCAAGCGAGGGCTTTGCCCTAGTGCCCCCGGCCGCCGCTCCCGTGGCCGGTAGCGCGGACGCCGCCGCGACCAGAGGTCGCCCGCGATGAGCCGTCGCCTGAGGCACATGTAGGTGGGACCCCCTCGTCAGGTGATTAGCTTAAGGCTAATCACCGGGTTAATTAACCCTTGGGTAGCTAACATGTGGGCCCAACCCTGTTAGTTTAATTAAAAAATGGTTAGATGAATGAGTCAGTGACAGGTGGGGCCCAGCTGCCAGGTTTGACCTGGGCTCGCGCTTTTGACCTGCTGATGTCATCATGACGCGAGGCTCACATAATAAATACAATTATGTATATTTAAATAAATTCTAGAAATTAATAAAAACTTCTAAAATTCATATAAATTAATCTGTAAGTCACATGAAAATAATTTATATATGAAAATTGATCAGAAAAATCCAATGAATCCATCTGTACCATTTTCATACATGTTAGAGCAACCTAAATAGGTGAACTTGGAAATTTCAATTCAAATGCATTATGGAATCCATATATGAAGTTGAATTCGAACCTTGAGTTCAAACCTACTTCATTTAAACTTGTTGCTAGATGCATTAGCTCAAACACATCATATTGCCATGTCATATTCATGCATCATATTCTTGCATTTGATGTGTATTGATTTGTTCCCCCTTCGATGGTTGTTCTTCGTGTTAGGCATTGTTCCGGAGGATACGGTCGAGTATCCATCTGATGAGCAGTAACGTGTGATCGTCTTATCAGGCAAGCAACACCGCTTGAACATGTCTGATACAATACCACTCTCTCACTCTTGCTCTCACTTATTGCATTAGGACAAAACGTTTCAACTTTGCATGTTCCGGTAGTTGAACCCATTCCTGTGCATGACATGTCATTGTCACAGTAAATAGCTGAACCATGCAATTTAGCATATCTGATAGATGCTTGAGCTATGTTTTGCCCTTAACCTGCTATGCATGCTATGCTTAGAGTTGTGTCAGGTATGATTCATCTGGGTGATGAACCGGAGTGAACTGAACTTGTTCTGATGATGAGAGTTAAGTTGTGAACACGATTTGGTAAAGGTAGCGATGAGAGGACATGTAGGAGTACATGGCGGGTTGTCTCATTGCGATCTCCTTTTAGAATTGAGTCATGTGTATGTTGTCCAACACTAGCTACTACCACACATTGGGATCCTTAATTGACTCTCTCGACTTATTAACCGACTTGATCTCTATCCAGGAGTTGCAACTAGTTTCTCGTGTTTGTAGGATATGCTAGTTGTCTACCGAGTGGTACCCCGTACAGGTGGGCTTGGGACAGACTAGGCATTGTGGCTCGGTGTACCAAGCATAGTACCATCCGTCGAGGTGGGCTTGGGAACCATGTACACATCATTTGGGGTCGCTGAGGAAACTTCGGTCGGACTTCCTTGCGGGTTCAGTCCCGAATAGGTGATAAACCTGGACTAGAGTCTTGTGTGGTTAGTCAGGTCATGGCCGACTCCCTCGTTGGGCTTCCGCTTGAAGGTTGCCAAGGTGCCTTTTTACGAGCACATGGCGGTAAGTGGTGAGAGAATGTGTGAGAAGTACACCCCTGCAGCGTAATCAGTCTATTCGAATAGCCGCGTCCACGGATATGGACTACTAGGATACTTATATGGTTCATAGACAATTTGAAAGGTTACTCATAATAACTTCAAGACAAGTGTGAGTACCGTGGATGGCACTCAAGTAGGAAGACGGGAGCGGATCCATGGTGTGGTGTATTGTTTTGGTTTTAGTGGACTCCTGTATGCTTCACAAAACTTTAAAAAGTTATGAAAGTCGTAGTAGAGGATAGCCACCAAGTCAAAGCTGGCTTGCTGCGTTGAACCCCACAACCTCCTTGATGATACCGATGCATATGTAGTTAGTTCTGATTTAAGTCTTGCTGAGTACTCAGTACTGACTATTGCTTAATTATGTTTTTGCAGAGGAGACTCCAGTCTCGTTAGTGGTTTCTATGATAAGACTGATGTTGTCCATTTATCTTGGGAATCCCACTCAGAGGTCTGGTTCTTGTGGAGGGCCTTGTAGATAGACAGGCTTCCTCAGCCTTCTTCTTTTCTAGATGTCTGTACCCAGACATGCTAAGCTTTTGTTTGTTGTTTGTATGATTTGTGTGTTGGGTCATGTGACCCCTGCTTGTAATATCACACTATGTTGGCTCTTATGAGCCTGTTGGGTAACGTTGCATGGTGATGAGCATCTACGAGAGGGAGAGTGGATTTACGTACCCTTGTAGATTGCTAAGCGGGAAGCGTTAAGAAACGCGGTTGGTGTAGTCGAACGTCTTCGCGATCCAAATCGCCGAGAGTCCCATGATCCAATCACGATCTGTCCCACGAACTTGATCACGGTTCGTCCAATGAACTTAATCACGATCCGTCCCACGAACTTCATCACGATCCTTCCGATCTAGCGCCGAACGGACGGCACCTCCACGTTCAGCCCACGTACAGCTTGATGACGATCTTCGCCGTCTTGATCCAACAAGAGGGAGAAGAGAGGAGAAAGAGTTCTCCGGCAGCGTGACGACACTCCGGCAATGGTGGTGGACCTATTCCGGCAGGGCTTCGCCTAAGTGCTGCAGAAAACCGATCTAGAGGAGAAACTATGCACTGGGGGAACGGGCAGCACGTGGCTAAAAATTCTGTGAAAAAACCCTAAAACCTCCAGTATATATAAGAGGAAGATAGGAGGAGGCTTGGCACAAGGGCCAAGCCTCCAAGGAGTCGGCCGAACCAGGTGGAGGAGGTGGACTCCACCTCCAATCCTAGTAGGACTAGGATTCACCCTATTTTGCCTTTGTCCACTTTTTCTCTTTGGGCCTTTTTCCCACAAACCGCATCGGCCTTGCGTGGGACTAACACAAACACACTAAGGGCTGCTAAACACTCTCCCACAGCCCATGGAGGCTCTTGGGTCGAAATACCCCTCCCGATGGTCTCTCGGTACACTCCCGGCACTCCCGGTACACTACCGATGAGCCCGAAACTTTTCCGGCGACCAAAACAGGACTTCCTATATATGAATCTTTTCCTCCGGACAATTCTGGAGCTCCTCGTGACGTCCGGGATCTCATCTAGGACTCCGAACAACATTCAGTCACCACCATACATAACTCTATATTACCGAAACGTCACCAAACCTTAAGTGTGCAGACCCTGCGGGTTCTAGAACTATGTAGACATGACCGAGACACCTCTATGTTCAATAACCAATAGCGGGACCTGGATGCCCATATTGGTTCCTACATATTCTACGAAGATCTTTATTGGTCGAACCTCTATGTCAAGGATTCAGTTAATCCCGTATGATGTTCCCTTTGTTCTTCGGTATGTTACTTGCCCGATATTCGATCGTCCGTATCTCCATACCTAGTTCAACCTCGTTATCGGCAAGTCTCTTTACTCGTTCCGTAATACAAGATCCCACAACTAACAATTAGTCACATTGCTTGGAAGGCTTATTGTGATGTTGTATTACCGAGTGGGCCCTGAGATACCTCTCCGTCGCACGGAGTAACAAATCCCAGTCTTGATCCATGCCAACTCAACAAACACCGTCGGAGATACCTGTAGAGCACCTTTATATTCACCCAGTTATGTTGCGACATTTGATACACACAAGGCACTCCTCCGGTATCCGTGAGTTGCTTGATCTCATGGTCATAGGAACATATACTTGACATGCACAAAACAGTAGCAATAAACTAACATGATCAAATGCTATGTTTGTAGTTTGGGTCCTGTCCATCACATCATTCTCCTAATGATGTGATCCCGTTATCAAATGACATCTCATGTCAATGGCTAGGAAACCTTGACCATCTTTGATCAACGAGCTAGTTCACTAGAGGCATACTAGGGACAAAGTATTGTCTATTTACCCACACATGTAATGTGTTTCAAATTAACACAATTATAGCATGGATAATAAAAGATTATCATGAACAAGGAAATATAATAATAAACACTTTATTTATTGCCTCTACGGCATATTTCCAACAGTCTCCCACTTGCACTAGAGTCAATAATCTAGCTCACATCATTATGTGATTTACATTGTAATGAATCGAGCACCTATGCAGTTCTGGTGTTGATCATGTTTAGTCCTTGGAAGAGGTTTAGTCAACGGGTTTGCAACATTCAGATCCGTGTGCACTTTGCAAATATTTATGTCCTTCTCCTCGATGTAATCGTGGATGGAGTTGAAGCGTCGCTTTATGTGTCTGGCCCTCTTGTGAAACCTTGGTTCCTTGGCCAGAGCAATGGCACCAGTGTTGTCACAGAACAAGTTCATTGGATTCAGTGCACTGGGCACTACTCCATGATCTATCATGAACTGCTTCATCTAGACACCTTCCTTCGCTGCCTCCGAGGCTGCATGTACTCCACTTCGCATGTAGAATCGGCTACCACACTTTGCTTGGAACTGCACCAGCTTACCGCTCCCCCGTTGAGAATAAATACGTATCCGGTTTGCGACTTAGAGTCATCCAGATCAGTGTCAAAGCTTGCATCAACATAACCCTTTACGACGAGCTCTTCATCACCTTCATAAACGAGAAACATTTCCTTAGTCCTTTTCAGGTACTTAAGGATATTCTTGACCGCTGCCCAGTGTTCCATTCCAGGATCACTTCGAAACCTTTCGGACATATTTATGGCAAGGCTGACATCGGGTCTTGTGCACAGCGGTGCATACATGATAGAGCCTATGGCTGAAGCATAGGGGATGACACTCATCTTTTCTCTATCCTCTACAGTCACTGGTCATTGAGTCTTACTCAACTTCACACCTCGTAACACAGGCAAGAACCCCTTCTTGGACTGATCCATTTTGAACTTCTTCAAAACTTTATCAAGGTATGTGCTTTGTGAAAGTGCTATTAAGCGTCTCGATCTATCTCTATAGATCTTAATGCCTAATATGAAAGCATCTTCTCCTAGGTCCTTCATTGAAAAACTCTTGTTCAAATATTCCTTCACACTTTCCAGCATTTCTATATTGTTTCCAATCAGCAATATGCCATCTACATATAATACTAGAAACGCTATAGAGCTCCTACTCACTTTCTTGTAAATACAAGCTTCTCCATAAACTTGTATAAACTCAAACGCTTTGACCACCTCATCAAAGCACTTATTCCAACTCCGATATGATTGCACCAATCCATAAAGGGATCGCTGGAGTTTACAAACTTTGTCAGCATTCTCTGGATCGACAAAACCTTCTGGTTGCATCATATACAACTCTTTCTCAAGGAAACCGTTGAGGAACGCTGTTTTGACATCCATCTGCCAAATTTCATAGTCGAAACAAGCAGCTATTGCATACATGATTCTGACATACTTAAGCATCGCTACGGGTGAGAAGGCCTCATCATAGTCAACTCCTTGAACTTTTGAAAAATCCTTTGCCACAAGTCGAGCTTTATAGATGGTGACATTACCATCCGTGTTTGTCTTCTTCTTAAAGATCCATTTGGTCTGAATGGCCTTTCGCCCTTCAGGTAATACATCCAAAGTCCATACTTTGTTTTCATACATGGAACCCATCTCGGATTTCATGGCCTCTAACCATTTCTCGGAATTCGGGCCCATCTCTGCTCCTCCAAAGCTCGTAGGTTCATTGTTATCCAACAACATGACCTCCAAGACAGGGTTGCCGTACCACTCAGGAGTAGTACGCGGCCTTGTCGACCTACGAGGTTCAATAGTAGCTTGATCCGAAGCTTCATGATCATCATCATTAACTTCCTCTTCTACCGTCGTAGGTTCCACGGAAACATCTTTCTGCACTGCGGTACTTTCTGGTTGAAGTAAAGGTTCAATAACCTCATCAAGCTCTATTTTCCTCCCACTCAATTCTTTCGAGAGAAACTCTTTCTCCAGAAATGTTCCATTCTTAGCGACAAACACTTTGCCTTCAGATCTAAGATAGAAGGTATACTCGACTGTCTCTTTCGGGTATCCTATGAAGACGCATTTCTCTGCTTTGGGTTCCAACTTTTCAGGCTGAAGCTTTCTAACATAAGCATCACATCCCCAAACTTTAAGAAACGACAACTTTGGCCTCTTGCCAAACTACAGTTCATATGGCGTCGTCTCAACGGATTTTGATGGTGCCCTATTTAAAGTGAATGCAGCTATCTCTAATGCATAACCCCAAAACGATAGTGGCAAATCAGCAAGAGACATCATAGAACGCACCATATCTAATAAGGTCCGATTACGACGTTCGGACACACCATTGCGTTGTGGTGACCACCAGGCGGTGTCAACTGTGAGACAATTCCACACTGTCTGAAGTGACTGCCAAACTCATAACTCAGATATTCACCTCCTCGATCAGATCGCAGGAACTTAGTCTTCTTGTCATGATGATTCTCAACTTCACTCTGAAATTGCTTGTACTTTTCAAACGTTTCAGACTTGTGTTTCATTAAGTAAATATACCCATATCTACTTAAGTCATCAGTGAAGGTGAGAAAATAACAATATCCACCACGCGTTGTAACATTCATTTCACCGCACACATCAGTATGTATGATTTCCAATAAGTCACTTGCCCGTTCCATTGTTCCAGAGAATGGCGTTTTAATCATCTTGCCCATGAGGCATGGTTCACATGTGTCAAGTGATTCAAAATCAAGTGACTCCAAAAATCCATCAGCATGGAGCTTCCTCATGCGTTTTGCACCAATATGACCTAAACGGTAGTGCCACAAGAAAGTGGTACTATCATTATCAACTCTACATCTTTTGGCATCAATGTTATGAACATGTGTGTCATCACAATCAAGATTCAGTATGAATAAACCCCTAACATTGGGTGCATGACTATAAAAGATATTACTCATATAAATAGAACAACCTTTATTCTCTGATTTAAATGAGTAACAGTCTCACAATAAACAAGATCCAGATATAATGTTCATGCTTAACGCAGGCACCAAATAACAATTATTAAGGTTCATCACTAATCCCGATGGTAATCGAAGAGAGAGCGTGCTGAATGCGATCACATCAACCTTGGAACCATTTCCCACGCGCATCGTCACTTCATCCTTTGCCATCCTTTATTTATTCCGTAGTTCCTGCTTTGAGTTGCAAATGTGAGCAACCGAACCGGTATCAAATACCCACGCACTACTACGAGAGCTAGTAAGGTACACATCAATAACATGTATATCATATATACCTTGTTTGTCGTTGTCAGCCTTCTTGTCAGCCAGGTACTTGGGGCAGTTCCGCTTCCAGTGACTAGTTCCCTTGCAATGAAAACACTCAGTTTCTGGCTTGGGTCCATGCTTGGGCTTCTTTACAGGAGTAGCAACTGCTTTTCCATCCTTCTTGGTTTTACCCTTCTTGCCCTTGCCCTTGACCTTGCCATTTTTCTTGAAACTAGTGGTTTTATTGACTATCAACAGTTGATGTTCTTTCTGGATTTCAGACTCACCGACTTTTAGCATTGCAAACAGCTCGGCGACTAACTTGTTCATCCCGTGCATGTTATAGTTCATCACAAAGCTCTTGTAACTAGGTGGCAGTGATTGAAGAACTCTGTCGGATTGCCTCTGGCGGAAGGGCAATTCCCAACTTTGCTAGAAGGGTTGAATACCCAGACATTCTGAGTATATGTTCACTGATAGACCCGTTCTCCTTCATCTTGCAAGCATAGAACTTATCGGAGGTTTCATACCTCTCGATCCGGGCGTTCTTCTGAAAGATAAACTTCAACTCCTGGAACATCTCATATGCTCCATGATGTTCAAAACGTCTTTGAAGTCCCGGTTCTAAGCCATACAATATTGCACACTGAACTATTGAGTAATCTCGAGTATGTGCCTCCCAAGCGTTCTTAACGTCTTCGGAGGTAATGTCTTTTGGCTGGTCACCAAGTGGTGCATCAAGGACATATGATTTCTGGGAAGCCGTGAGGATAATCCAAATTACGGGCCTAGTCAACAAAGTTACTTCCATCATCTTTCAACTTAGCTTTCTCTAGGAATGCATTAAAATTCAAGGGTGCTACTACGCGAGCCATAGAATAGATCTACAACATAAATATGCAAAGTTTACTTAGACAATTGTTCAAGATAATTAGTTTAGTTAATCAAATTACTAAAGCTCCCACTCAAATCGACATCCCTCACGTCATCTGAGTGTCACATGATCCAAATTCACCAACTCAAGTTCGAGCATCACGTGAGTTGAGGTGGCTTCAATGGTGAACATCTCATGTTGATCATATCTACTATATGACTCATGTTCGACCTTTCAGTCTCTTGTGTTTCGAGGCCATGTCTGTACATGCTAGGCTCGTAAAGTTTAACCCGAGTGTTCTGCGTGTGCAACACTGGCTTGCACCCGTTGTATGTGAACGTAGAGTCTACCAAACCTGATCATCACGTGGTGTCTCGACACGACGAACTTTCGCAAGGGTGCACACTCGGGGAGAACACAATTCATCTTGAAATTTAAGTGAGGGATCACCTTATAATGCTATCGTCGTCCTAATTGAAACAAGGTGCATAAAAGGATTAACATCACATGCAATTCATAAGTGACATGATATGGCCATGAACTTGTGCTTTTGATCTCCATCTAGAAAGCACCGACATGATCTCCATCGTCACCGGCATGACACCATGATCTTCATCATCTTGATCTCCAGCAACGTGTCCCCATTGGGGTTATCGCGCCCAACATGCTTCTGCTACTATTGCTAACGTTTAGTGATAAAGTAAAGCGTTACATAGTGCTTAATGATTGACATGCAGGTCATACAATAATTAAAGACAACCCTATGGCTCCCGCCGGTTGCTGTACTCATCGACAGGCAAGTCGTGATAATCTATACATCACATGATCATCTCATACATCACATATATCACATCATGCGATTTGGCCCTATCACATCACAACATACCCTGCAAAAACAAGTTAGACGTCCTCTAATTGTTGTTGCATGTTTTACGTGGCTGCGATGGGTATCTAGCAAGAACAATTCTCATCTACGCAAAAACCACAACGGTGATACACTAGTTGCTTTTCAACCTTCTCAAGGACCGCCTTTGTCGAATCCGATCCAACTAAAGTGAGAGAAACTGGCACCGCAAGCCATCTATGCAACAAGTTGCGGTCGAGGGAACCGGTCTCTCGTAAGCATACAAGTAATGTTGGTCTAGGCCGCTTCATCTCACAATACCGCTGAACCAAAATCCGACCAAGGGAGGAAGCAATCTAAGCATCAACGCCCACAAACCTTTTGTGTTCTACTCGAGATCTCATCTACAAATAGACCTAGCTCATGATGCCACTGTTGGGTAACGTTGCATGGGAAACAAAAATTTCCTGCGTGCACACAGAACTATCCATGGTGATGAGCATCTACGAGAGGGAGAGTGGATCTATGTACCCTTGTAGATCGCTAAGCGGGAAGCGTTAAGAAACGCGGTTGGTGTAGTCGAACGTCTTCGCGATCCAAATTGCCGAGCGTCCCGTGATCCAATCATGATCCGCCCCGCGATCCAATCACGATCCATCCCGCGAACTTGATCACGATCCGTCCCACGAACTTGATCACGATCCCTCCCACGAACATGATCACGATCCTTCCGATCTAGCGCCGACCGGACGGCACCTCCGCGTTCAGCACACGTACAGCTTGATGACGATCTCCACCGTCTTGATCTAGCAAGAGGCAGTGGAGAGGAGGAAGAATTCTCCAGCAACGTGACGGTGCTCCGGCAATGGTGGTGGAGCTATTCCGGCAGGGCTTCGCCTAAGCGCTGCAGAAAACCAATCTAGAGGAGAAACTATGCACTGGAGGAACGGGCAGCACGTGGCTGAAAATTCTGTGCAAAATCCCTAAAAACTCCAGTATATATAAGAGGAAGGGAGGAGGAGGCTTGGCCGAACCAGGTGGAGGAGGTGGACTCCACCTCCAATCCTAGTAGGACTAGCATTCACCCTATTTTTGCCTTTTTCCACTTTTTCTCTTTGGGCCTTTTTTTCCCAAACCGCATGTGCCTTGTGTGGGACTGCCACTAGACCACTAAGGGCTGGAAAACACTCTCCCACAGCCCATGGAGCCTCTTGGGTCGAAATACCCCTCCCGATGGTCTCCCGGTACACTACCGGCACTCCCGGTACACTACCATTGAGACCGAAATTTTGCGGCGACCAAAACAGGACTTCCAATATATGAATCTTTACCTCCAGACCATTCTGGAGCTCCTCATGATATCTGGGATCTCATCCGAGACTCTGAACAACATTCGGTCACCACCATACATAACTCTATACTCTCGAAACATCACCAAACCTTAAGTGTGCAGACCCTGCAGGTTCGAGAACTATGTAGACATGACCGAGACACCTCTACGGTCAATAACCAATAGCGGGACCTAGATGCCATATTGGTTCCTACATATTCTACGAAGAACTTTATCGTTCTAACCTCTATGCCAAGGATTCAGTTAATCCCGTATGATGTTCCCTTTGTTCTTCGGTATGTTACTTGCCCGAGATTCGATCGTCGGTATCTCCATACCTAGTTCAACCTCGTTATCGGCAAGTCTCTTTACTCATTCCGTAATACAATATATCGCAACTAACAAGTAGTCACATTGCTTGCAAGGCTTATTTTGATGTTGTATTACCGAGTGGGCCCTGAGATACCTCTCCATCACACGGAGTAACAAATCCCAGTTTTGATCCATGCCAACTCAACAGACACCCTCGGAGATACCTGTAGAGCACCTTTATAGTCACCCAGTTACGTTGCGACGTTTGATACACACAAGGCACTCCTCCGGTATCTGTGAGTTGCATGATCTCATGGTCATAGGAACATATACTTGACATGCAGAAAACCGTAGCATTAAACTGACACGATCAAATGCTACGTTTGTAGTTTGGGTCTTGTCCATCACATCATTCTCCTAATGATGTGATCCCGTTATCAAATGACATCTCATGTCAATGGCTAGGAAACCTTGACCATCTTTGATCAACGAGCTAGTTCACTAGAGGCATACTAGGGACAAAGTATTGTCTAGTTACCCACACATGTAATGTGTTTCCAGTTAATACAATTATAGCATGGATAATAAACGATTATCATGAACAAGGAAATATAATAATAAACACTTTATTTATTGCCTCTACGGCATATTTCCAACAGTCTTGCACTTGCACTAGAGTCAATAATCTAGCTCACATCACTATGTGATTTACATTGTAATGAATCGAACACCCATGCAGTTCTGGTGTTGATCATGTTTAGTCCTTGGAAGAGGTTTAGTCAACGGGTTTGCAACATTCAGACCCGTGTGCACTTTGCAAATATTTATGTCCTTCTCCTCGATGTAATCACGGATGGAGTTGAAGCGTCGCTTTATGTGTCTGGTCCTCCTGTGAAACCTTGGTTCCTTGGCTCGAGCAATGGAACCAGTGTTGTCACAGAACAGGTTCATTGGATTCAGTGCACTGGGCACTACTCCAAGATTTGTCATGGACTGCTTCATCTAGACACCTTCCTTCGCTGCCTCCGAGGCTGCGATGCACTCCACTTCGCATGTAGAATCAGCTACCACGCTTTGCTTGGAACAGCACCAGCTTATCGCTCCCCCGTTGAGAATAAATACGTATCCGGTTTGCGACTTAGAGTCGTCCGGATCAGTGTCAAAGCTTGCATCGACGTAACCCTTTACGACGAGCTCTTCATCACCTCCATAAACGAGAAACATTTCCTTAGTCCTTTTCAGGTACTTAAGGATATTCTTGACCGCTGCCCAGTGTTCCATTCCAGGATCACTTTGAAACCTTTCGGCCATACTTATGGCAAGGCTGACATCGGGTCTTGTGCACAGCATTGCATACATGATAGAGCCTATGGCTAAAGCATAGGGGATGACACTCATCTTTTCTCTATCCTCTACGGTCACTAGGCATTGAGTCTTACTCATCTTTACACCTTGTAACACAGGCAAGAACCCCTTCTTGGACTGATGCATTTTTAACTTCTTCAAAACTTTATCAAGGTATGTGTTCTGTGAAAGTGCTATTAAGCGTCTCGATCTATCTCTATAGATCTTAATGCCTAATATGAAAGAAGCTTCTCCTAGGTCCTTCATTGAAAAACTCTTGTTCAAATATTCCTTCACGCTTTCCAGCATTTCTATGTTGTTTCCAATCAGCAATATGTCATCCACATATAATACTAGAAACGCTATAGAGCTCCCACTCACTTTCTTGTAAATACAAGCTTCTCCATAAACTTGTATAAACTCAAACACTTTGATCACCTCATCAAAGCGCTTATTCCAACTCCGAGATGCTTGCACCTGTCCATAAATGGATCGCTGGAGTTTGCAAACTTTGTCAGCATTCTCTGGATCGACAAAACCTTCTAGTTGCATTGTATACAACTCTTCGTCAAGGAAACCGTTGACGAACGCCTTCTTCTTTTCTAGATGTCTGTACCCAGACATGTTAAGCTTCCGTTTGTTGTTTGTATGATTTGTGTGTTGGGTCATGTGACCCCTGCTTGTAATATCACACTATGTTGGCTCTTATGAGCCTCCTAAATAAATGTTGTGTTGTTGTATGGTTATGTTGTGATGCCATAGTTGTATCTATGCATATCGGGCATGTCGTGCGTATGTGTCACATGCAACGATATGTATGGGATTCGACACCTAGTTGTGTGCCCTTAGTAGTATTCTTTACAGGGAACCGCCTCTTTGTGCTTCCACCGAGCCTTCGTAGCTTGCTACTGCTTCGGATACATTGACTGACCGGCATGTATCCTTCCTTGCTGCTATGTCTGTCCCTTTGGGGAAATGTCTCACAATGTAATGGAGTCCTTGTAGCCTGCTACGACTCGTCTACGTGCGGTGATGACATTTATGTCCCACGGCGTAATGGAGTCCTTGTAGCTTGCTATGACTCGTCTACACACGCTAGAGGCCGACACCTGCATTGTTGGGTTATGTATGCATGTTCCTGTATGGATGTGCCACTTGGGTTCTATGACTAGCCATGTCGGCCCGGGTTATCTGTCGTTTGATTGCCAGCGACATGTTCACATACGTGATCCAAAAGATGCAAACTGGTCCTGGCTAAGGTAAGGCTGCAGCAGTGGAGTTTACCATGCATGAGGCCGCAAAGTGATGTGATATGTTACACTCTGGATTCCTATGACTAAGGATCGGGGTCCCGATAGTTATTTTGCAAATCATCCATGAGAATCAATATGGATTTATCAAAGGGAGATCCATCCAAGACTTATTGCTTGGGCCTTTGAATTCATCCATCGGTGCCAGCAATCTAGAAATAGCATTGTCCTTCTAAAACTAGATTTTCAAAAAAGCTTTTGATCTATTGTAGCATGAGATCATCTTTACAGTGATGCAGAAACTGGGGTTTGATGAAAGATGGATTAATTGGATCAGAATTCTTCTGGCTTGAGGCAATTCCTCTGTTTTGCTTAATGGTGTTCCAGGAAAATCCTTTCATTGCAAAAGGGGGGTACAACAAGGTGATCCTATATCTTCTTTTTTGTTTGTGCTTGCAGCTGATCTACTACAGTATGTGATTAACTATGAATTTGAGCCTTGAAATTTAAGCTTGACAATAAAGTCCCCATTATACAATATGAAGATAACACAATCATTGTTCTACCGGCATGTCATGCTCACCCATCTCATTTGAAGAAGGTTCTTCAAGACTTTGCCCTATCCTCTAGTCTCAGAATTAATTTCCACAAATCAATCATGATCCCAATTAATGTTGATGTGGATACTATATCTACTCTGGCTGCTAATTTTGGGTGTGATGTGGGCAAAATGCCATTCACTTACCTTGGCTTACCTTTGGGAACTACTCAGCCTTCCATGACTGATTCGATGCCCTTGCTGGATCGTGTGGAGAGAAAACTATCTAGCACATGTTCCCTGATATGTGATGCATCTCGGATCACTTTGGTTAATTCTATTGCCACATCCACGTTAAAATATGCAAAGTGCACTCTTCAATTAAATCCCAAGTTCATTAAGTACTTTGATAAGGTCAGGAGAAACTTCATTTGCACGAAGAAATCTGAACAAGGTACCTCTTGTAACTCTTTGGTGTCATGGAGTAGGGTATGCTGCCCTAAGTCCTCTAGAGGTTTAGGTGTAATTAATATTACGGTTCAGAACAAAGCTCTGTTGCTAAAGTTTCTTAGCAAGTTTTATAATACAGCAAATCTCTCGTGGGTCAACCTAATTTGGACACCTACTACCGCAATTATGGTTCCTTTTGGTGGAAACAAATATGAAAGGTTGTGCCTATGTTCAAAGGAGTATCTAGTGCTGTGATTGGGAATGGAAATGATGTTGCAATGTGGCATGATAAGTGTAATCTTGATCCCTTAGCTGCTCGTTTCCCTTGTCTATTTTCATATGTTAAAATGTAAGATTGCTCAGGGGCCTTATTCTTAACTTGTTCTAACCCGGGGGGATCAAGTGCAAGCCCTTAAACCCATCTCATTAGATCAGGAGGGAGGCCTTGACACTTGGATTTCCCAATGGGGCACCGCATATTCAGCCAAGGAGCTCTACTCCAACTGCCACAAGGATATTTTTTGCTCCTGCTCTAATTCTTCGGATTTGAAGTTTGAAGTTGCAAATGAAAATTAAGTTCATTCTTTTGTTTCTCATGGTTGACAAACTGACTACTAGGAATATTCTAAAAAGGAAACATTTCCAAACTGATGATGGTTTTTATTATGTCCTATGTGGATCTAGAATGGAGGAAACAACTGACCACCTGATATTTCTCTGCCTGATCAGTACCACATGTTGGTCATGCGTTGGTTAAACAAGGGATCACTCTCAGCCTCGACTTCAGACAATTCAAACGGCCAAGCAGAGCTTCTCAGGGAATTTATTTGTGGAGATTTTTGGGACTGTTACGTGGAATATATGGAAGGAGCGCAACAATCTGATTTTCAGGAACATACAACCCACTATGGCAGCTTGGAGTAAGAGGACCAAGGGTGATCTCTTGTGGCTAAAGTGTAGAGTTAACATGGAGTATTGGGACTACATTACCATACTTCCTCTCTCTTTGTAAACTCTATACCCTTATTCTAGATCTTCTCTAGATCACCTGCCCCCTGTGTTTTAGCTACTTGATACATTTTTCCTTCTCATAAAGACTCACCTTGTGGGTCTATCAAGCCCTTTCCTGGGCTTTGTAACTTATGATGTAAAACTCTTGTTCTTTATTATACAACAGTAGGAGCCTCACCAGCTAATTAAACCCTAAAAAACTTGCTTGTTGTGTGTTGTGGTAAAAAAATTGCCCAATTTTGGACAAGTTTCTAATACATTAATTGAGTTTTTTTGTGTAAATAATTCAAATTCGACCTACAATCACAAGGTCTATATTGGGAAAGGCCTCGTGATCTAAGCACAAATATGTTGTGGTATTTTTCATGTCCACTTTGAGAGAAGGCGGAAACATTATTAATAGCCAACATAGGCATTTTGGAACAAAAAGGTGTCACATTACCATCGCAAACGGGGGTACTATTTATAAAACCTGGACGTTCTACTGACCATTTAAGTGTTGCCACGTGTCGCATTCTGTATTGGCTAGGAGGTAGTGTATGTGGATCGGTGTTTGAATAGACAGGAGGCACAGTCCTCCACACGCTCATCGGGGAGGCGTGTCCTTTGACCGTCATCGTAATCATTTCAGATTCAATACCCGTATGTCGACCAAGGGCAATGGTTCCTTTGCCACTAAGCCAAGTCAAAATCTAGCATGAAGGATTTTTTTCATTGCGTCATCGCAAACATTTGTATATGATGACCTGTGTGCTTAGTACCTACAATGAGTTTGGATTCATATGGGGTAAATTTCCACTTGTCAAATTGGAAACGTTGGCATTTGTCGATCTAGTAATATTGACATTTAACATCCTTGTAACATTGACATTTGTCAAATTTTGTGGCAACAAAATCGGTATTACGGTGCAATCTAAAAACTAAAATTCAGTAAACATAGATTTCATTCATAGATTAAGTAGTGGTATTTGTACAAAACAGTTCAACTCGACAGCTGAACTGAACAAAGTTTTCCCCAATTGTTGCCAACCACGTACTGAAATAGTGAGTTCAACTATATATACTATATAATTTAAAGCACATGGTACAGTTCAACCATATCTACAGTTAGATGAACTGAACAAAATAGCCCCTAAATACTAATACTACCGAGGGGCTCTATACTACTTCCAACAACCTCTCCTATGCCGAGCGCGTTCAGTAAGAGACATAGGAGGAGCCTACCGACGAGCTGGAGGAGTCAAATATATCGCCTGCTACTACTACCCTCTGCCACTCCTGACACGCCTCCTCGAAATGGCGGGGCTCGGCGTAGATCTCCTCATTCAGCGCCACGGCTACGATGTCTGTTGCGGCCATGGTGGCGGTGAGCCTCTTTGCATGCTCGACCTAACACTCCTCTTCCTCATGTAGCAAGTTGATGTAGCGCGCAAGGGCCTTGGCGCAAAAATGGAGCTGTTGGGCTTCGACGGTGGCCTCCTCCTCCAGCCTTCGAACCGTGGTAGTGGAGCGCTTGATGGCCCCGACAGCTGACGTTGGGGTGGCATCCAAGGCAAACGATGGTGTGGTGGCGACCAAGGCGGCCACTTGTGTGGTGGCTACAAGGGCGGCCGACGATGGGGTGGTGGCTACAGCAGTTGGCAGCAACAAATGCCTTCGAGCAATGGTGGTAGAGCATGTGGTGGGTGGCATGTGCACACCCAACAAGGACGCCACATGCTCTACACACTTCCAGGGACTACGCTGCCGACGCGATGTAGCCTCCCAGTTGGAGTTGTCCTTTGGAGGAGTGGCAGAGGGATGACGACGGACATGTGCCATTGACGATTGGGGGAGAAGCAAGATATAGAGAAGCTATGGGCAGGGAGGGGATGAATGCAACGTGGATTCACTGGCGGTGAGGGTTTATAAAGCAGGCGGCCAAGCATTGGGGGTTTGGGGGATTTTGGCGAGCCAGACGGGAAGCTTGCACGGAAACCTGCATGGTTGCGCGGGAACAGGAAGGCCAAAAGAAACATGTGCATTCTCCCGAAGCATGGACTGGAATCCTTTGGTGGCAACAGTATGACAAGATGGGTCAAAGGAGGGAGAAATGAAGTACACAAACGATTAATAATAATAAAACACGTTTGTGCTTTATTACATAGCAAACGGCTGTTCTGTACGCGCGACGCTTCAAACAACCGCATCGAGTCGTACTAGTGCCCATTTTAATATGAAAAATATAAATTTTATACAGAAAAATGTGAAGAGGTTAGATTAAATGAAAGCTTAGGGAAAAATAAATAACTTCCCAGTGTTCTCACGTAATTTCAACTTGTTGGTTTTATCAAAGATTTTCATTCCAGGCTTCCTCGTTCTTGGAGGTTCAGGAAGCGGTGACATCTTTTGCACCTTAGTGGGATGCAAAAAGTTTTATAATAAAATAAATTATTCTCTTCCCTTACCCTTTTTTCTTGAATGGTTCCTCTAGACTGATTAATGGCAGTCCAGTGTCTCCAGAAGTATGAGTGCTAGCTTTGTCAAAGGCGACAACCGTTCCATAGGGGATGCATATACCTGGTGATTTGTATTGATGTTCCTCCCTAAGGAGGAAGATGTTTGTCAATACTTCGCCTATCTTTTCACAGTCTAAAACTATACTGTCAAATTACTACAAAAGAAGAGACCCCTTCATCCAACGAGACTTAGTTTGTTTAACATCCAACAACTCTTTTATTGACCCGCGGTTAGTATAGAATATAACTTTTTGTATCAGTAATATAAGGACTAAACTTCTCACAAGCAAATATTACTACATATAGTTCTATATCATTCGTAGCATAATTCCTTTGAGCATGAGTAAGAGTATGTCTTGCAAAGTAAAAAACATTAAACTTCTCCACAATTTGTTGATCCAAAGCTGCACTTACAGTGTTGTTGTGAAAGGACATGTGAATGGCATGCTTTGTTGATCCTCGGGATGTACTGCAATTTGTGAAAACCCCGAATACCCATCTAGGTAACAAAAATTGGTACGTTTTTTCAGCCTCTCGAGCATTTGATCAATATATGGAAAGGGATACTGATCTTTATGGGTCTCCTTATTCAACTTCCTCAAATCAATGCTCATTCTATACACAACTATCGTTCTAATAGGGATTAGTTTATTATTTCTATTAGGTACTACTGCAAATCCTCCCCTTTTAGGTACAAAATGAACATAACTTACCCACTTACTTTCAAAACTGGATATATAATATCTACATCAAGTAGACGAACAATTTCTTTTCTTACCACTTCTTTCATTTTGGGGTTCATCTTTCTCTCGAACTCACGAACTAGTTCAGCTCCTTCTTCCATGAATATACGATGAGTACAAATAGAGGCACTAATGCCCTTTAAATCGTTAATTGAATACCCTAATGCTTTTCTATGTTTCCTCAAGGTATTCATCTGAAATATTAGCACTAATAATAATATAGTATCTGTTAGTTTCATCTAAAAAATCATACCTTAATTCTTTTGGCACAAGTTTTAGTTCAGCTAGTGGTGGTTCCTCGTCTCCTTTCTCACGTACTTCATATTGTTCACAAGATACACGATCTTGATCCGGCATTTGCCCTAAAGAAGAGAGGAGATACAGCACAGTAGAGATAATTATTTCCCTCAGTGGGAACCAAGGTTATCATACAAAGAAAACTCCTTTCAACAACACCTACACACACAAAACCAAACACTTGCACCCAACATGGGCAAGAGGGTTGTCAAGCCAGTTGAAATTGTTATTTGAAAGGATTAAATATTAATAGAGATAGATAATGTAAAGAAAAAATTAAGTAAAGGTAAATAAATTATAAAAAACAATTTTTTTTTGTATTTATGTTTATGTAGACCCTATGCTTGCCTCCATAGGTATTAAGTTCATAACAAACAGGTCATGCTTGGAGCAAGGTGACATGATGTAGATAAAATAAGACAATCAATCACTAGTGTAGAAAATCCTAGCTATGGCGTGGCAAAAATGGCCTTGCTGGCGTGGACACTTGACGCCACCAATATGGCACCACAGTTAAAAAATATTGTTGGCCTTTGACCCGATGCCAATAGTATTTGGAATACCTATGGCGTCGAATTATGTTGTATGTCGGCATTATGATATTTATCTATGGCGTCCACATTATTCCAACGTCACAAATACTGAAAAACATTGCAGGCGATGTAACTTGTCAACACGCCATTACTTCATTTGTAAGCATCGGAAAATCGCTGCCATGGCAGCGGAAAGCAGGAACGTTCCCATGACAGAATAAGGTAACAAGTAAAGGCATCAAGTACATTGAAGATAACTATGTAACACTGTACATAGTGCTTAAATAATTAGTTAAGCTAGATGTCTATTCAAGTTTAAAAGTATGATAACAGAAACATGTAGCTGATCGAGCTAGCAGTATTGTAGAACCAACAACATAGGTAGGTGACACTATCCTATTATATATTGGCATTAGGATCATTAACGTATTTCTTCGATGGATCCGGGATATACACAAGCCCTTCAGTATCAAGCCTCTGCTTCCGATGGCGAGCTTTTATCTCCTCGAGGACGGAATGTGCGCCACCGTTGAAAACCCCAACATGGCCGATGACATCCTTGTTGAGGATGGTAGCAAACTTCCCCTGGATGCATCTGAATTCATCTATGTTATTTTCCGTGCTAATTTCCTCCATTTTCTTCCCCCGTGCGACAACGTCTGAGTTCTTTTTAAGGTGTACTCCCTCCCATATGTACTCCTCCATGTGGTGGACGACATAGTAGCCATTTATATCATTGTTTTCCGACTGTGGCATGCAACAAAAGCCAGTTTGTGACCAAAGCATACCGCTTTAAATTTGTTAAACTTCTGACATCCATCTCTGATCACTCCTTCTTGTCTGGTATACTCTAAAGTGCTTCATCCAGGACCTTTTTGATGCCTCTGTAGTCTTTTTTCACTTTCCTTGTCGAATCCAAGAAATAAGTTTCGGCAAACTTCGGGGTAAAAACGATGAGGACACAATGTTCTCTGTGTAAAATTTCGAGTAAATGGTTTTACGTGGAATCATGCATAATGGGATTGTACAAAACAATAATGTAGCTAGATAAAATGACTTACTTCAGATAGGAGGGCACGAGAGGGCAGCCTTTGTCCATATTGGAAATCATGAAGTCTGTCAAATACTTCTGTATAGCTTGTCGACACTATGGGTAAAGGTCATTGGTCTCGTGCATGAGGTAAGGGTCTGCTACCGCGACATCCTTGTTGAGGTCACATTTTGCAGTGTTGGCAGCATTGATTGCCCATAGGCGTACTAAGGAAGAACTAAGCTTTATTTAACAAAACATGTTGAAGATGTCTGTGAACGACACCTTGAATATTCCGTGGCGAAATCATCGTCAAACCAAGATTTAGTGGATCCATCACTGACAAATGGGGCGAAATGGACCACCAGTTGAGAATGCATACTGCTCCCTACATAGAACTATGTCATGCAGAATCCTCAATTTTGTATGCAGAAGATCGCTGAGCTCCTTCGTAAGGATGGGACCATGCAATGACATGCAATGACATGCCGAACTTGTTTACTCTTCTGAACCGGCTGGCTAGCGGCATTGACCTTCGTCTTATTACCTTGTCACTTTCTCTTCTTGCATGTCGGGTC
Source organism: Hordeum marinum (assembly GCA_022496015.1). Classification (NCBI taxonomy): domain Eukaryota; kingdom Viridiplantae; phylum Streptophyta; class Magnoliopsida; order Poales; family Poaceae; genus Hordeum; species Hordeum marinum. Next base: position 202,528,797 of record CM039676.1, read on the forward strand.
AGGCTAGCTGGCTATATTGTCTTCTGGCCATGCTTTTGTGACTCTCACATTGAGTGTGTTTGGACTCAACAATGCTCCCCTCTGTGGTGGAAATTGTGTGTCTGGTGGCGTGAAGTCCTCACTGAATAGAATCTTCTGGCAAGAAACAACACGTTCCTATTAAACAAGCAGATCATGGATAGATGAGAATGCTTTGACAGGACTAGAAGACATAGGTTCATCAAGATTACACATGCTGGCAGTTGATTTCTGATATTCTTCAAGCATGAAGTATCGATTCACAAGTAGATTATCCTCACCACCGAAATCCCCACCATTGTATGGCCCTCACCACTGACAACCACATTGTCATTGTCCTCACCGACATGCACATTGTCATTGTTACCCACTTCTGGTTGAAGCTGATCCAAAGGAGATGGTCCTCGCCCACATGTGTTGTCATTGTTCACCTCCTCTGAGGTTGGGAAGATTTGGACGTTTTGTAGACGAATTTGATTCTTCGGCCACTTCATTGGCCAACCTAAACATCCTATAAGGGTCAAATGGCTATGCGCTCCTAGAGGATGTATTGGAGAATAAATACCTTCAAAACCCCTTACAACAATAGGCAACTCAACTTTGAAGACCCCCCCAGGCATCAACACTCTGCATCATGGTATATTTTGGGTGAATGATCGACCCAATTGCAACTTTAACAAGTTCATCACACACCTAAGCTAAGAAAATGCATGGAGTGTCTTCCGTAAGAGCATTGAGAGCATCCATTGGCGGCGGGTTACTAATGAAAGAGACAGACTGGCAGCTATCCTTGGGCAAAGTTTGGATGACAACGTTTCCTAGTTTGCCGTTCTTGATCCAATTCTTCACGCTCTCAATTATTAAAGGTAGCATGGCTTGGGCATGGGCTTGGCTTTGAAGCCTGATGTGTTCTTTGATGTTGGCTATGGCTATGGCGGTGCTTCCTATATTTGTTGTTCAATGTTCCACTTGCTCGCTCACCTCCTTTGCTGTTGGAGCTTGCGGTCTTCGGGATAATGATAGTCCCATTTGGCACTGCATCAAGCGTCGTTCACACGGCCACCCGTAGGCGGTGCTAACGGCTCCTTTCTAAGGGTAATGTTGATGAACCATTCAACAGGAGTGTTCCACCTGGCTGACGACCCTTGCCAGCTCTAAGGTTCTGCAAGCTGCCTTGCCAGTTCTTCTTCTAGTTTCCTTGTTTGGTGATCCATCGTAAATTCCCCTGTTTTATGATCATAATGGTACCTCCCCCTGACATAGTTATATTCGAGGGGATCCTCGAATTGCGCGAAGTGGTTTGGGATGCCCTTTGATGCAAGTGCAGCATCCTACTTGTCCCCTACGAGCTTCTTCCCAACAAAACCTCGGTTGCCGAGGGTGTGGTTACTTAATGTCTTTGATCATATTTCCTTACCGCATGAAGAGTAGGTCATCACTGAGTTCGCCTGATTTTGCATCTTGAAAATGTTCGAATCATCTACACCAATGGTGGGCCACTTCTGCTAGATCTTGGAGATATCTATGTCGGGTTTCGCTGCAAAGTCTTTTCTTGCTGCAGACTTCCAAGAACTCAAATTCTTCGAGAACTCATGGACAGCATGGTTGTTTACCTGATTCTTTGGGTACGATAGGTTGTCATACTCGTTAGGAAACTTGAATCTTGTGTGAACCCTTCTTATGAGGAGTTCTCACAGATTAGATGTCGGGTTTCGCTGCAAACTCTTTTCTTGCTGCAGACTTCCAAGAACTCAAATTCTTTGAGAACTTATGGACAGCATGGTTGTTTACCTGATTATTTGGGTACGATAGGTTGTCATACTCGTTAGGAAACTCGAATCTTGTGTGAACCCTTCTTATGAGGAGTTCATCTAGATTAGGCTTGTCCATATCCCTTAAATTTGTCTCATTAATGGAGCAAACTTCTCGAAGGATGAAACCTAGGGTGTTGCCATAGTGAGCAGCGGCTTTCCGCGAACTAGAAGGCTCACCAGTCTTTTTAACTTGTGCGACAACAAGCCTGTCGATTCCGATAGCATTTTGGCCCCTAGGTTTCTGCTGCTTCTTGGATTTTGAAACATGCTCGTTCACCTCCACATCTTCCTCAGCAGAATACCCATCATTATCCTCATCAGTGCCGTTATCAGGATTACTCTCCACACCAGGAATACTTTCGTAGCCACTTCCTCTCACATAGAAGTCATCTGAATTAACATACCCATGATCATAATCTTCCCAGCCCTATGCTTTCGTAAATACATGTTCTTTGTTTGTCGAATGTGTCGAAGAAGAGCCGGCCATCTCGTCCGTTCTATTGGACATCTACGAAAACACATATAACATATACTTATTAATTCATATACAAAATAAAAAAATTTAGCATGACTTTTGCTAATAATAGGACATATTGGTTGCCAGAAATTTGACGAAATGAAAATTAATCCAAAACATTGGCAACCCTATGCATTCTCGGCAAACAATACACAAGCAACCACATTTCCATCAAAATAAAATTTCAACCACGTACATTTCCTCAAAATTCCAATCACTTACTGGCGGAATCGAGGTGTTGGCACCAACGGGGCAGGTGGACGACGGCCGGCAACAGGGTAAAGAACCACGGGGAGGTCCACGTCATTGGGGCAGGCAGGGGAGGAAGTAAAGGCACAACGGCGAGGTCGAGGCGGTTGGGGCAATGACGGCTCGAGAAGCACGATGACCGGCGGGGAAGGTGCGCATCAGGGGAGAACGGCGTAAATAAGACACGACGAGGTCGAGGTCGATGGGGCCGGCGGCACTATGGCGGCAAGGGCGAGGACGAAGGTGGCGGCGACGCGAGGGTGGAGGGTGTGAGCAGGCCAAACATAAGTTTTGTTGTGAAAATATCCCCCCACATTGACAAAGACAATGGGGAAATACATATGGCGTTGGTGACGTCACCAACAATATAGGTACTTTTTCAAGGGCGCTGGTGACGTCACCAACGCCATAGCTATTTTCCTTCCAAAATTACGTCTAATTCAACATCCAAAGGTCAATGCAAATGTAGAATAATAAAATAGAGTCAACACAAAAATGTTAAAATACAGATAATTATTACATTCATATTATAATATACAATCGAATAAAAATCAACTACGACGTTGTTTCTTGATTTCTCTTGTTTGTGCGGGGGCTCTAAACGGAATTTTCTCTTATTTGTGTGGGGGCTATCAAAGGAACTTTTTCTCTTGTTTGCGCGACGTATCTCAATGGAAGTTTCTGCATCTGACATGCTTCTACTTCTATTCTTGCAACGTCGCCTTCTTCTTCATAGATGCTAGATTACTCATAGTCATCTAGATCTTCCTTCTTCGGTAGTTCTTTACCATTGCGTTGTTCCTACCTGTCTAGGTGGTTTTCATTTTGTGAAACATTAGTCACACCTGTTTCTCGCTCATCATCATGTACCTCCCCATCGACGTCGGCATCCTCCTCTTCCTCACCATGACTTGTCTACCTTGTGCAACTAGGCATGAAATCATATTTCAACAAGTGCATCTTCACACGACGAGTAGAAGGGTCGGTCAAAACTATGTATTCGCACTTCTTACATAGACATAATATTTTTGTTTCCCCTTTCCGATTCATATCTTGCAATACGACTATGAAGAACCCATTTATAGTTCGATGCATATATATATATTACAGCATGAATCATGCACTTCAATAGTGCCTACAAAAAATGGTTAAAAACCATTTCAACATATTAGTACATACGCATGCATGCATTTGTTAAAAAATGGATACTAAATATATATATGGGCATTACATACCTAAGGATACACACAAAAATAGTGGCCTATATCTCTCAATGGATCGAAGCAAGAGGCCGCCGCTTGTCTATTTGTATACACACATGAGAAAGTACCGCCATCAAGAGATTGCATATGATTAACTAGGACGGGTTAGTTGTATATATATATATATATACATTTAGGAACACCACCACAATAGTGATGCAAATACTTTTGGCATTCTACATTTAGGAACACCACCACAATATTTGTGGACCCCACAAAATATACCTATGGCATTCCATACAAGTTAGACAACACAATTACGAAGCCTAGTGCTGGAGATCACACAATCTTCTTCTTCAAGACATACTTGCAATAACCTCAACTCTCATATAACGAATCTTTGGATAACTCCTCGAATAGCATCTTGGTCACACACATTCTTCTTCTTAGCCTTGAAACCAACAAATGGTCTTCAATCAATGCCTATGGACAAACCCTTACAATAGAACTCAAGGCCACCATTAGTCCATTGGGATTGTCATCAATTACCAAAACCAAACATGGGGGCACCATGCTCTATCAATACTTGCACCTCTAGTGTTAGTAAAAGGTCTTCCAAAAATTATGGGACAAAAATAATCTTCAGGGATTTCCATTACAAGAAAGTATACTTGATAAGTAAAGGTTGCCAAAATGACATAGATATCATGTACCATCGCATAAGGTCTCCTAAGAGTACCATCTGCCAATTTAGTTACCATATCGATTGGCTACAAGTCAGAAGCATATATCGATTGGCTACAAGTCAGAAGCATATCATGTACCATCGCATAAGGTCTCCTAAGAGTACCATAAGGTCTCCTAAGAGTACCATCATAAAGTTTAGTGTAAATAGTGTAAGGTACAAGATTAATAGAAGATCCCATGTTGCAAAGACCAAAATAAGAAGTACTTCCAAAAGAACAGGGTACCACCAGTTTACCAATACGTGGAGCTTTAATGAAGCCTTTCACAAAAAAAGTTACCTCCTCTTCCATTGTTTCGATGGGTTTTTCCTCTTTCCCCTTTTTTGAGGCTCCACCTTAGCTTTTCTCTTATTCTCATTCTCATCCAGAATGTTCCCTGCTAAGATACTCAAGTTGCGCCTTTCTCACCGGATATGATAATACTGGTTAAGGTTCATAATATTCTTCCATGGGGGATACTGATGTTTCTACCTCCAAGGTCTCTACTGTGACCTCTTCCTTGTGGTCCTTGTTTGTATAATTATCCCATTTCCTATTTGGGAACTCCATGTGTCCTTCATAACTTTGAACAAATCTCAAAAAATATATGAGGGCCAACGATGTATACATTTATCGAATAGGCAGCCCAATAATATGCATGGCTGCAAGTTGATAGTTATGTCCATACTCGGCCATGGTTGTTCCAGACATACAAACAACTTAGTACATAAAATTCAAACCAAAGTCAGAACTAAGACCAAAAGTGCTTAGCTCCTCGGAAACGGTGCTAGAAAAATCTTGATAGCCTACAAGTGCACAGGGTTTAGTTATCAAAATATTATTATTGCATTTTTGAAGTAAGAGTATCGATCCCACAAGGAGCACATGAATCAATCTTTTGTCCTTTGCAAGGTGTAAACAATGAGCCTGTAAATTGTAAGTGATACAGTACAATAATAATAATGATGATAAAGTTGCAAGTATAAAGGTGGATAAATCAACCGAAGTAAATAAATGTGCAATGCAAATAAGACTCGAGACAAATGGCTTAAAACGTTCCCGGGGGTCCGGAATCCCCTCTAGAGTGCATCTATAGCGGTGCCTAAACACAATGCTACTTTAGATTCCTAAGCCACTTTACATATTTATCTTTGTGGGCGGAGCCGGTAGAGATACATGCATACACGTGGTATCTCCATATCACATACGCCACCACCGTTCTTCCCCACTCTCGTTATCAAATGGTGATTAAGGGGAAAGAGGTCCCTATCAACGCAGCCAAAGTGGTATCCGTTTGACCCCCTGTTGCAATTATCCACTACGAAGGGAGAAGGGGCATGCCATGTCACCCAACTCGAAAAACACACAGTTAGCCAACCGTAATAACCTTCCGTCCAAAGTTGCCATACGTTGGATGATCGACTTCACCCAACGTCATGAAGGTTATGAACATAAACATGCAAAGAGGATATAAAATCCTAATATCAACAACCTATTACATACTGGGGTTCATCCATACCCCAAGAACAAAGGGGATTACTCGCTCATGAAGGCAGTAAACATCATCTCACCAACGATGGGAACATGAACGGATCACACATGTAATACACAAGTTATTTCTCCAGGGTTCTTGATAGAGATCTAGGGAAAATGATATGGTGGTGGTGAGGATGGTGATGGAGATGATGATGTTGAAGCCCTCTTGATGGACATGGTGGAAGCAGCACCTCCCTTGGTTGGCTCCTCCCTCTAGATCGCCCCGGCGGCTTGGGTTCCTGCTTTTGGAGAATTTTTGGTGTCTCTAAGAGACTGATCTACGATCCATGTTCATGGGGTGAAAATAGTTGATGTGGCAGCGGCGATGCACTCCATACGACCGCTCATACGAGCATGCGCGATCGTATGGAACACCGTCTTTTGCTATGGATGTCCCGTGATGATTGTTCCTCTGCCCAACTTGCTTCTCTCTTTTCTGGTAGGTGATTATCACTTTAACTTCGTGATTCCACTACCATTTTCATAGATTTCTTCCATAAAAGAATATTTGATCCTAAGAGCAATTTCTGAGGAAAACAATAAAAAGAAGTGGGCGGACACGATAACATTCTACAAAGCCTACAAAGTAGGCACAAAAATACTAGTAAAATAGTCACATAATTTGGGCTCAACAACCACAATACACTTCACCATGTTTGGGCCTAGAGGAAAGCATTGTGGAATAGGAAGTTGATAATGGGTTGCTAGAGTGACAAAAGCTTAAACCCTAGTTATGTACTATGTTGTAAGGGGCTGATTTGGATCCATATGTTTCCTGATGTGGTTAGATTTGTCCTAATTCTTTGTTCGTAGTTGCGGATGCTTGCAAAAAGGGTAATCATAAGTAAGTTGTTTGTTCAAGTAAGAACAACATCTTAGCACCGGTCCACCCACATTACATTTTATCAAAGTAGTGAACGCAAATCAGCTAAAACATGATAGAGATGACTAGACAAAATTCCCATGTGTCCTCGAGAGAGATTTGCTTATTATCAGAAACACTTTTGGCATGTAATTTGCATAATAAGGATTGTGCTACCTTTTTGCACCTTGTTACTTTGGTTACTAAGTTAATCGCTACAAATTATCCTACTACCAAACTATTTGTCATTATACTATTTCAACACTTGCACGCAATAGCTTACTGAAACCAATTACCAATTCCTATTGTTCCACATTGGGTTCGACACTCTCACTTATCGAAAGGACTACGATTGACCCCCTATACTTGTGGGTCATCAAACATAATGTTAACACTCTGTGTTATAATAATTGATTTTAGATGATATTATTTCCATGTATAACAAACAAGTTTGAGTCGATTCAATGTGATCGTTATTCTAACATTACACTCTAAATGTTGTTCTCGGATCATTGTTATAATTAACAATATCCTAAGATCTGAAAAACATGATCACCAACAAAACTTGATCTAGTCTTAGAGGCGAGACTAGCAATCTTATTTTACTATTTATCGTTCCACACATGCATATGAGTTTTCCACTAAGTCGCATATTCCAAGCTCATAAAAGTTATAGCATAGAATATAAACTATTAATTATGAATATAAAAATATAATAATGCAATATTGTTTCCTTTAGGGCACATTCTAACAAAGTTGACCAACCCGGTGCATCAACACAGATATCAAAAATTGAATTTATTTTGCATAATAAAAAAATGTCATTAGAGGTACATAAGTCAACAAAAACTATGTTAGATGATAATAACTTATTAGAGAAAATACTATTGATGAAGAAGTAATATCATCCTTCACATTGTTCCTGTAAATACATTATGTTGACTTCACTTCTATTACAATAGTTTTAGCAAAAGGTAATGTATGTATGATAGTTCCATTGTAATAAAGGTTCAATAATAAGGACTTATCATAGGATACTCAAATATTGTAATTAGTATGCTTACAACGAATTCTCTCTCATTGAAAATCCGTGTGCGAGATAAATTAGACTATGTATAGCAACTATCCGTATTGCTTAGACTTCGGACACATGTGGTATATACATCATTAATCATAGACTTTGTGCCAATCAGTTGCTCTTCTATGTCATTTCCATAAACTTTCACATACGTTAGCTCATAATGTATTATCCATAAGTCGTAGCAATATATACTATGAATAGTAACACCACCGTAACACAAATATTGAGTATTCAAAAACAATATATCTACTTGGCACTAAAATTCTTCTTTTTCAACTCATAAAATGCATTCATCAAGATTTCCACGCTCTAGTTTATTGGCAGCTTGGACCGCATTTTATAAAACATCAAATTACATTCCTGTGCAACAAAACTAACTTTTCTTTGGGCAATATTGCTACCTCTTGAGATTGCGTTGGTTTTCCCTTGAAGAGGAAAGGGTGATGCGGCGAAGTAGATAAGTATTTCCCTCAGTTGTTGAGAACCAAGGTATCCATCTAGTAGGAGGAACAAGCAAGTCACCAATGGATGCACCTACAAAAATAATCAAACTCTTGCACCCAACGCTATAAAGGGGTTGTCAATCCCTTCACGATTATTTGCAAGGGTTAGATCCGAAAGAGATAGATGTAAACGAGATTGGAAAGTAAAAGGTAAATAAATTGCACCAAAGTATTTTTGGTATTTTGGGTTTATAGATCTGGAAATATATTATGGAAAGTAGACCCAGGGGCCATAGGTTTGACTAGAGGCTTCTCTCTTGAAGGCAAATATCATGGTGGGTAAACAAATTACTATCAAGCAATTGATAGAAAAGCAAATAATCATGTAGTTATCCAAGGCAATGATCATGCATATAGGCATCACATCCGTATCAAGTAGACCAAAACGATTATGCATCTACTGCTATTACTCCACACATCCACCGACTCCTGCATGCATCTAGAGTATTAAGTTCATGAAGAACAGAGTAACGCATTAGGAAAGATGACATGATGTAGAGGGATAAACTCAAGGAATATGATGAAAATCCCATCTTGTTACCCTTGATGGAAACAATACAATACATGCCTCGCTACCGCTACTATGTCATTTGGTGAGGACACCACAAGAATGAACCCAAAACCAAGCGCTTCTCCCATTGCAAGAATTACCAATCTAGTTGGCCAAACCAAACCAATAACTTGAAGTGACTTACAAGGATATGAAAGCATGCAAATAAGAATTCAAAGAAGATTCAAATAAGATTCATGGATAATCTGAACATAAACTCACAATTCATCGGATCTTGACAAACACACTACAAAAGAGGATTATGGATAGATCCCCATGAAGATCATGAAGAACATGGTATTGAAGATCAAAGAGAGAGAAGAAGCCATCTAGTAACTAGATATGGACCCGTAGGTCTATGGTGGACTACTCACGCATCATCAGAGGGGAAATGGAGTTGATGTAAACGCCCTTCGTTATCGAAACCCCCTCCGACAGATTACCAGAAAAGGCTCCATGATTGGATCTCTCGGGAACAAAGGCTTCTAATGGTGGAAAAGTATCTGCATGGTTCTTCTTTGTGTTCGGGGAATATTTGGGTATTACAGGACGAAGAATAGGGTTAGGAGACCTGCGAGGAGACGGCAAGCTTGCTAGGTGCGGCCAGGGGGTGGCCACGCCTACCAGGCTTGCGACCTCCTGGCAGGTGCCCTGGCATGCACTCCAAACCTGGTTGATTTGTTTCCTTCCAGAAAAATTCATTCCAAAGGTTTTATTCCATTTGGACTCCATTTAATATTCCATATCTGCAAAACACAAAAACAAGGAAAAAACAGAAACTCGAACTAGGGTCTAGATTAATAAGTTAGTCCCAAAAATAATATAAAATAGCATATTAATGCATATAAAACAACCAAAACAGATAATATAATAGCATGCCATCATAAAAAATATAGATACATTGTACACGTATCAGCATCCCCACGCTTAATTCCTGCTCATCCTGAGTAGGTAAATGATAAAAACAGAATTTTTGATGTGGAGTGCTACCTAACATATTTATCCATGTAATATTCTCTATTGTGGCATGAATATTCAGATCCGTAAGACTCAAAAGAAAAGCTTAATATTGATACAAAAACAATAATATTTCAAGCATACTAGCCAAGCAATTGTGTCTCTTCAAAATATAATGGAAAAAGAAAGTTATCCCTACAATATCATATGGTTTGGCTATGCTCCATCTTCCCCACACAAAGTATTTATATCATGCACAACCCCGATGACAAGTCAAGCAATTGTTTTCACACTTTTATTTTCTCAAACTTTATCAACTCTCATGCAATACATGAGCGTGAGCCATGGATATAGCACTATAGGTGGAATAGAATATGGTGGTGGTTGTCAAGGAAGGGGAGAAGATAGTCTCACATCAACTAGGCATATCTACGGGCTATTGAGATGCCCATTAATAGATATCAATCTGAGTGAGTAGGGATTGCTATGCAACAGATGCACTAGAATTATAAGTGTATGGAAGCTCAAGAGGAAACAAAGTGGGTGTGCATCCAACTTGCTATCTCATGAAGACCTAGGACAATTTGAGGAAGCCCATCATTGGAATATACAAGCCAAGTTATATAAAGAAAAATTCCCACTAGAATATGAAAGTGACAAAATAGGAGACTCTCTATCACGAAGATCATTGTGCTACTTTGAAGCACAAGTGTGGAAAAGGATAGTAGCAATGTCCCTTCTCTCTTTTCTCGCATTTTTTTCTTCTTCTTTTTTATCTTTTTTATATTGGTGGTCATCTAAGGCTTCTTTTATTTTTTTATTTGGGCTTCGTTGGCCTATTTTTTTCATAAAGTCCGAAATCTCATCCCCACTTGTGAGGGAATCATAGCTTCCATCATCCTTTCCTCACATGGGACTTGCTCTAATAATGATAATCATCACACTTTTCTTTACTTACAACTCAAAATAAAATTACAACTTGATACTATGACAAAATATGACTCTATATGCAATGTGGAAGTGACGGTGCAAGTCATAAAAGGAAAGGGTGGAAGTTGCATGGCAATATATATCGGAATGTTTATGGAAATGCCATAATAGGTAGGTATGATGGCTGTTTTGAGGAAAGATATATGGTGGCTATTTTGAGGAAGGTATATGGTGGCTGTTTTGAGGAAGGTGTTTGTTGTACCAGCGAAAGTTGTGCGGTACTAGAGAGGCTAGCAAAGTGTCGTGGGGAACGAATACCTATGGGATTGGAGGGACCCCTTTCGGTTTGGAAGGGGAGTAGGCTCGCACAAAGAGCAGGTCTGATGAACAACATGCGGGGATTTTACCCAGGTTCATGCCGCAAAGATGTGTAAAGCCCTACTCCTGCTTGGTGGTATTGCGGGTGTTCTTAGGGTTCTAGCTACAGGAGCACTATGAGCAGCTGCTACGCGTATGAGCTAGAAGGTCCAAAGTCCAAAAGACAAAATTCCTCTACCGTATCGCCCTGGGCCTCCTTTTATACTCTAAAGGGGATCCCAATAGTGGCGTACAGTGCATACACGGGGTGTACAGATCTATAGTGCTATCATAACTAACACTGATGGAGTAGGATAGGCGCATTTAATGCACCGTCAGGCATCTCTGACTGTCCACGGGACAGGACAGGAGCCCATCCGATCGGGACCACTTAGCCCCTCCATCGCCGACGCCACGACACGTGCCCAGGCGGGGCGACATGTGGCCTGTGCGCTGGCGGGGCCTTGCTGGGGCTTCGTCTTTCCGGGTCTTGGTCTTGCCGGGTCTTGTCGGGGCTTTGCCTTGCCTGAGGGTTTGATATCCATCCCGACAAGGTATTGTTGGGGGTCTTGATTCTCCTATGCTTGTACCTGGCAACTCCCTTCCGGGCCTCGTCGCCAGGGTGGCTACTACTGCTCATGCACGAGTATGGGTAAGTGGAGATCCCAAAACTCTAGTGCATTGACAGGATCCGCCGGGCCTGGGACACACACGGTGCGAGGAGTTGTTGGGCTAGGCCCAAATAGTGCACGGGCATGCGTGGCAGGGCCTTGCAGTCACGATCACTGCGCTTACTGCGCCTCCCCATGATGCCCATTGAATGCGGGACGTGGGATACTGATAACCCACAAGTATAGGGGATCAATTTTAGGCTTTCTCGATAAGTAAGAGTGTTGAAACCAACAAGGATCTAAAGGTACAACAAATATTCCCTCAAGTTCTATCGACCACCGATACAACTCTACGCACGCTTAACGTTCGCTTTACCTAGAACAAGTATGAAACTAGAAGTACTTTGTAGGTGTGATAGGATAGGTTTGCAAGATAGTAAAGAACAGGTAAATAAAAACTACGGGCTGCTTAGATAAAGAAACAACTAAGTTAGTTTAACGAGTGTGGAAAAGTGGTGGTAGGAGTTGCGGAATTGTCCCTAGGCAATTGATAACTAGACCGGTAATCATTACTGCAATTTTATATCAGGGCGAGGCATCAGCTAACATTGTTTCTCTACTTGGATCATATGCACTTATGATTGGAACTCTAGCAAGCATCTGCAACTACTAAACATCATTAAGGTAAAACCCAACCATAGCATTATAAGGTATCAAGTCCTCTTTACTCCCATACGCAAACAACCTACTTACTCGGGTCTGTGTTTCTATCACTCACGCCACCCAGCATAAGCGAATCATAAGCATATTGCAAACCCTACAGCAGGGATCCCTCACGCTTGCGTGCCACGGAGAGCAGCATAGGTTAGCACCAATAATAAAACATGCAACTCAAACCAATCATGATCATCAATCAACCAATAGGACAAAATAGATCAACTCAAACATCATAGGATGGCAACACATCATTGGATAATAATATGAAGCATAAAGCACCATGTTCAAGTAGAGGGTACAGCGGGTTGCGGGAGGGTGGACCGATGTAGACAGATGGGGAAGGTGATGGAGGTGTTGGTGAAGATGACAGAGTGGTTGGAGTAGATCGCCGTCACGATGATGGCCCCATGGCGTTCCGGTGCCATCGGGAGAGAGGGGGGAGAGCCCCCCTCCTTCTTCTTCCTTGAACTCCTGCCTAGATGGGAGGAGGGTTTCCCCTCTGGTCCTTGGCCTTCATGGTGGCGGAGGGGCGATAGCCCCTCCGAGATTGGATCTCTCCCTCTCTCTCTCTTTGTTTCCTTCTGTTTCTACGCTCTTAGATTCTAGCCTTTCATCATTTCTTAAATATCCGGAGATCCGTAACTCCGATCGGGCTGAAATTTTGAGGGGATCTTCTTCCAAAAATTAGCTTTCTTGCGGCCAAAGGACACCTCCATCCGACCTAAGGGGTGGCCACAAACCCTATGGGTGTGCCCTACCCCCCAGGGCGCTTGGTAGGCTTGTGGGCCCCTCGGGCACCGCCTTCTGTTGATTCCACTTCCCAAAATTCACATATATTCCAAAAAAATCTCCATAAGTTTTCATCCCATTTGGACTTCGTTTGATATGGATTTTCTACGAAACAAAAAACATGCAACAAATAGGAACTGCCACTGGGCACTGGATCAATATGTTAGTCCCAAAAATAGTATAAAATGTTGCCAAAAGTATATGAAAGTTGTAAAATATTGGCATGAAACAATTAAAAATTATAGATACGACGATGTATCAACATCCCCAAGCTTAATTCCTGCTTGGCCTCGAGTAGGTAAATGCTAAAAAAAAGATAATTTTTGATGTGTGTCATCGTTTTCTCACGACAGATGCCATGGGTAGGCTTATCATAGGTGGTTGGGGCCGGAGGACACCGACGGGCTCCGGGTGCGAGATTGGGCACAAGCGGTGGTGAGACACGATGTAACCAGGTTCAGGACCCTCCGTGGGAGGTAACACCCCTAGTCCTGTTTGGTCTAGTTGGATGGATGGGTATGTGTACAAGGGTGCTCCTGGAGCTGTATATAGAGGAGGAAGAAGGCGGAGCTGGCTCAACTTCCTCCGCTACAAGAGAGGGTTTTGAGAGTTCTATGGATATGCGAGAGTGATCGTCCGTCCCCGTTGCATGGGGGGCTCGGGAGGTTTTATAGGCCAACCCCCCGGCTCTATAATATGTTCTAAGGTACACGGGTGGGGGGACTCGGCTGGCAGTCTCTCCGGCTGACCTGGGGGTCCCACCCTTTGTGTCTTCTCGTCGTCTGTAGGGTCCAACGGCTGAGCGGCCGCGTCTCCCGCTGGGGCCCACTAGCCAGTTCTGCGATTGGCTCTCGCTCACCTGCCGCGGCACGGGTCGCCCGTGCATCGTCATCTAGCACCAGCCGACCGAAGTCTCCAGTACGGTCGGCTACACTGTAGCCACACCAGGGCAAGTAATTGAGTGGGCGAGGGCGTGCCGGCACTGTTTCCCCGCCTGGTCGCGCTCGCCAAGGTCAGCGGCCTGGACGGACGGACTGTAGACATGCGCCCCAATGCGTCAGCGGCCACTATGGCCACAGGACTGCCCGTCGTGGCGGTCTTGTCTTGTCGTCGTATCCACGCCTAGGGGGATGGGACGTCGCATGTCCACCCCTGGGCCAATGGAGGGGAGGCCCGGCAGGCAGCCGACAGCACCTAGCCGGCCAGCGGTCGAGCCGGTTGCATGACCAGCGCCCGTGTCGTCAGTTGGCAGCACATTGAGCCGGCCGTCCTCCAGCCGGCCATGGAGAGCCGGCCACGCAGTTTTCTTCGAAGCGGAAGGGGGAGAACCTCGTTGCTTTGGCTTACCTAGGGGTGATAACCCCGTCAGTAGTCCCTGAAGCTGGCGGGGGCCCATGTCTGGAAGACGGAGGGGAGCCGGCGGCTTCCCCCTAGTGGTACCCGTCTCCGGCATGAAGCTGAAGGGGCAGTCGGGTCATCCGTTGGACCCGACGCCTCGGGCACCGGCGCGTCGCCCCAAGACCCGCACCGGCCCGCCACGCGGCACGCAGGGGAGATGGGACATCGGCCTGGGCCTAGCCCGCTAGGCCCCGGACATAGCCCAGTAGGCCTCGAGGCGCAGACCGGGATCCTCTGAGCCCCAAAGCGGCTATTATGATCCGGGGCCACCCACGTGTGTGCGGAGTTTCGGGGGAGTGGGCGCAATTAATCCCATGTCCCCCGGTCATGGCCTCCCCTATAAAAGGGGAGTAAAGGCAGGGGCGAAGATACCCACATCCCTCTTGCCCCTTGCTACCCCGTCTTCTTGCCTTCTTCGTCCTCCTCTCCCTCTTGCGCAACACCACGCTCAAACCTGCAACCCCGTCCGCCCGCCGCCCCGCCGCTGTAATGGCCGACGGACGCGGAGGGAACTGGGCCAGCTCCATCATCGTCGAAGGGGACATCATGGAGCTTCGCCGCACGCGGATGCTACCGCCGGCGGAGCGGGTGGTCGCACGTGTGCCTGGTGATGAGGTGGTGCCGGCATTGCAGCCGGGGGAACACGTCGTGTTCCTCTCGCACTTCTCCCATGGCTTCGGGCTTCCCGTAAGCCTTTTCTTCTGCTTACTCCTCGAAACTTTCAACCTCCAACCGCATCACCTTGTCCCCAACGCGATCTTGTACCTCCCCGCGTTCGTGACGTTGTGCGAGGGATGCCTTGGGGTTCTTCCCTTCCTTGAGCTCTTCAACGCTCTCTTCTGTCTCAAGTCGTTGAAGAGCAGCGATGCAGGGGCACGGTGGTGTGCTGTCTCGGCACCGTGCGCTTCCCATCATTTTCTCTCATCGACTCCGTCAAGGGGTGGCATCGGACATTCTTCTACGTGAAGAATGCCTATCCGAACTTGGACTTCATCCGGCTGCCGCCATTTGTCGATGTGTAGTCTTCCCCGATGAACTAGCAGGGGGGCGCCCCGTGCGGCGTGGCCCTGGCGGAGCTCGGCTGGCTCGCGCAGCTGAAGAGCTCTAAGGGGTTGGTCTCCGCCGATTTGGTGATGGCCTCATCTCGCGCCGGGTGCTGCCTCTCTAGATGAGGCCGCATCGGATCTACGATATGTCCGGCCACCGTCACCCCTGTCGACTGTCCACCAACTCAGGTGGCGAAGCGGGTGAACGCCCTCACGACTTTCAAGCTGAAGCCCGCGTTGTGGTCCTTCGGCATGGAGCCTTACGACTGCTTCAACCGTCCCCCTTAGTAAGTCTTTTGACGAGACAGTGTTTCTTCGTTATGATTCTTTCCAGTTGGCAGCCGGCTGCGGACCTCACTTTGTCATGCTGACCGTAGCTATTGGTGTGACAGAACACGCCGGACGGCCCACACCCCCAAATCTTCGAGGCAAAGCGCGAACACTCTGATTCCAAAGACTACGAGCAGGGAGGCCCGCTGGAGGAGGGGGTGGACTCCTCGGGAGGAGTCGATGAGCCGGAGGACCTGCGAGCCGACGACCCTAGTGGAGCCGGAGGATCCGGCAAAACCGGAGAGCCCAACAGAGTGGATGAGTTCCTTCTTGCCCCCATGATCAGGGACTGGACAACGATAATGATGACGACGATGATGACATAATGATTCTGAACAAGCCTCCTCCATCAGCGCGTCGGGATCGGCGGAGCGAGGAGCGGCCGACTCAATCCCCGGTGGATGGAGCTGTCGGCCGGGCGAAGAGGCCGGCTCAGGAGGGGCTGGCAGCCCGGCCACCAATCCCCAAGCAGGTGAAGGTGGCGGCAAGGAAGCAGCCAGCACGCGCCGAGCGGGCCTTGCCCCTCTTCATTGGGTAAGTCTTTCTTCTTTTTACGCCTTGCGTGTGTTTTCTTCTGGGTTGTGAGCCAGTGGGTAATTCGACATTTGCGCGTTGTAGGGACCCCATCGAGCTTCACGAGGGGGAGTTGGCGGGGGAACCGGCGGATGCCGCCAGCCGGCTGCCCCGCGAACACACGGCCACCCAGCGGGAAGAGAAGAGGAGGCTCACGGAGCTGAGGGCCTTAAAGTTCGGAACGTGAGGCGGGGCCTCGCATTCCGGTACTTCAAGCGGCGGGCAGCGAAGGAGGGCCGCGGACCCCGCACGGGCATCGGACTCGGCGGCGGAATCGACCCGCCAGTCGAGGCATCCATCGAGCGAGCCACGGGGGCAGCCATGGACCCTCCTGTGCCCCACCCATGGAGGAGGCGGCCCAAGCGAGGGCAGCAGTAGCGGAGCCGGCCCCCGAGGCGACCCAACCGGAGGTGCCGGACGCGACACCGCCCGCGGCTGAGCCGGCCCGGGTTGACGGAGGCAGCGTCGGATGGTAGGGAGTGGAGACGGAGGCGGAGGCGGCGGCGGGCAGAGGACTGGTGGGTCGCGGAGACGGAGCGACAAGGAGTGGAGACGGAGGCGGTGGCGGGCGGAGGGCCGGCGAGGGGCGACACCCGGACCCTTGTCGTTGTTGACCTACCAACGGCGGCCGGCACTATGGCGAGCCCGGACGGCAGTGGTGACCGGGCCCGAAGGACCCTACGGACCATGCAAGAGGTGCTCTGGGACTGGCAGGCTCTGGCGGGAGTGCCAGCCCTACCGGCTCCCCAGGCGGGCGGCCCGGTCCCCTTGTTCGGGGACTTGGGGAGCGTCCTAGACCGGTGCCGGCAGGAGCTGGCCCGGTTCGCGGAGGCGGCAGATGCCACCCTGCAGCGTGCGGAGGTAAGCACGGCTGCCCTTGTCTTAGAATATTTAGTGGGGGCACGTAAGCGCACTCACTGGGTGTAGCCCCGGAGATGCGGGCTGGTTGGCTGGCTCACGGGCAGCCGGGCCGGATCTCTTTGAGTATGTCTTGACTTTTGGCTTCTCGTGGCAGGAGGGGAACTCCTTGCGGCAGAAGCTGTTCAAGGAGGCGGTCACCATCCACGACTGCGGCAAACACGGCTTCTACCGCCTGGAGGAGGAGCTGACGCGCGTGCAAGGTAAGTTGGGTTTTGCTAGAGGGGTCTATATGGCCCGAGAGCCGGCTGACGCCTGCCATGTCTTGAAGGCGGTCTGACCGCCCTCCGGGACGAGGAGACCCGGCTCGTCTCCGGGCGGGACCGGCTAGTGCAAGATGTCTAGGCGGCCACGCAGGAGAAGACTGGCAGGTCGCGCTGCTGGCTAACGGAGAGGCGGCCCAGGACCGCCTCAAGGCCACCATGGCGAAGGAGGTGGCGGCCAAGGAGACGGCCGTCAAGCAGGCGGCTGATGCCGCCCGGAGGACCGCCGCCCTCCAAGACGAGGTGAACCGCCTCGGGCGGTCACTCGAGGAGGTCAAGGGCACCCTCACCACATCGGAGGCGGCGCCGGCGTCGGAGCGGAAGGCGGCGCTCAACTTCGCCCTCGGGGTGGACGACGCCATTGAAGGTTAGTGCTTGTTTTTTCCCTCTCCAGTCGGTTGCTTTTTCTTTTGCTGGTTCTTGTGTTTGATTTTCCCCTCTTTCTTCTTCTTCTCCTTTCTCTCAGGGCGCTTCCCAGAAAATCAGCGCCCTGCTGAGCGCGCCATCGAGGAGCACCGGGAGTACCTTCGGGAGCGTAGGCGCTCCATCAAGGAGGACGCTGCGTGGGACGTGGATGAGCTCGGGGTCACCATCGAATACCAGCTAACCCACCTCAAGCGCAGCATGGAGCGGCTGAAGACAGACGGGAAGGAGATCATCGATGCCCTGTGGCTGGGCCGTGGGGGAGCACCGGCGAACTATGTGGCCTTGTGGCTGGAGCATGCGGTGGCCCGGCTCAAAGCTTGGAAGGTGTCTACAGCCCGAGCTGACACACAGATGGCGCTCCGGTTCGTCACGTCGTGGTATCGTGGCATGGACTTGGGCCGGCTGGCCACCATGCGGGACGAGCCAGGCGAGGAGCAGGAGGCCCATGAGCCGGCCATTGTTCGCCAGGCCAATGAGCTTGCATCGTAAGTCGACGCGGACGAGTTCCTGCCGGCTCTCGGCGAGGACGGCGAGCCGGTGCCCGAAGACTCCTTCGGCATCCCCCAAGGCCCAGTGGACGAGGAAGTTTCCGACGAGAGCACCGACTCGAGCGGAGAGATGGCCGGAACCGTGGAGACTGCCTCGAAGGACAAGGAGACCGACCCGAAGGCCGCGACCATCTCCGAGGCGAGAGTCGAGCCGCCCGGCAACACGCCGGATCGAGGCACGCCGGCTGGCGACGCGCCGGTGGCTTGAGCCCCCGCGTGCCTTTATCTTTCTTTTTTCCTTTCTTGCAAGTTAGGCTCGAGTCCACCCACTGGGGCAGTTATGTAATGAACCGCATTGGTCGTGGGCCACTTTTGTCTTAACATTTGCATTGTGAATATTTGTGTTTGCCTTATTGCTCGCACCAACTTGTCCTTATCCTTTTTTGCCCTCTTGGTTCTTTTCAATCCCCCCCTTTTCCCCTTTGGTTTCGGCCCCGCCAGCCCGACAGCCGGGAGCCTTTCTATAGATGGGTCGGGTTGTCCGCCTCGAGGGAGCCGGTTCAAAACTTAGGAACCACGAGAGCCATTTGGGATAAGTAGAGTGGCAGAGGCGAGGCTATGGTCCGATTGGACCTAGCCGGCGCCTCCTTTTGATCGATCTTTCGTGTGAGCTAAGCTTTGGCACCCCGAGGCCCGTCATCTAGACACCCGGAGCCAGATCTGTAGCTGGGAGGGGTGGGAGGGTTTTCCTGGCTCACACTACTTGGCCAATTTTCGAGAAAAGCGACCTAGGACCAGCCGGCGAGCCCCCAGGCCCGGGAGCTGGGTCGAGGGCGGTGAGCGAGGAAACCTTTGAGGAAAGCGAAATAGGGCGTGCCCCAAGAGCCGGCCTGGGGCACCCATTGCATTCATAAGGCCAAAAGGGTAGGGATACATACATACATTGGTGTTTTTAGCAGTAAAATGGGCAGAGGAGCGCCGCGTTCCATGGGCGCTCTGTCTCCTTGCCGAAGGCATCTCTTTTGCGCTTTTGCGGCTTCTGGGCGTCTATTAGGTAGTATGCATTGTTGTCAAGCGCCTTGCTGATGATGAACGGGCCCTCCCATGGGGAGGACAGCTTCTGTTGTCTGTCTGTCCACTGGATCCGCCTGGGGACCAGGTCCCCTTCGCCAAAGGAGAGTCGCCGGATCCGCTCGTTGTGGTAGTGCCGGAGCTTCTGCTGGTAGATTGCCGTCGGGCTCAAGGCAAGTTCACGAGCTTCTTCGAGTAGGTCAACGCCGTCTTCTCTTGCCTCCTTTGCATCCTTCTCCGTGTATAGGGTAAATCGAGGCGAGTCAAACTCGATGTCGGTGGGGATGATCGCCTCAGACCCGTACATAAGGAAGAAGGGATTGTAGCCTGTTGATCGGTTGGGGTGGTCCTGAGACTCCAAAGGATGGCCGGTTGACCTTACCAGTGGTGTCACGAGCTGGGGCTTGATGCCAGACAGGATGAGGCCGTTTTCCCTCTCGACCTGGCCATTTAACTCTGGATGAGCGACGGAGGCCAGGTCGAGGCGGATCCCTTGCTTGGAGTAGAAACGCGCGAGCGCGCCCTTTGCGAAGTTCGTGCCATTGTCAGTGATGATGCTGTGGGGGACGTCGTAGCGAACCGTGATGTCGTTGATGAACCGGACGGCCCTGGGGCCGTCCAGCTTCTTCATTGGCCGCGCCTCGATCCACTTGATGAATTTGTCAACAGCCACTAGCAAGTGCGTCATGCCGCCTCGTGCGGTCTTGAAGGAACCTGCCATGTCTATCCCCTAGACAGCGAAAGGCCACCAAAGGGGGATGGTTTGGAGGGCCAATGCCGGTAGGTGGCTCTGCGTGCTGAAGCGTTGGCATCCCTCGCACTCATCGACCAATTTCTTGGCCGCCTCGAGAGCGGTGGGCCAGAAGAAGCCGTGGCGGAAAGCCTTGGCCACCAGGGTCCTGGAGGCGGCATGGTGCCCGGACTCTCCCTGGTGGATGTCGAGGAGGATCTCCATACCCTTTTCCGGCTCGACGCACCGCTAGAAGACGCCGGTGGTGCTGTGGTGGACAAGCTCGTTGTTGATGATGCTATATGCCGAGGCCCGGTGCTGAACTTGTCTTGTCAAGGCATGTTTCGGAGGGAGTTCGCCATGCAGAAGGAATGCCAAGATAGGCTGGGCCCATGAGGGAGCTGAGACGGGGGCGGCTCGGGAGCCCCCGAGCCTAGATGAACAGCCCCCGGGACCGGCTCGCCGGCCCCCGGGGCCGGTAGGTCGATTGTCATCATTACGGCCACGTCGTTCGAGGCGGCCGCCTCGGACGCAGCCGGCCCTACTGGTGCCGACAGGGTGGCTGAAGTTGCGGGAGCAGGTGGCGAAGACGCTGGAGGGGCAGCCGGAACCGTCGATGGGCCGGTAGCGTCTGCCAGCACGAAGATTGACTCTGATTCTGGGGAAGGCTTGTTCGACGGGTTGAGCAGTCGCTCGAGAGAGACGCTAGCTGGGTTGGCTTGCCGGGTGGAGTCGATCTTTGCCAGCGCGGCGGCCACTTCGTTGTCCGCCCGTGGGACGTGATGAAACTATAGCCCTCGAAGGAGCCGATGAGCTATTGTACGAGGAAGCGGTAGCTGGCCATGTTGGTGTCCCTAGCATCCCACTCACCAGAGACCTGCTGTACCACAAGGTCGGAGTCACCGAATCATAGGATGTGCCAGATGCCAATCTCCTTCGCGAGCCGAAGGCCATGGACGATGGCCTCGTACTCGGCCACGTTGTTGGAGGCGGCGAAGTGGATCTGGAGGGCATACTTGAGCTGGTCACCTTTCGAGGAGGAGAGGACTATGCCGGCACCCAGGTCGGTCCTCATTTTCAAGCCATTGAAATGCATAAGACAATGCGTGGAGTCTGGGGGAAGCGGCACGAACTCCGTCTCCGCCTTGTCGACATGGAAGTCAGCCAATGCTAGTGACTTGATGGCGGTTCTTGGCTCATACCGGATCTCATGATCAGCGAGGGTGATGACCCATTTGGCGATCCGGCCGGTGGAATCCTGGCCGCTCATGATCTCACCGAGCGGGGCCTTGCTGACCACGGTGATGGTATGCTCCTGGAAGTATTTCTTGACCTTATTTGCGGCAAAGTATATGTCGTAGCACATCTTTTGGTAGTTGGGGTAGTTCTGCTTCGACGCGGAGAGGACCTCGCTGAGGTAGTAGACAGGGCGCTAGACCGGCAGGTATTTTCCCTCCTCTGGCCGCTCGACCACCAGGACGACGCTGATGACGCGCGTGGTCGCCGTGATGTAGGTGAGTAGTGGTTCCTTCTCAGCCGGCACGGACAGGATGGGCGCGCGGGTGAGAGCCTTCTTGAGGCTGCGGAAGGCCTAGTCCACCTTGTCGGGCCAATCGAACATGCTCGATTTCTTGGTTTGACCCTGCTCGATTAGAGCCATCTTGTAAAGGTGCCCATAGAGGGGCAGGGCCTTCTCCCCCAGTCAGCTAATGAACCAGCTAAGCGAGGCAAGGTAGTCAGTGAACTTCTGGACGTTGCGAAGGCGGGTCGGCTTGGGCATGCGTTCGATCCCGGTGATCTTCTTGGGGTTCGTTTCGATGCCGCAAGTGGACACGAAGAAACCCAGGAGTTGGCCGGCTGGGACGCCAAAGACACACTTCTCCGGGTTGAGCTTGATCTTGTACTCGCGTAGGTTCGTGAAGGTCTCCCGGAGATCGTCGAGGAGGCTGAAATGCTTCTTGGTTTTGACGACGATGTCGTCAGCGTAGCCGTGGACGTTCCTACCTATCTGAGGCAGGAGGCACTTCTGCATGCACCACTGGAAGGCGGCGCTTACGTTCTTTAGGCCGAAGGACATGGTGATGTAGCAGTAGGCCCCAAAGGGCATGATGAAGGAGGTCTTGAGCCGGTCCTCCGGGTCCAGCTTAATCTGGTGGTAGCCGGAGTAGGCATCCAGGAAGGACAACAAATCGCAGCCGGCCGTGGAGTCGATGACTTGATCGATCTGTGGCAAGGTGAATGGGTCCTTGGGACATGCCTTGTTCAGGCTAGTGTAGTTGATGCACATGCAACAGGTCTTGTTCTTCATCAGCTCCAGGACTGGATTGGCCAGCCAGTCCGGGTGGAACACTTCCATGATGAACCCAGCTGCGAGCAGCCGGGCGATCTCTTCTCCTATGGTATGCCGCTTCTCCTCGGAGAAACAGTGTAGGGGTTGCTTGACCGGCTTGACATCCGGCCATACATGTAGTTTGTGCTCATCGAACATCCTCGGAACTCCCGGCATGTCCTTGGGGGACCATGCGAACATGTCCCGATTCTCACGGAGGAAGTCGACGGGCCCGCCTTCCTATTTGCTGTCGAGGTAGGAGCCGATGGTGAGCACTGAGACGGGTTGGGCGGGTCGAGCGGGATTTTCTTGGTGTCCTTGGATGGCTGGAAGGAGATCTCGCCGTTGGACTGTGAGGGGGGAGCCGGCATGGCCAGCTGGCTAGCAGCAAGGGCCACGAGTTGGTCCAGCTGTCGCTTCTCCTTGGTGATTTCTAGGGCCTCGGCCAGCCGGCTGCCATCTCGAGTGCACTCGATTGACATCTTGTAGTCGCCCGTAATGGTGATGATTCCCTTGGGGCCCAGCATCTTGAGCTTGAGGTAGGCATAATGGGGTACAGCCACGAATTTGACGAGGGTCGGCCGGCCCAGCAGCGCGTGGTAGGGGCTCGCGAGGTCCACGACCTCGAACAACACTGGCTCGTGGCAGAAGTGGCCAGGTCCACGAAAGAGGACGTCGAGCGTTATCTTGCCGATAGGGGAGCAGGACTTCCCAGGCACGATGCCATGGAAGACCATCCGGCACGCCTGTAGGTCTTCTATCTTTAGCCCCAGCTCGTGCATCGTGTCGAGGTACAGGATATTGATGTTGTTGTCACCATCAACCAGCATCCGCTTGAAACGGCAAGTGCGTTTCTCGGTCGCGATGGTGGGGTCGAGGATCGGGGCGTAGGTGCTGGGACTTGGCATTACAGCGTGATGATCCGCCTGGCTCTAGGTGACCGGCTTCTCCGACCAGTGCATGAACTGGGGAGTTGCCGACATGGTGGCGTTCACCTCACAGTGGAGCCGACGCTGAGCGTGTTTGCTCGTCTCTTCGCTGGTGAAGACGACGTAGCAGCCGTCTTGGTTAGGGAACTAGTCGATCAGACGACCGTCATTCTAGGCCGGAGCCGGAGCCGGTGCCGGGGCAGCAGCTTGGGCCGGGGCCGGCGCATGGGCAGGCGGCACGGGGGGAGCTGGGAGACCATCCTCCCGGGCCAATCGCTGTGAGAAGCTGCACTACCAGAGCGTGTGCATAGAGGGTTTGGCCCTCGAGTGGTTCTTGCAGGGGAGGTCGAGCATTTGCTCGAAGGTGAGCTTCGGCTACCAGGCAACCTTGCAAGTGCGTTGGCGCTGGCTGGAAGGCTGGGCAGCCGGCTCCTGCTCCTTGATGGTGTTGACCTGCCGGCTCCCATAGCGGGGATCCCCCTGGTCGTTCTTGCATTTGTTGTTCTACGGCTGCCGGTCGTCGGCAGCCGACCGGGACGTTGCCGGTGTTGTCGTTGCCTTGGCGGGCAGGGTCGTCTGCCCGAATTGCTGAACCAGTTGTGGCGTACTTGTCCGCCTTGGTCATGAGCTCGGCAAGCGTAGACGTCTCGGAGCACAGAAGCTTGTGCTTGAGGGGGGTGCCGTCTCGATAGCCTTTGATGAAGTACTGAATGGCTTGCACCTCGTGCACCCCCTCGCAGGAGTTATGAAGTTTCGTCCATCGGGTGAGGTAGTCGCGGAGGGACTCGTCCGGCCCCTAAATGCACATGGCGAGTTCACGGGGGCGACCGGGCCACTTGTAGGTGCCGGTGAAGTTGCGGATGAAGACCTCCTCGAAGTTTTTCCAAGTGTTGACGCTGTCGGCCGCTAGGCTGTTGAGCCAGGTGCGGGCCGAGCCGATCAACATGAGGGGGGCGTAGCGAACGGCTACGCGCTTGTTTCCCCTGGCGATGCCAACCGCAGTGGTGTAGTCGATCAACCAGTCCTTGGGCTTGGCGGCCTCGTTATACTTGGGGGTGTCCCGGGGGAGAGTGAAGCCGGTTGGGAACGGCTCGTTGAGGATCCGAGGGCCAAAACTGGCCGGACCAATCGAGCCCTCCTCCTTGAGGAGGGCCGACTATGTGAGGTGGTCGATGTGGTTGCGAGCATCGTTCTCGCTGTGGGGGATGCACGGCCCGATCCGGGCCGAGAGTTCGGGGCGGATGATGGGCAGAACCGACCGTTCCGTCTCGTGACGCGGGGGTGGAGTGTGACCGCAGCTGCGCCGGCTACCGACTGTCGGCGCTTCTTGGTGGCGGCCGCTACGAGGCGGGTTGTTGGTGCACTGACTCCTAACGGCCGGTTGCTCGCTCCCCGACAGCTGAGAGGGACCGGGGTTGTTTGTTTCGGTCCGACGTGCGAAGACGCAAGGGGAAGAGGAGTGTTCAGCCAGCTGACAGCCTACAGTCCCCGTGCCCTCGCGCTCAAGCCGGGGGCTTCTGGAGGTGGCGCCACCTGACGCGAGCAGATGCTACAGCACGTCAGCGGCGTCAATGACCGCCTTGATGTGACGCTCATGGGCGGCACGTTCTTCGCCCTCCAAGGTAGCCAAGTCCTCGTAGGCTACCTTGAGGGCCCATAAGTTGGCTACAGGGGTATCGTAGACGGGCATGTTGCCGCCTAGGATTTTGGCAACCACGCGACCGCGGTCGCGCACAGCCCCATGCCGGCTGGGCTTGATGCCAGCCGGGGTGAGACCGTAGGTGGAAGCATATTCCTGTTGAGCAGCCTCCATGCGGTGCCGCGTAGCCGCGAATGCGGTGGCGTCCTCGAAAAGGACGCGACAAACCACCTTGAGGTCAGCCGCGATGACGTCGGGGTTCGCCATCGGGGCGATGGGGGTGCTCAAGCCTCGGAGG
This sequence comes from Hordeum marinum, assembly GCA_022496015.1. Taxonomy (NCBI): domain Eukaryota; kingdom Viridiplantae; phylum Streptophyta; class Magnoliopsida; order Poales; family Poaceae; genus Hordeum; species Hordeum marinum. The sequence continues at coordinate 202,554,653 of CM039676.1, forward strand.
GCCGCACCGAGCGGGTCGGAACTGCCGACACGGGCCGCGGCAGCATTAGCCCGGGCCCGCACACATCCGGAGGAGGTGGAGGAGACGATGGTCATCACCCCCAAGCGACCATGGGAGCCACTGGACTGGGTCGCAGCGAGTGCACCCACGGCTATGGGAGGATTGGCACAGACGAGCACCTGCCCGGGTACTCATCCGCGGTCGGAGCCTCAGCAAGGCTGAGCCTGCTGAAGCACTCGGTGAGCACGTCGATGTCGGTCGCGAGGCCGATGGGGTCACCCGCACGGCATGCTAGAGCAAATCCCATGATCCCGCGGTTTTGCCTGGACGTGCGGCGGCGGTAGGGAATGGTGAGGGGTCCCGCCTGGAGCATGAACCCGGCCGGTGCCGCGTACGGCCCCACGGTGGGCGCCAAGTGTCGTCGTTTTCTCATGACAGATGCCATGGGTAGGCTTATCATAGGTGGTTGGGGCCGAACGACACCGACGAGCTCCGGGTGCGAGATTGGGCACAAGTGGTGGTGACACACGATGTACCCAGGTTTAGGGCCCTCCGTGGGAGGTAACACCTATAGTCCTGCTTGGTCTAGTTGGATGGATGGGTATGTGTACAAGGGTCCTCTTGGAGCTGTATCTAGAGGAGGAAGAAGGAGCAACTGGCTCAACTTCCTCCGCTACCAGAGAGGGTTTTGAGAGTTCTATGGATATGCGAGAGTGATCGTCCGTCCCCATTGCATGGGGGGCTCGAGAGGTTTTATAGGCCACCCCCCAGCTCTATAATATGTTCTAAGGTACAGGGGTGGGGGACCCAGCTGGCAGTCTCTCCGGCTGACCTGGGGGTCCCACCCTTTGTGTCGTCTCGTCGTCTATAGGGTCCACCGGCTGAGTGGTCACGTCTCCCGCTGGGGCCCACCAGCCGGCTCTGCGATTGGCTCTTGATCACGTGACACGGCACGGGTCGCCCGGGTGGAGGCGTCTAGTGCCAGCCGGCCGAAGTCTCCGGTACGGCCGGCTGCACTGTAGCCACGCCGGGGAAGGTAATCAAGTGAGCGAGGGCGTGTTGGCATTGCTTCCCCGCCCGGTCGCGCTCGCCAAGGTCAGCGGCCTGGACGGTCGGACTGTAGCCATGTGCCCCAATGCGTCAGTGGCCACTATGGGCACAGGACGGCCAGTCGTGGTGGTCTCGTCTTGTTGTCGTACCCGTGCCCAGGGGGATGGGGCGTCGCATGTCCGTCACTGGGTCAACGGAGGAGGCGGCCCGGCAGGCAGCCGGCCGTGCCCAGCCGGCCAGCGGTCGAGCCGGTTGCATGACCAGCTGCCCGTGTCGTTAGTCGGCAGCACATCGAGCCGGCCATCCTCCAACCGGCCATGGAGATACGACCATCCTCCAACCGGCCATGGAGAGCCGTCCATGTAGTTTTGTTCGAAGCGGAAGGGGGAGAACCCCGTTGCTTTGTCTTACCTAGGGGTGATAACCCCGTCAATCTGGAATGCTACCTAGCATAATCTTGATCATGTAATCTAATCATGGCATGAATGTTAAGATACGAGTGATTCAAAGCAATAGTCCATATTGGCATCAAAACAGTAATACTTCGAGCACACGAACAAGGCAATCACGTCCTTTCTAAATAACATGGCCTTAGAAAGTTATCCCTAAAAAATCATATGGTCTGGCTATGCTCCATCTTCCCTACACAAAGTATCTAAATCATGCACAAGTCAAGTAATTGTTTCACACTTTTTATGTTCTCAAACTTTTTCAACTCTCACGCAATACAAGAGTGTGAGCCATGGATATCGAACTATAAGTGTAATAGAATATGGTGGAGGTGATGAGTAAAAAGGAGAATATAGTCTCACATCAACTAGGCATATCAACGGGCTATGGAGATGCCCATCGATAGATATCAATGTGAGTGAGTAGGGATTGCCATGCAACAAATGCACTTAGAGCTATAAGTGTATGAAAGCTCAAAAAGAAAACTAAGTGGTCGTGCAAATGATGAAAATTCTACTAGCTATATGAAAGTGACAAAATAGGAGACTCTCTATCATGAAGATTATGGTGCTACTTTGAAGCACAAGACTGGAAAGAGAAGATAGTAGCAATTGTCCCTTCTCTCTTTCTCTCATTTTCTTATTTTTTTTATTTTTTTTTATTTTGGTGGGAATCTTTGGCCTCTTATTTATTTATTTATTTGGGCTTCATTGGCCTCTTTTATTTTTTGTAAAGTCCGGAGACTCCTCCCAACTTGTGAGGGAATCATAGCTTCCATCATCCTTTTTTCACACGGGACAATGCTCTAATAATGAAAATCATCACACTTTTATTTACTTACAACTCGATTCCTAGAAAACAAATATGACCCTATATGAATGCTTCCGGTAGGATATAGGTATGTGCAACGATCTAGCCTAGCAAATCACATCAAAAAACGGACAAGCCATGAAAACATCATGCAAGTTATCTTACGATCATGCAAAGCAATATGACAATGATGGTGCATGTCATACTAAACGGAACGGTGGAAGTTGCATGGCAATATATCTCGAAATGGCTATGGAAATGCCGTAATCAGTAGGTATGGTGGATGTTTTGAGGAAAATATATGGTGGCTGTTTTGAGGAAGGTGGGTTTGATGCACCGGCAAAAGTTGCGCGATACTATAGAGGCTAGCAAAGGTGGAAGGGTGAGAGTGTTTATAATCCATGGACTCGACATTAGTCATAAAGAACTTACATATTCCAAAAGTGTATTAGTTATCAAACAAATCATTAGACACATGCTCCTAGGGGAGAGGTTGGTAGGAGTTAACCATCGCACGCTCCCGACCCTCACACAAAGGTTGACAACATTAAGCAAATCATGCTCCGACTTCGTTACATAACGGTTCACCATACTTGCATGCTACGGGAATCACAAACTTCAACACATTTATTTCTCCAATTCACAATTACTCACTAGCATGACTTTCATATTACCATCTTCATATCACAAAACTATTGCAAGGAATCAAACATATCGTATTCAGTGATCTACAAGTTTTATGTAGGATTTTATGACTAACCATGTGAATGACCAATTCCCATTGACTCTCTAAATAGATATAAGTGAAGCATGAGAGTTTTAATTCTTTCTAGAAAATATATGCCCACGCTCTAACAAATATAAGTGAAGCAAAAGAGCATTGTACAAATGGTAGTTTTCTATGTGTAGAGAAACAGGCAATCCAAACTTCAAATGATATAAGTGAAGCACATGAAGCATTCTATAAAACCGTACTCAACAGATATAATTGAAGTGCATGAAGCATTCTATAATCAAACAAGAACTTTATCATACCAGCATGGTGCATTATTAAAAGAAAAATAGAAAGCACACGACGCTCCAAGATTTACGCATACAATGTGACGAATAAAAATATAGCTCCAAGTAAAATTACCGATGGTTGTTAGAAAAAAGAGGGGATACCTTCCGGGGCATCCCTAAGCTTAGTTTCTTGGGAATCCTTGAATATTACCTTGGGGTCCCTCGGCCATCCCCAAGCTTAGTCTCTTTCCACTCCTTATTCCTTCATCCATCGCGATCTCACCCAAAACTTGAAAACTTCAATCACACAAAACTTAACAAAACTCTCGTGAGGTCCGTTAGTATAATAAAGCAAATTACCAATTTAAGTACTGTTGAAAACCAATTCATATTTTGTTTTTGCATTGTATCTACTGTATTATAATTTTCCATGGCTTATACCATCGATACAATCGATAGTTTCATCAAAACAAGCAAAAGAATGCATCAAAACAGAATCTGTCTTAAACAGCACAGTCTATAGAAATCTGAACATTCACCATACTTATATAACTCTAAAAATTCTTAAAAAATAGTAAAAAAATAAAAAAATTGCATAGCAGTACTTTGTAAAAATTTCAGAAACATTTGACATTCCAGTAAATAATTTGAATTCACGCACTACAACCAAAGTTTCTGTTTTTGCACTGCACACACCAAACAAGCAATCAAATCAATCTAAAGGAAAATCTTGGATCATTATTTGTATAATACAATGGATTTATAAAAGGGGATAATTATTTTTGTTGAAAATTTTCTGTAATCCAGATTTGCAAAGTTTCCATGGGCATGAACAAAGTTCAAGGCTAGCTCCCAATTTCACAATGCTCGTCTCTCTCACTTTCACTTTTCTTTTTGAAAAAGTTTTAGGTTACCCTCTTTACTTTTTTGTTTTTAAACTATATAAAAGCACACAACATAATTGAATGACTCTCTAAAACTTCTGGGTTGTCTCCTTGGCAGCGCTTTCTTTAAAGCCATTAAGCTAGGCATAAAGTGATCAAGTAATGGATCCACTCGGATCCCAAGGTAGATCAAAGCCAATTTTAATTAACAATGATTTGTAATTTAGTATTGAGAACAAAGTAACATATATCATGCGACAATGAAGTCTAACTCTCTTCATGTGCATCGGCATGTCATAAAAGAACAATTCATGCACACAAAGTAAAGGCCAATACATAGCATAAGCAGTTTCTTGCAATTTGATCACATTGGAAACGTAGAGAGGTGGAGATGTAGTTCCTCTCTCATAATAATTGCAAGTAGGAGCAGCAAGAACATGCACATTATATCTATCAAAATCATCATGTGTAATTGTAAAAGGCAACCCATCTATATAATCCTTAATAAGTGCAAACTTCTCCGATATAGTGTAGTTGGGAGAATTCAAAAAGATAATAGGACTACCATGCGTGGGTGCAATAGCAACAATTTCATTCTTAACATAAGGAACTATAGCAAGTTCATCTCCATAAGCATCTTTCATATTGGCATCATGGCCACAAGCATAGCAAGCATCAAGTTCATCAAAAAGGGGTATTTCAAACGAATCCAAGGGATCATAGCAATTATCATAGCATTCATCCTTCGATAAGAACGAATGGAAATTAAATAATGTATGAGTTGAAGAGTTATTCTCATTAGAAGGTGGGCACGGGTAGCTAATCCGCTCTTCCTCCTTTTGTTCTTCGCTCTCCTCCTCATCTTTTTCATCTAATGAGCTCATAGTTTCAGCAATTTCTTGTTCCATAGATTCCTGCAAAATATTAGTCTCTTCCAAAGCAGCGGTCATTCTTTCAATAAATTCAATAATATTAGCATTGCAATCATAATTATCATAGCAATATTTAAGTATGGCAAAAATTTCAGATTCGTAAGGCACATCATAATCATACTTTTCAAGCAAAGAAGCAATTTCATAAGCACCTTGAAAAACAACAAATTCTTCTATTCGTTCCACATCATAGTAGTCATAAATGTATTTAGCGTATGAAGCTAAGGTTTCATTATCATTAAATTTGCATTGAAAGGGAAGGTGTCGAGCTTGTATATTAGAGCAACAAGCAAACCATCCAAGTATTCTAATTTGATCCCATTAGTGTTTCCCTTTTTGAGATAAGCGATAATCTCTAAAGTATTCACGTTGATCCAACGTGTATCCCATTATCAAGTTGAATGGGGTTTTCTCAGGATTATCAAAGTAGTGCATAATATTTTCCACATAACGAGCATCGAGGGTTTTAGGAGGTTCCCCATCTCTGTTAGTAGCAAGTACACCTAACTTTGGGGGTATTTTGTGTTCCATATCCATAACTAAAGAGAGAGAACAACTTAGAACAGCAAATAAAATCTACGTAGTGATAAAGCAAACAATCACACATGAGAATATTCACCCCACGCTATTGCTCCCCGGCAATGGCGCTAGAAAAAGGTCTTGATAACCCACAAGTATAGGGGATCAATTATAGCCTTTCTTGATAAGTAAGAGTGTCGAACCCAATGAGGAGCTAAAGGTGTAAAAAATCTTCCCTCAAGTTCAATCGACCACCGATACAACTCTATGCATGCTTAATGTTCGCTTTACCTAGAACAAGTATGAAACTAGAAGCCCTCTGGGGGTGGCCACAAGCCCTCTGGGCGCGCCCTACCCCCAGGGCACGCCTGGTAGGCTTGTGGGCCCCTCGGGCACCGCCTTCTATTGATTGCACTTCCCAAAATGCACATATATTCCATAAAAAATCTCTGTATGTTTTTATCCCGTTTGGACTTCGTTTGATATGGATTTTCTGCGAAACAAAAAACATGCAACAAACAGGAACTGGCACTGGGCACTGGATCAATATGTTAGTCGCAAAAATAGTATAAAAAGTTGCCAAAAGTATATGAAAGTTGTATAATATTGGCATGAAACAATCAAAAATTATAGATACGATGGAGGCGTATCCGATACGTGCGCGGCACAGCTGTTATAGCAACGCGCCCACGAAGCGTTTCTATATTATTTTAGTAAAGAAGCTGCCCCGTGCCTTCCCCGTGAAGAGGAAATTGCAGAGGCGCTGCTCATTTACCTCTTGTCTTTCCCAATCTTAGAACCACCATCGTCTTCCTCCTTAAGACGAAAACAGAGCTCCTCCGATTCATCCATGCCTCCATGCCCACTCCGACTTCAGCCCCCGCCCCCATAGCTACCATGCCGCCCAAGGCTAGCAAGGGCAAGGATGCGGAAGCCGTCTCAGAGAACAAGCTGGTGACGTTGCGGAAGGAGCACATCGTCTTTCACCCAGGGTTTGACGTGGGTGCTCTGAAGGAGTGATACCGGTGTATGTGGGCGACGGAGACGATGGTGCATCCCGCCACCCGTGTGAGTCCAGGTCCTTCCGGGGGCGGCCCAGATAAATATCATTTTTTGCCGATTATTTTTACTGCGGGCTCTGCCCACCTTTCTTGGATATCTTCAACGACATCATGTTCACTTACGGTTTCCAACTCTTGGATTTTATGCCGAATGACGTGATGTGTATGTCAGTTTTCGCTCATCTTTGCGGAAACTTTGTTGGAGTAGTTCCTAGCACCGACATCTTTGCCATTACTTTACTCCTCGTATCCAACAAGGCGGATCCATTTCTGGTGTCATTGCTTGGATTCCACAACAAGGAACCAAGGAGGTCTACCCAGATGGGGCCTACTGCGAGAGCTGGGATGACTGGCGAGGCAAATGGTGCTGGATCCAGGAGGAGAACTTCCAGCCTTTCTGCTTGCCGTGGCAAACCAAGATGGTGCATGGCGACGACTGGAGTGCCCTTGACCCTGAGGATGGGAAGCTCGCGGTCACGACCACCAGGATTCACCACCTCAGAAACGCTGGCCTTACCATGGAGATGATAGGCGTCGATTTCCTTCGCTGATGCATTGCCCCCTCTAGAATAAGGGGAGGCCAGCTTGGGAATTCCGGAACGCGGCGGACATCATGAGTTTGCACCCCAGGTTGAACCACAATCTGACAGCTATGCAGCATGGAGCTCTCTACCAGGAACTGTTTAGGAGTGCCATGGTGTGCGAGCTGCCGGCAGGCATAATCCCCATATGCAAAACACTGCTTTAGGTACAATCATCGCCATGATGCCGGTGTTTGACGCCCACAGCCTTGACGCGTCCTGGATTGAGCCACCCTTAGAGTAGGCACAAGAATTCTTTGATAAATTGACGGAGAGGGCCATCCACGAGGAAAAGGGCCTCGTCCGCGACACCACTGAGGAGGAAATAGCATACATCGCCAGCAGGGCAGAGGAAGCAGATCTTGCCACGGAGGCCGACAGCACCGGATTCTTGGAAGATGAAACCGGGGATGGGAAACACTGCTAGACAAAAATCTTGCCGGGTAGGGCGGGACCACCGAGGAGCAAGGCGGCACATCCACCCGGGGTTGTCCTACCGAAGACATAGCTGAGGAGGAACCGCTCGAGGAGGCCCCATCCCTTGTGACAAGGAAGAGGCGTGTCCTTTGGAGCGCCACCACTGGGCTTCCGGTCCGCCAAGCTCCTTCGAGCAGCGTAGTCCCCGGCCAGGGGGTGGCTGGCAGGGCCACGCGGTGGCAAGAAGCTCACCAGCAACCTGCGCCTACCGCGGCCAAGCGGCCCAGGAGCACCCCTCCACCTCCCTCCACGGGCACCATGGTGGATGTCCCTTTCGACCTCTCTGCCCTTAGCTCCGGAGAATAAGATGAGGAGTAAGGATCTTGCTGCATCTTTCGCCTTTCGAATTTCTGATTTTATTTAACTCTTTTGTTTTGCCTTGGCTTGTCTCCATACGGATGCGAAAACACTAGCGCAAAGGGTAGCGAAGAGGGCGAGAACCTCGACAGTTGAGGAGCCACCGGCAAGCGCATCAGGTGCACCAAAGATGACCATCATCAACCCGGAGGCCAGCCCACGACACAGTCCTCGACTCAGCCCCCGGAGCAGCCCCCAGCATGAGCCCATTACTCACTTCCCACTGGCAAGTGTAGTGGTGTGCATCTTCACTTCTGACATCACCGGACGTGCAGGAGGAGAGCGGCGACAAGGTGAACCATCAGGGGTCGTCCCTGATAAGCCGCCTCCATCATCTATGCCACCCAGAGGTGGATCCCCGGCAAGGACTTCCTCCATCGTGCTTTATCGCAATGAGGGAGAGCTGCCAAGCACGGGCACCGGCAGGTCTTCGTCGGCAACCGTCGTTGATGTAGGTACTCTTTGTTATATTCGTCTTTTTTGTCTTCTTGAACATCCACCTCAGCTTCATTTGGTTTGTTTTCTTGGCCTTCAAACATTCCCTCGATGGAGGGCATGGATGTCGACACCGTCATTGAGGAGTCCGCCAGGGATGCTGCTGCTGAGGCCGACAGGATCGCGGCTGAGGAGGCTATCAAGAGTGTTGCCGCCAAGGCCGCTGAAGCCGCCAAGAATGTTGCCGCCGAGGCCGCGCGGAAGAGTCCTGGAAGGCCGATGAGGGGGGCAGTGACCGTACTGGCGGCATTCCTGCCACAGGAGCGCCAGGTGCTACTTCGGCCACAGAATCCCCAGCTACCGGGAAGGCGGCCATCAAGGACCAGCCGCCCACATCAGAAGCCCCTTCGTCGATCAAGTACCTTAGGGTTGGAGATAATTTGTTCGTGAGCATCCCCGGCACGGCAAGCACTGGGGCGCCACCTAAAGGGGAAGCTTTTGAAGAGGGGATCATTACTGCTGTCGGGCTCGAGATTGTTGATGAACCAAATGCCAGTAGCAGCAAATCCCAAGAAGAGCAACTCCTCCAATCCATGTGTGACAGCTTCCGAAAGCTCCAAGCGCTTCATCGCGCCCAAAAGGAGAAACTGGACTCCAGGGTAGCAGTTATGGAAGCGGCTGAGGCCAACTTTCAGGAGCGCGTCGAAGAAACTCAGGCCTGATTCGCCCAAGCTTCCCAAGACGTGAAGTCTGGTTAGGCGCAATTGAGCCAAGGCTGGAGCCAACTCTACATGCAACATTCTGACGCCGAGCAGGCACAGGAGGAGGCCAAGCAACGGACTGCTGCAGAGGACGCTCGCTTGATGGAGTGTCGTATCGAGATCGGCGCGTATGAGGAAGACATTGTCGCTCGCGAGAAGGCGCTTGCTGACAAACCTTCCGGCGAGGAAGTGGAGATCGAGGAGCTTTTCGCATGGCAAACCTGGGAGCTAGAGCGGAAACACAAGGAGACGCTCGAAGCTCTAACTGCAGATCACATCAGCAAGCTGAAGGAGGCCACTGATGCTGCCAAAGCTACAGAGGCCGCCAAGAACTTGTTGGAGGAGAGGGTGAAGAAGATGGAGGCCGACCTTGAGGATCTTGGCAAGGAGGTCTCGTTGCTCAAGTCTGATAGAGACAAAGCCCTCGAAAGCCTGATGGAGATGCAGGTCACCATATCCGACAAGACCAAACAGCTCTCTTTAGCCAGCGAGTCCATTGATGACCGGCACCTGAAGCTGGCTACGCTGACCGAGACTCTCGAGACCGCCAGGACCCGCGATAAGGCTTTGTTCAAGGATCTCCAAGATGAGAAGGAGCTGGTCAAGAGCGATCCTACCATCCAGAACGTCTATGTACAAGGAGTACAAGTCTGGACCGAGAAGCTCGTCGACGTCGTGAAGAAGCTTGCCGCACAACTGTCCGCCATGGGCCTGGAAGGCTCCATGTACTCTTACGATGACAGAGTGTCCACGAGTGCCAAGGTGACCATGTTCTTCGATTGTATGCTTGGAGCCTGGGAGAATCTTTAGTCCGACCGAGCATACTACCTGGCTAGTGAACCACGCAAGCTCTGCCAGGACGTTCTCCTCAAGGTGCTCATCAAGGTGGCAAACAAAAACCCCGACATCAACTTCTCCAACGTCCTTGACCAATTGCCAAAGGGTGTAGATGTCAAGGTACTTGAGGAACTTGTCACAACCATCGTCGATAGGGTAAGCCAAGTCAAGCGGGTTGAAGGCGATCGCCGGGATTAGCTGCCTTACTCCTCGCCGCCATCCATGTCAAGAACAGTTTATCTCATGTTAGAACCTCGGCAAGAACGATGTAATATAGCTTGTTATGCTTGAAAAACTGTTATGTTATCCTCCTTGTTTAATTTCTCTCTGTATGCATTCACCATACGCTTGACTGGAGACTTCCCGGCGCACACACCCCTGCCGCGAGCGCTAGGTGCAGGACTTTAGCAACCTGCTGGCGGGGCTGCTATCGGCAAGAGACCCTGGGTTTTTAGTGCGGCCACCTAGACTGTTGAGCGGACTCGTAACATAATAGGGGCGCAACCAATCTTAACAAGGTTCCTTTGTGTGCAGGTTTTCCATACAAGAGTCAAAATCGCCCAAGGAAAATAACTCCACAGCAAGAATTCACTTGGGGTTTTGCAACTTATCTTTTCATTGTCGTACTCCTTCCCACGAGATTTTTTTTGAACATTGCTTGTAGGTATCCATACCACCACCCCACCCCCCGGTAAAGCTGCACATGAGGTAACCTTCTGTCCTTTGAGAAAAAGAAAGAAGAGAAAATATGGATGTGGAACCTTGGCGGTCCGTTAGCTCTTGCCGGGAGTAAGTGCAATGCAATATCTCAAACAAACATGCACATAAGTAAACATCAGAATAAATAAGATTTGTGGAACACTTAGCTTTATTCAACTTTGCACAGGGTCTGCGCCTGGCTTTGTACCAAGGATTACATGCTTCGGCGGCAAGACTTGTCCAGAAGGTGGTTGTCGGGAGACCCGGCAGTGCCTCATGGGTAAAACTTACGAAGATATTCGATATTCCAGGAGTTGCTCACTGGGATGTCATCTTCGGTCTCCAGGCAGACTGCGCTGGGCCTGGTGACTCATACTACCCGATAAGGGCCTTCCCACTTCGTCATCAACTTGTTGAAATTCTTGGCGGACTGAACTCACCGAAGAACAAGGTCGCCATCCTCAAGACTTCTGGCATTAACTTTGCGTCTATGATAGCATCGCAAAGCTTGCTGGTAGCATGCAACTCTCATAACAGCCTGAAGACGGTCTTCCTCAAGGAGCATCGCGTCATCTTGCCGCAACTGCTCTTGCTCAAACTCATCATAAGTGAGCACTCGAGGTGACCCGTATATGAGTTCCGTGGGGAGAGTTGCTTCTGCCCCATATACGAGGGAGAAGGGTGTCTGGACGGTAGCTAGATTTGGTGTCGTCCTAATTGACCAAAGAACCACTGACAATTCATCAATCCAGTGCCTTCCGCACTTGTGCAACTTGTCGAAAGTTCTTGTCTTGAGGCCTCGTAGCACTTCAGCATTAGCCCTTTCCGCTTGGCCGTTTCTCCTTGGGTGGGCAACGGAAGCAAAACAGATTCTGCTACCAAGGTCTTGGACATACTGCATGAAGGTGCGGCTCATGAACTTTGTGCCATTGTCAGTGATGATCCTGTTGGGAACACCAAAGCGACAGACTAGTCCTTTGAAGAACTTGACGGCTAGCTGTGCTATCACCTTTCTCACTGCTTCCACTTCCGGCCACTTTGTGAACTTGTCAATTGCACTGTACAAGTACTCAAAGCCCCCGGCGGCGCGGGGGAAGGGACCCATGATGTCGACCCCCCAGACCGAAAATGGCCAGGAGAGATAGATTGTTTGAAGGGCTTGAGTTGGTTGGTGTAATTTCTTCGAATGAAACTAGCATTCTTCACACTTGGTTACTAGCGCAGTTGCATCCTAGAGGGCAGTGGGCCAAAAGAAACCTTGCTGGAATGCCTTACTGGCAAGTGCTCTTGATCCTATGTGGGAGCCACATATGCCTCCATATATCTCTGCCAACAGCTCCAGTCCATCCTCCCGAGAAATGCACTTGAGTTTCACGCCATTCGATATCTTTCTGTATAGGACGTTGTCTATGAACTGGTACATATTAGATAGGCAGGCTTCTTTATCTGCTTCCTCTTGTTCCTCAGGGAGTTCTCCTGTTTGAACAAAATAGACGATGTGTTGTACCCATGCTGGAGATTGGGGCTCGACAACAAGGACTAAAGGCATATCCTCTGCCGGGGAAGCATTTGTCTCAACAGCAAGGGTCTCAGGCCCCACCGGAGCCTTCTGCATCCCAGTAAGCCTGGCGGGAGCGTGTGCTTCCACAGCAAGAGCCAGAGGCTCTGCTGAAGCACTACGCTCACGGGCAAGCCTAACATTGTCCCCAATGACCTCCTTGCCGACGGCTTCTGGGAGCTTTGCCGGGAAATACTTGCCGGAACTCAACTTCCTTATTTTCTCTTTTCCAGTCGATGGTGTCACAGATGGTTGAGTCAGTCATAGCATGAAAGTTCCTGGTTCCACAAGCAACTTAAGGGCAACACACTTTGACAGGCCATCGGCAACGCTGTTCTCTACACGTGGAACGTGCTCCATTTGCAGGCTTTTAAAACGTTCTTCCAACTTCCTCACTTCATCTACATAAGCTTCCATCAACGGACTCTGATAATCCTTGTTCACTTGCCTGACGACAAGTTGAGAATCACCCCTGACAATAAGTTTCTTGATCCCTAGGTCTGCCGCGATCCTAAGGCTGGCAAGCAGCCCTTTGTACTCAGTAGTATTGTTCGTTGATATCTCCTGGGGAAAGTGCATATGAATCACACACTTGAGGTCCTCCCCGGTGAGTGCAACAAGCAACACTCCGGCACCGGCACCTTGCAGCGAGGAAGCCCCATCAAAATACATGATCCACTCTTGATCGGTTTCCTTGCCGGGGAAAGTTGACTCTGGAACTTCTTCATCCGGCATTGGGGTCCATTCTGCAATGAACTCCGCCAAGGCTCTGCTCTGGATGGTCGAAGTGCTTTCAAACTTGAGCTCAAAACTTGAGAGTTCCAAAGCCCACTCCACAATCATGTCGGTAGCTTCAGGGTTCTGCAAGATCTGCTGCAGTGGGAACCGAGTGACAACGGTGATCTCGTGTGCTTGGAAGTAATGGCGCAACTTCCTCGAGGCCATAAGGAGGCCGAAGAGCAACTTTTGCATGCTAGAATATCTTGACCTAGCCACCTACAAAAGGGAGCTGACAAAATAGACTGGGCACTGCATCACCTTCTTCTTCTGGATTGTCTCATTCAACTGCATAGATCCTTCCTTGCCAGCACCATACCCTACCGGGGAATGTCTTGGCTCGTCACTTGGCGGTCCTGCCGCTGCTGCTTCTTCTTCATCAACATCTCTTTCATCCACTAGTGTAGCACTCACCACTTGATTTGTTGCCGCTAGATATAGAAGCAACGGCTCTTGTGGTTTTACCACGACTAGGACTGGCAGAGAGGATAGGTACTTCTTCAAATCCTGTAGTGCTTCCTCCGCTTTTGGAGTCCATTTCATTGGACCTGCCTTCTTCAAGATTTTGAAAAAGGGTAGGGTGCGCTCAGTAGATTTTGAGATGAACCTACTCAGAGCAGCAACACAGCCGACAAGACGATGCACATCCTTGACACGTCTTGGTGCTTCAGTTTTCTCAATTGCTTTGATCTTGTCAAGATTTGCTTCAATTCCATGTTGAGATACAAAGAACCCGAGAAGCTTGCCAGACAAGACGCCGAACACGCACTTCTCAGGGTTGAGCTTCAGGTTGATCTTGCGCAGATTTGCAAATGTTTCTTCTAGGTCTGATACGAGCGTATCCTTGTCCTTGGTTTTGACCACTATGTCATCCATATAAGCCTCCATATTTCTATGTAGCTGGGGCTCAAAACCAATCTGGACCGCTCTCACAAATGTAGAACCAACACTTTTCAACCCGAAAGGCATATGCAAAAATCAATACATACCACATGGGGTGATAAATGTGGTCTTCTCCTCGTCTTCCTTGGCCATGAAAATCTGATGATAGCCTTAAGAGGTGTTAAGGAAAGACAGCAAGTCACAGCTGGCGGTGGAGTCCACAATCTGGTCGACACGCGGCAAAGGGAAAGGATCTTTGGGGCAGGCTTTGTTGATGTCTATGAAGTCAATGCACATCCTCCATTTTCTATTCACCTTGCGCACTACCTCGGAATGCTGGGGTATCAGATGGTTGTCATGCAAACACATTGACATTCGCTCGTAGGGTGGCGACGTGTGTGCTTTCCTATTTGTCGTCAAGGGTGGAACTTATGGTGAAAGTTCCTCCTGTACCATCCTCCTTGGTGGGCACCTTCTTGGTCTCTGGCATAGCTGCCTTGGACTTCTTGCTCTTGCCGATGGAGCTCTCTAGCACATCATCAACGGGAGCACAACATCCCGAGGAGGCACGCTTGCCGGAATGTGCGCCATAGGCCTTGCCGGTCCTCTTCCCCCCGGGAGCTTCAGCGTCAGGAGCAAGTGCCTTGGCGGCAGGTGCTGCGACTGCCTCCCCGTAGAGTTGGTCAGCATAGATAAGTGCGCCTTTCTTGTCGGAGTTGATTGTGATGACGCTCATCGGCCCGGTATCTTTAGCACATTATAAGCGAAGTGGATAGCCGGCATGAACTTGGCCAGCGCTGGGCAATTAAGGATACCGTTGTATGGCAATGAGATCTTGGCGACGTCAAAAATGATCTTCACTGTTCTGAAATTTATATCACTGACAAATGTCACCGGCAGCGTGATCTTTCCCTTCGGCTAAGTTCTCCCTGAATTGACCCCTTGGAAAGTGCCTATGGGCTTGAGATCATCATTAGGAATTTGCAGGCTCTAGATGACATAAGGTGAGATCAGGTTCAGGCTGGCCCCACTGTCGACTAGCATCTTCGTCACCTTGAGGTTGTGAATTGTTGGCGAAACCAACAACAGCACGCACCCGACTACAGTCATGCGATCAGGGTGATCCTCGGCGTCAAAAATGATAGGAGTGTCGGACCACTTCAGAGGTCTCTGGGCACCGATAGAGGGCTCCGCCGCGTTAACCTCGCGCACCCACTGTTTAAGTTGGCAGTGAGAGGAATGCGATGAGGCACATCCCTCGATGCACATCATCTCTATAGCCTTATGGAACTCATGCTCGCTGGACTCGTCGTCCTCTTAGACATCATCATCATCACCTTATTGCTTGTCGCGGCCGCGGGCGGGCTGGTCTTTTTGTTGTTTGGGCTTGCCGCGGCGACCTCCTCGGCCAACGCGCTTCTTGCCGGACCCCTCAGCACGATCCTGTCCTTTCTCCCTGTCTTGCCTCTTGTACTTGGCTTTTTCCTTCTTGGCAAGCTGCTCAACTTGTCGGCAATCTTGGAGATCGTCGCCCTTGGTGCGATGGATCTTGCAATACTACTTGACGGAACCTTCCGGCTTGTCGGCAACCGCCATCGCCTGGCAGGAGGCGCACCGTGCAAGATCCTTTCCGGGGTCGTCAACCTTGCCCTTCTTGGCACACTGGGGTTGCCGGATCCCTCGACGGCAAGCATGGCCTTGCCCTTGCGCTCCTTGTTCTGCCGCCGGCCTTTCTTTTCTGGGGTGGCGGTGTCTTTATCCTCAGAGTCGACCCTTGCCCCAGCATCTTCGCCGAGGAGCCTCCTCCCTTCTTCAGCACGAGCACATTTATCTACCACAACATAAAGCTCAGCAACATCCCCGACCTTGTTACCCCCATCTCTTCCTACATCCTGTGGCTGCGCACGTTCTGATGGAATGCACTGATAACAGTGACAGGATGAACGTCTGGTATGTTGTGGTGCACACGGCTGAACCTTTGGATGTACTTGCGCAAAGTCTTGCCCTCCTTTTGAGGGATGATGTGCAAATCTCTCTCTTGACCAGGAGCTTGGTGGCCTCCAGTAAAGGAACCAACAAACTCGTGGCATAGGTCTGCCCAGGAGGCGATGGATCCTTCCGACAGGTGCATCGACCACGACCTAGCGTTGGGCTTAAGCACCAACGGGAAGTAGTTGGCTAGTATCTTGTCGTCGCGAGCCCCGGCAGCCTGCACCACAATGGTGTAGATGCTCAAGAACTCCGACGGGTGAGTCTTGCCGTTGTACTTCTCTGGAACCTCCAGCTTGAACATGTGGGAATTGGACCACTGGACTTGTCGCAGATCACGGGTAAAAGCCAGACAACCCACCTTGTAATGTAGGCTGGCAGGATACCCTGGCGCGGGCTTGTCTATAGTGGGCCCCCACTCTTATAAGATTGATGGCACGCTTCCTGCCGCCGCTTGATTGTACTCCGAGAGTCTTCCTTGCTTCGCTCCCGAAGAACATGACACTAGTCACGGCGAGTCCATGGATTGGACGACGCCGTCAAGTAACCATCGTAAGTGTTGGTCCGTCGAGTCGATGACCGGCATTGTTGCTGTGGAGGAGAGTGCACCATGGTCGCACCGCCTCCGGCCATCTCACCACTGGCATGAGCCGGCTCGGTGGACCAAAACTTATCTGCGAGGCTGAGGAGGCTCTGAGTGGTGGCTCTCCATTCGTCAAGCTTCTCTGCAGCAGGAGGGAAGTTTAGGAGTAGCTGTGCTCGCGCCATTGCTTCTTCCGACGTGGTCGGCAGTGAACGGCACAAGGAATGCGAGGTGCTCTAACTTCTAACTGTGTTAGAAGGAGCTCCGTCATGGTCCCGCGATGGCACGCCACTCCCACTAGCATGCTAGAGAGCATGCTGGTCCCGCGCACCTTGGGAGTGATGCGTAGGAGCTTTTCCGTGGGGACGTTGACACCCGTGGGCGCCGTGGCGCGGCTCTTCACGCACATCCTGGGAAGGTCGCGGTGTAGGAGCCAACGTGGGCATCTTGGAAGATACCCTTCCGTCCCTAGAGTTCACCGTACCACCCGTATGCGGTATAGCTTCGTCCTGGGACCCAACGATGCGGGGGTTCCCGCTGCCACCATGGGCGTCTCCATGGTGGGCGTCCCCGCCTGCTTGGCCTTGATCACCAGAGCATCGCGGAAGTTCTAAACCTCCGTCTCCTCCTCCACCCGCGTCTACGACGTCGTCTGTCTGTGCAGATACAGGGACAACGGACGCGGACACGCCAACCGCCATCAGGCCCTTCTTCTTAGGGGCCATGGCGATGATGAGTATGAAGGAACTGGCGTGCTGATCACTAGCATAGATTCACACGACCTATGCCCCCTACCTAGTGTGCAGAAGATGTCGTGGGGAACAAACACCTAAGGGATCGGAGGGACACCTTTCGGTTCGGCGGGGGAGCAGGCTCACACAAAGAGTAGGTCTGATGAACAACACACGGGGATTTTACCCAGGTTTGGGCCGCAAAGATGCATAAAACCCTACTCCAGCATGGTTGTATTGTGGGTGTTCTTAGGCTTCTAGCTACAGGAGCGCTATGAGCAGCTGCTACACGTATGAGCTAGAAGGTCCAAAGTCCAAAAGCCAAAAGTCCTCTACTGTATCACCCTGGGCCTCCTTTTATACTCTAAAGGGTATCCCAACAGTGGCATACAGTGCATACACGGGGTGTACAGAGCTACAGTGCTATCATACCTAACACTGACGGAGTAGGACAAACGCATTTAATGCACCATCAGGCATCTGTGACTGTCCACGGGACGGGACAGGAGCCCATCCTATTGGCACCGCTTAGCCCCTCCATCACTGATGCTGCGACATGTGCCCAGGCGGGGCGACACCTGGCATGTGCGCTGGCGGGGCCTTGCCGGGGCTTTGTCTTGCTGGGTCTTCGTCTTGCCAAGTCTTTCCGGGGCTTTGCCTTGCCTGAGGGTTTGATAGCCATCCCGACAAGGTCTTGTCGGGGGTATTGCTTCTCTTGTGCTTGTACCTGGCAACTCCTTGCTGGACCTCGTTGCTAGGGTGGCTACTACTGCCCGTGCACGAGTAAGGGGCACTGGAGAGCCCAAAACTATACTTCACCGACACAAAGGTGGAAGGGTGACAGTACGTATATTCCATGGACTCAAGATTATTCATAAATAACTCACATACTTATTGCAAAAGTCTATTAGTCATTGAAGCAAAGTATGAAACGCATGCTCCTATGGGAGAGGTTGGTAGGGTTAACTATCGCGCGCTCCCGGCCCACACACAAAGGTTGACAATCTATAAACAAATCATGCTCCGATTTCCTTACATAATGGTGTTGGCAATATGCCCTAGAGGCAATAATAAATTATTTATTATCATATTTCCTTGTTCATGATAATCGTTTATTATCCATGCTATAATTGTATTAAATGGAAACACATTACATGTGTGGGTAAATGGACAACACTCTATCCCTAGTATGCCTCTAGTGAACTAGCTCGTTGATCAAAGATGGTCAAGGTTTCCTAGCCATTGACATGTGATGTCATTTGATAACGGGATCACATCGTTAGGAGAATGATGTGATGGACAAGACCCAAACTACAAATGTAGCTTATGATCGTGTCAGTTTGTTGCTACTATTTTCTGCATGTCAAGTATATGTTCCTATGACCATGAGATCATGCAACTCAATGACATCGGAAGAGTACCTTGTGTGTATCAAACGTCGCAACGTAACTGGGTGACTATAAAGGTGCTCTATAGGTATCTCCGAGGGTGTCTGCTGAGTTGGCATGGATCAAGACTGGGATTTGTTACTCCGTGTGATGGAGAGGTATCTCAGGGCCCACTCGGTAATACAACATCACAATAAAGCCTTGCAAGCAATGTGACTAAGTGTTAGTCACAGGATCTTGTATTATGGAACGAGTAAAGAGACTTGCCGGTAATGAGGTTGAACTAGGTATGGAGATACCGACGATCGAATCTCGAGCAAGTAACATACCAAAGAACAAAGGGAACATCATACGGGATTAATTGAATCCTTGACATAGAGGTTTGACCGATAAAGATCTTCGTAGAATATGTAGGAACCAATGTGGACATCCTGGTCCCGCCATTGGTTATTGACCGTAGAGGTGTCTCGGTCATGTCTACATAGTTCTCGAACCCGCAGGGTCTGCACACTTAAGGTTTGGTGATGTTTTGGTAGTATAGAGTTATGTATGGTGGTGACCGAAGGTTTTTCGGAGTCCCGGATGAGATCCCGGACATCACGAGGAGCTCTGGAATGGTCCGGAGGTAAAGATTCATATATAGGAAGTCCCATTTTGGTCGCCGGAAAAGTTTTGGGCTAATCGGTAATGTACCGGGAGTGCCGGTAGTGTACCGGGAGACCACCGGGAGGGGTATTTCGACCCAAGAGGCTTCATGGGCTGTGGGAGAGTAAATACCAGCTTTTGTGGGATGGTGGAAGTCCCACACAAGGCCCATGCGGCTGGGAGAAAAATCCCAAAGGGAAAAAGGTGGAAAAAGGCCAAAAAAAGGAGGAATCCTAGTCCTACTAGGATTGGAGGAGGAGTCCTCCTCTCCTCCCCACTTTGGTTGACCCAAGGGCTGGCTTTTTGGAAGCCAAGACTCCTCCTCCTCTCCTCCTATATATACTAGAGGATTTTAGGGTTTTGGGACAGAATTTTCAGCCACGTGCTACCCATTCCTCTAGTGCATAGTTTCTCCTCTAGATCGGTTTTCTGCAGTGCTTAGGCGAAGCCCTGCCAGAATTGCTCCACCACCATCGCCGGAGCGCCGTCACGCTTCCGCTGAACTCTTCTCCCTCTCCACTTCCTCTTGCTGGATCAAGACGGTGGAGATCGTCATCAAGCTGCACGTGTGCTGAACGCGGAGGTGTCGTCCGTTCAGCGCTAGATCGGAAGGACCGTGAACAAGTTCACGGAACGGATCGTGATGAGTTCACAGGACGGATCGTTATGAGATCACGGAACGGATCATGATGAGATCGTGGAACGGATCGTGATGAGATCCCTGGACGGATCATGATGAGTTCGCGGGACGGATCGTGATTGGATCGCGGGATGGATCGTGATGTGATCGCAGGACGCTCGGTGATTTGGATCGCGAAGACTTTCAACTACACCAACCATGTTTCTTAACGCTTCCCGCTTAGCGATCTAAAAGGGTATGTAGATCCACTCTCCCTCTCGTAGATGCTCATCACCATGGGTAGATCTTGCGTGTGCGTAGGAAATTTTTTGTTTCCCATGCAACGTTCCCCAACAAATGGTTCACCATACGTGCATGCTACGGGAATCAAAAACATTTACACAAGTATTTTTTACCAAATCATAGTTACTTCCTAACATGACTCTTAACATTACCATCTTTATATCTCAAAACTTTATGCAAGGAATCAAACTTCTCATAATATTCAATGCACTTAATATGGAAGTTTTTATTATATCCCTCTTGGATGCCTATCAAATTAGGACTAAATTCATAACCTAGACCAATTACCATGCTGTTTAGAGACTCTCAAAATAATATAATTGAGGTACGAGAGTTCAGTTATTTGTATAAAATGCAAACACCACCGTGCTCTAAAAAATATAAGTGAAGCACATAGAGCAAAATTGCCTAACTCAAAAGATATATGTGAAGCACATAGAGTATTCTAATAAATTCACGATTCAGTGTGTATCTATCAAAATATGTGTGCAGAAAGGATAATTGTGGCAAACAAATAATCAAAGACTCATATCATACAAGACGCTCCAAGCAAAATACATATCATGTGGTGAATAAAAATATAGCCTCAAGTAAATTTACCGATGGATTGAAGACGAAAGAGGGGATGCCTTCTGGGGCATCACCAAGCTTAGGCTCTTTGGCATTCTTTAATATTACTTGGGGTGCCTTGGGCATCCCCAATCATAGGCTCTTGCCACACCTTATTCCATAGTCCATCAAATCTTTACCCAAAACTTGAAAACTTCACAACACAAAACTTAACAAAAAACTCGTGAGATCCGTTAGTATAAGAAAATAAATTACCACTTTAGTTAATGCTGTGAATTCATTCTTTATTTATATTGGTGCTATACCTACTATATTCTAACTTCTCCATGGTTCATACCCCATGATAAAACCCATAGATTCATCAAAATAGGCAAACAACTCAAAGAAAACAGAATCTATCAAAAATAGAACAGTGTGTAGCAATATGAAAACTTAGTATACTTATGTAACTCAAAACATTCTCAACAATTAGGAAAAGATGGGAAATTTATATATCAATCTTTTGTAAAAAATTTGGACTCATTCCATGCTTTGAAAAATTTAGAAAATTCCTAGACTGGGCGCAAAATTTTCTGTTTTTCAGCAAGATCAAATCAACAACCATCATAGATCACCCTAAAGGTTTTACTTGGCTCAAACACTAACTAAACACCAAAACACAATTACTACAGAAGTCACAATGTGGGAAACACTCAAAAACAGAAGCAAAAATAGAACATAAAAAATAAAATTGGGTTGCCCCCCAACAAGCGCTATTGTTTAATGCCCCTAGCTAGGCAAAACGCAATAGATCTAGGTATTGTCATCTTTGGTATGCATCTCCTAAATTGCACAATTATAATTCCTAGGAGGTCCTTTGTTCTTATCAATAATAATGCTCCTAGGCAAGAAGTCAAGAGATTCAATTGTGGCAACTGGTCTCTTAACAATATTGAAAAGCTAGGGTGAATACCGATCATCTTAAGATCTTCACTAGAAGATTCACCTTTATTTTTAGGAACATAAACAAACTTGGCAGCCTTAGGAGGGTGAGGAGTATGGGTAGTTTGAACCAAATCAAAAGCAGATCCCAAGTCGGTAATAATGTCCTCTAGCTTGCCAATTCTAGAAGAATCTTGTTCCAAATTTTCATTAACTATGGGTTCCTGTTCCTTTAGATTTTTCAATGTAATTCCTACATTAGATCCATATTGAGTAATGTGAGTATGAATCTTTTTATCCAAGTTTTCAATAATCTGAACCGTAGCAACCTTTTTTTAATAATATGAAGCCTTCACATAACATGTTACAAAGTCAAGTTTGTTCCATTAACCATGGTTGGGGGTGAACCTACCAAATTTATCATAGCGCTATAACAGTCAAAGGTATGATTTCCCAAGAAATTCCCTCCCAAAATTGTATCTAGAACATATCTATTCCATGGAGTAATACCCACATGAAAATTGCGAAGGAGAAATCCTTCTTGGTACTTGGTCTTGGTACTTGGTCTACTCCAGTTTGTGATTGGTACTTGGTCTTGTGGCTTGCCATGTATCCTCCCAAGCAACGGCGCTAGAAATCCTTCTTGCTACCTCTTGAGATTGCGTTGGTTTTCCCTTGAAGAGGAAAGGCTGATGCAGTGAAGTAGAAAAGTATTTCCCTCGGTTGTTGAGAACCAAGGTATCAATTCAGTAGGAGGAACAAGCAAGTCACCAATGGATGCACCTACACAAACAATCAAACTCTTGCACCCAACTCCATAAAGGGGTTGTAGAACCCTTCACGATTATTTGCAATGATTAGATTCAAAAGAGATACATGTAAACAAGATTGGAAAGTAAAAGGTAAATAAATTGCATCAAAGTATTTTTAGTATTTTGGTTTATAGATCTGAAAAACTATTATGAAAAGTATACCCCGGGGCCATAGGTTTCACTAGAGACTTCTCTCTTGAAGGCAAATATCATGGTGGGTAAACAAATTACTGTCAAGCAATTGATAGAAAAGCGAATAATCATGTAGTTATCCAAGGCAGTGATCATGCATATAGGCATCACGTCCGTATCAAGTAGACCGAAACGATTCTGCATCTACTACTATTACTCCACACATCGACCGACTCCTGCGTGCATCTAGAGTATTAAGTTCATGAAGAACAGAGTAACGCATTAAGAAAGATGACATGATGTAGACGGATAAACTCAAGCAATATGATGAAAACCCCATCTTTTTACCCTTGATGGCAACAATACAATACGTGCCTCGCTACCCCTACTATGTCACTCGGTGAGGACACCGCAAGATTGAACCCAAAACCAAGCACTTCTCCCATTGCAAGAATTATCAATCTAGTTGGACAAACCAAACCAATAACTCAAAGATACTTACAAGGATATGAAATCATGCATATAAGAACTCATAGAAGATTCAAATAGGATTCATTGATAATCTGAACATAAACTCACAATTCATCAGATCTTGACAAACACACCACAAAAGATGATTACATAAGATAGATCCCCGTGAAGATCATGAAGAACATGGTATTGAAGCTTAAAGAGAGAGAAGAAGCCATCTAGATACTAGCTATGGACCCGTAGGTTTGTGGTGGACTACTCACGCATCATCGGAGGGGCAATGGAGTTGGTGTAGATGCCCTCCATGATTGAAACCCCCTCCGGCAGATTATCGGAAAAGTCTCCAAGATTGTATCTCTTGGGAACGAAGGCTTTTGGTGGCGGAAAAGTATTTGCGTGGCTATTTTTTATGTTGGGGAATATTTGGGTATTTATAGGACGAAGAATAGGGTTAGGAGACCTGCCAAGAGACGGCAAGCCTGCTAGGCACGGCCAGGGGGTGGCCGCGCCTACCAGGCTTGTGACCTCCTGGCAGGTGCCCTGGCATGCATTCCAAGCCTGGTTGATTTTTTCCTCCCAGAAAAATTCATTACGAAGGTTTTATTCCGTTTGGACTCCGTTTAATATTCCATATCTGCAAAACTCAAAAACAAGGAAAAAACAGAAACTCGTACTCGGCTCTAGACTAATAGGTTAGTCCCAAAAATAATATAAAATAGCATATTAATGCATATAAAACAACCAAAACAGATAATATAATAGCATGCCATCATCATAAATTATAGATATGTTGGAGACGTATCAAATATCAGAATTAGAGAAATCACCAAAATCAACATCGTCATCTTGAGTGATTTCTATATCTTTCCAACACTGTTGAATTTTTTTTCTACGTAAAAAGCAAGTAAGTAAACACACCCTTCTACAAATGATACACTTGATTTATTAGATTTTTCATCATCATGTTAAGCACTTTTCATACTTAAATTTTCACTTGGCTCATACTTAATAATATACATTTCTGTGTTTAAACTCACATTCTAATTATTAATTAACATACTCGCTCCTTTGCCCAAGTAAGAAATAATTATGACAAATAAGTGTTTTATCATTTCTCGCACTCATCATACTTTCCCCTTAAATCCCTTTTTATCTTTTCCTTGAAGTCTCTTAATACGTTTCTCTTGTCAGAGCTTGCATATTTCTGCACGTATAACCTTGATCTGCAAGACAAAAACATATAACATTTAGAATAAAATATGCCACAAAAGTTCCTTTAAACAAGATTACCTTTTGATATATATGAACATGAATGAGAACAGAAACTTATTTCAAAATTCTTTGCGGAACTTGATTAGTTGAAGAGATGACATAAGAAGAACAAAATGCCCGACAATTATTTAGAACTCAAGTGCAATACATAATGTTGGGCTTTCCTGCAGTACATGCAAATTTATTTTCCCTTCAAGCAAATATTGAGTCAGACCTTATTTCATTGCAACAAATGCAAGATTTATTTAACAACAAAATTTTATCTAGAAATTTAACATTCTCTCTTATTATATCATCCTTGTTGATATTCCACCCATGAGTTATGTTAGCATGCCCCACTTAAATGGTTGAGTTACAAAATATCTCACCTTCAAATATTGTATAAATTTATAATGTGAATAAACAGGAATTGTAAATTCTAAACTACAAAAATGAAATTTATCATTTGTGGGAAAGTATCTCTTATGTGATGACTAAACCTTCCATTCGATTACGTTGCATTATTGTCATAGGTAACAAAAACTCCTAACTCTTTGTAACAACTTTAGAATTTTTATATTTCCATTTTTTTAATGTATCCTCTGCCTCGACTGATTGTGCTTTTTGTGCAAAAAAAATATTTCAAACTTTTCACCAACAAAGCAAGTTTCAGTGTCAATGACTTAAATGTAGATATTTTTACAAACACATAATTGGTAGAATCCTTTTCACTTCAATGAGTATAATTGTACATGATGAGTGTAATATTATTAGTTATGAAGTTCAACAAATAAGTAAATCAAAAAAATCCAAGTTTCATTACCATTAGCTTGTAAATTCATTTCTATAACATTAAGTTTCAGAATGAGTAAGTTAATTCAACTCTTTATACATACATAAAGTAGCGCAACTATTTTTATTTGCATTGTAAGATTCTAGATCATAATCCTATATACCTAAGAGAGTCATCCTCACTAACTTATTTATCTCAACATCGAAGCATTCCACCTCACCATACAACTATGAATGGGATAAAGCATGCCTCCACATGCAATCATGCATGGGAAAAGACCCACCATGATATTCAACCATGCATGGAAAAATGTTTTCTATTCAATTATTCTATTATATTCAATATTGTTACAACTATACATATTCAAATATAATAAAGTTATATGTATTTTAAAGTTTCATTTGCATCTTCCCAACCAATTCCTACAGTAACGCGCATGATATCCTCTAGTATTCCATGCTACACAACCTCAATATGTTCAACAATAGTCTCCCTCACCAAAAACAAGTGAGTAAAACAATACATACTGAACGCAAATTTTCTCCCTTGGTGGTTTTGGTAATGAATAACAACATATATGTCATGGAACTAATGTTTCCACTTAGCATATTTCAGGGAAAGTTCAATGATGGGTTGGCAAAAGGATTGTGGAATACCCCAAGATGCAAGGAAATAGTTTGGAAATGCTTCAAGCAAGAGGACTCTAAATTTTACTTTGTGAGAAATCACTTTGAGTCCATAGGAAAGCCAATACTATTAAAAGGGGGTAAGGTACTATTGGTGAACAATAGGCTCATACATGCACAAGTGATAGTCACCAAAAACACCCACAAGCTCTTCCACCAAAAGTCTGTCCAAAGCCAAACACTCAAAATTGGTGCAACCTACAACTCCCACTTGATGCCACCGATACCCAGACTCAGACAGATTCAAGCCAAACCCTAACCTTTCGGTGCAACCGATTCTGCTTCGGTGCCATCGAGTTTGGGTTGCCAACATTTTATTACCCAATTTCACAAAACCGGTCCGACCGTATTTGTTGAATCAGCGTCACCGAGTTTGGCAATCTGGCCATTGGTCACCTAATCGGTGCAACCGAGATTTATATATCGGTCTCACCGAGATTCAAAAGTTGCTACCTTTGGAGCAGCTCGGTACCACCAAGATTCACACATCGGTGTCACCGAGTTGGTCACTTAAGGTGTAACGGTTGGATTTTTGGAGATGCCTATATATACCCCTCCACCACCACTCACTCGCAGGAGAAGCACTCAGAACAGATCCCCACTCATATCAACTGATTTTTGAGAGAGAGCCACCTACTCATGTGTTGAGATCATGCCATTCCATTCCAACCTTATGAATCTTGATATCTAGCCTCCCCAAGTTGCTTTCCACCCAATCAATCTCTTCCACCAAAGCCAAATCTATGAGAGGTGATTGTGTGTTGAGGAGTCTATCATCTTGAAGCATAAGAGCAAGGAGTTCACCGACATTGTCAAGCCTATTACCTTTTGGAGGGTGGTGCCTTCTAGATTGGCTAGGTGTCGCCTGGGAGCCTCCTACTTCGTGTTGTGGAGTGAACCAAGAAGTTTGTAAGGGCAAGGATATCGCCTACTTCGTGAAGATCTACCCATGTTAGGCTAGTCCTCTGTGGACGTAGGCCATCATGGTATATTCAAGGGTGCTTCTTCGTGGAACCATCTATGGACTCTCGCGACCGTTACCCTTTGTGGGTTGAAGACTCCATAAATGTGGATGTACAATAGCAGCACCTATCGGAACCATGGGAAAAATCATTCATTCCCCCAATTGCGTTTGATCATCCTACCCTTCCTTTACTAGTCATGCTTGTCTTTACTTTCCACTGCTATACTCGTAGACATGCACGTGTAGGGTGTGCTTGACTTGCTATGAATGCTAAAATCTGCCAACATTTAAAATTGGGAAAAAGTAGATGTTTATTTGGTCAAGTAGTCTAATAACCCCCCCCCCTCTGAACCTACTTTCGATCCTATAAGTGGTACCAGATCTTTGATCTCCATTGCATTGGTTTCACAACCTAGGAGAGTATGGCGTATAGTGAGGGAAATTATCACCATAGAGGTCCGTACTTTGATGGCACTAATTTTGCTAGTTGGAAGCACAAAATGAAAATGCATCTTCTTGGTCATAACCCCGTCGTTTGGGCTATTGTTAGTGTTGGATTGCAAGGTGAATTATTTGTGGATGGATGGTAACTGGATCGTGAAGCGACTACGGATGAATAGAAGATGTTGAAATTAAACGCTCAAGCATGTGACATTCTCTTCAACTGCCTATGCCCCGAAGAATTCAACAAAATCAGCCATCTTGAGAATGCAAAAGATATTTGGGATACTTTGGTTGATATGCATGAAGGTGGTGAATCTGTGAGAGAAACCAAGTTGGATGTTCCTCAGAGTTAGGTTGACAAGTTCAAGATGAAGGATGGTGAAGGAGTCACTAAGATGTACTCTAGGCCAGCTCTCATCACCAATGAGATTGCCGGCTTAGGAATCGGATAAATTACCCACAAATTCATCATCAAGAGGATACTTAGAGCTTTGGATGATCGATAGGACACCGCATGCACATTGATCCAAATGATGCACAACTACAAAGATCTCAATCCAACGGAAGAGATCGGAAGGATTGTTGCTCACGAGATGACACTCAAGGACAAGGAAGAGCTTCACCACAAGTCTAGCAATGCTTACAAAGCCACAAGTGATACTCCCGCAACTTCAAGCGACAACCTTGTCAAAAATGAAGAGATAAGCCTCATGGTCAAGAAATTCAACAAGTTCTACAAGAATATAGGCAAAGATCGAAGCTCCAACTCAAGATATGAAGAGAAGTGTTCATCAAGTCGTGACCGAAATTCCTACAATTGTGGGAAGCCCGGACACTACTCCAATGAGTGCACGGCTTCGTACAAAAGGAAAGAAGAGTCACCAAGAAGACAAAGCTCAAGAGACGAGTCACCTCGAAGAGAGAGAAGGAGTAGAAATGATCGTTATGAACGAAGACCCTCAAGGGGAAGTAGGGACTCGGAGAAGGACAAGTACACCAAGAGCTACTCAACAAGAACACATCAAGCTCATGTTGGTGAATGGGTTTCCGGCTCCGATTCCGACAACCACTCTGAGAGAAGCTATCACTCCAACTCCGACTATAGTCAAGATGAAGGTGTTGCCATACTTGCACTAGTGACAACCGACTCCTACCACATATTTGATTCACCAAATGAAGGGAGTGGATGTTGCTTCATGGATAAAGTCCTGAAGTATCACACCCAGAGTATCTTGATTTCAATAGTGACGAGGATGAGTTGTTAATTCAAGGTGACTTGCTATTTGACAAATCTAGTAATGTTAGTCAAGATGAACTTGATAGTAATCACTCTAGTCTAGATAAGTCGTGCGATAATGATAAGTTGGAAATAGTACGACTAACTCAAGAACTAAACACTCTTAAGTTAGCTCATGAGTCTACTCTACAAGATCATAGAGAGCTTGAAAGGACACATGAGAAGCTTCGCTTCGAGAAGCTCAATTTAGAGCAAGAACATGAGTTCCTTAAAGCTATCAATGGCGATCTTCCAATCAAGACTTCCTCTTATCTATCCAAACGACTTCTCTTGTCTACGTTCATTCCACAAGTTAAGGCTAAGCAAATTAGTAACAAAGGCAAGAAAGGTTCTTCAACTAGTAGCAATAAAAATGATAAATCCAATGATATTGCTTCTATTAGTTCTATTGATCCCACTAACTCTTCTCTTATCCAAGTTACACTTGAGAAAGAAAATGAACTTTTGAAAGGGATTATAGAGAAAGGTGTCTACAAGAGTCTTGCTGGGAGCAAACAATTTGAGGAGATTGTACGCAAGCATGGAGGATACCGGAAGAACCATGGCATTGGCTACTTCAATGCTAATGGAGTTGAATGGGAAGAAGGTCAATACCCCAAGCCCAAGTTTGTTCCTCAAAAGGAGAAGTATGAAAATACTCTCCCCAAGGGAACAAAATCTCAAGATAACCTTCCACCACAAGACCCCAAGCTCAAGGACAAGAACAAGCTTTCAAGAGGACATTGACTCAAATAAAGATGAACCCCGAGCTATGGTGAAGTGTGTTCCCAAGGTTACTACAAGCTCAACTTCTACAAGTGTTGCTTCAACACCAAGGATCCCCATCAACTTGATGTGGGTTCCCAAGAAGAACTAGATAAGTTATTGAGGGGTGACTTTGCCAATGAAATTCACTCATATTCATTATTGGCAAGAACTAGTTGCAATCAACATCAACATCATGCAATAGTTCAAGGAGTGACACATTCCCTCAAAGGTAAGCAAGGGATAAGGCAATCAACAAATCAATGGACATCATCATATATGCTTTGCACTCCATGTCCATAGATATCCTTGTATTTGTCTCTTGTGTGTTGGGACTAACCCATGTAGGTGAGAAAAGTAAGGAAACAACAAGGATGCTCCCAACTCATGGTGATCTTCATCGACATTGAGCATCCACCACTAGTTCACCTACATGAAGTCTTCATCGATAAAACCCAAGGTTAGTTTATCCTCCCTATGGGGGGATGTCACATCAAGGGGGACCTTTACTATAAGACTTGAGTAAAAACATCTCATAGTATGTGACAACATTAAATGCTTTATGTAAAAGTGGTAACCCCACTTGTGCCTAAACAATGTGTATGACCTGTGTTCAAGTATTTTTACTTGGATCCTAAGTCAATATACTCATATATAGATGACTCCGTCATCGCAAAAGTTCTTGATTGATGCTAGTGTGTATGTGCATGTTTTCCATGACTTCATTTGACATCTTATTATGTGAGCATGTTGGTCTGCATTTATTTATCCATTCGAGGGGTTCCCATTGTTGCTATTTGGCATTTTGATTTTTGTTTTGCCAATTGGATGAACAAGAATGCCTAGGACCATCTCTCTAGCTATCTATGCTTTCTCACCTCATATTCCATTCATGTTGCATCATAAAATTTGAACAAGTACTTTTCGAACTCTTTGTGTGAGGAGCACTCGGAGTTTCGTATCGACAAAGGACTAACCATTAAAACCTCCGAAGTGCATCTCGGTGGAACCAACTCAAAAATATCGTTCTCATTGAATGCCTAGGGTTGATCTCGTTTTTTAATCTTGGTACCACTGATTCCATATTCTCGGTTACACCGAGTTTTCCTGTCAGCTGACAGTTGAGGAACTCGGTGACACTGAAAATTTAGAATCGGTGTCACCGATAGCCATGGGTATATAAGGAGGCAAACCCGACCTTTGAAAATTTCTTCAAACTGTCACCCCCCCAAACCCTATGTTGCCGAATCATGACCTCGGTTGTCGCCTTTGCTTCCCTGTGCGTCTCCGCCGCTAGGAATCACCGTCGCCGAAGAAATCTTCTCCATCGTTGCCACCGTAGAGGATCCGTCACCAAGCTAGGGTATGGATTCGGCTCTTCTTGCGCTCCCCGTCCAATTCTTGCGCATTGAAGTTTATTCCATAGATAATCCACCGATTGCAAAACTCTCTCTCCAAAGAAAAGCTCATTGGATTAGTGAATCGAAAATTCTTAGGTTTAGTTGCCCGCAAAATCGCATCTCGGTGACACCGAACCAGAAAAATCGGTTCCATCGATTTTCTTTTTGTGCTACTGAGGACAATACTTGGTGAGACCGAGTGGCAGTTTTCAGTCAGACTGAAACTGCTACCAAGTTTCTGTTAAGGGTATTGTGAGTCTCGGCAGCACCGAAAGTTTTGACTCGGTGACACAAAAGTCCTTTTTTGCTGAGAACTCCATCTAAGATTTTTCTGTTCAACCTTTCAAATGTCTGTATTTTGTGATGACTTATCCTCTTCTACTCTTCTACACTCTATTACCAGGGTTAGATATGTCAGATGCTAAAGACAGTCAGAATTTGCAAGAGAGGAATATTGACATGAGTTCAGGCACTAGTCCTGAGCCCAACTCCTTTTCAGATCCAGGCACCCCCGGTTCTCATGGGTTGCCCAAGGATGCTACTAGGGCTAGGAAGAAGCCAAATTCAGATGAGGAGGATTCTGATTTTGTGCGAGAGGAAGTTCTTGCCAAGAAGCAAGACAAAGCTGCCAGGAAGTCTACAAATGAAGCCACCTCTTCCAAGAGAGTAGTCAACAAGGCTTATGCTAGTTTTGAGGCTATGAGATCACCTAAGAGTGCTAGGGCTACCATGACCATTGATCCCCCAAAGAGGTCATTGCCTAAGAAGACATGAGATAAGAAGAATGCCACAAAGAGGATTGTCTATGTGATTGGCAGGGCTTCCTCCATGTATGAGGGTCTAGAGGAGGCTGCTGGTGCTGCTGCTGAGGAGGAGGAGGAAGAGCAAGTTGTCAAGGTCCCTCCCAAGAAGAAGCATAAGAAGCTTTTGGCAGATGCTATGCCAAAGCAAGGTCCATCAAAGAGCACCAAGTCTGCCCCCAAGATGGTTGCTGCTAAAAAGTCCAAGAGGTCATCCAGACAGATTCGAGCTTCTGAGAAGAACAAGGGATGTATCTCCAGAGATATGGATGAGGATGACATGTCTGCATTGATGAAGCTCAGACCACACCTTCTAGAGCATAATGCTAGCCATCCATTGGCTGTAGACATGAAGAACAAGAAGGATGCAGGTTTGAGAGAATGGAGAGCCATTGATCCTTACTCTCAAAGGAGGAAACCAGCTGTGGACTGATACGTCTCCAATGTATCTATAATTTTTGATGATGACATGCTATTATATTATGTGTTTTGGATGTTTTATATGAATTAATATGCTATTTTATATTATTTTTGGGACTAACCTATTAATCTAGAGCCTAGTGCCAGTTTCTGTTTTTTACTATTTTTGAGTTTTGCAGATATGGAATATTAAACAAAGTCCAAACTGAATAAAACCTTCAGAACGAATTTTTCTAGAAGGAAACAAATCAACCAGGCTTGGAGTGCATGCCAAGGCATCTGCCGGGAGGTCACAAGTCCAGTAGGCACGACCACCCCCCTTGGTCGTGTCTGGCAGGCTTGTCGTCTCCTGGCAAGTCTCCAAACCCTATTCTTCATCCTATAAATACCCAGATATTCCCCCAACACCAGAAAGAGCCACGCAAATACTTTTCCGCCGTCAAAAGTCTCCGTTCCCGAGAGATCCAATCTTGGAGCCTTTTCCGGTAATCTGCCGGAGGGGGTTCCGATCACGAAGGGCATCTACATCAACTCCATTGCCCCTCCGATGATGCATGAGTAGTCCACCACAGACCTATGGGTCCATAGCTAGTAGCTAGATGGCTTCTTCTCTCTCTTTGATCTTCAATACCATGTTCTTCATGATCTTTATGGAGAGCTATTCGATGTAATACTCTTTTGTGGTGTGTTTGTCAAGATCCGCTGAATTGTGGGTTTATGTTCAGATTATCCATGAATCTTATTTGAATATTCTATGAATTCTTATATGCATGATTTCATATCCTTGCAATTCTCTTCGAGTTATTGGTTTGGTTTGGCCAACTAGATTGGTAATTCTTGCAATGGGAGAAGTGCTTGGTTTTGGGTTCAATCTTGCGGTGTCCTCACCCAGTGACATAGTAGGGGTAGCGAGGCACGTATTGTATTGTTGCCATCAAGGGTAAAAAGATGGGGTTTTCATCATATTTCTTGATTTTATCCCTCTACATCATGTCATCTTACTTAATGCGCTACTATGTTCTTCATGAACTTAATACTCTAGATGCAGGCAGGAGTCGGTCGATGTGTGGAGTAATAGTAGTAGATGCAGAATCGTTTCGGTCTACTTGACACGGACGTGATGCCTTTATGCATGATCATTGCATTGGATAACTAAATGATTATTCGCTTTTCTATCAATTGCTTGACAGTAAATTTTTTACCCACCATGATATTTTCCTTCAAGAGAGAAGCCTCTAGTGAAACCTATGGCCCCGGGTCTACTTTCCATAATATATTTTCAGACCTATAAACCAAAAATACCAAAAATACCTTGTTGCAATTTATTTATCTTTTACTTTCCGTTTTCATTTACATCTATCTCTATCGGATCTAATCCTTGCAAATATCCGTGAAGGGATTGACAACCCCTTTATAGTGTTGTGTGCAAGAGTTTGATTGTTTGTATAGGTGCATCCATTGGTAACCTTGTTGTTCCTCCTACTGGATCGATACCTTGGTTCTCATCAACTGAGGGAAATACTTATCTACTTTGCTGCATCACCCTTTCCTCTTCAAGGGAAAACCAACACAAGCTCAAGAGGTAGCATGGACTACAGGTTCAATTCTGCACCAAGGAGCAACACGATTTCTATGAGATTGTGCTGCTTGACAAGAGTCGAGCTCTGAGCGACATGAGATATGTTGACTGGAAGTATATCAAGGCAAATCAAGGCTATTTCCCCAATGTCACAACTTCCACTGTGTTAGCCTTGAGGAGTTCATTGACAAATAATTCACTGCATCGAACGATGAGATGATCATGCAATTCTACTCCACTGCTCACTTCTATGGAGATGGTAGGATTGTGTGAATGACATAAGGAGCAAGATATGAGTCAATTGTTGATGAGTGGGCTGCCATCTTAGGAGTCCCAAAGGTACAGGATGGACATGTCTATGTGTACTCAGAGTCCAAGGCCAGCCACAATGCCATGAAGGGCATGTACAATGCTATTCCTGTTGCACATCTTCTGTCTCACAAGCTAGGATCTATCTACTACCTCTAGGAAGGTCTCCGTTCCATTAACACCATTCTTAGGCATACCTTGATGCCTAAGTCAGGAGAGGAGAAGATGATCCAAGGCTACTCCATCAACTTGCTGCCTCATATTGACCAGCACCAGAGATTCAGAGTGATGGATCTGATTGTGGAGACAGTGAAGAGGGTTACTGCTGATCAGAAGCGTTCATGCTGCTATGCACCCTACATTCAGATGCTCATTAACTCCAAGATGGAGAAGCACATATTTTCTCTGGACAGACCCCACTTCCCCTATAGCCAAACTTTGAGGACAATGTTGTGGTGATGGACCCAGATCATCCCACATCAGCTGCAGCTCAGGCACAAGCGGAGGCAGAGGCAGCTAGAGCCACTAGTGCTCAAGTCCCTAGATCCAGGAACAAGCAGATGGATCTCTTGATCTCAACAGTTCAGGGTATGTAGAAGGACATCAATGACATACTGGAGAACCAGAACTGTCTTGTGAGGATCTTTAAGAATTGGGTTCAATACCCTCAATGACAAGGTGGATGGGCTGACCAGGATCATGAACGAGCTCAATAAGGAAGTTGACTCTGTGCCTCTTCCTCATTCTACAGATGAGGAGGAGGAGGAGGAGAATGTCTCTCCTCTCAGGACATGCACACACTTCACTACCTAGGCCAGATCTGCCATAGTGCTAGCTCCCGGGTCGAGGCCTTCTTCATTAACACCTGCTATAGTGACTTCAGCTCCATCAGCTCCTCCGATGCCTCTAGTTGCTACTCCAACTCCGTCGATGACATCATCTGAGGTCTTTGCCGATGTAGTTCTCTCGACTCTGACATCGACCCAGAAGAACGATTAGTTGTATCTCTTCGAACTATTTGTAACTTGTTGCCAAAGGGGGAGAAGTTGTATACAGATCTTTAGCCTTCGAGTGAGAGAGCGTTAGCTTTTATTGTACATTTGGTCTTTTGGTTGCTTGTGTTAAACTTTTGTTCGTGTTTGATAATACAATTTAATGTGTGTGTTGCTACTATTTCCTATCCTTTTGATGTTTATGAGATGACCATTCATTTTGCTTGATTGTGTTGTGCTACGATATTCACTCCTATTAATCTCACACAACACAAAGATGTATGTGACATGGAAGAAGTTCCCCATGTACCTAATCGATTGTGCATTTGCATTCAAATGCAAATTTCAAAATAATGCACAAATTTAGGGTGAGCGCTTGATATCACATACTTCTCAAAGCGACGATTATATTCATTGATTATATCATATGTCGAAGCTTTGATGTATATGTTGTCATTAGTTACCAAAAAGGGGGAGATTGAAAGCACATCTGCTCCCTTGGTGGTTTTGGTAATTAATAACAACATATATGTCATTGAACTAATGTTTCCACTAAGCATATTTCAGGAAAAGTTCAATGATGGGTTGGCAAAAGGATTGTGGAATACTCCAAGATGCAAGGAAATAGTTTGGCAATGCTTCAAGCAAGAGGACTCTAAATTTTACTTTGTGAGAAATCACTTTGATTCCATAGGAAAGCCAATACTATTAAAAGGGGGTAAGGTACTATTGGTGAACAATATGCTCATACATGCACAAGTGATAGTCACCAAAAACACCCACAAGCTCTTCCACCAAAAGTCTGTCCAAAGCCAAACACTCAAAATCGATGCAACCAACAACTTCCACTCGGTGCCACCGATTCCCATACTCACACAGAACCAAGCCAAACCCTAACCTTTCGGTGCAACCGATTATGCTTCGGTGCAATCGAGTTTGGGTTGCCAACATTTTGTTACCCAATTTCACAAAATCAGTCCGACCGAGTTTGTTGAATCGGCATCACCGAGTTTGGAAATCTGACCTTTGGTCACCTAATCGGTGCAACCGAGATTTATATATCGGTCTCACCGAGGATGAAAAGTTGCTACCTTTGGAGCAACTCGGTACCATTGAGATTCACACATCGGTGTCACCGAGTTGGTCACTTAAGGTGTAACAGTTGGATTTTTGGAGATGCCTATATATACCCCTCCACCACCACTCACTCGCAAGAGAAGCACTCAGAACAGATCCCCACTCATACCAACTGATTTTCTGAGAGAGATCCACCTACTCATGTGTTGAGATCATGCCATTCCATTCCAACCTTATGAATCTTGATCTATAGCTTCCCCAAGTTGCTTTCCACCCAATCAATCTCTTCCACCAAAGCCAAATCTATGAGAGGTGATTGTGTGTTGAGGAGTCTATCATCTTGAAGCACAAGAGAAAGGAGTTCATCGACATTGTCGAGCCTATTACCTTTTGGATGGTGGTGCCTCCTAGATTGGCTAGGTGTCGCTTGGGAGCCTCCTAGTTCGTGTTGTGGAGTGAACCAAGAAGTTTGTAAGGGTAAGGAGATCGCCTACTTCGTGAAGATCTACCCGAGTTAGGCTAGTCCTCCGTGGACATAGGCCATTATTGTATAGTCAAGGTTGCTTCTTCGTGGAACCCTCCGTGGTAGAGCCCTCCGTGGACTCTCGCAACCGTTACCCTCTTTGGGTTGAGGACTCCATAAACGCGGACGTACGATAGCACAACCTATCGGAACCACGGGAAAAATCATCGTGTCTCCTAATTGCATTTGATCTTCCTACCCTTCCTTTACTACTCATGCTTGTCTTTACTTTCCGCTGCTATACTCGTAGACATGCATGTGTAGGGTGTGCTTGACTTTCTATGAATGCTAAAATCTTTCAATACTTAAAATTGGGAAAAGTAGATTTTTATTTGGTCAAGTAGTCTAATCAGCCCCTCTAGACCTACTTTCGATCCTACACATAGGTACTAAGATAAACATGGACAATAACATTCAAGTCGTATTAGAGTTATTATTTGAATTAGTGGGAATAATTGCACTTTAGAATCGTTATCATATGATTAATTACAAAGTTCAACTAATAAATAAATAAATAAATACGATGAATAACTTAAGTTTCATTACTGGTAACTTGCTAGTTTAGGTTCATAACATTGTGTTCCGAACCCTATAACGTAATTCAATACTTTTTACATACATAAAGGTGGTGCCACCATTTTTTATTTGCATTGTAAGATTCCATGATATTTCATACTACATAGACTCAATATGTTAAACAACAAAGTTATTCGTAAAAATCCTACAAGTAGAACAACAAACTGAAAGCAACATAAACATCAACGATGAGATTCAACAACTATTAGAAACATTGAAGAGGTGTATTGCAACAAATAGGAATGCTAAGAAAATATACATGAAGAAATAACCTTTTGAAGAAAAAAATAGGATTTTCACCAAACATATTCTTATGTTTATTAATATAGTTGAAAGCCTTCTATTTTTAAGAAAAACATATGCTCTCTTCTCTTTGTTCGACAAATATGATGGTTCAAGATGGATCTTCTTGTCCGAGAAAACAGGAAAATAAGAACAAAAAAGAATGAAACGAGAATGTGCATAATTAATTGTTTCTGCTCATATATGTGTATGTTCGGTTTTGTATTCCACTGCTTGGCGACTCCATGAAATAGGTACGCGACTGGACCTAAGAGCATCTATAGACGGGCACCCCAAACCCCTGTCATATGCCCGGGCGGGCCGCTCAGTCACTGACCGGTCAAGAAATTTCGACCCAGAAGAGCACCTCAAATGCTCGGGCTGACCGACACCCCTCATATCTAGCCCAAATATGGGATGCCCGGACGAGCCCACCACAACGGCCTAGCCCGCGCTGGCCCGCAACGACTCCACATATATGCCTCCACATACGCTCGCCGGACCAAACCCTAGCCACTTCATACTCCACTACCTCCGCCATCCAAGCAAACCTCCAATGATTTCCGCCTGTCTCTGGTGTGGCTGGCAAAGGATCTGACTCCGACCAGTCGGGATCCGACGACTAAGGCGTCAGCCCGTGTGGTTCGAAGGAGGCAATGGTGGTCTGCATTGCCCTCCGTCGCTCCAGGGAGGACAACGCCCAACCGACGGAAGGATCTATCCGGCACGACTCCATAGCGTCGGCCAACGGGTGCTTGGGTCCTCTTGGGTTGGAACATCGCGATCCCCAGAGCCAGAAAATCTTTCCTTCCTCATCACCGACGAGGCAGACTATGAGTCCCATTGGGAACGGGCGGCCCGCCGTGGGAAGGAGAGGATAAAGGCTGCCGAGGCCCGTATCGCGGTCGAAATGGTGGCGACGAGGCGACTGATGCGGCGGTGCGGGTGGCTGTAGAGGAGGAAGCTATCTGCACCCGCATTGTGAAGAAACGACAACGGAGGAACATGCGCGCTCTCGCCTGTGAGCGGAATCGGACGATTCGTGAAATGGCCGGACTGCCACAGAAGGAGGAGGAGGGCAGCGACGACGAGGACATCTCCGACGACGAGCAGATCTGTCTCGATCCCTACTACGCGTTCGACTGGTACTTCCGCGAGAAGGACGTAAATGGCGCCGGGAAGGACAAGGGCAGCCGTGGATGATCTCCATCATAACCAAACATGCCAAATTTTGATAGTGCGATGACATGTTAGTAATGATGTAGTAGCTGAACGATGTGTGTAACGTACCAACGTAGTTCAATCAGTTTGTATGGATTTAAGATATGACGAGTGTCCGGTTGTGGAAAGTTAAATTTGAGGTTTGACCGGCTAGTGTCTGTAGATGCGCCTGGACGCATGCACGGGTTTTTGAGGGGGCGGGTTTGCAAAATCCGGTTGTAAATATTCTAAACACGTATACAACCATGATATATAAATGCATTACACACAATAACAACAACAAATATGTTTTCTTATCTTGACGCAGATTTACGGCACAAGATCCGCATGCCCAGCCTCCGCGTGCTAAAAATCCCCTTCCCCGCGTGGGTGTGACTTTGGGGGTGGGGTGTGTGTGTTGGAATTGGGGGCTGCGGGTTTATGCATGCATGGTGCTAAATTAAGAACCGAACGGATCGCTCCAAATTAAGGAGCACTGAACATGGCATCCACATCATGGCGCGCGCGTTCTCCTTTTTGTGCACACACATGCTCCCAGTCGCATGGCAGACATATACTTGACACGTACAAGAACACGCACGCACGCCTTGTGTCAACATTGTTCTTTTCCTTGCCCATCCCCTCTTTAGCTTCACATACACCCACCTGCATCTGCATGCATGGCCGGCCCGTATGTATGGGCACACAGGGTCAAAGCATACATCCGTGCCTTCAAAATGCCAAAAGAGTCGGGGCACTGCTGCAGGGTGTATAGTAATGTGTAGTCGACATTTGCATTATAGTAGTATTCTTTTCCCGCTCCTGCTTGAACAAAAGAAGCCATGCCATGGCATGCGCCGTTGCCCGGCAAAGCCTCTACACACAACAACAATGAAGACACTGTGTACGTACGCATGCACCTACGTACGTGCAGGTGTCCCTCCATCTTCATATATGCAGAGATTAAAAAAAATGTTACGAGACAGGCCGGCCGGAGGGATGGAGCCTATAGCTAGCTAGACAGCATGCCATTCAATTCGATGGGACGTTGGATCACTGTAAAGATTCTCTTGGCATCGAAATAGTGCTACGTGTAGGTCTGTGTGTGCGCGTTGTTATTTGATGCAAACCAACAAGAAATAATTACTCATATAACTAAAATTGAACAGAATATTTTTCTTTTGGCGGGGTGCACAGAAGATAGTTGAATAACTGTTGATTTGTGCAGCGGTGCAAGCAACAGGAATTCCACATGCATGCATATGCATGCTTGGTCTGAAATTCTGGGAATGTCTTTCCAATCAGTACCCATCCATTGCATAATGTTTTGCATTTTTTTTCAAACATCGAATTTGCAATTATGACCAATTGATAATATCTACATCCAGAATACCAAATAAATATAGTATGTTTTTCTTTTCAAGATGAAATAGATATCATTAGATACACCAGGAATCTTATTTTGATATTATGTTTCGTATTGTATATACACAAATTATTTTCTCTATATTTTTTATCAAATTTTATAAAGTTTGACTTAAAAAAGAAATATACTATTGCATTACGAAATGGAGGGAGCAGTAACAAATAAAATCATGTACCAATTCACAAATGGAACCGCTTTCTACTTTATATGGAAAAACTTATTTTGAATCGATTAACCGTTCACAAGATTAATTATCTATCCAAATAAGAACTTGATTGTTGCACACTCTAAAAATATTTCATTTTGCGGGAACACTATAAAAATAATTTACCATCCAAATTTAGAAATCTTCAACGAACAGTGCTGCTGCATACCTTTACATATAACTTTGCTAATTGATGACGTTGAGTCTGATTGACCTACGAATAATAATTTTGACGTAGAAACAATAAGTCCGTTAATGAACCTAGCTAGTTGGTGGTGGATCCGACGCATGGAAACGGATGGAGAAAGACAAAAGAAGAAGAAGAAGCTAATATGATTCATACTATATCGTTGGGACCGATTTTGTCATGTGACGCCAACTACTACTATCTGGAAAAACGACGTACGAAGAACTGTGCATGAAATGAAGATGCTGTAATGCATCACACAGCCTAGCTTAGCCCACCTCACGGTGTCATCGCCTTATTTTTAGAGAGAGAGAGGGGTGTGGGGTGGGGGGGGGGGGCGATGGGAACAGTAGCAATCCAAGCCGGAACAGTTGGAGAGGGGAGAGAGGGGGGAACCACGGTGGGAGACCACGCTTTTATTGTGTGAGCTCGAGATGTTTTTTCCCCTTTCCCTGTTAACAGCGGCGCGGCGGAGCAGCACACAGTACCGGCGTGTACGTAGCCACAGCCCGCGCCATCGTGCACTGCAATCCATCCAAGCCCATCCAGCCAGCCAGCCATGGCCATGGCCATGGGGTTTAGCTGTAGCTGCATGCATGCATGTGTATCTACTGGCTAAAATTAACCTCGTCTGGACGCTGGTCACTGACTGCATGCATGCCGCGATCGGTCGATCGATCCACCTGGATTCTACTGCGTCTGCGTGCACATGCACGTACGTAATTCAGTGCAGTAACAAGCAAGCGGCCAGCGGGGATATCGACAAGGAACTTACAATTAACTTTGTTGCATGTAACTAATTAATTAAGATTAGGGCATTCAAGCATCCTTGTCGATGTGACGTCTTGCATTACTTGAGGACAGTCATAACCTCAGGTGTTCCTACTATTGAAACTTACAAGTAACATCTGACATGATGAGCAACAAACACATAGAGTACGTACGTATTTAGCAAGGACATGCGAGTATTATTACATGTTTCAAATCCAATAGGGAGAGGGGACATGTGTGAAGCAGAGATAAAAGGTTTCCATGTGCACGCGACACTGGTACATCCACTGTTCACTGACATAATTGTATTGAGTACTTGTACAGCATACGTACCTTGCCATCTACAGAACCATGTGGCGTTCAAATCTCTCTACAGAAATGAGATAGACGAGTTGCAACCACACAAAAAAATATATTTGGGAATGTGCTTTCATAATATTCCGTTCCATTTCAAATAATAAACAAAACCGATTTTAAAATAGACACGTATCAGGAGGTACTGTTTCTACAGTTTAAATCTCTGTTTTGATGGAAATATCAACTGTTTCAGTTTACTTTGAACAGTGCCGAGCAATAGAGAATCTCTGAATAACTCTGCTCTAGTGCATCTCCTCTCATTCATTTCTTAAGACGAAGAAAACATCCATATCCATCGTCACCTCAAGTTGCTCATACTCAAGTTGCTCATATTTTTAATAAATTTCCAGTCCAAAACTGCTAAACCTAAGGATTCCAACTTACGGACGGATTTCCGCCCTAATCACACGCATGAATCAGTCCACAGATGTAGCATATCTCTTTCATAATTAAGAGTAGAGCATATGCAGCTTTAGTAATTAGTATATCTTTTTGTGCGGGGAACTTTAGCTTATCGTCAATGTATATTTGGTCTAAATATCCATATGTAACATACATCATAGGTGTTAATTTCATATCTTGTAATGCATCTATCATAGTTACCTATGTAATTTGTACTCCTCTTGTTAATGACTTTGGCTTCATTGCTTTGCATCAACTTTAAAAAAATAACTGTGTGCATCACATTGATGCAGAGGCCCTTCCTTTCAAAGAAAAGAAAATAAGAAAATAATAATTTAACAAGGATCTATCCATATATAACATGGTCTCCACCATGCGCTTTTGACCTGTTTATTTTATACATGTATATGTCAGTACACTAATTACATTTTAAAAGTATTTTTTGAGGTATCTAGAAATATTATGACGTTAACATTGTGATTTTTAATACTCTAATAGTCAAAGTTACACAAGTTTGACTTTGAGCTTTTGAAGGAGAATTATGTATTTACAGACGGCGGTAGTAATTCATCAATAAAAATTTAATACAAACTAATTTCTTGGTTGAGCCTGAATTTAAGATCAGAGAATTCATTTACTGCACAAAGAATAACTTTTTTCAGCATTTCAGAAAGCATAACTAGTTTGTAATGAGAAGATGCATAATTTTTTACTTTTTTGCAGAAATGTAGCCCAAACATCTATAATACTGATTGCTGGCATATGCCATAATTTTGAAAAAAGTAAGTTTTTACCAAGCTAATGCCGTAAACAATGAGTGAAGTTCGCCTTAAGCTTGAACACATGCACTCAATGTCTCTTATTTTGACCCCCGAATTTGAAAAGGTACATATTTAAGCATCTACAGTAAAATATGATTTTGTTCGTGAAACAACAATTCAAAATCATTGGATAATTTATATTCGTGGGCATGAAAATAGTTCCACATGTTACTGGATTACTTCTACAATCTTTTGGTTGATCCTATTTACAATTCTCATGATCAAATGTTGGCTGATGTAAGCTTAAAACCCACATTTGTTATATTCAATAACAAAGTGTGGTTTGAACTCTATTGGCACACCTATACCCAACAGATACATGCTTCTATATTGAAATTTTGTTACAGATTCCCAATTTACTTTATAAAGCGTGTTCACTATCTAGTATTCCAAGCAACATATACCAACTGAATTGGTAGCTTCAAGTACGAGATTTTTTTTATCTAGCAACAGTTGTTATGTTTTTTTTACAAGTGCAACAGTTGTAGACTACATTCAAAAGGAAAGAGTATATTGTGACTTTTTTTGTTGCTGGAAATTTAAGGCAAATGTTGATTCACCATTGCAATATATTAATATATTCCCCTTTTCGGAAAAAATGTATATTCTTACTTCCAAAATCCATCCAACCATATCGTAACTTTTGCAGATGTCATAATATCCTTGACTATACATGATGAAAGTTTGAAGTCAATTAACTAAAGTCTATTTACACTACAACTTCTTTTAAAGCGACTTGAACTTGAAATCTAAAATATCCATGATACTTGTCTCAAACTTGCTTGAAATCACATCGGCAGGTATCTCCCTTTTGTTATACGTAATGAAGAACACTTCCCATCCTTTACACCCAAAGGGTAAACACAACAATTATTAAAACGGTCAACAAGCCTAAAAGAAAAAAACAGGAATAAATCATATGAGCGAGTTCTCATGTTTGACGATACCACTGATGTATAATAGTCCATTGATTATAGATCGATGTCATACATACAATTGATCACTCATCTGCATGCAGTCAAGAGCAAACAAAACCTAATGTTTTAATTTACCGCGCTGTCTCCTTATATTGGACAGAGACAACATACTATTTACTTTTATTTTGAGCGAAACACATACTATTAACTACACAGGAGTATCAGCTATGCTATCAAAGATATTATTAGTCTGATGTAATCAACAAAATGCCTTACACTATATCCAAAAGTGCCAAGGAAAAACCATCTATACTATTTGCACTGTATACCTGCTGCTCTACCGCCATGGGTGCCACACGTTAAACTAGACAATTTCTGTTTTCTTTTATTTATTGATGATGCATGGAAGACTACAGTATTAATTATACTGTTGGGTGTAGATTTACGTTCAACTATTTGTGTTGTTCCCGCAAAAAAAAATTGTATTGAATTTTTCACAAAATCTAAACTTATGCGTTGCCATTTACAATTATTCCTAGCTACTCCATAGATTTGTTTTGGGGAAGTTTTCTTTATCTATTTCCTATTATTAAGAAAACCTGATGGCAGAAAAAATTGTCACAGTAATAGGAGAAATCCCTGTGGCCATTCATTTGATTCCACGCTTAGATTCGCCTTGTCGAAGGCCATGCGCTATCCTGCCTATCGTCCAAAGCCCTACTACAGTCACCAAAAGCTGCATAAAGGGAACATGCATGTAAAACCACGGGCAACTGCTGAATCCCCATGCTGCGCATAGCGTTCAACACTGCATCATAGTATGCATGCATTGCACCCAGGACCAATGAATCTCGCAACATGCATTGACAATTAAGATGAACATTGACTACTTTTCGGAAACCTTGACCACTGGTTTGAAC
Source organism: Hordeum marinum (assembly GCA_022496015.1). Lineage (NCBI taxonomy): Eukaryota > Viridiplantae > Streptophyta > Magnoliopsida > Poales > Poaceae > Hordeum > Hordeum marinum. The sequence goes on from CM039676.1 coordinate 202,599,232, forward strand.
AAATTAGCAACAGTTGCTGGACTCGCCAATCATGCGAAAAGATCGAAGAAGAATCCACATCAAATACCATCAAGTTCTTGGCCATGCATGCATTGCATACTCTATCATATGTCGACCCTTTCAATTCCTAGAGATACAGTTGCACCATCGTATGGATCGATCCATGTCAAGCGATGATGCAACGGAATTAATCATCAGCATAGATCGATCGATCGAGAACCAGAGGAGGACGGAGATATGCATGCATGTGTGATAGGAGCGACGAGCTAGAAACACTGAGACGGCCGGCCGAAGTTCTTGACGACCATCATGGGAAGCCATTGGGGAAGTACAAGGTGGACGGGCTCGCGCGGCCGTTGTTGTTCCCTTTGTTCCTCGCCTCGCCGGCCACCGGCGGCGCCGCCATCTCCTGGCCCTGGTACATGAGCGTGGAATTCATGGTCAGGCTCACCAGGCTGTCGTCAGCGTCGCCCCGACCGAAATTTCCTCCGTCGCTTCCCCCAGCGCCGCCGCCATCGCCTCCCCCGCCGTCGTCACGCGTGGTCACCATGACCGCCGACTGCACGAGTTCGAGGCACAGCCTCAGCTTGTTCGGCTCGATGTGGGTGAGCCCTGGCACGGCGCCCTTGAAGAGGAACTCCGAGGTGAGGCCCCGGAGCACGTCCAGCGGCGTGACGCCGTCGAGGGTCCTGGCGTTGGGGTCGGCGTGGTGGTCGAGGAGCACGGACACCATATCCGGGGACACCATCTCGGCGGCCAGGTGCAGCGGGGTCTTCCCCGTCGGGCCGGCGCGGGAGTTGACGTCGGCGGCTCCGAGCTCCAGGAGTGCCTTGACGACGTCGCGGTTGCAGTGCTGCACGGCGTAGTGCACCGCCAGCGCGTCATCGAGGTCCAGGCCTTCGCCCATGACCATGAGCTTGACGAGCTCGATGTCGGCCGCGTCAAGGGCACGACGCATGCGGCGGATCTTGTGGTCGCGGTCGGCGGCGGAAGACGGCCCGTTGTTGATGGGCAGATAGTGGTGGGTGAGGAATGGCGAGCGCGGCGCGGAGGCGCCGCCTCCGGCGAGTGGCGACTTGGCGCGGATCTCCTCGATCTTGGCGACGACGTCGATGGGGAGGTGCTTGGCGAGGAGGTCGGCGGAGAGGCCCGAGCGTGCGACGAGGTGGGAGCAGGTGGCCCAGAGCTCCTGCATCTCGAACTTGCGCGACGCCATGAGTACCTTCATCACGTCATCCACGGACGCTTCCTTCACCATGCTCTCCAATTGCTTCTGCATCGACAAATTCTCCCAAATGATTATCTAACAAATTAGCCAGTATGATGTAGTATTAACCAGATCAAAACCAAAAATCATCTGCATGAAATGCACTGTTTAATTCCAATTACCGTACAACAATGCATGTGTACTTGCTCAACAATACCATGACATGCTGTACACCAATTTGTTGGAAATGACGCTGTTGGGGACTGGATCAGCGTCCAAGAAGAAACCCTAGCGCAACGCAATCGCTAGCAGTGGGTGGAGGTGGAGATGGATGTGATGTGAGGGAAGCGACAGACACAAACGAGGGCGTGAAAAGACCCTTCCTAGTAAAGATGAGTCAGAGGAGGAGCTCCATGACAAGTGATGCATGACAGTGGCTGCAGCAACAGCAGCAGCAGGAGCGAGGAAAAAGCAAAGGAGACTGTGAGAGACTAGAGACGACTCAGTCCTATCACTCGTTCAGTACACACGGCACCGAGAGGAAAAATTGATAGAAAATGGCCAGGAGGACTGACGAGGGAAGTGAGTGCACTGGAATCTGCAGCAGCTGCTGCCGATGCAGTGAGTGAATCGATCGATCAGAAAGGCAAAGGGGGGCAACCTAGTAGGGATCTAGTCAGTATGAGCTGAGCGGGGAGCAGCACCGGCGCAGACGTCCATGGATTTGATTCTTCTGACCTGCTAGCTTGCATGCTGCCATGTTAATGTCACAAAGGGAGTCTCCAATCATGGCAGGCCTAACTACCATCATCCTTAATGGCGTCGACGACTGGAGATCGAGTTAGCATATGCTTGCAGATCCCAAGAAAAGGGGAACATGAGTGCAGTGCAGCATGGATGGATGTATGGATGGAAGACATGGAAATTGGAATGAATATAGTACTTCTTTCCCCACCTGGACCAGCAAGGCGAGCTGCTCGACGCCAAAGGAGCGGGCGGCAGCGAGGGTGTCAAGAGCTAGGTCGACGGCGGCGCCGCAGCGGGTGTGCCAGCATCCCCTGGCGCCGCAGCCAGGCAGCGGCCCGCTCTTGGGCGCCGCGACCGACGCCTGACCGCTGTAGAGGAACTGCAACACCAGCACCAGCACCTCGTACCGGATCGAGCTGACGGGGATGACCAGCTCGGGCGTGGCGGGGGCACCCCCGCTGCCCCCACGTGAGCCACCACCGCCACCGCCACCGCTGCCGCCTCCGGCGGTTGGCCAGTTGAGAGGCGGTGGCGGAGGCTGGTGGCTCGGGTCGAGGCCGCAGAAGAGCTTCCTGAAGAAGAGGCTCCGCGCGGCGAGCACACAGCGGTGCGCGTGCACGAGGCGGCCCTCCACGCTGAAGGCCACGTCGCTGAACGCCTGGCCGTTGATGAGCAGGTTGAGGTAGTCGAGCGACAGCGACTTGAGAGAGTCCTCGGAGCTCATGATCTCATGTAGCACTAGTACCCTCCCTCAGCTAATTCTCCAAAAAGATCCCAGCTTTTGCACGGGATTTGGAGGAGGGGAGGGGAAAGCAGGCGGAGGGAGGAGAGCTCGGGACCGTGGAGAGAGGGAGAGGAGAAGAGAGGAGTAGGAGGAAGACGGAAAGGTTAGGGGAGGGGAGGCATCGCGCGGCTAGCTAGCTATCAATCCCCTTTGCTCTACAGCGACACTGCAGCTTGGCTCTTTTGTGGCTCCCCTCCCCTCTCTCCCTCCGTCGAGCTGAGAGCGACCAATACTGTTGGCGCTACAGTGTCGTGGGTGGTGGTGTGCAGTCCAGCGCACTGTGTTATTTGCTGTGCGCGCATCGCTGATGGGTGGGGCCGTGGCCGGGTGACCCCACCTGCCAATGACGCCACAGGCTATAACTCTAGTGTTGTGTGTATGTGTATGTGTATGTGTAAGTGTATCGGATGCGTGTAGTGGTACTACCGGTACCGGGGTGACTGTGGCGCACGTTAGGTTTTCGTGTGTGGTAAAAATGGGAGGGGTGAAAAAAGCGGAGTTTCTGATTGGTTGATTCGATGGATCTCGATCAACTCAGACTTTGAGGTGGGCTTGGGCTTCGCAGACGTAGGCCAGGGCCAGGGCCGGGGCCGGTCCTGGGCAAGATGTAAAACTATGGGACCATTTTTCACATGTATTTAGTTTCTTTGACAAACTCAAAAATCTTTAGGGGAAAAGGTGGCCATCTGACTAGTCATCACATTAATCACTTTTCTGACAAGGTTTATACAGAGTAGAGCATTTCTAAGCAAATCTATAGATGTTTGAAACTCAACTTGTTTTTTCGCGAGCCATTTTGCAATATGTAGCTCTAAAAAGTATCATCGGTTCAAGAATTCAGGTTTGTTGTGGGATGGGTGTGCTCAAACCTTCAAAACTCTAAATTCTCTGCCAAAAATATCCAGTGCATGTCTTTGTTTTCATTTTGGAAACATCGGAATATTGACAACAAAAATCAAGGACCAAAAAATTATGGGCAATTCTCTTTTTTAGAATTACTTTTTAGTATAATACACTTTGGATGTCCCCTACCATGTCTCATTTTCTATTAAACACGAGTATGTACAGAGTGGAGAGTTACATGGCAGGGATTACAAAAGGCATCTACAAATAGCCTAGCCATTCATGCATGCCATCCTTGAGACTAGGCTTGGCTCTTATCATCACCATTTGAAAGGCTTCTTTGAAGGCCAATACACAACGGTTCATGTTTAGCTGCTTATTTTTAAAAATAATACCATTTCTATGGTTCCGTAAGATCCAACATCGAGTGATGGGAAATTCCTTAAATCATGATATATTCATTCCGTTTTCCCACTAATCAACAGTTGAATCATATCAAAGTCAAGATTACATTCCATAACAAGGTTTAACCAAAAGTTTTGGTTGAAATCACATCTAAAGAAAAGATGCAAATAATCATCTACGCACTGATACTCACATAGCACACGATTATAGTCATCAATGTGGAAATTCTTTCCCATCGCTAGGTCGCTAGTGCTCAATATGTATTGTATAAGGAGCTAGAAACACTTTTTTTTGTTAGACATGACAGGGGATTTCCAAATCCATTGGAATGGATCAGGTGCTTTATTAGGATTGTCAACTAAAATGTTACAAACTTTCCCGTTACAGTATCAGATTCCTTGAGCCTGATTTTTCAAACATCTAAATCATCATTGTTTTAATATTTGGTTTAATAGTATGGATAATTCATGGCATTGTTGCAATGCAATGTAGGATAAAGGTAGATGAGATATGTCATATATGTTCTCCTGCATTATTTCATGAGCTTTTCTGACCGAAATGTATTGATCCTTGGCAAATGAGTACAGTTGTGGAAATTTATACTCTATTTCTACATATTGCCATTGGTGAAACCATAAATATGCACTATCAGCACATTTGATATTTCATATGGCCATGCCTTTAAAATTTGGGATGAGTTCACAACATCATTCAACCAAAAAGAACCCGATTTGGTTATTGTGTGAATATGAATGGTAGGATTAGAGTCACTAGTACAAAAGGGGGCTCTGGATGAGGCCATGATAAGGGCATTAATCCCGGTTCACTTACGAACCGGGACCAAAGGGGTCATCGGTCTCGGTTCGTGAGGCCAGGGCGCCGGCAGGGCCTCGAAGGCCATTGGTCCCGGGTCGCCTGACACTTTTGGTCCCGGTTCCAGCCATAAATCGAGACCAATGGGCCTTGCTCTTAGCCCAGCACCTTTAGTCCTGGTTGGTAGCTCGAACCGGGACCAAAGGTCGGTATTCTGTCCCGGTTCTAGCCACCATCCGGGAGTAAAGATATAAGCCTATATATATCCCCGCCCCATCCCTGCCCGCTCACTCTATTTTTTGGACGCCGACGTGTGCAGGTGTGTGTTGCTCTAGCTCTCACCTCCTATGCACATGAGGTGTTCGATGAAATGCCCGATGCCAAGCTCGACCTCCAAGCTCCATTTTCCTCAAGATTTGTCTAGGTTTGACGGTTCGTCCTGTCCCGTCCCTGTCCTCACCGCCGTCGATCGCCCGTGCTGATCTTGTCGCTGGCACCACCGTGGTGAGCTATTGTTCTTATCTTCTTTGTAAAATAAAAATATTCTTACTTGTATGATTTATATAGATACTTGTACAATTTTCTTACTTTTATTATTGTTTGTTATTATATTGTGCCATGGTTTTGGTATCCGCCCCGTCGACCCACGTCCTGTCTACGATTCGTATGTGGTATATTAACTTTTATAACTATTTGTTTTATTTAGTGTTTATGATAATTATGCCGACCAACGTGACATAGATGTTTTTATCTAGGAGGTATGTGAATCGGAAATTCGAACCGACCCTCTTGTCGAGAGGTTAAATTTAGTTGAAAAAATAAACAATTACTTGAAGAAAAAATTGAAAAGAATTGAGGAGGAGAAGATGGAATTAGAGTTGCATGTTGCCGATGTCGTCGAAGATCACAAGATCAAGATGGATGCAATGCGCTTGAAGATTAGAAAGATTAAAAAATATGCCATTCATACTGAGGCTTGGTATCATTATGCCGTTGGATCAATTGGTACCTTAGTGGCGGTTATGATCGGATTTGTTATTGCATTTAAATGTTTTACATAGTTTCAATGTATGTTTTAATTAGATGCTCTAGAGAGCTATATGTTGTTTAATGAGAACTATGTATGAACTTTATGTTTTTATTTTGGTCACTATTTTACTTTGGTTTTAATGTGATGATGAACTTATATTAATTTGGTCACTTCTCTATTCATGATGTTCTGTAATGGTTTTCGATACACTTAATTATATAATGCATGCAGATGAACCGACAATGGATGTACGGTGACCGACGCACCTCCGAGTATATTAAGGGCCTGCATAATTTTCTCGAAGTGGCTGAGGCAAACAAGTAGAATGGTTTTATGCATTGTCCATGTACTATCTGTGGAAATACGAAGAATTACTCCAACTTTAAAACCCTTTACTTCCACCTGCTTGAGAAGGGTTTCATGCCACACTATAATGTTTGGACCAAGCACGGAGAAAGAGGGGTTATGATGGAATAAAACGAAGAAGAAGAGGATGATGACAACTATCCGCCCCCTGAATACGGTGATGCTGCAATGGGGGAAGTTGAAGATCAAGAGGAAGAAGACAATGTGCCCGATGATGATCTTTGTTGGGTCATTGTTGATGCACAGAGAGAATGCAAAAGTGAAAGGGAGAAGTTGAAGTTCGATCGCATGTTAGAGGATCACAAAAAAAGGTTGTACCCAAATTGCAAAGATGGCAACAGAAAGCTTGGTACCACACTGGAATTGCTGCAATGGAAGGTAGACAATAGTGTATCTGACAAGGGATTTGGTTTGGTACTAAAAATAATGAAGAAGAAACTTCCAAAGGATAACGAATTGCCCGACAGTACGTATGAAGAAAAGAAGGTTCTATGCCCTCTAGAATGTGAGGTGTAGAAGATACATGCATGCCCTAATGACTGCATCCTCTACCGTGATGCATACGAGGATTTGAATGCATGCCTAGTAGGTGCATTGCGGTATAAGATCAGACGAGATGACCCTAGTGAGGGAGTCCTGGTTTAAGGGGTCCTCGGGAAGCCGGTCTATTCTTATGGGCCGAACTATATGGGCTACTTACCGAACACAAGAATATTTGAAGGCCCAGTCTCCAAGATGGAAGCTCCGGAAAGCACAGCTTGCACTCCATGTTTGATGTAGCGAATAGGCATGTTTATCTCTTCGCGTGTAACCGACCATGTGTAAACCCTAGGTATCCTTGGCGTCTATATAAGCCAGAGGATTTTAGGGTATAAAGACAGAACAACTCGTCTAGGGTTAGCTATTCGATCTCGAAGTAGATCAACTCTGTAACCCCCATATCATCAATACAACCAAGCAGGACGTAGGGTATTACCTCCATAGGAGGGCCCGAACCTGGGTAAATCTATGTCCCCGTCGTTTCCTGTTACTGTCGATTCTAGTCTCACAGTTTGGGACCCCGTACTCGAGATCCGCCGGTTTTGACACCGACACTTGGTGATGAGGGCCAACGCATCGGGAAGGCTGTTCCTGTCAAGGTGATGTGTTATGCTCCTATAATACCATGGTTGAAACGTCTGTTCAGAAACAAAAAAGCATGCTGAGTTGATGCGATGGCACAGAAAAGACCGTAAGAAAGACGGGAAGTTGAGAGCACCCGCTGACGGGTCGTAGTGGAGAAAGATCGAGAGAAAGTGGAGGGACTTTATAGGTGACCCAAGGAACATATGGTTTCGTTTACCTGCAGATGGTTTCAATTCTTATGGGGATCAGAGCAACAAGCATATCACGTGGCATGTAACTCTATGTATGTATAACCTTCCTCCTTGGTTGTGCATGAAGCGGAAGTTCATTATGATGCTAGTGCTCATCCAAGGCCATAAGAAACCTGGAAATGACATTGATGTGTACCTAAGGCCATTAGTTGATGAACTTTTACAGCCATGGAATGGAAAAGGTGTACGTGCATGGGATGAGAACGAACAGCAGGAATTTGACCTACATGCGTTGATGTTCGTAACCATCGACGGTTGCCCTGCTCTTAGTAACCTTTCAGAATAGACAAACAAGGGATACCACACATGCACGCACTGTTTAGATGACACCAAAAGTATATATTTGGACAAATGCAAGAAGAATGTGTACCTGGGGCATCGTCGATTTCTTTCGACCAACCATCTGTCGAATTTCGGGCTCCGCAAAACCCCAAGAAGTTCGAACATAGGGGCGTGTGCGAAGATCCCTTGCATTCCCCCTACCTAGATCACTACTCAGTGATTGCTACGGTGAACTCGCACAAAGACGAAGAAGCAGATGCGCACAGTGATTTACCCAGGTTCGGGCCGCTGCGAAGCATAATACCCTACTCCTGTTTTGGTGAATTGCCTCACGGGGAGGTTGGTGGATAAACTAGTACAATGGTGTCTTGCCTGGCGAGAGGGCTCTGGCGGTGTTGCCTCTCTTCAGTTGCCTCTTTGTTGTCTCACCCTTCTCTACGGTACAGCCTACCCTTTATTTATAGTGCCCAGTGTCCTCTTCCCTTAGCGCAATGGCAGGAAGGGATCCCACAATGGCCAAATTCGAAGGGGAGAGGACTACACCCTTATCCTGATGAAAGGTGATCTTCGCCTGCAAAGGAGCTGTCGATGATGTAGAGGTGGGCTCGGCGATGACATCCTTCCTGCTGGCCTCGTGGTCGTGGTCTCGTTGCACCAGAATGGAAACCTTTGGGGACGATTTGGGAACCCGCGTCCGACCTTGCCCCCTTTGCACCAAATGGGAAACTGTGCAGCCTGGTATGCTGGTGTCCGCATGTCCTGGCTTGCGTCATCCCCGGCCTCCCAAGGCCGAGCGCTGCATAGAGTTCTCCGCCGCTCCAGAGGGAGCCTAAGGAGGCCCATCCTTCGTTGGTCTTGGTGATGTCCTTCCTCGCGAGTTTAGGGACTCACGAGGGCCTTGTCTTGAGTGTGGTCTCGCCAGGCAGTGCTTGACTGACGAGGTGGTTCATGCCCTGGGCCGCAGGTAGGTAGGTCTGGGTACCCCCATTCCTAGAATGCCGACAGCAGCCCCCGGGCCTAAGGCGCGCACGAGCTGGCCTCCAGGCGAAGCCGTCGAGGACGGCGTGAAGTGCCATGGGACCATCACGCCTGTGAGCTAGGTTCGTCATGTGTCGCGACCCGTGCGCCGACGCCTCCGATTCCCGAGGGCGTCAAGAACCGCCCCAAGTCAAACCAACGCGATGGCCATGCTCTGTGCCGACCATCATTACCCTTCCTTGAATGTTGTCTCTCCCTTGGGCCTCCACCCCTCGAGCCACGCGGATGTAACCCGACAGTGGCAAGTGAGGCGACGTGAAGCAGGGTTGCATGCCGATCGAGACGACCTTTCAATGCCAGAGGGGCACACATTGCTTGCTCTCCCACGAGGCCTCATGGCCTCAGCCATGCCTATAAATCCGCCCTCCAGGGGGGGCTTTTCATCTCGAAGCGCCTGTCTGCTCCCATAGCTCTAGAGAAAACCCTCTTCCTCTTTTTTACTTCTCCCTCTCCCCATGGATTCTGGAGGAAGCGCAGCCAGCGCGGGGAAGCGCGTGGGGTCGTCAGCTCCTTCGCCCTCTTCCAGAGGTAATGGCGGGGGGCAGGGGGGGCTCGGGTCAGCGTACGTTTGCTGGTGCTGGGCCATGGTGGATGAGTGAGTGCCCCCCGTCCCCTTCTTTCGTTGTTGACATGCCCAATGCACCGGGCCTGATCATCTCCACCTTCCAGGGTGCCGGCAGCCAAGAAATGCAAGCTCAGCGAGCTCCGGGAGGAGGTGGATGTTGGGGAACGTTGCATGGGAAACATTTCCTACGAACACGCAGATGTATCCATGGTGATGAGCACCTACGAGAGGGAGAGTGGATCTACACACCCTTGTAGATTGCTAAGCGGGAAGCGTTAAGAAATGTGGTTGGTGTAGTCGAACGTCTTCGCGATCCAAATCGCCGTGCGTCCCGCGATCCAATCACGATCCGTCCTGCGATCCAATCACGATCCGTCCCGCGATCCGATCATGATCCGTCTCACGAACTTGATCATGATCCGTCCCACGAGCTTGATCACGATTCTTCCGATGTAGCACCGAACGGACGACATCTCCGCGTTCAGCACACGTACAGCTTGATGACGATCTCCACCGTCTTGATCCAGCAAGAAGGAGTGGAGAGGAAGAAGAGTTCTCCGGCAGCTTGACGGCGCTTCGGTGATGGTGGTGGAGCAATTCCGGCAGGGCTTCGCCTAAGCACTACAGAAATCCGATCTAGAGGAGAAACTATGCACTGGAGGAACGGGTAGCACGTGGCTGAAATTCTAGTGCAAAAACCCTCTATACCACCAGTATATATAGGAGGAAGAGAGGAGAGGAGGCAGCCTTGGCTTCCCAAGCCTAGGGCTTCGGCCGAAAGTAGGTGGAGGAGGTGTAGTCCACCTCCAATCCTAGTAGGACTAGGATTCACCTATTTTGCCTTTTTCCCACCTTTTCTCTTGGGCTTTTTTCTTCCAGCCGCATGGGCCTCTTGTGGTTTCCACCAGCCCAATAAGGGATGGTTTCCACTCTCCCACAGCCCATTTAGCCTCTTGGGTCGAAATACCCCTCCCGGAGGTCTCCCGGTACAATACCGGCACTCCCGATACACTACCGATGAGCCCGAAACTTTTCCGGCGACCGAAACAGGACTTCCTTTATATGAATCTTTACCTCCGGACCATTCCGGAGCTCCTCGTGACATCCGGGATATCATCCGGGACTCCGAACAAACTTCGGTCACCACCATACATAACTCTATACTACCGAAACGTCATCAAACCTTAAGTGTGCAGACCTTGCGGGTTCGAGAACTATGTAGACATGACCGAGACACCTCTACGGTCAATAACCAATGGCGGGACCTAGATGTTCACATTGGTTCCTACATATTCTACGAAGATCTTTATCGGTCGAACCTCTATGTCAAGGATTCAGTTAATCCCGTATGATGTTCCCTTTGTTCTTTGGTATGTTACTTTCCCGAGATTCGATCATCGGTATCTCCATACCTAGTTCAACCTCGTTACTCGCAAGTCTCTTTACTCGTTCCGTAATACAAGATCTCACAACTAACACTTAGTCACATTGCTTGCAAGGCTTATTGTGATGTTGTATTATCGAGTGGGCCCTGAGATACCTCTCCGTCACACGGAGTAACAAATCCCAGTCTTGATCCATGCCAACTCAACAGACACCCTCGGAGACACCTGTAGAGCACCTTTATAGTCACCCAGTTACGTTGCGACGTTTGATACACACAAGGTACTCCTCCGATATCTGTGAGTTGCATGATCTCATGGTCATAGGAACATATACTTGACATGTAGAAAACAGTAGCAATAAACTCACACGATCATAAGCTACGTTTGTAGTTTGGGTCTTGTCCCTCACATCATTCTCCTAATGATGTGATCCTGTTATCAAATGACATCTCATGTCCATGGCTAGGAAACTTTAACCATCTTTCGATCAACGAGCTAGTTCACTAGAGGCATACTAGGGACATTGTGTTTGTCTATGTATCCACACATGTATCCATGTTTCCAATTAATACAATTATAGCATGGATAATAAACGATTATCATGAACAAGGAAATACAATAATAAACACATTATTTATTGCCTCTAGGGCATATTTCCAACAGTCTCCCACTTGCACTAGAGTCAATAATCTAGTTCACATCACTATGTGATTTACATTGTAATGAATCGAACACCCATGCAGTTCTGGTGTTGATCATGTTTAGCCCTTGGAATAGGTTTAGTCAACGGGTCTGCAACATTCAGATCCGTGTGCACTTTGCAAATATTTATGTCTTTCTCCGCGATGTAATCGCGGATGGAGTTGAAGCGTCGCTTTATGTGTCTGGTCCTCTTGTGAAACCTTGGTTCCTTGGCCAGAGAAATGGCACTAGTGTTGTCACAGAACAAGTTCATTGGATTTAGTGCACCAGGCACTACTCCAAGATCTGTCATGAACTACTTCATCTAGACACCTTCCTTTGCCGCCTCTAAGGCTGCGATGTATTCCGCTTCGCACATAGAATCAGCTACCACGCTTTGCTGGGAACTGCACCAGCTTACCGCTCCCCCGTTAAGAATAAATACGTATCCGGTTTGCAACTTAGAGTCGTCCGGATCAGTGTCAAAGCTTGCATCGACGTAACCCTTTACGACGAGCTCTTCATCACCTCCATAAACGAGAAACATTTCCTTAGTCCTTTTCAGGTACTTAAGGATATTCTTGACCGCTTGCTAGTGCTCCATTCCAGGATCACTTTGAAACCTTCCGGCCATACTTATGGCAAGGCTGACATCGGGCTTGTGCACAGCATTGCATACATGATAGAGCCTATGGCTGAAGCATAGGGGATGACACTCATCTTTTGTCTATCTTCTGCAGTTACTGGGCATTGAGTCTTACTCAACTTCACACCTTATAACACAGGTAAGAACCCCTTCTTGGACTGTTCCATTTTGAACTTCTTCAAAACTTTATCAAGGTATGTGCTTTGTGAAAGTGCTATTAAGCGTCTCGATCTATCTCTATAGATCTTAATGCCTAATATGAAAGCAGCTTCTCCTAGGTCCTTAATTGAAAAACTCTTGTTCAAATATTCCTTCACGCTTTCCAGCATTTCTATATTGTTTCGAATCAGCAATATGTCATCCACATATAATACTAGAAACGCTATAGAGATCCCACTCACTTTCTTGTAAATACAAGCTTCTCCGTAACCTTGTATAAACTCAAACGCTTTGATCACCTCATCAAAGCGCTTAATCCAACTCCGAGATGCTTGCACCAGTCCATAAATGGATCACTGGAGTTTGCAAACTTTGCCAGCATTCTCTGGATCGACAAAACCTTTGGGTTGCATCATATACAACTCTTCCTCAAGGAAACCGTTGAGGAACATTGTTTTGACATCCATCTGCCAAATTTCATAGTCAAAAGAAGCAGCTATTGCTAACATGATTCTGACAGACTTAAGCATCGCTACGGGTGAGAAAGTCTCATCGTAGTCAACTCCTTAAACTTGTGAAAAACCCTTTGCCACAAGTCGAGCTTTATAGACGGTGACATTACCGTCCACGTCTGTCTTCTTCTTAAAGATCCATTTGTTCTGAATGGCCTTTCGCCCTTCAGGTAATACTTCCAAAGTCCATACTTTGTTTTCGTACATGGATCCCATCTCGGATTTCATGGCCTCTAACCAATTCTCGGAATCCGGGCCCACCACTGCTCCTCCAGAGCTCGTAGGTTCATTGTTGTCCAACAACATGACCTCCAAGACAGGGTTGCCGTACCACTCAGGGGTAGTACGCGACCTTGTCGACCTACGAGTTTCAATAGCAGTTTGATCCGAAGCTTCATGATCATCAGCATTAACTTCCTCTTCTACCGTCGTAGGTTCCACAGAAACATCTTTCTGTGCTGTGCTACTTTCTGGTTGAAGTAAAGGTTCAATAACCTCATCAAGCTCTATTTTCCTCCCACTCATTTCTTTCGAGAGAAACTCTTTCTCAAGAAATGTTCCATTCTTATGAGGTGCTCTCGCTTGAGGGGCCTGGTGATGGTGGCCGGTTGGGCCCTCATGAGGTGCTCTCTCCTAAGGGGCAGCCCATGGCCTCCAGGCCCAGGTTCATGGCCTTGCTGCTCGTCATTTCAGGGTCCCTCTCCTCGCATTGTTTTTCCTGGCGCTTCAGGCCTCAGGGTTTTTTGTAGACGTGCATAGTGGCTCGCAGTAATTGCATCCTCATATTAGTGTGCACAACCCTTGTGCCGTCCTTGGGCTGCCATTGGATCAGGAGGCTCTTGCTCGGTTCGGTAGTTTACTTAGCTTGCGGGGTGGTGATGATCTCATGCGTCGTGAGGTATGGCCAGGTTGTCTAGATAGTCCGCGATTCCGCCTGGGGCACTTCTTCCTTGTTTATGGAACGGTTCAGGGGGCCCTTTTGGTACATTGTGTTTGTGGGACTCTACCTCGAGAAGACCTCGCCCACCTTTGGGGCATCCGGATCACCTGGACGAGACCAAAGGGGCGAGGCCTCGGCTGCCGCTGGAACGACCGAATAACCTGGACGCGACCAGGGGCATGGAGCCACGACGTTGATGAGGTTACCAGGGTGCGGTGCCCATGAATCTACCCTTGACACTCAAGTAGTGCCCTACGTCGACAGGACCTAGTCCCGCACATTTCCTTGGCCACCGTAAGCAATGTTCGGATTGCCAGGTCGCGACTATGGGGTTAGGCCTTGACACCCCGGATGCCGTATGGATTGCCAGGACGACATCAATGGGCAAGTGGATATATGACCGGTAAGGCTCCCGAGGCGCGTTTCTGAGGAGCCTCCTTTGACACTCGAGCGACCGCCATACCGTCCTATCGGCTGTTTCCTCGGGAGGCACTGGAGCCTCCCGAGGCTCCATGCTGCAGTGATGCGCTATGGTCGGAGACCCCGAGCGGGGGTTCGACCGCCAAGAGATGCAATTACCTGAGGCGACAGGGTCTTCCTACCTTCTCTGAGGCGCCTCGGGGAGGGCCAGAGCACACGGGCCCTCGCGACAGCAATTCAGAGATAGAGACTCCAAGATCGGAAAAAACGAGAAAACGACGAGAGAAAAGTCCCCACCCCTATTTATTTTAAAATAGGGTTCCAAAATTCTCAAACTTCATTCCAAAAAGTGGCAATTCGAGCACCAAAAGGAAGCAAGCAACTACCGCGTCCGACACCTAGGCTAGTCTTCGTCTTCCCCCAGTCGAGTGCCTAGGCATCCATGTTGCGTGGGCATAGCCATTGGTGGGCAGTGTTGTCTGCCAACGCGGAGCATGAGGCTTCCACTTGGGCATGGGAAGGAACCACTCCGCATCCTCGGGGTGCTCTGGGCATATACAACCTACTCATTATTACGTGAGAGTGTCACAACGGGAGATAGCTGGGCAAGCCCTCATGCACACGACCAGATAGCTCTCAACTCCATCAAGAGCCACCCCGTGCATTTATGCTTGGTTGGGTGCCTCTATAACCCAAACCCGAATGCATTTTCCCCCGCGTAGCCATGGGGATTGCGCTCCTGTGGCGGAAACATGAGCGCAATGCACCCGGTGTAGTCATAGAGGTGTTTTGTCGATGAAGCCACCTCATGGAGTGTCTAGGTGCCGTCCGGGCAACACCCTGGAGGCCTCGTGAGGCCCAGCCTCCTGAGGCCGCGCCGGTGCTCCAGCTACCGCGGGTGGCCCACACTACTTGTGACTTGCTTCTCCCCCCAGGCCGTTACTCCTCAGGCCTAGGGGCCTGGCTTGGCGTTGCTTGCTCGTGAGGGCGCAACAAGGGTTCGGGGGTGTCCTTCCTCTTCCTCCTGCTTGCTTTGTCCAGGCTAGGTGCTCCATCGACGGAAGCCCCCAGGCCCGGCTAGTGGTGGACACCCGAGGTACCCCCTACCCTTGGGGATGTTGGCGCCTTTGGCAGGCGCCCGATCACTCTCACCGTATGGGGGTACGTCGTATCTTGGTACATAGGGCTCTACATAAGGACCAGGGCCCGGTTATCCTCCTGAGCTGTTCGACGGGGTGCCGGGGATGGCCCCCCGGGCAGCGGCGGGGTGCCGCCTTGTGTGCGCGGCCCGGAGACCCTTCGGCGAAGAGCCTCAGCCAGAAGTTGCTTACCTCTACCACCGCCGTTGGGTGGGCCGCGCGTTTCCTGATGCGGATTGTTTCCTTGGCGATCCAGTGCGCCCTCACCATGGTTGCTTGCTTGTCCAGACGCCTGCGCCGCCTGCTCCCTGTGTAGTCTGGCGTGCTCCTGCCTCGTCAACCCAAGATGTTGACGGTCCACAGGGTCACAAAGGCACATCTCGGTGCGCGTGCGGGGCGCCTTGTTATTCCCTCCGTAGGCTCCGTCGTCGGGGCCGGGCTCCGCCCGAAACCTGTGACTAGAATTCAGAGGAGAAGAAGCATGGTGTGCGGCGGACCCTGCTCAGGTTCATTCGGGCCCGAGGGGCCATGCTGCCGGTGGGCGGGGCGACAGGCGCGGCGAGCGAGCTCGCGGGGCCTGATGCCTGTGGTCGTGAAGAAGAACGAGGGGTCATGGCCCTCCGAGCGACAGCGACCAGCTCCGCAATGTGGTCAGCCCATGCATTGAAGCCCCCGTGCGTTGGGCGGTGGACCAACATCTCGCTCGCCATCAGCAGCGCATCATGCGCGTCGAGGTCTCCCACGTAAGTGCAGCACGACACCGGTGCCGGGGGCGCCGCCCTTCCGCCATGTATTTGGGCAGTGCAAGGAGCGACAACAGTGGAGATGACACTGGCAGCTTGATACTGACTGCCCAACACCAAAGGGGACTCTTTGGGAACCTTTGGGGGATGCTTTGGGAACCTTTGGTGGATGCTTTCGGAACTCGCGTTCGTCCTTGCCCCCCTTTGCACCAAAGGGGAAACTATCCAGCCTGGTATGCCGACGTCCGCCTGTCCTGGCTTGCGTCATCCCCAGCCTCCCGAGGCCGGGCACTACATAGAGTTATCCGCCGCTCCGGAGGGGGCCCGAGGAGGCCCATCCTCACTTGTCTTGGTTTTGTTCTTCCTTGCGAGCTTAGGGCCTCATGAGGGCCTTGCCTTGAGTGTGGTCTCGCCAGGCGGTGCTTGACTGACGAGGTGGGCCACGCCCTGGGCCGCAGGCAGGCAAGTCTGGGTACCCCCATTCCCAGAACGCTGACACAATCAATGTCAAAAGAAAGGAAAGCATTTCAAAGTTGAGGCAGATCACCGAAAGAAGCCCTCCCTCCATACTGGTGATCACATAATTGATATGGTTAATGATTTACAAGTAATCTTTAGAAAGGGCTGTGGTGGACTATCTGTTCCAAGTGATGCCGCGGGATGTGCACCCATGTGGAAGAAGAAATCTATATTTTGGGACCTACCCTATTGGAGAGACCTAGAGGTCCGTGCTGCAATCGACATGATGCACATGACGAAGAATATTTGCGTGAACCTACTAGGCTTCTCGGGGGTGTATGGGAAGACAAAAGATACACCAGAGGCACGGGAGGCACGGGAGGACCAACAACGTGTGCACGAAAAAGACGGCATGCATCCAAAGCAGTATGAAGGTCCTGCCAGCTATGCTCTTACCAAAGAAGAGAAGGAAATCTTCTTTGAATGCCTGCTCAATATGAAGGTCCCGTCTGGCTTCTCATCGAACATGAAGGGAATAATAAATATTGTAGAGTAAAAGTTCCAGAACCTAAAGTCTCATGACTACCACGTGATTATGACGCAACGGCTTCTACCAAAAAATGTTTAATTAGCCATTATGAATTTATGTGCATTCCTCAATGCAATCTCTCAAAAGGTAACCAATCCAGAAATCCTACCAAGGTTAAAGAGTGACTTGGTGCAATGTCTTGTCAGTTTCGTGTTGGTATACCCACCATCCTTCTTCAATATCATGACACACATCCTAGTTCATCCAGTCGACGAGATTGGCATTCTAGGCCCTGTATTTCTACACAATATGTTCCCCTTTGAGAGGTTCATGGGAGTCTTAAATAAATATGTTTGCAACCGTGCTAGTCTAGAAGGAAGCATCTCCACGGGCCATCAAACACAGGAGGTCATTGGGTTTTGTGTTGACTTCTTTCCTGACCGTAAGCCGATTGGTCTCCCTCAATCACGGTATGAGGGGAGACTGACTGGAAAAGGCATGCTAGGACTGGACTCAATAATATGTAGGGACAGACATTCTTGGTCTCAAGCACACTACACAGTTCTACAGAATTCTACCTTGCTGGCCCTGTATGCTAATGAACACAAGAATATTCTGTGCTCCAAACACCCAGAGTAGTGTGACGACTGGATTACATGTGAACACATCAGGACTTCCAGCAGTTGGTAGCAAACACATCTCATGGGTAACACCACTGTTGAAGATGAGCTGTACTCATTGCCTAGGGGACCATCTTCGACTGTATTGACTTACAAAGGGTACGAGATAAATGGGAATACATTTTCCACGATTGCCCAAGATCAAAATAGCACCAACCAAAATAGTGGTGTCCGCTTTGATGCAGCAACCAACAGGGGAAATGGCACATATTATGGTTACATAGTGGACATATGGGAACTTGACTATGGACATGATTTTAAGGTCCCTTTGTTTCGGTGCAAATGGGTTAATCTGTCAGGAGGCGGGGTACAGGTAGACCCGTAGTACGGAATGACAACAGTGGATTTGAACAATCTTGGGTACATAGACGAACCATTCGTCCTAGCCAATGATGTGGCGCAAGTTATCTATGTGAAGGACATGTCTACCAAACCGAGAAAAAGAAAAGATAAGGAAGTGAATACATCATACGGTGAGCCAAAGTGCCACATAGTTCTTTTAGGGAAAAGAGACCTCGTGGGAGTGGAGGGAAAGACACACATGCCTACAGATTATGAAAAGTTTCATGTAATTCCCCCCTTCAAAGTGAAGGCTGGCCCAAGCACCCTGTTAAACGATCAAGATTATCCATGGTTACTGCGCAATAAGCAAGGGACACATGCGAAGAAAAAGTGAATACTTTCTCTCCACAACTATTCTGATGATGGCTTTGATCTATAATATCACTGAAGTTACATGTCAATAAATGAAATGCCTTTTTTAACAGATGAGTTTTTGTCTAATACCCTTATACTTTGAAAGAGATTGTCCATTTTGTACACGAAGTGCATCCAGTTTTTGCCGTAACCCTCTCTACTTTTTAGCACATGCTATGTGGGTGAAATGATGATACCATTCCAACTTTCAACCATTTCAGAGTTCATTTGCAGTGCTTTTCAATTCTGGGTCATTTTAGCTCAAAATAAATCATGAAATGCATGAAAATAGCGAATGAAGAAAAGGGTTGAAAAGGGATGATGTGGCTTTGAATGGTGCATATTGAATGCAGAAAAAGTCTTGAGTTCAAATATGTTTAAAGAATTGAAATCATTTTGTAACACACGAGTTTTCGTTCGAAACCCTGATACTTCGAAAGAGATTGTCCATTTTGTACACGAAGTGCAGACAGTTTTTGCTGTAACCCTCTCAATTATTTAGCACATGCTATGTGGGTGAAATGATGATACCATGCCAACTTTCAACCATTTCAGAGTTCATTTTCAGTGCTTTTCAATTCAGGGTCATTTTAGCTCAAAATAAATCATGAAATGCATGAAAAATAGCAAATGAAGTTAGAAAAGGGTTGAAAAGGGATGATGTGGCTTTGAATGGTGCATATTGAATGCAGAAAAAGTCTTGAGTTCAAATATGTTTAAAGAATTGAAATCATTTTGTAACACACGAGTTTTCGTTCGAAACCCTGATACTTCGAAAGAGATTGTCCATTTTGTACACGAAGTGCAGACAGTTTTTGCTGTAACCCTCTCAATTATTTAGCACATGCTATGTGGGTGAAATGATGATACCATGCCAACTTTCAACCATTTCAGAGTTCATTTGCAGTGCTTTTCAATTCAGGGTCATTTTAGCTCAAAATAAATCATGAAATGCATGAAAAATAGCAAATGAAGTTAGAAAAGGGTTGAAAAGGGATGATGTGGCTTTCAATCATGCATATTGAACGCAGAAAAAGTCTTGAGTTCAAATATGTTTAAAAAATTGAAATCCTTTTGCAACAGACGAGTTTTCGTCCGAAACCGTGATATTTCGAAAGAGATTGTCTATTTTGTACATGAAGTGCATCCAGTTTTTACCGTAACCCTCTCAACTTTTTAGCACATGCTATGTGGGTGCAATGATGATACCATGCCAACTTTAAACCATTTCAGAGTTCATTTGCAGTGTTTTTCAATATAGGGTCATTTTAGCTCAAAATAAATCATGAAATGCATGAAAAAATAGCAAATATAGTCAGAAAAGGGTTGAAAAGTGATGATGTGGCTTTAAATGGTGCATATTGAATGCAGAAAAAGTCTTGAGTTCAAATATGTTTAAAAAATTGAAATCCCTTTTTAATAGACGTCTTGTCGTAGGATAAAAGTTATTTAATTTATTATTCTATAAAATTTATGCAACTTAAATTATCAAAGTTATTTTTGTTAAAAACTTTAATATAAAAATAATATTCATAAAGTATTTTTTGTTAAGAACTTTTAATATGCAAAAAATAACATAAAAAATTGCAAAAGTGAAAATAGATGCATGTGTAGGGAAAATTCGACCTAAATTCAAAGTGCTAGTTAGGCGCCTAACTAGCATTTTGAATTTAGGTCGAATTTCCTGTATGAGGGCATCTATTATCACTTTGAGAGGAACTAACAAAGCAGAGAGGGGCGGGCTTAGAAACAGGTGTGAGTGCCTCTCGCTTGGCGAGGTGGGACTAAACTCCCACCACAGCCAGGACCAACCCTTTATTCCCGGTTGGTGGATCGAACCGGAACCAATGCCACCCTTTTGTCTCGGTTCGAGCCACCAACCGGGACCAGAGGTCTCTGCTTCCCACCCATTGGGGTGCTGAAATTGACCTTTAGTCCCGGTTTGTGGCTCCAACCGGGACTACAAGGGGGCATTTGTCCCAGTTGGATCCACCAACCGGGACCAAAGGTGTTCGCATATAAGGCGGTAGTTGTCGATTTCTCCCCAACCTCTCCCATTTCACCCTGACGCCGCTAGGCTGCTCGTCGTTGCCGCCGCCCCCGCCGCCTGTTCTCGTTGTCGCGGCCGCCCCCAAGCCCGTTCTTGTCGTCACCGCGTCGCTGCCGCTCATTCTCGTCCTCGCTGCCATCACCGAGCCTAACACCGCGCACCCGTTCTTGTCGCCGCTGCCCCGAGCCCATCCCCGAGCCCCTTCTCGTCATCGACGATGTCACTGCCTCCGCTGCCGCCCGTTCTCATCACCGCCGGCACCCCCAAGCCCGTTCTCGTCATCGCCGCCGCCCATTCTCATCGTCGCCGTCCTCCCCGAGCCTGTCGTCGCTGGTGAACATCTCCTCCTCGAATTTTCTTCATTTTTTGTATGTTAGATAAAAGGCATATGTGTATTTGTTTTATATTGATGTATGTTATATTGATGCATATTTGTATGTTATATTGATGCATATGTTATATTGATGCATATGTGTATGTTATATTGATGCATATGTGTATTTGTTTTATATTTGAGGATGTTCTTGTTGATGTGAATGTGTATTTGTTTACATGTTTAGTTGTTTTATCTTTGGTCGTCGGTGACATGATATCGAGGAGTCCCCGATGATCGTCGGTGAGGGAGAGTACCCCCCAACGATCGTCTGTGAGGGAGAGTACCCCCCGATGATCATCAGTGAGGGAGAGTCCCCGACGATCGTCGATGATGCAGTATGATATTTAATTAGATGTTTAAATGTTTAATTGCATAGCGTAGCCATTGAGTCGATGATGCCCGACCAACATCCTCAACGTTGACTCGGTGGCAACCACCTGCTTGAGAGGCGCCATGTCTAGGACTAAGCTCCGCCGGGCTGGCACTGGGAGGTGCTTCCTTCTGGGGCACCAAACTTGGTGAGGAATCAGGGTCCCGTCGTCGACCCAGAGGTTCTTTGGTGGCAGTCGCATGGACCACTGTCGGTGCAGAGGGAGCCAGCCCCCGTAGAGGTAGTACATCTCCGTGTCAAGGAAGAGGACAAGAAAGTCCGATGCTACATGCCCGCATTGGATGCCAGGTTCTCCAATACCTGGCTGGT
Organism: Hordeum marinum; assembly: GCA_022496015.1. Classification (NCBI taxonomy): domain Eukaryota; kingdom Viridiplantae; phylum Streptophyta; class Magnoliopsida; order Poales; family Poaceae; genus Hordeum; species Hordeum marinum. The sequence continues at coordinate 202,620,803 of CM039676.1, forward strand.
TCTTCAGGGATCTCATCTGAGATATGATCCTGTCATAGTGCCTTCTCTTTGGGTGTCCACCGCCTGCGCCGCTAGACGTCAACTACATCTGTATTATTAATATTATATAATAATATTCGAGATGTATTAGTGATAATATCATTGATGTATTAGTGATACTATTCGATGATGTATTAGTGATATTATATTATCATATTGTTGCATTGCCTTGTGTTGATTTGCATATCTCATGTTTGTATATTGCCATTTCATAATATTTGCAGAAACTATGGATAACAGAGACATAGAACAAGAATAATTTTTGGGGGATATAATCCACGCCTCAGGTGATCCCTTGTCATATCTCAATGAAACTAATGGTCAGGATGGAGAGGATGACGACTCCGGTGATCCAACAATGGAGGAGGCAGGAGATCATGACGGCTCCGCTGACAGAATGGCGGAGGACGGAGATCATCATCACGGCTCTGGTGATAGATACGTCTCCAACGTATCTATAATTTATTACGTATTCATGCCATGTTTATAATAATTATATATGATTTTGATATGATTTTGTTAGAACTAACCCGAACTGACGCTGTTTTCACCAGAACTACCGTGTTGTTTTTGTGTAGAAATAAAAGTGGTCGAAATGAGCTAAAAATTTATGGAGAATATTTTTGGAAAATATAAAAAATACTGGAGCGAAGAGTCATCGGATAGGAAGGCCTAGGAAGCCACAAGCCACAGGGGTGCGCCTACCCCCCTAGGACGTGCCCCCAGGCTTGTGACTTCCTCGTGCACCCCCAGGACTTGTTTCCGCCGCCACAAACTCTTATAAATATAGAAACCCCCGAAAAGAAACCTAGATTGGGAGTTCCTCCGCCGCAAGCCTCCAGAGCCATGAAAAACCAATCGGGAGCCCATTCTGGCACCCTGCCGAAGGGGGAAACCATCACCGAAGGCCATCTTCATCATCCTGATGCTCTCCATGACAAGGAGGGAGTAATTCACCTTCGGGGCTGAGGCTATGTACCAGCAGCTAAGTGTTTGATCTCTCTCTCATGTTCTTGAGATAGCACAATCTTGATGTACCGCGAGCTTAGTTGATATAGATTGAATCATATAGAGTTTTCCCCTCTCTATCTTGTTGTGATGAATTGAGTTTTCCCTTTGAAGTTTTCTTATATGATTGAGTCTTTAAGGATTTGAGAACACTTGATGTATGTCTTGCGATGGGATATCCGTGGTGAAAATGGGATGTTCTATTGATCCACTTGATGTATGTTTTGGTGATCAACTTGCGGGTTGTGTGACCTTGGGAATCTATGCATAGGGGTTGGCACTTGTTTTTGTCTTGACGTTCTGGTAGAAACTTTGGGGCACTCTTTGAAGTTCTTTGTGTTGGATTGAACATGATGAATCTTAAATTATGTGTTGCATATTGTATAATCAAGCCCATGGGTACTTGTGGTTACATTGGAGTATCTAGGTGACATTTGGGTGTTGGTTGATGTGTATCTCAAGGTGTTATTTTAGTATGAACTCTAGGGCTATTCGTGACACTTATAGGGATAGCTCATAAGATTGATCAGAAAAGATAACTTTGAGGTGGTTTCGTACCCTACAATAGTTTCCTCGTTAGTTCTCCACTATTTGTGACTTTGGAGTGAATTCTTTGTCGCACGAGAGGTATTTACATATGATTCAACTATGTCAATATTGTTGAGAGAAATTGCACTAGTGAAAGTATGGACCCTAGGCCTTATTTCCATGCATTTATACAACATTTTGCTTGCCGTTTACTATTTGTTACCTTGCTGTTTTCATATTTTCAGATTACAAAAAACTATACCTACCATCCATATTACACTTGTATCGCCATCTCTTCACTGAACTAGTGCACCTATACAATTTACCATTGTATTGGGTGTGTTGGGGACACAAGAGACTCTTTGCTATTTGATTGCAGAGTTATTTGAGAGAGACCATCTTCATCCTACACCTCCCACGGATTGATAAACCTTAGGTCATCCACTTGAGGGATAATTGCCGTTGTCCTACAAAACTCCGCGCTTGGAGGCCCAACACGAGTCTACAAGAAGAAGGTTGTGTAGTAGACATCAAGCTCTTTTCTGACGCCGTTGCCGAGGAGGTGAGTGCTTGAAGGTATATCTTTAGATCTTGCAATTGAATCTTTTAGTTTCTTGTTTTATCAATAATTTAGTCTATAAAATAAAACTAAAAAAATGGAATTGAGGCTGCCTCATATGCTTCATCTTTTTAATGTCTTTCGTGAAAATGATGGAAAGGAAAACTGTGCTCAAGTGTTAGAAGAAGAAGTTATTAAAATGTTTGGCACTAAATCTTTGAGTGATGAGCATGATTGCAATGTTGTTAATATGAATTCTTCGAATATCCATAGTACTAATGATGATTGCACTAGTCATGATAAAAAGATTTCTTATAAGCATGTCAAATTTTGTGGAGTGCATAGAGTTTGTGTAGAAATGCCTAAAAGGGAAGATAAGTTTTGTAAGAGGCACAAGTATTTATAAACTAAATGGTTGCAAGAGAGGCTATATGTTTGTGATGAAAGACTTAATATTTCTTATCGTCCTTATGAACTTTGCAATGAACGCGGGCATTATTATTTCCAATGTTAATTATTTCATGATCGAATTGTGTCAAAAAATTGTGATAACCTCATTACCCTTGAGCATCATAATGAACTTAGTCTATTTTTTGGGTATGAAGAAATGAAACGTGAAACTAAGGATGTTCTAGCATGGGCTCTCATGAAAATGGTTGATTTTAATCTAAATGAAATCTATATGTATTGTGTGGTAAATTGCATTGAGAATCCTTTACGTGCTGGTTATATTGTGGAATGCCTTGACGATGCTACTGAAAATTATTATGAAGGAGGAACATATTCTTATAGGAATTGCAATAATATCAAGTTTCCTCTCTATGTGTTCAAATTCTTGAAGATATGCTTGTTTTCCCTTCCTGTGCTAGATGATTCTTGCTCCCATAAATTGTTTGCTCACAAAATCCCAATGCATAGGAAGTGGGTTAGACTTAAATGTGCTTGTCATGGGATTCATGATGCTCTTTCGCATGTTTCAATTACTATTCCTATGTGAGCATCATTGAAATCATCATGCCTAGCTAAAAGGCATTAAAGAAAAGCGCTTGTTGGGAGACAAACCAACACTTTTACTTTCTGTTTTTGTGTGTTCACATCATTAAGCTACTGTATTAATAATTTTTTTGTGTCTTTTATTTCAATAAAGTACCAAGTAAATCCTTTGGGATAGTGTGGATACTTGCTTGTTTGATTCTGTGCAAAAACAAAGAGTTTTGGGTCCAGTATATGAATTATCTGATTTTACTGGAGCGTCAAAAAATTATGAAATTTTTACGCAAACTTTAGATGCAAATTCCTTGAGTTTCCTAATGTTTCAGGATATTTAGAGTCAGGGAAGTTTGGTGATCATTCATATCTTTACAGACTGTTCTATTTTTGATAGATTCTCTTCTGCATGCATAGTTTTCTTGTTTCAAGTGTCCCTATAGCTTATATAGAGTAATATAAATTGTGGGAATGATGTCATACAGTAGGTATCATGTGGGAACAGTTATGAATCTTGTATTGATAGTACCTAAGTGAATAATCTATATTTACTACACTAACCCATCTCACGAAGTACCGTTATTTTTTGTGTGATTGAAGTTTTCAAGTTTTGGGTGAGACACCGATATGAGGAGAATAAGGAGTTACAAGAACCTAAGCTTGGGGATGCCCAAGGCACACCCAAGGTAATATTAAAGTAAGACTCAAGCGTCTAAGCTTGGGGATGCCCCGGAAGGCATCCCCTCTTTTGTCTTCAACACTATCGGTATATCTTACTTGGAGCTATATTTTTATTCGTCACATAATATGTGTTTTACTTGAAGCGTCATTATATTTTGTTATTTTCTGTTAGGTGTTAGTTATAATCTAGTTTTTCAATAAAAAGTTCCAAGATTTGCCTTAGGATGCTTGCATTGCATGTTTTAATATGTGCTAGGTAAAAACAGAAACTTCTGCTGTAGTGTTTGAATGTTCATATTTTACTGGAACGTGGAAAGTTTCTAAATTTTTTATAGAATGTCCTAAATTTTAATAATTGTTTAGTTACAAAAATACACTATTTTCATAAATTGCTACAGAATATTCTGTTTGGACAGATTGTTGTCATAGTTTTGTTATCTACTTATCCTATAGTTTCCATAGCCTATATTGATAGATATAAATTGTGGAAACGATAGTATACAGTACCTAATGTTTGAAAATTATTATGAAACTTGTCTTGGCAGTACATGAAGTGTTGATTTATTCTTATGTGTACTAACCTATCTCACGAGTTCTTTTCAAGTTTTGTGTGGAAGATGTTTTTGAGAAAAGGTGAAACCAGGATATGAGAAGATTGAAAGAGATACAAAAGCTCTATCTTGGGGATGCCCAAGTCACCCCAAGTAAATATTTCAAGAACTCTCAAGCATCTAAGCTTGGGGATGCTACGCATCCCACCTCTCTTCGTGCGTGCTATTCTTGGAGTGCTATTCTTGGAGTGATATTTTTCCTTTGCTTGCTGTTTAAATAAAATACTCAGATCTGAAAATATTTATTGAGAGAGAGAGAGAGAAAGTCCTCACATAGCTACTTAATTGTTTGACTACTCATTGATCTTCACTTATATGTTTTGGAGTAGTTTTGTCATTTACTCTCGTGCTTCACTTATATCCTATGAGTAAATGGTTGAATGAATTGAATATCATAAATCTGAAATTATATATGTTGTATATGCTTATCCCATGGGGAGTAATGACTTCACGCATAAGAAGTATAGTTTATTGAAAATTAGCAAACACCTCATTGGTCACTTGAACAATTCATGAAAGAATATTGTAGGAAGAGATATTTCACATATAAATATACTATCTTCGACATCTTCTATGATTGTGGATACCCATTAACTACTTTCAAAATTGAGCAAATTAGTTGCAGTTGGACAAGGAAGACAACGTAATGAGTTATGCTTGGGTATATTTGTATAGAAGTTATATTGTTATGGATCCTCCAACATGTGCTGCTTGCTTCCACCTCATACTAGACAAAACTTCCGCACCAAGTAGGAATACTACTTGTGCATCCAAACACCCTTAAACCCAAAGTTGTTCCATTTGAGTCCACCATACCTACCTATATGCGGTATTTACTCGCCGTTCCAAGTAAATTTGCATGTGCCAAACTCTAAACCTTCAAATAATATTCTGTTTTGTATGCCCGGATCGCTCATATAGTAACTAGGGGCTGTCAGTATCTTCCATGCTAGGTGGCTTATTCTTACGATATGTGTTGATTCACTATCATTCACGAGAAAGTTGTTGGTAATAGGGATTTCCAGTCCTGAAATCAAAGAAAAAATGCAAATAATTATACAAAACTCCCATAGGAATGATGTTGGTATGGACGGTACCCGTGGATTCGGCTCGCCGTGGAGTGTGATTTATTGGTGCAGGGGGAGTAAAAAATTTACCATTCTGTTTGGGAACCGCCTATAATGTATCTAGCATGGAAGATATCGAGATATCTCGATTGTTATGGTGACAATGAAACATACCGCCCAAAATTATTATTCATCTCTGTTTTAAAAGCTCGAGCTCTGGCACCTCTGCAAAGCAATGCTTCCCTATGCGAAGGGCCTATCTTTTACTTTCTAGTATTTACCTTTATGCAAGAGTCATGGTGATCTTCACCACTTCCTATATTTCGCCTTTTTCTCTTGGCAAGCATTATGTGTTGGGGAAAGATCCAAGAATATATGGCCATTCAAATATAGTTTCTCATGAATTATTATTGTTGACAATTATCTATATGATAAATTAGTTGGGAGGCAAAAATTTGAGCCCCTATCAATCTTTGTGTTTGACTGATGCCATTTCCTCTAAAAATATGCTTTGAGTGTTAGCAATCATGGAAGACCATATGATGGTTGAGCATGTGGAATCTCCTAAATCAAAGCTCTTACATAGACCCTTCCTGAAAATAAGATGAATTGCAATTGTTTGGTAACTGAAAGCATAGTTTGTTAGTCTATACTTTAAACATGTGGATAGCTTGTTATTTCATCATGAGAAGTTTTATGACATGAGCTACTGTTTATGATATATAATGATGCTAGAAAAAGTGATTGGAATTATCATTGATCAAATTTATGCACTATGCTAGCATTCACACTTCATAAATTATTTCTTTTCTCATTTACCTACTCGAGGACGCGCAAGAATTAAGCTTGGGGATTCTGATACGTCTCCAACGTATCTATAATTTATTAAGTACTCATTCCATTTTTACAATAATTCTATATGATTTTGGTATGATTTTATTGGAACTAACCCGGACTGACGCTGTTTTCAGCAAAACTACCGTGGTGTTGTTTTGTGCAGAAATAAAAGTTATCGGAATGAGATGAAAATTTATGGAGAATATTTTTGGAAAATATAAAAAATACTGGAACGAAGAGTCATTGGAGAGGAAGGCCGAGGAATCCACAAGCCACAGGGGTGCGTGCACCCCCCTAGGACACGCCCCCTAGGCTTGTGACTTCATCATGGAGCCCCTGGACTTGTTTCCACCGCGACAAACTCTTATAAATATAGAAACCCCCCAAAAGAAACCTAGATCGGGAGTTCCGACGCCACAAGCCTCCAGAGCCACGAAAAACCAATCGGGAGCCCGTTCCGGCACCCTGCCGGAGGGGGAAACCATCACTGGAGGCCATATTCATCATCCCAACGCTCTCGATGACGAGGAGGCAGTAGTTCACCCTCGGGGCTGAGGGTATGTACAAGTGGCTATATGTTTGATCTCTCTCTCTCTCATGTTCTTGAGATGGCACGATCTTGATGTACCGCGAGCTTAGTTGATATAGATTGAATCATATGGAGTTTTCCCTCTCTATCTTGTTGTGATGAATTGAGTTTTCCCTTTGAAGTTTTATTATCATATTGAGTCTTTAAGGATTTGGGAACACTTGGTGTATGTCTTGTGATGGTATATCCATGGTAACAATGGGATATTCTATTGATCCACTTGATGTATGTTTTGGTGATCAACTTGCGGGTTCCGTGACCTTGGGAATCTATGCATTGGGGTTGGCACACGTTTTTGTCTTCACGTTCCGGTAGAAACTTTGGGGCACTCTTTGAAGTTCTTTGTATTGGATTGAACATGATGAATCTGAAATTATGTGATGCATATCGTATAATCGAGCCCATGGGTACTTGTGGTGACATGGGAGTATCTAGGTGACATTAGGGTTTTGGTTGATGTGTATCTTAAGGTGTTATTTTAGTACGAACTCTAGGGCTGTTCGTGACACTTATAGGGATAGCTCATAAGATTGATCAGAAAAGATAACTTTGAGGTGTTTTGTACCCTACAATAATTTATTCATTAGTTCTCCACTATTTGTGACTTTGGAGTGAACTCTTTGTCGCACGAGAGGTATTTACATATGATTCAACTTTGTCAATATTGTTGAGAGAAATTGCACTAGTGAAATTATGGACCCTAGGCATTGTTTCCAAGCATTTATACAATGTTTTGCTCACCATTTACTATTTGTTACCTTGTTGTTTTTATATTTTAAGATTACAAAAAACTATATCTACCATCCATATTGCACTTGTATCACCATCTCTTCGCCGAACTAGTGCACCTATACAATTTACCATTATATTGGGTGTGATGGGGACACAAGAGACTCTTTGCTATTTGATTGCAGGGTTGTTTGAGAGAGACCATCTTCATCCTACACATCCCATGGATTGATAAACCTTAGGTCATCCACATGAGGGAAAATTGCCACTGTCCTACAAAACTCTACGGTTGGAGGCCCAACACGAGTCTACAAGAAGAAGGATGTAGTAGACATCAGTGACCAAATGACAGAGGAAGGAGATCATGATCACGGCTTCGGTGACCGAATGGAGGAGGGATCCTCAACTATTGCACGGTCCGGTGAGGTAAGGAGACGAGGCCCAAAGAAAAGGTTGCGCCAGGATGAAAGGTTCACGATCACAGAAGTCATGAAAGATGGCCAACCGATTACTCCCAAGCGGACCAAGGACACATTTGTACATTAGTGTGTGTTGTTAGGGACTATGTCTCAATCAGCACCCAGCAATGGAATAAGAATAGTAAGGACCCTGATGTTTCTTATGTCCATGATAGACTGAAGGATGATCTTTGGACCGAGATGATGACAAATTTCAGCCTACCGCTAGAGGAGGATCCGAATAATCCAGTTACAAAGCGAAAGGTCAAGGCGTGGGCTCTTAAGAAGATGGCAGAACTATTCAGGACCTGGGAGAAAGAGTTGAACACAAAGTATGTCGAGAAAGAGAAGACTCCGGATTTCAAAGATCGATATGAGAAGATAAGAGATCAATGGCCCGAATTTGTGGCCTACAAGAAATCGGAGAAGAGTAAGAAAATGTCACTCACAAACAAGAAAATGCTGCAGTGAAGAAGTATCACCATCACATGGGGTCAGGTTTCTACTACAAAGCCCGGCCGTGTGGGACAAAGCTGAGCAAGACCTGCTTGCTAAGAATGTCCACCCAGAGACATTGCACTCGCGAGATCGTTCAAGGACTTGGTTCTTCGGGGTTGGAGAAATTTGGACCTAGAAACAAGGAAGTGTGATTAGACGGACGAGCAACTTGAAATACCCTTTCGGAAGCTTAGGCAGCAATCAAGGTAGCGTAGGAAGGGACGTTCATTCCCGACAGAGATAAGGACAAGCTGACAGAGGCCCTCGGTAATCCTGAACACCCTGGATGAACACGAGGCATATCAGGCTCTGTCCCGTGGAAGCATGGGTTTCCCGACATCGATGGTTATAGAAGCCGAGAGAGAAATAGGAAACAGGAAGCAAACAAATTGCAGAAGCTCGGTGCAAGATTAGAAAAACTAGAGGAACTTGAGAGCCAGCGAGCTACCGACCAACCATATAAGTGGCACGAAGATCCTTCCTTCGACACTGCCCCAGAAGCTACCCAATATCTCAGCGCAGAAGCAACGTGGCTTGCATGGAGCTTGTTCAGCCTGACTTCATGGCTCCCCGCTACCCTGTGGATAGTATCACGGAGGCTCAACATTGTGAGCTAATGACGAAATGCCAGTACCTGACCTTCAAGGCAGCTGTCGGCTCTATTTTACCTCCTTGAGCTGAGGGAACTTTCCATTGCCGTCCGATTCCACATGGCTATGCTGTTGTGACGATGGATGAAATAATGGATGGATTTGAGGGGCTGGAGCTTGACAACCCTACACATGAAGAGGATATTATTATTCTGGAAAATGCTTTGAGGAGTACCTGTCTATGGAGAAAGGAGTACATCAAGCTTCCAAACTATAAGCCTCAGCAGACTCAGCCTCCTCCAGCGCGTCAGGGCACCCGCCTCCTCCTCCTCTAGCGTGTCAGGGCACTCCGCATCCTCCTTCGCTTCCTCCAGCGCGTCAGGCCACTCCGCCTCCTCCTTCATCTCCTTCAGCGCGTCATGCCACTCCGCCTCCTCCTCCTCCTCCTCCGGCACGTCAGCGCACTCTGCCGCCTCCTCCTCCTGTGGCGTGCTAGCAACGATGGAAGAGAGACGCCGCCGCTCTGGCGGCTAGCAGTAAAATAGGCGGGAAGAAATAAAAATTTGGTCCAAGCCTGAAACCTCTTCCAAAGTTACCATATGAGAGGTCTGACAAGGAAAGCGTTGGAATTAGTAAAGCTGAAGTGAAGTCCCATTTTGCACGGGAACATCTACCTCCGAAGGAAATGGTAGATCCGGTGAAAGTGAAGCGCACTCTAGATGCCTTGAAGCGAATATCACCGCCTCTCCTGCAATCCAACTATGACCGCTATATTCAAAATACATATGATGAAGCGCGGTGGTCGGGAAGTACTTCTAGTGCTGGAAGAGTCAAAGAACAAAGAAGTGGGAAAACAATTCCCCAGCTCGGCGAACAGGAGAAGAAATCGTGCCCCCCGCTAAAGGTGCGTAGCGATATCGCTAATCATCCGGTGCTACTGCCCGGTACCAATATTGGTGATTACTTCGGTGATGATGTACAGTTTAAAATGGCTGAGGTAGTAGTACAAGACTTTAGATACAAGCACGAGAAGCCTCTCATCAAACTTGATCCTCCTCCTCTAACAACGATGATGTACACTTTTCATGAGTGGTACATGAAAACCTACACGGAGTCTGGGAAAGATAGTTTGATGGTCATAATTAAAAAAGAGCATGACTTCATTGGACTCGACCTGATACATGTTGAATTTGTCGAGTTATTTCAGTTATTCAATCAAGAGGCCCTCGACAAACAACTCATGACTTGCTACTGTCTATAAGTATTACTTCTATAATTAAGTCTCTAGCTGAGCTCGTTCATTGCATGTATATGTAATTATCCTCATTATATTATGCAGATTGAAGATCATCGAATGCAAAAATGGGAAAATCTATGACATTGGGTTCATTAGCCCAAATACCATAAATGAATGGTCGATATGAAACAGAGCCAAAGATACCAAGGACAACATGCTAGAATCGTTCCTTAGACATCAAAACAAAAGGGAAATACTCTTTCCTTACAACTTCAAGTGAGTGTTACTGTCTTTTGCATATTCGGTTTCGCTTACTCGAGGTTAAGTAATGTAATTGATGAGTTATGCATGCACAGGTACCACTTTATTCTGCTATCCATTAAGCTTGACGGGGCATTATTAATTGTCTTAGACTGGAGACGTAAAGATCCCTAGGATTATGCGAACATGACTGTAATGCTCTAGAAGTAAGTTCAATCAATACTGGACCATATCAGCAACTTTTGTTCATTTCCTGATATCAAGTAATAATTTTCTTTGCCTGGTAGGGTTTGGAAACAGTTCACCAGAAAAGTTCATGTTCTAAACAAAGAGCTGCGATTTACACACCCCAAAGCAAGTAGTACTAGCTAGTTCCGCGCATCTCTAATTGATTCTAATTTCATCAATACCATTATCATGCTTGCTTATCAGTTTGATTGAACTCTATTCTCGTAAAGTGCTTGTACCAGCCACCCGTGACTGTTTTATGTGGATACTACGTATGCGAGTTCATTCGCCACTTGACCTCTGAGCGGGGCTTCTCTAGCAAACAATTTGAAGTACGTAAATAATATTCACAATTTTACTTTATATATTTCCATCAGTTGTGTTGAGTTTCATTCATATATATGTATTGACCCCCTTCTTTAAATTAGATCCAGAATATGCAGGAAGAACTCCTACCACACGATCGCATACGAGCAATTGAAGAGGAATTGGCAGGATTATTTCTTGACCACATCATACCTGAAGACGAAGAAGACCATGTGGAATTGCAATTGGATCTTAGGTAGATGATGTTAGGGATTGTAGGATATGTTATATTGTATATATTTTAGACAGATATACGAAAACTTGTTGTTTGACCAAGCACAGAGAAAGAGATGTCACTTATCTCTATATATGTTCATAATGATCTTGTGTAATTAATGGTTTCCTTCATTTGCTTACTAGCTAGCGTCAAGTTCTCTCTATATGTATATATAGTAGCTAGCGTCGACCAAGCACGGCGAAAGAGAGGTCATTTCTCTCTATTCGCTAGATAACACAATATGAAACCCCTAAATTAACCCTCCAAAACCCCTAACCCCCTTCCGAAAAAACCCAGCGCGTGCAAGCTGCTAATGCATGGCTGCCTTTTGGTCCCGGTTGGTGTTACCAACCGGGACTAAAGATCCTCCTGCCTGGGTGCCCTGCAGTGACCACGTGGAGCCACTTTGGTCCTAATTCGTAAGCAAACTAGGACTAATGGTTTTGGGTATTAGTCCCGTCCATTTTGTCCCAGTTCCAGAACCGGGACTAAAGGCCCTCTGGAACCGGGACGTACCATGTTTGCTACTAGTGAATAGTAGGCATTACGTATTAGCTACACCCAGTGAGTACCATGCTAGTTGAAGAAATTATATATTTTTGCATCTAAAGCTCTATTACGTTGTCTCAAGTCCAACACACCTACACTATTGCAGGAAGGTCCAAAGAAGACACATCAATCAGAGACCCTTAAACCAAACCATGTGCGATCCATCAATAACAAGAACTGTGTGCATGGCGGATCCTTCGAATGCGATTTATAAAATACTTATGTGTGTGATATGTGGCATACGATTGGTTCTTATGATATGTTTGTGATTAGCCAAGATAACGCAAATGGTGAGAAAATACATATGCGTGCGAAGGACGACATACATGTCACTCGGATAAGCTATTTACGACGATCCATCAGAACACAAACGAGTTAGCATGAGAAGGTGTGTGTGATATGCAACAAACAATTCATTCATTTGAATTGTGTGGGAAGACCAATAATAACCCAAACGATTCGTCCGGACAAGCCATGTGCGTTGTGGACAGACGATTGCTGCTAAACAATTGTATGAGATGTGATTTGGTCTGTTTTATACAACATCTATGCTCTGTCTAGAGAACACCGACATTGTTGCATAACCAACTTGAGCATCCAATTACATAAGTGACTACACAACACATGTAAATTCCTTAATATAAATTTACCAGATGTACATGATCCTTAAATCGTATTATTCTTCTGACAATGGTTGCCGCCATTGCTCTGCTTGTGGCTATCCCTTGTCATCTGCAGGAAGTAGGCACTTCCTCATGTCAACGATCCTCCTGTACATCTCATAGCTTGTGTACAAGTCGTTGGTCGCGTAGTCGATGTATTCTTCATCTAGTTCGTTCACCTAAGACTTGTGCCAGACAGACTTGTCCTTGTGGCACTCAACCTTCATGTCTGTATAGTAGGGGTCGGTGATGGCCACAACAAGGTCAACCAGGGAGTCCTTCTGCTTCTTCTTCTCACTGGCCCAAACCTTGTACTGACCTTGGATGTTGACAAGCTTCTGGTAGGACAATCCTGGAGTCTTGAGCACCTTTAGATCGTTGGTGGTGTCCATAGTTGTGAACCTGTAGTCGGGGCTGTTGAAAAACATTAACAAATGCTCACGAGGCCTTGTGGCCAGGCAGTAGTGGTAGAAGAGAACGTGATGGAGCACATACAGCTGGGCAACGACAACCTTATGATCAGCCTGACACGACTGCTGGTGTACTCGAGGCCGAAACTGACCACTTTGTACTTGCCATCCTCAGCAAGCAGCTACTCCAATGTGTTGATGGATTTCTCCACCATGACCGGGTCATTGATGTACACCACTGAGAGGTTCGTCTTCTGATGTGGGTATCTACTTTGACAATAATGGAAAACTGCCACTCGACACTGGTAATCACCATTGAATCCACGCGGGAAGGTTGAAGCGATGAAGAGATGTGCATCTTCTCTCTATTATTTGTCATCGTGGGTGTGCTTCTTGTGTTGTGTGGCGCGATTGGAAGGTGGAAGGGATGAAGCTAAATAGCCGTGAGAATAAATGGGTTGGTGCCGGATGGCCTGGAATTTTGGCACGTCCATATGGAAGTTTTTGCAATGGTTAACTACATGGTGGCGCATGTGTAATTTCATGGTGGCACTGGGTGCGGCGCAACTTCATGCATATGTCTCCCCAAATGTACATGATCGTTCGCGCATGGAGGGACGCCGGCAGAGCGTGCACACATGGACGCGAGAAGATCGAGCGTGCAGCGGCCGCCTTAGCCACCTCATTTGTAGAGCAGTTCACGACGGTGCATACATAATGGTCGTTTGCTATGTAATAAAATGCAAACACTTTTTTATTAACCGTTTGTGTACTTTTCATTTCTCCCTCCTCTATCCCGTCTTGTCACCTCATTGCCGCCCCAGGATTCCAATGCATGCTTTGGGAGCATGCAGGCGTTTCTTTTGGCCTTCCCGTTCCCGCGCAGTAGCTCACGTCCCCGTGCAAGCTTCTCGCCCGACTCGCCGAAATCACACAAACCACCAATGCTTGGTCGCCTAATTTATAAACCCTCACGACTGGTGACTCCACACCGCATTCATCCCCTCCCTGCCAGAAGCTTATCTAGTTTTTTCTCCCCCAATCGCTAATGGCACCTAGCCATTGTTGTCGTTCTGCCATAGGACAACTCCAGCTGGGAGGTTGTACCACATCGGTGGTGTAATCCCCGGAAGCATGTAGTGCACGTGGCATCCTTGTTGGGTGTGCACACAGCACCCACCACATGTTCCGCCACCATTGCCCAAAAATAGCTACTGCCTGCGACCGCCGTGGCCGCCACCCCATCGTCGGCCGTCATTATCGCCACCCCACCAATGTCTGCTTTGGCAGCCACCCGAGCGTAAGCCACCGGAGCTATTACCCGTGCCACCACCGCTGCCCAAAGGCGGCTGGAGGAGGTTGTCGCTGAAGCCCAGCCAGTCGGCTTTTGCATCGGCGGCCTCGCACGCTACATCAACTTCCTACATGAGCAGGAGGAGCTCTAGGTCGAGCATGGAAAGAGGCTCACCACCATCATGGCATTAGCCGACGCCGAAACCGTGGTGCGGAATGAGGAGATCTACATCTAGTTTCGCCACTTCGAGGAGGCACATTAGGAGCGGCAGAGGGCAGTAGCGGCAGGCGATGATTTCAAATGCTCCAGCTCGTCAGTAGGCTCCTCCTCCTTTGCCTCTTACTGAACACGCTCGATAGAGGAGAGGCTTCTATAAGTAGTACAAAGCCCCTCCGTAGTAGTATTTAGGGGCTATTTTTTCCAGTTCATCTAAGTATATATATGGTTGAAATGTACCATGTACTTTAAATTAGGTAGTATATATAGTTGAACTAGCTATTTCAGAACGTGGTTGACAACAATTGGGGGGAAGTTTGTTCGGTTCAGCTGTCGAGTTGGACTGTTTTGTATAAAGACCACTTCTTAATCTATGAACAAAATCTATGTTTACTGAATTTCAGTTGCAAAATTGGACTATAATAGTGATTTTGTTCCTAAAAAATTTGACAAATGTCAGTGTTAAAATGATGTTAAATGTCAATGTTACTAGATCGACAAATGCCAATGTTTCCAATTTGAAAAATGGCAACTTACCCAATATGATAGATGTAAATCGAAACTCATTGTCTATACTAAACACACATGTCATCATACACAAATGTTTTGCGATGACGCAATGAAAAAATTCCTTCGCACCAAATTTTCACTTGGCTTAGTAGCAAAGGAACCATTGCCCTCGGTATGCATACATGTATTCAATTTGAAACACTTGTGATGATGGTCAAAGGACATGCCTCCCTGATGAGTGTGCAGAGGGCTACTCATACGCCTCCCATCTACTGAAACACATGTCCTCATGCCACCTCCTAGCCAATACAGAGTGCGATGCGTGGTAGCATGTAAATGGTTAGTAGAATGTCCATGAGCTCTGCTCCTATGCCACACCACCTCCCTCCTCCTCCACCCTTCCTCCCGCCAGGTTTCTCTCCAACTTTTTTGGGCCCCTCGTCTTCTCCGACCTTGAGTCACCCTAGTCCAATATCTGTTGCATCTGCTACTTCGGTTGGTCTCCGACTGCCGGCGGGCGATGGCAGGGCACCTCATCGGCTCCGGAGTGTGGTCGTGAGGCACACCCCTCTTGACGAGCTGTCGCACAGGGAGCACGATGCCATCTGCGCTTCTGTGTTCGCCTGGCGCCACATGGTCTTGTCGCCCACCTCGGCGTCGTCTACCGCTCCAGTGGGGATCCTCCGTGCCTCTTCTACTCCAGAGGCCCCAGCGAAGCAAGGCCCGCACAAAGCTATGCAGTTCAACCTGCCTCCACCAATGTCCAACAGCTCCCAGGGGGGCCACCTCCTCTCACGCCGCCAAGACGCTTCGTTTCCTCCATGTTTTTTTGGCATGCATGGACCCGACCACCGCTACCTCGGAAGATGGATGGACTATAGTTATGTCCCGCCACGCGCAACGTGAAGCCCGAAGGGTCGCTGCCCCACTCAGAGGGAGCCATTGTCGCCTCTTCTCCTCTACCCGAGGCGCCGACCCTCCATCTCCTTTGTCTACAAAGGCTGGGGCTAGGGTTTGCTTCCGCTGTAGCTCTTCTAGCCACCTGGTCGTCTCTTACCCCCGCCCACGAAGCCGTCGCTCCTAGCAGCACCCTCCTCCAGCTAGCAGGATGTGGCAGCCGTGCGCGTCCTCTCCACCTTCGGCGACCATGTCCTTCCTCACCCTTCCACGCGCGAGGAGGAGGACACTTGCTTCATTGCGATTTCATACAACCTCAACCGCGAGCGCCTAGACTGGGAGAGCACCGCCATCGTGGCGTGGGTTATCGCTGCGCCGTCGGGGACAGGCCTCACCGATGTCAACGACGTCTTCCGCCACAAGTACCGCCTGAGGGCGTCGGATCTGATGGTGATCTCTCACTTCCCGGAGCAGTACCTCGTGAAGTTCTCCTTCGCCGAGCTGCGCGATGAGGTCATGCATTCAGAGCGTTGCAACTTCAAGCTCGACGGCCTCGACAGCCACTTCTGGCCGTGGCGTGCCGTCTCTCACGCCTACAACACCTACCTCCACTTCCGCATCCACGTGGTCGTCAACGGCCTCCCTCCTTCCGCTTGGAGGCCGGAAGTGGTGGACCAGCTTGTTGGCCACAAGTGCACGGTCCAACGCCTCGACGAAGGCTTCACCACCATGGAGGATGCCTCCTCCTTTGGCCTATGGGCATGGATGCCTTCTCCTCATCACATCCCCAAGGTGTTGTGGTGCACGCTTGTGAATAAGGGTGCGGGTGGCCGCTCCTCCAACGTCTGCATCGAGGAGGATCGCCTTGATCAATGGAAGAGAGGCATCTCGTTTCGCGTCCTACTCCATGTCGACCGCGTGGAGGATTTCACTGGAGCTTCGGTCTTGGACAGTGGCGAGCCTCTCACCAACTTCAGGCCCGTTTCGCACTCTCTACCGCAATGCAACCTGGGTACCATTGATGGCCGACGCGTTGGTGAGGGCTCGGGATCCATCCTTCTGGCCCCCATCCCATCTTTGGGCGAGCTCTGCCCGACCTACCATCATCGCCATGATGACGAAGATAGACTTGGGTGGGCCCTCTTTATGGCTCGTGGCGAGCACGATGACCCGCCTCGCGCACGGCCGCGGGAGGAAGAACGATGCGCATCTCATCGCTCCCTCTCCAAGGCCACGGAACGACGCCGTTCACGCTCTATGGAGACAAAGGATCATTGTTGCGGCCGCTGACGCCAGGGCTCTCGCTGCGATGATAGGATGATGCGCAAATGCCACCACCAGGAAGACAACGATGAGGAATCCCAGGGACCTCGCCGTGAGTCCTCAAGTTGCAACTCCTCTCGCTCCTCCCACGCCAAGTCTGCGGGCCATCACCGTGACAGAGGGAGGGGTCGCTCCTATGGCCGCAGTTCGGGTCGTTCCTCTGGCCACCATGTTGGTCACCGTCGCCACATCACCGAGTAGTGCAGTTCTGCTCCTGGCAGCCTGGCCGGAGACTCCCCGGCGCGGATGAAACTCTTCTCCGTCATTGCATGTGATGTGGCTTGCATGCATTGGACGTCCGCTATCAAGGTGCTGCCGCTGGCCTTCACCATGGGCTTCTCGCGGCTTGCCTCGCACCCACCACAAGCGCACAATGAGCCTCCCCTCCCCAGCGCTTGGCTGGATGATGTGATGGATGACTCGGCAACACCCCTGCCTCACCACTCCTACACGTGGCTCGCTCTCCGTTGCTCTCACCGGCTGTGGTGCCGGACTCTTGGGAAGATGCCACCGGGGATGTCGCTGAGGACGAGGCTAGGCAGGTCCTTGGTGACCCCGTGGCCGAAGAACATGCTCAAACCCCCGACAACAACCTTTTTCTGCACCCTCAGGTACCTCTCCTTCCATGCCCTGCGCCTGCACTGCTAATGCCTAAGCTGCCCGAGGTGCAGCCCACTTCTGATACCAGGCGCAGTGCCCGTTTCCGGACAAGGTGATTGAAGCTCATGGATAAGGCCGTCCATGTCCTGAACATGAAGATGGGTGTTGCTACTGAAGGAGTCCCTCTGCTCGATGCGAGGAAGGCTTACGTCGACAAGTTCAGCACCCCGCTTCCGGACAAGGTGATTGAAGCTCTAACCAAGCTCTTCCAGCACAACATCCGCCGCATGAACAACGCGAACGAGTCATGTTGGAAATATGCCCTAGAGACAATAAATAAAGTGTTTATTATTATATTTCCTTGTTCATGATAATCGTTTATTATCCATGCTATAATTGTATTGATTGGAAACACATTACATGTGTGGGTAAATAGACAACACTTTGTCCCTAGTATGCCTCTAGTGAACTAGCTCGTTGGTCAAAGATGGTCAAGGTTTCCTAGCCATTGACATGTGATGTCATTTGATAATGGGATCACATCATTAGGAGAATGATGTGATGGACAAGACCCAAACTACAAGCGTAGCATATGATCGTGTCAGTTTATTGCTACTGTTTTCTGCATGTCAAGTATATGTTTCTATGACCATGAGATCATGCAACTCATGGACACCGGAAGAGTGCCTTGTGTGTATCAAACGTCGCAACGTAACTAGGTCACTATAAAGGTGCTCTACAGGTATCTCCGAGCGTGTCTGTTGGGTTGGCATGGATCAAGACTGGGATTTGTTACTCCGTGTGACGGAGAGGTATCTCAGGGCCCACTCGGTAATACAACATCACAATAAGCCTTGAAAGCAATGTGACTAAGTGTTAGTCACGGGATCTTGTATTACGGAACGATTAAAGAGACTTGCCGGTAATGAGGTTGAACTAGGTATGGAGATACCGACGATCGAATCTCGGGCAAGTAACATACCGAAGAACAAAGGGAACATCATACGGGATTAATTGAATCCTTGACATAGAGGTTCGACGGATAAAGATCTTTGTAGAATATGTAGGAACCAATATGGACATCCAGGTCCCACTATTGGTTATTAACCGTAGAGGTGTCTCGGTCATGTCTACATAGTTCTCGAACCCGCATGGTCTACACACTTAAGGTTTGGTGACATTTCGGTAGTATAGAGTTATGTATGGTGGTCACCGAAGGTTTTTTGGAGTCTCGGATGAGATCCCGGACGTCACGAGGAGATCCTAAATGGTCTGGAGGTAAAGATTGATATATAGGAAGTCCTATTTTGGTCGCCGGAAAAGTTTCGGGCTCATCGGTAGTGTACCGAGAGAGCCGGTAGTGTACCGGGAGACCATCGGGAGGGGTATTTCGACCCAAGAGGCTACATGGGCTGTGGGAGAGTCAATACCAGACCTTAGTGGGCTGGTGGAAGTCCCACACAAGGCCCATGCGGCTGGGAGAGAAAACCCAAAGAGATAAGGTGAAAAAGGCAAAATAGGGAGGAATCCTAGTCCTAAGGATTGAAGGAGGAGTCCTCCTCTCCTCCTTGATTTGGCCGAACCAAGAGCTGGTACCTTGAGGGCCAAGCCTCCTCCTCTTTCCCTCCTATATATACCGGAGGTTTTAGTTTTTTTACACTTGATTTTTCGGCCACGTGCTACCCGTTCCTCCAGTGCATAGTTTCTCCTCTAGATTGGATTTCTGTAGTGCTTAGGCGAAGCCCTACCGGAATAGCTCCACCACCATCGCTGGAGCACCGTCACGCTGCCGGACAACTCTTCTACCTCTCTACTCCCTCTTGCTGGATTAAGAAGGAGGAGATCGTCATCAAGCTATACATGTGCTGAACGCAGAGGTGCCGTCCGTTCGGTGCTTGATCGGGACGGATCGTGCTTGGATCGTGGGACGCTTGGCGTTTTGGATCGCGAAGACGTTTGACTACACCAACTGTGTTTCTTAACGCTTCCCTCTTAGAGATCTACAAGGGTATGTAGATCCATTCTCCCTCTGGTAGATGCTCATCACCATGGATAGGTCTTGCGTGAACATAGGAATTTTTTTGTTTCCCATGCGACATTCCCCAACAGTGGTATCATGAGCTAGGTCTATGTGTAGATGAGATCTCGAGTAGAAAACAAAGAGTTTGTGGGCATTAATGCTTAGATTGTTTCCTCCCTTGGTCGTGTTTTGGTTTAGCAGTATTGTGGGATGAAGCGGCCCGGACCAACATTACTCGTACGCTTACGAAAGACCGGTTCCCTCAACTGCAACTTGTTGCAAAAGATGGTTGACGGGTGGCAGTTTCTCCTACTTTAGTTGGATCAGATTCGACAAAGGTGGTCCTTGATAAGGTTGAAAAGCAACTAATGTATCACCGTTGTGGTTTATGCGTAGGTGAGAATTGTTCTTGCTAGATACCCGTAGCAGCCACGTAAAACATGCAACAATAATTAGAGGACGTCTAACTTGTTTGTGCAGGGTATGTTGTGATGTGATATGGCCATTACATGATGTGATATATGTGATGTATGAGATGATCATGTGTTGTATAGAATATCACGACTTGCATGTCGATGAGTATGGCAACCAGTAGGAGCCATAGGGTTGTCTTTAATTATTATTTGACCTGCGTGTCAATCATTAAGCGTTATGTAATGCTTTACTTTATTGCTAAATGGTAGCAATAGTAGTACAAGAATGATGGGCGTGACAACTCCGATGGTGACACGTTGATGTAGATCAATATGATGGAGATCATGGTGTCGTGTCGGTGACGATGGAGATCATGCCGGTGGTTTCAAGATGGAGATCAAAAGCACAAGTTCATGGCCATATCATGTCACTTACGATTTGCATGTGATGTTAATCCTTTTATGCACCTTATTTTGCTTAGGACAACGGTAGCATTATAATGTGATCCCTCACTTAAATTTCAAGATGAATTGTGTTCTCCCCGAGTGTGCACCATTGCGAAAGTTCATCGTGTCGAGACACCACGTGATGATCTGGTGTGATAGACTCTACGTTCACATACAACGGGTGCAAGCCAGTGTTGCACATGCAGAACACCCAGGTTAAACTTGACTAGCCTAGCATGTACAGACCGAAAGGTCAAACATGAGTCATATAGTAGATATGATCAACATGATGACGTTCACCATTGAAACCACCTCAACTCACGTGATGATCGGACTTGAGTTGGTGAATTTGGATCGGATCATGTGACACTCAGATGACCCAAGGGATGTCAATTTGAGTGGGAGCTTTAGTAATTTGATTAACTAAACTCATCATATTGAACAATATCCTAAGTAACCTTTCCATATTTATGTTGTAGATCAATGTCTCGTGCAGTAGCACCCCTGAATTTTCATCTGTTCCTAGAGAAAGCTATGTTGAAAGATGATGGAAGTAAATTTGTTGACTGGGCCCGTAATCTGAGGATTATCCTCATGGCTTCCTAGAAATCATATGTCCTTGATGCACCACTTGGTGACCAACCAGAAGACATGTTTTCCGAAGACGTTAAGAACGCTTGGGAGGCACGTTCTGCAGATTACTCAATAGTTCAGTGTGCAATATTGTATGGCTTAGAACCGGGACTTCAAAGACATTTTGAACGTCATGGAGCATATGAGATGTTCCAGGAGTTGAAGTTTATCTTTCTGAAGAATGCCCGAATCGAGAGGTATGAGACGTCCGATAAGTTCTATGCTTGCAAGATGGAGGAGAACGGGTCTATCAGTGAACATATACTCAGAATGTCTGGGTATTCGACTCGTCTAGCAGAGTTGGGAATTGCCCTTCCACCAGAGGCGATCAGCTGAGAGAGTTCTTCAATCACTGCCACCTAGTTACAAGAGCTTTGTGATGAACTATAACATGCACGGGATGAAAAGGTCAGTCGCCGAGCTATTTGCGATGCTAAAAGTCGCTGAGTGTGAAATCTAGAAAGAACATCAAGTGTTGATGGTCAATAAAACCACTAGTTTCAGGAAGAATGGCAAGGGCAAGGGCAAGAAGGGTAAAACCAAGAAGGATGGCAAAGCAGTTGCTACTCCTGTAAAGAAGCCCAAGCATGGACCCAAGCCAGAAACTGCGTGCTTTCATTGCAAGGGAACTGGTCACTCGAAGCGGAACTGCCCCAAGTACCTGGCTGACAAGAAGGCAGCCAACGACAAACAAGGTATATATGATATACATGTTATTTATGTGTACCTTACTAGCTCTCGTTGTAGTGCCTGGGTATTTGATACCGCTTCGGTTGCTCACATTTGCAACTCAAAACAGGATATACGGAATAGACGAAGGCTGGCAAAGGATGAAGTGACGATGCGCGTGGGAAATGGTTCCAAGGTTGATGTGATCGCCGTCGGCATGCTCTCTCTTCGATTACCATTGGGATTAGTGATGAACCTGAATAATTGTTATTTCGTGCCTGCGTTAAGCATGAACATTATATCCGGATCTTGTTTATTGCGAGACGGTTACTCATTTCAGAGAATAAAGGTTGTTCTATTTATATGAGTAATATCTTTTATGGTCATGCACCCAATGTGAGGGGTTTATTCATATTGAATCTTGATAGTGATGATACACATGTTCATAACATTGATGCCAAAACATGTAGAGTTGATAATGATAGTACCACTTTCTTGTGGCACTGCCGTTTAGGTCATATTGGTGTAAAACGCATGAGGAAGCTCCATGCTGATGGACTGTTGGAGTCACTTGCTTTTGAATCATTTGACACATGTGAACCATGCATCATGGGCAAGATGACTAAAACGCTGTTCTCTAGAACAATGGAACGGGCAAGTGACTTATTGGAAATCATACATACTGATGTGTGCAGTCCAATGAATGTTACAGCGTGTGGTGGATATCGTTATTTTCTCACCTTCACTGATGACTTAAGTAGATCTGGGTATATTTACTTAATGAAACACAAGTCTGAAACGTTTGAAAAGTTCAAGCAATTTCAGAGTGAAGTTGAGAATCATCGTGACAAGAAGATTATATTCGTACGATCTGATCGAGGAGGTGAATATCTGAGTTATGAGTTTGGTAGTCACTTAAGATAGTGTGGAATTGTTTCACAGTTGACACCGCCTGGAACACCACAACGTAATGGTGTGTCCGAACGTCATAATTCAACCTTATTAGATATGGTGTGTTCTATGATGTCTCTTTCTAATTTGCCACTATCGTTTTGGGGTTATGCATTAGAGATAGCTGCATTCACTTTAAATAGGGCACCATCGAAATCCTTTGAGACGATGCCATATGAACTATGGTTTGGCAAGAGGCCAAAGTTGTCGTTTCTTAAAGTTTGGGGATGTGATGCTTATGCGAAAAAGCTTCAACCTGATGTGGACGATGCTGCCATTTTCTATCCCCCACGACACAAGATGTGGAAGGCCTTGCTAGCATACTACAGAGTTTTGGGGTAGTCTCTGGCCTCGTGACAAATGTGACCAAGAGCTCCATCGCCCCCATCCAATGCGCCAACATCAACTTGGAGGAGATTCTGGCGAACTTCCCAGTGACTATGACCCCCTTCCCTATTAAGTACCTAGGGTTGTCCCTCTCCCTCGGAGGACTTAGGTGTGTGGACCTTCAACTCTACATCCACAAGGCGTTGGCTTGTCTTAGCCCGTGGAAAGGAAAGTTCCTGAATCGTGTCGGGTGCACTACTCTGGTTAAGTTCGTGCTCTCCTCCATGCCAATCTTCTCGCTAACGGCTTTAAAGGCTGACAAAGGCATCCTCAAGGCCTTTGGGAACATCAGTCATGGCATGATCTAGGCCTGTAAGGAGGCAGTTAGTGGAGGGAAATGCAAAGTCAACTGGTAAAAGGTCTGCCGCCCCAAGGAGCTCGGTGGTTTGGGGGTTTTGGACTTGGAGAGGTTCTCCCGAGCCCTGAGGCTTCGCTGGTTATGGTATGAGTGGAAGGCTCCTGAGAAGCCATGGGTCAGCTCTGAAACCCCAAACGACGCCTCTGACCTTGACCTCTTCAATGCGGCTACTCATATCACCATCGGAAACGACGCCAAGGCCTCCTTCTAGTTGTCTTCATGGCTCCATGGCGCCCCACCAAAAGACCTGGCTCCCCTTATTTTCAAGGCTTCCAAGAGGAAGAATCGGACGGTCCAGGATGCTCTCGTTGATAACAACTGCATCTCGGATATTGTGGTGGATGCATTCACTATCGAACACATGGAACAATACGTCCGCCTATGGGAGCTCCTGTCAGATATTCAGCTTCGTTCTGACACTGAGGACTCCATTACCTGGTCCTTGAACCCTAATGGGCGCTACTCGACCAGCGCCGCCTACAAGGTCCAGTTTCCTGCCTCTTTGCCCTGCCAGTTTGGGAACATCGTGTGGAAGACCTGGGCCCCTCCAAAGTGTCGTTTCTTCACCTGGCTCGCTGTCCAGAACCGCTTATGGACTCCTGATAGCTTGGCGAAAAGCAGATGGCCGGAACAACCTACTTAACAGCTCTGCCGTACCTCCCTTGAGACGGCACGACACATTCTGTTCGAGTGCCGCTTCTCCAGACATATCTGGACGACTGTGGCCTCTTGACTGTCTTGTCCAGACCTCATCAGCAGCATCGAGGAGGGTAGGCCTAAAGTCGCGGACTATTGGTTGGCCGTTTTGAAGTCCACCATCTCCTCCCTAAAAGGCTTGCGCTTAGCTATCATGCTCATCACTTGGGAGATCTGGAAAGAGAGGAACGAAGGAGTTCTCAACAATAAGTCCTCCTTGCCATCGGTTGTCATGCATAAGATTAGGGAAGAGGGGAAGGACTGGATCCTCACCGGTGCTAAAAATCTGGTGGAACTTGTAGGCTGATCCTCTTTCCCCTTTGTCGGGGGCGGTGTTCGCCCCCTTTGTCTTTTTTTTTTGTTTTTTTGGCTCTTTCCATACCCCTGTTTGCTTCTCCTATATCAATATAAGGCAAACTCTTTTTTGCCCATTTCAGAAAAAAAGAATGTCCGTGATTTATGAATAATACGCCTTTTTGCTATGGTAACATGACAAATTTTGGTTCCAAAATTCCTTTGTTGGCTATTAATAATGTTTACGCCATCTCTCAAAGTGGACACAAAAAATAACACATCATATTTATGCTATATGCCGAGGCCTAGAGCTTGTGACTATAATTCAAATTTGAATTACGTACATTAAATGCACACGAAAATCAATTAGTGTATAAAAAGTCAAATGAACCCTTAATAATATCATATTCTGAAGTACAGACCTATTGGTCTATGTTGTCTCAAGAATAAGAAAATCAAGGAGAGAAGAGGAATCGAATGTCGTTAATTTCACCCGCAGATGTGACATGCATGTTCGGAACCACGTAGCTTATTGTGAGAAGCTCCGGTTTATAAGTCGCTTGTGCCAAAACATGTCGAAGTTGGTATTTTTTTACCACAACATATGTGTACCTTGTCATGATGCCATGCCAAGTTTCATGAATTTCCAACGATCATGGATTTATGGGAATTTTGAAACTAAGTTCCTCGATGTTTGTAGTCGAGCCAAGACATTGAGATGTTTGAGATTCATTCTCTTTTCTTGCACGGGATCTAACACATGCATCCATGGGCACATATATGTTATTTCAACCAATTTTGATGCACTAGACCTTGTGATTGCAGACCAAATTTGAATTATGCACATTAAATGCGCAAAAAACTCAATTAATGTATTAAAAAGCCAGATGATCCCTTAATTTATTCATATTTTTGCACTTCACACCTATTTGTCTATGTTGTTTCTATATAAAAATCAAGGAGAGAAAAAACATCGGATGTTGTTTCACCTAGAGATGTGACATGCATGTTCCCTATAAACCACAAAGCTTATTGTGAGAAGGTCCAGTCTTTAAGAGGCTTGCGCCAAAACATGTCCAAATTGGATTTTTGTACCATGGTAGGTGTGTTCCCTTTTCATGATACACTATGTCAAGTTTCATGAATTCCTGACGAGTTTTGGATTTACGAGGATAAGGGCTGCCGAGGCCTGTATCGCGGGGGAAATCATGGCGACGAGGTGGCCGATGCAGGGGCGCTAGGTCGAGCACCCAAAGAGGTTCACCACCGTCGTGGCCTCAGCAGACGCCGTAGTCATGGCGTGGAATGAGGATATCTACACCGAGTTCCCCACTTCGAGGAGGCATGTTAGGAGTGGCGGGGGGTAGTAGCAGTAGGCAACGAATTCAACTGCTCCAGTTCATCAGTACGCTCCTCCTCCTCTGCCTCTTACTGAACGCGCTCGGAAGAGGAGAGGCTGCTATAAGTAGTACAAAACTCTCTGTAGTAGTATTTAGGGGCTATTTTGTTCAGTTCATCTAACTATAGATATTGTTGAACTATACCACTGTGACAGCCCAAGTGCTGTCCCTACCTTTTATGGCATGTAACCTATGTGAACCTTGTTGTCATGTGTGGATGAATTGATTTTGTCTTTGCCATGTCTTGTTCATGCATCTTGCATCATGCATATCATCATCATGCCATGCATATTGTTTTGTGATGTCCTTCTTGAACTTGTAGTGATGTGAGTGATGTTGTGGATGTGTGGTTTGAGTGAGCATCATCTCCTCCCCCCTCTCTTATTCTCTTTCCAACAAACCAACCTATATCTCTTTTATTCCTTGGCATTTAATCAACAGAATTAATCTTCTCTATTAATTTTTTAAAAATGTTCAGGAGGTAGTCAATAATATTTCAAGTCTATGTGTGTTGGTCTTTTGATGTTTTGAGTTTTATGGTATTGGGGCTTTAAATAACCAGGGGCTGATGTTTTTATAAAGCTATTTAAATTAGTTGCTCTAAAATCAACTAGTTAATTTTATAAAAGAGGTCTTATTTCTTTGTAGGTAAAAGTGTTTTTGTTTTGTCAAAAACCCTTTTTTTGTGGGGTTTCTGTAAGATGGTTGTGGATTTTAAATAGAAAAACCCATGCTGTTTTGTTTCTGAGAGAGAGGGAGAGAAGTGGGCTGCTGCGCGACCCAAGGGACTCCCGCAAGGCCTAGCCGCACGCGGACGGCTACCTGCCCCTGCCGTTGTCTCCATCAGTGTCTTCAGAGGAGAGAGCACGCTCGCCGTCCCTTCCGCCGTTCATCGCCGTTAGCTCCGGGGTATTTAAACCGCCCTCAACGTGCATGCCTGTTCGTCCTAGGGTTCCTCTCCTCCTCCCAGCCACCGCCGCTCCCATCTCCCTCTCCAGCCATCTCCTCCTCCCCTTCTTCTTCCCCCTCGGCGAGGTTAAGAGTTTCATTAGGTAAGTTCAGGGAGTGTGCCATTCTTCCTCGTCGTCATCTTCACACCTCCGGTGGCCCTCGTCGCCGGCGGAGATGGCGTGGAGCACGACGCCATCGTCCTCGATCCATTCCTGGTGCTAGGAGGCTCCAGGGCATCGTCCTTCTTCCTCTTCGCCGCTGCATCATCGCCGGCTTCTTCCTCTCATCGCCGTTGTTGTCTCCGCCTCTCCTTCCTCTTTGCCGCGTCGCAGTCGTCATCGCCCTCCCCTTGGTGAGCAACCGACGTCGCATCCTTCCCTCCCCGTGTAGGTAGCATTGCCATAGTAGTCGTGTTGCCGCCGGTAGCAAGGTGCGGCCTTGAGGGATCACATCATCCCCCTCATCGCGATGCAATTGGGGAAACACACTCCCCATAGTATCCGTAGCCCCCGTAGCATCTTTCCCCTCGCCGGAGAGGCCATAGTCACCAGAGATCGCCGCCGCCGCTTGCTGTCGCCGGTGTCTTGTGCAGTTTCAGTTTCGTCAGTGTAGGTGCGGGTGTTGTGTTTAGGAAGCGCAACTTCCCCTCTTGTTCAGTAAACCATGAGTAGTGCAGTGGTGGTTTGATTCGGGAGAAAGCAAAAGGGCGCGGGTTCGATTCCCCCCTCCCGCGCCTTTTATTCATTTTTTTGGTGTGGTGTGTGGGTGGCTGCTGGTGGGAGCCCGTGTGGCCACGACCCGGATCAGGTGAGGCTGTGTGTGTTTGGTGGTGTGTGCGTGTTGTGTGTGTCGCTATGGTGGATCTGCTGTGGCAGCAGATCCTGTGTGAGCGCTGTGTGTGCTAGTGTGTGTGTGTGTATTAGGTGGTGGGTATGACAGTGGGCCCTGGCCCACTTGTCATCACAAGAGGGGCCCTGGTGTCATGCCAGGTGGACCCCTCCTTTGTTTTTTCTTTGTTTTAATTGTTTTTATTGTTTTATTGTGAATTACATGGTTTCTACCATTTCTGGTAATATTACTAAAACTGGTATGAGCATTTTTGGATATGTGCATTTTAGGTATGTTTTCACTTATAGGAGTGGATGATGTTTTTGCTATGTGGTTTTTGTCATGATGCTCCATGTGAATATATGAGTATGATACATGAATTTGGGGTAGAAAAATCTCAGGAATCCATTGATGGTATTGGTTTGGTGTTTTGAGCAAGTTTGACAAAATGTCATTTTATCTCATAGTGCCATTTTGTCATTTTTGTTATGTTTAATCCATGCATGCTATGATGTTTGTGCCAACATGAATATAGTCGTCTTTGATGTGTGGAGTGGCATGATATTTATCTTTGTCATGGTCAACTTGCAAATAAGTGGGAACCATGCTCTAAAGTAGCCACTAAATGTTGCTGTTTTCAACCATGCCAAATATTTCGAAGTCTGAGAATCTGCTGTTATTTTTATGCCATGAAGAGTGGTTGCTATCTTGTTATATGTTGTGAATTAGATCAAGCTCAGTGCTAGTGATTTGAAGTACGTGTTGTCTTCTACCATCCTGTTAATTTTCATGCCATGAGGTGGTCTCTATAACCATTAGTTTCTGCTGTCAACTTGCTATCAGATTAACTCAGATTCCAGAAAACTGTTATTTTCACTTAAGTCCCAGAATTCTGGTTCATCATGCCAACTTGTGAGCTTCATGCTTATTGATGTGTGCCTCCATTCCAGATTGTATAGTTGGATAATTTGATAAGCATCTTATGTAGTTTATGTCAATACCTTGTTTGTGGCTAGAGACTTCCTGTAGCTCAAGTTGTTGGCTGTGTAAGTTGCTATGTTGCTGTTTTGTGGCATATTGTTTGCATTAGTGTTTTGTGACTTGTGGGAGCTATACTCCATGGAATTGATTGATCTTTGGCTCTATTGTGGTTGGTTTTTCATTTCCTAACCAGTGGCTACCTTGGAATGCCATGGAATAGCCCAGGGCCTTCTTGTCTTGTGTTTTGCCTTCGTATCTTGCCATGAGCGTAGCGTGAGAACCGTAACTCCGTTTCTTACGTTCTACATATGCATTTGTATTGTTTTTGCATGATGCATCCATATTTTCCATGTTCATGCATGTATAAATAACTTAACATAAGGTTCTGTCTAGATTCTTTAATAACCAATCCTTTGCATGTGAAACATGACTGGTTAGGATTGCCATGCTAAAAACTCTTCACATAAGCATGCATCATTCTTGCTTGTGCATTGCACCATGGTTGCTTGTTTATACATGCTGTTTCTTTTGGGTAGACGTGAATGTTGAACCTGAGTATGAAGATCCACGCGAGTACAACTACGAGGATTTCGCTACTTGTTCCACTGAAGAACCAACAGGCAAGATGATCGTACCCGGATTCCGACACTATTTTTGCTTGCTAGTTGTCTCGCTCTTATCATTACAATTGCGCTACCGACCACTTGAATGTCAGCCTCATATTTGCCATGATAGCCTCTAACCCTCCACATCCTAGCTACCATTGTTTGGCTAAGTTACTGTTGCTCAGCCCCCTCTTATAGCGTTCTTAGTTGCAGGTGCAGGTTGTATCCATGTGATAACTGTTGGGGAACGTTGCATGGGAAACAAAAATTTTCCTACGCACACGCAAGATCTATCCATGGGGATGAGCATCTACGAGAGGGATAGTGGATCTACATACCCTTGTAGATCGCTAAGCGGGAAGCGTTAAGAAACGTGGTTGGTGTAGTCGAACGTCTTTGCGATCCAAATCGTCGAGCATCCCGCGATCTCATCATGCTCCGTCCCGCGATCCAATCACGATCTGTCCCACAAACTCATCACGATCCGTCCCGCGAACTCATCACCATCTGTCCTGCGATCTCATCACGATCCGTCTCGCGATCTTGATCATGGTCCTTCCGATCTAGCGCTGAACGGATGACACCTCCGCATTCAGCACATGTACAGATTGATGACGATCTCCACCTTCTTGATCCAGCAAGAAGGAGCGGAGAGGTAGAAGAGTTCTCTAGCAGCATGACGACGCTCCAGTGATGGTGGTGGAGCTATTCCGACAGGGCTTCACCTAAGCACTGCAGAGATCCGATCTAGAGGAGAAATTGTGATCTAGAGGAGAGGTAGCACATGGCTATTAGGGTTAGCTTTTTCCTCTAAATCCTCTAGTATATATAGGAGGGAGGAAGGGGAGGAGGCATCCTCAAACCCTCAAGGTTTGGTCGAAATTGGAGGTGGAGGAGTACTACTCCAATCCTATTAGGAGTAGGATTCCTGCTTTCCACTTGGAAACTCTTTCCACCTCTCCACCTTTGGATTTTTTTCCTTCTCAAATCACTCTAGCCGCATGGGCCCTTAGAGGAGGCTTCAGCCAGCCCACCAGGGTCTGGTTTACCTCCTCCCACAGCCCATGTAGCTTCTTGGGTCGAAATACCTCTCCCGATGGTCCCCCGGTACACTACCGGCACTCCGGGTACACTACCGATGAGCCCGAAACTTTTCCGGCGATCAAAACAGGACTTCCTATATATCAATCTTTACCTCCGGACCATTCCGAAGCTCCTCGTGATGTCCGAGATCTCATCTGGGACTCCGAACAACCTTCGGTCACCACCATACATAACTCTATACTACCGAAACGTCACTGAACCTTAAGTGTGCAGACCCTGCGGGTTCGAGAACTATGTAGACATGGCCGAGACACCTCTACAGTAAATAACCAATAGGATACCTGGATGGCCATATTGGTTCCTACATATTCTACGAAGATCTTTATCGGTCGAACCTTTATGTCAAGGATTCAGTTAATCCCGTATGATGTTCCCTTTGTTGTTTGGTATGTTACTTGCCCGAGATTCGATCGTCGGTATCTCCATACCTAGTTCAACCTCGTTACTGGCAAGTCTCTTTACTCGTTCTGTAATACAAGATCCTGTGAGTAACACTTAGACACATTGCTTGCAAGGCTTATTGTGATGTTGTATCACCAAGTGGGCCCTGAGATACCTCTCCGTCACACGTAGTAACAAATCCCAGTCTTGATCCATGGCAACCCAACATACACCCTTGGAGATACCTGTAGAGTACCTTTATAGTCACCCAGTTATGTTGCGATGTTTGATACACACAAGGTACTCCTCTGGTGTCAGTGAGTTGCATGATCTCATGGTCATAGGAACATATACTTGACATGCAGAAAACAGTAGCAATAAACTGACACGATCATATGCTACGTTTGTAGTTGGGTCTTGTCCATCACATCATTCTCCTAATGATGTGATCCCGTTAGCAAATGACATCTCATGTCCATGACTGGGAAATGATAGCCATCTTTGATCAACGAGCTAGTCTATTAGAGGCATACTAGGGACATGGTGTTGTCTATGTATCCACACATGTATCTGAGTTTCTGATCAACACAATTATAGCATGGATAATAAATGATTATCATGAACAAGGAAATATGATAATAACTAATTTATTATTGCCTCTAGGGCATATTTCCTATAGTCTCCCACTTGCACTAGAGTCAATAATCTAGTTCACATCACCATGTGATTCGCATTGTCATGAATCTAACACCCACTGAGTTCTAGGGCTCGATCATGCTTTGTATGTGAGAGAGGTCTTATAGTCAACGGGTCTGCGACATTCAGATCCGTATGTACTTTGCAAATCCCTATGTCAAACTGTAAACACTGCTACCACACTCCACTTGGTACTATTCCAAATGGCTGCTCCACTATACGTATTCGGATTGCTACTAAGAGTCATCCGGATTAGTGTTAAAGCTTGCATCGACGTAACTCTTTACGATGAACCCTTTATCACCTCCATAATCGAGAAACATTTCCTTAGTATTTTAGTCACTAAGGATAATATTGACCGTTGTCCAGTGATCCACTTCTGGATCACTCTTGTACCCCTTGACGGACTCATGGCAAGGCACACACAGGTGCGGTACACAGCATGGCATACTATACAGAGACTATGGCTAAGGCATAGGGGACGACATTCATCCTTTCTCTTTCTTCTGTCGTTTTCAAGCTTTGAGTCTCACTCAACTTCACACCTCGCAAATCAAGCGAGAACTCTTTCTCTGACTGATCCATTTTGAACTCTTTCAAAATCTTGTCAAGGTATGTACTCATTGAAAGTCTCATCAAGCATCTTGATCTATCTCTATAGATCTTGATGCTCAACAATTAGGTAGCTTTATCCAGGTCTTCCTTTGAAAAACTCTTTTCAAACAACCTTTTATGCTTTCCAGAAATTCTACATCATTTTCGATCAACAATATGTCAACTACATATGCTTACCAGAAACTCTATAGTGCTCCCACTCCCTTTGTTGTAAATACAAGTTTCTCATAAACTTTGTATAGACTCAAAAACTTTGATCACCTAATCAAAGTGTATATTCCAACTCTGAGATGCTTGCTTCAGTTCATAGAAGGATCACTAAAGCTTGCACACCTTTTGGCATCCTTAGGACTGACAAAACCTTCTGGTTGTATCTCATACAACCTTTCCTTCAGGAAGGAAACGATCTTTTGGCATCCATCTGCCAGATTTCATAATTGAAAAATGCAGCAACTGCTAACATAATTCCAATAGACTTTAGCATCGCTACGAGTGAGAAAGTCTCATCGTAGTCAACTCCTTGAACTTGGCGGAAACTTCTTTGCGACAAGTCAAGCTTTATAAATGGTGACATTCACCAGCAGCGTCTGTCTTCATCTTAAAGGTCCATTTGTACTCAACGACCTGCCGTCCAACGAGCAAGTCTACCAAGGTCTATACTTGGTTTTCATACATGGATCCTTTCTCGGATTTCATGGCCTCTTACCATTTGTCGGAATCCGGGCCCATCATCGCTTCTCCACAACTCATTGGTTCATCGTTGTCCAACAACATGACCTGCAAGATAGGGTTGTCGTACCGCTCAGGAGCAGTACACATCCTTGTCGACCTATGAGGTTTGATAGTAACTTGATCCGAAGCTTTATGATCATCATCATTTACTTCCTCTTCAACTGACGTAGGTTCCACAGAAACATCTTTCTGCGCCGCGCTACTCTCTGGTTGAAACAAAGGTTCAACAACCTCATCAAGTTCTATCTTCCTCCCACTCAATTCTTTCGAGAGAAACTTTTTCTCGGGAAAGGACCCATTTTAGCAACAAACACTTTATGCTTGGATATGAGATAGAAGGTTCACCCAACTGTTCTTAGGGTAATCTATGAAGATGCATTTGTCCGCTTTGCGTTCGAGCTCATTGGGTGAAAACATTTTTCCACACAAGCGTCGCAGCCCCAAACATTAAGAAATGACATCTTAGGTTTCTATCAAACCATAATTCACACGGTGTCATCTCAATGAATTTAGATGGTTCCCTATTTAAAGTGAATGTAGTTGTCTCTAATGCATAACCCCAAAATTATAGTTGCAAAACGATAAGAGACATCATAGCACACACTATATCCAATAGAGCACGAATATGACGTTCGGGCACACCATCATGCTATGGTGTTCCAGGTGGCGTGTGTTGTGAAACAACTTTCACATTGTCTAAAGTTGTATGCCAAACTCGTAAGTCAGATATTCACCTCCACGATCATATCATAGACATTTCTTATTGTCACGATGATCTTAAACTGCACTCTGAATTTGCTTGAACCTTTCAAACGATTCAGACTTGTGTTTCATTAAGTAAATATACACCATATCTACTCAAATCATCAGTGAAGGTAAGAAAATAACGATATCCATGGCACGCTATAAGACTCATTGGATTGCATGCATCAACATGTATCATTTCCAATAAATCACTTGCTCGCTCCATCAAACCAGAAAACGGGGTCCTTAGTCATCTTGACCAAG
The DNA here is from genome assembly GCA_022496015.1 of Hordeum marinum. NCBI lineage: Eukaryota > Viridiplantae > Streptophyta > Magnoliopsida > Poales > Poaceae > Hordeum > Hordeum marinum. The sequence continues at coordinate 202,654,923 of CM039676.1, forward strand.
TGGCATGGTTCACATGTCTCAACCGATTCGAAATCGAATGAGTCCAAAGATCCATCAGCATGGAGTTTCTTCATGTGTTTTATACCAATATGACATTTAGCGACAGTGCCACAAGTATGTGGTACTATTATTATTAACTTTGTAACTTTTGGCATCAATGCTTTGAACATGTGTATTACTGTGATCAAGATTCAACAAACCATTCTCACTGGGTGCATGACCATTGAAGGTATTATTCATGTAAACAGAATAACCACTATTCTCTAACTTAAATGAATAATCGTGTTGCAATAAACACGATCTAATCGTGTTCATGCTCAACGCAAAACACCAAATAACATTTATTTAGGTTTGTCACTAATCCCGAAGGTAGAGAGAGCATGTAATGTTGATCACATCGACCTTGGAAACATTTCCAACACACATCATCACCTCACCCTTAGCTAGTTCTCTATTTATTCCGTAGCTTTCATTTTGAGTTACTAACATTTAGCAACCGAACCGGTATCCAATACCCAAGTGCTACTAGGAGTACTAGCAAGGTACACATCAATAACACGTATATCAAATATACTTCTGTCGACATTGCCAGCCTTCTTATCTACCAAGTATCTAGGGTTGTTCCGCTTCAGCGACCGCTCTCCTCATAATCGAAGCACTTAGTCTCGGGTTTGGGTTCAACTTTGGGCTGCTTCATTGTAGCAGCAACTGACTTGCTATCCATGAATTTTCCCTCCTTGCTCCTGCCCTTCTCGAAACTATTGGTTTGACTAACCATCAACACTTGACGCTCCCTCTTGATTTCTACCTTTGCGGTGTCAAACATTGCGAACAGCTCAGGGATCATTATTTCTATCCCTGGCGTTTTATAGTTCATCACCAAGTTCTAGTAGCTTAGTGACAATGACTTGGAGAAATATATCAATCACTATCTTATCTGGAAGATCAACTCCCACTCGATTCAAGCGATTGTAGCACCCAGACAATCTGAGAACATGCTCAATGATTGAGCTATTCTCCTTCATTTTGCAGGCAAAGAATCTTTTTGGAGATCTCATATCTCGCAACACGGGCACGAGCCTAAGATCCTAATTTCAGCTCTTAGAACATCTCATATGTTCCGTGATGTTCAAAACGTTTCGGAGCCTCAATTCTAAGCCGTAATGCATGACGCACTAAACTATCAAGTAGTCATCAGAAGGTGCCTATCAGAGGTTCACAACATCTACAGACAACGCTAGAGGGGTTGGCGCATCGAGCGGTGCATTAAGGACATAAGCCTTCTGTGCAGCAATGTAGCGACCCGACTCAAAACGAGTCAAGCCTCTGTGTGTTCTGTGCCATCCCTGGATCAGTATGCTGGCACACATAGTACATCCATGTATATATCAAAGTGCAATCACATGTAAATAACGTAAAACTGATATATACCTTAAAATAGCAGCGGATACAGTCAACGGGAGTGGAGTCCCAATAACACCAACGGCAAGTTGAGTGCGGACTGTAACCCTGAATCGTACTCTTACCCATCATAGAAGAGTATCTGCAACATAAGACGTTGCAGCCGTGTAGGTCAGTACATGGAATGTACTGGCAAGATCACCATAGTAGAGCAGAAGAATAAAGGCTATTCTATATGCAAAGGCTTTGTGGCTCTGTGTCTGAGTTTTTTTGCGTAAAAGCTGATTTTATTTTCCTACAACAAAGGAATATCAGGAATTTTCACTATAGAGTTACCTATCATGACATGGTTCCGCCAACCGATGTCCAAATGCCCACAAGTATCATTAAGTTGCCCACAATTAGTTACCAGTCCAGTGTTGAGAGTTCAGAGATAGATCCAAGTCTAGAAGCTCAAATTGTCCGTAACTGGGGACACGGCTAATCGATTAGGTTTAACTCTGCAGAGTGTTGTGTACTTTACCCACAAGATTCGTTCCCTCCTGGAAAGTCCTCGCACTGCATGGTGTTTGAGAACAGGATGAACGAAACATGGTCTTTCAGAGTGCTTCCCTGTCTGTCCAGCAGTGCCCATCCAATCCTAACGTCGACTACATCTCGTAGCACTGCCCAGCAGAGTCACAACAAAGATCAACCAAGCCAGAGCCCATAATGACTTGTGGCTACACAGGTAAGCTTCCGGGCATGAAGTATTCATCCTTCTCTTTGAGTCTGGGTGAGGCTTTCCGCGTGAATACTGGCCATCTCCAGCAACACCTAGGCAAATCCATTGGCTTCTCCAGGGTACCGTTCCAACCATCCCTCACCCAGTAGTGTGTATTGAAAAACTTGTTTCTCGAGTCTCGAAGTCTTGAGGTCTTGAATATGCAGGTCTTGAAGAAGCCTTCATGAAGTCGTCGTTTTGTCGTGGAGTCCTTCTTCACACCACTCACGAACACTCAGACCAGACCCCGTCTACTTTAGCATAGCATTGCACTAACTAGCGTTCCCGGGGCTTTAGTAACAAGTGGTGGGTTCCTACCTCATGCATTCTACTCAACTACAAGAATTTCAATAACACTACGGGAGGGATTTGTTGAATGATGTCACTACATGCAATAAAACATAGGTATGAAAAGATGGTCAAAGTGAACTTGCCTGTACTGTTGATGAAGATAAAGATTGCTCTCAGTAATAACTTGATAGACTATTCGTCACTCTCTGATGAAAATCTATATAACAAACATTGCATACATATAAGCAATCATACTAGCAATCAATTCTAACAATCACAAGGTAACACAAGAACAAAAGCAACAAGGTTGATGAAGGAAATACTTAAAACAAAGTTAAAATAAACAAAACTACATCAACACAACTGAGGTGATGATGAAGGAAATACTTAAGACAAAAGTTAAAATCAAGAAAGTTTTCATAAAAGCAACTAAAGTAGTTTTCCCCTACAAACAACTATTTTCAATAGTACCAAAACATTAACAAAGTAAAATATAACAAAAGGATTTTAGTAAATATTTTACTAGCAAAAAGAATTACTTTTGAAGAACAAGTAAAACTATGAAAACAACATTCTAAACAACATAATTGTTTGCCTAATGAACTTACCTACAAGCACAACCATAAACTAAGAGAAAACAAATTATGAAACAACTAAGTTAACAAAAAGTAATTAATAAAAATCTTTATTACAAAACAGAATTAGATCATCTAAAACTTTTGGGAAAAGAGTTTCTATTAAACGAAATTGTTTTATAACACATTACCTAAAGAAAAATAATATAGTTTTCCTATCATAATATAGGAAACTAAATTATTTTTATTAACAAAACATTCTTAACAGAAAAGATTACTAAAAACTTTATTTCAAAATAGAATCTAATTACTTAAAACTTTGTTAAAATTAACTATTACTAACTAGTTTGTTCTATAACAAATTAAACCTATTTGAAAAGGAGTTGAGATTCCTATAACCATAAAGAAATAAACTAAGCAATTTTATATTTTTATTAATAGTAAGTAAAACACCTAAAGTTTAACTAACAGAACCTACTAAATCAAATTTAAACTAAATCTTATTTAAACTAACTAAAACTAAATAAATAAAACTATGCTATAATACTAGACAGATTCTGTTTATAGCCAAAACACAAAGAAAAATCGTCCTAAAAAATTCCAAACTTTACCTACTGATAACTAATATCACTAGTGTCAAGTAGCAAAAAGAATCAATCAAAATATATATTTAAACTCAAGTTATTCAGAAAACAAAATTTAAATCAAATCTGTTTAAATTCAAATTTAAATGACAAACATGGTCAAACTTGGCATCTACAGAAACTAGATAAAAATTGTGATCTAATGCAAAAAGAATCAATTTGAAATAGTTAAAAAGATAAAAGATATAAGCAAAACAAATCAGAAACTATTCTATTTTTGAAATTAAGACATAAAAAGAAAAAGGTGTTTCTAACGGACAGGGGGTACACGTGGCATCTCCTGATTGGCTACGGGTGTGCGCGTGAGTGAGCTAGCGAGCGGATGGCTGGCGTCTAACCAAAAACACTTCGGTCTAAAAACAGAAAAGAAAAACCGAGCGGTTCTTTTAAAATAAACTGAAGGGGTATCCTATTCTAATCTACACCGTTCATTTGAGATCGGACGGAGGAGGGTGCTCACCGTGGATGGAGGTCGCCGGTGAGGGCTCCGGCGACGGCGACGGCTCGGGATCGAAGCGGGCGTCGACTCCAGGGGGTCTCCGGCAATGGCGTTGGTTCCGTTTGACGCAGAGGAGCACGACGAAGGCGATGGTGGCGTCGGAGCGGCCTCGGGACGACGGTGACGAGCGATACGAGCTTGGGGGCGGTTCGGACTTCGGCGAGGTCGATGGCTACGACGTTCCAGGGGGTCCGGGGCTCGGGCAGGTGGTTGTGGAGGTGCGGGCGAGTGCGGCGAGATCGTCTGCGGCCTCAAAGGGCTCGGGGATGGTGAGGTGGGGTGGCAGGGGAGCAAGAGCGCGGCGGCTACCGGTTGCTCCGGCGAGCGATTCTGGCGAGGAGAGACGTCGGGGTTGGGGGCAACGAGGGGGAATGGGAAGAGAGGAGCGAGGGCTATTTATAGGAGGGGTCAGGTGCTCGGGGAAGGGGAGGAATCAATGGAGGCGATGATGGCTCCGGCGAGATGCTCGGGAGGGAGAGAGAGCGAGCAAGAGGAGGGAGATGAGCGCGGGATTGGCGCTATCGGACGGTGGGGCCAGGGCGTCAGTGCGAGAGAGGGAGGGGCGCGGTTATCGGGCGACCGTTACAGAGGAATTTCAGAAGGGTATTAAAGAGGTGGGCCGGCCCGTTTTATTATAAAACCGTTACCGTTTTCTTTATTAATTTCCAACGCATTTCAAAATCATTTAAAGCATTCAAACCTTTTCTAAATATATGGAATAAATATATCAAAATTAACAGAATAAGAAATTCCATTTATTGAACATTTTTATTCTGTCATTTGATAACTTTAAAAAAAATATTATTTTCAGAAAATGCCTATTTGGTTTTAATTTTTTTTGCAAATATTTTTTTCAAATGACCCTTTGGGTTTTATGGTTCAAGTACTTCACAAAATTTCCCCTGGTTTGGAGTTTCATATTACTCCTCTCAAATTTTTTGTCAGGGGTTTGAATACTTTGAAAATTTGAATAGGAACCAAATATGAAATGATTCCAAAAGAAAATCCAGAGATTTTCACATTCACTATTTAAAGCTTTATTTTAAACTTCCAACTCATATTTCATATAATTTGAAGAAGTCATTTTATCCTCTCTCATGAAAATCATTGAGTTGCTTAAAGTTTCTGAATATGAAATATTTTCAAATGAATTCAAATCATTTTCAAATCCCTTTTCATTTCTTTAAATGGAAGAATTCATGTCATCTTCACTCTAGGGTTTTGTGATGAAAATAATTTGAATTCCTGGTGATCAAAATGCAGATTGAAAGTTTTTGGGAAAGTCATTTCATTCCCTCTCATTAAACTTTCAAAAAGTTTCAAATTTTCACTCAAATTCAATTACTAAATCAAACAAACAATCATTCTAATATTTATTATAACGTTCCAAAGTTTGGGATGTTACAAACTACCACACTTAAAATGAATCTCGTCCTCGAGATTCGAAAAGGGCTAGAAAGAAAAGGTTAGGGTTTGGGGGTCTTCTAACAGATCCACTGTCCTGGAAAGGTGTGGGATCTAGCACACTGAAAATGAGAGCTACTGGTCTCTCAAAATCATGATAGTCCTCTGGGTGCATCTGTCTCTTCACATACTTCACGATAGCTCCTTCGATGCTGCTCTTCCATTTTAAAATCAAAATGTCGTGTTCTCATAACAAAATGTGTTACCACCGATACTGGGTCTTCTTAGCTGGCAGGTCTCGCGTTCATTCTAAGTAACTTATCGACGATCTCATGGTGGTCTACCATTAGTGGTTATCCTGGAATGAAATGGGTCTTGGCTTCATTCCTCACCGTAAAATTCCTACGTGGGACCGCAACTGTCATGTACAAGGGGTTTCATCATACCTTTCTAAGGCTTAAACAAAAGCTTCAAAGAACGTCGTCTCTTTACTATGGGTAAGTCACTCAGATTTACCATTCCGAATAGCAAGAGAATGATAAAAGTAAGTCGTCATGGTGGCCAAGCCATGTCGCACTGAAATCATTACCTTGTATAAGGTTTAGTGAATCTTGTATTCTAACTCTTGGGATTCCTCACAAGCATTGCAAAATTTCTCTTGTCAACGAACGAGGTTCGGCTAAATCCATTGATTTCTACATGCTGAACAAAACATCTATCGTTTCTTCACAACTCTCAGGTTATCGTATACTCCTAAGAAAACGTTTGCTGATCAATCGTAGCTTCTTCCAAGTTTCTTCCTTCATAAAGGTGGGGCTTGATCCTTATCAATCCTGAGGTCAGTGACATCGTGGGTTCACTTGAATACTTGAATAGCTTTAACTCACTCTTGGGGTTACTATCGTTCCATATTCCAGCATTACCTTCAGTTCACTCCATTATACTCTTCAGGTAACAAATCACAAACTTATTCTTGTTTAGATTCCACTCGGCAGAATCCATTTTCCTTTCCATTGGTCTGTTTAACATTGGGTATGGTTTCATCACAATCATTCCTTTTCTCGTCATTCCAGCTTCAAAAGCACTTTGTCTCAAAGCTTATCATCCAGATAGTTTGGATATGGTTCTTCATTCTCTTCACCTGTATTCACTTATCCAAACTCCTTAACATGAATGGTATTTTCCTCATTCACTTATCCCTATGGTTACTACCACACTTAAAATGAAATGTACTCATGCCTGTGTAGACCATATTTTCTCATATCCTTGAAAATGGTCAGAGATCTTTGTTCAGTAGAGCAACAACTCATGTAATTCAACATAGGAGAATCATGATACCATAAATTCCATTGATCAACTTATTACAATTTTGAGACTTCTATTACATAACTTCAAAATGGTAAGAGTGTTACCTATTACATTTATTACATCCAGAATCCAAAACTCAGACTACTCATGTTTAGCCATTCTTCTCTGGACAGGTATAGGAGTAGTGTCCTGTCTTCTTGCACTGAAAACAAATGATTTCTGACATATCTCGGAGCTTCTTGATGTTGGTTTTTGCTCCTGGGAGTTCTGGTCCCTTTCTTGGGCACTTATTGGTATAGTGGCCCATATCCTTACACTTGAAACATCGAATATGACTCAGGTCCTTCTATTTAGGGGCTTGTCTCTTCCTGAGGTTCTTTGTTCTGATCAACACTTCAATTTCCTGTGGATCAAACTCCACTTCTTCTACCGGGAAGTTTCCCAGATACTCTTTTCTTTCCTTCGTACAGTCCTGTGAGAAATGTCCGGCTTCTCCACATGAATAGCAGGCATTTGAGTAAAATCTGGTTAATCCTTCTCCATCAGGGTCTTCACTATCTTTCTTCATCATAAATTCTCCTAAATTTCTCTGAAATCTTCCTTCATGGCTTCCTTCTGCTGCTTGATGACTTCTTGTACCTTGGGGTACACTTGGCATTGAGCCAGGGTAATGTGTAGTTCCTTCACACAAGAAACATATCACTTGCCCAGTTGGGTAGTCCTCAGCAGGGTGATTCTCTTCACAGTAAGGGCATCCATACTTGTGTTCTGCCTGGGTGTGTCCTATCTCTCCACATATCTTGCATGCACAAATCTTCTTCACATCTTTGCTATGGGGCTCCTGGGTGTTGATGACAACATGGGATCTTTGGAAAGTCATCCTGAATTCTTCCCAAGTGATTGATTCCTATCTATCATAGATATCTTCATGCATCTTCCACCAGTGTGTAGCACCTTCTACAAAGTATCGAAGAGCATACTGGACCATCTCATTCCTTGCAACAAGGTTACTCCTTAGGTGATCCTCCATGTTCTGAATCCATTCTTCCGCCTCTAACTGAGTCATTGATCCAGAATACACAAGTCCATCTTCATTCGTCATCTATTGGGGTCAAGGTTTTGGGATGAGATGCAAGAGAGAGAAAAGGAGGGGATACACACAATACACACAATGCTTTTGAAAAAAAAGATTTTTGTTGTGGCTGTCGGAAACAAAACTTACACACAAATGACAGCTCACAAATCATCGTATCTAACGTAAGTATATAGCAGGGGTTTGGTCTTCTAAGGCATAACATTTTGGAAATTCTTCATGGTCTTCAATTTCTTCAGATCTGTATAGTCTTCAACTTGTGAAGCTTCAATTCTTCTAATGTATGGTGAAATCTTCTTTACTTTGAAAGGACCATTAGTTGTTTCGATATCTTGTCCTTCTTGGAGTGGCTTCAGTTGATCCTTCGCGTGGTCAAAAGGGAAGGGGTATTGTCTAACTATTTGATAAAACTCAGAAAGGATGAGAAGTAAAGACTCTTTTAAAAACAAGTTGGAGAGAAATCTTTTCCTAAGGGATTCCCAGTTTCTAGGGTCACGTCCTACTCTCAACATGTGCTCTGATACCATTTCTGTAGCGACCCGACTCAAAACGAGTCAAGCCTCTGCGTGTTCTGTGCCATCCCTGGATCAGTATGCTGGCACACACAGTACATCAATGTATATATGAAAGTGCAATCACATGTAAATAACGTAAAACTGATATATACCTTAAAGTAGCAGCGGATACAGTCAACGGGAGTGGAGTCCCAATAACACCAACGGCAAGTTGAGGGCGGACTGTAACCCTGAATCGTACTCTTACCCGTTGTAGAAGAGTATCTGCAACATAAGACGTTGCAGCCGTGTAGGTCAGTACATGGAATGTACTGGCAAGATCACCATAGTAGAACACAAGAATAAAGGCTATTCTATATGCAAAGGCTTTGTGGCTCTGTGTCTGAGTTTTTTTGCATAAAAGCTGATTTATTTTCCTACAACAAAGGAATATCAGGAATTTTCACTATAGAGTTACCTATCATGACATGGTTCCGCCAACCGATGTCCAAATGCCCACAAGTATCATTAAGTTGCCCACAATTAGTTATCAGTCCAGTGTTGAGAGTTCAGAGATAGATCCAAGTCTAGAAGCTCAAATTGTCCGTAGCCGGGGACACGGCTAATCGATTAAGTTTAACTCTGCAGAGTGTTGTGTACTTTACCCACAAGATTCGTTCCCTCCTGGAAAGTCCTCGCACTGCATGGTGTTTGAGAATAGGATGAACGAAACATGGTCTTTCAGAGAGCTTCCCTGTCTGTCCAGCAGTGCCCATCCAATCCTAACGTCGACTACATCTCGTAGCACTGTCCAGCAGAGTCACAACAAAGATCAACCAAGACAAAGCCCATAATGACTTGTGGCTACATAGGTAAGCTTCTGGGCATGAAGTATTCATCCTTCTCTTTGAGTCTGGGTGAGGCTTTCCGCGTGAATACTAGCCATCTCCAGCAACACCTAGGCAAATCCACTGGCTTCTCCAGGGTACCGTTCCAACCATCCCTCACCCAGTAGTGTGTGTTGAAAAACTTGTTTCTCGAGTCTCGAAGTCTTGAGGTCTTGAATATGCAGGTCTTGAAGAAGCCTTCATGAAATCGTCGTTTTGTCGTGGAGTCCTTCTTCACACCACTCACGAACACTCATACCAGACCCCGTCTACTTTAGCATGGCATTGCACTAACTAGCGTTCCCGGGGATTTAGTAACAAGTGGTGGGTTCCTACCTCATGCATTCTACTCAACTACAAGAATTTCAATAACACTACGGGAGGGATTTGTTAAATGATGTCACTACATGCAATAAAACATAGGTATGAAAAGATGGTCAAAGTGAACTTGCCTGTACTGTTGATGAAGATAAAGATTGCTCTCAGTAATAACTTGATAGACTATTCGTCACTCTCCGATGAAAATCTATATAACAAACATTGCATACATATAAGCAATCATACTAGCAATCAATTCTAACAATCACAAGGTAACACAAGAACAAAAGCAACAAGGTTGATGAAGGAAATACTTAAAACAAAGTTAAAATCAACAAAACTACATCAACACAACTGAGGTGATGATGAAGGAAATACTTAAGACAAAAGTTAAAATCAAGAAAGTTTTCATAAAAGCAACTAAAGTAGTTTTCCCCTACAAACAACTATTTTCAATAGTACCAAAACATTAACAAAGTAAAATATAACAAAAGGATTTTAGTAAATATTTTACTAGCAAAAAGAATTACTTTTGAAGAACAAGTAAAACTATGAAAACAACATTCTAAACAACGTAATTGTTTGCCTAATGAACTTACCTACAAGCACAACCATAAACTAAGAGAAAACAAATTATGAAACAACTAAGTTAACAGAAAGTAATTAATAAAAATCTTTATTACAAAACAGAATTAGATCATCTAAAACTTTTGGGAAAAGAGTTTCTATTAAACGAAATTGTTTTATAACACATTACCTAATGAAAAATAATAATGTTTTCCTATCATAATATAGCAAACTAAATTATTTTTATTAACAAAACATTCTTAACAGAAAAGATTACTAAAAACTTTATTTGAAAAAGAATCTAATTACTTAAAACTTTGTTAAAATTAACTATTACTAACTACTTTGTTTTATAACAAATTATACCTATTTGAAAAGGAGTTGAGATTCCTATAACCATAAAGAAATAAACTAAGCAATTTTATATTTTTATTAACAGTAAGTAAAACACCTAAAGTTTAACTAGCAAAACCTACTAAATCAAATTTAAACTAAATCTGATTTAAACTAACTGAAACTAAATAAATAAAACTATGCTATAATACTAGACAGATTCTGTTTATAGCCAAAACACTAAGAAAAATCATCTTAAAAAATTCCAAACTTTACCTATTGATAACTAATATCACTAGTGTCAAGTAGCAAAAAGAATCAATCAAAATATATATTTAAACTCACGTTATTCAGAATTTTTTTTAATCAAATCTGTTTAAATTCAAATTTAAATGACAAACATGGTCAAACTTGGCATCTACAGAAACTAGATAAAAATTGTGACCTAATGCAAAAAGAACAATTTAAAATAGTTAAAAATATAAAAGATATAAGCAAAACAAATCAGAAACTATTATGTTTTTGAAATTAAGACATAAAAAGAAAAAGGTGTTTCTAACGGACAGGGGGTACACGTGGCATCTCCTGATTGGCTATGGGTGTGCGCGTGAGTGAGCTAGCGAGCGGACGGCCAGCGTCTAACCGAAAACACTTCGGTCTAAAAACAGAAAAGAAAAACCGAGCGGTTCTTTTAAAATAAACCGAAGGGGTATCCTATTCTAATCTACACCGTTCATTCGAGATCGGACGGAGGAGGGTGCTCACCGTGGATGAAGGTCGCCGGTGAGGGCTCCGACGACGGCGACGGCTCGGGATCGAAGCGGGCGTCGACTCCAGGGGGTCTCCGGCGATGGTGTTGGCTCCATTCGACGCAGGGGAGCACGGCGAAGGCGATGGTGGCGTCGGAGGGGCCTCGGGACGACGGTGACGAGCGACACGAGCTTGGGGGCGGTTCGGACTCCGGCGAGGTCGATGGCTACGGTGTTCCAGGGGGTCCAGGGCTCGGGCAGGTGGTTGTGGAGGTGCGGGCGAGTGTGGCGAGATCGTCTGCGGCCTCAAAGGGCTCGGGGATGGTGACGTGGGGTGGAAGGGGAGCAAGAGCGCGGCGGCTACCGGTTGCTCTGGAGAGCGATTCCGGCGAGGAGAGACGTCGGGGTTGGGGGCAACGAGGGGGAATGGGAAGAGAGGAGCGAGGGATATTTATAGGAGGGGTCAGGTGCTTGGGGAAGGGGAGGAATCAATGGAGGCGATGATGGCTCCGACGAGATGCTCGGGAGGGAGAGAGAGAGAGCGAGAGGAGGGAGATGAGCGCGGGATTGGCGCTGTCGGACGGTGGGGCCAGGGCGTCAGTGGGAGAGAGGGAGGGGCGCGGTTATGGTTCAAGTACTTCACAAAATTTCCCCTGGTTTGGAGTGTCATATTACGCCTCTGAAATTTTCTCAGGGGTTTGAATACTTTGAAAATTTGAATAGGAACCAAATATGAAATGATTCCAAAAGAAAATCCAGAGATTTTCACATTCACTTTTCAAAGCTTTATTTTAAACTTCCAACTCATATTTCATATAATTTGAAGAAGTCATTTTATCCTCTCTCATGAAAATCATTGGGTTGCTTAAAGTTTCTGAATTTGAAATATTTTCAAATGAAATTCAAATCATTTTCAAATCCCTTTTCATTTCTTTAAATGGAAGAAGTCATGTCATCTTCACTCTAGGGTTTTGTGATGAAAATAATGTGAATTCCTGGTGATCAAAATGCAGATTGATTTTTTTTGGGAAAGTCATTTCATTCCCTCTCATTAAACTTTCAAAAAGTTTCAAATTTCCACTCAAATTCAATTACTAAATCAAACAAACAATCATTCTAATATTTATTATAACATTCCAAAGTTTGGGATGTTACAAGCAACGAGGACAATCCTTAGATCATGGAGCCTGTGTGCAATATTTCTACCATCATCTTTCAACTCTATTTCTCTAGGAACATATAAAAATTCAAGGGAGCTACAGTGCGAGCAAGTAATCTACAACATAATTTGCAAAGACACTACTGACTATGTTCATGATAATGAGTTCAATTAATCAAATTACTGAAGAACTCCCACTCAAATTGACATCCCTCCGGTCATTTGAGTGATACATGATCCAAATTCACCAACTCAAGTCCGATCATCATGTGAGTTGAGGTGGTTTCAATGGTGAACATCATCATCTTGATCATATCTGCTATATGACTCATGTTTGACCTTTTGGTCTCTTGTGTTCCGAGGCCATGTCTGTACATGCTAGGCCCGTCAAGTTTAACCCATGTGTTCTGCATGTGCAACACTGGCTTGCACCCGTTGTATGTGAACGTAGAGTCTATCACACCCGATCATCACGTGGTGTCTCAACATGACGAACTTTCGCAACGGTGCACACTCGGGGAGAACACAATTCATCTTGAAATTAAAGTGAGGGATCACCTTATAATGCTACTGTCGTCCTAAGAAAAACAAGGTGCATAAAAGGATTAACATCACATGCAAATCATAAGTGACATGATATGGCCATGAACTTGTGCTTTTGATCTCCATCTTGAAAGCACCAGCATGATCTCCATCGTCACCGGCACGACACCATGATCTCCATCATCTTGATCTTCATCAACATGTCACCATCGGGATTGTCGCGCCCATCATTCTTGTAGTACTATTGCTACCGTTTAGCGATAAAGTAAAGCATTACATAGCGCAAAACCACAACGGTGATACACTAGTTGCTTTTCAACCTTCTCAAGGACCGCCTTTGTCGAATCCGATCCAACTAAAGTGAGAGAAACTGACACCCACAAGCCATCTATGCAACAAGTTGCGGTTGAGGGAACTGGTCTCTCGTAAGCGTAGGAGTAATGTTGATCCGGGACACTTCATCTCAGAATACCGCTGAACCAAAAGACGACCAAGGGAGGAAGCAATCTAAGCATCAACGCCCACAAATCTTTGTATTCTACTCGAGATCTCATCTACACATAGACCTAGCTCATGATGCCACTGTTGGGGAACGTTGCATGGGAAACAAAAAATTTCCTACGCACATGCAAGATCTATCCATCATTATGAGCATCTACGAGAGGGAGAGTGGATCTACATACCCTTGTAGATCGCTAAGCGGGAAGCGTTAAGAAACGCGGTTGGTGTAGTCGAACGTTTCGCGATCCAAATTGCCGAGCATCCCATGATCTCATCACACTCCGTCCCGCGATCCAATCACGATCCGTCTAGCGAACTCATCACGATCCATCCCGCGATCTCATCACGATCCGTCCCGCGAACTCATCATGATCCGTACGCGATCTCATCATGATCCGTCTCGCGATGTTGATCACGGTCCTTCCGATCTAACACTGAACAGACGACACCTCCGCATTCAGCACACGTACAACTTGACGGTCTCTGGCAGCATGACGGCGCTCTAGTGATGGTGGTGGAGCTATTCCGACAGGGCTTCGCCTAAGCACTCCAGAGATCCGATCTAGAGGAGAAACTATGATGTAGAGGAGAGGTAGCACGTGGCTATTAGGGTTAGAATTTTCCTCTAAATCCTCTAGTATATATAGGAGGTAGGGAGGGGAGGTGGCAGCCCCAAACACTCAAGGTTTGGTCGAAATTGGAGGTGGAGGAGTCCTACTCCAATCCTATTAGGAGTAGGATTCCTACTTTCCACTTAGAAACTCTTTCCACCTCTCCACCTTTGGATTTTTTCCTTCTCAAACCACTCCAGCCGCATGGGCCCTTAGAGGAGGCTTAGGCCAGCCCACAAGGGTCTGGTTTACCTGCTCCCACAGCCGATGTACCCTCTTGGGTCGAAATACCTCTCCCGATGGTCCCTCGGTAAACTACGGGCACTCCCGGTACACTACCGATGAGCCCGAAACTTTTCCGGTGACTAAAATAGGACTTCCTATATGTCAATCTTTACCTCCGTACCATTCCGGAGCTCCTCGTGACATCCGGGATCTCATCCGGGACTCTGAACAACCTCCGGTCACCACCATACATAACTCTATACTACCGAAACGTCACCGAACTTTAAGTGTGCAGACCGTGCGGGTTCGAGAACTATGTAGACATGACCGAGACACCTCTATGGTCAATAATCAATAGAGGGACCTGGATGCCCATATTGGTTCCTACATATTCTACGAAGATCTTTATCGGTCGAACCTATATATCAAGGATTCAGTTAATCCCGTATGATTTTCCCTTTGTTCTTCGGTATGTTACTTGCCCGAGATTCGATCGTCGGTATCTCCATACCTAGTTCAACCTCGTTACTGGAAAGTCTCTTTACTCGTTCCATAATACAAGATCCCGTGACTAAAACTTAGTCACATTGCTTGCAAGGCTTATTGTGATGTTGTATTACCGAGTGGGCCCTGAGATACCTCTCCATCACACGTAGTAACAAATCCCAGTCTTGATCCATGCCAACCAAACAGACACCCTCGGATATACCTGTAGAGTACCTTTGTAGTCACCCAGTTACGTTGCGACGTTTGATACACACAAGGTACTCCTCCGGTGTTAGTGAGTTGCATGATATCATGGTCATAGGAACATATACTTGACATGCAGAAAACAATAGCAATAAACTGACACGATCATATGCTACGTTTGTAGTTTGGGTCTTGTCCATCACATTATTCTCCTAATGATGTGATCCCGTTGCCAAATGACATCTCATGTCCATGACTAGGAAACCATAGCCATCTTTGATCAACGAGCTAGTCTATTAGAGGCATACTAGGGACATGGTGTTGTCTATGTATCCACACATGTATCTGAGTTTCCGATCAACACAATTATAGCATGGATAATAAACGATTATCATGAACAAGGAAATATGATAATAACTAATTTATTATTGCCTCTAGGGCATATTTCCAACATGTGTGGATACATGTTATAACATGGATTTGGCATATCACAATATTATCTGTTATTTAATTTAATGCACGTATATATCTTGGTATTCGTGGAAGGCTTGGCCTTTTGCTAGGTGTTTTGTTCTGTTGTTACTGCCATAGTTTCTCGTTACCGGTGTTATGTTTCCATACTTTTTGCGCTCCTAACATGCTCGGGGTTGTTATGGGGACCCCCTTGTTTATTCGGTTAAGATTAAAACTTGTCTGGCAAGACCCAACATTAGTACTACATTTTCTTAACAACTTAATAAAATTGCATAGGGGTTAGCTACCTCTTGGATAATTAATCAACGACCCGGGCCAGTGCTCCTCATGAGTGTTGGTCCAAAACGGGCTGCCTGCGGGGCCGCCTCGAGGCAACTTGAGGATTGGTTTTCCCTATAGCTAGTCCCATCTGGTAGTGCCCTGAGACAGAGATACGCACGGCTCCTATTGGGATCTGGCCTGCCGGGTGGTCTTGCTGGACTTGTTTTACCTTTATCGAGTATCTTGCGTGTGGGGATCTGACTTTCTTCGGGCTATCTCGAGGTGTTGGAATTCGTTTGGAGTTGCCTAGGATGATCACGAGATCCGTGGTTGAGGCTATTCCCGCGGAGTGTGGTTAATTTATAATGGACTAGTTGGAGCACCCCTGCAGGGTCAAATCTTTCGGAAAGTCATGCCCGTGGTTATGTGGCAACTTGGATATTTGTTTAACACCCGGTTATAGTTAAGTTGAAGTAAACTATAATAAAATGCACCAACTGTGTGAGTAACCGTGATCGTCTCTGCTTGTGAACATGAACTTAGAGAGAACACGGTGGGGTTATGATTGACGTAAGTATTCAGGATCTCATAGAAGTCATTCAAGATTCGATCGTTTACTGTAGACCACAAATTTACTTTCATCTTATGTAAGTTTAGCCACCATATATGCTTAGTGTTGCTGCAAACTAAACACATACCCATCCCAACCTTTAAGCTTGAATAGTCTCGGTACCTGGGCGTGAGATTGCTGAGTCCTCGTGGCTCACAGATTACTACAACAATTCAGGTACATGTATGGATGAGGTCGTGACAGATGACATGACGCAGCTGCAGCGGGAGTATGACAAGGAACGCGGCAGGATGTACATGACGTATCCAGATGAGTAGAGGACCGTGGTCGTGATCTTCGAGGCTAGCAAGATAGAATCATTGCATCTGCTTTTTATCGTTTGTTTTCGTCCGTTGCCGGATCCTGTCTTCATATTGATGTTTGAACTTTTGTGTGGAATTGTAATTTAGCATGTGGCGAGTGTAAGCCAACTCATATACTCCTCTCTTCTTAAATGTATGATGTAATGATGCTATACTTCCGAACATCGAGATGCGCCTCTATCCCTTGTCGAGGCCCCCGTGCCTTAATATGGATAGGCGCACATCTTGGGCATGACAACCACATACGTTGAATTAGCTAGTATATATATAGTTGAACTAGCTATTTCAGTATGTGATTGGCTAAAATTGGGGGAATCTTTGTGCAGTTCAGCCATCGAGTTGAACTGTTTTCTATAAAAACTACTTAATCTGTGAATAAAATCTATGTTTATTGAATTTCACCTGCAAAATTGGACTGTAATAGTGATTTTGTTCCTACAAAATTTGACAAATGTCAGTGTTAAAACGGTTTTAAATGTCAATGTTACTAGATCGACAAATGCCAATGTTTCTAATTTGAAAAATGGCAATTTACCCAATATGACAAATGCAAATCGAAACTCATTGTCTATACTAATCGCACATGTCATCATAGACAAATGTTTTGCGATGACGCAATGAAAAAAAAAGACTTGGCACCAGATTTTCACTTGCCTTAGTAGCGAAGGAACCATGGCCATCGGTCTGCATACAGGTATTCAATTTGAAACATTTGTGATGACGGTCAAAGTACATGCCTCCCTGATGAGTGTGCGGAGGACTAGTCGTACGCTTCCCATACTCAAACCCGCCGCACGCTACCTCCTAGCCAATTCAGAGTGTGACATGTGGAAACACGTAAATGGTTAGTAGAATGTCCATGATTTATATATTATACACATGTTTGCTATGGTAACGTGACAACTTTTTGTTCCAAAATGCCTTTGTTTTCTATTAACAATGTCTGGGCCTTGTCTTAAAGTGGACACAAAAAATACCACATCATATTTATGCTTTATGACGAGGCCCCACCCAATATCGACCTTGTGACTGTAATTCAAATTTAAATTATGTACATTAAATGCACACAAAAATCAATTAATATAGAAAAATTCAAACGAACCCTTAATAATATCATATTTTTGAAGTACACGCCTATTGGTCTATGTTGTTTTTAGAAGAAAAAAAATCAAGGAGAGAAGAGGCATTGAATGTCATTAATTTCACCCGTAGATGTGACATGCATGTTCGGAACCATGTAGCTTATTGTGAGAAGCTTCGGTTTGTAAGTGGATTGTGCCAAAACATGTCCAATTTGGTATTTTTTACCACGACATATGTGTACTTTGTCATGATACCATGCCAAGCTTCATGAATTTCTGACTAGTTATGGATTTATTGGAATTTAAAAACTAAGTTCGTCGATATTTGAAGTCAAGCCAAGACACTGAGACTTTTGAAATTCATTCACATTTCTTGCACGGTATCTAACACATGCATCCATGGACACATATATGTTTTTCAACCCATTTTGGTGCACTGGACCTTGTGATTCGAAACCAAATTTGAATTATACACATTAAATGCACAAAAAACTCAATTAATGTATAAAAAGCGAGATGATCCCTTAATTTATTCAAATGTTGCACTTCGCACCTATTTGTCTATGTTGTTTCTATATAAAAAATCAACGAGACAGGAGGCATCTAATGTCGTTCCACCCACAGATGTGACATGCATGTTCCCTATCGAAACCACAAAGCTTCTTGTGAGAAGGTCCGGTCTATAAGAGGCTTGTGCCAAAACATGTCCAAGTTGGACAATTTTTTACCACGACAGATGTGTGCCCTTGTCATGACACACCATGCCAAGTTTCATGAATTCCTGACGAGTTTTCGATTTACAAGGATAAGGGATGCCGAGACCCGTATCGCGGTGGAAATGATGGCGAAGAGGCGACCAATGCAGCAGCATCAGGTCGAGCATGCAAAGAGGCTCAACACCGTCATGGCCTCAACAGATTCCGCAGCCGTGGCACGGAATGAGGAGATCTACACCGAGTTCCGCTACTTCGAGGAGGCACATTAGGAGCGACAGAGGGCAGCTATGGCAGTCAACGAATTTAACTGCTGCAGCTCGTAAGTAGGCTCCTCCTCCTCTGCCTCTTACTGAACGCGCTCTGTAGTGGAGAGGCTACTATAAGTAGTACAAAACCCCCACAGTAGTATTTAGGGGATATTTTGTTCAGTTCCTCTAACTATATATATGGTTGAACTGTACCATGTACTTTAAATTAGCTAGTATATATAGTTGAACTAGCTATTTAGTACGTGGTTGGCAACAATTGGGGGGAAGTTTTTTCGGTTCAACTATCGAGTTGGATTGTTTTGTATGAGGACCACTGCTTAGTCTATGAATAAAATCTATGTTTACTGAATTTGAGTTGCAAAATTGGACTATAGTAGTGATTTTGTTCCGACAAAATTTGACAATTGTCAATGTTAAAACGATTTTAAATTTTAAAGTCACTAGATCGACAAATGCCAGTGTTTCCAATTTGACAAATGACAATTTACTCAATATGACAGATGCAAATCGAAACTCATTGTTTGTACTAAGCACACATGTCATCATACACAAACGTTTTGTGATGACGCAATGAAAATAAATCTGTCGCGCCATATTTTCACTTGGCTTAGTAGAGAAGGAACCATTGCACTCAGTCTGCATACAAGTATTCAGTTTGAAACATTTGTGATGATGGTCAAAGGACACGCCTCCCCGATGAGTGTGCGCAGGACTGGCCGTACGCCTCCCATTTACTCAAACACCTATTTGCTTGCTACCTCCTAGACAATACAGAGTGCGATGCATGGCAACGCGTACATGGTCAGTAGAATGTCCATGATTTATAAATAATACACCTGTTTGCTATGTTAACATGACAACTATTTGATCCAGAATACCTTTGTAGGCTAATAATGTTTGCGCCTTCTCTCAAAGTGGGCACAAAAATACCTCATCATATTTATCCTATATGACGAGGTTCTACCCAACATAGACATTGTGACTGTAATTCAAAATTGAATTATGTAAATTAAATGCACAAAAAATTTCATTAGTCTATAAAAAGCCAAACAAACCCTTAATAGTATCATACTCCCTCTATAAACTAATATAAGAGCATTTATATAACTAATTTAGTGATCTAAACGCTCTTATATTAGTTTATGGGGGGGTATTGTTTAAGCACACACATATTGGTCTTTGTTTTTTCCAGAAGAAAAAAAAATCAAGGAGAGAAGAGGCATCGAATGTCGTTAATTTCACCCGCAGATGCGACATGCATGTTCGGAACCACATAACTTATTGTGAGAAGCTCCGGTTTGTTAGTGGATTGTGCCAAAACATGTCCAAGTTGGTATTTTTGTACCATAGCATATGTGTCCCTTGTCATGATACCATGCTAAGTTTCATGAATTTTTAACGAGTTATGGAGTTACGGGAATTTAAAAACTAACTTCATCGATGTTTGCCCTCGAGCCAAGATGCTGAGATGTTTGAAACTCGTTTTCATTTCTTGCACGAGATCTAACACATGCATCCAGGGACACATATATGTTTTTTCAACCCATTTTGGTGCACTCGACCTTGTGATTCTAGACCAAATTTGAATTATCCACGTTAAAAGCACAAAAACTCAATTAATGTATTAAAAAGCCAGATGATCCCTTAATTTATTCATATTTTGCACTTCGCACCTATTTCTCTATGTTGTTTATATATAAAAAATCAAGGAGAGAAGAGGCATCGGATGTTGTTTCACCCGCAGATGAGACATGCATGTTCCCTATCGAAACCACAAAGCTTCTTGTGAGAAGGTCTGGTCTGTAAGAGGCTTGTGCCAAAACATGTCCAAGTTGGATTTTTTTACCATGGAAGATGTGTGCCCTTACCTTGACACAACATGCCAAGTTTCATGAATTCCCGACGAGTTTGGATTTACGGGAATTTGAAAACCAAGTTACTCAATGTTTGTGGTGGAGCCAAAACACTGAGATGTTTGAAATTCATTATCATTTCTTGCATGGGACCTAAACATATAGTGAGGGACTCATATCTTATTTTCCACCAATTTTCGTGCACTGGACCGTGTGATTATTGTTCAAATTTTAATTATGCACATTAAATGGCTAGAAAACTCAATTAATGTACAAATAGGACAAATGAACCCTGAAAAATACCATAGTTTAGCACGACAGTGATGTTGCTCTATGGTGAATCTATAAATAAATTCAAGGCAAGAAGAGATAGGGGATGTTATTTCGCTGATAAAAGGTGATTGTTCCATATCGGAACCACATGGCTTTCTTTTGAGAATCTCCGGTTTGTAAGATGCTTGTTGAAAGTGCGTTATTTCGGCTAGACGGGGGGTGAATAAGCGATTTTTACGAATTCATCATTTGAGGAATTTCAACGTTGAGGAATTTGAAATGTGATGAATAACTAGCAGCGGAATAAGTACTCAAGTGCATGAGGAACATAGTGACAGCATAGTCTTCATGATTAAATGAAACATGCACAAATAGAGAGTAGTGTGATACAGGATAAGCGGTGATGAACAAGGTAACTTGAAGAATTTGAGGTGAGGAATTTGTGAAAGTCTTTAGTCAAATTCTTCCAACTGTAACAATCAATTTCATCAAGAGATATATGAGGAATAGAGGGTTGTGGAAATAGAACCGGATAGCTTGATGAAGACAATGGTTTGATGACCCAGTTCCAACTATTGTGACAGTCGTACGTCTGGTTTGGAGCGGCCTGGTATTTAAACCAGAGGACACACAGTCCCAGGACACACAGTCCTTACCGTATTCTCCTTGAGCTAAGGTCACACAGTCCTCGCCCAACACTCATGGTAAGTCTTCAGGGTAGACTTCCAAAACCCTCACAAACTGGTCACCCGGTGATCCACAATTTACTGCTGGATGCTCTAGACCAAGGTCACTTCGTGGCCCCAATTGACTGCAGGAGCACTAGACCATGACGCCTAACCGTCTGGAGGATACACAGTCCTCAAAGGTAACAAGTGTCGGTTCCACACAGGAATTTCTTCAGTGATGCTCAATCACAATGGGTTTTATGGTTTGGTTTGTGGGTTTTTCCTCACTAATGATTTTCTCATAGAGTCTTCAGAGGATGGGTTGCTCTCAACTGACAAGTGTCAATTCTCTCTCAGAGCAGCCAACCAGCTAGTGGTTGTGGGGGTTGGCTATTTATAGCCTCGGTGCAACCTGACATTATAAGTCATAAATGCCCCCAATGATATGACTGTTATGTGGGTAAGAACGATTGGGGACAGCTGGCGCTAAGCACAACAACGGTCGGAATTTTGAACTATGAAAGTCCTTAGATTATCATAATGCTCACTTGTAGGAAATTTGCACTGGCGAAATCCTAACTCCTCAGTCAGATCAATTTCCTTAGAGACCAGAAGAACTTCGTCTCTGTCTCTGAAAAACGTGTCTGAATTGTAAGAGATTTCCAAAGGCTTCACTTGAAGGATTGTATGGGTTGAGGATCTTTGAGTTGAGCATCAGTTGGAAATTTTCCTTAGTATTACCTCGACCCCCTTTAACAGTACGGTGTTTCCTGTGACTCAAATAAAGGAAATGAAACTACGAAAACAAAGTCTTCATGCTTCATATTCCTCATTCATATCTTCAAGGTCACACCAACTTCTTCATTTTCAATGTCTTCACAAAGTCTTCACCAAAGTCTTCAGAAAGTCTTTAGCAAAGTCTTCACTTGAAGACATTCATTTTTAGGGGTCGGTAATCTCCGAATATATCAAAATCCTCATCGACTTATAGAGCCTGTGTACACTCACAAACACATTAGTGCCTTAACCTATAAGTCTCCAATACACCAAAATCACTAAGGGGCACTAGATGCACTAATAATCTCCCCCTTTTTGGTGATTGATGACAAATAGGTTAAGTTTTCAACGGGGATAAACATATGAAGTGAAAGTACAGATTTTGAGGAATTTTATTGCAAGATATAGAAGAACTCCCCCTGAAGATGTGCATATGTGAGGAATTTGCTTTGTGCTGCAAATGCACATGGCAGGTTGAAAACATGGAGAACTCCCCCTATATCTTGTAATTCATACACGCATTTGAATATCTGAAATAAAGAATTTGAAATGCGTGAAGAAAATGGTGTCTGACGAAATTTAGCATGCATGCATTAAGGTAATTGAGGTAATAAACATGCGAGGAAATAGTTCAAAGTGTCAAACCACCATCGGACTTAAGTTTACAACTCAATAACCAAAAACTTCAGAAGAGCGAGAGTTGCAACTTAAAAAAATAGCCCATATATGTAGACCCGCTTGAAGACTAACTCAAATTTTCTCCCCCTTTGTCATTGAGGACCAAAAGGGAAAAAAATGATGACTAACGCCCCATGAGGAATTTCATTTTGTTGGTGAAGAAGGAGCGCCAGTGTTGTCGGGGTCGATTGTTGATGCAGGTCCAGCAGCAGTATCATCAATGTCTTCATCTTCCTCGCGCTCGCGAGATGAAGAATAGGAACTGGTGACCATCAGAGGAACTTGGACTTTCTTGAACTTCTTCTAAGGACAGCGAGCAAAGTCTGGATATTCTTCAAAGTTCAACTCATCCAATTCTTCTGAAGACATGATGTGATTTAGCACAGACCAAGAGCGCTTGAGGTTTTCATGAGCATAGTAGTGGTTCCTCTTGACAGTGTTCTGCGTCACAGTCATATTCTGCACAATATACCCGAGTTGATGCTTGACCCACTTGTGATTTCGATCGACTTTCTGATGAAGACTTAAGAGAAGCTCACGATCAGTCATCACACGAGGAGCAGTTGCATGAGGCTTTTGTGCTGAGGTTTTGGCAGAGGAGTCCTGTGTTGCAGAGTCATCATTGGTGGAGTAGGATGCTGCTTGACGAAACTGACCATCCAATGGACGAGTGCCTTGATCAATGACATCCTTGCCTTTTCCTTCATCAATTGTGCTTTTGAGGACTTCAATCGGGGGCAGAAAACTGAAATGATTTTGGAAGTCAGCCTCAAAGTGCATTGAAGACTTTGTTCTAAGGAAATGCATAATCCAGGGAGCAAAGGGCTTCAACTCAAAGGGTGACATAGCAGCATCGGCCAGAGTCCTGATGAAGAAATCGTGAAAATTGATGGGAATCCCATGAATGATGTTGAAAAGCATATTCTTCATGATTCCTTCAACTTCTTCTTCTTCACAGTTGTGCCCCTTCTGAGGGCATAGGGTGTGAGTGAGGATGCGATAGACTGTTCTAGGTACATACATCAAATCCTTCACAAGAAAGGTTGTCCTTTGAGGCCTTCCAGGTGCAAATTTCTTCAGCATCACATTCATCATCTGATTTGGCAGTGGTGGATCATTGAACAGGCAACGGACTTCATCTGAAGGAATTGGAACTGGGACATACTGAAGCAATTTAGAAGAGCTTGCGGTGAAATGAGTTGTTCCGGTCATCCAGTACAAGACCCAGGAGTTGATGTCTGAGGAATTTCCACTAATGTATAGAGGGGCATAGAATTGAAGAATCAACTCCTTGTTCCAGTCACAGACATCTACGTAGAAGGGAAGAAGCCTAGCATCATGAAGAACTTGGAGCACCGACGTGAATGATGGAATTGACTCCATGTCCACATGCGGAATGTTGTGGTGCTCGTAGATTTTCTTCTTGTCACATAGAACAGTGGCATAGTAGTTCATTTGAGTAGGAGTCCAGAACCTTGTGCGACCAGTTCGAGCAGAATCATATGGATTTGGCCCTGTGAAGAACATGTGTTCATTGAAGAAATTTGTCCTGAGGAATTTGGGGCGGACTGAACCTTTGAATGACATTCATTGCTTAGGTTGAAGATTTGGTCGATTGCGCCCTTTGATCTTAGTTGGCATGGGAGGAACTACAGACTGAGTGATTTGTAGAACAGGTTCCTTAGTAGTGGCCGGAGCATCAATTTCCTCAGCTGTTGCAGCTGGAATTTCATCGGGGTCTGGAAGATATAGGTGTTCGGAATCTTTAGGTATTTCCTCAGTTTGTGTAGGTGACTGAGGAAGCAGCATCAGAGGAGTTGCCATAGGTGAGTTGGGGTGTGCAGATTCCCAATATTCATCATTGATGACAGGACTAGTGTCACCAATGTCAACTTCTCGAGCAATTTCTTCAGCGCGAGCAGTTAGCAGAAGCTGGGGCGATGATACCTTGGGAGTTGATGCAGTGTCATCAATGACAATTTCCTCATCAAGAGGCTCTAAGGAAGCAGCCGAATGATTCTCTTCTTCATGAGGAATGTCATATACTTCTCCAGTTGGCACAATAGCATAGGCTGGTGCCGAGGAAATTGGAGTTGCGTCAAGAGGTGTAGCTGAGGAACTTGTCAAAGTTTTCAACTTCTTCAACACAGGGGCTCCAGAAGTTGATGCTTTTCTTTTGAGGGGATTTTCCTCAGCATGAGCAGTTTCTTCAGGAACGACTGATGCAGCCGCCCTAGGTGGTTCAGTCTCTTGAGGCACGGTGGATTCTACAGCTGGCCTATCAGATTCTTCAAGCACAACATTGGGGGTTGTCCTTGCATGTTCATCAGTGGTCTGAGTTTCCTCAGCAGCACTGGCAGATGCTTTTGATGAAGCTCTTTCTTCAGCAGTTTCTTCAGGCTGAGCATTTTCATCAGCAGCTTGAGGAATTTCATATTCAGTCTGAGCATTTTCTTCAGACTGAGTCTTTTGTGGTTGCAATCGAGCTGCAACCATGGTGTTGTGATCCTTTACAGCCGCATTAGCAACCTTGTCGATTCTAACCTTAGTGCCCTGCCATTCAGCATCATATCTTTGTTGATCCAAGGAGAGAGTGCGAGTCTCGCACTGAACTGTGACCAGTTGATTTGTGGTCAAGTTCATCACATTTTTGCGCAGAAACTTTTCTTTGCGAGTATTGTTCCTCTTAGCCCTCTGAGCTTGCTCTCTTTTCCATTGTTCTTTAGAGATGAAATGGGTGAGGACATGATCCACTTTAGGAGGCAGATTTAGTGAGGAAAGTGGAGTACTTGGGTCCTAATGCCATATATCAATGAAGTTGAGGATCAACTTGGGATCCAATATGAGAGGAATAGAGCTCCCCTTTGCTTTAGCTGACCTGTGCTGACTCTGTCTAATGATTTCTACCAATTCCTCATCATCAGCATCATCAACATCATCATCAGAAGAATCTGAGGGAATTGTAACCAGAGCCTTGCTGGTGTGAGACCTTGGTTTTTGACGTCCAACTGTCTTCTTCAGTTTAAGTGCAGAGGGACTGGTTGAAGACTTTGCAGTAGTGGAGGGGCTTGCAGCGAGCTTCGGCACTAACGCGAAACCATCAGTCCTTTTGCATGTTGCCAGATGCACTGGAGTTGAGGACTTTTTGACAGTTGCAGATGACTGAGCAGCAACAGTTCCATGAGCTGAAGGTTTTCTGGGCTGAGGCCTTTGACCTTGAGGAATTTGCACTGAAGCTTTTGAAGAGTCAATATTCAGAGAGCAGATTTCGTTAACATCTTCTTCGGTGCACTAGCAGAAGCTCCATCAGAGGCAGCAGCAGCAGAATCCTCATTGAATTTCTTCACAGCCTCTTTGGCTTTCCTTGCCAATTTGGCTTGTTGCTTTTCCCACATGGCAGGAAAGTCCTCACCAGTTTTGATGCTAGAAGGATCTGCAATTTGGTTAGGAGCTAGAGGAGGCCTGCTGCAAGGTGGTTCACAGTGAATTTCATCATGTATTTTGGAGTTACATAACGACATTCTCTCCATTCTTTGGCCCATCTCCTCTCAATCTTTTGCATACGAATCTTCCTCTGCTTGGTCGTCTCTTTTCCATGAGTTTATTCGTCAGGTGTGCAATATTCATCATATAGATCCTCAGGGATCTCAAATGCAGTGTGCACATCTGGCTTTTTCCCTCCTTTCTGAGGTTTCTTTCCATCAGACATTTTCTTCACTTGAGGAATATGAACTCTTGAAGATTCTGAAGAGGTACACAGTTTTTCTTCAAGTAGCGCTGCAAATGAGTTAAGTTGATGAGAACCTAGTGATTCATCAGCGGACATGTTGTACCTGTGAATAGAGTATAGGTGCGAAGAATTTGAAGAGGTCATATGCGTTCTCAGAAATTTTTAGAGAGATAGGTGTGAGGAATTTGACCATGGATGTCTTGAGGATTTTTACTAAGTGTTCTTAGCCTCGGGTTCCAGAGTTGTGCAAATTTGAGAATTCGCACAATTGAGGAATCTTGAACAAAGTCATTACTTAGGAAAAATCATCAAGTATCAAGTATGAGGAGATGAAGGTGCTTGTGTATTTGATTTATAATGTTTAAACACATATTTGAGGAATAGTAGTTGTAGTTGAGGATCAAACATGGGTAGTAAAAATAAATTTTAATTACCCTGGCGAAGAACAGGACGAACACAGAGATGAACTGAGGAGGTTCGTCCGTTCAGATCTCCCACGCCCTAGCTTGGCAGAAGGAGACAGCTACAGCGGCGGCGGGATGAAGATTTCCGCGGCCGATGCGAGTATGGCGACGAGGAGGTTGAGGCAGCGAAGCTCTTCCTCACCGGCGACGATGACTTTAGTGGTGGCGCTTGGATGGAGCTCGGGAGAGAGATGAGATGCGGAGTAACCGAGCACAGTAGATGGGAAGGGGGCATTTATAGGGGAAGTAAAAACGGATCCTCCCGAAGATTTTGGACAGGATTGCCCCTGACCCTTGCTCTCCACGCGACAGGTGTTACCCACGATCTGGGTAGTGAAGATTGTGGAGGATTGTGGGTTATCCAGGCACGGGAATCAGAACAGTTTGGGCGGGAACCACCGAAATTTTTGGTAGTGAAGATTTCAAAGTTTTGTTTGCAAATTCTTGAGCAGTCAAGGACACAGTGAAGACTTTGAACAAGTTTCAAAGTAGAACGCAGATGAGGAATTTGTGAACAGACTGGGTTGAGTTTAGCATAGACGGGAAAGGGTCCGATCACATTCACTTAGATGAAAATCAATTTGAAGAATTAGCAATAAGTGAATGTTGTTGAGGACATTGAAAAACTCAAAAGTATATATGAGTCTCAAAAGTTTTGAAGAATTTGAAGAGTTGATGAATTTGAAAAACTTGAGGAATTTGCAAATTTGAGGAATTTGGTAATTTGAAGAATTTGCAACAGTACTCAATTTTGAAAAACTTCAACTTTTGGTTGGTGGCTTAACCCACCGTATAAGAATGATGATTTCAGACACTGCTTACAATTGTCGTAGAGTTCTGAGAATCAAATTCTTCGTTATTTTCTTCACACTTAGAGAGTTATTCTTCATTGATTGAAGAAAAACGTTACTTCGTGTGTTGCACATTTAAGTCATCAATTTTGCATACGTGTTAGGATGTGTGTTCTTCATCAAAGAACATTCGAAGATTCTAAGATATTTAGCTCACACCGCAACTTGCAAAATCTCTTTTCATCCAAGGGCTTTGTGAAGATATCGGCCAGTTGTTCTTTAGTAGGAATGTGACTGATGGAGATGTCGCCCTTGAGTAGATGATCTTGAAGAAAGTGATGATGAATCTGGATGTGCTTGGTCTTGGAGTGTTGAACAGGGTTGTATGCAATCTTGATGGCACTCTCATTGTCGCAGAAAAGAGGCACATTCTTCAGCTTGATTCCATAGTCCTTGAGGGTTTGCTTCATCCATAGTAAATGAGCACAACAAGAGCCAGCAACAATGTACTCAACTTCTGTAGTAGAGAGTGAAACACAGTTCTGCTTCTTCGAGGACCAACAGATTAAGGATCGTCCGAGGAAATGACATGTGCCTGAGGTTGACTTGCGATCCACGCGATCTCCAGCATAGTCAGCATCAGAGTATCCGACGAGATGAAGATTTGAGCCCTTGGGATACCACAATCCAAGTGTTGGTGTGTGAGCTAAGTATCGAAGAATGTGTTTCACAGCCTTATGGTGTGATTGCTTCGGAGTTGCTTGGAATCGAGGACACATACAGACACTTAGCATTATATCAGGCCTAGATGCACATAGGTACAATAAGGAGCCAATGATGGAGTGGTATACCTTCTGATCAAAATCTTTACCATTTTCATCAGTGTAGAGATGGCCTTTTGAAGGCATTGGAGTTTTGATGCCTTTGCAATCTTGGATGTTGAATTTCCTCAAAACATCTTTGAGGTATTTCTCTTGTGAGATGAAGATGCCATTGTCTGACGAATTTGAGGACCTAAGAATAATTTCAACTCCCCCATCATAGACATTTGATATTCTTCACTCATCATATAGGCAAATTCATCACTGTAACGTTTGTCAGTACATCCAAAGATAATATCATCAACATATATTTGGCATATGAATAGTTCATTGTCATAGGATTTTGTGAAAAGAGTAGGGTCGAGTGAACCGAGTTTGAAGCCTTTCTTCATGAGGAATTCCTTCAAAGTGTCGTACCACGCCCGAGGGGCCTACTTGAGGCCATAGAGGGCCTTGTTTAGTCTGAAGACTTTGTCAGGATGCTTAGGATCTTCAAAACCTGGGGGTTGAGCAACATTGCTTCTTCCTCAAGCTTACCATTGAGGAATGCACTTTTCACATCCATTTGATATAAGATGATATTATGATGGTTAGCGTAAGCCAGTAATATGCGAATAGCTTCAAGTCTAGCAACAGGTGCAAAAGTTTCACCAAAGTCAATTCCCTCAACCTGTGTATAGCCTTGAGCTACAAGTCGAGCCTTATTCCTCACCACAAGACCATTTTCATCTTGCGTGTTGCGGTACATCCACTTGGTGCCTATGATGTTATGCTTGCGAGGATCTGGCTGCTTGACAAGTTCCGACACGTTGTTGAGCTTGAATTGATACAATTCCTCTTGCATGGCTTGAATCCATTCGGGCTCCTTGAATGCTTCATCAACTTTGGTGGGCTCTAAGATAGAGACAAAGGCAAAGTTCCCACAAAAGTTAGTTAGATGTGAAGCTTTTGAGCATGTGAGAGGACCTGGTGCATTGATGTCATCGATGATTTTGTCAATCTGCACTTCATTTGCTACTCTTGGACGAGTAGGTTGACAAGGCTGAGGAGTTTCATCAGCACCATTTTCTTCAGGCATATCAGCATGAGAGTCTTCATTTGTTGAAATGATTTCCTCAATGGGTATGACATCTTCAGTTACCTTTAGCTTGATGGATTCCTCAGGAGATTGTTCATCTATCACAGAAGGCAGGTGCTCTCTTTGCGAGCCATTAGTTTCATCAAACCGCACATCTATAGTTTCAACCACCTGGTGATGGTGGGTGTTGAAGACTTTGTAGGTGTGCGAGTCCTTTCCATAACCAAGCATAAAACCTTCATGTGCTTTCGGTGCAAACTTAGAACTGTGGTGAGGATCTCTGATCCAGCATTTTGCACCGAAGACTTTGAGATAACTTACATTGGGTTTCTTGCCTGTCATGAGCTCATATGAAGTCTTCTTGAGGAATTTGTTAAGATATACCCTGATGATGATGTGGCATGCAGTATCAATTGCTTCAGGCCAGAAGCGACGAGGGGTTTTGTATTCGTCAAGCATAGTTCGAGCCATCTCAACAAGAGTCCTGTTATTGCACTCCATGATGCCATTCTGCTGAGGAGTGTAAGGAGCAGATAACTCATGAGTAATACCAAGTTCATCAAGATATTCATCAAGGTTAGTGTTCTTGAATTCATTCCCATTATCACTCCTGATATGTTTGATCCTGCACTTCATTTTTGTACAGAATGATATGCACCCATGTGTAACGAGAGTAATCATCAACAATGACAAATCCATACAAACTTGAAGAATTTGTTAGTACGGAGTAGTGAGAGGGACCAAAGAGATCCATATGAAGCAATTCAAAAGGTCGCGTGGTGGTCATGATTGTCTTTGAGGGATGCTTGGATCTGGTCATTTTCCCAGATTCACATGCACCACAAAGGTGGTCCTTGAGGAATTTGACACCCTCGATGCCAATGACGTGCTTTTTCTTCACGAGTGTGTGCAGATTCCTCATACTAGCATGTCCAAGTCGTCGATACCACAACCAGCCTTCTGAAGACTTTGCAAGTAAGCAAGTGGCAGGTTGAGGACCTGTAGAGAAATCAACAATATATAGGTCTCCTCTCCTAAAGCCTTCGAACACTTTGGAATTGTCAGATTCCATGATGACAACACAACGATATTTTCCAAATATGACAACCATATCAAGATCACAAAGCATTGAAACAGACATAAGGTTGAACCCGAGGGATTCAACAAGCATCACCTTGTCCATGGTTCAGTCCTTTGAGATAGCAACCTTACCATGTCCCAATACCTTGCTTTTTCCTTTGTCTGCGTAGGTGATATGCTTCAGAGGAGATGGAGCGAGTGGCAAATTCATCAATAGATTCTTGTCACTAGTCATGTGGTTTGTGCATCCACTATCGAGAACCCACTTAGTAGCTTTTAAATTATCATCCTGCAGATGAATTAGTACAACTTACGAACTCATATGCTTCAGAGTGAAGAATATGATATCAATTTCATCAAACATAATTTCATCACACAAGATAGTAAGCAAGTAGAGTGAGGACGTGAGAAATGAAGAATTCATTTCATCATGGTTAACTTGCGTCGTTTCAAGCATTTCCTTAGGTCTCCAGCAAATTCATCAGATGTTCAAATTCATCTGGAGACCTGACCCTGCAGAAGATGTCAGTTTGTTTTCTTTACCACCCACATTTGGGGGGGGGGGGTGGCAAAGACTTCATCATTCTACGAGCACCATGTGATAAGGGAGGCATTGAAGCAAGTGCGCTTCGTTTCACAGGGGGAGGGTTAGAGTATTCAAATGAATAAGTAGAGAAATTCTTCGAGGACTTATGAATATAATGGTTTGAAAAATAATGCACATATTCATAACTCTTAGGTTTTCCCTGCGAAACAGAGGCATTAGCACGAGAATGATGATTTTGACCATTTGAGGAATTTGGTCTGGGGTTCCGATTCTTCATGAGTGGTGTCGTGAGGACATTCACTTGAAGATTTTGTAGGTAGCTCCTGGGAACCCATATTTTCTTCATAGGAGAACCATTTCTGCAGTTAGTTCCAACATATCTAGCAAATACTTCACCTGACTTATTTTTGAAGAATCTGTAATTGGAGTCAAGTGACTCAACTGAGGAATATGAAGTTTCACAAGTAAAGCAAGATAAAGTGGATGGATCCACAGGAGATCCTTTTGCAGTAACCCATGAGGTTTTGGGGTACTGCTTAGGTGTCCAGTACGATCCATCAGCGTTGAGTTTCCTCACAAAGGCAATACCCTCTTTCCTAGGGTTCCTGTTCAGAATCTGCTTTTTGAGGACATCACAAAGGGTTTGATGCCCTTTGAGACTTTTGTATATGCCTGTCACATACAATTCCTTCAACCTTGCATTGTCATCAGTGATACTAGTGGTATCCTCAGATGAGGAATTTAAGACCACGGGAATAGTTGAAGAAATTGCAGCAATAGAAGCATTTGAACATTCAGGTGAAGAATTTGCAGTTTCACGTTCGATGCATTTCAAACAAGGTGGAACAAATTCTTCCTGAGCGGTACTGATCTGTTGAGCCAGTAAGGAACCGTTTTCCCTTTGGAGATCCTCATTTGACACCCTTAGATTTTCAAGATCTTGCTTTCTTTGAAGAAATTCATATGAAAGCTTCTCATGATCGGCTAAGAGGTCGTTATGATGACTCTGAAGGTTATCATACTTTTCCTGAAGACTTTTAAGATCAACAGACAGAGTTTGAGTCCGATCCACTTCATGGTTTAACAGATCATCGCTTTTGTCTAGCATTTTCTGAAGCTTTTCAAGTGCACTTTGTTGCTTAGTGGCAATTTTAACAATTTTAGCATAGCAAGGTTTCACATAATCATCAGATTCACCTTCACTAGATTCAGATGAGGAATGATGTTTGTGTACCTTTGAGCCTTTTTCCATAAAGCAATACGTGGGAGCATAATCATCATTGCCGACGTCAGAGTCATTGGAGTGGTCATATTCTTCATTGAAGATGGACTTGTTGACAAACGCAGTAGTGAGAGCAAGGCTGGCGACACCAGATTCTAATTCCTCCTCAGATTCTCCCTCTTCTTCATATTCTTCAGATTCTTCCTCAGAATCCATTTCCTTGCCGATGAATGCTCGAGCCTTTCTGGAACCATTCTTCTTGTGCTTTGAGGACTTTGAAGATGAGGACTTTGCAGATGAGGACTTTGAAGATTTCTTCTTTTTCTTCGAGTCATTAGATCTGTCATCCTTGTTTTTCTTCTTCTTCTTTGAGTCTTTTCCCAGAGAGGACAATCAGAGATAAAGTGGCCAGGCTTCTTGCAACGATGACATGTTCTCTTTTTGTAATCTTCTGAGGAATCTGATTTCCTCAGGCCACTTTTTGATGACTTTCGAAATCCACCTCGTCTTGAAAACTTCTGGAATTTCCTCACAAGCATCGCTAGTTCCTGACTTAGTTCTTCAGGATCACCAAGGCTACTGTCAGAATCTTCTTCTTCAGATGAGGAAATTGCTTTTGCCTTTAGAGCACGAGATCTACCATAGCTTGGCCCGTAGAGGTCTCTTTTCTCAGCTTGTTGGAATTCGTGAGTATTGAGTCTCTCAAGAATAACAGCAGGATCAAGAGCTTTATAGTCTCCATGTTCTTGTATCATCAACACTAGAGTATCAAATGAGGAATCGAGAGAACGAAGCAGTTTCTTCACCACTTCATGGTCAGTGATATCAGTGCCACCCAGTGCTTGAAGTTCATTTGATATATTAGTGAGGCGATCAAATGTTTGCTGAACATTTTCATTGCCAAGCCTCTTGAAGCGGTTGAAGAGATTGTGAAGAACATCAATACGAGAGTCACGTTGAGTGGAAACACCTTCGTTGACTTTGGACAGCCTATCCCAGATAAGCTTAGCAGATTCCAAAGCACTCACTCTACCATACTGTCCTTTGGTCAGATGACCACAGATGATTTTCTTCGCTTGAGAGTCGAGTTGCTTGAATCTCTTCACATCAGCAGCAGTAATAATGGGAGCGACAGAGCACACACCATTTTCCACAACGTACTAGAGATCGTTGTCAATAGCTTCAAGGTGCATACGCATCTTGTTCTTCAAGTAGGGGTAGTCTGTCCCATCGAAGGTAGGACAGCCCGCGGAAACCTTGATCATACCTGCAGTCGACATAACTAAAACTCCAGGTGGTTAAACCAAAATCACACAGAGCGAGGGAGTACCTGCTCTGATACCAATTGAAAGTGCGTTATATCGGCTAGAGGGGGGGTGAATAGGCAATTTTTACGAATTCATCATTTGAGGAATTTGAAATGTGATGAATAAGTAGCAGCGGAATATGTACTCAAGTGCATGAGGAACATAGTGACAGCATAGTCTTCATGATTAAATGAAACATGCACAAATAGAGAGTAGCGTGATACAGGATAAGCAGTGATGAACAAGGTAACTTGAAGAATTTGAGGTGAGGAATTTGTGAAAGTCTTCAGTCAAATTCTTCCAATTGTAACAATCAATTTCATCAACAGATATATGAGGAATAGAGGGGTTGTGGAAATAGAACCAGATAGCTTGATGAAGACAATGGTTTGATGACCCAGTTCCAACTGCTGTGACAGTCGTACGTCTGGTTTGGAGCAGCCTGGTATTTAAACCAGAGGACACACAGTCCTTACCGTATTCTCCTTGAGCTAAGGTCACACAGTTCTCGCCCAACACTCATGGTAAGTCTTTAGGGTAGACTTCCAAAACCCTCACAAACTGGTCACCCAGCGATCCACAATTTACTGCTGGATGCTCTAGACCAGGGTCACTTCATGGTCCCCAATTGACCGCAGGAGCACTAGACCATGACGCCTAACCATCTGGAGGATACACAGTCCTCAAAGGTAACAAGCGTCGGTTGCACACAGGAATTTCTTCAGTGATGCTCAATCACAATGGGTTTTATGGTTTGATTTGTGGGTTTTTCCTCAGTGATGATTTTCTCACAGAGTCTTCAGAGGATGGGTTGCTCTCAAATGACAAGTGTCAGTTCTCTCTCAGAGCAGCCAACCAGCTAGTGGTTGTGGGCATTGGCTATTTATAGCCAGGGTGCAACCTGATATGATAAGTCATAAATGCCCCCAATGATATGACCGTTATGTGGGTAAGAACGATTGGGGACAGCTGGTGCTAAGCACAGCAACGGTCGGAATTTCGAACTATGAAAGTCCTCACCTTATCATAATCCTCACTTGTAGGCAATTCACACTAGCGAAATCCTAACTCCTCAGTCAGATCAATTTCCTCAGAGACCAGAAGAACTTTGTCTCTGTCTCTGAAAAACGTGTCTGAATTGTAAGAGATTTCCAAAGGCTTCACTCGAAGTATTGTATGGGTTGAGGATCTTTGAGTTGAGCATCAGTTGGAAATTTTCCTTAGTATTACCTCGACCCCCTTTAAGAGTACAGTGTTTCCTGTGACTCAAATAAAGGAAATGAAACTACGAAAACAAAGTCTTCACGCTTCATATTCCTCATTCATATCTTCAAGGTCACACCAACTTCTTCATTTTCAAAGTCTTCACAAAGTCTTCACCAAAGTCTTCAGAAAGTCTTCAGTAAAGTCTTCACTTGAAGACATTCATTTTTAGGGGTCGATAATCTCTGAATATATCAAATTCCTCATCGACTTATAGAGCCTGTGTACACTCACAAACACATTAGTGCCTTAACCTATAAGTCTTCAATACACCAAAATCACTAAGGGGCACTAGATGCACTAACACTTGTGCCAAAACTTGTCCAAGATTGGGCAACTTGTTTTACCACAACACACAATAGGCAAGGTCAGGACACCATTCCCAAGTTTCATGAATATCTGATGAGGTTTTGATTTATAGGAATTTAAAAAGCAAGTTTCCCAATGTTTGCGGCCGAGCCAAGATGCTGAGATGTTTGAAATTCATTCTCCATTTCTTGCATGGGACCTAAACATGCACCCAGGGTAACATATGTGATTTTAAAACCTATTTTCATGTGCTGGACCTTGTGATTGTAGTCAAAATTTGATGTATTAAAAAGGCCAAACAAACCCTAGAAAATTCCATAGTTTAGCACGATAGTCATGTTGCTCTATGGTGACTCCAGAAATAAATTCAAGGCAAGAGGAGACATTGGATGTTGTTTCGCACATAAAAGGTGAACATTACCTATCAGAACCACATGGCTTCTTGTGAGAATCTTCCGTTTGCAAGAGGTTTGTGACAAAACTTGTCCCAAATTGGGAAATTTTTTGACCACAACACACATGAGCCATGACATGACACCATGCAAAGTTTCATGAATTTTTGATGATATTTAGATTTACTAGAATTTGAAAATATGGATTCTGAATGTCTACGTCTGAGCCAAAATACTGAGAGGTTTGATATTCATTTCCATTTTTTGCATTGGACCAAAACATGTATCGAGTGACACATATAAGATTTTTCAACCCATTCAGGTGCACTAACTGTAGATCATATTTCAACTATGCACATCAAATGACTAAAAAACACTTTAAATGTTTAAAAAGGCCCAAACAACCCTAAATAATTCCATATTTTTACAGACACTCCTACAGTTGCACGTTCACTATAGATAAATGTTATTGTAGTCCAATCACATTCAATTTTCGATGTAACCTCATTTTTCATTTCAAAACTATATGAAAGTCAAGTACATCCCAAACGGTTCTTGATCATGAAACGTGTGTGATGTGGTATAAAATATCATGGGCCAATCCTCAAATTTGGCGTACGCCGAAAGCTTCATCTTCTATAGTCCACCACCGGTGCGTCAACCACATAGTCACACTCGCTCCCCAAGACCACTCACTACTACAGAATGGTCCAAAGACGACACATCAATCAGATACCCTTTGACTAAACTGTGTGCGATGACCAAATCACAAACGGTATAGTTATAGTTGTGTCGCTAACGATGTGAATTGTGTGTGATGGAGGATCCATCAAATACGACCTAAAATATAGTTGCATGTGCGAGGTGTGGGAAACAGTTGGCCTAGATAAACTATTTGCAATTTGACTACATAATGCAAACAATTATAATAATACAAGTGTGTGCGATATATATAGTTCACCCTGATAAACTATTTGCGCTGATCAAGCAGAACACTAACGATTGTCCATATGATTACGTGTGCGATAGATGGCATACAGGTCACTCGAATGAACTGTTTGTGATGAGTTAAAACAATATAAACGGTTACATAGATCCAGATGTGTGTGATAGACAACATACATGCCACTAGGATGAACTGTGTGTGATATGAAAAATAGCAAAAATGGGTTCTCAAATATAGATGTGTGTGATGTACATCATAAACATGCCACTCCGATGTGTTACGGGCAAACGGTTCCGGATAAAGAACTATCAGGGACGGATGAAATCATCACCAATGGATTTGGTTGTTTATTCCGTGTGCAATGCGATTTTCTCAATCTGCCCACAAACATATATGCTTTGTATAGAAGAACATGATTGCATAACCAAATTAAACATCCAAATACACACATAACATTGGCGCACACCTCAATAAACTATTACATGCATGATAAACTTATCCCTCTAAAACTACGAATATTTCGGCATAGAGCGAGTATGAGAATTGAGAAATGATCATCAAATCATCTACTTCTTGTGATGCTTGCCGCCACCGCTCTGCTTGTGGCTCGATCCCACATTGTCTTAAGGTAGGAGGCACGTACTTGTGTTAATGATCGGCGTGAACATCTCATAGCATATACGCTTCCTTGGACGCGGTCTAGAGGTGATATTCATATAGTTTCTACACCCATGCCCTATGCCAGACAGGCTTGTTCTTATCGCACTCAGCCTTCATGTCAGTGTAGTAGGGGTCGATGATGGCCCATGCCAGGTCAACATGGGAGTCTATGTTCTTCTTGCCTCCATAGACCTCGTAGTGGCCGCGGATGTCGACAAGCTTCTGGCAGACCAAGCCCGAAATCTTGAGCACCTTTGGATCATTGGTGGCGTCCACTATAGAGAACCTATAGTTGGGACTGTTGACAAACCTGGTGAAACGCTCGCAAGGTACTGTGGCCAGGCAGTAGTGGTAGAGGAGGACGTGATGGCCCATGCACACTAGGTGATGTCAACCTTCTAATCGTGCCCGGCATGATCGCCGGTGTACCCAAGGTCGAAGACGACCACTTTGTACTTGTTGTATGCATCAAGCAACCGCTCCATGGTGTTGATGGAGTCCTCCACCATGCCCGAGTCATTTGTGGACACCACCGTGAGGTCCATCTTCGTCATGTGGGTCTCAACATGATGCACGCCAAACTCCATTGGAGCGTGGCTGGACAACTTCTCTTTATGCATCCTCGAGGGTGTGCTTATTGTGTTGTGGGGTGCGATCGGAAGAGTGAAGAGACTATGGGTAATGGCCATGGGTATAAATGGGGGGCGGACGCCTAGAAGACCGGTGGGACACGAGGGCAGAGCACACGGCGGGACGCAAGGTCAAACAAGACCACTTTGTACTTGTCATCGTCAAGTAACAGGTCCATGATGTTGGAGTTCCCCACCTAGATCGGATGTTTGGTGTACACCACCGAGAGCCTAGCGAACCGACAGGGCATGTCCACTATGACATGCATGGTGAACTGGCGCTCATCGTCGGCAGCCGCTGGGAGTGCCATTGTAGCCACGTAGGATACCCTCGGTCGTGCTTCTGCTTCTTACCGTCCGGATATTAATCGTCAATTGCATATTAATGTCGAGATATTAATCGTCCATTGCATTTTATGGAAAATATAGTACTACCAAAATATGTGTCTCCCTCATAAGATTCTATTTTCATGGTTGTATCACAAATGATAGAAGTAGTACAAAGGTTCAAATTCTAGTATTACAAGGCACAAATTCAAAGTTTATAAGGTTCAAACCGATAATAGAAATGAAATAGTACAAATGTTCATACTGATAGTACTACTAGTTTCGCAACTTCAATATTTCTGCAAAGGGATCCTCCACTGACATGTCATTTATGGGCTTGATATTAGGACTTCTGAATAGTTTGTCAATTGAAGTTACAAAACAAAATTGATCTTCTGTAGAGACTTTTCCGTTCTGTCGTAGTCGCCAGAGCTGATCAACAAACCATTTTTTTTGCACAATAAATGAAGGCAAAATCTCATTATATTTAGCACACTTTCTCTCACAACAAAGAACCTATCGAATATAATCTCTGGTAGGGTTGCTCCGTAGGAGTTCAGAATATTTTCCGACAGCTGGAGATCAAGGCATTCTATGGGATTGTTATATTCTATTACATTATCCACTACTGGGCCTAACCATATCTGCAAAAGAAGAGAATGTATTGGTTCTTCTACACATAAGGGACCTCTTATGATTTGAAAGATTTCAAAAATTGAATTCCCTTGTGGTTAAATTTTAACATGAAAGAGCATCACCTCGATATTTAGCTTCTCTAGGCACGGAAAGCATCTCAGCAATCTGACAACTTGGTCCAGGTCGGGGCTGATAGATTCTACTACAAAGGCCTTCACTGTTCCGAGATACGGGTCGACCTTGTCGATATATTTTTCTGATGACAGACGAACATACAACTTTAATAGAGAAAAATTCTAATTCGAGAATGAGAAGAGTGTGGCTGTTGTACTTAGATTGTTATGGATCCAAAAACAAGTTCAGATAAGTTGACGGGCTAGTAGCCAAACACTGTCAATTTGGGCGCATGAATGACCCTGATTCTTGTTGGACCTTGTTGATCAACAACAAGTAATCTCTCGAGTACACGCACATCCACAATGACCATTTGGTGATTCACCTTTTGCGATATCCTGTTGCAGCACCAGCAATACACGCAAATTGCCCGGAGACTCATGGAGGTGATGTCAAGGCTACTCAACCAATTGATCGCCTGAATAGGACGGTACTCAAGCGTAGAACAGCAGCGGAGCAGGCGCTCCATGTAATCGTTAGGGATGAAGACGGCGACAAGCTCAAGGTACTTCAGTCGAGGTAGCAAAAGAGTGAGATTGGCGTTAATATGGGGGAAATGACAGTTCATGAACCTGGCGAACCGCAGCATTGGAGCGAGGCGCAGCGCGGAGGATGATGAAATCCTCACTTCCTATATATCATTCTTTACCTCTGGACCATTCTGGAACTCCTCGTGACGTCTGGGATCTCATCTGGGACTCTGAACAACCTTTGGTAACCACATACACTATTTCCCTATGACCCTAGCATCACCGAACCTTAAGTGTGTAGACCCTACGGGTTCGGGAGACACGTAGACATGACCGAGACACTTCTCCGATAAATAACCAACAGCGGGATCTGGATACCCGTGTTTGCTCCGACATGCTCCACGATGATCTCATTGGATGAACCACGATGTCGGGGATTCAATTAATCCAGTATACAATTCCCTTTGTCTACGGTATGACACTTGCTCGAGATTCGATTGTCGGTATCCCTATACCTTGTTCAATCTCGTTACTGGCAAGTCTCTTTACTCGTTCTATAACACATCATCCTGTGGCTAACTCCTTAATCACATTGAGCTCAATATGATGATGTCTTACCGCGTGGGCCCAGAGATACCTCTCCATCACACTGAGTGACAAATCCCAGTCTCGATTCGTGCCAACCCAATAAGCACTTTCGGAGATACCCGTAGTGTACCTTTATAGCCACCTAGTTAGGTTGTGACGTTTGGCACACCCAAAGCATTCCTATGGTATCCGGGAGTTGGACAATCTCATGGTCTAAGGAAATGATACTTTACATTGGAAAAGCTTTAGCAGACGAACTACACGATCTTGTGCTATGCTTAGGATTGGGTCATGTCCATCACATCATTCTCCTAATGATGTGATCTCGTTATCAACCACATCCAATATCCATGGTCATGAAACCGTGACCATCTATTGATCAACGAGCTAGCCAAATAGAGGCTCACTAAGGACATGTTGTGGTCTATGTGTTCACACATGCATTATGGTTTCCGTTAATACAATTATAGCATGAACAATAGACAATTATCATGAACAAGGAAATACAATAGGGCATATTTCCAACAGTCTCCCACTTGCACTAGAGTTAATATCTAGTTACATTTTGATGAATTGAACACCCATAGAGTTCTGGTGTTGATCATGTTTTGCTCATGATAGAGGTTTAGTCAACGGATCTGCATTCAGATCCGTATGTACTTTACAAATATCTATATATCCCTCCTGAATGTAATCAATGATGGAGTTGAAGCGGAGCTTGATGTGTCGTGTATTCTTGTGAAACTTGGGCTCCTTGGCAAGGGCAATAGCTCCAGTGTTGTAACAGAATAGAGTCATCGGGCCCGACGCATTGGGAATTACTCCTAGGTCAGTGATGATATCCTTCATCCAAACTCCTTCCTTTGCTGCTTCCGAAGCAGCTATGTACTCTGCTTCACATGTAGATGCCGCCATGACGCTTTGCTTGCTGTTGCACCAGCTTACTGCCCCTCCGTTCAAAATATACACGTATCCGGTTTGTGACTTGGAGTCATCCGGATCTGTGTCGAAGCTAGCATCGACGTAAACCTTTACGACGAGATCTTTGGCACCTCCATAAATGAGAAACATGTCCTTGGTCCTTTTCAGGTACTTTAGGATATTCTTGACCGCTGTCCAGTGTTCCGCTCCGGGATCACTTTGGTACCTCCCTACCATGCTTTTCGCAAGGTTCATATCAGGTCTGGTACACAGCATGGCATACATAATAGAGCCTATGGCTGAATCATAGGGAATGTCACTCATCTCTTCTCTATCCTTTGCCATGGTCGGACATTGAGTCGTACTCAATCTCACACCCTGTAACACAGGCAAGAACCCCTTCTTGGACTGGTCCATATTGAACTTCTTCAATATCTTGTCAAGGTATGTGCTTTGTTAAAGACCTATGAGGCGTCTCGATCTATCTCTATAGATCTTGATACCTAATATGTAAGCAGCTTCTCCAAGGTCCTTCATTGAAAAACACTTATTCAAGTAGGCCTTTACGCTTTCCAAAGTTCTATATCATTTCCCATCAACAATATGTCATCCACATATAATATGAGAAATGCTACAGAGCTCCCACTCACTTTCTTGTAAATACAAGGTTCTTCATAAACCTATATAAACCCAAATGCTTTAATCACCTTATTAAAGTGAATGTTCCAACTCCGAGATGCTTGCACCAGCCCATAGATGGACTGTTGGAGCTTGCATACCTTGTTAGCATATTTAGGATTGACAAAACCTTCTGGCTGCATCATATACGGTTCTTCCTTAAGGAAGCCATTGAGGAATGCTGTTTTGACGTCCATTTGCCAGATCTCACAATCATAAATTGCGGCAATTTCTAACATGATTCGGACGGACTTCAGGATCACTACAGGTGAGAAAGTCTCATCGTAGTCAACTCCTTGAACTTGTCGATAACCCTTAGGGACAAGCCGAGCCTTATAGACGGTCACATTACCATCCGCGTCAGTCTTCTTCTTAAAGATCCATTTATTTTCCATGGCTCGCTTATCATCAGGCAAGTCCACCAAAGTCCATACTTTGTTCTCATACATGGATCCTATCTCGGATTTCATGGCTTCAAGCCAATTGTTGGAATCTGGGCCCACCATCGCTTCTTCATAGTTTGAAGGTTCACCGTTGTCCAACAACATGATCTCCAGGACAGTGTTGCTGTACCACTCTGGTGTGGAACGTGTCCTAGTGGACCTTCGAATAGCAACTTGATCTGAAGTTTCATGACCATCATCATTAACTTCCTCTCTAGCCGGTGCAGGCTGCACAGAAACAACTACCCGTGCTGCACTACTCTCTAGTTCGAGTGGAGGTACAATTACCTCATAAAGTTCTATTTTCCTCCCACTTACTTCTTTCAAGAGAAAATCTTTCTCTAGAAAGGATCCATTCTTGGCAACAAAGAATTTGCCTTCGGATCTAAGGTAGAAGGTATACCCAATAGTTTCTTTGGGGTATCCTATGAAGACACACTTTTCCGCTTTGGGTTCGAGCTTCTTAGGTTGAAGTTTCTTCATATAAGCATCGCATCCCCAAACTTTTAGAAACGACAGCTTATGTTTCTTTCCAAACCATAATTCATATGGTGTCGTCCGAACGGACTTTGACGATATCCTATTTAAAGTGAATGCGACAGTCTCTAATGCATATCCCCAAAATGATAGCGGTAAGTCCGTAAGAGACATCATAGATCGCACCATATCCAATAGAGTGCGATTACGACGTTCAGACACACCATTTCGTTGAGGTGTGCCAAGCGGCGTGAGTTGTGAAACAATTTCACATTTCCTTAGGTGCGTGCCAAACTCATGAATTAAATATTCTACACCACGATCTGATCGTAGGCACTTTATTTTCCTATCACGTTGATTGTCTAGCTCACTCTGAAATTCCTTGAACTTTTCAAAGGTTCCAAACTTATGTTTCATTAAGTAGACATACCCATATCTGCTCAAGTCATAAGTGAGTGTGAGAACATAACGGTAGCCACCGTGAGCCTCAACGCTCATTGGACCGCATACATTGGTATGTATTATCTCCAACAAGTCAGTTGCTCGCTCCATTGTTCCGGAGAACGGAATCTTGGTCATCTTGCTCATGAGGCATGGTTCCCATGTGTCAAATGAGTCAAAATAAAGAGACTCCAAAAGTCCATCAACATGGAGTTTCTTCATGCGTTTGACACCAATATGACCAAGGCGGTAGTGCCACATGTGAGTGGGACTATCATTATCAATCTTACATCTTTTGGTACTCACACTATGGACATGTGTAACATCACATTCGAGATTCATCAAAAACAAACCATTGACTAGTGGGGCATGACCATAAACCATTCCTCTCATATAAATAGAACAACCATTATTCTCAGATTTAAATGAGTAGCCATCTCGCATCAAACGAGATCCAGATACAATGTTCATGCTCAAAGCTGGTACTAAATAACAATTATTGAGGTTTAAAATTAGTCCCGAAGGTAGATGTAGAGGTAGCGTGCCAACGGCGATCACATCGACTTTGGAACCATTCCTGACGCGCACCGTCACCTCGTCCTTTGCTAGCCTCCGCTTATTCCGCAGCTCCTGCTTGGAGTTACAAATGTGAGCAACTGCACCGGTATCAAATACCTAGGATCTACTACGAGCGTTGGTTAAGTACACATCAATAACAAGTATATCACACATACCTTTAATGTTGCCGTCCTTCTTATCCGCTAAGTATTTGGGTCAGTTCCGCTTCCAGTGACCGGTGCCCTTGCAATAAAAGCACTCAGTCTTAGGCTTGGGTCCATTCTTGTTCTTCTTCCCGGCAACTTGCTTACCGAGCGTGGCAACTGCTTTGCAGTCCTTCTTGAAGTTCTTCTTACCCTTGCCTTTCTTGAAACTAGTGTTCTTATTCACCATCAACACTTGATGCTCCTTTTTTGATCTCGACCTCTGCTAATTTCAGCATCAGGTACAACTCTGGAATGGACTTCTCCATCCCCTGCATGTTGTAGTTCAACACGAAGCTCTTGTAGCTAGGTGGGAGCGACTGGAGGATTCTGTCAATAACCGAGTCATCCGGGAGATTAACTCCCAGCTAAGTCAAGCGGTTGTGCAACCCAAACATTTTGAGTATGTGCTCACTCACAGAACTATTCTCCTCCATCTTACAACTGAAGAACTTGTCAGAGACATCATATCTCTCGACCCGGGCATGAGCTTGGAAAACTAGTTTCAACTCTTGGAACATCTCATATGCTCTGTGTTTCTCAAAACACTTTTGGAGCCCCGGTTCTAAACTGTAAAGCATGACGCACTGAACTAGGGAGTAATCATCACAATGTGACTACCAAGCGTTCATAACGTCTTGGTCCGCTGGGAAAATGGGTGCGTCACCTAGCGGTGCATTAAGGACATACAATTTCTTGGAATCTACGAGGATGATCCTCAAGACATGGACCCAGTCCGCATACTTGCTTCCATCGT
Organism: Hordeum marinum; assembly: GCA_022496015.1. Classification (NCBI taxonomy): domain Eukaryota; kingdom Viridiplantae; phylum Streptophyta; class Magnoliopsida; order Poales; family Poaceae; genus Hordeum; species Hordeum marinum. The sequence continues at coordinate 202,699,874 of CM039676.1, forward strand.
CTTTCAGGTTGGTTTTCTCTAGGAACGCGTTGAAGTTGAGGGTGACATTAGCGTTGTCCATTGGATCTACGATATAGTTTGTAAAGACAATTTCAGACTAAGTTCATGATAATTAGGTTCACATAATCAAATTATTTAATGAACTCCCTCTTAGATAGACATCTCTCTAGTCATCCAAGTGACACATGATCCACGTCAACTAGCCCGTGTCCGATCATCATGTGAGACGGACTAGTCATCCATGGTGAACATCTCCATGTTGATCGTATCTTCTATACGACTCATTTTCGACCTTTCGGTCTTCCATGTTCGGAGGCCATGTCTGTACATGCTAAGCTTGTCAAGTCAACCTAAGTGTATCGCATGTGTAAATCTGGCTTACACCCATTGTATGTGAATGTTAGAACCTATCACACCCGACCATCACGTGGTTCTTCGGAACAACGATCCTTAGCAACGGTGCATAGTTAGGGTGAACACTTTTCTTGAAATTTTAGTGAAAGATCATCTTATTTAGCTACCGTCGTTCTAAGCAAATAATATGTAAGCATGATAAACATCACGTGCAATCAATATAGTGACATGATATGGCCAATATCATCCTGCTCCTTTGATCTCCATCTTCGGGGCACCATGATCATCATTGTCACTGGCACGACACAATGATCTCCATCATCGTGTCTTCATGAAGTTATCTCGCCAACTATTACTTCTACTACTATGGCTAATGATTAGCAATAAAGTAAAGTAATTACATGGCGTTTATGATTGACACGCAGGTCATACAATAAAATAAGACAACTCCTATGGCTCCTGTCGGTTGTCATACTCATCGACATGCAAGTCGTGAATCCTATTACAAGAACATGATCAATCTCATACATCACAAATCATCACATCACATCCTTTGTCCATATCACATCACAAGGCATATGCTGCAAAAACAAGTTAGACGTCCTCTAATTTGTAGTTGCAAGTTTTTACGTGGCTGCTATAGGTTTCTAGCAAGAACGTTTCTTGCCTACGCCAAAAACCACAACGTGATATGCCAATTGCTATTTAACCTTCATAAGGAACCTTTTCATAGAATCCAATCCGACTAAGGTGGGAGAGACAGACACCCGCTAGCCACCTTATCCAACAAGTGCACGTCAAGTGGTGGAACCAGTCTCACGTAAGCGTACGTGTAAAGTTGGTCCGGGCTGCTTCATCCCACAATACCGCCGAATCAAGATAAGACTAGTATCAATAAGCAAATTAACAAGATCGATGCCCGCAACAACTTGTGTTCTACTCGTGCATAGATTCTACGCATAGACCTAGCTCATGATGCCACAGTTGGGGAACGTAGTAGTAAATCAAAACTTTCCTACGAGCACCAAGATCTATCTATGAAGAAACCAGCAACAAGTAAGGGGATATTGCATCATCATACCTATTAAGATCGCTAAGCGGAAGCGTTACAAGAACGCGGTTGGTGGAGTCGTACTCGTAACGATTCAGATCGCGGTGGATTCCGATCTTGGCGCCGAACAACGGCGCCTCCGCATTCAACACACGTGTAGCCCGGTGACGTCTCCTACGCCTTGATCCAGCAAGGAGGAAGGGGAGGTTGAGGGAGAGCTCCGGTAGCATTACGGCGTGGTGACCGTGGAGCTACGTGGTCTCCGACAGGGCGTCGCCAAGCACTACGGAGAACGAGCAAGAGGAAGGGTAGGGCTGCGCCGAGAGAGAGAGAGCTCGTGTGTTTGGAAGCCCCAAACCCTCCACTATAGATAGGAGGAGGGGGAGGAAGGGTTCAGCCCTAGGGTTCCCACCCTAGGAGCTGCGGCCGGCCCTAGATGGCCTTCTGGCCGGCGGCCAGAGAGGAAGAGGGGTGCGGCTGCCCTAGGGTTGGCCTTAGGGCCCATCTGCCCTAGGGTTTCCCCCCTCCCACCTTCAGCTGCGCCTTGGGCCCTTGTGGGGGCGCACCAGCCCACCTAGGGGCTGATTCCCTCCCACTTGCGGCCCATGCTGCCCTCAGGTGCTAGTGGCCCCACTTGGTGGACCCCCGGAACCCTTTCGATGGTCCCGATACGTTATCGGTAATTCCCGAAACACTTCCGGTGACCAAATCCTTACTTCCTATATATCATTCTTTACCTCCAGACCATTTCGGAACTCCTCGTGACGTCCGGGATCTCATCCCGGACTCTGAACAACCTTCGGTAACCACGCACACTATTTCCCTATAACCCTAGTGTCATGGAACCTTAAGTGTGTAGACCCTACGGGTTCGGGAGACACGTAGACATGACCGAGACACTTCTTTGGTCAATAAGCAACAACAAAATCTGGATACCCATGTTGGCTCCCACATGCTCCATGATGATATCATCGGATGAACCATGATGTCAGGGATTCAATTAATCCCGTATACAATTCCCTTTGTCTATGGTATGACACTTGTCAGAGATTCGATCGTCGGTATCCCTATGCCTTGTTCAATCTTGTTACCGGCAAGTCTCTTTACTCATTCCGTAACACATCATCCCGTGGATAACTCCTTAGTAACATTGAGCTCAATATGATGATGTCTTACAGAGTGGGCCCAGACATACCTCTCCGTCACACGGAGTGACAAATCCCAGTCTCGATTCGTGCCAACCAAACAGACACTTTCGGAGATACCCGTAGTGCACCTTTATAGCCACCCAGTTACGTTGTGATATTTGGCACAACCAAAGCATTCCTATGGTATCCGGGAGTTGCACAATCTCATGGTCTAAGGAAATGATACTTGACATTGGAAAAGCTTTAGCAGACGAACTACACGATCTTGTGCTATGCTTAGGATTGGGTCTTGTCCATCACATTATTCTCCTAATGATGTGATCCCGTTATCAATGACATCCAATGTCCATGGTCATGAAACCATGACCATCTATTGATCAACGAGCTAGCCAACTAGAGGCTCACTAGGGACATGTTGTGGTCTATGCGTTCACACATGCATTCGGTTTGCGGTTAATACAATTATAGCATGAACAATAGACAATTACCATGAACAAGGAAATACAATAATAACCATTTTATTATTGCCTCTAGGGCATATTTGCAACAGCCACAATATGTGCTAAGGATCTCGGACAATGCATCAAAGCATTTGTGACAGCTAGTGCAGAGCATGTGCTTGCTGATGAGGCTGAGAGGGTTGCAACACCGTAGGGGGCGCCATCGCCGGGAGAGGACAGTTGTGCGCATGCAATCTTCAATAGGAGGAGGAAGATGATGACTCTCAACGTATCGTCGGGGAGGCTGTTGATCAAGTCTGGGCCTATTAGAGGCGCTTGTGTTTCTGGCTCAGCGTGCCTCCGCTTGTTTGCAACCTCGAACTCCACCTCTGGAGAATGACCGCTGGTGGATCTTTCTGTCAAGAGTAGAGTAGTGGGAGGATAGTGATTATGTAGCTAGATCAGGGCATAAAAATAGTGAATTCGTAATTCCAATTTACTAGGTAGGAACAGTTTTAACAGATTAAGAAAATGAAATCCCAATTGGTTGCTGAAATTCTAGAGTTACTTTGATATTGCTACACAGGTCAACATGCATATACTAGAAAGAACACTTACTTCCAACACATTTTGGATGGAGGATGCCATCGAGGAAGTTAGCATTTAACGTATGGTCAGGCTCTTTTAGGTGCATCAGAATTTTAGTGCCAACTTTCAGTTCATAAAACTTAGAAATTTCTGCCCAAAGGCATTCTTCAAAATAGGAGTGACAATCTTAATCAAGTTTTACAGAAACAACAATTGTAAATCCATGGTTTGTGCTCAATATGACATCCCTAGAGTCGTCAGTTATTTAGAGGCCAAGATTTAGTGCTACAGTTGTCGCTGCAACGCAAGGGATGTACTACAAGAATTGATAAGATTGTTAAAGAATAGGGTAACATGATAGTATGGGAGTAGTAGTTAAAAGAACAACACATCAGTTGATATGAAAGGACAAAAATTACAAGTAAACAGATAATGTAAGCATGATGTCGTGCAAATATATATGAGAGTAAACGAAAGAACAATACAAAATAAATTGCCTAATATAGAAGGAGAATAATAATAAGAAGAAGAAATCACATTTGACATAAATGATGCATGTGGCACCTTTTATCCAAATGTAGCATTCTATAGTATAGGTTCAGAAAAAGTATAGGCCATGCATGTCAACCCATGTAGTGTGAGATTGAATATACCGTGCGCTTCGTGAAGTCGTCTGGTATAGTGAATTGGAACTCCTCTACTGTACACTCTATGAATGAAAACCCTCGAATCAGTTATAAGAAACATGAATCCATGGCGATTTCGGACAGGTGATTAAAAGGGGCTGACGCACTGGGATAAGAATGAGCAGAAATATTTCAGTAGATTACTTACCTAGTTCTTCATGGGGAAAAATACTACGGAAGATTCCCCAATCGAGCAAGCTGGGTCGACAACGAGTAGCATCAAGTAAGTCAGGGATGATAGGCCACGACAAGTGGTAGTGGCGATATGTGGTGGCGTTTGTCGGCAGCCGACGACGGCGACATGCATCGAGCTAAGTGGTTGCACGGGGATAGGCAGTGTCATGAATGGAGAGTCCCAAAGTACTAGTGTTATTGTAGGTGCTATTGGGGAGGGGGAGGGGGAGGTGGTAGGGGAGCGAGTGAGGGTTTTGTGACATGTGGGTGTTGAGGTTGTCTTAAGTGGTGCTGAGGGTTTTTTGTCCTAGAATAATGTGCTTCGGAAGAAACGGTTTATTAGATCTAACCATGTGTGATAACTCCTATACAAATATTCTCTCAAGTAAACTACCAGTCTATTGTGATGGAGATACGGACAGCCATTCGATCTGCGTACATCCTGTGGTTCAGACGTGCGATCCGTGGGAATGTGTCCTAGCCAATCAGAACACAAATGCACAATGAAAGTCGTCGCACATATTCAATCTTAGAAATTAATATAATACACAAGCATAGATATAATACAGAAAAACTAGATAGATTCAATCCAACATCACATCTTCATGCAAAAATATAATACACAAGCATAGGTATAATACATGCAAACTAGATAGATTCAATCCAACATCTCATCTTCATGCTTGATCGTTAAGATTCTCTAGGAATTGGGCATATGCGCCAAGTGCTATCCTTTGAGAATACTTCTTCTTAAAGGAGCCGACGGCTCGTCCTCCTGCATGCGCCAAAATACTAGAATATGTGTTGTTAATCTTATGGTTGCAGAACGGGCATCCATAGCCCCGATTCTTTCTGATACGCCTATTATGCGTTCTAACCATAAGCTCTCTGAGTGTTTGCCCCTTGAACCTCTCCTGGATGTCTTCATCCTCGATGTCCACATCGTTAGATAGCTCCTATACATAGTAAAAAATACGTCCGTATATTTTATAATTTGAATTTGCAAGGCAGAGTTTATGAAACATAATATATCATGCGACAATGTGAACCCTAAATTCAAGCTAACTGGTTTGATGCCAAAGGTTGGCATGCCATATTTTAGCAACTGCCAAATGTTGGCTAGCGATTGGTTGCTTACTAATTCTCATTATCAATCTCACAAAATGTTGCGAAATGTTGACAACTTTTTATTTTGCCAAGTATTGGTAGCAATGCCGCATATTGGTAACAAACCAATCATCCCATTATATATATTTACCAAAAATGGGTATAGATGACCAGTCGGCTCTCTGTTCGAGTCATTGTCATTGCTAGAGTGTTTGTCAGTATCACTGTGGACCATCGACTCCGGCTGGGGAACCACGACGGCGGCGACAATATCAAGGCCGCGCTGATGTCCACACAATACGACATCTCCGATGATGGCAATCTTTGTGCCCACCTTCACGTTGTGCTTCACCGACACTGAAGTGGTTACTCCATCCCATGGTGCAGGGAGGCCACTGATGACGATTGAGAACGATGGCGAGGATGTAGGGGAGAGATATGATTATGTGTTGCGAGAATGTTAAAACTAGCGGGTCGAGCGCGGTTAACAAAGGGGAGTGATACGTCTCCAACGTATCTATATTTTTTGATTGTTCCATGCTAATATATTATCATTCTAGCATACTTTTTGGGAATTTATTTACCAATTTATTAAAATTTTAAGCACTAACCTATTGACCCACTGCCAGTTGATGTTTTCTGCATGTTTTTGACTTTTCAAGTTTGCAGTACCAAACGAAGTCCAATTGCAAAGAAACTTTTTTATGATTTTTTCTGCACCAAAAGAAGACCTGGAAGCTTCGATGGAAGGATGTAGGAGCCACAAGGGACCCACAAGCCAACAGGGCGTGCCACCAGGGGGCACCCTGATGTCTTGTGCCCCCCTCGGGCGCCTCCCGATGCCCCTTTCTGGCCTACAAAATCACAATTACCCTAAAAGTCCGAGAGTGCTCCCGAAACACTTTTTCCGCTACCGCAAGTCTCTATTTCGATGGGATGCCATCTACACCTTCATTCTGACACCCTCCAGTGGGGAGATCGATCACGGAGGGCCTCTTCAGCAACCTTGCTGCCCTCATCATGATGTGTGAGTAGTTCACCATAGACCTACGGGGCCATAGGTATTACCTAGATGGAAATCTCCCTTTCTCTTTCGATCTTCAGTACAATGTTCATCGCATCTTTTCCTTAATCTATTCGATGTAATCGCTTTGTATAGTGTGTTTGTTGTGATTAGACGAATTGTGAGTTTATGTTCAGATTATTCATGAAATGTATTTGAGTCAAGTCTGAATACGAGAATTCTTATTTGCGTGATCATCATAGCTTCGTAATGCTCTTCGATCTATTGAGATAGTTTGGCCAACTAGATTGATATTTCTTTAGTGGGAGTGGTGTGTTGTAGAATTTCAACCTGGCTAGTTTCTATATCCCAGTGATAGAAGGGTACAATTTGCGTCTTTGTGTTTCATCTACTAAGGATAAAACAATGGGGTTTATTCATATGGACCGAGTTTACTTTGTATACATCATGTCAATGTTCTCCAAGCATTACTCTGTTTTACTTAATACTCGAGATGCATGTTGGATAGCGGTTGATGGGTGGAGTAATAGTAATAGGTGCAGACAGGAGTCGTCCTATTTGCTTATGGACATGATGCCTATATAAACATGATCATTGCCATGAAAATCGCATAACTATTCTCTTTCTATCAATTGCCCAACGGTAATTTGTTTACCCACCGTATGCTATGCTTATGAGAGATGCCACTAGAGAACTCTACGACCCCCTGGTCTATTCACTTATATATTCACAAATGCTTTAATTAACTTGCTGTTATCTATTTGTTATTATTTTATTTTGCAATTTACAACTATCCACAACTATCTACACAACTCACTTTCTTGCAACTAAAAAGATCAAGGGGATTGACAACACTCTTGCCGACGTTGGGTGAAAGTTGTTTGTTCTTTTTTGTGGAGCCGGTGATGACTGTTGAGGATTGGTATTCCTATTGGTTTGATAAACCTTGGTTTCATAAGGGAAATACTTACCCACTTTGTGTTGTGATAACCCGTTCCTCTTCACAGAAAACCCAACGCAGATCACGAGTATCCGGAAAGATTTTTGGCATTGTTGCCGGGGAATAACATCACCAAAGATCAAGTACCTTCGCACAATATTTCATTCACTTGTTCTTATTTTTATTTGCTTTTATGTTTAGTTTGTCTCATAAAAAATAAAAAATATATCTTTGCTAGTCACTAGTGTAAGAGCAGATTTGTCCATGTGTGGTTTTGAGTAATTGATGACAATTCCTATGGAATAATGGTTGCCTTAAGTTATATTCGAAGGATTTATCCATAGGCACTTCTTGAAGTCAATCCAGTTGTTTCAAGGAGTTTATATGGTGACTAAGGTGGTATTCAGAGTTTTATCCAAAGATTGGTAATAGAGAAGATAAGATACAAGGTTGATCAAGACTAATTCAAAGAGTGAATCAAGTTGATCAACACACAAATCATACAAGATGTACCGAGAGGGATCAAGGGATCCCATTGTATGGTAAGCATTGTCCATTACGCTTTGTGTACTAACCCAGGTTCCCTATCAGAGTTCTTCGTGGGGTTAGGTATATTTCCATGGGCTTGCATCAAGTGGAATCTCATACAATCCATGGAGGATGACATCAAGTGGTGATCGTCATCAAGGTTGCGGTGTGCAAGTTCCAGTGAAGCATCATGGAGAGATCATTCTTGAAGCTTGCCATCCATTGTGGTGACAATGGACTTGTGAAGGTGTGCCGAAGAGTGGCTCACCCATAGTGGAGTATGGGGGAGCAATCTACTAATCTTCATCAAGCCGACGCAATCAAGAAAGGTGGTCCATCTTGAGGAAGTCAAGATCGTCATCATCTAGCTCAAGTGGATTATGCAGAAGTCAAAGGTTTGACCATGGCAGGGTTTTCTATTTTACCAGTCTCTTAGTGGTAGTTGGGAGACTAGGTTATAGGATAGATAGCCGTACTATCAAGGGGTGCTCTCAAGTGAGTAGCTTGATCGTATCGTTCATTGAGAGCTCAAACCATTTGCATCATCATCTTTCTTGGTTTTTGTTTGGTGTTTCTCTTTGTGAGTTCTTGAGCTTATGGTTATTTTTATGACAAGCTCAAGTTCATCGAAAATGGAGTCCATATGCATCTTCTATGATGTTTTCGATGTTGGATTTTTGCCGATTCTTCATTCATAGAGATTTCACATCTCTATATCATTGGCATTTTCATACCGCCTCTTCTTAAGAAAGCCAACAAACTTGAGTTTCCTCAATTCAGAGTTCATTCGTGAAAGTTATGGCAGTGTCAGTGCCAGAGCTATTTTGTCTCTGGACAAGCAATAGTACTGCTCGGGAGCACGGTAGTACTGCTTGGGCGTTACTTCCGCTATGTACTACTGCTATCACTACCGCCTATATTTGTCGTCTGGTGCCTACAGGGGTCTCTGGCCTTTTTCAGCAGAAGTGCTGCTCTCCCCAGAGCGGTACTACCGCTCTAGCGGTACTACCACCATTTAGTGTCGCTTATGTGTTTTTAAGTGGATGTTCCGAGCGGTACTACCGCCCGTAAGTGTCGCTTATGTTTTTTAAGCAGAAGTTCCGAGCGGTACTACCACCTCAAGTTTTCTGCCATTTTGCATGGTTCTCTTGGAACTGTCGTGCTAAGCGGTAGTATTTCTTAGCTGAGCGGTAGGACCGGTTGTGCACGACCTGTGCACATAATGGTTGGATTTGGGGCCCCCTATAAAAGGGGGTCTTCTTCCGCATTGCTCTCTAACTCTTGAGCTCGTGTTCTTCCCCCATTGTTGACCTTCTTCGAGCTTGCTAACTCTCAATCCTTCCAATGATTCTTGCTAGTTCTTGAGTAGGGATGGCAATTTTATCCATGGATCTGGATACCCGCGGATACCCGAACCGGTTGGTCATGGGTATGGAGCGTGTTTCTGCCCATGGATCCATGGATTTGGATACCCACGAACAGTTGGGTTGGGCATAGTTGTAATTTTTCTCCATGGATATCCAATGGATACCTGTATAACACATGCCCCCCTATGGCAGTGACACTAAACTAAGGAAATGTCCAATCCCAAGTCACTCGCAGTCACAGAAGGGCGAATTCCGACCGATGTTACCTAATCCCATATAACTCCATTAACATAATTATTAAACCTAATCTTAGTTAATGAATGATGATCAGATAATTTGATCTTTTGGAAGGATTTATGCTGATTTTTATATGCCCATGGAGTTCCATTGGTATCTGGATATCCAATGGGTTTGGGCATGGGCACAATTTGTGCCCATGGATGCTTTGGTGGATGGGTAGAGGATAGGAAGATGGGTCATGTTTTAGATTTCAACCATCTTCACCGACTCCAAACCCGACCCATTGACATCCCTATTCTTGAGGGAAAATAGAGAGGATATCTAGATCCAAATTTCCACCAATCACTATCTCCTCTTTGTGAGGGGAACCCCTTGGCTCTTGATCTTGGAGTACTTTGTGTTCTTCTTCGTTCTTCCTCTCGTTTCCTCCATAACATTTGTTGTTGTGGTGGGATTTCGGAGAGAAGGGCTTGGGAACTCTGTGTGCCCTTGCCGTTGAATTTGGTGCATAGGTTTGAGTTCTCCACGGTGATACGTGGAAGTGAAGTTTGAGAAGCTTATTACTCTTGGGTGTTTGAGCACCCTAGAGCTTGTTCCTCTTGGGTGCTTTGGTGCCCTAGACAGTTGGTGGTGCCTCAGATCTCAATCATTGTGGTGCAAAGATCCAGGGCAAGCTTCGGGGTCTCCAATTAGGTTGTGGAGATTGCCCCGAGCATTTGAGGTCACCTCGGAGCCACAATCCATTATGGTGAAGCTTCGTGGTGTCGTTGGGAGCCTCCAATTAAGTTGTGGAGATTGCCCCAACCTTTTTTGTATAGGTTCGGTGACCACCCTCAAGGGTCCCTTAGTGGAATCATGGAATCTTGCATTGTGCGAGGGCGTGAGGATATTACGGTGGCCCTAGTGGCTTCTTGGGGAGCATTGTGCCTCCACACTACTCCAAACAGATATTAGCATCCGCAAGAGTGTGAACTTCGGGATACATCATTGTCTCCTCGTGCCTCGGTTATCTCTTATGCGAGCCCTTTACTTATGCACTTTTCTTTGTGATATCTATATTTTTAGAGGCTATATATCTTGCTATCACTTAGTTTCTTATCTTGCTTAGCATAAGTTGTTGGTGCACATAGGTGAGCCTAGTTCTTTTAGGTTTTCTCCTTGACAAATTAAACATTAATTATATGCATATGGATCATAGAGAGAATGTTTTACATGATAGCTATATTGTTGAGTTTGATTATGATGCTACATGTAATTATTACGAGGGAGGCAAATATGGTTATAGGAATTTGCATGTTACTCAATTATCTCTCTATGTGTTCAAATTATTAATGCTTCACTCTTCCTATTTGCATGTGCTAGAAATTTGTTGCCTTGATAATTATTTTCCTATAAATTTCCTATGCATTGGAAGTATGTTAGACTTAAATGAGTTTGTCACATGCTATATTATGTTCCTTTTGTGCTTCAATTCTTATCTTTTACGTGATCATCATTGAAATTTCAAGCCTATCTTGATGGCTATAAAGAAAGAGGTTGTTGGGAGACAACCCAATACTTTCTGTTATTTTGTGATAACATGATTTTTGCCTCTGAAATGATTATGTTTTTATGTTTTAATTAGTGTTTGTGCCAAGTAAAGCCTTTGGGATGGTCCCATAAGATGAGTAGAAATGATGCTGAAACATAACAGAAACTTTGACTCCAGTGCAGGACTTTTCATTTTTTACTGGAGCGTGATAATAATCTGAGTTTGTACATAGTATTTCCATAAAAATTCTTTATGTTTTCCTATTAATTTAGAATTTTTAGAGTTACACAAGTATGGGATCTTTATAGATTGCTACAGAATGTTCTGTTTTAAACAGATTCTATTTTGATTGCATAGTTTGCTTGTTTTGATTATGCTATGGACTATATCAAGGGGTGTAAGCCATGGAGAAGTTATAATACAGTAACTATTATGAAAAAATTAATTAATAATAAACTTATCACAGTAACTAAATTATGCAATATGTTGCTTATAGTAACGGATCTCACAAAATTTTATTGAGTTTTGTGTGATTGAAGTTTTCAAGTTTTGGGTGTAATCACGATGAATCACTGAATAAGGAGTAGCAAGAGCCTAATCTTGGGGATGCCCAAGGCACCCCAAGTACAATTATAAGGAGACTCAATTGTCGAAGCTTGGGGATGCCCCGGAAGGCATCCCCTCTTTCGTCTCAATCCATCGGTATGTCACTTGGAGCTATATTTGTATTCATCACATGATATGTGATTTGCTTGGAGATTCGTTTGCTTTTGTTTGCTTTTACTTTAAGTTTGTCATGGTGATCATTTGATGGACACACCTATTTGAGAGAGACACGCCTTCATGATAATTTGCTAGAATACTCTATGTGCTTCACTTATATCTTTTGAGCCTGGCAGTTGCTCTAGTTCTTCACTTGTATCTTTTTGAGCACGGTGGCGTGTAGATTTTATAGAAATAATATGCTCTACTTCTTAAATTATATCTGTTTGAGAGCTGAATAAATAGTGACGGTAATTTGCATGCGTCATAAGACTAGTCCAAGAATATTAGGTATTCAATGGATGTTAATCAAAACCATTATGTAGCACGTATAGAGAAATTGTGGGTTAATGACATTGATGTAGTGATATGGAAAAGGCATGAGTCCACAATTTTTTGATTCATAGAAGTTTCGAGATTAAGAGGTGCTAACTTGTTATTCATCTAAAAGTTAAAGAGGCATGGTGATGATGTGTGACCATTTATATTCTTTGTTGAAATCCTAGTGTTGTTTCGAGTCGGGGGTGCGTGATGGTTAACTCCTACCAAACTTTGCAATAAGTATGTGAGTTCTTAATGAATAATGTGACACCATGGACATACGCATCTTCACCTTCTCATATTTCCTAGCCACTTTGGTACCGTGCATAGCCCATTCTCACCTCGAGGATCGGTGCAACTTTTGCTGGTGCATCCAAACCCCATGACATGATACACTCGGTTGCACATAAGACTCATTATATCTTCCTCAAAACAGCCACCATACCTACCTATTAAGAAATTTCCATAGCCATTTCGAGATATATTGCCATGCAAATTGCATCGTCATTTCACATGACTAGTTCGTTCATCATCAAAATGCTTTGCATGATCATATAGAGCTGACATAGTATTTGTGGCAAATCCACCATTCTTCATGTTTTTGATACATGTCATGCTAGATCATTGCACATTCTGGTACAGCACCAGATGCATTCATACAATGTCATATCTTCCTATCAGCTCTTGATATTGAGTTGTAAGAAAATAAAAGTGTAATGATCATCATTATTATAGCATTGTCCCAGTGAGGAAAGGATGATGGAGACTATGATTCCCCCACAAGTCGGGATGAGACTCTGGACAGAAAATAAAATAAATATGGGGGAGGCCAAATGAGCCCACCATATATAAAAATGAATGGGGGAGGCAAAAAAAGAAGAGAAAAGCCCACCATAAAAAAATAAAAAGAGAGAAAAATGAGAAGGGACTTTGTTACTATCCTTTACCACACTTGTGACACCATGTTCTTCATATAGAGAGTCTCCTATGTTGTCACTTCCATATGCTAGTGGGAATTACCTTTTCATATAATAAACTTGGCTTGTATATTCTGATGACGGGCTTCCTCAAATCCTCGAGGTCTTCATGAGCAAGCAAGTTGGATGCACACCCCACTTAGCTTCAATGGAGCTTTCATACATTTATAGATCTAGTGCATAATTTGCATGGCAATCCCTACTCCTTGCATTGACATCTATCGATGAGCATCTCCATAGCTCGTTGGTACACCTAGTTGATGTGAGACTATCTTGTCCACTTTTTACCCCTTTTGATATCTACCATCATATTCTATACCACCTAGATGCTATGTCCAATGGTTCACGCTCATGTATTGCGTGAAGAATAAAATGTTGATGCATATAGAAAAATTACAATCCAATTGCCCGACTTGGAAACTCTGGTGCTTAACATTTGTATTTATTTGGTGAAGACGGAGTCATGCCTTGCTAATATAATAAGATGAGTAGGGGCAAACATTCTTTTAGTATCGTATACTTTGAAAAATCAATGATTTTGTTTCTTATACTTAAAAATATTACTATGTTGATCTTTGTTAATTCCTCATTTCTCAATGAGCATACATAACAAAGATTACATAATGGGTATCATGTGAAATCAAAAAAAATCTATTTTTATCATTTACCTACTCGAGGACAAGCATGAATTAAGCTTAGGGATGCTGATACGTCTCCAACATATCTATAATTTTTTATAGTTCCATGCTAATATATTATCATTATAGGATACTTTTTGGGTATTTATTTAACAATTTATAATATTTTTGGGCACTAACCTATATACCCCGTGACAAGTGCTAGTTGTTGTCTTCTGCATGTTTTTGACTTTTTAGGATTATAGTACCAAACGAAGTCCAATTTCCACGAAAGTTTTTTATGATTATTTTTTGACCAAAAGAAGACCTAGAAGCTTTGGAGGGAGTCCGGAGAAGCCACGAGGAACCCACAAGCCAATAGGGCGTGCCACCAAGGGGGCGCCCCGAGGGCTTGTTCCCTCTCGAGCGCCTCGCGATGCCCCTCTCTGGCCCATAAATTCACAATTACCCTAAAAAACTCTGAGAGAACTCCTAAAACACTTTTTCCGCCACTACAAGTCTCTGTTCCGACGGGAGGCCATCTACGCCTCCGTTCCGGCACCCTGTCGGAGGGGAGATCAATCACGGAGGGCCTTTTCATCAACCTTGCTGCCCTATCCATGATGTGTGAGTAGTTCATAACATACCTATGGGTCAGTACGCAGTACCTACATGGCAATCTATCTCTCCCTAGATCTTCAATACAATGTTCATCACATCCTTGCCTTGATCTATCCGACGTAATCCCTTCGTATGGTGTGTTTGTTGGGATCCGATGAATTGTGAGTTTATGTTTAGATTATTAATTAAAAGTATTTGAGTCAAATCTGAATACTAAGATTTTTATGTGCATGATCATCATAGCTTTGTAATGCTCTCCGATCTATTGAGATAGTTTAGCCAACTAGATGGATATTTCATCCGTGGAAGTGGTGGGCTGTAGTAGGTTCAACCTAGCGAGTTTGTACATCCCAGTGACAGAAGGGGACAAGTTGCGTTGTTGTGTTGCTGCTACTCAGGATAAAACGATGGGGTTTATCCGTATCGATTCAGTTTACTTTGTCTACTAGTAGGTATTGTTGGTGAACAAATTGCTCCACGTGCACAAGTGCTAGCAACCAAAAACACCCACAAGATCTCCCACAAAATACTCTGCCAAAACCCAACTTCACAAAATTGGTGCCACCAAGTTTTCATCCGGCTCTACCGATTTTCAACCCAAGACAGAACCCTGGCCAAACCCTTGCATTTGGGTGCAACCGAGATTGGATCGGTGCAACCGAGTTTTGCTGACCACGAGTCGGGTGAATGTTTTCCTGGAATCAAAAATTCTGTGTTTATGCTTCGGTCTCACCTAGTTTTGGAAACTGCCTCGGCCACTCATTTCGGTACCACCGATATTCCGAAAGTTGCCACATTTTGAACAGATCACTACAACCGAGTTTTGTTTCGGTTTCACCGAGTTGGTCCATTATGTTTGGATTTTTGTAGATGCCTATATATACCCCTCCACCACATCCCACTTGCAAGAGAAGCACTCAGAATAGTTGCCCACTTCCCATATCCAAATTTCTGAGAGAGAGAACCACATACCCTTGTGTTGAGATCAAGATCATCCACTCCAACCATATGGATCTTGATTTCTAGCCTCCCTAAGTTTGTTTCCACCCAATCAACCTCTTGTACCAAGCCAAATATGTGAGAGAGTGATTGAGTGTTCAGAGTCTATCATCTTGAAGCACAAGAGCAAGGAGTTCATGATGCAGAGCATCCTACGGACATCACCATGGCAAGAGTCCCTTCAGCAAGTGACACGTGCGACATCTGTTTCACATACATAAAGTTGAATCATCTCCTTTACATGTGTTCAGTTGACCCCTTTGAGGATGGTATGCTACTTGACACTCCTCTCATGTGCATGCATAGGTATTGTAGGAGCTTCATGGAGGACGAGGAGGAGTGCCAGCACTTCGTACTACTACACCATCCGCGAGGGAAGCTTGGAAGAGAAGGAAGAAGAAGCGAGGACATGACTCTAGAAGTCCCGGACCTTCCGGCCTACCTAGAACCTCCCGACCCCGGACCTTACGGCCTGCCTGGAACTTCCGGCCACCTCGACCACAGGCGACTCCAGGTGTGCATACTATCTAGAAACCCCAGAGCCTGCCCGGACCTTCTAGCCGGCGTGCACGCATCCACTCGGGCCCAAGGCCCATGTACCCCTTTCTGACCCCCACTTCTCCCTAGACTATATATACTCATCTCCCACCTCCATTCTAGGGTTAGAAATGGTTTAGCTCTAGTTAGTTGAGCTTTGATCCTTCCTCTAGGATGGTATACTACTTGGCACTCCTCTCATGTGCATGCATAGGTATTGTAGGAGCTTCACGGAGGACGAGGAGGAGTGCCAGCACTTACGTACTAATACACCATCAGCGAGGGAAGCTTGGAAGAGAAGGAAGAAGAAGCGAGGACAAGACTCTGGAAGTCCCGGACCTTCCGGCCTACCCGGAACCTCCCGACCCCGGCCCTTCCGGCCTGCCTGGAACTTCCGGCCACCTCGACCACAGGCGGCTCCAGGTGTGCATACTGTCTAGAAACCCCAGAGCCTGCCCGGACCTTCTTGCCTGCGTGCATGCATCCACTCGGGCCCAAGGCCCATGTACCCCTTTCAGACCCCCACTTCTCCCTAGACTATATATACTCATCTCCCATCTCCATTCTAGGGTTAGAAATGGTTTAGCTCTGGTTAGTTGAGCTTTGATCCTTCCTCTACCTCTCCCATGGAGATTGAGACCTCCGCCGGAGAAGATCCATAGAGGATGTCAAGGCCCCTTGCGAGGGAAGATCCCTAGTGGATTCAAGGCCCCATCTCTCCTAGAGATTTGGGATGAACTACCTATGTATCCTTTATTTCCAGTGTTGTTCTTGGATATTGATGCACATCATGTATTGCTTGTGATTGGACGAGTACTTGGTGGGGATATTATCCAATAGAGTGATTCCTCTTTGATTTCTCAACGTTTTCCCATCGTTCTTACCCGTGTTCTTCGTGTTCTTCGTGGAATCCCCCTCCAACTCGTGAAAGATCGACACACTCGGGCTTGCCCCATATCATATGGTATCATGAGATACGTTGATCAAGAATTTGGAGCCCTAGCCCCCATGTTCTAGCCATTAGTTCGAGTTTTTCTCCCCAAATTCGAAATTTTCCCCAAAAAATAGCCCCAAAAAATTTCTTGCATTTTGTTGTTCTTGTGAATTTTTGTTGATTTTGATCCGTGGGTCTAGTGTTTGGCAAGTGGATCTACCTCCCTTGGCATTCCCTAGCCCCAATTTAACCTTTCCCCCCTTCAATTTTTCCCTGGAAATCGAGTTTTTCCGGCCCCGATTTCAGATTCGGAAGTTATGGTTCTTCCCGGAGTTGTTCTCGTATCCCCTGGAACTTCCGTTCCCAGCCTAGAACTTCCAGCCTTAATAGAAAGTTTTCCCACATTTTCCCGCCCCCCCCCCCCCCCGCAACGGAACTTCCGGCACCGCCCGGAACTTTCGGAGCCCGGAACTTCCGCCCGACTCGGAACTTCCGACCTAACCAGAATCATTGCACATATTTCAGCTTCGACCATTTTATCGTTTCGGCCGTAACTTTCACTCTCGAAGTCCGATTTGAGTGTTCTTTGGCTCGTTTTGAAGCTATCGACGTGCCGCAGCTTCTCATATTGGTTTTACCATCATTTGACAAATTCAAAAGTTTCACATTTTGGCATCCTTTCATAGGCCTTCCACCATAACTTCCGCACCACCGCGAAACTTCCGCAACCTAACCCATTTCGGTTCCCTTTGCAGTTGTGGTTGCTTGAGTTGTGCTTTGAGTCTACTAAGGTGTTTCGTCTACTTAGGGACGGTTACTTCTTGATCAACCACCGGTGACTTGTATCGGTCCATCATCTGCATCGACCACCGATGTTCGACACCGACGACGACCATCCATCCTTTTAGACCAGCTTCAACCAGAAGCAAGGCCAGTTCATCCCGACTTCATGAAAGGTTAACTGTGACGAAGGTATATATTCCGTCACACACTTTACCTTCCTCTTGATTGCATCTTGTTAGACCCACCATCTTTGCGATTACCTTCATACCTATTGATACTAGCTATTTGAGTATTGTCGGGCTTCTCGAAAACTTGTGCACCATAGTGATACGATACCATATTGTTGAATCATCGGAAATATCATATAGTGCAATTGGTTGCTCCCGTGCATATCTTGTGATACTTGTCTCATATAGTTGGCTGAGGCTCAATAAGAATAGTGGAAAGGAAGAGCAAAAAAAAGCTTTCAAGCAAGAAAGAAAGATCAAAGCTTATAAGAAAAAGGAGTTGAGCATGAAAAGAGATACGTGTGCATGCAGATATGTGGAATAGGAAACATTTTGCGTGCATAAATAATATTGGTGCCAAGTGGTGAATCGTGCCCAAACGTGTAATAAGCTAACGTCTCTCCTTGTGTGTGTGCAATACGAGCTTTGCTCATCCCAATAGTTGCACAAGCCCCCATTAGCCCACCGTGTGTGTTTCCCTATTGCCCTCCTCTATATTTGTGACCTATTGCTTTACATTTTGAGTCCTTTAGATTTATTTCAACATTTACTATATCTTAGACTTCATATTGCTTGAATTTTGTGCCACTTGTCCTAACCAAGCCACTAGATAAGCTTTATGTTGTAGGTGTGAGTGAACAAGTCCGGTACCAATTCCACTATTCTCTCAATTCACATTGAGTGAAACGGGATACATCCTCAAC
Source organism: Hordeum marinum (assembly GCA_022496015.1). NCBI lineage: Eukaryota > Viridiplantae > Streptophyta > Magnoliopsida > Poales > Poaceae > Hordeum > Hordeum marinum. Next base: position 202,718,534 of record CM039676.1, read on the forward strand.
TTTGGGAATGGTATCTTGGCATTGTTTCTCTCATTTCCCACTCACCTTTGCTCGAGTTTTGTGATGGCTAGGCAAAGCACATCATCTTCGGTCTTCGACGACTACATCAACATGAGCAACCACATCACCCAAAAGATCGAGCGACTCGCCATCGACATACGACACTCCGAAGCTTGAAAAAGAGACATGGTGGTGGCACACATAGAGAAACTTAGACAGATGGTGGCCAACTACAAGTCTTCTTCCCCTTCATCATTGTCACGACGTAGACGCTGAACTCACACATCTTCGAAGAAACAAGTGTGCAAAGACCAAAATCACCACCAAGGACAAGCTTCGACGCCAAAATCAAGGCGGTCTACTACATGCATGGATGACCCTTCCATTTTCGGAAACATCCCAAGGAAGATGGTCGATCATGGGATTTTCCCTTCGGGTATGGAGGCAAGTGATCATGTGCCATCTTCAGCCTTCATCCACGATGACGACGAGATGGTTGAGCATGGGATTATCCCTTCAACGGAAGCGGCGAAAGGATTTGAGCATGGAGATGTTTGCACCTACATGTCTCCGACACCCACATATAACGAGATGCCCCAATTTCCATGTGAGTATAGCCACCACCACATGAGTGAGATGAATGACTCCACCATATGTGACATTGAGTGCATTTCCTATGAGAGGACGAGTGTGACCACCACTAGCCCCATATATGATGAGTTGCCACACTTTCCATGTGAGGAGAGGCAAAACTCCCACCACTTGAGTGAGGTGAGTGACTCCACCATATGTGAGTATGAGCGCAAGTGCGCAACTACCTAGAGGGAGTGAGTGAGCCACCACCACATAGAGCGAGTGAGGTAGTTGATAGGGCATGTGTGGCCATTTTGATTTCTAACAACTTAACCTCTACTCCTATTGTGTCTTCTTCTTTGGTACAAGGTCTCATGCATGACGACACGACGACCCTCGACGATTCCATCCATCCAATGGGAATGACACGATAGCCTTGGTGGATGATGATGCAGCCCCCACATGGTTCAATCACGATGAAGATGACCACGAGTTGGTTTCTCCCACCTCACCTACACCACATGACTGGAATGAGAAAGGTAAACTAGGTGAAGGTGATGCTCTTGTCCCACTAGTGGACTATCTTGACATTGATTGCTTGCATGATGGATCACGTTATGGATACTTCACATGCTATGTATTCTTAAAGCTTAGATGTGCCCCCTATTTATGATGAATATGATGTTGAGCATGTTCACTTACCTAGTTGTGATGCTATACTCCATAGTATACCATGTGAAAATTCTATTGGTTACATCATGTTTGACAATCCGCTACACTTTTCATATGCTATGAGTGAAACTTCCCATATTGCATCTTTGCAATCTCACCGTAGCGACTATGCATATCCCATAAAAGTAAATCCTATTTTCTCATATGGCATAGATGACAAAACCATGGTCATTGACATTTGTTTTTCTTGTGATGAGATTGCCATGCTTCCTTTGCACCATTTGCGCGATAATTCTCATATGACATGCCATGACCACTTAGCTTCGGATATGCATTGTTTTGGATGTTTTCCATATTCCCCATATTATGCTTCCGCTATTTCACATGGATGCCCCCATAGTTTCCTCATACATGTTAGGAGATTTGGTTCCATCTCATTCATTGCATGATCCCCAAACTAGTGTGCACGATATGCTACCCATGAATAAAAATGCTATTGATGTGCCATATATTTGCATGCTCAATTTGTGTCCCCGTCGTGTTATACACAACAACTATTCTTTCATCATGGATGACATGTTCCTATACCATGCATCGAATTTCTTTGATCATTGCTTATCTTATGCTAACTTACACAAGAAAATGCACATCCTAACTGATGATGTATACATATACCACATACACAATTTTCCTTTTGTCTTAGTTGTATGTAGGTACCCATGATTACTCGTCAACCTCACAATCCCATGAGTTGACGAAAACAGCTCTTGAGAGCATGGATGCTATGAGATTCATCGGAATGTGTCTCCAACCATTCCCCTCGCGCAAGGACTACGCACATATCTTCTACTTGGCTCTCACATGGCTATGGCTTCTTTCTCATGACACCTATTTTGCCCATATTGCCATGTTCACTTTGCATTATGTGCTCATTTATATGTCCTTACCATGCATTTGTGACCCATGCTTTGCATCTCAGATGACACTCCATTTTATGACTTGTATGTGTATTTGCAAGCTTGGTGAAGATATTCCTTGCTATTTCCATGTTTTCTTTGCGACCCATGCTTATGATTACACATTGATCATGTTTCGTTCTCATTCTTGCAATATGTCATGTGCATTGTCTATGGCAACTATTTTCTCATATGACATGATTGCCATGATTACATCTAGTATGTTGCCTCTTCGCACTACTAGCTTCCATGCCTTGATCACCTATGTGCTTCGTTTATGCTGTTGATGACAACTATTACCATGCTTCACACATGATTGATACTGTTTATCGCTATATGTCTCCATATGTTTCCTATTTCATGCTCGATGCTTTGCCATGTATTGTGTGCAACAATGCTTTTGATCTTGAAAGCACAACATGCTCCCCTGGTGGTTTTGATAATTCATGACAACATACATTGTCTCTTGGACTGATACTTTTACCTAGTGTATTTTAGATACAGTCTACAGAGAGGTTTGGCAAAAGGAGATGTGGACATACCCCAAGATGCAAGGAAATAGGTTTGCCAAGCTTCAAGCAAGAGGACTCTACATTTTATATTTGTGAGAAATCACTTTGAGTCCATAGGAAAGCTAATACTATTAAAAGGGGGTAAGGTTTTGTTGGTGAACAATATGCTCAAATGTGCACAAGTGATAATCGCCAAAAACATCCACAAACTCTCCCACAAAAGTCTATTCTATACCTAACACTCAAAATCGATGCAACCAACTTTCCCATACCGGTGCCACCGATTCCAGAACCTAGACAGACTCTGCCAAACCCTAGCCACTTTGGTCCAACCGATTCCACACCAGTGCCACCGAGTTTTAGGTTGCCAACTTTCTGTTACGCAAATTCACATTTTCGGACCCACCGAGAATGTTGGATCGGCGTCACTGAGATTGGAAATCTGACCGTTGGTCACCTTATCGGTCTTACCGAGATTCAAAAGTTGCCACCTTTTGGTCACTTCGGTACCACCGAGATTAACACATCGGTGTCACCGAGTTGGTAATTTTGTGTGTAACGGTTGGATTTTTGGGGATGCCTATATATACCCCTTCACCACCACCTACTCAAAAGAGAAGCACTCAGAACTATTCCGTACCTATCCTATCAGATTTTCTGAGAGAGAACCACCTACGCTTGTGTTGAGGTCGAGATCTTCCACTCCAATCATTTGGATCTTCACCTCTATCCTTCCCAAGTAGCTTTCCACCAATCCCATCTCTTCCACCATGACAGATCTGAGAGAGAGAGTGATTGGGTGCTGAGGAGTCTATCATCTTGAAGCAAAAGAGCAAGGAGTTCATCGTCATTACCGAGCCTATTACCTTTTGGAGGGTGGAGCCTCCTAGATTGGTTAGGTGTCTCTTGGGAGCCTCCTACTTCGTGTTGTGGATTGAACCAAGAAGTTTGTAAGGGCAAGAAGATCGCCTACTTCGTGAAGATCTACCCATAGTGAGGCTAGTCCTTCGTGGACGGAAGCCGTTATGGAATAGTCAAGGTTGCTACTTCGTGGACCCTTTTGGGTGGAACCCTCCATGGACTGTCGCGACCATTACCCTCCGTGGGTTGAAGACTACATAAACGTGGTTGTACGATAGAGCCACCTATCGGAACCACGGGAAAAATCATCGTGTCTACAACTGCGTTTGATCGACCTATCTCAACACTTTACTTCACATGCAATGTCTTTACTTTCCGCTGCCATATTTGTTGACATGGATGTGTAGGGCTGTTAGACTTGCTAGCTTTGCTAAAACTGTTAAAATCTGCCAACCAATTAACTTGGGAAAAGTTAGTTTTTAAATTCCTGTTAGTAGTCTATTCACCCCCCGTCTAGACACTCTTTTAGTGATCCCTCAGATCTTGCTAATGAGAATGCCCCCATAGCTTTCTCTCATATTCTTGGAGCTTTTGACGTCTTTCATATGCAGCATACTTGTCTTCATTCTTTGCACCATATGCGTAGTGCCATGAGTATAGACATTTTTGCATCGTATTATTCATGCACTTTTGCCTCTAATAGTTATGTGCAAGAGAAGAGAACCATCATGATGGATGATGCGTTTGTCTACCATGCACATACATTGTTTCCTTTGTTGTGTGTATGTGTAGGATAGTTTGACTACATGTCAACCTCCACTTCACGTGAGTTGACGATTCGAGCTCTTGAGAGCGAGCCATACTACACCGACGCAATTCTTTATCGCACTAGCTTGCACATCGACATTGTGAAGGACGCACAAGGTGACATCCTTATTGAGCACGGATATTGTGGCTCATCCTACTTGTGTTGCTTGTATCATGACACATATAAGTCATCTTGGACCACTTACTTGCACACATGTTAGAGATATTGCTTTCACTCATGATTGCCATATTTCCATGCCTCATGACATATATACCTTGTGTGTTGCAGCCATGTTGCAGATTAATTTCTCATATCATATGTTTGGTTGGATCGATGTCCTTTTTTCACATATGCCATGTCCGATTGCTTGCTACATGCTTGACTCGATTGCCTCACACATGATAACCAATTTCTCTTTCTATTGTGTTGAGTGCCACCCTATGTTCACTACACCACATGCACATTACGATTGGATTGACTTTCACTTTGGATTGCCCCATGTGTTTAGACACTTCACTTTACTTGGTGTTGTGAATCATTCATATGCCTACCATAGACCTTTCGTTGATTGTCGTGTGCAAGATTGCTATGACCATGACGTAGATGCTTGTTATATTGTCACAAATATTTGCATCCCTACCTCATCTTTGCATAGTTGCTTTCAAGATGCCTTAGATTATGCTTAATTTATATGCTTTCATGCCATGCCACAATCCTTTGTCACACCATATAATATGCACGAAGACAACACTTGTTTGGTGAGTCGCCACTTGAATGATTGGTTATGCACTAACACTAACCACATTTATTTTTCCAAGAATTTGTCATATTTGGTCCTTTTCAAGGAATTCCTAGATGGTGAGATATTGGATAGTGCCCCTTTAGAGGTTGATGATCATGAGCGCTTGGTGATCATTCACCTCTACACGATGTCACCATTTCTTCCCATGGTGATTTGGATCTTGATCCAAGGATGGATCTTTCCCAAGGGGGAGGGGATGATGCAGAGCATCCTATGGACATCACAATGGCAGGAGTCCCTTCGGCAAGTGACATGTGTGACATCTGCTTCACATACATAAAGGTGAATCATCTCCTTTACACGTGTTCGCTTGACCCCTTCGAGGATGGTATACTAATTGTCGGAGCTTCATTGAGGACGAGCAGGAGTGCCAGCACCTACGTATACTACACCATCCGCGAGGGAAGCATGGAAGAGCAGGAAGAAGTGAGGACAAGACTCTAGAAGTACCGGAGCCGGAACCTCCAGACCCCAGACCTTCCAGCCTGCCCAGAACTTCCGGCTACCTCAACCATAGGCGACTCCAGGCGTGCATACTCTCTAGAAACCCCGGAGCCTGCCCGACCCTTCCACTGAAGTACCGGCGCCTGGAACTTCCCGCCTGCGTGCGTGCATCCACTCGGACCCAAGGCCCATGTACCCCTTTCTCACCCCCACTTCTTCCTAGACTCTATATACTCATCTCCCACCTCCATTCTAGGGTTAGCAATGGTTTAGCTCTTAGTTAGGACAGCTTTGCTCCTTCCTCTACCTCTCCCATGGAGATCGAGCCCTCCACCCGAGAAGATCCATAGAGCATGTCAAGGCCCCTTGAGAGGGAAGATCCCTAGTGGATTCAAGGCCCCATCTCTCCTAGATATTTGGGATGAACTACCTATGTATCCTTTATTTCCATTGTTGTTCTTGGATCTTGATGCACCTCATGTATTGCTTGTGATTGGAGGAGTACTTGGTGTGGATCTTGTCCAATAGAGTCTTTCCCCCTTTGATTTCTCCATGTTTTTCCCTCATTCTTCACCGTGTTCTTCGTGTTCTTCGTGGAATCCCCGTCAATTCATGAGAGATCAAAACACTCGGGCTTGCCCCGTATCAGTTCATCATCACTATCAAGACTATTACCTTTTGGAGGGTTGTGCCTTCTAGATTGGTTAGGTGTTGCTTGGGAGCCCCTACTTCGTGTTGTGGAGTTTAACCAAGAAGTTTGTAAAGGCAAGGAGATCGCCTACTTCGTGAAGATCTACCCATAGTGAGGCTAGTCCTTCGTGGATGGAAGCCGTTATGGAATAGTCAAGGTTGCAACTTCGTGGACCCTTATGGGTGGAACCCTTCATGGACTCTCGCGAATGTTACCCTCCATGGGTTTAAGACTCCATAAACATGGATGTATGATACCGCCACCTATCGCAACCATGGGAAAAATCTTCGTGTCTACAATTGCATTTGATCTTCTAACCCTTACCTCTATTACATGTGCTTGTCTTTAATTTCCGCTGCAATACTCTTAGACTTGCATGTGTAGGGTGTGCTTGACTTGCTATTATTTTTAAAATCTGCCCACAACTAAAATTGGGAAAAGGTAGAATTTTTATTTGGTCAAGTAGTCTAATAACACCCCCCCCCTCTAAACTTAATTTCGATCCTACAAGTGGTATCAGAGATTTGGTCTCCACTGCACCAGTTTCACAACCTAGGAGAGTATGGCATCTATCAAGGGAAATTATCACCATAGAGGTCCCTGCTTTGATTGTAAAAAAATTTCTAGATGGAAACATAAGATGAAAATGCATATTCTTGGTCATAACCCCACCGTTTGGCTGTTGTTCGTGTTGGGTTGCAAGGAAAATTCAAAATGCTGCAATACAATGCTCAAGCACGTGTCATTCTTTTCAACTACCTATGCCCCCAAATAATCAACAAAATCAGCCATCTTGAGAATGCAAAGGTAATTTGGGATACTTTGGTTTATATGCACGAAGGTACCGATTCCGTCAGAGAATCTAAGTTGTATGTGCTTAAGTCAGCTTGACAAATTCAAGATGAAGGATGGCAAAGGAGTCGTAGAGATGTACTCTAGGCTAGCTCTCATTAGCAATGAGATTGTCGGCTTAGGAAGCGAAGAACTGGCCGACAAATTCATCAAGAAGATACTTAGAGCTTTCGATGGAAAGTATGACATCGTGTGCACCTTAATCCAAATGATGCTAAACTAGAAAGATCTCAAGCTTATGGAAGTGATTGGAGGTATTTTTGCTCATGAGATGTCACTCAAAGACAAGGAAGAACTTCACAACAAGTCTAGTGGTGATTACAAAGCCACAAGTGATACTCTCTCTACTTCGAGTGACAACCTTGTTACCAATGAAGAGATAAGCCTCATGGTCAAGAAATTTAACAAGTTCTACAAGAGTAGAGGAAAAGAGAGGAACTCCAACTCAAGATATGAAGAAAATCATTCATCTAGTCGTGACTGGAATTGTTGCAATTGTGGAAAGCATGGACACTACTCCAATGAGTGCACCCCCCCACAAAACAAGGGAGGAGTCACCTAGAAGACAGAGCTCAAAAGATGTGTCACCTCGAAGAGAGAGAAGGGGTAGAGATGATCGTTATGAACGAAGAGCCTCAAGGAGAAGTAGGGACTAGGAGTAGAAGGACAAGTATGCCAAGAGCTACTCAAGAAGAAGACATCAAGCTCATGTTGGTGAATGGGTTTCCGGCTCCGAATCCAACCTCCACTCCAAGAGAAGCTATCACTCCGACTACGACTATAGTAAAGATGAAGGTGTTTCCGGACTTGCACTTGTTTCCTCCAACTCCTATGACATATTTGATTCACCAAATGAAGGTAGTTGAAATTGCTTCATGCTAAATGCCCCAAGGTATCACACCCTGAGTATCTTGATTTCAATAGTGATGAGGATGACCTACTAGGAGATGATGACTTGCTATTTGAAAAATCTAGTGATATTAGTCAAAATGAACTTGTTAGTAATCACTCTAGTCAACATAAGTCGTGTGATGGTGATAATTTGGAAATAGAGCGACTAACTAAAGGACTAAACACTCTTATATTAGCCCACAAGTCTACTCTACAATATCATAGAGATATTGTAAGGCCACATGAGAAGCTCCGCTTCGAGAAGGTCAATTCAGAGCAAGAGCATGAATTCCTTAAAGCTATCAATGACGATCTTTGAAAGAATACTTCCTCTGATCTTGCCAAACGACTTCTCTTGTCTACATTAATTCCACACGTTAAGGCTAATAAAACTAGTAACAAAGGAAAGAAAGGTTCTTCAACTAGTATCAATAAAAATGATAAATCTGAAGGTATTGCTTCTAGTAGTTCTATTGATCCCACTAATGACTCTCTTAGCCAAGTTACACTTGAGCAAGCAAATGAACTATTGAAAGAGATTATAGAGAAAGGTATCTACAAAAGTCTTACCGGATTTAAGCAATTTGAGGAAATTGTATTCAAGCATGGAGGATACCGGAAGAACCATGGCATTGGCTACTTCAACGGAAATGGAGTTGAATGGGAAGAATGTCCATACCCCAAGCCAAAATTTGTTCCTCAAAGGGACAAGTACGAACATACTTTTTCTAAGAGAACAAAAATCTCAAGATGACCTTCCACCACAAGATCACAAGCTCAAGGGTAGGGACAAGCTTCAAGATGAGATTGACTCAGATGAAGATGAATCCCAAGCTTTGGCCAAGTGGGTTCCCAAGGATTCTACAAGCCCAACTTCTACAAGTGCCACCTCAGCACCAAGGATTCCAATCAACTTGATGTTGGTTCCCAAGACAAAGAACTAGAGAAGTTCTTGAGGGGTGACTACGCCAATGAAAATCACTCATATTTATTATTGGCAAGCACTAGTTGCAATCGACATAAACATTATGCAATAGTTCAGGGAGTCACACTTCCCTCAAAGGTAAGCAAGGGACAAGGCAATTAATGAATCCATGGACATCATCATGTATGCTTTGCACTCCATGTCCATAGATATCCTTGTGTTTGTCTGTTGTGTTTGGGCCTAACCCATGTAGTTTAGGAGAGTACGAAAGAAAAAGGATTGCTCACAACTCAAGATGATCTTCATCAACTATGAGCATCCACTACTACATCACCCACATGAAGTCTTCTATGACAAAACCCAATGATAGTTTATCCCTGTTAGGCGGGATGTCACATCAAGGGGGAGGTTTACTCCAAGACTTGAGTCAAAGTATCTCTTGGAATCTCACAACATTAACAAGCTTTATGTAAAACTTGTAACCCCACTTGTGCTTAAATGATGAGTATGACCTATAATCAAGTATTCTTACTTGGCTCCTAAGTAAATATACTCATATATACATGACAACGTCATCTCCAAAGTGCTTGATAGATGCTAGAGTATTTCTGCATGTTTGCCATGATTTCATTTGATATCTTATTGTGTGAGCATGTTGGTCTGCATATCTTTAATCATTCGAGGATATCCAATTGTAGCTATTTGGCTTTTGGTTTTATTTTGCAAATTGGATATACAAGAATGCCTAGACCCTCTTCTAGCTATCTATGATTTCTCGCCTCAAGGTCTATTCATGCTACACCACAAAAACTTGAACAAGCACTTGTCGAACCCTCTGTGTGAGGAACACTCGGAGAACCGTTTCGTCAAGGCCGACCTCCAAAACCTCCCTAAAAGTGCAACTCGGTGTAACCAACCAAAAATTCTTAGTTCCACCGAATGCCTAGGGTTTATCTGATTTTTCACCTCGGTACCACCGATACCATAATCTCGGTTGCATCGAGTTTCCCTGCTAACTGATAGCGGAGGAACTCGGTGACAACAACAATGAAGGGTAATTAAGCCGGCTGACTCGACGTTTTGAAATTCTATCTTCAAATGCCAAGTGCGCAACCCTAAGCTGTAGCACCATGACCCCTTGGTCGTCGCCTTTGCCCCCCCCCCCCCCGAGCACCTTTGCCGTTGGGATTCACTCCATCGACGGAAATCTCCACCGCCGTTGCCACCGTAGTCGGACCACCAAAAAGATAGGGTATGGCTCTGATTTCCTCATGCGTTTTCTGTCTAATTCTACCGCATTATGAATATTTTATCGATGTTCCACAGTGTGAAACCCTCTATCCCACAAAAAACATCCATAGATTAGAAAACGATGAAATTCTGGATCTGAACTCCCGCAATATGCACCTTGGTGACACCAAGTTGAAAGAATCGGCTCCATCGATTCAGTTTTTAGGGTCACTGAGAACCACTTCGGTGAGACCGAGCAGTCCCTTTTAGATACACCAAAAAGGGCTGCCAAGTTTCTGTTAAGGCAATGGCCAGTCTCGGTGGTTCCGAGAACTTCAACCCCATGCTATCGAAATATATTTTGCTGTAGTTCATACCCAAAGTTTTTGACTTTGTTTTTCGGGAAATCTATGTGTTTTCTTGATACTCAACTTTTCTGCTCTTCTATACTCCATTCTTAGGGACAGTATGTTAGCTTCAGGTGATAGTCAAAATGACTCTAGAGAGCCTAGCATTGATGCAGATCTAGGCACTAGTCCTGAGCCCAACTCATTTTCAGTAGATCTAGGCACACCTAGCTCTCATGGTTTGCTCAAGGCTGCAACTAGAGCCAGGAGAAAATTGAACTCATATGAAGAGGACTCTGATTTTGTGCGAGATGATGTTCTTGCCAAGAAAAGGCAAGATAAAGAAGACATAGCTACCAAGAATTCTACATCTGAGGCTACCTCATCTAGGAGGCCTATCAGGAAGGAGTATGCTAGCTCAGAGGCTATGTGAGCACCAGAGAGTGCTAGGTCTTCCATGTCAACACAACAAGCCAGAAGCTCTATGCCCAAGAAGCCGGCAAACAAGAAGAGAAGCACGAAGAGGATAGTCCATGCTGTTGGAAGACCAACTTCCATGTATGAAGATCCAACAGATGCTGAGGGAGAGGAATAGCCAGTTGCCCAGGCTCCTCCTAAGAAAAAAAATCAATAGCTTGTCGATTCCATGACTTCTCAAGCCCCTCCCAAAAGCAAGGCAGATCATCCTCCCAAGAAATCCACAGCTCCTATGTCCAAGAGGACTACCAAGGATGTTCCAGGTGCAGCCAAGAACAAGGGATCCTCCTCCAGAGTTGTTGCTGAAGATGAGGATATGCCAGTTTCGAGGAAGTTAAGACCTCACCTCCCACAATACAATGACAATTATCCACTTGTTGAGGATATGATGAAGAGGAAGGACTCAAGGTTGAGAGAATGAAGAGCCATAGATCCTTGTTCTCATAGGAGAAAGACTGTTCTAGACTAGAAATTCTACACCAAGGAGCAGCATGATTTTTATGAGACTGTTCTTCTAGATAAGAGCCCAGGTGTCAGTGACATGAGATATGTAGACTGGGGCTACAAGGAAAATAAGGACTACTTCCCCCATGTGCAAGAAAACTTCAAGGCCATAGATATTGATGCTTTTGTTTGAAGGCAGATGACCCCCCGGAACGATGAGATAATCACGCTGTTCTATTCCACTGCACACTTCAATCCACATGGCAAGACAGTGTGGATGACTAAGGGCACTAGATATGAATCTTTAGTGGAAGAGTGGGCTACCATCTTAGGAGATCCACAAGTATAGGATAGTGACTTGGATGTGTACACAGCAGCCAAGAAGAACCATAACTCCATGGATAATATGTACACAGAGATCCTAGCTGACTATGTGCATTCACAAAAGTTTGGCTCAGTGTACTATCTGCAGGCAGGCTTGCCAACCACTAACAACATCTTGAGGTACACCTTGATGCCTAAGTCAGGAGATAACAAGATGATCATAGGATACTCCATCAACATGCTGCATCACATTGACCTTCACACCAGATTCAGGGTCATGGACTTGATTGTAGAGACTGTGAAGAGGATAGCCGCTGACCAAAACAGGTCATGTGGATATGCTCCATCCATTCAGATGCTAATCAACTCCAAGCTTGAAAAGAATGTATATGCACTTGATAGACACCACATGCCTTTCCAGCCTGAGTTTGAGGACAATGTTGTGGTGATGGACCCAGATCATCCCACTTCATCTATTGCATAGGCAGCAACTGAGGCAGCCAGAGCCACTAGTGCTCCAGTGCCAAGGACAAGGAATGAGCAGATGGATCTCATTCTTAGCTCTATCCAAGGCATGCGGAATGACATATCTGAGATTCTGAAGAACCAAAAGAGATCGGAAAGGACTGTTCAAGACAAGTTTCATACTTTGAACAACAAGGTGGATGGGCTGACAAAGACAGTTGATGAGATATCTAGAAGGAGGTGGACTCAGTACCCCTTCCTCACACCTCAGAGGATGATGATGATGATGATGAAGGTCACCCTCTCTAGCGTAGCACATAGTTCAAGACACAAGCCAGATCTATGTCAGTTCTAGATTTCGAGAAGAGACCATTTACATCTGCTCCTGCTGCAGATCCTTCAATCCAACCAGCTCCATCAGCACCTCCTGTGTCTACACCAGCCCCTTCGATGAAATCGATAGAAGTCTTTGCAGATGCAGTTCTCTCGACTCAGACATCAACAACCGTAGGAAATCATCCCCAGAGAGGTGATTAGTCCTATACCTTTGTACTTTTTGGTAACTTGTTGCCAAATGGGGAGAAGTTGTATAGATCAATAGGGCTTTGAGGAAGAGAGAAAGAGAGAGAAAGTTGCTTTTTATCGCTCTCCCAAAACTTTCAAATCTTTTGGTTTTTCGTTTGTGTTGAACTTGTTGGTGTTTGATCATGCACTTTTTGTGTGTTGCTCCTACGTCTTATCTTTTGAGATGCTTATGAGATGATCATTCACTTCTTGTTTGATGTGTTGTGGTATGTTGTTCATTCATATTATTCTCGCGCACCGCTAAGATGTATGTGACATAGAAGAGTGCCCCATGAACCTAATCGATTGTGCTTTTGCATTCAAATGCAAATTCAAAATAATGCACAAATTTAGGGGGACATCTTTCTTATCACATACTTCTCAAAGCGACGTCTCCATTCATTGATTATATCGTATGTCAAAGCTTTGATCTATATGTTGCCATCAATTACCAAAAAGGGAGAGATTGAAAGCACAGTTTGTCCCTTGGTGGTTTTGATAATTAATAACAACATATATATCACTGGACTCTTGTTTTCGCTAAGCATATTTCTATAAAAGTCCAATGATGGGATGGCTATAAATTGTGAGGAGATATGCCAAGAAGCAAGGAATGGATTGGCAAAGCTTCAAGCTAGAATACTCTCTTTTTACTTTGTGAGAAATCACTTTCTGTCCATAGGAAAGCCAATACTATTAAAAGGGGGTAAGGTATTGTTGGTGAAAAAATTGCTCCACGTGCAGAAGTGCTAGCTACCAAAAACACCCACAAGCTCTCCCACAAAATACTCTGTCAAAACCCAACTTCACAAAATCGGTGCCACCAAGTTTTCATCCGGCTCTCCCGATTTTCTACCAAGGAGTGAACTCTAACCAAACCCTAGCATTTCGGTGCAACCGAGTTTTGGTGACCATGATTCAGTTGACTGTTTTCATAGAATCAGAAATTCTGAGTTTATACTTCGGTCTCACCGAGTTTTGGAAACCGCCTCGGCCACTCATTTTGGTAACACTGACATTCCTATATCGGTCTCATGGAGATTTCGAAAGTTGTCACATTTTGAACAGATCGGTACAACTGAGTTTTGCTTTGGTTTCGCCGAGTTGGTCAATAATGTTGTAACGGTTGGATTTTTGGAGGTGCCTATATATACCCCTCCACCATATCCCACTCGCAAGAGAAGCACTCAGAACAGTTCACCACTTCCCATATCCAAATTTGTGAGAGAGAGACAGAGAGAACCACCTACCCTTGTGTTGAGATCAAGATCATCTACTCCAAGCATACGGATCTTGATTTCTAGCCTCCCCAAGTTGATTTCCACCCAATCAAACTCTTCTATGAAGCAAAATCTATGAGAGATTTATTCAGTGTTGAGGAGTCTATCATCTTGAAGCACAAGAGAAAGTAGTTCATCATCACTATCAAGCCTATTACCTTATGGAGGGTGGTGCCTCCTAGATTGGTTAGGTGTTTCTTGGGAGCATCCTACTTCGTGTTGTGGAGTTGAACGAAGAAGTTTGTACGGGCAAGGAGATCGCCTACTTCGCGAAGATCTACCAATAGTGACACTAGTCCTTCATGGACGGAAGCCATTATGGAATGGTTGCTACTTTGTGAACCCTTATGGGTGGAGCCCTTCGTGGACACTTGCGATTGTTACCCTTCATGGGTTGAAGACACCATAAACATGGATGTACGATAGCTCCACCTATCGGAACCATGGGAAAAGTCTTCGTGTCTACAATTGCGTTTGATCTTCTAACCCTCACCTCTATTACATGTGCTTGTCTTTACTTTCTGCTGCAATACTCTTAGACTTGCATGTATAGGGTGTGCTTGACTTGCTATCATTGCCAAAATCTTCCCACAACTAAAATCGGGAAAGGTAGACTTTTTATTTGGTCAAGTAGTCTAATCACCCCCTATAGACTTACTTTCGATCATAGACATGTGGTGGTGGTCCTCGTACACTCACTCATGCGGTTACTACCAACACACCCATTCGTTCACCCGCGCGGTTTATAACCTTGGATGGTACGCTTGAGAGGGGTTTGATCAAAGGTGGATTCATGTTAGTCTGTGTTTCGTCGAAGGTCATGGTAAGATTCGGGTTGGAAGTTTGGGCACATGTGTGCATGCACATGCTCATTGTACACTTTGTGAACCTTCATGTTTTTCCGGTTTGCAAAGGTGCCACATGAAAGGCATGCATTGGGTATTCAAACATCATAAAACACCTCCGTACATATTTTTGGACAGCTTGGAGGTGGTGGTTGTCCTCGGACACTGCCCCCCTTGCACAATTATTAGTGTCACTCCCATCTATGGCCTCGTGTACTTTTGTACCGCAACGAGAGAGGTTAATTATTGTAGATTATTTTTTGGTCGACCTTTGCAGTAGGCCATGGGTGTGAGGTTACATGGTATAATTTGAGTGCGCATAGTGTACGCATGAATGTCTCTCCTTAAAGGTGGGGGCTATATATATACTACACGTCGTGAACCTCACTTTCCATGCGGACTTTAAGATTCCCGAGAAAGGTGTGCCACGCTAAAGTTTGTGTGCTAGGCATGTAAATGTCACACAACATTTCCATACATATTTTTGATCCATTCTTAGACCGTGATTGTCTTTGGGTACTCCTTCGTGTGGTTGTCGTTGGAAAGTCCATTCCTGGGCCCGCGTGGAATTCCATCACATTGACTCACAACGAGAGAGAGGTTGCCATGGTGGATTCTTCAATTGGTTTGTGTTATGGTATATATTATATAGATTATTTGAGTTTACTCACCCAAGTCTAAGCGCACATGTACGTAAGCATGAATCATTCCCATCGATGCTCAGCATATTAGTTGTACGCATCATGAACACTAACGTAGGGGGGTGATACTCGTGATCTGCGTTGGGTTTTCCATGAAGAGGAATGGACAATCGCAGCACAATGTGGGTAAGTATTTCCCTTAGTTTTGAAACATGGGTTAATCTAACCAATAGGAATACTAATCCTCAACTGTCTTCAGCGGTTGCACACAAAAGAACAAACAACCTGCACCCAACGTCGGCCAGAGGGTTGTCAATCCCCTAGATCTCCTTATTTGCAAGCAAGGGAGTTGTGTAGATAACTGTAGATAATACTCGGCAATAGAGTTAATAAATAACATCAATGTAAAAGGTAATAAATAACAACAAGGTATATCATAGCCTTTGTGAATATATAAGTGAATATACCCGGGGCCGTAGAGCTCTCTAGTAACATCTCTCATAAGAAAAGCATACAGTGGGTAAAAAAATTACTGTTAGGCAATTGATAGAAAAAAGAATAGTTATGAAATTTTCATGGCAATGATCATGTGTATATAGGCATCACGTCCATAAAAAATAGGCGGACTCCTACCTGCACCTATTACTATTACTCCACCCATCGACCGCTACCCATCATGCATCTAGCGTATTAAGTAAAACAGAGTAATGATTGGAGAACAATGACATGCTGTACACAAAGTAAACTCAATCAATATGAATAAACCCCATCATTTTATGCTTAGTAGCAGCAACACAAAGACGTAACTTGTCCCCTTCTATCACTGGGATATAAAAACTTGTCAGGTAGAACCTACTACAACTCACCATTCCCACTAAAGTAATATCAAAGTTGCACATGAGGTATATATTAATGAATTCAAATGAAAGACAACATTTCCGTACATATGTTTGCGCCGCCATCCGGTGATGGCTGTCTTTGACACTCCACCTCCTAGTTATCAGTGTCACGCCCATCCATGGGCCTCGGTGGACGTCCATCCTTTCGACCGATAGCGGGAGAGGTTTGAACAAAATGTTAATTCTTTGGTCAAGATGTACATGTTGTGAGGCGCATGGGCCATAGTCCAGCTTTGACCAGAAAAGGGATGGGGTGGTTTGACCATGGTGGATTCATGTATATGTTTCATTGTCATGTTATGACATGAGTGAGACGTCAGACCTATTTGGGGGCATGTATTTGTAGCTAGGATTCCCCCTCCCATCGACATGAAGTGGCGACGACGGAGACATGTGCCACATCAAAGTTATGCATTGGGTATTTTGAACGATCAAACCACCATGTGCATACATATTTTCATTCCACATGAAGGTGTGTATGTGTTCTGAGTCCTTTCCCACAATTTTTTGACAAAATGCTCCTATATATTATTATTCTAGGAGTAAATAGCAAACGATTCAAATGTAACAACCGTTTGCGATTGTACACTCAACACACAACATTCCGTCCAACATTGGCACATCACCATGGTCCACTTGTGGGAGCTGAACATGATTGGGTTCCACTCAACACACAATTCGATTGAGCAAAAATATATACCACCTTGAGCCATTTGAAAGCTGGCGGTTCCGCGGGTTTTTCCTTTTTGAGAGCACACACTTATTATGTTTCTGCTTTGTGCGATGTTTTGTTGCTCCCGCCATGGCTGCACTATTTCAATCTCATAATCCAAATTTTCACTCCAGCCTAGTAAAATCTTAAGTAGCCGCACGACATTTCCACAAACACCACCTCCCTCTCCCCACCACAAAACCTCTGCTCAGATTATGTAAAAAAGGGAAAACCTCGCTCGAACCCTAGCTAGCCCGCCGCTGCCGCCCTGGCTCCACTGTCATCCTCTGCAGGCCTCCCCGTGAATATATCAAAGTCCTCATGAAGACCCATCTCAAGGGGGTTAGACTAGAGTCGTCCGTGCAATCGATAGTAGTGCTCCTCCATGTCAAATGCACGCACAACCCGGGTCCACCCCATAGTGTCGGCCTACGAAGCACCCTCTTTCCCGCAGATCCCCATCCCCATCCTCACCTACACTCAAGAGCATCGCAACCTCATCCCTTCTATGCTCCCCATTGAGCTGGAGGAGCAAATGGACAAAAAGAGGTATATCGAGGCCTGTCCGCTAGACGATAGCGAGGTGGCCGCCGAGGGCCCTCTGGGAAGCTCAATATGATGTCTGGCCTTGGGCTTTTAATAAACGAGCTCACGCATGTTTGTATGTCCCGAAAGCCGGCTACAACATCGATCTTGTCAACAACAATGGCTTTACGTGGGCTATGCCACATATTAAGTGACGCACCCCACCCCTTTGGGTTCAACCTCCTTGGATCTCCTCCATGCCCCCCTCCATCGATCTACTTTGTTTCACTATCAGGATTTTTTCTTCATCGCCATCGAGACCCTTGTATCATTTCTAAAGGTCGCATCCCATATATAAGGCGTTGGCTCAGCACCGTTAGCTACCAAGTCAGACCTCATTGACGACAACTACAAGGGTGCCCTATCCGTCTTTTCCAAGGGGAAATAGTCCATCCACGACATTAGGGACATCACCCTAAAAACGTGCTCCTCCAAAGGGAAGGAGCTAAGTTGCCACAATAGGGAGCTCATGGTGCGCACCCCCAGTCCAGGCTCTTCCAAGGGTTATAATTTGTAATGTTCAGAAGTGCAATTCGATATGATGCAGTATGAATTGTTCAGTTCAATTTTAGTGCTGATGCATTTGGTTGTCTGTAGTGAGCAAATACCTTGTTTAGCGTGATATGTGGTTGTTTGTAGTGAACATATGTCAAGTTTCATTGCTAGATCTAGATGTTCAATCATACAATTGATTCCCAAGAAAGCTGGTGTATTTAACACGCCCCTGCTTATTTCAGTTTTCTCACAATGTGATATTGAATCATACAATTTGATGTTTAAGGACATGATGCGTTCTATCTTCTATGCAATTTCAACAATACTGATATGAATGATTGTTTGGTTGTTGTTAAGTCTGTTGTAGTGAGCATCTGCTTCCTTTAAAGGTGTTTTGGTTGTATTTGGTTAGCATTTGTCTAGTTTCAACTGTAATATTTGGTTGTTTGTAGTACGCCTCTAATCTACTCTGCTTTTGTGTCAGGAATTTGCTATGCTGGAGTATGCATTGTAATGTTGAAAAGAGCAATTGGATATGGTGAAGTATGAATTCTTCAGTTCAATTTCACTGCCTATGTTTGGTTGTGTGTAGTTAGAATATACCTATATTTGGTTGTTTGTACTATGCATCTGATCTACTCTTCTTTGCTGTCAGGAATTTTCCTTCATCACATACGAGACCCTGTTGTCATTTATGAAAGCCGGGTTTTACGGCGATGTTTTGGCATCGTCAGCTGCCAACTCAGGCCTCATTGATGATGACAACTTGTTGTCGACAAGTGCGCCCTATGCTGGAGTATGAACTGTTCAGTTCAATTTCACGAACGCCTATGTTTGGTTGTGTGTAGTGAACATATATCTTTTTTAGCCGTTTTTGGTTGTTTCTACTGAACATATGTCCAGCTTGAATTGCTAGATTTGGTTGTTAAATCATACAATTGGTTCATGTTAAAGTGGTGTAGTTAACAGACCCCTATTTATTTCGGTTTTCTAAAAATGTGATGTTCAATCATAGAATTAGATGTTGAAAGACATGGTACATTCTATGCAATTTCAACAATACCAATATGAATGACTATTTGGTTGCCGTAGTATGCCTTGTTTATTTACTTATTCACAATGTGCAATACAATTTGATTAATACCCGTTCAATGGCCACATTTGTTTCCTGTTAAGCCTGGTGTAGGTAATACACCCCCTATTTTCTCACTTTGTGATGTTCAATTATACAATTTGATGTTTAAGTACAAGCTTTGTTCTATGTAAATTCGACAATACCATTATGAATGACTTTATTTGGTTGTTGTTAAGCTTGATGTAGTGACCATATGCCTATTTTAATGGTTTTTGTTTCACATGTTATAATCCCTCCGCCCCATAATATAAGACGCTAATAATCCAATATGTTAGTGCATTGGATGTAATTAGATATTATATGGTGGAACGGAGAGACCATCATGTGAGGTAACTGATAAAGATTGCTAGTACAATGGGTCAAAATGTGGCAATTAAATTATTTATTTACAGATTGTCCAAGACAACAGTGATATGAAGTGTATTAACTCAGAACTTTGTACCCTTTTTACTGCACATAATGAGTTGATAGATGACAATCTGTGTATCTTTTTTCCTTTGAAGTGGTTCCCAACGTAGTCTACCCAATATCACATATCAAACTACATGATTGTTGGACATGCACATGTACACATATTTCTACCAGACTAGAATGACTATCTAGAAGTCATGAACATATTGAAGGATGGGTGGTCGACCATGACAAGGGATTGGGCTAGAGTCGTGTGTGCATACGACAAGGATGAGGGCACACTACGGGCATTCCGCTTCACCTCTTATAGGAATCAGAATATCTTTGCCTCTTTCTTTACCATGTTTAATACAAGTATTCAACAGTCGTTCATCAGACTTTATTTCGTGCTTTCGTTGACATAATTCTTGAACGTATGTACATATGTATATGTAAAAATCTATTCTCTACTTCCAAATTCAAATTATGTACAATTTTAAATTATAGAGATTAAAATAAAAAATGCTTTGTGGGCCATTACGCCGCACATGGTTTGTAAGTCTCAATGTTTGTGATATACCTCATGATCCGACACATTTCACAGATAGAAAACATGTGTGCCCATGAACAAAGTTGACGTTTGCAAACCATGTGTGATTTCAAATAGTATAACAAACGATGCAATCGAATTCAACGTTCGTGATAGAATCTCTCTCGCACACAGTTTAAAATGATAAATTGTTTGTGATGTAGTATGCATCGCAAACTTTTGACCACAGAATAAAGTGTGCGATCTTATCCTATCGGAAGCGAGTATGACATTCAGATGTTTCCTAAACTTATCCGATACTAGTACGACATTTAAATTATCTTCTTAGTTTAATATCACAAACGGTTCATACAATATAAGTGTTTGTGATATACCCCTTATCGTACATGCTTCGTAATCGTTAACTGTTTGTGATTCAATGCATGTCATAAAAGGTGAGCCACATAATAGCACGTGCGATGTTAGTGTGATCTAACATGAGTTGCAAGGATGGGATGTATGGGAAGTCCACCATATCTCAAAGAGTTGACCGGTGACTCTCGTTTGTGATAGAGGCTGACATCCCATATGCTTAGTTTTTCCAAACGTTTGCGTTCGCTGGATACCATCTCCGATGATTGTGATGTGTCATGTAGGATGGACCCCCATATCGCCCACACATACAAGGCGACAATTTCAAAGTACGTCGCGGAAAGGGGTTAAAAACCATATGTATAGCACGGTGCTGCACCAGTGACTATACTGTTCAAACGTCGCCGGTGAAAGATGGGAACGTGGCTCCAGATCATGAAGGCAACTTCGGCGACCCACTCTGGCCAGAGCGTGACCACATCCGCCATGAACGCGCTCACAACATTCCTACGCGCGGAGGCTATCTCCGACAGCGCCACTACAACCGCTGAAAGGGTAGCTACTGCACCTGAGATGGTGGAAGCAACATCCGTGACCGGGATAGCAAATGGTGAGAACGACACAATAGCTGTATGTTCGTCCATGGATGCCATAGCCGTGATGGTGGTTGCCCACGCCTATGCCAAGGCTGCCCTCGCCCAGCTCATGTCGTTAATGCACAAATAGCAGCAGCTTTCTTTGACACCGATCATCAACCTACGTCCAAAGAGTTGGCAATCGCCGAGAACGCATGGATAGCCATCCATTTGTCGACAGCTCCCTAGCCGAGATGGAGTCCTTCAACGCCCAGACCGGGACCACCCACAGCCGGATCGTGGCAGTCTTTTCAAAGAGATGGAGGACACGGACTGTGAGATGCTTGCAGAGTAGGTGGCGATGGATGCCATGGAGCCCCTTCCCCTGGAGGTCATCGAGCGTGAGCTAGTCATGGAGCATGCGGCGGAGATCGACGAGCGTATTGCTAAAAATTAGTCTTTGTTTAGAGCACTGGTGTTTTGTTAGAGTAATGTTTAGGTCAACCAACTCTGTTTAATTGCTCAATTAAGTTAGTAGGGGCTCTAGTGTAGGCTCTTTTGTGTAGTATCCAAACTAACTATTGATGTTAAATGATGCGACGGCGTGGATGCCATTCTAACCAGGGTAATCTAGACCAAAATTTGCCGCCATATCCCCATTCCATCTTCGAAATGCAATTCAAATTCAATTACATCACACACAATTTGTTGGCATGAACCATGTGCAATGTAGTAACCAATCTTACGTTGGAAACTTGGACACAAAAAATTTGCACGCTCAAAATCATCACACATGGGGTGAAGTACAAGATTCGTTTGTGATGTATAAATATCACAAACAGTTTTGAATAATTTGCATGTTCAAGCTCATCACACATGGGTAACGTACATGCTTTGTTTGTGATGTTTAGATATCGCACACAGTTCTGAATAATGGACTATGTCGATGACACTTTCCGTGCTAGTTTTTCCCTGCATCGAATGAAAATTTTGTGCTACCGCAAAAATATCTACCTCCCTAACCCCCGGTACCAATCTTACGTCGGAAGCTTGGACACAAAAATTTGCACGTTCAAGCTCATCGCACATTGGGTAAAGTACAAGTTTCGGTTGTGATGTATAGATATCACAAACAATTCTGAATAATTTGCAGTTTCAAGCTCATCACACACAGGGTAAATTACAAGCTTCATTTGTGATGTTTAGATATCGCACACTGTTCTGAATAAGGGATTGTTTCCAATGACACTTTCCACACCAGTTTTTCACTGCACCAAACCAAAATTTAGGGCTACCGCGGAAATATCTACCTCCCTCACCCCCTGTACCAATCAAAAGCCACATTTCCCCTGTTTCCTCATTCCTTTCCTAGTTCAAACCTTCACTGCTTGCTTGCAGCGTCGCCTCCTTACCGCCGATGCTCCTTCCTGCTGCTCGGCCTCGTCCATCTAGTCACGCAATCGACACCTCCCCAATACCCCCTCTCTCCCACCCCTCCTCCTCCATCCCACATGGCCCGACCGCTGGCTCGACACCTTCCACCCAAATTACCGCCCCATCCTCCAAATAATCACTGCCAAAAGCCATGGTGTACACAATATAGCCAGGATTTAAAGGAGCATTTGGTATCAGATAAGCAAATTGCGATTGCAGACGCGTATGAGGTAGCGATGGCTTCCATGTGTGCCGACACCCAGATACTGGAGGATCACGTCGTCGTCGAGGGCACCGTCGACGCCTCAGACGTGGATGTAGCAACGCGGTTTGATGCTATAAACAAAAGTTTGTGGTATTTTCTCGAGAGCACCACAGGTGCGTTCAATGAAGACTACAAGGTGTTTTCTTAGTGTGCCTGTGCTTACCTCAGCTCCAGAGCCGGCATGTTGGTCTTGGGGAAGGCTCGGGCAACTCACCACTATGAGGGTGGACCAACGGTGTGCAGGACTAGCCCTCTTGCAAGTTGAAGGAGCCCATCATCATCGATATCTCCAATGATGAGGACTGGCTTGTTTTTCTTAGCTTTAGCACTAAGGACCTATATATGTTCAGCTAGCTACGCCAATTAAGCATGCTTGGTTTACCTGTTGCATATGCTGCTCCTACCATCCATTTAGAAATTCCAGTGAAATGTCCAATGTAATCCTACTTGCAATCTGACCTTCTGGTATGTTCTAGTATGCAATGTGGTGCTTAGTTAACTGTTTGGTGTATTTGTTGTGCTGATCATTTAACTATCTAGTGCAATTCTGCAATGCAATGTTAGATTGTTTTTGGTATAATTTTGTATTTTTATGCATGTGAGAAATAAATCGAATTTAGATATACTAAATACATGTGAAACATATACAATTTCTATACTTCCTAGTTCTTATCACGCTTGGTTTCTATAACTGGCTTTTCCATGTGGCTCGTATTAATCTGCTGGATCTGCAATGTGATTATTTTTCATTAACATATTTCATTGACAGTATGCCAAATATCATTTATAACCTGATCAGTATCTATCTTAAATATGTTGCAGGGGGAAACAATGGGAGACACTGAAGTTTACCATCGAGGTTTGCACATCCATGGTCCTTTGGCTAATAGCACTTTATTGTGCAATAGCAGGAACCATTCTAATATTAAGGTTTTTAATAATTTATTCTTGCACATGTAGGTCCTACTGTAAGAGGTTTAGATCCACTATTTGACCCTTTTTGCATGTAGGGAAATGAGGTGTCCTTGAAGACCAATCAAATCAAGAAACTCAGAAAGAATGTTAAGATAAAAAACTATCTATGGAAAACAACAAGATGTTTGTCCGCACAATGAAGAATACATCAGTCAACTATAGGATGGTACCATCTCTTTCACCTTGTCCTTTACCCTTTGCGCCATTTCAAATATTAGAAAAGATATTTAAGCATATGTTTGTTTTCAGTCCTTTTCAAGGTAGTTCATTGATGATTACCTCTCGAACCACCTGTATGGTCAAGAGGCGAGGAATGTATTCATACAACACCCATAGTATCATCTTGAAGTCTTCCTTAAGAGGACGAAGGATGGGTGGGCCATCATCTACCACAGGCACTGGCGTAAAGTTGTGAGGACCTTCAACATTATTGCAGGCTTAATATTCGCCTTTCACTTCAACAATTTTCAGGCCGAGACTCATGTGTCTATTTACCATCTATTATGATACTTTCCAAAAGTTTTAGATGTTGTATTTGAAACTTTTTAATATTGTGCAATTGGGTATGTAGGTAGTATATGCCTATATGATGTTGTACCCTCATGTAATTCAATTATGACCTTGTTGCCATAATACGAATAAGAAATATGGTGTGTGTTCTTGATAAGAAATGTTAATTTGATTACTAATGGACTATAAATAATAGAGCAATTAGGATAATTATGGGGATTCCTATTGCAGACGGTTTCTAAGACAACACCATGGGCGATGACCTCAACAAGCCCACACGATTTCTAAAAAGATGGCGTGTTCGATCAGTGAATAGTGACACACAACTTATGATCGACAATTGTGTGCGTTAGGCAGCCCTATCAAAAACGCTATCACAAAAAAAGTGTGTGTGATCGACATCCTTATGCCAAACAGTTTCTTCTAGGCACGGTGAGTAAAGTATTGAATAATGCAATCGACGATATTATAACTATCGTGTGTGATGTCTAGCCCTATCACAAACGATGTTACGCAAAAAATTGTGTGTGACATGTAATATGAAAGGAGACATTCTTTGGGATTACCTGTGTGGGATGCTAAGCATATCTCACGAGACTTCTGCAATATGTCTATTTGTTATGGTCCTCCCAATCGCATGCCCTCGATTTTTTACTAGCGTGTGTGACCAGACGGAGGCATCACCGATGATCTATCTATATCGTGTGGGATAACCCCCAATCGTGCGCACATGCAAGGTGACGGTTTAAAACTACGCCATGGAAAGGGGGTAAAACTGTTTGTATAGGACTCGGCTGCACTATTGCTACCCACCCCGAGCTTATTTGGGGAGACAGATCTTTCCCCATTTCACTAAACCATGCTTGTTGATGTCCTTGACATACCAATGAAATCTCAAGCAAGCCTTTTCCAAATGGTGAATGATTCTGAACTGCACTTTAATAGAGCACATAGAAAGTATAGGCATGGGGGAAATGATAGACATTAGATGAATAAGTCTAACAACATAAGTCATAAGGGAGGCAATGCTAGAGTGTTGATTATCCAACCTATTGACAATAGGCATAATATCATCTATTCTTGGCGTAGTAGTCCGTACTTGTAGCCCCAACTATGTGAAAGGCATAGTCTCCTTTTTACCACCTGGGGCGTTGGCTAGATTAGTATCTCTCTTATCATTAATATTTATGGGTACAAGAGATAATTTGTTATAGTTGACCATGAGCCTAGTGGATGTGTAGATTCTAAACAAAAAATCTTTTAGATTCGTTAATTGTGCAAGATTAGCATGCATG
Organism: Hordeum marinum; assembly: GCA_022496015.1. Lineage (NCBI taxonomy): Eukaryota > Viridiplantae > Streptophyta > Magnoliopsida > Poales > Poaceae > Hordeum > Hordeum marinum. Next base: position 202,744,309 of record CM039676.1, read on the forward strand.
ATAATAAGAGTGCGATCAACATATTGTATGATAGTGTTGCCAAGTCTAAATGAGCTATTAATGGGTAGAGAGATTTATTCATTGTGCTAGGTGCTACCACTTGAGATTGCGTTGGTTTTCCCTTGAAGAGGAAAGGGTGATGCAACAAAGTAGATAAGTATTTCCCTCAGTTGTTCAGAACCAAGGTATCAATCCAGTAGGAGGAACAAGAAAGTCACCAATGAATGCACCTACACAGATAATCAAACTCTTGCACCCAACGCTATAAAGGGGTTGTCAATCCCTTCACGGTTATTTGCAAGGATTAGATCTGATAGAGATAGATGTAAACGAGTATGGAAAGTAAAAGGAAAATAAATTACAGCAAAGTATTTTTGGTTAATAGATCTAAAAGTATATGATGGAAAGTAGACCCGGGGGCCATAGGTTTCACTAGAGGGTTCTCTCTTGAAGGCAAATATCATGGTGGGTAAACAAATTACTGTCAAGCAATTGATGGAAAAGCGAATAGGCATGTAGATATCTAAGATAATGATCATGCGTATAGGCATCACGTTCGTATCAGGTAGACCAAAACGATTCTGCATCTACTACTCTTACTCCATTGATCGACAGACTCCTGCCTGCATCTAGAGTATTAAGTTCATGAAGAACAGAGTAACACATTAAGATATATGACATGATGTAGAGGGATAAACTCAAGCAATATGATGAAAACCCCATCTTGTTACCCTTGATGGCAACAATACAATACGTGCCTCGTTACCCCTACTATGTCACTGGGTGACGACACTGCAAGATTGAACCCAAAACCAAGCACTTCTCCGATTGCAAGAATTACCAATCTAGCTGGCCAAACCAAACCAATAAATCGAAGAGACTTGCAAGGATATGAAATCATGCAAATAAGAATTCAGAGGATATTTAAATAAGATTCATGGATAATATGAACATAAATTCACAATTCATCAGATCTTGACAAACACACCACAATAGAGGATTACATCCGATAGGTCCCCATGAAGATCATGGAGAACATGGTATTGAAGATCAAAGAGAGAGAAGAAGCCATCTAGCTACCAGCTATGGACCCATAGGTATGTGGTGGACTACTCATGCATCATCGTAGGGGTAATGGAGTTGATGTAGATGCCCTTCATGACCAAAATCCCCTCCGACAGATTACCGGAAAAGGCTCCAAGATTGGATCTCTCAAGAACGGAGGCTTGCGGCGACGGAAAAGTATTTGCATGGCTCCCTGGCACGTCCCCTGGCGTGCACTCCAAGACTAATATATTTGTTTCCTTCTAGAAAAATTCCTTCCAAAGATTTTATTCCCTTTGGACTCCGTTTAATATTCCATATCTGCAAAACTCCAAAACAAGGAAAAAACAAAAACTGACACTAGGCTCTAGATTAATAGTTAGTACCAAAAATAATATAGAATAGAATATTAATGCATATAAACATCCAAAACTGATAATATAATAGAATGCCATCATAAAAAATTATAGATACGTTGGAGATGTATCATTAGGCCTCATTAATAATTATTGGGAGGAGTTCAACTGCCAGAACAAGTAAAAGAGGTGAAAGCGGGTCACCCCATTTGACACCGCTTTTATATATGATTTTGTTCCTTGGAAAACTATTAAGAATCACTCAAGTATATGTAGATCTGAGTATTTTCTTGATCCATATAATCCACTTTTATACATATACAAGGTGTTTGAACATGAGAAGATTGCATTATGTTCCACTTTTTCAAACACCTTTTCAAAATCAATTTTTGAAATTATGATTTCCTTTTTTCCATTTGTGTCAAATGTGCCAATACTTATATGCCCAAGATAAACAACCCTGGATATTCCTGTTTTTATGAAACCATATTGGTTTCTACTCAAAATAGGTATGGTGTCCTTCTGTGGCATGTTAGCTAGAAACTGACAAGGGAAATAATGTTGATAGGCATATTAACTAGGCAAATAGGTCTATAATCAGCAAGTGTGTGAGGGGAATTGCTACTTCTCAAAGGCATCTAATTGTTTTATTGTTAATGCAATTATGTTATCATTTCCATATACTTGCATAGTAATTTATGTTATTTTGAGGGACTAACCTATTCCTATGGTGCCCTGTGCCAGTTCCTGTTTTTTGCTTGTTTTTGGTTTCACATGAAATCAATATCTCTAGAGATCAAAACACACTGTTGATTTTACAATATTACTTTTGGGCAAAAAGAAAAAATGTAATCTTTGGTAAGTGTCAAGAGGAGCCACCAGTCGACCAGAAGGGCAGGTGGCGTGGCCAGGGGTGGTCATGCCACTTGGTCTTGTGGGACCCTGGGTTACTATCTTGTCCTAATTCCCGCGCTATAGCTTCTTATAAATACCTAAACCATCCGTTGTTCGTCTAGAAGATTTTTATCCCCACCGCAAGCTTGTGTTCCAAATAGATCCTCATCTGGAGCCCTGTCGGGGGGGGGGGGAGCCATTCTTGGAGTCCTCTTCCTCAACCTTGGTTCTCCTTAACCTTGTGTGAGTAGTTCCTTTAGGACGTACGGGGCCATAGTAGTATTTTGATGGCGTTCTCTCTTTTTTCAGATTTTCGATACCATGTTCCCCCTCTTCCTTGTGTGATTGGGATCTATTGGATGGAACTCTTTGGTGTACTTGTTGGGACATAATGAATTGTGAATTTATGATCAGATTTTTCATTGAATCATATTGAATATTTGAAGTTTTTTGTTGTGTAATTAAATAGATTTGCATTTCTCATCAATCTATATAACTTCTTTGGCCAAGTTCGATCGATTTATCTTTAGTGGGAGAGATGCTTGGTAGTGGGTTCAATCCTGCGGTGATCTATATCTTAGTGACATAATGAGACACACATCTTTATTGTTTCTACTAAGGATAAAGCAATAGGGTTTCACATTATTTCTATATTTCTTTATGATTACATTATGTCATCTTCACTACTAGGGAAAACCTTATACACAGAATGATAGGAGCAGTGCGAGACATGAAGGGGCGCTACTGCTAATTAGCAGTAGTGCGGTTAGCAAACACGTGCTACTGCTAATAACTTAGCATTAGCACGGCTCGGTAGAACCGCGCTGCTACAAAAATTGACCGACCGTTCTCGCCATGCTAGGTTTAGTAGTAGCGCTCCCGAGATAACAGCGCTACTGCTAATGTAATAGTAGTAGAGCGCTTTCCAGCTCTGCTTTCCTGCATTGGTCCAACTCCACTTAGCTATAGCGCGTTTCGCCAAGAAGCGCTACTGCTAACTTAGCTATAGCGCATCTTGCGGAAACGTGCTACTGCTATGTTGACTTAACCCCCCAGTGGGCTTCCCGCCTCTGCTTCTTCCCCCAAATCCCCACTCTCTCTTATCCCCCCTCGTCGCCATCGGAGCCCGTGCCCTACCCGCGCCCTCGCCATGCCCCTACCTCAAGCATTGAAGCCCTACCCTCTCCCTCGACCACGCCGGAGTCCTACCCACACCCCTGACCCCAGCGCTCGCCCCTGACCCCCCGACCCCGGCGACCTCGCCCTCGCCCCCGACCCTGGCCCCGGCGCACCATGCCACCCTCCTTTGCTTCCTCCCCTCCCAACCTCGGCCGTCATTGGGCCTTCCTCCTCGCCCCTGCACCCTTTGTAAGCCACTCACCGCTCCTCCTCTCTCTGCTAGCTAGGGTTCTTAGGTTAATTTACTTAGGTTTTAGTTAGGGCGGTAGGTTGATTAGGTTATCTATTTAGTTATGAATTTAGCTAGGTATCAAACTAGTAGGTTAATTTGGCTATATTATGAACCCTAGTTAGTATGAACCCTAGTTAGTTAGGGCAGTAGGTTAATTAGGTTCTTCGTCAAATTAGGACAGAAATTTAGGGTTAGGTGTTTTAGGTGTAGTTAAAATAAAAAATAGAATTGATTATATAGGTTTGTTGCATTTTTTTAGTCTAAGAAATTGTTGCTATTGAAATTTATAGTGCTAGTTAATTAATTAGAATTAGTATGAAACCTAGGACAGATTAGTTAATGCAATTGTTGCTATTTAAATTTTTGAGTTTAAGAAATTGTTGCTATTTAAAAAAAATAGAATTTGAAGTGGTCATATTAGTTAAAGCAACTGTTGCTATTTAATTTTTTTAGTTAAAGCAATTGTTGCTATTTAAAAAACAGAATTTGAAGTGGACAGATTAGTTAAAGAAACTGTTGCTATTTAAATTTTTAGTTAAATCAATTGTTGCTATTTTTTAGTTTCAAATTTAGGTAGGCTGAATTTAGTTTCAAATATTGTGAAGAAAAATGACTTATTGCATTTTTCTTCAAGTTCTATATTTTTTCCTTTTATATGCAAATTTGAAGTGGACATTTGTTTGCGAGCTCCTCGTGATTCAAAACCATGTCATTGTTTTGAGTGGCCTTTTGTTGTTTGCAGGGAATGATTCTGAGTGGCCTATGTTTTGCGGGAATGTTGATTCATTTCCTTTCCGGCCAATTTCAGGCGCTCTATTTGTCCATTTTGTAGCATAGGTCATGCTGAAATTTTCCGTGAATTTCGGCATGACTTGTGCTACAAACTATGACATATCAAGTTCTCGGGATTTGCCGCAACGCGAATGAATCAACATTCCTGCAAAACATTGGTATTTTTTGTGTCATTATTCATTTTATTCGGTCTAGAATTAATTGACTAGATTTAATTGTAGGAAACATGGCTAGCAATGATGAAGGAAAGGGTTCTCATGATTGCAACGTCTGCGCGGTGGCAGACGCCTATTTGAACCTTCACGATGAGCAACGATTGTTGTAGGGCCCACCTGTCACATCCGAGACTGAGACCGACATCGAGACCGGCACCAAGAACGGACCTGAGACTGACACTGGCGCCCAGACAGTGCCGAGACTGGCGAAGCCGGTATAGAACAACAGCACCCAAACCAGCTCATCACTACTAGACTAGTGGTCACAGAGGTGGAAGACGGCAATTTTGAGCCAAAAGAGCCTACGGAAGCACGTGCATGCTACGACAATCAAATAGGCTGCATCCTACGGGCAACCACCACCATCAACGATGCAAAACTAAGGAAGATACCAGATATGAAGCAATCCTCCTAACGAAGCTGTTGCAGGTGTTCTTGTTCCCGGGCCGGGATGAAAGCAAATATAAAAATCCAGATAAAGACTCGGCAATGAAGAAGATAGACAAACGAGCCATGGGCAAGTTTTGCGGCGTGTTATCCGCCTGGAAAGTAAGGGTGAAAGCAAGGATCATCGACAAAAAGGAACCCTACTCCGAGATTGTAAAAGATAATCCGACAATTATGGAAGAGCCGTTTGAAATATTCAAGGCGGCTTGCGTTGCCGAAGCTGCCAAAGAAAATTCAGAGTACATGAAGGGGCTTCAAGAGAGGAACATGGGGTGCCACCACCTCGGAAGCCGTGGTTAGACGGGGAAGAGGTCCATATGGGCCAAGGAGGACGTGGAACGCAAAAGTCTGGGCATCCTAGACCCCTTGGCGGAGTTCACCATCCCGCAGGAGCATGACATCCTTAGGGCCTAGTACCATTGGGACCAATTCAAGAAGGTTTTCGAGACGAACGCGATCATGACGGAGGTCATGAGGCTGCTGGTAATTTTTAATTTACCCCCTAATTTTAGCTTCTGATCAATTTGACTACACATTTAGTCATATTTGTAAATGATCCTTGTTCCTTTTGCAGAGAGAGTAGCACAGGATCGCAGCCGAAAGCGACTCGCCGTCTGAGGCGTTGCGAGGCCCAAGTGGGACACCCCATTCAATTGGGCCTTGAATATATTGAACGGACTCCCGGTGGACACTCGACTGTTGTATGGACGCGTGCACGGCGTTGGAGATGGTGCCACGTGGAAGAAGTACTACCGTGAGACCACGAAGGAGAGAAAGGAAAGACGGAGGTTAAATGAAGAAAACATCAACAAGAAGGTTGCGATTGCGGTTGTTAAGAAATCAGTTGAGACAGTCGCAGTAGCGGTAGCTGCCGCAAAACAGGAGATTGCAGCTTCGTATGGTGCCTTGGTTCCGGCTATCTTTAGTTGGAGAAGGCAATTTCCAAATAAAGAGGTAGCGGACTTTCCGCTTTCCAACATCTCCGGGAGCAGCTTGACTAGCGTTGCACCAGCGCCTTCTCCCGCACCTTCTCCTACACCGACTCCCGCACCATCTCTTGGACCGGCTCCCGCACCTGATCATAGAAGCCCGTCCCCCGTCTCGGACGTGCTCGGCGGTGCTTCGTCTTTGGCTGAGCTCGACGCCCTCATGGTACCTGTCACACCGGCCCTCTTCAATAAATGTATAATCTACCGTTTCCGTTGCCTTTTGTATGTCTCATGTTGCATACATATCTTTGCAGGCCGACGTAACCCGGTGCACCATATTGTACACCATCAGCAGCGAGAAGGTGCACTTGGGGAAGGCGACAATAGTGAATACGAAAGAACAATTGTTCCACAGCCGGCCGATCCCCCCTAACATCTTCAAGGTTTCTGTGGCCAGTGTCAAACCGGGCCACGAGAATTTGGCTCCTTCGGTACTAGGGGGAGATGATGACGTAACCCCGCGATGGCTTGGCGATTGCAAGACATGGGTCCTGTTGTGGCCAAAGAGTCTGCTTCGTCTGGAGGTGGCCGGGAGCACACCCACGACCACGCAGCCTCAGCAAGATATGAACATCAACACCCCACCTACCCAATTAGCATCGCCTATCGTGTCAGGTGATAGCGGACATGATGAGGAAGAGGCTCCATTAATCGTTGATGACGTCGCCGCCATCAAAGAAGCAATGCATGATATTGATGCCATCGATGAGGATGACGATGGCACTCTATAGTATCTCAATACTGGCGCCTATGACGATGGAGGATTGATGGCTTAGCAGTATGAGGACTCAGGGTTTGAGCATCATGAGTTGGTGCTTGAATTGCCGCCTCCGGAGGATGAACGTATTATAGATGACCTTCGTAGCAAAGAAGCATAGGAAGAGAGCGAGGAAAGGCAACAAAGCTGCTTCAATGAACCAGCGACCTTTGTAGCCTCGAGTTCAAGACCGTATACCTATCATGGGTGCGGTGAAATACCATATCCCCGGTGAACCAATCCTACCTAAGGGAGCGGTAGAGGCCATATACGGCGATCCAGGAGACTTCATGATGATGTGCTGCGAAGAGAGAAAAGCCTGATTGCCTTGCAAAATCCAGGATACCTGCTCTACATAGTTAATGTGCCGCAACAAAGGTTGTACGTCGACACATTCCCCGTGGAAAAGTTCTTCCTTCGATTCGATTACATCTTCGACATATTTCACTTGAAAAAACTGGAATTTACATTTGTGCGCCTTTTTGCCTTGTACATGAACTACATCATCAGGATTGAGCAGATACCTTATATTTGTGTCGTTGAACCGTACTTCATGCACGAGAGCTTCTTGGCAGTCTGCGAAAAGTCCCGAAATACGCGAGTAACAACATCGCCAATTTCATGGTCGGAAATAAGGACAAGGAGATGATTCTCGTGCCTTATCATCCCATGTAAGACATCTGTGCGGATATCCTTCCTTCGATTACAATCATTTCCTTTGCGCGCATGGAGGCTAATTTGGGGTGTACTTATTTTTGCGCAGCAACGGGCACACCGTCCTCATCATTCTTTAGCCCTGATTCTCCCACGCTCTTTACTTGGACTCGTCGAAGAACATGAAGAGATCATAAACACTAAACCCTAAAGTCTATTCTCGACAGTGCTATCTTTACGTAGGGTGTATGGGGTGGAGAGATCATGTTCAGGAAGACAAGGAACTGCGCACCTTGCTTTGGCCATAAGACCGACTTTTGCTGCATCCAGCAACCGAGTGGTACTATCAGTGATGGATTCTCCGTCCTCCACCACATGCTGGAGTATAGACAGGATCAGCAGAACCTTCGAATGTCACATAGATCTGGCGATGCCCATATTCTACAATGGGTAAAGAACCTAGGAGATATCCCGGATCATCGACTCCGAGCTGAGTTCTATCACATCCAGCATGAACTTGCCCAAATCATCATGAAGGAGGTCCTTGAAAAAGCAGGGATGTTCTACAAAGAAGGGAAAATGTCGTGGGAAGACGTCCGAACACGCGTAGCCGCTCAGCGTCTCAACCTGAAGCCTTTCAATACGCTCGGGGACTATCTCCCTGACTTGGATGGATGGCACGACATGTTGGAGTGATTGACGATATATGACAATGTGTCTGTTTAGTCCATACTTTCTCTATCACGAAACTTTGAGTTGTGCATGACGAAACTTTATTTGTGATGTAATTAAACCGTCGTCCTCTCCTAGCGAAGATCACTCTAGTTAGGGCATTTTAGGTACGATGAACTTTGTTATTTATGCTTATGATATGTTGCTTCTATTTTTGCCAAGTCTGTCTCTTTCTGTTGCTCAACTATATATGTTGCATATCATCAACTCATGTGACGATGCAGGTGCATAGATCATTGATGGCTAAGAAGTGCTACGCCAGGAGTATATGACGAGTGGACCGAGTGTCAGGCCCAGGTGTACCGGTTTCCGGTTTCCGAGCGACAGCCAGTAGTTAGTTTAGGTTCACGCTAGTGTGAGAGAGGGATATTAACCAACGCCTCAAGAACTACTACCTTATGTATGATGAGACATGTCATGTAACTTGTATACCTATATCGTGATTATGATGTGATGACATGATTTGTGTTGGATGATATGATGGGACTATTATGTGTATGATATGATGAGCATATTGCATGTTTGTGATATGATTAGAATATTGTATGAAACCTGTACAAAAACATCACAAATACGTAGCAAAAAAATATATGAGAAAATATAGTAGTAGCACTCTTTAGCGATGGACAGGAAAACGCTACTGATAAAGGACTTAGCAGCAACGCTGGTATGGAAAGCGCTACTGCTAAGTAGGTATAGCAGTAGCGTGTGTCAAAACGCGTTGCTGCTAAATGTTAGTTGTAGCGCCATATCAGTAGCACGAGTACGCTACTGATACACCTAAAAACCGTGCTACTGCTAGTATTTTTCCTAGTAGTGATTGCTTATTGCAGTACTCTATTTCTTGTAAACTTAATATTTTGAACTATTGCATGATGTTGATGTTGATTGCAACTAGTTCTTGCCAATAATGAATATGAGTGAATTTCATTGGCGGAGTCACCCCTCAAGAACTTCTCTAGTTCTTGTTCTTGGGGAACCACATCAAGTTGATGGGGATCCTTGGTGTTGAAGCAGCACTTGTAGAAGTTGAGCTTGTGGTAGCCTTGGGAACCGACTTCACCATAGCTCGGGACTCATCTTCAGATGAGTGAATGTCCTCTTGAATCTTGTTCTTATCCTTGAGCTTGGGGTCTAGTGGTGGAAGGTCATCTTGAGCTTTTGTTCCCTTGGGGAGAGTATTTTCATACTTGTCCTTTTGAGGAACAAACTTGGGATTGGGGTATTGACCTTCTTCCCATTCAACTCCATTAGCGTTGAAATAGCCAATGCCATGGTTCTTCCAGTATCCTCCATGCTTGTGTATAATCTCCTCAAATTGTTTGCTCCCGGCAAGACTCTTGTAGATACCTTTCTCTATAATCCCTTTTAAAATTTCATTTTCTTGCTCATGTGTAACTTAGGTAAGAGAAGAGTTAGTGGGTCAATAGAACTACTAGAACAAATATCATTAGATTTATCATTGTTAGTGCTACTAGTTGAAGAACCTTTCTTGCCTTTGTTACTAGTTTGCTTAGTCTTAATTTGTGGCATGAACGTAGACAAGAGAAGTCATTTGGATAGATAAGAGTAAGTCTTGTTTTGAAGATCATCATTGATGGCTTTAAGTAACTCATGCTCTTACTCTAAATTGACCTTCTCGAAGCGGAGCTTCTCATGTGTCCTTTCAAGCTCTCTATGATCTTGTAGAGTAGACTCATAAGCTAACTTAAGAGTGTTTAGTTCTTGAGTTAGTTGTTCTATTTCCAACTTACCATCATCACAAGACTTATCTAGACTAGAGTGATTACTAGCAAGTTCATGTTCACTAACATTACTAGATTTGTCAAATAGCAAGTCATCTTCAATTAACAAGTCATCCTCATCACTATTGAAATCAAGATATTCGGGGTGTGATACCTTGGGGCCATTAGCCATGAAGCAACATCCACTTCCTTCATTTGGTGAATCAAATATGTCATAGAAGTCGGTTGTCACTTGTGCAAGTCCGGCAACACCTTCATCTTGACTATAGTCGGAGTTGGAGTGGTAGCTTCTCTCAGAGTGGTTGTCAGATTCGGAGCCAGAAAACCATTCACCAACATTAGCTTGATGTCTTCTTCTTGAGTAGCTCTTGGTGTACTTGTCCTTCTTCTCCGGGTCCCTACTTCTCCTTGAGGGTCTTCGTTCATAACGATCATACCTACCTCGTCTCTCTCTACGAGGTGACTCGTCTCTTGAGCTTCTTCTTCTTGGTGACTCTTCTTTCCTTTTATAAGGAGTCGTGCACTCATTGGAGTAGTGTCCGGGATTCCCACAATTGTAGCAGTTTCGGTCATGACTTGACGGCTTCTCTTCATGTCTTGAGTTGGAGCTTCGATCTTTGCATCTATTCTTGTAGAACTTGCTGAATTTCTTGACCATGATGCTTATCTATTTATTTGTGAAAGGATTGTCCCTTGAAGTTGCGGGAGCATCACTTGTGGCTTTGTACGCACCGCTAGACTTGTGGTGAAGCTCTTCCTAGTCCTTGAGTGTCATCTCATGAGTAACAATCTTTCCAATCACTTCCGTTGGATTGAGATCTTTGTAGTTGGTCATCATTTGTATCAATGTGCATAAGGTGTCATATCGATCATCCAAAGCTTGAATTATCTTCTTGATGATGAATTTGTCGGTCATTTCTTTGCTTCCTAAGCCGGCAATCTCATTGGTGATGAGAGCTATCCTAGAGTACATCTCAGTGACTCCTTCACCATCCTCCATCTTAAACTTATCAAGCTAACTCTAAAGAACATCCAACTTGGACTCTCTCACAGATTTGGTACCTTCATGCATATCAACCAAAGTATCCCAAATCTCTTTTGCATTCTCAAGATGGCTGTTTTTTTAACTCTTTGGGGCATAGGCAGTTGAAGAGAATGTCACATGCTTGAGCATTTAGTTGCAACATCTTCAATTCATTCGCAGTCGCTTCACGATCCAGTTCCCTTCCATCCGCAAAGAATTCACCTTCCAATCCAACATGAACAAAAGCCCAAACAGTGGGGTTATGACCAAGAATATGCATTTTCATTTTGTGCTTCCAACTAGCAAAATTAGTGCCATCAAAGTACGAACCTCTACGGTGATAATTTCCCTCATTAGATGCCATACTCTCCTATGTTGTGAAATCAATGCAATGGAGACCAAAGCTCTGATGCCACTTGTAGGATCGAAAGTAGGTATAGATGGGGGTGATTAGACTACTTGACCAATTAAAAATCTACCTTTTCCTAGTTTTAAGTGTTGGCGGATTTTAGCATTCATAGCAAGTTAAGCACACCCTACACAAGCATGTTTAAGAGTATAGCAGCAGAACATAAAGACAAGCATGAGTAGTAAAGGAAGGGTAGGAAGATCAAACACAATTTGGAGACACGGTGGTTTTTCCCGTGGTTCCGATAGGTGGTGCTATCGTATGTCCACGTTTATGGAGTCTTGAACCCACGGAGGGAGACGGTCACGACAGTCCATGAAGGGCTCTTCCCACGGAGGGTTCCATGAACAAGCAACGTTGAATATACTATGATGGCCTATGTCCATGGAGGACTAGCCTAACTTCAGGTAGATCTTCACGTATTATGTGATCTCCTTGCCCTTACAAACTTCTTGGTTCACTCCGCAACATGAAGTAGGAGTCTCCCAAGCGACACCTAAACAATCTAGGAGGCACCACCCTCCAAAAGGTAATAGGCTTGATAATGTCAATGAACTCCTTGCTCTTGTGCGTCAAGATGATAGACTCCTCATTGCACAATCACTCTCTCACAGATTTGACTTGGGTGGAAGAGATTGATTGGGTGGAAAGCAACTTGTGGAGGCTAGAGACCAAGATTCATATGGTTGGAAGAAATGGCATGATCTCAACACATGAGTAGGTGGCTCTCTCTCAGAAAATCAGCTGGTATGGGTGGGGGTCTATTCTGAGTGCTTCTCTTGCGAGTGAATCGTGGTGGAGGGGTATATATAGGAATCTCCAAAAATCCAACCGTTACACCTAATCCAACTCGGTGACACCGATGTGTTAATCGCGATGGTACTGAGTTGCTTAAAAGGTAGCAACTTCTGAATCTCGTTGAGACCGATACATAAATATTGGTTGGACCGATAAGGTGACCAGCGGTCGTGCTGCCAAACTCAGTGACGCTGATTCATCAAACTCGGTTGGACTGATTTTGTGAATTTGCATGACAGAATGTTGGCAACCCAAACTCTATGGCACCGAATCAGAATCGGTTGCACCGATGGGCTAGGGTTTGGCTGGAGTCTGTCTGAGGCTGAGAATCAGTGGCACGGAGTGGGGAGTATTGGTTGCACCGATTTTGAATATTTGGCTTTGGACAGACTTTTGTGGAAGAGCTTGTGTCTATATGTGGTGACTATCACTTGTGCATGTATGTGCATTTTGTTCACCAACAGTACCTTACCCCTTTTGATAGTATTGGCTCTCCTATGGACTCAAAGTGATTTCTCACAAAGTAAAATGTAGAATCCTCTTGCTTGAAGCTTTGCCAATGTTATCTCTTCTCCTTGTGGTATTTCAACAATCCTTTTGCCAACCCATCATTGAACTTTTCCTGAAATATGCTTGGTGGAAATATTAGTTCAATGACATATATGTTGTTATTAATTACCAAAACCACGAAGGGAGCAAATGTGCTTTTAGAAGTGTATCAGATGGCGACCAAGTGCATCGTGGTAGGGAGTGGTGATGCGGGGTTCGAAGTTGGGTCTAACAAAGCAACTAAGCATCTCTTAATGCTGGGTGACAAGGTTGCCCTCCCCGCCGATGAGGTCTCAGGAGAAGAGAAGCGCGGCCAGGATGTCGCAAGCCCCGTCATGCCTCCCCAGCAGGAGGCGGTGCTACACATAGACTACTACGACCTCTCTGATGACCACTCTAGCAACGACAACTCCAACAACTCTGATGGCAACACTCTGGTGACAACGGAGAACTAGTTAGGCATGCTAATAATATTTATAATGTTATAGTGATTTAATGGTTGATTTGTACAAATGATGATGTTCTAATAATGCGTCTAGGATTACTGATTGTGCTAATAGTTCATTGACAGATTTTAGAATTGATATGAATGGCCTACATATATGATTACTACATGTACCCCCTCTGTCAATAAATAATGTATAATAGCATTTAGACCATTACTTTCGTGATATAGTGAGTAGTACTTGAAAGTTACTACTCCTAGTTTGTTTGATAATAAGTTTGTGCATTTATAGTCATTATGTAATAATTTTTTTTGCACTATAAGATGTTTGTGATACCATTTTATGCATTTCATTTATCAATGTCATGGTTTTTTATTCTATGTATATGCACTATGTAGCGACATTGACAGTGATAAATATTACTAGAGGAGGTACAGGAAACAAAAGGCCAGGGAGCTCTATGGGGGAAAGGAAAATCGTCATAACAGGACCCGAAATGGGGGCTTTGGGTGCCCGTTCTGCGCCCAAAGGCTTAGACCCACATTTGCAAGTGTTTTGGCGCATTCTAAAGGACGAGCAGTTGGATCCTTCAGGCAGAAGTATTCTCATCGGGTGGCGCACATCGCGTACGCGGAGTACCTGGAGGAAGTTTACGTTGTTGATGGCTACAAATACGATTGACTTATATGTACATGTCTAGCACTACCCTAGCTATCTAGTCTATGCATCATATATGTATGCATGAGTATGTTTATTATGTGTTGATCTAGATGTTGGTGAGACTTTGATTTATGAACTAGTAGTATATAGAGGAATGTAATTGCGGTCAACTACAATCTGTTTGGTTGATGGAATATTTATATACTCTTAACTGTGGGCCCACGACATGCACATCTACCGGTGAGTGTTGGCAAATTTTTAACACTATGCATATTACGCTAAAAAAAATCTAGACTTACCTTGAAACAAATTGTGATATCAGTCCCAGACTCTGTTAAATATGTTCCTACCTAGTAAATTCTAATCAACAATACACTATTCTTTTACCTTGTTCTAACTAAATAATCCCTGTCCTCCCAGTCCTCCACTCCTACCAGAAAGCACCATATTGACTTAAATATTTCTGCCATTTGTGATACAATCAGTGAATTGGCATCATATGAGAGTCGTATTTTGGCAGTACCATTTTGACTTAAATATGCAATGGACGATTGATATCTCCACCTTAACTTGTAACTGACTTGATTTAATTTCCATTTCTGGCTTGTGTTCCCTACCCGATCACATCGCAAATGAACTATATTATGCAACCAACAACGATCATTCACATCGTCACACTCCCTACTTAGTGTTGAATGTCTATACTGCTTTAACTCACTACACACACTTCATTTTTTTCCAACTGTTTGCCATTTAATGCCCAGAATAATGGGAGCTTCCTCCAGCCAGCGTGTGCTCAACCGAGCTAGGCAGATAATGTTTGTGTGGCTGCACTTGGGAACCTTCACAGTTGCGCGGCAACGGGCTCACCAATGATAGGTTGGCGGCATTTCGAGCCACGGCGTGGCCAAATGAACCGTGTGTTCACGCACTGGTCAAGCATGCACATCAATCCTGCGTAGGAAACATGGTGACAAGACGTGCCAATTATAGCTCGTCCATCATCCATTTACTCCATGGCTTGTTTAGCCTCTTGTCTGTCTTCGATCTTTCCCCACAATGCAAGAAGCAGACCCCACGACTCCAGATACAGAGAGGACATCCTGCTCAGCTCCAATGGCGACGCTCCCAGTGGCTGCCAATGACGAGCGGCAGTTCACCATTCGTGCCTACGTGGACACGGATGTAAGGTTCAAGGACCTCGTGGTTGTGTACACCAACAACCTGGTCTTGGTAGGAACTCCATCCACATCATGGAACAATTACTTGCCGATGACAAGTACAAAGTGGTCGGCTTCAACCTTGAGTATATTGGCGGTTGTGTCGGGCATGATTAGAAGGTTGTCGTCGCCTAGCTATGCGTGGGCCATTACGTCCTCGTCTACCACTACTGCCTAGCAACAAGCCCTTGCGAGTGTTTCGAAAGGTTTGTCCACAATCCGACTACATATTCAGTACAGTGGACACCAGCAACGATGAAAAGGTGCTCAAAACCATGGGCTTTGCCAATCGGAATCTTGTGGACATTCAATGCCAGTACAAGATCTTGGGCGGCGAGGAGAAGCATAAGGACTCCATGGTTGACCTCGACATGGCCATCGTTGATACCTACTATAGTGGCATGAAGGATGTCAGCAAGAAGAAGAAGGTTGCATGGCACCGTGCCTGGGTCAGAAGAGGGGATGAAGATCACATCAAGTACACGGCAAAGGACGCATACGCAAGCTACGTCATGTGCAGGCAGATCATTGACATGAGGAAGTGCCTCGATCCAACTCCGACCAGCACGCGTTGCCACAAGAAGTATAGATGAATTGATGGTCGTTATTAC
This sequence comes from Hordeum marinum, assembly GCA_022496015.1. Classification (NCBI taxonomy): domain Eukaryota; kingdom Viridiplantae; phylum Streptophyta; class Magnoliopsida; order Poales; family Poaceae; genus Hordeum; species Hordeum marinum. The sequence goes on from CM039676.1 coordinate 202,760,062, forward strand.
AAGCTTAGTATGCATGTAGTTGTTAATAGAGGTGTGCAAATGTTTTCTATTGTCAGTAATGTAATTGGATGTTTATTTAGGTTATGCAATCATGCTGTTGTTCTGTAGACATAGCATAGATGGTACGCAGAACGAGCAAATCACACCGCTTGTGATTAAAGAAATGAACATGTCGGTGATGATTTCAATAGTCACACACAATGGGGTGCGAGCAAGAGTTTGCCCAGAATGCATATAACTTATTATTACGAATCGTTCATCTTTTTATCTGTCTTCCCACCCAATTCCGATTACTGACCTATTTACCGGGTATCAGAAACATCTTGTTACGCTAAATCATTTGTGTTACTTTTTTCATCGCAAACACCTCATTCGAGCAACCTATTTGCCTGGTATCACACAGAACTTCAGGCGCCGAATTGGTAGTATGAAAGCACGTTTCCTCCCTTGGTGGTTTTGGTAATTAATAACAACATATAAGTCATTGATCTAATGTTTCCACCAAGTATATTTCAGGAAAAGTTCATTGATGGGAGTGGCAAAAGGATTGTGGAATTACCCCAAGATTCAAGGAAATAGGTTGGCCAAGCTTCAAGCAAGAGTACTCTACATTTTACATTTGTGAGAAATCACTTTGAGTCTATAGGAAAGCCAATACTATTAACAGGGGGTAAAGTTTTGATGGTGAACAATATGCTCAAACGTGCACAAGTGAAAGTCACCAAAACAACCACATACTCTCCCACCAAAGTCTGTCCTAAGCCAAATATGCCAAATCGGTGCAACCAACATTGCGGTCCCGGTGCCACCGAGTTCCAAACCCTAGACAGACCCAACCACACCCTAACACTTTGGTGCAGCCGACACTATACTCGGTGCCACCGAGTTGGGTAGGCAACTTCCTGTTACGCAAGTTCTCATTTTTGGTCTGACCGAGAATGGTGAACCCGCGTCACCGATTTTTGTAAATCTGACCGTTGGTCACCTTGTCGGTGCAACCGAGAACTATATATCGGTCCATCCGAGATTCAAAAGTTGCCACTTTTTTGTCATTTCAGTACCACCAAGATTTACACATCGGTGTTACCGAATCTGACTTATTGTGTGTAACGGTTGGATTTTTGGAGATGCCTATATATACGCCTTCACCACCACCCACTCAAAAGAGAAGCACTCAGAACTATTCCATACCTATCCTACTCAGGTTTATGAGAGAGAACCCCCTACCCTTGTGTTGAGGTCAACATCTTCCACTCCAACCATATGGATCTTGATTTCTAGCCTCCCCAAGTTCCTTTCCACCAATCCCATCTCTTCTACCAAGACAAATCTGTGTGAGAGAGATTGTGTGTTGAGGAGTCTATCGTCTTGAAGCACCAGAGCAAGGAGTTCATCATCATTATCGAGCCTATTACCTTTTGGAGGGTGGTGCCTCCTAGATTGGTTAGGTGACGCTTGGGAGCCTCCTACTTGGTGTTGTGGAGTGAACCAAGAAGTTTGTAAGGGCAAGGAGATCACCTACTTCATGAAGATCTACCCATAGGGAGGCCAGTCCTTCGTGGACAAAATCCACATGGAATAGTCAAGGTTGCTTCTCCGTGGAACCCTCCATGGACTCTCGCGACCGTTACCCTCCGTGGGTTGAAGACTCCATGAACATGGACGTATGACAGCACCACCTATCGGAACCATGGGAAAAATCATCGTGTCATCACTTGTGTTTGCATTCCTAACCCTCTGTTTACTTACTTGTGCAATGTCTTTACTTTCCGCTGCTATACTCTTAGACATGCATGTGTAGGGTGTTACTTGATATGCTATGAATGCTAAAACTTGCCCAGAATTAAATTTGGGAAAAAGGAAAAACTTTTATTTGGTCAAGTAGTCTAATCACCCCGCTCTATACCTACTTTTGATCCTACAAGTGGTATCAGAGCATTGGTCTCCATTGCATTGGTTTCACAACCTAGGAGAAGTATGGCATCTAGTGAGGGAAATTATTGCCGTAGAGGTCTGTACTTTGATGGAACTAATTTTGCTAGTTGGAAGCGTAAAATGAAAATGCATTTGCTTGGTCATAATCCTGCCGGTTGGGTTGTTGTTCGTGTTGGCTTGCAAGGTGATTTCTTTGCGGAGGGAAAGGAAGTGGATCGTGAAGCATCTGCAGATGAATTAAAGATGTTGCAACTCAATGCTCAAGCATGTGACATTATCTTCAATTGTCTATGTCCTGAAGAATTCAACAAAATCATCCGTCTTGAACACGTACGCAAAAGAGATTTGGGATTCTTTGCTTGATATGCACGAAGGAACTGAGTCGGTGAGAGAATCCAAGTTATATGTTCTTCAAGGTCAACTTGACAAGTTAAAGATGAAGGATGGTGAAGGAGTCGCCGAAATGTACTCTTGGCTAGCTCACATCACCAATGAAATTGCCAGCTTAGGAAGCGAAGAACTGATTGGCAAGTTCATCATCAAGAAGATACTTCGAGCTTTGGATGAGAAATATGACACCGTGTGCACATTGATACAAATGATGCCAACTACAAAGATCTCAAACCAAGAGAAGTGATTGGTAGAATTGTTGCTCATGAGATGACACTCAAAGGCAAGGAAGACCTTCATCACAAGTCTAGCGGTGCTTACAAAGCCACAAGTGATGCTCCCGCTACCTCAAGCGACAACCTTGTCACAAATGAAGAGATAAGTCTCATGGTCAAGATATTCAACAAGTTCTATAACAATAGAAGCAAACATTGCAGCTCTAACTCAGGATATGAAGAGAAGCATTGATCAAGTCGTGATCGAAACTGCTACAATTGTGGGAAGCCCGAACACTACAAACTAAGATAAGAGTCACCAAGAAGACGAAGCTCAAGAGATGAATCACCTCGAAGAGAGAGAAGGAGTAGAGATGATCATTATGAACGAAGACCCTCAAGGAGAAGTACGGACTCGGAGAAGAAGGACAAGCACACCAAGAGCTACTCAAGAAGGAAGCATCAAGCTCATGTTGGTGATTGGGTTTCCGGCTCCGACTCTAACAACCACTCTAAGAGAAGCTATCACTCCAACTCCGACTATAGTCAATATGATGGTGTTGCCGGAATTGCACTAGTTACAACCAACTCATATGATCTATTTGAATCACCAAATGAAGGAGGTGGAAGTTGCTTCATGGCTAAAGGCCCCAAGGTATCACATCCCAAATATCTTGATTTCGATAGTGATGAAGATGACTTGCTTTACGATGATGATTTGCTATCTAATAAAACTAGTGATGTTAATCATAATGAACTTGATATTTCTCATGCCAGTCAAGATAAGTCAATTCACGATGATAAGATGAAAATAGAAGAACTAACTAAAGAACTCAACACTCTTAAGTTAGCTCATGAATCTACTCTTGAATATCATAGAGATCTTGTAAGAACTCATGAGAAGCTACACTTCGAGAAGCTCAATTTGGAGCAAGAACATGAGATTATTAAAGCTATCAATGACGACCTCCGAAAGAAGACTTCATCTTACATTGCCAGACGACTGCTCTTGTCTACATTCATGCCACAAGTCAAATCTAAGCAAACTAGTAATAAAGGAAAGAAAGGTTCTTCATCTAGTAGCAACAATAAAAATGCTAAACCCAATGATGTCGCTCCTAGTAGTTCTATTGATTCCACTAATGATGATTCTCTTAGACAAGTTACACTTAAGCAAGAAAATGCTTTACTGAAAGGAATTATAGAGAAAGGTATCTACAAGAGTCTTGAAGAGTACAAACAATTTGATGAGATTGTATGCAAGCACGGAGGATACCGGAAGAATCACGATGTTGGCTACTTCAACGCTAATGGAGTTGAATGGGAAGAAGGTAAATATCCCAATCCCAAGTTTGTTCCTCAAAAGGAGAAGTATGAAAATACTCTTCCCAAGGGGATAAACACTCAAGATGACCTTCCACCGCAATACACCAAGCTCAAGGTCAAGAATAAGCTCCAAGAGGACTTTGACTGTTATGAAGATGAATCCCAAGCTTTGGTGAAGTGGGTTCCCAAGGCTACTACAAGCTCAACTTCTACAAGTGCTACTTCAACACAAAGGATCCCCATCAACTTGATGTGAATTCCCAAGAATAAGAACTAGAGACTTCTTGAGGGGTGACTCTACCAATGAAATTCACTCACATTCATTATTGGCAAGCTCTGTGTGCAATCAACATCAACCCTATGCAATAGATCAAGGAGTCACACATTCCCTCAAAGGTAAGCAGGAGACAAGGTAATCAACAAATCAGTGGACATCATCACACATGCTTTGCACTCCATGTCCATAGATATCCTCGTATATGTATCTTGTGTGTTGGGACTAACCCATGTAGGTGAGAAGAGTAAGGAAAAAAGAAGGATGCTCCCAACTCTTGGTGATCTTCATCAACCTTGAGCATCCATCACTACCTCACCAACATGAAGTCTTCATACAAAAAACCCAAGGTTAGTTTAAACCTCTTATGGGGGTATGTCATATCAAGGTGGAGCTTTACTCTAAGACTTGAGTCAAAGCATCTCTTAGTATGTGACAAACATTAAATGCTTTATGTAAAAGTGGTAACTCTACTTGTGCTTAAACGATGAGTATGACCTATGATCAAGTACTCTTACTTGGATCCTAAGTCAAATACTCATATATAGATGACTTCGTCATCGCCCAAGTGCTTGTTAGATGCTAGAGTATATGTGCATGTTTGCCATGATTTCATTTGACATCTTATTGTCTAAGCATGTTGGTGTGCATTTATTTTCTCATTCGAGGATATCCAATTGTTGCTATTTGGCTTTTAATTTATCTTTTGCCAATTGGATAGCCAAGAATGCCTAGGAAAACTTCTTCAGCTATCTATGCTTTCTCACCTCATACTCTATTCATGCTGCATTAAAAAATTTGAACAAGTGCTTTTCGATCCCTCTCTGTGTGGAGCACTCGGAGTTCTGTATCGACAAGGACTGACCGTTAAAACCTCCCAAGTGCATCTCGATGGAACCAACCAAAAAATCTCGGTCTGACCGAATGCCTAGGGTTGATCTGGTTTTTCAATCTCGGTACAACCGATTCCATTTTCTTGGTTACACCGAGTGTCCCTGTCAGCTGATAGTTGAGGCACTCGGTGACACCAAAAACTTAGAATTGGTGTCACCGATAGTGGTGGGTATATAACTCTGGACCCCGATGCTTTCAAATTTCATCTTCAAACTTCGCGCTCCAAAACCCTAAGCTGCCTCTCCGAAGACCCCTGGTCATCGCCCTTGTCTCCCCGCGCTCCTTCGCCGTTGGGAATCATCATCGCCAACAAACTCCTCTCCCTCGTCGTCGCCGTAGAGGATCTACACCAAGTTAGGGTACGGATTCGATCTCTATTGCGCTCCATGTTCAATTCTTGCGTATTAGATCCTTGTTATTCATTGATACACCCTTTTCACATGTTTCCATCCTCACAAATCCCCGAAATCTCGTGATAGATTTATTTTCTCGGGTTTTGCCGTCCGCCCGATACACCTCGGTGGAACTGAAACGAAAATATCGCTCTCATCGATATGCTTTTCTGTGACGTTGACAATTGACTCGGTGGAACCGAGTTGCTCTTCTTGGTCCGACCGAGAAGGCTGCCAAGTTTTGGTTAGAGAGTCAGTCAGTCTCAGCCCCACTGAAATTTCTATTTCGACTGCACCGATATCTATTTGACAGAATGCAAAAGTCTTGAAAATTCATTGCTCAAATTTCAAAAACCAGCCTCATTTTGTGATGACTCTTCTTCTTCTGCTCTCCTATACTCAATTCACAGGGTTAGTATGTCAGGCTCAGAGGACAGTCAAAATGTGGTAGAGCAGGGAGTTGATATGAGTTGTGGAACAAGCCCACGAGCCAGTTCTTTCTCAGATCCAAGCACCCCGAGCTCTCATGGGTTGCCCAAGGCTGCCACCAGAACCAAGAAGAAGCTCAACTCTGATGAAGAAGATTCATATTTCATTCTAGAGGAGATACTTGCTAAGAAGCAAGAAAAGGCTGCCAAGAAGTCAGCAATTGAAGCTACTTCCTCTCGAAGAGTTGTCAGCAAAGTTTATGCTCCTGCTGATACTATCAAGGCACATGAGAGTGCAAGAGCCACTGTGTCAGTTGAGGTCCCCAAGAAAGCTATGCCTAAGAAGGCAGGGGTCAAGAAGTCTAGGAAGAGGACTGTCCATGTTATTGGCAGGCCTACCTCTATGTTTGAAGATCCAGAGGAGGCTGCTGGTGCTGCTGCTGAGGGAGGAGGAGGAAGAGCATACTCAGATAGTCCCTCCCAAGAAGAAAGGCAAGAACCTCATGGCTGATGCTATGCCAAAGACTGGCACCTCCAAGAGAACCAAGCCTACATCTAAGAAGGCTGCTGCATTGAAGTCCAACAGGACTACCAGGGACATTCGTGCTTCAGAAAAGAACAAAGGGACTGCCTCCAGAATGAAAGATGATGAGGACTTGACTACCTGGATGAAGCTCAGACCACATCTTCTAGTGCACGATGCCAGCCACTTAGTTGTTGAGGACATGAAGAAGAGGAAAGACTCAGGCTTGAGAGCCTGGAGAGCCATAGATCCTTATGCTCAGAGGAGCAAGACTGTCGTTGACTATAGGTTTTACACCAGAGAGCAACATGATTTCTATGAGACCGTTCTGCATGACAAGATCCCAGCTGTTAGCGACATGAGGTATGTCGATTGGAAGTTCATCGAGGATAATGTGGACTACTTCCCAAGTGTCTAAGACAACTTCCATTGCACTGGTCTGGACAAATTCATTGGCAGAGAGCTTACAGCATGGAACGACGAGATAATCATGCAATTCTACTCCGCTACTCATTTCTATGGAGATGGTAGAATTGTATGGATGACAGAAGGTGCTAGATATGAATCCACTATTGAGGAATGGGCTGCTCTACTAGATGTTCCAGAAGCTGAAGAAGGAGATTTGGATGTATACTCTAAACCCAAGGCAAGTCACAATGCCACGAAAGACATGTATAGTCCTATCCCCGCAGACAAGGTGCAATGACACAAGCTAGGATCTATCTATTATCTGCAAGCAGGCCTCCGGACTATCAACACTATTTAGGTATACCTTGATGCCCAAGTCTAGAGATGACAAGATGATCCGAGGCTACTCCATCAATATGGTGATCCACCTTGATAGGAACACCAAGATTAGAGTAATTGATCTGATTGTTGAGACAATCAAGAGGGTTGCTGCTGACCAGAAGCGCTCATGCTGCTATGCACCCTACATCCAGTAGCTTATCAACTCTCGGATGGAGAAGCACATTTTCTCTCTTGATCGCCCACACCTACCCCTACAGCCAGAGTTCGAAGATAACATTGTGGTGATGCACCCAGATCATCCCACATCTGCTACATCACAAGTAGAGGCAGAAGCTGTTTGAGCCGCTAGTTCTCAAGCCCCCAGATCTAGGAACGAGCAAATGGATCTTCTGATCACAACCATCCAGGAAATGCAAAATAATATCAAAGGGATTCTAGAGAACCAGAATAGCCTTGTGAGGATCTTTGAGTCGAGGATCAAAGTTCTTGGTGACAAAGTGGACAAGGGTACAAACACAGTGATTGAGCTCTAGAAGGATGTTGACTCCATGCACATTCCTCGGGTCTCCACTACCTCTTCTTCTTCTGATGATGATGATGATCTTGATGAGGAAGGATCACCTCTTAGGTCGGGCACCCAGTTTTTCACTCAGACAAGATCCACAACAGTGCCTGCTCCAGAATCGAGGCCCTCTTCCTCAGCTCCAGCTACTGTCAGCACAACTCCTGCTCCATTAGCTCCTGTTCCACCAGTGTCCACTCCATCTCCATCCACGATATCTGTAGAGATCTTCGCCGACGCTGTGCTCTCGACTCCTTAATCGACAACCGGAGGAGACCACCCCAAGAACTCTTAGATAGATACCTTTGAACTTTTTGGTAACTTGTTGCCAAAGGGGGAGAAATGTATATAGATCATTAGGCTTCAAGAGAGAGGGCATTTGGTATTATGTTGCCTTTTCAAAACAATTGCTTTTGTTTGTCGTGATACTGGTTTGTGTTGTTTGATACACGCTTGATGATGTTTGATCATACGCTTTGATGTGTGATGCTACTATTTCCTATCATCTTAAATGCTTATGTGATGATCATTCATCATTGGTTGATTGTGTTGTGCTATGATATTCATTCCAATTACTCTCGCACACCACCAAGTGGTATGTGACATGTAAGTAGAGACCCATGTACCTAATCAATTGTGCATTTGCATTCAAACGCAAATTCAAATATAATGCACAAATTTAGGGGGAGCTCTTGCTTTTCACATACTTCTCAAAGCGATGACTATATTCATTGATTATATCTTTGTCGATGCTTTGATCTATATTCCTATCCCGGTGCCACCGAGTTCCAAACCCTAGACAGACCTAGCCAAACCCTAACACTTCGGTGCAGCCGACACCACACTCGGTGCCACCGAGTTGGGTTGCCAACTTCCTGTTACGCAAGTTCTCATTTTCGGTCCGACCAAGAATGATGAATTGGCGTCACCGAGTTTGGTAAATCTGACCGTTGGTCACCTTGCCCGGTGCAACCGAGAACTATATATCGGTCCATCCAAGATTCAAAAGTTTCCCCTTTTTTCACTTAGGTACCACCAAGATTTACACATCGATGTCAGCGAGTCTGACTTATTATGTGTAATGGTTGGATTTTTTGAGATGCCTATATATACCCCTTCACCACCACCCACTCGAAAGAGAATCACTCAGAACTATTCCATACCTATCCTACTCAGTTTTCTCAGAGAGAACCACCTACCCTTGTATTGAGGTCAAGATCTTCCACTCCAACCATATGGATCTTGATTTCTAGCCTCCCCAAGTTGCTTTCCACCAATCCCATCTCTTCTACCAAGCCAAATTTGAGAGAGAGAGAGATTGTGTATTGAGGAGTCTATCATCTTGAAGCACAAGAGCAAGGAGTTCATCGTCATTACCGAGCCTATTACCTTTCGGAGGGTGGTGCCTCCTAGATTGGTTAGGTGTTGCTTGGGAGCCTCCTACATCGTGTTGTGGAGTGAACCAAGAAGTTTGTAAGGGCAAGGAGATTGCCTACTTCATGAATATATACCCATAGTGAGGCTAGTCCTTCGTGGATGGAAGCCGCATGGAATAGTCAAGGTTGCTTATCCATGGAACCCTCCGTGGGTAGAGTCCTCTGTGGACTCTCGTGACCGTTACCCTTCGTGGGTTGAAGACTCCACGAACGTGGACATACGAGAGCACCACCTATCGGAACCATGGGAAAAATCATCGTGTCATCACTTGTGTTTGCATTCCTAACCCTCTCTTTACTTACTTGTGCAATGTCTTTACTTTTCGCTGCTATACTCTTAGACATGCATGTGTAGGGTGTTACTTGATTTGCTATGAATGCTAAAACTTGCCAAGAATTTAAATTGGGAAAAGGGGAAACTTTTATTTTGTCAAGGTCTAATCACCCCCCTCTAGACCTACTTTCGATCCTACATTGTATTATTTTTCCTCAGCGCAAACAGTTCATCTGGATGAACCATATGACATACATCACACAAACCATTATATCGTTTAGCATTTACATAATTCTGGCTGATCGCAAGTAGTTCGACTAGAACAACTGCATGCCACATATCACACACGTAATTGTTTTCTGAATCGTGTTTGATGGATCCGCCATGGCACACAGTTATCATCATTGGCGACGGATCTAGAACTATACCGTTTGCGATTCATGCATCACACACAGTTTCATCGAAGGGTCTCTTATTTATGTGTCGTCTTTGAACCTTCCTGGAGTAGTGCAATGTCATATGCACTATCATAGTTTACTATGCTATCCTTGACCTCATTCGGTGCTTGATACGTCTCCAATGTATCTATAATTTTTGATTGTTACATGCTAATATATTATCATTCTAGGATACTTTTTGGGCATCTCTTACTAATTTATAATATTCTTGAGCAATAACCTATTGATCTAGTGGGAAGTGCTAGTTGTTGTTTACGACATGTTTTTTACTTTTCAGGTTTACAGTACCAAACGAAGTCCAGTTGTCATGAAACTTTTTGATGGTTTTTTCTAGACCAAGAGAAGACTTGGAATCTTTGGAAGGAGGCCGGGAAGCACACGAGGGCCCCACCACACACTAGGTGCCCTCAGGGGCGCCCTGATATGTCATGGCCCCCTTGTGGCTCCCCGACGTTTCTCTCTGGCCTATACATTCTCTAATATTACAAATACCCTAGAAGAGGTCCCTAAATATTTTTTATGTCGCTGCAAGTCTCTATTCCAACGGGATCCCATCTAGAGCTCCGTTTCGATACCCTGCCGGAGGGGGGATTGATCACGGAAGGCCTCTTCATCAACCTTGCCGCCCTCACGATGATGTGTGAGTAGTTCACCACAAACCTACGGGTCCGTGGGTAGTACCTAGATGGCAATCTCTCTCTCACTTGATCTACAAAACACTATTCATCAAATCTTTTTCTTGATTTATCCGATGTAATCCCTTTATATGGTGTGCTTGTTGGGGTTCGATGAATTGTGAGTTTATGTTTAGATTACTCATGAAATGTATTTGAGTCAAAACTTATTACTATGAGTCTTATTTGCATGATCATTATAGCTTTGTAATGCTCTCCGATCTATTGAGATAGTTTGGCCAACTAGATTGATATTTATTCGGTGGGAGTGGTGTGTTGTGGTAGGTTCCACTAGACGAGTTTGTATGTCCTAGTGACAAAGTAGGGGACAAGATACGTCTTTGTGTTACTTCTACTAAGGATAAAACGATGGGGTTAATTCATATTGATTCAGTTTACTTTTTCTATGTCATGTCATCGTTCTCCAAGCATTACACTATTTTACTTGATACTCTAGATGCATGCTAGATAGCTGTCGGTGAGTGGAGTAATAGTAATATGTACAGGCAGGACTCGGCCTAGTTACTTATGGACGTGATGCCTATATACACAAGACCATTGCCTTGAAAACCGCATAACTATTCGCTTTTCTATCAATTGCCCAACGGTAATTTGGTCACTAATATATTTACAAACACTAATATTACCTTGCTGCAATATACTTTCTTTTATTTTATTTTGCAATTAACAATTATCTACAATTATCTACACAACTCACTTGCTTGCAAATAACGAAACCAAGGGGATTGACAACACTCTTGCCAGCGTTGGGTGCAAGTTTTTTTCTCTTTTGTGTGCTGCCGTTGAAGGCAGTTGAGGATTGGTATTCCTATTAGTTTTATAAACCTTGGTTTCATAACTGAGGGAAATATTTACCCAATTGTGCTTCTATAACCTGTTCCTTCTCAAAGAAAACCAAACGCAGATCAAAAGTATCAAGAAGGATTTCTGGTGCCGTTGCCAGGGATTACCATGACCAACTATCAAGTAACTTCACACAAATTATCATTAAATTGTTCTTCTTTTTATTTTCTGTTATATTTAGTTTTTATCATAAAATTAAAACTACAAAATATTTATCTTTGCGAGTTACTAGTTTACTTCTTTACTTGTTTACTTGCTAGTTTACTTGTTTGGCTCGTTGCTTTGCTTGTTCGGTTACCATGTCTCAATATACTACTAAGTTGTGTGACTTACCAAATAATAATAATGATTTTATTAGTACTCCTATACCACCCGCCACTAGTCTGAAGGCTTTTGATATTAACTTTGCATTGCTAAATCTTGTCATGAAAGATCAACTTTCGGGAAGTCCTAATGAGGATCTGGCGTCAATACTTAGTACCCTTGTTGAATTATGTGATATGCGAAATAAAAAGGATATGGATAATGATTTTGTAAATTAAAATTATTTCCTTTTTTACTAACATATAATGTTAAATCTTGGTTTTCATCTTTACCTCGTAATAGTATTGGAACATGGGATAAGTGTAAATATGCTTCCATTTCCAAGTATTTTCCTCCTGCTAAGATCATCTCCCTTAGAAATCAAATAATGAATTTTAAACAGATAGATCAAGAGCATGTTGCACAAGCTTGCGAGAGAACGAAATTGATGATAAGAAATTTCCCTACTCATGGTTTAAACTTGTGGATGATTATCCAAAACTTCTATGCTGGACTAAACTTTGTGTCAAGAAATCTTCTAGATTCTGCCACAGGTGGTACCTTTGTGGATGTGACCTTAGGATAGGCCATAATACTTCTGGACAATATTATGACAAATTATTCTCAATGGCTTATTGAAAGAGCTCCAACTAGTAAGAAGGTAAATAATGTCGAAGAAATCACTACTTTGAGTGAAAAAGTGGATGCTCTTATGAATATGGTTGCTAGTAAAAATACTCATGTTGATCACAATTCTATTCCCTTTTCTACTTTTATTGAGCAAAATAATGATGCTACTGATGTGAAATTCATCTCACAAAATAATTTCAATAACAATGCTTATAGAGGAAATTTCAAGTCTAGACCGTATCCTAGTAATTCCTCTAATGACTACAGAAATTCTGGTGGTTATGGAAATTATTCTAGAAATTCTAATAGGATACCCTCTCATTTGTGGACAAAATTAAGGAATTTATTAATTCTCAAAAGGTTTTCAATGCTACGGTAGAAGAAAAGTTGCATGTGATTGATGCTTTGGCTCAAAACATTGATAGAATTTCTCATGATGAAGAAACTCTTAAAAATAAATCTTTTCCACCCAAGCATGATTTTACTGAGACTATGAAATCTATAGAAATAAATATTAATGAAATTAAGGAGAGGACAGCTAAGTTGAGAGCTAAGCAAGAATTCTTAGAAAAACCTCTTCCACCCGGTTTTTACCGGAATCATGATGAAGATCTTAAAATGATTGGTGTTTCTTATATAGAATCTTTGTTTACTTCTATAACTATAAATGATAAAGGTACTGGAGATGAGTCACCTCTAGTTGAGAAGCATCCCCTTTGCTTGAAGGGTGGTGATTTTGATGCTATAACTGAAAAAGTGGGTTTGGATAGGTCGAAACTTTAACTAGTGATGTGCACACTATCTTGGATTACAAGGACTTAATTATAACAAATGTTCTTTAGTAAAATTTATTTCCTTTCTGCAATCTAGTATTAGACCACCCAATGCTTATGAACAAAACAAAGCTTTTACCGAACATATAGTAGAATCTATGATAAAAGCTTATGATGGGAAACTTGAACTTGAAGTTTCTATTTCTAGAAAATTTCATGATGAGTGGGAACCTACTATCAAAATAAAGATACATAAATATGAATGCAATGCTTTGTGTGCCCTTGGTTCTAGTGTTTCAACCATACCTCAAACTTTATGTGATGTGCTTGGTCTCATTAATATTGAAGAGTGCTCCGAAAACTTGCATCTTGCGGATTCTACCATTAAGAAACCTTTGGGTAGAATTAATGATGTGCTTATTATTGCAAATAAAAATTATGTGCATGTATATTTCATTGTTCTTGATATTGATTGCAATGCTTCCTGTCCCATAATACTTGGAAGGCCTTTCTTACGAACTATATGTGCAATTATTGACATGAAAGAGGGAAACACAAGGTTCTAATTCCCATTAAAGAAAGGAATGTAACACTTACCTAGGAATATAATTAAACCACCTTATGAATCAATCATGAGATCCACTTATGGGTGGAGTGTTAAAGATGAGAACACTTGAAACTATGCATTATGCCTAGCTAGGGGCATAAACAATAGCGCTTGTTGGGAGGCAACCAATAGTTATCTTCAAGATTTCTTTTTAGATTCTGTTATTTTGTGGTAAAATTATTATTTACCCTATAATGATTACATTTCAATGTTTTAAGAAGTTTTTGTGCCAAATAACTTCTTTGGGATGACTCACAAGATGAGTAGAAATGATGCTAAAACAATACAGGAACTTTTGACTCTAGTACATGAATTTTTGTTTTTAACTTGAGCGTGATAATAATCTGAAATTTTTACACAGTATTGCTACACAAATTATCCACGTTTTCATAAGTTTTAATAATTTTAGAGTTACAAAATTATGGGCTCTTTGCTACGGACAATTTTCTTTTAAACAGATTATGTTTTGCTTGCATAGTTTGCTTCTTCTGATTATGCTATGGATTGTATCAGGGGTGGGGGATATAAGCCATGGAGAAGTTATAATATAGTACCTATTATGCAAAAATGAAATAACAATCAATTTACAAGATTACCTAAAATATTCAATATGTTGCTCATTACTCCCTCCGTTCCTTTATATAAGGTGTATTTGTTTTTTAAAAGTCAAACATGGTCATGTTTGACCGAGTTTTTTAGAAAAATACCATTATCCACAATTCAAAATTTATATCATTTGATTCATCATGAAAATAACTTTCATATTTCATCTATTTGGTATGGCAGATGTTGTTAGTTTATTGTACAATCTTGGTCAAACATTCAAATGGTTGACTTGCACGGAAAAAAGACACCTTATATTCTGAAACAGAGGGAGTATAATGCATCTCAGGAAGTTTTGTTGAGTTTTGTCTGATTTAAGTTTTCAAGTTTTGGGTATTATCACGATGGAACATGAAACAAGGTGTTGGAAATATGCCCGAGATGCAATAATAAAATGGTTATTATTCATTTCCTTGTTCATGATAATTGTTTATTATCCATGCTATAATTGTATTGATTGGAAATTCAAATACATGTGTGGGTACATAGACAACACTGTATCCCTAGTATGCCCCTAATAGACTAGCTCATTGACCAAACAAGGACGAGGTTTCCGAGCTATAGACATCAGATGTCATTTGATAACGAGATCACATCATGAGGTGAATGATGTGATGGACAAGACCCAAACTTTGAATGTAGCATATGATCGTGTCAGTTTATTGCTATAGTTTTCTACATGTCAAGTATTTGTTCCTATGACCATGAGATCATGCAACTCGCTAACACCGGAGGAGTACCTCGTGTGTATAAAATATCGCAACATAACTGGTCGACTATAAAGGTACTCTATAGGTATCTCTGAGGGTGTCTGTGGAGTTGGCATGGATCAAGACTTGGATTTGTTACTCCGTGTGATGGAGAGGTATCTCAAGGCCCACTCGGGAATACAACATTACAATGAGCTTGCAAGAAAAGTGACTAAAGTGTTAGTCAAGGGTCTTATATTACGCAACGAGTAAACAGACTTGCCGATAACGATATTGAACTAGGTATAGAGATACCGACGATCGAATCTTGGGCATGTAACATAACAAAGAACAAAGGGAACTATGTACGTGATTAACTGAATACTTGACATAGAGGTTCAACCGATAATGATCTTCGTAGAATTTGTAGGAACCAATATGGGCATCCAGGTCCCGTTATTAGTTATTGACGGTAGAGGTGTCTTGGTCATGTCTACTCGGTCATGTCTACATAGTTTTTGAACTCGCGAGGTCTGCACACTTAACATTCGGTGATGTTTTAGTATTATTGAGTTATGTATGTTGGTGATCAAAGGTTGTTCAGAGTCCCAGATCTACAAAATGGGACGAAGGTAAAGATTGATATATAGGAAGTTCCGTGTTGGTCACCGGAAAAAGTTCGGGCATCAGCGGTAGTGTACCGGGATGCCCGAAAGGTTCCGGTGGTCCACCAGAAGGGGCCAACACACCCCGAGGGGACACATGGGCTCAAGAGGTGGCGCACCAGCCCCTGGTAGGATGGGCGGCCATCCCTTAGATTCCCATGCGCATGGGGGGTAGGTGGGAGGTGGGCTAAGGAGGAAGGACTCCTCGCTTGCCCCTACACCTCCCTTGTGGGAGGTGGAGTCCTCCCCCCTAGGCCAATCCGCCATATCTAGGGTTTCCCTAAGGGCAGCAACCCCTCCTTCCTCCCTCCACTACTAGGAGAAAGCCTACTACTAGCGCTTGAAATACCTATAGCACTAGCGCTGGGTCCAGTGCTACTGCTACGGCGTTACAGCTAAATTGTAGCCGTAGCGCTGGTTGCTCCAGCACTACTACTAAGTATGGTTAGCAGTAGCGCTGCCCTGACTAGTGCTACTGATAACTATCAATAGCGCTGCATAAAGGCAAGCACTGCTGCTAATCCAACGCTGCTACTAGATGCCTTCCAGTGCTGCTGCTACTATTCCTGCTTTCATAGATTCATACCCCCTCTACATATTTGTGATGTATTTGTACAGGCTCTATACAATACTTTCATCAGATCACAATAAACATACAATATTCTCATCATATCATACACATACATTAGTCTCGTCATACCATCATCATATCATTCAACACAAATATCATCACATCTCGAAAATAGTGATACACAAGTCATGTCATGTCTCGAATAAGTGCAACTACATGGTCATGGCACACACAAAAGTTTCATAATCTCTATCTAAACAATGATGTAGAAGAGAAGAGCAATCAATATGAGCAAGACCGCGACAATGTAGTACTTGAGGCACCGGTCGTTCTGCCCCCGCTCTTGTTGGAGCGTCCACCTGAAGTAACTACTTTCCTCTTCGGCTCTGCTGTCGAACCCTCTGTGTCTAGCACCCGGGTACTTTTCCACCTGGGCCTGAGGATCTGGCCAGTGGTCGTAGACTCCTGGAACCCTCCCAACGAACACTGCATAGCAGTCCTTCACCATCTCTGATCTATGTACCTGCATCGTCAGTTGATGAGGTGAATCATAATATGCAACATAATGTACTTAAGAAAACAAAGAGGCATAATTAGCAAAATACAAGTAACCTATAGTAAACATAAATTTTGAAGTTCCTAATACTCGAACTAATTAACTAGATCAATCTACGCTAGTTTAGGACCACAGTTTAATTACATCACATAGTTTTGTCTGGATGCTAGTGACACATATATTGTCAACGACAATCAATCCTCCATGCCGCTGGTCCAATCTTCATAGTCAGGGAGGAAGCACCCGAGCTTCTTGAAAGGCTTCATGTCCAGACGCTAAGTGATTAGCAGTGCTCGGATATCATCCCGCGTGATTGGCCCATGGTAGAACATCCCTATTGGTTCAAGGACCTTCTTCATGATCACTTGGGCAAGTTCACACTGTACGTGATAAAACTCAGCTCAGATTCGATGATCCGGTGTCTTTCCTATGCTTGTGACCTAGTTAAAAATGTCAGCATTGTTGGTAGTAGATGACATGGGAAGGCGTTGATTATCCCTTTTGAACTCGAGAAGATGATGTAAGAGGTGGAATCCATCAGCCTTACTGGTGTGCGGTTGGTGGATGCAGCAGAAGGCCTTATGGCTGAAAACCAGCCCATTCTTCCTATAGTTTTTCACCTTGATATATCCACCAGACAGGCTGAAGGTTAATAGGGCACTATAGAGAACACTATTTATCTGCTTTTAATCCTTTTTCTTGATGTTCTTCGATGAGTCCAAGTGTATAGCATGGGAGTATTCTAGGTACAGAACAATGAAGATGGCCACCATGCTGTGCAAACTAAGTACACCTCAAATTAGCCTCCATGCTTGAAAAATGATTAGAACTTACGAAAGG
The DNA here is from genome assembly GCA_022496015.1 of Hordeum marinum. Lineage (NCBI taxonomy): Eukaryota > Viridiplantae > Streptophyta > Magnoliopsida > Poales > Poaceae > Hordeum > Hordeum marinum. The sequence continues at coordinate 202,777,694 of CM039676.1, forward strand.
ATATGCGCTGATGACTTATGTGGGATGATAAGGCAGGAGACTCGCTTCCTTGTCCTTATTAGTGACCATGAAGCCGCCGATGTACTTGCTCACATAGTCATGGTGCTCTTTGCAGACATCCAAGTAGCTCTTGTGCATATGGTACGGGTCCGCGATGCATATATATTTTATGTTCTCGATCCTGATGATGTAGTTGAGATACATCGCATATATGCGGATGAACTAGAAATCTAGCTTGGTCATGTGGAACATGTCATAGATGTAGTCAAATCGCAGGATGAACTTATCCACAAGCCATCCCTCGACATACAACTTCCCACCCGGCACCTGAGCTGCGTAAAGCGGGTATCCTAGTTTTTCCGAGATGAGAAGGATTTTCTCTCTGGCCAGCACATCTTCATGGAGTCTCCTTAGATCATTGTTCAGTACGTGATCTAGCGCTTTCACAGATAGGATTGGGTTGTCGGTGACATGGAAACGCTTCGCACCTTCGACAGGTATTCTGTCTACCACCCAGGTGAAAGCACAACATGCTCCCTTGGTGGTTTTGATAAATCATGCTCTCTTGGACTAATACTTTTATCTAGTGTATTTCAGAGAAATAGTCCATGAAGAGTTGGGTTGGCAAAGAGATTGTGGAACACCCCAAGATGCAAGGAAATGGATTGGCTAAGCTTCAAGCAAGTGGACTCCACATTTTATATTTGTGAGAAATCACCTTGAGTCCATAGGAAAGCCAACACTATTAAAAGGGGGTAATGTTTTGTTGGTGAACAAAATGCTCATACGTTCACAAGTGATGCTCACCAAAGACACCCACAAACTCTCCCACCAAAGTCTATTCTAAGCCAAACACCAAAATTGGTGCAACCAACATTTCCATTCCGGTGCCACCGATTCCAAACCCTAGACAGACTCAGCCAAACCCTAACCCTTCGGTGCAACCGATTCCATACCGATGCCACCGAGTTGGGCTGCCAACTTTCCGTTACGCAAGTTCACATTTTCGGTCCCTTTGAGAATGTTGAATCGGCGTCACCAAGAATGGGCATTCTGACTCTTGGTCACCTTATCGGTGCAATCGAGATTCCTATATTGGTCCCTTCAAGATTCAAAAGTTGCCACCTTTTAGTCACTTCGGTACCACCGAGATTAACACATCGGTGTCACCGATTTGGTCATTTTGTGTGTAACATTTGGATTTTTGGGGATGCCTATATATACCCCTTCACCACCACCTACTCGAAAGACAAGCACTCAGGACTATTCCTTAACTATCCTATCAGTTTTTTGAGAGAAAACCACCTACCCTTGTGTTGAGGTCAAGATCTTCCACTCCAACAATATGGATCTTGATTTCTAGCCTCCCCAAGTTGCTTTCCACCAATCCCATCTCTTCTACCAAGCCATATCTACGAGAGAGTGATTGTGTGTTGAGGAGTCCATCATCTTGAAGCACAAGAGCAAGGAGTTCACCATCATTATAGAGCCTATTACCTTTAGGAGGGTGGTGCCACCTACATTGGTTAGGTGCTGTTGCTTGGGAGCCTCCTACTTCGTGTTGTGGAGTTGAACCAAGAAGTTTGTAATGGCAAGGAGATCGCCTACTTCATGAAGATCTACCCATAGTGAGGCTAGTCCTTCATGGACGGAAGCCGTTATGGAATAGTTAAGGTTGCAACTTCATGGCCCATTTTGGGTGGAGCCCCCAGTGGACTTTCACGACCGTTAACCTTCGTGGGTTGAAGACTGCATAAACGTGGACGTACGATAGCACCACCTATCAGAACCATGGGAAAAATCCTTGCGTCTCCAATTGTGTTTGATCTCCACACCTTATCTCGTTACTTCATATGCAATGTATTTACTTTGTGATGCTATATTTGTTGACATGCATGTGTAGGGTATATAGACTTCCTTGCCTTCCTAAAACTGTTAAAATCGGCCAACCAATTAACTTGGGAAAAGGTTAGGTTTTAATTTCCTGCTACTAGTCTATTCACCCCCCCTCTAAACACTCTTCTAGTGATACCTCAATTGGTATCAGAGCATTGGTCTCCATTACATCGGTTTAATCACCGAGGAGGAAGATGGATGTGTCTAGTATAGGGAGTTTGAGTTGTAGAGTGCCTATTCTTGATGGAGAGTATTATAGCCAATGGAAATCTTTGATGCTTGAGTTGTTTAATGAATTTCAATTGAGCAAATATGTTATGCGCCCCTATGAGCCTCCTATTGATGAATTTCATCCCACACACAAAGAGAAAATTAACATGATTGGTAACCTAAGAACTGTCAATCTTATTATTAGAGGTTTACCAAGATTCCTGCTTTCTCAATTGAAGAACTTTGTGTGTGCCTATACCTTATGGACTTATTTGGAGAAACGATATCTGAATCTTTCTTTAGGAAATCTTGATGAAATTCTTCATAAAACTATTGGTTTTCACAAAATGAATCCTAGTTATCCAAACATTGATAAATGCCTATTTGTGCTCCGTGATATTATGTGTGCTAAAGGATATGTCCCCACTATCAACAACATTATCCTTGAAGCCATTCATATTCATAAAGTTGAACATTGTCATGATCACCACTCTAACGAATCTCTTGTTCTTTATGATGGGGATTTCCAACTTTATGATGACAATATGGAACATGAATACCTTGGAGAAGATGAGTTGTTCGACATCGAGTATGAGGGGATCATGAAGAATCAAGTATGAGAGGATTGTGAAGAATCTAAGAATAGAGTATGAGAGGATTATATGTCCGAAGGAAAAGAGTGGATTCTCAATAGTGGATGTACGGATCATATGACTGGTGATAAAGACATGTTCCAAGAGATCATGTCTAATCAAGGTCCTCGAAGGTACGTGGCCTTTGGAGAAAACTCTTAGGGTAAGGTACTTGGCCTTGGTAAGGTGGCCATATCCCATGATAGCTCTATTCAAAATGTTATGCTTGTTGAATACCTTGGGCACAATCTTGTTTCCGTATCTAGACTTGCCGACTTCGGTTTCAATGTGTTATTCAAAAAAGTAGATTGCCAAGTATTTCGTCAAGATAATCATAAAATGGTCTTTACCGGTTTCTGTAGAGGTGATCTATACATTGTTGATTTCACTAAGAGATCCAAGCCTCATACTTGTTTAATTTGAAGTGAAGATCAAGAAGGTTCGAAGTGATAATGGATCGGAGTTCAAGAACACCCATGTGGATACCTTTCTTGACGAAGAAGGTGTCTCACATGAGTTCTCGGCTACATGCACGCCTCAACAAAATGGAGTTTTTCAGAGGAACAATAGGACACTTATTGAGATGGCCAAAACAATGCTTGACGAATACAAGACGCCACGACACTTTTGGGCAGATGTCGTGGAAACAACATGTCATCCCACAAACTTACTCTACTTGTACAAGCTTCTCGGTAAAACGGCATACGAGCTACTCACTGGTGACAAACCCCAAGTTGCATACTTTCGGGTATTCGGCTCTAGGTGCTACATTCTTGACAAGCATCGTCGTACTAAATTTGCTCCTAAATCTCATGAAGGATTCCTACTCTACTTTCGGGTACTCTCACACTTACCGTGTCTACAACAACTTCACTCGAAAAGTTGAAGAGGCGGTAGATGTGAAGTTTGATGAATCTAATGGTTCGCAAGTCGAACAATTGCTGTAGCGACCCGACCTGGAAAGGTCAAGCCTCTGTGTGTTCTGTGCCATCCCTGGATCAGTATGCTGGCACACACAATACATCAATGTATATATCAAAGTGCAATCACATTTAAATAACGTAAAACTGATATATATACCTTATAATCTCAGCGGAAATAGTCAACGGGAGTGGACTCCCAATAAACAACAACGGTAGGTTGAGTGTAGACCATAACCCTGAATCGTACTCTTACTCGTCGGAGAAGAGTATCTGCAACATGAGACGTTGCAGCCGTGTAGGTCAACATTTTGAATATGCCGGCAAGTCACAAAATAGGGGGTGAAAAATAATAATCTATACTATATGCATATATGGCAGGGGGGCTATAAGTTCAAGTTTTGCGTAAAGCAAATATTTCCTACAACAAGAGAGGGCAAAACGGAAGTTATTACTACGATGTTGGTTGATTAATGAGATGGTTCCACCAACCAATTCTCATACCCAAGTTTTCATTAATACCCACATCATTATAATTCTTTGTGTTGAGAATTCCAGGTAGTTTCAGTTCCTTTGGCTCAAGTTGTCCATGACCGTGGATACGGCTAATCGATTAGGTTTGAGTACTCTGCAGAGTTTTGCACACCTTCCCCACAATATTTTATCGCCTCCGTTGGATTCCTCGCACTTGAGGGTGTTTGAGGAACGGATGATCAAAACATTGTCTTCTACGGGGTTCCTCTGAGACTCTGTCAGTGCCCATGCTTTCCTACCGTTCTTCTACATCTCGTAGCGCCGCCTGTCCAGGGTCACCACAATATCCAACCAAGCTAGAGCCCATAATGTCTTGTGGCTATGCAGGTAAGCCTTGGGTCTTGAAGCATCCATCCATCTCTTTGTTCCTTGGTGGTCCTTTCCGCATGATTACTGGCACTTCTCTCACAACACCTAGGCTAACCACTGGCTTCTCACGGGGCGCCGTTCAACCATCATCCACCCAGAGGTATGTTGAAAACTTGGAGTCTTGAAGTCTTGATCATCATGTTGGTCTTGTAATTATTATCTCACAACTCTCATGAATCACACAACCAACTCCGTCTACTAATAGCATAACAAAAATTAAATCAACGTTTCCCGAGGCCAAAGTGTCAAAGGGTTGAGGGGTGCCTACCACATGATACTACATTAAGTAACCGAATTTCCAAATTACCTACTTTGCATGCAAATGGGGAGATGGTAGAACTAATGCAATAAAAACATGGGTAAACATGATCAAAGTGACTTGCCTGGTAAGGTTGATGAAGATATAATCGCTCTCAGAAATTTACTTGATAGAACTATTCGTCACTCTCCGAGGGAAATCTATATAGTGAACATTATATTCATATAAGCAATCATACTAGCAATCAATTCTAACACACAAGAATAACACAAGAGTAAACACCAAAGGGTTGTGATGAAGGAAATACTTAAGACAACAGTTAAAATCAACAAAATTTCATCAAATCAACCAAAAGTGGTTTTCCCCTACAAATGATTCTATTTTCAAAAGTAAACAAAACACTAACAAAGTAAAATCCAACAAAAGTGTTTTGGGAAAGTATTTTTACTATTAACAAGAATCACTTTTGAAGAACAACTAGAACTATGACACAACTCACTAACAACATAAGCTTTTAACTACTAGAACATACCAACAAGAAAACACTAAGATAATAAAAGAAAACAAATTTAAAAAATAATAATTAACATAAATTATTTTCTCCTAAATCTTTATTTTGCAAAATGAACTAATTGAAAAGCTTTTATAAAAATTCTTCTTTTGATATAAAACAAGGTCATCCTTGGCTTAAACCACAAACAATCTCAACTATAATACAAATTGTTTCTGGTCTAAACATAGATTAACAGAAAGTCAAACTTATAAAATGATTTGTGGGAAATATTTTCACATAGTAGATCAAACTAGCAATGAAAATCAAATTGCAAGTTATAATTGAACTAGAATTGATTTTCATGCAATCAACTAATAAAATAATATTTTTTTGAAGGGCTACTGTTATCTAACAGAAAACTTTATAAAATCTATTAACTAATATAAAAGAGAATAAATTAAAACAATTTAAAACAAAGGAAATAGAAATAAACCTAAAAAGAACTAAAACAGAATATGTTTTGTTAAAAAATACTAATTTAAATTATTCTAAAAATTCTCAAATTCTACCTACTGATAACTAAGATCACTAAAGACCAGTAGCAAAAAGAATCAAGCAAAAATCCATTTTTAAACTCAAGATATCTAGAAAATCAGATTTTAATGAAATCTGTTTGAATTCAAATTTAAATTATTCAAATATAGTCAAATTTGATATCTGCAGAAACTAGAACAAATTTGTGACACAATGCAAAAATAATCAAATTAAAACAATTAAAAACATAAAAGATATACACAAAATAAAAATAGAACTATTCTGTTTTAAAAACAGAAATAGAGAAAAAAATCCTAGCTAGCGAACAGGGGGGGCTACGTGGCATGTTCTGGTTGGTCATGGTTGTGCGTGCGATAGGTAAAACAACAAACGTTCACAAAGTAAAAAAAGTTTTGGGTGCTTAAGTTATCTAATCTGGATCTTTGGATCCAGATCCAACGGAGTGGAGAGGGGGAGAGGGTGCTCACTGCTGTGGGTGTCGGGCTCCGGCGAGGTCGACCTCGGCCGGCGGCTCGATGGTGCTCGGGGGCGGCGCTCCGGTGGTCGGGGATGGCTCCGAGTGGTCCAGTTAACGACGGCGGACCTCCGACATCCGTTGGTGGTGACGGCAAGGCGATGGAGCGTCGGGGGCGAGCACGGGGTGTCAATGGTGCGGTGGCGGCGGCTTTGCTCCGCCGAGCGATTGCGGCAGCGAGAGGGGCTCAGGGGAGGGTATTTCGTGCGGAACGGAGAGAGGGAGGGGTGGCTTAAATAGTCAGGGGATCGAGGTGAAGAATAGGCAAGAGGAGAGGAGATCCGCGGCGGATCCGGTGGTCGTCGGCGAGGTAAGGAAAGGGGAAGGAGAAAAGGAAGGTGGTGACCGGCGGTAGTTGATTCGGTCGGCGGTGGGGCTCGTGCGTTACAGAGAGGGAGAGAGGGGGTGCGGCGTCGATGGCCGATCCGAACAAATTTCGGATCTGATTCGGGCCTGGTTTGGTAAATGGGCCGCTGTGGGTTTCCTAATATAACAATATTTCCTTTTATAAAATAATAGAGAAGGAAACTACAGTTTTGGCAATAAAAACATTTCCAAAAAATAAAGTTTTATATACCAAATGATCAGGAAAATAAATGTAAGAAGATGAACAGTTTTCCACGGCCACAATAAATACTCTAAAATAATTATTTTCAGAAAATGCCTAAATGGCTTTTCATTCCTTTTGCAAATAATTTTCAAATAACCCCCTGGGTTTTATGGTTCAAATACTTCACAAAAATAAGCTTGGTGTAGAGTGTCATGTTACTCCTCTCAAAATCTTGTCAAGGGTATTTGAATTCTTAATTTAAAATGGGACCAAATATGAAATGAATTCCAAAAAGAATAATTCAGAGATTTTCCAATCTACTTTTCAAATTCCTTGTTTATGAAGAAGTCATGTTATCTTCTCTCACTGATTTGAAATGGAGTTGAATTTCAAATCAAACACAAAGGTGAAAGTCATTTTATTCCCTCTCATTCAAAAGTTTTCAAAAAGTTTCAAATTTCACTCAATTCAATCACTCAAGCAAACAAACACTCATTCTAATATTTATTATAACATTCCAAAATTTGGGATGTTACAAACCTACCACACTTAAAATGAATCTCGTCCTCGAGATTCGAAGAGGCTAGAAAGAAAAGGTTAGGGTTTGGGGGTCGTCTAACAAATCCATTGACCAAGAAGGTGTGGGGTCTACCACACTTAAAATGAGAGTTACTGGTCCCTCAAAATCATGGCAATCCTGTGGTGCATCTGTCTGTCCACATTCTTCACAGTAACTTCCTTAGTGATGATCTTACTTTATATCAAAATCTTGTGTTTTCACAACAAAATGTATTTCCTCCGATACTGGGTCTTCTTAGCTGATAAGTCTGGCGTTCATTCTAAGTAACCTATCGATGATCTCATGGTGGTCTACCATTTGTGGTTATCCTGCCGTGAAATGGGTCTTGGCATTATTCCTCTCCGTAAAATTCCTATGTGTGACAACAACTATCATGTACAAGGTGTTTTCTTCATACCATTCTAAGGCTTAAACAAAAGCTTCAAAAGAACGTCGTCTCTTTTACTATGGGTAAGTCACTCAGATTTACCATTCCGAATAGCAAGAGAAATGATAAGAGTAAGTCGTCATGGTGATCAATCCATGCCACACTGAAATCATTACCTTGTATCAGGTTTAGTGAATCTCGTATTCTAGCACTTGGGCTTCCTCACAAGCGTTGCAGAAATTTCTCTTGTCAACGAACGAAGTTCAGATAAATCCATTGATTCTACAAGCTGAACAAACATCTATCATTCCTTCACAACTCTCAGGTTATCGTATACTCCTAAGAAAACGTTTGCTGATCCAATCACAACTTCTTGCTTCATGATCTTCGGGCAACCTTCATGAAACCATGAGATCCATCCTTGATACAAGTTCTATCCCTTGAATATGTTTTCCTTTCCATTGGTCTGTTTACAAATAGAAGTTTTGGTACATCATATTCAACATCCAAGGTATAATATTTCAGGTGTCATCCACATAGTTGGATATGGTTCCACATTCTCTTCACCTGTATTTAGTTATCCAAACTTCTTAACATGAATGGTACTTTCTTTATTCATTCGTTGATGTGGTTACTACCACACTTAAAATGAAATGTACACATGCATGCATAGACCATATTTTCTCATATCCTCGAAAATGGTCAGAGATCTTTGTTCATAGAGTAACAACTCATATACTTCAACACAGGAGAATCATGACGGCATAAATTCCATTGACTCATGAATTTATTACAAACTCTGAGACTTCCGTTACATAACTTCAAAATGAGAAGAGGGCTACCTATTACATTTATTACTTCCAAAATCCAAAACTCAAACTACTCATGTTTAGCCTTCTTCTTCAGGCAGGTATAGGAGTAGTGTCCTGTCTTGTTACACCGATGACAAGTGATGTGGCTCAGATCCTTCCGTGTAGAAACCCACGAAGTCTTATTCTTCTTCTTGGGTTGGGTTCCTTTCCTGATGCTTGGCTCATACCTCTTGCAAAAACAGTGGGGTCTATCTAAGCTACAATGCAAACATCTGATGCCTCCGCTTACTTGGCCTTTCTTCTTGTCTAGGTTGATCATTTCTTCTATCTCCTGAGGGTCATATTGCACTTCTTCTGTTGGGAAGTCTCCCAAATACTCGTTCGGACAATCCTGAGAGATATGTTCTTCCTCTCCACATGAATAACATGACTTGGTACTTATGTTTGGGTCTGTTATATCTCCCATCATCATGGGTTCTTCTAACTTATTCCCGAGGGCTTCTTTCATTGCTTCCTTCTGCTACTTCATGACTTCTTGTACCTTGGGGTATATTTGACATTGCATCGGATGGTGAGTGGTTCCTTCACACAAGAAACATGTCATCTGCCTAGTTGGGCATTCCTTAGCTTGGTGATTTTCTTCACAATGAGGGCATCTTTCCTTGTGTTCTTCCTGGGTGTGTCCTATCTCCCCACATATCTTGCATGCACAAATCTTCTTCACGTCTTTGCAACGGGGCTTCTGGGTGTTGGTGACAACATGAGATCTTTGCAGAGTCATCTTGAATTCTTCCCAAGTGATTGATGCTTGTGTATCATGGATAGCTTCATGCATCTTCCACCAATTTGTAGCACCTTCTGCAAAGTACCGAAGAGCATACTGGACCATCTCGTTCCTTGCAACATGGTTACTCCTTAGATGATCCTCCATGTTCTAAATCCATTCTTCTGTCTCTAACCGAGTCATCGATCCAGAATACACGAGTCCAGCTTCATTCATCATCTATTGGGTTCAAGGTTTTGGGGATGATATGGGTAAGAGAAAGAGAGAGAGAAGGGATACAAACAACTCAAAGACACAAAACATCAAACTCAAGTCCACACATTCATAAAGTTCAATCAAACTATAGTATCGCCACCCACATAAGGTTGCTATGGTCGATCACTCAAATCGTAAAAACGTTTATCCTTTATTCTCTCATGGTGGGGCTACTACTAAGCTAGTCTATATCATGTCTACGTCTTCAGTGCGCTTCTTCCGGTCATGCTTGATATTCTCAAGTTCTTCCACCAGATTTTCCCTGTTGATGCGGAGTTTCCGGGGTCGTACCTGTAGTTCCAGGAGTTGGTTCTTGAGCTTCTGAATTTCAACGTCTCCAGCATGAGCCATGGCCTGACTATTCTTCAAGTCTTGACGAAGCTTCTGAATCTTGGGATCATGTTTCTTTAGATTGGCTATCTTCAGCTTCTCGTTCTTGAGGCTCTCACGAAGTGCTTCATTCTCAAATAATTCTGAGAGAAGGTCCATTTGAAGGTTCTTGATGTAGTGCTCCAGTTCTTGATTGTACACAAGTACGGGTGAAAATGTCATCTTCTATTCGTCGGTCAAGTTGATGAGTGCTCCATCAGGCTTCTGCCACCCAAGCCTTCCAAAGTAGTGGTTGCACAACTCAGCACGATGACGATAGCTCAAACATGCGATTGCATCATGGACAGCAGTGTTCATGCCCATCTCACATTCATGGCTCAATGTGCTATAGTTGATGTCCTTAGTCTTGGGGTCTTCTTCACGTCCAAAAACTTTAGTTTTGATGCCCCAGAATCCAGACTTCCTCTTAGTCGCCTTGATCTTAGGTATCGGCAGCTTCACCATCTGCACTAGCTCCATGAGGAATGAGCCTCCGAGAACATCTTTGTAGTCCTCTCTTTTGTTCGGGGTGTAGTTCTCCATCTGTAGTTTGAAACAGGGAGGGTTCAGTAAAAGAAATTAGAAGTTACGAGTGTAGTAAAAACAAAAGTTGTTCCAATCAAGGTCTTCCTATTTCTAATCCATTTCCTAGGGTCACGTCCTACAGTCAACATGTGCTCTCATACCATCTCTGTAGCGACCCAACCTGGAAAGGTCAAGCCTCTGTGTGTTCTGTGCCATCCCTGGATCAGTATGCTAGCACACACAATACATTAATGTATATATAAAAGTACAATCACATGTAATTAACGTAAAACTGATGTATACCTTATAATCTCAGCGTAAATAGTTAACGGGAGTGGAGTCCCAATAAACACCAACGGCGGGTTGAGTGTAGACCGTAACCCTGAATCGTACTCTTACTCGTCGAAGAAGAGTATCTGAACATGAGACATTGCAGCCGTGTAGGTCAGCATTTTGAATATGCCAGCAAGTCACAAAAGAGGGGCTGAAAAATAATCATCTATACTATATGCATATATGGCAGGTGGGGCTATAAGTTCAAGTTTTGCGTAAAGCAAATTTTTCCTACAACAAGAGAGGGCAAGACGGAAGTTATTACTATGATGTTGGCTCATTAATGAGATGGTTCCACCAACCAATTCTCATACCCAAGTTGTCATTAATACCCACATCATTATAATTCTTTGTGTTAAGAATACCAGATAGTTTCATTTCCTTTGGCTCAAGTTGTCCATGACCATGGACACGGCTAATCGATTAGGTTTGAGTACTCTGTAGAGTTTTGCACACGTTCCCCACAAGATTTGATTGCCTCCATTGGATTCCTCGCACTTCAGGGTGTTTGAGGAACAGATGATCAAAACATGGTCTTCTAAGGGGTTCCTCTAAGACTCTATCGGTGCCCATCCTTTCCTACCGTTCTTCTACATCTCGTAGCACTGCCTGTCCAGGGTAACCACAATACCCAACCAAGCCAGAGCCCATAATGGCTTGTGGCTGTGCAGGTAAGCCTTGGGTCTTGAAGCATCCATCCATCTCTTTGTTCCTCGGTGGACCTTTCCACGTGAATACTGGCACTTCTCCAGCAACACCTAGGCTAACCACTAGCTTTCAAAGAGAGAGGAGAGGGGGAAAGGGATCGGGCGGTCGATCCGGAGGAGATTTGGATCTGGAGACAGGGATTTGGGCCAAAAGTTCCCTAGTTGGGCTTGGGGGTTTCCTAATTTAAAATATTTCCTTTTATCAAATAATAGAGAAGCAAACTACAGTTTTGGCAATCAAAACTTTTCCAGAAAATAAGGTTTTATATACCAGACTCATCAGGAAAATAAATGCAATAAGATGAACATTTTTCCACGGCCAAAATAAATACTCTAAAAAATTATTTTCAGAAAATGCCTACATGGCTTTTACTTCCTTTTGCAAATAATTTTCAAATAACCCCCTGGGTTTTATGGTTAAAATACTTCACAAAAATAATCCTGGTGTGGAGTGTCATGTTACTCCTCTCAAAATCTTGTCAAGGGTATTTGAATTCTTTCAAAATTTAAAATGGAACCAAATATGAAATGAATTCCAAAAAGAATAATTCAGAGATTTTCCAATCTACTTTTCAAATTCCTTGTTTATGAGGAAGTCATGTTATCTTCTCTCACTGATTTGAAATGGAATTGAATTTGAAATCAAACACAAAGGGGAAAGTCATTTTATTCCCTCTCATTCAAAAGTTTTCAAAAAGTTTCAAATTTCACTCAATTCAATCACTCAAGCAAACAAACATTCATTCTAATATTTTTTATAACATTTCAAAATTTGGGATGTTACAATTGCCAAATGATGTAGGTGATAAGGACCCTTCGGAAGTTATCCCAGATTTACCGATCGACAAGATTCGTCCCATGGAGGTGAAGGAAAGTACTTCATCAACTCAAGTGGAAGCCCCTACCTCCCGACAAGGTGAACCACAACATGATTTGGAGGCATCCACAAGAGATACACGACAAGATGAAGAGGAGGAGGTAGTACATCATGAAGATCCACCACAACCTCCTTCGCCACCACCTCAAGGAGAGGAGCACATTGACAACAACGATGATGAAGGAAATAATGATGATGAAGAAGATCCACCATACAACAATCGAAAGCTGACCCGAGTTCGAGCACAAGTGACCAAGAACCATCCCCTAAACCAAATCTTTCGAGATATCCAAATCAGGAGAATCACTCGCTCTAAAACTCGTCTAGCTAACTTTTGTGAGCATTATTCATTCATATCTAGCATTGAGCCTTTGAAGGTAGAACAAGCTCTTGAGGATGCGGATTGGGTGAACGCTATGCATGAAGAGCTTCACAACTTCAAAAGGAACGAAGTGTGGACACTCGTGGAGAATCCCGAAGATGATCACAACATCATCGGAACCACATGGGTGTTTTGGAACAAGCAAGATGAAGACAGTCAATTCATACGCAACAAGGCATGTCTCATGGCCCAAGGATATACTCAAGTTGAAGGTATGGACTACGATGAGACTTATGCACCCGTTTCTAGACTCGAAGTTATTCAAATTTTTCTTGCCTATGCTAATCACCATGATATCACGCTTTAGCAAATGGACATTAAAAGTGTGTTTTTAACTGGTGAAATTGAAGAAGAGGTTTATGTTAAGCAACCACCTGGTTTTGTGAATCCTAAGAAATCTAATCATGTTTACATCTTTGTAAAGCCCTTTATGGTCTTAAGCAAGCCCCTCGTGCTTGGTGCAAATGCTTAACGAAGTTTCTCATTGAAAAAGGGCTTGAAATTGGTAAAATTGATGCAACCTTGTTCACTAAGAGAGTTTAATGGTGAATTATTTGTGTGCCAAATCTATGTGGATGATATTATCTTTGGTTCCACTAACCCTCAATTTAGTGAAAGATTTGGAAGCTTGATGTCTCAGAAGTATGGGATGTCTATGATGTGTGAGCTTTCTTTCTTGGATTGCAAATCAAGCAATCAAGAGAAGGAACTTTCATCTATCAAACTAAGCATACCACGGACTTGATCAAGAAATTCAACATACAAGAGTGAAAAGGCATGAAAAATCCCATGCCAACTAGTTGAGATGTTGATCTAACCAAGGAAGATGAACCGGTTGATCAAAAAGTTTATCGATCCATGATTGGTTCATTGCTATATCTATGTGCATCTTGTCCTGATATTGTGCTTAGTGTTTGCATGTGTGCTAGATGTCAAGCTGCACCTAAGGAGTTTCATCTGTTGGCCATAAAACGTATTGTGAGATACTTGATACAAACACCAAACTTTGGCATTTGGTATCCCAAGGGATATTCTTTTAACCTTGTTGTCTATTCCGATTCAGACTATGCCGGTGACAAGGTTGATAGAAAATCCACCTCAGGTACTTGTCATTTTTGGGTAGATCTTTTGTGTCTTGGTCCTCCAAGAAACAAAACTCCATATCTCTATCTACTACCGAAGCTAAGTATATTGCTGCTGGATCTTGTTGTGCGCAATTACTATGGATGACACAAACGCTTAAATATTATGGAATCCATGTTTAAAATGTCCCATTACTTTGTGACAATGAATGTGCTTTTAAGATTGGTCATAATCCTGTGCAACATTCTCGAACCAAGCATATTCAAGTTTGACATCATTTCATTCGTGATCATGTTGCCAAAGGAGATATTAATCTTAAGCATGTTCGCACTAACAAACAATTGCCCGATATCTTTAGTAAGCCACTTGATGAGAAAACTTTTTGTCACTTGAGGAGTGAGTTGAACATCATTGATGCTTGAAACTCAAGCTTGACTCACTCGGATGCTTGCAAGGGCATCAGCTTTCTTGACACTTCCATGATGTTGCTAATATGTCATCTTATTCCATGGAATCCTATGCTCCCTTGTATTGCATCTAACCATTTGTAGGTACTTGGAAGAACTTCATTGCACGAGATTGCAACCAACTCCAATTATAAGCAATCTTGTCTTGACCAAGTATCCACAACCCCTCTTGATGATCGAAGGAAGAAGACAACAAAAACATATCCTCGACATATACTTTATCATTAATGCAAAATCTCGGTTGGTATCATTTCAAATGGATATACCTATCGTTCTTCCATGCATGACTAACCCTTGTAGGTAACAAGTGTACTAGAACGAGGAGGATTGCTCCATACTCAAGATGTTCTTCATCAACCTTGAGCATCCTCAACAAGTTCACCAATGAGCAACGTCATCAATATCGCTCAGAGGTATGCTCTCATATCCTTGAAAAGGCTTTACTCCAAGTTATGAGCAAAGCAACTCAAGAGATATGAAGACATTAAAATGCTTAATCGAAAATGGTAACCCCATTCTAAGCTTAACGTAGAGTATGACCTATGATCAAGTATTCTTGCTTGGATCCTAAGTCAATATAATCTAATATTGGTGAATTAGCCACCGCCCATCACTAGTTAAATTCTTGTGTGGTTTGTTCTTTATTTGCACGATCTCTAGTAACTACTCAAATCTTTTCTATGTGATGGCCCTTTTCTCTTTTTCTTTGGAATCATTTTTCTTTCGACTCTTTGAAAACAGGAACTTGTCTCTTATTCTTTTCTCTCTGCTTTTAATTCTCGGAGCCACCAACTCAGATATCTCGGTTCTACCGAAATTGCAGACAAGCTGGACCACCATATCTCGGTACCACCGATCTATCTGTCTTGGAGTCACCGATTTTGCTTTTCTCTTTGTCTTTCTTCTGTAACTTTGATGATACCTTTATTAAAAAGAAAAAACAAAAAACTTAAAGGGGGAGAATAACAAGCTAAACTTAGGGGGAGAAATTATTTATTCAAGGATCCCTACCTCCAAGAAGGAGAAGACTAAAATTCGCTGAAGGGAAAGAAATTCCATTCAATGATTCACTCAGTTCTTTTCTATGAACCCTACCTTCAATGACCCTTATTCTTGAGGATCCTTTCCTTGTAAATGATCCCTGTAACTACCCCTACCTTTGACCTTTTTGGCAAATAATGCCAAAGGGGGAGAAGATCAAAGCTTGGTGCTCAAGGGAGTGTTACATGCTTATGCAAAGGGGGATATATGATTCAAGGGGAGAGGGGAATATCAAAATTTTATACTTATACAAACATGGGAAGAATACAAATGTAGGGGGAGAAAGATGTGTTTATTTTATTTGACTAATCTCTTTAGACATTTCTCACCCTATCCAATCCTAATATCTACATGCTGAGATTCAGGGGGAGAGGATGAACTACCACTTTCATATCTGATGGGAGAAAAACTCTAAAAGATTAATGACCAAGGGGAGACGTGTTAATCCTAAGGATTATCATAATTTATATGTTCTCCATATCTTGGTATCTTTTGAGTTCTATGGATTTTGATTAGTAGAATACTCTTGTGTTTCCTAACATTGTTTTCTCAAGTATGTTTCTACTACTAGAATGCTCAAGAACTCAAGGTATGTATATGCATCATATCTTTGATCAAGATGATCTGTTGCTTCTTTTACAGACTGTTTGCAAGTGTGAAATCTTAAACAAGGACATATCTCGTATATTTTTTTTTGATGCATATAGCCAAGATAGACATGACTCCTTATATCCCTTCATCCATATGTGTGTCCATGCATTCCAAAGCAATTATCCTTCAAAGGACTGCACATATTTAGGGGCAGCAAATCTAAGTCATGTGTCTCTCAAAGACTTCATTATATTCACGCATATCTTTATTTGAAGCTTTGATTGTATGTTGTCATCAGTTACCAATATGGTATACTCAAAGCACAACATGCTCTCTTGGTGGTTTTGATAATTCATGACAACATACATTGTCTCTTAGACTAATACTTTTATCTAGTGTATATTAGAAAATAGTCCATGGAGAGTTGCGTTGGCAAAGAGATTGTGGAACACCCCAAGATGCAAGGAAATGGATTGGCTAAGCTTCAAGAAATAGGACTCCACATTTTATACTTGTGAGAAATCACCTTGAGTTCATAGGAAAGCTAATACTATTGAAAGGGGGTAAAGTTTTGTTGGTGAACAAAATGCTCATACGTGCACAAGTGATACTCACCAAAGACACCCGCAAACTCTCCCACCTAAGTCTGTTCTAAGCCAAACACTAAAATCGGTGCAACCAGCATTTCCATTCCGGTGCCACCGATTCCAAACCCTAGAAAGACTCAGCCAAACCCTAACCGTTCAGTGCAACCGATTCCATACCGGTGCCACCGAGTTGGGCTGCCAACTTTCTGTTATGCAAGTTCACATTTTCAGTCCCTCCAAGAATGTTGAATCGGCTTCAGCAAGAATGGGCATTCTAATCGTTGGTCACCTTATCGATGCAACCGAGATTCCTATATCGGTCCCTCCAAGATTCAAAACTTGCCACCTTTTGGTCACTTTGGTAGCATCGATATTAACACATCGGTGTCACAGAGTTGGTCATTTTGTGTGTAACAGTTGGATTTTTAGGGATGCCTATATATACCCCTTCACCACCACCTACTCGAAAGAGAAGCACTCAGGACTATTTCATACCTATCCTATCAGTTTTTTGAGAGAAAACCACCTACCCTTGTGTTGAGGTCAAGATCCTCCACTCCAACCATATGGATATTGATTTCTAGCCCCCCAAGTTGCTTTCCACCAATTCCATATCTACCCATAGTGAGGCTAGTACTTCATGGACGGAAGCTGTTATTGAATAGTCAAGGTTGCCACTTCGTGGCCCCTTATGGGTGGAGCCCTCTGTGGACTCTCGCGACAGTTACCCTCTGTGGGTTGAAGACTCCATAAACGTGAATGTACGATAGCACCACCTATCGGAACCACGGGAAAAATCCTTGAGTATCCAATTGTGTTTGATCTCCACACCTTATCGCTTTATTTCATGTGTAATGTCTTTACTTTCTGCTTCTATATTTATTGACATGCATGTGTAGGGTATATAGACATGCTAGCCTTGCTAAAACTGTTGAAATCTGCCAACCAATTAACTTGGGAAAAGGTTAGGTTTTAATTTTTTGCTAGTAGTCTATTCACCCGCACTCTAGACACTCTCCTAGTGATCCCTCACCGGGGATTTAGAGGCGGCTGGCTGCTTGAAGCAGCTCTAGCACCTATACAGCCTTTCATGTCTGGTGTCCTCCTTTTCTTCTTGGAGGGTGGCAATAGTGAGTCAGCCGCCATAACTTCCCTAACCATCAACCCCAGTGTCGTCGGGCTAAACAGTGGACGGCCCTCACGTTGTTCTTGCTGGGTATAGGCGGCATCTGGAGGCGTCTCCTATGAGGATTGCATGACGAAAGACTTTTTGCATTCCGTCTTTGGACATTCCGACTCCAGCAAATCAGGCAGCATCAAGTAAGCAACTCCACGCTCATAGCATGAGTCTTCGTCATCCTGAGCCATCAATCCTCCATCATCATAGGCAGTATTGAAATACTTTTCTGGGTCATCCTCCTCCTCCTCCTCTATGTCATCATCAGCGTTTGCTTCTTCGACAACGGGGGTGACGTCATCTGGCACTAATGGAGGCTCTCCCTCGTGTCGTCTACTATCACCAGCCATGACAGATGCATGTAATTTGGTAGGTGGGGTGGTGTTCATACCTTCTTGAGAAGTTGTCATTGGTATGATATTGAGCGCCTCGACACGAAGAAGAGTCTTCGTACAAGTCAAGAACCAACTCTTGCATGTGCCAATCTGTTGAAGGGTCTCCTCATCATCGACTGGTATTGGAGGAGGCAAATCCTTGAAGCCCGCTAAGACACTGTCCATGTTAACCTTGAAGACGCCATCGGGCGTCTCTTGTTTGTAGAACATGTGATCCTTTGGCTTCACCATCATTGCCTTTCCCATGGCCACCTTTTGGCCCTTGATGTCGTACAGTAGGGTGCACAGGGTAGCGTTAGCCTCCGAAGACATGTCTGTGATGTCAAACATCCCAAAGGTAACTAAAATGGAAGACTATAGATATGCTGGTCAAGAGGGTATGACACGTAATTACCATGAGGGCATCGATCTCACCCAAAGACGAAGCTCCGCCGAGTATGCCAGAGACGGAGGACGGGCTGCTATGAACAGGAGAAAGACCAGGTACGGGAGCATTTGCAGAGGCGTGAGTAGGTGCTGGTGGTGCGATGTTCACCAAATTGCTCCCGATGTAGCTGGGAAGGGGAAAGTCCGCTGGCCCTTTCTCTGGATTTTTCTTCATCCATTCAAAAAATGTCGGAAGAAAGCTAGAAATGGAAGATGTGAAGTCAGCCATGATGCCAGCTACCACTACACTGACCCTTGCATCTACCATCTGTTCCAACTCAGCTTTGGTCATAGCTTTCGACTTATTGACCGCATGCGCGACCTTCTGGTCGATGGTATGTTTAGCAACAAATCGTCTCTTCCTTCTTTCCTTTGGATCCTCCCGGTAGCACGTCTTCCAGGAGGCGCTATCTCCGACGCCGTGCACATATCCATAGGATGGCAGTTTGTCCTCCGGGACCTTTTTCAGTATGTTTAGTGCCCGGTTGAATTGGGTGTCCCACTAGGGCCTTGCCGATGACTGTGATGACTCGTCACTTTCGACTGCCTTTTGGTGTTGCTCTTTGTGCAAAAGGAACGTGGATGGTTTACTAATAATGTGACCAAACTTGTAGTCGAATTGATTCGAAGCTAATATCAGACTGTGGTAATATAGCAATTACCAGAAGTCTGATGAACTCCCTCGTGTTCGGGTCCGTGTAAAAGATCTTCTTGACATAGTCCCACTTGTACCGGGCCCTGATCCAGCAGGTCGGTGAACTCCGCCAAGGGGTCTGGGATTTCGTGACTTTCACATTCGACGTCCTCCTTGGCCCATACGGGCCTCTTCCCCTCGTAACCATGACTTCCAAGGCGTTGGGAGGCGTGTTCCTACGCTGGAGCGCCTTCATTTTCTCTAACTTCTTCTTGGTTTCATATTTAGTGCAAGTCTCCTTGAATTTTTCAAAGTCCTCTTTAGTAAGTGTCAGATTCTTAGCATGAATCTTGGACCATGGTTCATTCTTATCAATCGCTTTTTTCACCTCGAACATTCTAGGCGGACAAGTCGTTGGTGAACATCACGATCGCCTTCTGTTTATCTTTGTCATGGCGTCGTCCTCCCATGGTTCTTTGCTTTATTTGCGGTCGGGGAACAGGAACCTATTGTGCAACTTCTTTAGGAGCATGTGCTCCATATGTGGTATCTTCTTCAACTTCTCATCGTTGATGTTGGCGGTTTCCCTGAGGATGCATCCTAGTTGATTGCCCCAGCACAAGCGCGCTTCCTCTAGCGCCATTGGCTCTAATTTCTCAGGGTGCATCTCCATGACCACATTTTGTCCGATGCCGAGCTTGTTTGGTTTTTGTCTCCTCTTCTACTTTAGGGCTTTACCGGCTACGACAGCATCGTTGCTGGTCTCGGGGGTGGTGTCGGTGCCGGTGCCAGTGCTAGTGCTGGTTGTGGGGTTGGTGCCACTACCACCACTATGCACCCCCTCTGGTGTTCGTCCAGGTAATCGAAATAGTATTTAGCTGCCTCGATGGGGTCTTCTTCGAGGCAAGCAGAATCCCCGGCTGAGGCATGGCTAGACATGTTTCCTATTAAAGAATTCTAAGTAAAAGATATAATGAAGATAAAAAGGGGCCTATATTTGGTTGGAATGTTGATTCATTCCTCTTCCAAAAAATCTCGGGCACTCCATATGTCCTAGTTTCTAGCACAAGTCAAGCCGAAAATCATGGAAATTTTTGGCATGACCTTTGCTACAAAGTGGACATATGGAGCGCCTGAAATTTGCCGGAACGAAAATGAATCAACATTCAGGCAAAACATAGGCCACTCGGACATTCTTCGACATTCAACCAATATTGCAAAATCATATAACATCAATGACTTATAGCATATAACATCAATTAATGACATATGAGCATCACACGAGCACATAGTGAAAGGACCTTACTAAACCTTGCAAAATAGTGGTCTTTTCAAAAAACAAAAACCTTTGCAAAATGACCTCACTAAACATTTGCTACTTTTTTATTTATAGCTAATTTATATACCTACAAAAATTGCCCTAGCTAATTTCCTAAAAAAATTGCTACTATTTTTTATTTATAGCTATTATATATACCCTGAACAAAATTTCCCTATCTAAATTTTTATTTATAGCTATTTTTTCCGCTAATTTAGCTAAATTTGCTAAATTTGCTACTGCCCTCAGGTTCATATTACACAAATTTTCTACTGCCCTAAAAAATTCCTAATAATTTGCTACTCCCCTAGGGTTCATACATCCAACTCCTAGCTATGGTTCATATTAGCTAAGAGAGAGAGAGAGTAGAGAGCAGAGAGAGAGAGAGAGAGGAGGGCAGGGGAGAGGAGAGGGAGAGGCTTACGGGGCAGTTGTGAGGTCGAGGGCGGGGTGGGGGGAGGGCATCGCCGGCGAGGTAGACGGTAGGGGAGAGGGCGGCAACGGCGAGGTCGAGGGCGGGCCCACACAGATATGGTGAGGTCAAGGGAGGGATCAGGCTTCGACACTGACGAGGAGGAGGCCGGAGTGGCGGGCAGGGCGACAACGGCGGGCGAGGGCGATGGTGGCACACGATAGCATAGAGGAGGGGGAGAGGTGGGAGAGTGGGGGGATGCGACTTGGCAAAATTTGAGCCCACGCAGTGGGTTAACTCGAAATAGTAGTAGTGCTGGGTTAGGATCCAATGCTATAGCTGAATTAGCTATAGCGTTGGGTGGTAATCCAACGCTACTACTAACTGTTTTAATTTTTTTAATTCTAAATTATACATAGTAGTAGCATTGTGTTAGGATCCAGCGCTACTGATATGTTTTCTTTTCTTTTCTGTTTTCTTTTATTTTTCTTTTGTATTGCTTTCTCCCTTTTGTTTTTGTTTTTTTGTATTGCTTCCTCCCTTTTGTATTTCTTTTGTATTGCTTTCTCCATTTCTATTTACGACGGCATCTCCCTCCCACACTGGTCGAATGCCACCAGAACCGTGCATGTTGTGGTAACATATATATCAGTTGACCGATAACAGTTACTTAAGTTCGTACACAAAATAGATACATATCTATAAATGATGGTTTCACAGCTGCGTCGACGATGTTTAACATTGAGCTTCTTCCCTTTTCTGTTCATTGCCGAATAATGGAGCCCCTCCTTGTGACTTTTTAGGAACCATGGAGTATGATCTTTCTTAGGTAATGTAGTGTTGATTCTTATTTTCACGTATGCTTCGTCGTCATCATCATCTTCCCTCATCAGGTTTCTGTCTTGGTCGTAGTCTTCCTCGTTGGTGACTCCATCCATTCCGATGATGCTCCTTTTGCCTCTTCTCACGACAACACGGCTAGGATTGCTCGGGTCAGTTATGAAGAAGCATTGTGTCACGTGCTTAGCATGTACCCATGGCTTTGTTTTGGCGATGATGTTAACATTCAGGGTTGTGCTCTTCGCGTCGACTATAGACATGGTACTAAAATACTTGTTTTCTCTTATGACGTCCTTAGCCCATCTGACACGGAACATTGTCGCATCATGCATTCCAACATAGTCAAGCTCCCATATCTCTCTGACCCTTCCATAGAATATTTCAGTTGTGCCGTTGGTATCGGTCACGCATTCAATCGTCATCGCAGGGTTCTCGTAATCATTGTCCAAGTCTTTGGCCTCCTTGTAGAACATGTAACTGTTGATATGGTATGACTGATAGGTCGCGAGTTTGGGCGCGGGGCCATGTGCTAAGGCGTGTACAAGCAATCCGTTCGAACTGCCCTCTTCCAGGGGATTTTCAAGAACTTGCTCTTTAAACCAACGCAAGAAAGTGGCGTTGTGCTCTAGAGTAACGTCATCGTATGTCTTGAGCATACCCTTATCAAGGTACTTATTTGTGATGGTTTCTTTGTGTCGTGCCACATAATCATCTACCACATCTAGGTGTTTTAGCACTACAAAGTTAGCCCTGTCAAAGTCGTTCCGTCGATCCAAGTAGTCCACGTGAAATTCCCTCTGGCTGTTGTTGTGACCTTCTCCTCTGAGCCTCCCATCATGCTTATTGTCGCGCAAACCAACAATAGGTTCTCCGATGCCTATATAATTCTCGCAAAAGGAGATGCACGTATGCATCAGATACCCTTGGACGATGCTCCCATCGGGACAGGACATGTTACGAACGAATCCTTTGATGACCCCATTCATCCTCTTGAATGACATCATGCTATGAAGGAATGTTGGCCCAAGGTCTACGACGTCGTCCATGATGTGGACACACAGATGCACCATGACGTCAAAGAACGCGGGCGGGAAGTACATCTCAGGCTCACATAGTATTGCAATGATCTCTTCCTGTAGCCTTCGGAGCTGCTTCACACTTATGGACTTTCAGGAGATAACGCCGAAGAAGTTGCAGAGACCAGTAAGGGTGTCATGGACGTGCTTGTCCATTATCCCTCTAATAGAAACTGGGAGTCTCTACATCATCATCACGTGATAGTCATGAGACTTTATCCCGCTCAACCTTTTCTTCTTGGGGTCTATAAATGTGCTTATCTTCCCACAGTGACCGGAACTGACTTTGATTCCCATAAGACACTTGATCAATTGATCGATCTCCTTCGCACTTAAGGTGAAGCAAGAAATGGGGCAATAATTGTCCTCCTTCTTGTTGACTTTTCTGCCCCTTTCCCCCTCCTCCATCTTCGTCTCCGTCTCCTCCGTTGACTTTTAACGATGGAGATCTTTCCTGATCTTCAAATCTTCCAAGTATTTCCTTGCCTTCGACTCATCCTTGGTCTTCTCCCACATGTTCATCAATGTGCCAAGCAAGCTCTTGACGACATTCTTCGTGATATGCATTTGATCAAGGCAATGAGGCGTGCCGTGATTGGGCCAGTACCCCAGGTCCCAGAAAATAGACCTCGTTTTCCATACCTTCAGTAGCGGCTCCGATGCCATTTTCATCTTTCCCGGCTCAGGGCACTGTTCCCAGTTTTTCAACAACTCGTTGATTTCGGCACCGCTCCTCTTACGTGGAGGTCCTCGATTCTCAGCCAAACCATTGAATAGATCTCCACGTTTTCTCCACGGGTCATCCTTCCTGAGCCATCTACGATGCCCCATGTACAAGATTTTCCCGAACCCACCATCTTTCATTGACGTAAGCTGCTGAGATGTTGTATCATCCATGCACCTCGTGCATACGTAGTATCCATGGCACACCTGGCCTGAGGTGTACCCGTAACCAAGATAGTCGTGCACCATCGTCATCAGTGTGGCTCTCATATAGAAATACTCTCCTTTGCTGGCGTCCCATGTACATGCTGGTGTTTTCCATAACGTTTCTAGGTCCTATTTCAAAAGCCCCATATATAGGTTAATATTATTTCCCGGTTGTTTCGGCCCTTGAATAAACATGCTAATGTGTATGTACTTTGTCTTCATACACTTCCACGATGGGAGGTTGTACATCCATACAAAGATGGGCCATGTGTTGTGGTTGGTGTTTTGGTTTCCAAATGGATTCATTCCATCAGTACTCGCACCAAGCACGATGTTCCTTGGATCTTCTACAGCAAATCCATATACGGTATTGAATGCTCTCCACTGGCTACCATCTACGAGGTGTCTCAGCTTTGGATCATCTCCATCGTCGGGCTTCTTCCTCTCCGCGTGGCAGCGCAGGAGCTTTGCTTCATTAGGATCTATGAAATACCGCTGCAACGGGGAGTGAACGGAAAGTACCATACAACTTTCTGAGGAGATTTCATTTCTTGCCTTCTTGTATCAAGAAGCATTGCACACTGGAGAGCTGGGTTTTTCGTGTGCTCCCACTGATAAATGATGCAATCATTGATGCATGCATTATACCTAATGTGTGGAAAATCAAAAGGGCAAACAATTTTCTTTGCCTCATCGACACTAGTAGGACATAGGTTCCATGTGGGAAGAACTTTATTATGTAGATACTTCAAATGCTCACCGAGGCTTTTGTCTGTCCATTTGTTTTTGGCCTTCGTCTTTACAAGTTCGAGCGTGAAACTGAAGCGGGTGACCATGGGATCGCAACCGTCATACAATGGAGTCTTCTAGTGTACTTCAAGTTGCTCTAGCTTGGCCTCTTCTCTAGAAGAAGCGCTCTCGCTAGTCATATTCTTGCGAAGGAGGTCTCGAACATGAGGGTCCTCCACGACTACACTTAGTAGCATCGAAGAATGCGGTGTGACCGCCGCCTCTTCTCCGCCATGTCCGGACTCTTCTTCGCCATGTCCGAAATCTTCTCCGTCACCGTCATTTAACTCTTCGCTGCCACCATGTCCGGCGCCATTGTCTTCGTGTCGATCGGTCATCTCTTCATCTAGCCCCATGTAGTTATTCCAGCCATGTGGACATCCTCATCATCATCATCTTCACTTATCCACCAAGTATAGCCATCCATGAAACCATTCATCAAGAGGTGCGCCTTGAACCTTCCATCATCAAAGAGGTCCAAAAGGACTCCTTCTTTGCATCTTGTACACGGACATCTAATCCTAGTACGATTATTTGCATACATGTCCATCACCGCGGATTGCATGTATCGCTCCACCTTCCATCCACTCACCTTCATGACCAAATACATGCATAGTATAACAAGCAAAAGGGTTATAAACAAAATGCATGCATGCATCAAAGTCATATAAAAATTTGGCATGACCTTGCCTAAAAATAGGACATATCGAGTTTGCTCGAAATACACCAAAACAGAAATAAATCGACATTTCGGCAAAACATAAGCAACTCGGGGGCATGTCACTCGGACAAATCTCTCCATACTCCAAATAGACATATTCCCATTCACACACATATTTCCATTCTTGAAATGAACCACTTTTTACTCACCTATCTCACATGAGAGACCGATCAACCAAATGAGGCCTTTCGCTACCTATAGGGATCGAAAGAGTGGATGGCTAATTATCTAGCTAGATCTAGTTGTTGGGGAGGAGAGTTGACTCTAGGTAACTAATGGAGAGGGAGAGAGATGATCTAGCTAGATCTATATCTAATGGAATGGAGGGAGAGCGAAATAAATGAGGTAGGAGGCATTTATGGAGCTAGCTAGAGATGAGAAGTCCATTTATGGAGGAGAGTTATGGTGGAGGGGGGAATTAATGGGGAGAGAAGAGAGGTAGGCGGAAGAGAGAAGAAGGGCAACAATGGTGAGGGGAGAGGGGAAAGTAGGGGGAGAGAGGGCAAAGGGGGGAGGAGGGGAGGGGGGTGAAAAGGTGGCACCAGCCATGAATAACGGTTGCACTGTTTTCAGAAAGCACTACTACTATGTTACTTAGTAGTAGCGCTTTTCAGGAAGAGCGCTACTATTAACTGGGTCCCATTAGCAGTAGTGGTTCTACAAAAAAAGCGCTACTACTAAAATCTTAGTAGTAGCGTTGTATTTTGGCCAGTGCTGCTACTACCAACAGTGTCGGTGGGATCCTCGGGTCACGCTTAGCAGTAGTGCTCTTTTTGTTTCTTGTGCTACTGCTAAGTCTTTACTTGTAGCGCTGCTGAAATCCAGTGCTACTGGTAATTACCAGTAGCACCTGTTACGTTCCAGCACTATTGATAGTGTCCTGTCTATAAGGTTTCTCCTAGTAGTGCTCCTAAATATGGTGGAGGATTTGAGGGAAGCTACCACCTAAAAAATCCATGTGTTGCCCTCTATCCCTCTAGACCTTGTTCTCCACTAAATTGATTTGGTAGAGCTCTGCGAAGCCCCTCAGGATTAGTACACCACCACCGCCACCATGTCGTTGTGCTGCCGAAGAACTCATCTACCACTCCGCCCTTGCTTGCTGGATCAAGGAGGCAAAGATCATCATCGAGTTGTACGTGTGCTGAACACGGAGGTGTCGTCCGTTCGGCACTAGATCATCATGGGACGTCTTGCGATTTGGATCGCGAAGATGTTCAACTACATCAACCGTGTTTGTTAACGCTTCCGGCTTAGCGATCTAAAAGGGTATGTGGATCCGGTCCCTCCTCTTGTGGATGCTCCTCTCCTAGATTGATCTTGGTGAAGCGTAGGAAATTTTTTGTTTCCCATGCAACGTTCCCCAACAGTGGTATCAGAGCCAGGTCTATGCGTAGATGAGATCACGAGTAGAATACAAATGAGTTTCTGGGCGTTGATGTTCCGATTGCTTCCTCCCTTGGTCATTTCTTGATTCAGAGGTATTATGGGATGAAGCATCCCGGACAAACCTTACCGGTCCACGTACGAGAGACCGGTTTCATCGACTGACATGAGACTTTATTGCATAAAGATGGCTGGTGGGTTTCTATCTCTCCCACCTTAGTTGGATCGGATTCGAGAAAGGCGGTCCTTTAAGAAGGTTGAATAGCAATTTGTGTATCACCGTTGTGGTTTTGCGTAGGTAAGAATCATTTTTGCTAGATACCCATAGGAGCCATGTAAAACATGCAACAACAATTAGAGGATGTTTAACTTGTTTTTGCAGGGTATGTTGTGATATGATATGGCCAAAGACATGATGAGATATATTTGATGTATGAGATGATCATGTTTTCTAATAGTTCATATCGACTTACATGTCGATACATACGGCAACCGACAGGATTCATAGGGTTGTATGTATTTATTGTATGACCTGCATGTCAATCATTAAATGCTATGCAATGCTTTACTTTATCGCTATGCGGTGGCAATAGTAGTAGAAGCATGGTTGGCGCAACAACCCCGATGGCGACACAATGATGGAGATCGTGGTGTTATGTTGGGAATGATGGAGATCATGCCGGTGCTTAGGAGATGGAGATCAAAAGCACAAGTTCATGGCTAGATCATGTCACTTATGATTTGCATGTCATATTAATCCTTTATGCATCTTATTTTTCTTAGGACGACAGTAGCATTACAAGGTGATGCCTCACTTAAATTTCAAGATAAAATTGTGCTCTCCCCGAGTGTGCACTGAGGCAATCACTGACAGGATTCTTCAATCACTAACAGAGTTCTTCAATCACTGTCACCTCCTGCTAGAGGAGATCACCGACAGTGTTCTTTAATCACTGCCACCTAGCTACAAAAGCTTCGTGTTGAACTATAACATGCAAGGGATGAACAAGTCAGTCACTGAGCTGTGTTGCGATGCTAAAGTCTGCTAAGTCTAAAATCCAGAAGGAGCGTCAAGTGTTGATGGTCAATAAAACCACTCGTTTCAAGAAGAATGGCAAGGGCAATAAGGGTAACTCCAAGAAGACTGGCAAAGCAGTTGCCCCTCCTGTGAGGAAACCCAAGGCTGGACCCAAGCCAGAAACTGAGTGCGTTCATTGCAAGGGAACTGGTCACTAGAAGAAGAACTATCCTAAGTATCTAGCCGACAAGAAGGCGGCTAACACCAAACAAGGTATATATGATATAATGTTATTGATGTGTACCTTACCAACTCACGTTGTAGTTCCTGGGTATTTGATACCAGTTCGGTTGCTCACATTTGCAACTCAAAGAAGGATATATGAAATAGACGAAGGCTGGCAAAGGATCAAGTGATGATGCATGTGGGAAATGGTTCCAAGGTTGATCTGATCGTCATCGGCATGCTCGCTCTTCGATTACCACCGGGATTAATGATGAACCTGAATAATTGTTATTCGGCGCCTACGTTGAGCATGCACATTATATCTGGATCTTGTTTAATGCAAGATGGTTACTCATTTAAATCAATGAATGATGGTCCTTCTATTTATATGGGTAATATATTTTATGGTTATGCACCCAATGTGGGGGGTTTATTCTTATTGAATCTTTATAGTGATGATACACATGTTTATAACATTGATGCCAAAAGATGTAGAGTTGATAATCATAGTTCCACTTTCTTGTGGCACTACTGCTTAGGTCATATTCGTGTAAAACGCATGAATAAGCTCCATGTTGATGGACTTTTGGAGTCACTTGATTTTGAATCGCTTGACACATGTAAACCATGCCTCATGGGCAAGATGACTAAGACCCCAGTCTCTGAAACAATGGAACGAACAAGTGACTTGTTGCAAATCATACATACTGATGTGTGCGATCCGATGAGCATTGAGGCGCGCGGTAGATATCGTTATTCTAACTTCACCGATAACTTAAGTAGGTATGGGTATATTTACTTAATGTAACACAAGTCTAAAATGTTTGAAAAGTTCAAGCAGTTTCAGAGTGAAGTTGACAATCATCATAACAAGAAGATTAAATTCCTACGATCTGATCGAGGAGGGGAATATCTGAGTTATGAGTTTGGCAATCACTTAAGACAATATGGAATTGTTTCACAATTGACACCGCCTAGGACACGACAGTGTAATGGTGTGTCCGAACGTCGTAATCGAACCTTATTGGATATGGTGCGTTCTATGACGTCTCCTGCCGATTTGCCACTACCATTTTGGGGTTATGCGTTAGAGACAGTTGCATTCACTTTAAATAGGGCACCATTGAAATCCGTTGAGACAACGTTGTATGAACTATGGTTTGGCAAGTAACCAAAGTTCCCATTTCTTATAGTTTGGGGATGTGATGCTTATGTAAAAAAGCTTTAGCCTGAAAAGCTGGAACCCAAAGTAGAGAAATGTGTCTTCATAGGATACCTAAAAGAGAAGGTTGCCTATACCTTCTATCTCAGATCCGAATGGAAAGTGTTTTTTGCTAAAAACGGGTCATTTCTCGAGAAAGAGTTTCTCTCGAAAGAATTGAGTGGGGGTAGATAGAACTTGATGAGGTTATTGAACCTTTATTTCAACCAGAGAGTAGCATAGCACGGAAAGATGTTTCTATGGAGCGTACATCTGTTGAAGTGGAAGTTGATGATGGTGATCATGAAGCTTCAGATCAAGTTACTATCAAACCTCGTAGGTCGACAATGACACGTACTACTCCTGTGTGGTATAGTAACCCTGTCTTAGAGATCATGTTGTTGGGCAACGATGAACCTAGGAGTTATGGAGAAGCGATGATGGGCCCGGATTCTGACAAATGGTTAGAGGCCATGAAATACGAGATGGGATCCATGTATGAAAACAAAGTGTGGATGGAAGTATTACCTGGTGAAAGGCCATTCAGAATAAATGGATCTTTAAGAAGAAGACGGACACGGACGGTAATGTCACCATCTATAAAGGTCGACTTGTGGAAAAAGTGTTTTCACAAGTTCAAGGAGTTAACTACGATGAGACCTTCTCACCCGTAGCGATGCTTAAGTACGTTCGAATCATGTTAGCAGTAGCTGCATTTTTCAATTATGAAATTTGGTAGATGGATGTCAAAACAGCGTTCCTTAACGGGTTCCTTAAGAAAGAGTTGTATACGATGAAACCAGAAGGTTTTGTCAATCCATGGAAAGCTGACAAAGTTTGCAAACTCCTGCGATCCATTTGTAGACTGGTGCAAGCATCTCGGAGTTGGAATCTTCCCTTTGATGAGGTTATCAAAGCGTTCTGGTTTATACAAGTTTACAAAGAAGCTTGTATTTACAAGAATGTGAGTGGGAGCTCTATAGAATTTCTAATATTATATATGGATGACATATTGCTTGTTGGAAACAATATAGAATTGTTGGAAAGCGTGAACGAATATTTGAACAAGAGTTTTTCAATGAAGGACCTAGGAGAAGCTGTTTTCATATTGGGCATCAAGATCTATAGACATAGATCGAGATGCTTAATATGAATTTCACGGAGCACATTCCTTGACATAGTTTTGAAGGAGTTCAAAATGAGCCAGTCCAAGAAGGGGTTCTTGCCTCTATTGCAATGTGTGAAGTTGAGTAAGACTCAATGCCTAGTGACTACAAAGGATAGAGAAGAGAGGAGTGTCATCCCGTATGCTTCTGCCATAGGCTCTACCATGTATGCAATGTTGTGCACAAGAGCAGATGTCAGCCTTGCCATAAGTTATGGCCGGAAGTTTTCAAAGTGATCCAGGAATGGAACACTGGACAGTGGTCAAGAATATCCTTAAGTACCTGAAAAGGACTAAGGAAATGTTTCTCGTTTATGGAGATGATCAAGAGCTCCTCGTAAAGGGTTACGTCGATGCAAGCTTTGACACTTGTCGGATTTTGGGCTCCGCAAAACCCTTAAGATTCGAACATAGGGGCGTGTGTGAAGATCCCCTGCAGCCTCCACGATGAACACAACACCAAACTCGTACTATGACGAGTAAGAGGATGAACACAACAGTTTACCCAGGTTCAGGCCACTGCGAAGCGGAATACCCTACTCCTGCTTTGGTGGATTGCCTCTCAAGGAGGTGGTGTGGATGAACTATTATATTGTTTAGGGCCTCATGAGGGTTCCCTTTGATGTGTTCAAATCTCTCTATGGCTTGGTCTTAGGTGGATGTTGGAATAGATCCGGATCGGGGCCTCCCTTCTATGGTGCTGCCTATCCTTTATATATAGTGGTGGCCCGGGTACTCTTCCCTTATCACAATGGTGGGAAGGAATCCCACAATGGCCAATTTCGTAGAGGGACATGAGTACATGCTTGCCCTACCTAAATGTGGTCTTCGTGCGCAAAGTGGTTGTCGATGGCACCGGCATGGCCTCAGCGATGACATCCGACCTACCGGACGGGTGGTTGTGATCTTCTTGCACCGGAATGGAAACCTTTGGGGTGCTTTGGGAACTCCCATACGTCCTTGCTCCCTTTGCACCAAAGGGGAAACTCCTTCGCTTGACGCACTGGCGCCCGCCTATCCTTCCTTGTGTCACCCTTGACTCCCGAGGCCGGGCCTTGCATAGAGATCTCCGCCGCTCCGGAGGGGTCCTAAGGAGGCCCATTCCTTGTGGGTCCTCACGTTGTTCCTCCTCGCGAGGCCGGTGCCCTCGCGAGGGCCTTGTCTTGAGTGAGGCCACGCCCGGCCGTGTTCGGTTGATGAAGTGGGCCATGCCCTGGGCCGCCGCCAGGCAGTTCTGGATACCCTTGTTCCCAAAACGCCGACACTAGCACCTGGCCCAAAGTGCGCTCAAGCTGTCTTTCGGGCAAAGCCTGGAGGCGGCACGGAGCGCCACGGGCCCCAAACGCCTGCATGCCAGGCTTAATGTGCATCACGCGGTCTATGTCGGGTGTCCCTCACCTCTTTGGTCTCCACTCGAATCGACAAGAGCCTGACTTATAACACTAGGCTATTACTGCTTCCCTTCCTTGTGCACCTGCTCTTGCTTTCGAGGTCACCAGGTCCAGCAAGCGTCTCTTCAGATCTGGCACTGCTCCGCCCTTCTCCTTGCCGCCTTGGTCCCACGAGCTTCCTGATGGCGGCCGCCGACAAGCAAAAGCTAGAGGCACAGGGCTCTGCCTCTGCCCCCATCTCGCCGGCGCTCTCGGGGTCCACCATCACCAAAGATGAGGACCTCCTTCTAGTGCGCCAATGGACGGTTGACGGATCCAACGAGCGGGCGGACCTTGATATGGGCGGCTCCTCAGCGAAGCGCCCCCCGTCCGAGACGGTCTACCCTTCTTCCTCCATAGCGTCTTTACCGGGCTCATCCCGCCCTTCTTTGCGTTCTTCATCGCCATCCTCGACCACTACGGTATCCAGGCCCTTCACCTCCAACCCAACTCCATCTTGCTTGTGTCCTTCTTCGCTTTCTATTGTGAGGCCTTCGTGGGCATATGACCTTTGGTGGCCCTCTTCCGCCATTTCTTCAGCCTACGCCTATATGACAACGCTCAACGATCCTCATGTGTCTCCTTCCTCGCGGTCCAGAGCGGCAACATGCTCTTGAAGGCCGGGAAGAAGGTGGAGAACTTCAGGCACTATTGGGTCCTCATGGATCTCAAGAGCGCCAACCCTCGGTTGGATTTGTCGGAAGGGCTGCCAGAGAAGACCGTTGCGTGGAGCTCCACGAAGCTCTCTGACCTCTGGGCGAGGTCCGTCCTAGAGCGTTTCTCCCACGACATCAATCCCAGGAAGCTGACTGGGGGGATGATAGTGAAGGAGTTCATGGCGCGGCATCTGGTGCCCCTCTAGGCCCATTCTAGGCCCTTGTGGGAATACCAGGGTCACGGCGACAATATCCGGCTTCGGTCTATGCATAAAACCCCAAAGGAGCTGAGCAGGGATGTGGTGACGCTGCTCAACGGTGACCCTGATGGCCTCCGAGAGGCCTACACTCCGCTGTACTGCCGTGATGACGGTGCTGATCTGGTTGTCGTGATGCCGGTCTTAAATGATTTGGGGCTTTTCCCTATAGAAGGCCTCAGTTCCCCGGTGATGGTGTCCTCCGGTGACACCTCGCATGGGGAGGACTCAAAGAAGACCGCCACCGACGGCCTGGCAGGGACATCTCATCCGTCGCATGACACCCTCCTGCGCGAGCTTGACGAGGATGACAATGCTGGTGAAGCTTCTGCTGTGGGATCCTCTCGCATCGCCAAGGCCCTAAAAGGGCTCGAGCCGGCCCCTCATGCCACGCGGTCCACCTGTGTGTCGACTCCCCGGAAGCATGGAGCGGAGTCTACTCCGATACGTCCTGCCTGTGCAGGCAAGGCGGTCGAAGTGCCGGCCACACCCGTGCCTGCATCGCCACTCGCAGACGAGGCGGGTGAAACCGGAGCCATGGCTATCCCTCCGGCGGCCTCCCCCGCAAGAAGCTCCCTTGATCCCCCATGTGGTGGCGCCCCTGCCAAGGGAGGCTTAGGCACCTCCGTCGTTGCCAAAGCGGAGAGGAAGAGGAAGTAGGTCGAAGTGGAGGAGTAAGTGGTCCGGCTAGGTTTGGCTCGCATACCTACGGCTTGTGCATTGATGCCCTTCCTTTGCTTGGTGACCAGGGAAGCCGTTATGCCGAAGATGAGGAGGAAGAAGGTAGGCGTTAAGCCGAAAGCAACCTCCGATGCGCCGCCTGCCCCTACCGACAAGCCGCCACCTGTCGCTGAAGGCGAGGGATCTCGCGAGGCAGTCGCCCTAGTCGTTGTCGTGGTGCCCCCTGAGCCACCAATGCCCGCAGGTGCGGTTTCTCCTGCCCTCGAGGGCGCGGTGATGTCGAGGTCTGGAGGGCCTGCCCCTGAGGGCCAGCGGCTCACCGATTCGCCTGTGTCTATGGTCGCCGAGCGTCCTCCGAAGCCTCCTGCTCCGGGCGTCATTGCCCCACCAGGGTTGCCCCCTGTGATCGCACAAGAGGCCCTTCAAGAGGATCCCTTGATGCCTCCGGTGCGCGGCCACGATGTCCGGGACGGGGCCTTCGCTACTATGGATCAAGTTCGCTGTGTCTTCAGGGGTGTCGACGATCGCCCCTCGAGTGGGCGCCTAGAGCTCCTCCCAGGATGGCTCCAGGCTGTTGCCTCCGTTGCGGCGGCTCGGGGTCAGATTGAGGCTGCCGCAGCAAAAGGGAGGGAGGGAAGCTGCGGCAGCCCTGGCGACGCACGTAGAGGTACTGACTGAGGCGCTATCTACCGCTATGCTTGCGAAGAGGCAAAAGCCCGTCTGAAAGCCCTCCATGAGGAGTAGGCCAATCTTGCGGGGCACCTTCATCAGCGGGAGGAGGACCTCAAGGCCCGCCAGGCCAAGCTTGACGCCCGGGACTCCGAGCTGTCCTAGGTGGCGGTTTGCCAGGACGCGAAGAGGATGCGCCTTGACGCGAAGAGGATGGGACTCGCTTCAGAGAAGGCCCGTCTTGACACCAGGGAGAAAACTCTTGACATGGCCGAGGAGAAAAAGCCCGCGAAGCTGAGTGTCTTCCCTGCTATCGAGCTCAAGCTTCGTCGAGTGCTCCATGCCCTTTGCCGGGACGTGTTCTTGGAGCCCCTGGCGGCTCCGGAGAGCGGCTTTGCAGTGCTTGACTCAAAGCTCGTCGAGGCGCTGGAGGGCACCGTCGTCAAGGTGGAGAGGGTTCTGGAGAGTGAGTGTCGCGATCTATTTTCAGAGGCCGCGACACACGTCTTTAGCCATCTACATCTTCGCCATTCGGGGTTTGACTTCGACTCTATGATCCGCTCGGTCTCCCCTGAGGTTCGTGCCAATGCTGCAGCGGTGGTGAATGGTGCCGTGGAGAGGCTTGCAAAGAGTTTCACCACCGTCATGGTTTCTCCGCCTCCGGATGGTGCCGGGGTTGGCAACGAGGGAGATGACGCCAGCGATGTCAACGACATGCCGCCCGAGGACAAGACGAGCGGTGGCGGTGTCTCCTCCTGATTCCTCTCCCCTGCTTCCTTCCTGCAATTCACATCGTTCCTCACAAAGGTGTTAAACTTGTTTGTGTTCACGAAGCCTTTTAACGTTTGTAACAACTATTTGACTGTGTGGTTGCCCTCTTCGTCTTTTCCTTCTTGCTTGTCGTTATGCTCTGCATTGGCAGGGCCTGGCCCACGCATA
The DNA here is from genome assembly GCA_022496015.1 of Hordeum marinum. Lineage (NCBI taxonomy): Eukaryota > Viridiplantae > Streptophyta > Magnoliopsida > Poales > Poaceae > Hordeum > Hordeum marinum. The sequence continues at coordinate 202,812,731 of CM039676.1, forward strand.
CCTCAGCCACCCGTTGGGCCGACCGGAAACCAAGGATGGTCCAAGGGGTGAGGGGCTACGGGTCCAGTTTGGCTCCTGAGTCGCGATGCCCAGGAGTCCCCCTTAACGTACGAGCAGCCCTCGTGAAGGGAACATGACGGAGACTGGGTTAACTTAGAACTTTCGAACACCTTTAATGCTCCGTGTCAGAAGGGCTCAGGCCCCGCATGCCTCAACCGCTGTTGGGCCAACCGGAAACCAAGGACGGTCCAAGGGGTGAGGGGCGACGGGTCCAGTTAGGCTCCTGAGTAGCAATGCTCAGGAGTCCCCCTTGACGTTCGAGCCCCAGCGGTCTCCTTAAGGGGTTTTGAGTGCTTCAAGCTCTGCGTAGGCAGGGCCCGGCCCGCGCATACCTTAACCTCCGTTGGGCCGACCGGAAACCAAGGATGGTCCAAGGGGTGAGGGGATACGGGTCTAATTAGGTTCCTTAGTCATGATGCTCAGGAGCCCCCCTTGATGTACGAGCGGCTCCCATACCTTTCCTCGCCAGCTTTTCCATAGATGGGCAGGTGATGACTAGGTTTGGCAGAATTGGGAAGGTGGTGGGTACCAGGCCCAGCCCGGTAGTAGCCCCCATGCAGGCCCCTCACACGTACATCCTAGGGGATGCAACGAGGCGGGGACGCAAGGAGCTTTCCTAAGGTTGAATGCAGCCGCTGGGGGCGCCCTCAGTTGTTTACCCCCTGCCCCCGTGCCGGGCATGGGGCTTCCACATTGCATGGGCATAGACATTGGAGGACCGTGTTGACCACCAGCCTGAAGGGGTGGCTTCCAGATTGAGCGGACATATTCATCGGTGGACCGTGTTAACCACCAGCATGGAGCTGTGGCTTCCACATTGCGTGGGAATAGTCATTGGTGGACCGTATTGGCTTCTCTGCCAGCGCTGCGCTGTGGCTGTCACATTGCGTGGGAAGGGACCCCTCCGCGTCCTTGGGGGGGCCCCGAGCATGTACAACCCATAGAGTTCATGCGCATGGCTGGCACGACGGAACTTGGAGGTGTATCTGGGAGCTCGTGAGGGCGCTTTGGCCTCACGAGGTCCCTACCTCAAAGGCGGTTTGTGCCCGAGTCTTCTCGTAGATGGGGCTGTCCAGAGTCCTTGTAATTTCTTCTTGTTGAGTGAGGTAGTTTGGGATCCCTCTTGGCACTCTATGTCTGGAAGTCCCGGTCCCACACATTTCCCCACCGCCGTTAGGTACGACTGGAAACCAAGGACACACTTCACGGGTCAAGGCCCCGACACTCCTGACGCCGACTGGAAACCAAGGATGACATCAGGAGGCCAAGTGGCATTGCGACCAGTAAGGCTCGTGAGGATCCCCTTTTGACGCTGAAGTGGCTCTACGTCTACAGGTCCCAGTCCCGCACATTTCCCCACCGCCGTTAGGTACGACTAGAAACCAAGGACGTACTTCCCGGGGTAAGGCCTCAACACTCCTGACGCCGACCGAAAACCAAGGACGACATCAGGGGGCTGAGTGCCATTATGACCAGTAAGGCTCCTGAGGCACGATGCTTAGGAGCCCCCTTTAATGCTCGAACGACCCCCATTCCACCCTGTCTGCTATTGCCTCAGGAGGCCATGGGGCCTCCCGAGACCCCATGTCGAGGCACTGCACTATGGACGGAGCCCCAAGCCGAGGTCACCTGCCCAAAGATGCTAGTCCCTGAGGTGATAGGGCTTTGCATCCCCGTTGCGGGGTGCCCCGGGAAGGGCCGAGGCGCACAACCCCTTGCGAAACACCAACTCAGAGAAGGTGGTGTGGTGTATTCATTCCGGGAAGGAGCCATGCAAGCATGGCGGAACATTAGAAAGCAGATGAGATACTTGGGAAACTATTAGAATACACATAAACGAAGCGATGACAGAGGTATGCCCTGACCTCCTGAGGATAATGCGGCCCGGCGGGCACCCTCAACCAGAGTAAACCAAAAAATTACCTGGCGACAAACAACAAAAAGTGGTCACCTTGTGGCCAAGAAGCTGAAGAACCGAAGCTGCCATCATAGCCTGTTCTCTCGCCTCCATGAGCGCGACCTTCACGGGTCCATCGTCTCCCGAGGCCCGAAACCTTCGCTCGGTCCGGGCATCTCCTCCGACTCCTCGCCGCACCTCACCAGGCAAGGAATGAGCATGTCCCGGTGAAGGCGTTGGGACGTTGCGCTTGTGTTCGCCAGTCCGAAGGGCACGCGGACGTAGGCGTTTGGGTTGACCCATCCATGATCGGCTCGCGCTGGCTAGAAGGAGCCCTGAGTTGCAGCATGGTTAACCGTGAGCGCATTGACACAGAAACGTGGCCAGTCGATCGTGCCGATGATAGCTGCAATTGGTGGAGCTGGGCAGCCTCCGCCTTGCTCGGCATGTGCTTCTCGAAGCTCTTCGATCGCTTTGATGACGTACTCTTGCGATTTTGGCGCCTCGCACCGTTCTCCTGTCTCAGGCCGACGTGCGTCCGTCCATGCCTTCAGGTTGTGCTCGAGCGCCTGCCCTGTCTCATTGACCGGACTCGAAGCTCCCTGGGTGGGAGCCCCTGGGCCCGACCCAAGAGGGGCACCGAGCGCGTTTTCCTATGCGATAGGGGTGAGGCCCTGTCCTTGGCGCAGGGCTCGAGGCCCCCAGGCACCCTGAGGAATGGAGCTGCTGCTTCTTCTTGCACGAGTCCACACGGGGCAGGGCGTCCTCCTCATCGTCAGAATGCTCGGCCGCGCAGCACGGTGGGCACACTCAAGGGTGCAGACGGCATCCTTATCATCGCAAGCAATGGTGATGACGCCACCGCTTCCTGGCATCTTGAGGATGTTGTAGCCGTGGTGGGTTTCCGAGGACTGCGTTGTATTGAAGGTGGATGTGTGCGATGTCAAAGACGATGATCTCGGTATGGTAGTTCTTGTAGACGGGCAGACGCACCTGCCCGATGGGTATGGTGGATCCGTCTGTGACCCCTGAGCAGGGCTTGGTTGGCATCATCTGTTCGTAAGGCACCTGGAGCTTCTCTGAGGTCTCAACGTAGAGCACGTTGAGTCCCGCTCCGCTGTTGATGAGGTTCTTGGTGATGAGAACGTTGCTGATGGTTGGAGTGCACAACATGGGGAGCTTGCCGGCCATGGCCGAGCACCTGAGCTAGTCCCTCGAGTCCAATGCGATGGCGGTCTGGTACCAATTGAGGGGGCGCATTGCTTCGGGCTTCGGGAGAGCCGCTTTCACTTTCTATGCGAATTCTTGAAGACACTGTTTGATGCGGGGGCCTCGGCGCCACCCAGGATACATGCCACATCCCTGATCTCCTGGAAGACCCCAACCCCATCATCCTGTCTGTCTTCTTCCTTCCTTCTGGTTGGAAGTGGTAGCACTAGTAGGCTGACCTCATGAGGGCAAGCCTTGTGAGGCTGACCACGTAGCGACCCCTCCGGAGGGTCGTCGCGCGAGCGATCCTCATGAGGCTGATCGCGCGAGCGGTCGTCCCGAGTTTGATCGAGCCAATGGTCCTCCTGGGGCTGATCACGCAACCCTTGACGAGGTTCCTGGTTGTCCCATTGGCCTCCGCTGCGGCCACCGCCTCGTCCGAAGCCTCAGTCATCTCGCACGGGGCGCCTGCTAAAGTGCTCAACGCAGATCATCCTGAGTTGTTGGCAATCTGCGGTGTCGTGGTTGTTGGTGCCATGGAAGATGCAGGTGGGTCTTCCTCCTGGGGGGGTGTTCCTCACCCCGACTGCGCTTCACCTTAGGCTCAGCCATAAGTAGTGCTGGGGCCTTACGCTTTGCCTCCTTGGCCTTGGTCTTCTTTTCTTCTGGCTCTGCCGCCAGAAGCCCACTGAGTGACAAGCGACCCTCCTCTGCCTTGGCACATTTGTTCGCTAAATTGAACAGCTCTACGACGCAGCACAGTTCATCATTCATGGCGAGCTCCTCCATCATCTTGAGGTCGGTGACTCTGTCACCAAATGCTGAGATGATGGCCTCGTCTGAATACCTTGGGATCTTGAGGCATGTGACCGTGAAGTGTTGTACAAACTTTTGCAGGGTCTCCCCGTTCTGCTGCTTGATTCGCTGCAGGTCATTCACGGTGGGTGCACGGTCGTGGGTGCCTTGGAAGTTGGCAATGAAGCGCTTGCGCAGGCCTTCCCAGGAGGTGATGCATGCCTCTGGGAGGTTGAAGAGCCAGGAGAGCGTGCCGCCCTTGAGCTCCATGGGGAACCAACACACCATGACCTTGTCATCTCCCCCGGCCGCCCGGATTCTCACGGAGTAGAGCTGTCGAAACTCGGCCGGATCTGTGGTGCCATCGTAGTGCCGGGGCTGGTCGGGCTTCAACTTGCATGACCACGTGGTTGGGTAGAGCTCTGGGGCAATGGCGAGGCACCCCACCAGCTCGACGGGTGCTGCGTGTGCGGGAGGGTCCCAGCCTTGATGCTCCTGTGAGGCCTACTCGAGTAGTGCCCGGTCGCGGCGCTGGTTCGGCCGCGCAGGGAATGCACGTGTGTGAGCGCACGGCCGGGGGACCACCTGGCAGCTCACCTCATTTCCCAGCCTCGCCTGAGGTTCTCGAGGATGGTCGCGGGGATGCGCTTCCCGCCTGGGTTCAGGATCCATGTGATGTCGCTGAGGTGAAGGCTGCATGTCGCGCGCCTCGTCGTTTGCCTGGGATGGTTGGGGCTGAAGCAAGTAGGAGAGCGTCAAAGCTTCGTCGGCATCCCTGATAAGCTCCATGATGCACTGAAGCAACTCATCGTAGAGGTCAGGCCTGGGGCAGCAGCAGAGCAGCTCGTTAGCCTTGGTGAGTGTGCCCTGGCGATGCACCGGCCTGGCCCGAATATGGGAGGACGAGCCAGAAGATGTGACGATTGACAGAGTGGTGGTGCGGCCGTCGTGCTATGTAGTGACCGTCTGAGAGGATTCCTGTTGCTCGTTGGCGTCGGCGCCCATGGCAACGTTCGCCACAGGCGAGGGCGACCCATGCACCGACACAACCCACAACCGCCGTCTAAGCCACACGGGTGGCTCGGCGCTCAGCGCGGGCTTGGCGAGCATCAAACATCGGGCAGCAAGGTGGAAGAAGGTCTTAGCTTGAGGAAGACTCCGACACGCCCCCTACCTGGCACGCCAAATGTCGGATTTCAGGCTCTGCAAAACCCTTAAGATTCGAACATAGGACGTGTGCAAAGATCCCCTGCAGCCTTGCCCAACCTATCTCGCTACACGTTGAACACAGCAACAAACTCGCATGATGACGAGGAAAAGGATGAACATAATAGTTTACCCAGGTTCAGGCCATTACGAAGAGTAATGCCCTACTCCTGCTTTGATGGATTGCCTTTCGAGGAGGTGGTGTGGATGTACTAGCATATTGTTTAGGGCCTCATGAGGGCTCCCTTCTTTGTGTTCGAAGCTCTCTGTGGCTTGGTCTTAGGTGGATGTTGGAATGGATCCGGATCAGGGCCTCCCTTCTACGGTGATGCCTACCCTTTATATTTAGTGGTGGCCCAGGTCCTCTTCCCTTATCACAATGGTGGGAAGGAATTCCACAACAGCCAATTTTGAAGGGGGGCAGGAGTACGTGCTCGCCCGGCCTAAAGGCGGTCTTCGTCTGCAAAGTGGATGTCGATGGTGCAGGCATGGTCTCAGCGATGACATCCTCCCTGCGAGACAGGTGGTTGTGGACTTCTTGCACCGAAATGGAAAACTTTGGAAGTGCTTTGGGAACCCGCGTACATTCTTGCTCCCTTTGCACTAAAGGGGAAACTGTGCTGCCTGCCACACTGGCGCTCGCCTGCCCTTCCTTGCGTCACCCTTGACTCCCGAGGCCTGGCCTTGCATAGAGATCTCCGCCGCTCCGGAGGGGTCCTGAGGAGGCCCATCCCTTGCGGGTCCTGACGTTGTTCCTTCTCGCGAGGCTGGTGCCCTCGCGAGGGCCTTGTCTTGAATGAGGCCACGTCTGGCCGTGTTTGGTTGATGAAGTGGACCATGCCCTGGGCCGCAGGCAGGCAAGTCTGGGTACCCCCATTGCCAGAACACCGACAACACTGATCCGGATGACTCTAAGTCTCAAACCAGATACGTATACATTCTCAATAGGGGACTGATAAGCTGGTGCAGTTCCAAGCAAAGCATGGTAGCTGATTCCACATGCAAAGCGAAGTACATCGCTGCCTCGGAAGCGGTGAAGGAAGGTGTTTGGGTGAAGCAGTTCATGATGGATCTTAGAGATGTGCCTAGTGCACTGTACCCAATGACTTTGTTCTGTGACAAAACTGGTGCCATTGCTTTGTCCAAGGAACCAAGGTTTCACAAGAGGATCAAACACATAAAGCGACGCTTCAATTCCATCCGCGATCACATCAAGGAGGAGGACATAAATATTCGCAACGTATGGATCTGAATGTCGCAGACCCGTTGACTAAAAATCATCCATGGGCTAAACATGATCAAAATCGGAACTGTATGGGTGTCAGATTCATCACAATGTAAATCACATGGCGATGTGAGCTAGATTATTGACTCTAGTGCAAGTGGGATACTGTTGGAAATATGTCCTAGAGGAAATAATAAAATGGTTATTATTATACTTCCTTGTTCATGATAATCATTTATTATCCATGCTATAATTGTATTGATTGGAAACTCAAATACATGTGTGGGTACATAGACAACACTATGTCCCTAGTATGCCTCTAATATACTAGCTCGTTAATCAAAGATGGTCGAGGTTTCCTAGCCATAGACATGAGATTTCATTTGATAATGGGATCACGTCATTAGGAGAATGATGTGATGGGCAAGAACCAAAATATGAAAGTAGCATATGATCGTGTCAGTTTATTGCTATAATTTTCTACATGTCAAGTATATATTCCTATGACCATGAGATCATGCAACTCACTGACACTGGAGGAGTACCTTGTGTGTATCAAACGACGCAGCGTAACTAGGTGACTATAAAGGTACTCTACAGGTATCTCTGAGGATGTCTGTGGAGTTGGTATGGATCAAGACTGGGATTTGTTATTCCATGTGATGGAGAGGTATCTCAGGGCCAACTCGATAATACACAATCTTAATGAGCTTGCAAGCAAAGTGACTTAAGGTTTAGTGATGAGATCCTGTATTACATAACGATTAAAGAGACTTGCCGGTAACGAGATTGAACTAGGTATCAAGATACCAATGGTCGAATCTCGGGAAAGTAACATACCAAAGAACAATGGGAACTACGTACGAGATTAACTGAATCCTTGACATAGAGGTTCAACCGATAAAGATCCTCCTAGAATATGTAGGAACCAATATGGCGATCCAGGTATCGCTATTTGTTATTGGCCGTAGAGTTGTCTCGGTCATGTCTACATAGTTCTCGAACCCACACGATCTGCACCCTTAACACCCGGTGACATTTTGGTATTATTGAGTTATATATGTTGGTGACCGAAGGTTGTTCGGACTCCCAAATGAGATACCGGACATCACGAGGACGTCCCAAGGTAAAGATTGATATATAGGAAGTTCCATGTTGGTCACCATAAAAAGTTCGGGCGTCACTTGTAGTGTACCAGGGGTGCCGAAAGGGTTCCAGTGGTCCACCAAAAGGGTCCCACACACCCCGAGGGGCCACATGGGCTCAATAGGTGGTGCACCAGCCCCTAGTGGTCTGGGTGAACAACCCCTAGAGGCCCATGCTCATGAGGGGGGGTAGGTGGGTTAAGGAGGAAGGACTCCTCCCGTGTGCCTGCACCTCCCTTGTGGGAGGTGGACTCCTCCACCTAGGCCGATCGTCCAGCCCTAGGGTTTCCCCTTTGGCTTCAACCCCTCCTCCCTCCCTCCTATATATAGTGGGGGATTTGAGGGCAGCCATCGCCTGAAAAAGGCACGTGCTGCCCTCTCTCCCTCCAGACCTCGTTCTCCACTAGATTGATTCGATAGAGCTCGGCGAAGCCCTGTCAGATTAGTTCACCACCACCGCCACCACACCGTTGAGCTGCCAGAGAACTAATCTACCTCTCCGCCCTTAGTTGATCAAGGAGGCAGAGATCGTCACCGAGCTGTACATGTCCTGAACATGGAGGTGTCGTCCATTCAGCACTTGATCATGATGGGATTGCGGGACAGCTTGCGATTTGGATCGCGAAGACGTTTGACTACATCAACTGCATTTCTTAAGTCTTCCTTCTTAGGGACCTACAAGGGTATGTGGATCTAATCTCTCCTCTTGTTGATGCTCATCTCCTAGATTGATCTTGGTGAAGCATAGGAAATTTTTTGTTTCCCATGCAACGTTCCCCAACATAAGGAGTAGCAAAAGCATAAGCTTGCATATGCCCAAGGCACCCCACGGTAATATTCTAAGGAAGACTCATGCGTCTAAGCTTGGGGATGCCATGGAAGGCATCCCCTCTTTCATCTCAATCCATCGGTATGTCACTTGGAGCTACACTTTGTTTCATCACATGATATGTGTCTGGCTTGGAGTGTTGTATGCTTTTGTTTGCTTTTACTTTCAGTTTCCCACAATCATCGTTTGCTAGACTCACCTATTTGAGAGAGACACACCTTCACCATAATTTGTTAGAATACTTTATGTGCTTCACTTCTATCTTTTCAGCTTCGTAGTTGCTCTAGTACTTCACTTATATATTTTTGAGCATGATGGCGTGTATATTTTATAGAAATAATATGCTGTCATTCTTCACTTATATTTGTTTGAGAGTTCATGAATAGTGACGTTAATTTACATGGGTCAGAAAACTAGTGCAAAAATAATAGGTATTCAATGAGTGATAATCAAAACCATCATGTAGCACATGTAGAGAAATTTCGTGTTAATGACATTAATGTGGTAATATGAGAAATGTGTGAGGTCACAATTATTGATTCGTAGAAGTGTCGATATTAAGAGTTGTTAACTTGTTATTCATCTAGAAATGAAAGAGGCATGTTCATGATGTGTGAGCATTTCTATTCCTCGTTAAAATCCTAGTGCCGTTTCGAGTCGGGGGCGCGCGATGGTTAAGTCCTCCCAACCTCCTCCCTCGGGGCATGCGAGTAGTACTTCGATTTATGATAAAAGTAATAAAACTTTGCAATAAGTATATGAGTTATTTATGACTAATGTGACACCATGGACGTATGCATCTTCACCTTCTCATATTTTCTAGCCTCTTTGACACCATGCATAGCTCATTCTCACCTTGAGGTTCGGTGCAACTTTCGCTGATGCATCCAAACCCCATGACATGATACGCTCTATTACACATAAGCCTCGTTATACCTCTCATGGCATTTTCATAGCCATTCCGAGATATATCAACATGCAAATTCCATCATGACTTCACATGACTAGTTCGTTCATCATCATATTGATTTGCATGATCACATATAGAGCTGACATAGTATTTGTGGCAAAGCCACCGTTCATCATATTTTTGATACATGTCATGCTAGATCTTCCACATCCCGGTACACTGCCCGAGGCATTCATATAGAGTCATACCGTCGTATTAGTTTTTCATTCTGATTTTTAAGTAAATAAAAGTGTGATGATCATCCTTATTAGAGCATTGTCCTAGTGAGGAAAGGATGATGGAGACTATGATTACCCCACAAGTCGAGATGAGACTTCGAAGGAAAAATATATAAATGAGGGAGCCAAAAAAATAAAAGAAAGAAAACCCCACCATGAAAAACTTAACATAAAAAACTAAATGACAGAAAAAGAGAGAAGGGGCTTTGCTACTATCCTTTACCACACTTGTGCCTCAAAGTGGCACCATGTTCTTCATATGGAGAGTTTCCTATTATTTCGCTTCCATATGCTAGTGGGAATTACCTTTTCATTATAAGCTTGGTTCGTATATTACGATGAGGGGATCCTCAAATGCCCGAGGTCTTCATGAGCAAGCAAGTTGGATGCACACCCACTTAGCTTCAGTTGAGCTTTCATACCCTTATACTTGTGGTGCATCATTTGCATGGCAATACCTAATCCTTGCATTGACATCTATGTTGGGCATCTCCATAGCCCGTTGGTATGCCTAGTTGATGTGAGACTATCTTCTCCACTTTTTACCCCTTTGATATCTACCATCATGTTATATTCCACCTACATGCTATGTACAACGGTTCACTCTCATGTCACTGGTGCAACGACGTGCTATACAAACGGTTTTTAACCCCTTTCCATGACATAGTTGTAAACCATCACCTTGCATGTTTGGGTGATAGGGGGTCCATCCCACACGACAGGGGAACCCATTGGCGATGGTGGCCGATGAACGCAAACGTTGGCAAAACTAAGCATATGGGATGTCCGCATCTATCACAAACGAGGGTCACCGTGCAATCGTTTGAGATATGGTGTACTTCCCATACAGTTCATGCTTGCAACTCGTTGTAGATCACACTAACATCGCACATGCTATTCTATGGCGCACCGTTTACGATGTGCACAAAATCACAAACAGTACACAATTGTAAAGCGTGTATGATCAGGGGGCTATCACACACATTTAGTTCCACTATGACCGTCGATGATATGATATAAGAGTGCATATGTTTATTATTATAAAATCGTAAGGGAAGGTTGAATATATCCCACACACGTCATTTTTGATAAACGTTTGTTATTTACAAAATGGCCCAAACGTGTGATCCATACTTTCCAAACGTGTTATCCAGACTAACTGTGTCAGATGAAGGCCTATCGAACGCAGTCTTCTTTGACCAACGTTTATGATGGGCATGATATAATACACCGTTCAAAATACCAAATCGTGTGTGATAAGGAGAAACATAAAAATGTTTGATGATAAGTAATTCTGTGCGCTGGTGTTGTTAATCTCACACATTTTATTTCGTCTTGCCGTGTGCGAAGCAAAGACTCATCGCACATGTCGCAAGTGGAGAAATGTTTCTGATGTTGAAGTTGATCGCATAGGTTTTTATTTTTAAAACTATGTGCATTGTGCTGGCCCACAGAGAATGATTTGCCCCTAATTAAATACCTTCGATCATAATTCACATAATTTAAATTTGAAAGTAGGAATTCATGTATTTCATATTGAATCATGTTTAAATGTAGGTTGAATAACGAATGCATAATTCGATTCAAATGAACATATACTCAAGAACTACATAAGCAACAATTTTCAGAAAAACGAAAACTAGAGAAGTGACAAATAAAAAATGATGGAACGATGATTGTATTGAAGACGGTAAAGAGAGAGCCGAAAGTCATTCTGATTGCTAGAGAAGGTGAAGAGGAATGCCCATATTGTGCCCTCCTCCATGCCTAACGCACGAACGACTCTAGGCGAGCCCCTAGTGATGACCGCCCGCCCATCCTTGGATGTCTTCATTATGACTTTTCGATGCTCATTGTCGACTCAATGATATATTTTAACCTTCATTGCATGTCCAACAATCATGTAATTTGTGAGGTAATCTTTAGTAAACTGCTTTGGGAACCACCGGAAAAGAAAAAGATTCATACATTTTTGTGTGACAACTCAATATGGGCAGTACTAATAGAAAGCTATAGAGTTCGTAGTTACTATCCTACAGCTCACTTTCTGTTGGATAGAGCGTAAGCAAATAGTCTAATTGGCAGTATTCGTCTCTTTTCCCTAACATTCATTTTCACTTTCCTCACTTGATATCGGTTCATGAATATTTCATTGCCCCACACGCAAAAAGGGTCCAGGAATGGATCTTTACCAAAGACATATGTACTCACAAGCAAGAAGCCGATATTAGAAGCTAAAATGCAGTTGTAGAATGGTGTAATATATTACTCCATCAGTTCCACAATGTGTTGCGTATAAACATGTTGAGAAGTCAACATTTACTAACTTTGACAAAGTTTGTAGAGAAAAACATATACATCTATAATTGCAATTCCATTTCATTAGATACATCACAAAATTTCATAATGTATAAATTTTAGATGGTATATGTAGATACATCACAAAAATATATATGCACTACATTATGGAACGGATGGAGTACAAGCGGAGGGATGAAAAAACCCTAGGTGGAAAACGTTGGCCACTCACATTGTTGTCCTGTGCAAGTACATGTAAAGTTAGGATAATTAAAAGAGGCTTAATATCAATCAATTATACGAGGTATCTTCTTGAAATAAACAAGTCATATGTGCTCACTATAAAAACCAAATATAGCCATTTGATACTAGATAAATGCTCGATGGAACCAACCTAACAACCATATATGGAAAACCAAGGCATCTTCTTGAAAACTAGAGATATTCTCACTACAACAAACCTGGCAACCAAATTCAGATAAAGAAGGAATAGATGTTTAAAGAGGGAGTTAAGGGCACATGTTAAGAACACAAGGCATAACAAGTGGTATTGATGAAATTGAACTACACAATTCATACTTGTACATAGTGAACATCACGTTGTCAATAACTAAAAGAAACACGACATTAATGCTCACTGTAACAACAAACTATAGTCATTGAAAATTGAACAACTACTCAATGCAACCAACCTAACAACCAAAAATAGAAAAGCAAATCATTTGCATGACAACTTGACATATGCTCAATTAAACACTGCATGATTATCACATGGCAAAAGCTACTACAACAATTGGTACGAGACGGTAGCTAGAAAAGGTACGATTTGCTCCTAGGATGATGCTTTACTTGTCAAGAGATGGGCTCCTTCCACTCAGAATATGAGGTGCCCAAGGTGCACTCCCGGATGTCGCAAATTGGACGTTTCCCCTTGTAACAACCGTAGTGTGTGCCATTATCTTCTTGGACGAGATCTGACATTGGAGCAAAGGATCCCAAGCCACCATCGTAGAACATTTCCTTCATAAATGACAAAAGGGGCTCGATGGCGTAGAAGGATCGCAAATCCATGACCACGAGGCGGAGGAGATCAGCGGCGTGGCCTTTGAAGAGATCGGCGGCGGTTGGACTAGAGGCATTGCCGGTGGATCACTTAACATGTCACATGGCCCGAGTGAAGTCAATGATGTTGACGAGCTTGGTGTCGTAGACGGCTCTCTGGAGATACAAGAATATGAGAGCCCACAGACTTGAAGCCTTCGGCATGGCAACATTGTCACCATCCTCACCGGCTCCCGTAGAGAGGTGTTCGTCCGAGATAGAAGGGTCAGCGCGAACGACGCCCACCTTGCGAGCGTACGGTGGATCGGCCATGATAGACTTCTTTTGGCTCGTACACTCATCGAACTCGGTCGGTCCACTAGGACAGTGGTTACCTATGCCCGTCTGCGTGAGGCCCATATCACGATGCGAGGCATGGACCAGGTACCGCCCGCCCAGAGGACGTCGCTTAGCAGGCCCTCATGGGCCCCCCGCCTCATGAGGTAAGGGTCGAAGGCTCACCCCCGCCAGCCTCCAGAGCCACCATCACGAGGGCGGCTCTCGAGGGTGCCCTTGTTGGCCTCACAGGGCACACAAGTCAAAGGAGGCTCTACGGGGTCGCAAGCCTGTCCGGTTTGGGGGCTGGCGTGCACCCTACCCATCACCGTCCGGAGCTATAGCAGGGGGGCTACAGTATGAGGACTTTCCTCTTTGGTGCTAGGGGAGCGTGGCCAGCCTGCCTTTTTCCAAATTAACTCACAAAGGTTTCCTGTCTATTGCTAGGAGGCCAAGGTTGGTGGCTCGGCAAGACGAAGGTCATCCGCTAGCCCATAGCACGTCATGGCAGGAAGCTTTTTGCAGGCGAAGACTACTTTCATCAGGATAAGCCATAGTCCTATCCCCCTTCTGACTGGCCACTGTGGCAACCCTTCCTGCTAGGTGTTTTCGGGGAAGAGGACCAAGGCCATTATAAGAAGGAGTAGGTTGCATCGGGAAATAGGGCATTGTATTCTCCTCCTCTCCAACTAAGCAATTCAAGCTGGAGTAGGGTTTTACAGTGCAAGGTGGCCCAAACCTGGGTAGATTGTTGTGTTCATTGTTCTTACCCCAAGCTCAAGCACACCGGAGCACCACGGTAGGTTAGTGAGAGAGAGAGAGAGAGCAAAGTTGGTGAGCCAGCGCACCCCAGAGTTCAAACCTCTCTTGCGTCCCCGGAGCCCCGATTCCAACAAGCTCCATGGGAGATGTGGACAGGCTGATTAGGCTGTGACTCTCTAGAGTACGGGATGGCGATCTAGGGTAAAGGAACACCGTCGACCTCATCTAAAGACTCAGGGCGGTGATGGTGCATGTGGATCTGTGGGGACTCTGAACTTATTTTGCTATGAGGCACGGGTAGAACGGTTGAGGTTGGTGGTGGAAGCCGGCGGCGGGGGCGACCTACGATTCAAGTGGGGGATGAAGGGGAGGCGATGTTTTGTGGACAGGGGGTGCTTTCGGATGTGTCGCTGCTGCCGGAGATTTTAGTGGTAATGGTGTGGGCGGAGATTGTGGTGGGCAAGGGATGGCGACGGTTCAAATGCCTTAGTAGCTGAAATTTTATGATAGGGTCGATGCGGTAGACGAGGGAGGGTGGCATGAAGTTGAAATACCACTTCCACTTAATTTTTTCTAAATTAACTAAACTGGGCAGGAGCAACCAAGATCACACACGGCCCAAACATAATAAAGTGTGTACGTTGTAATGAAATGTCATGCCGCGAAACCCGAATTTTTGCATCACTCAAGGCGGGTAGCTCTTCTAAGATTTCTCAAGGTGGGTTCGTCTCACGCGGTTCATCCTCAATTACAGTCGCAGGCATGAAATTCATCCTAAATTTCCACATGCCCACAAAAGGATGACAAAAACATTTGGCAAATTCTCATTACAAAATGCCTTATTTTCCTACGGATTAGTTGACATTAGTTCATATGCTCAGTAATTTATAAACAGTTCATCAATTTACATGAAGATGAACAACACAAAATATTTACTACGCCATGGATGCACACAAACTCCACGCCTCCCCCATCGTCATGACCTTCCTCGGCTCTGTATCAGTATTCGGAGGAGCTCATCAAGTCAATAAGCTCCACCAGTTCCATGGCAAAGACCGGCGGAGCTATCTCGGCCGAAGCAACCGCGACGCCTTTCGCTAGGTTAGCTGTTGTAGACAAAGATGTCATGGCATCCACGTGGGCTATCGGGATACAAACGGGCGCCACTCTTGCAAGAATTGCGTCCCTGGTAGTCGTGTCCGCTGTTGTGAGGGTTGCCGCCGTAGGTGCAAGACCTACACTAGCCTCCAACGCGGCTGAGAGGCATGCGGCCGCATTCTCTGCTGCCTTATGGTCCTTCTCCCACCTCTTTTTTCCCTCTACATCCAAGTTCTGCTTCCTCTTTGCACTCTCCCACCGTTTCTTCCGCTTCAGATCCCTAGACGCATTGCGGATGGCATCTGCAAATGCGATAGATTGTTCCACAACGACACCGAGACAATGCTCGTCCTCGCCACGCATGAATGCATAGAGGCCTGATTCCTGGACTAATAGAGCGATGGCCATCTGCATCCGATGCTGAAACTCGGGGTCATCGGTGGCGGCGGCCGCCACAGAAGATGACAGTTGACCATTGACCAACATGGAGGATAGCGCGTCGGAATCCTCTATCCCATCGTCGTCGGCTGCGGCAGCTAGCTATTTGTCGTTACCCGCCATGGTGGCCAACACATCAGAATCCTCTATCACGTTGTATTCCAACACTATCAGGAGGGCGCCATGCACATCCCCATGGTTGAGCACCGGTTCCATTTCGTGTGTGTGGTGGTGGTGGTGAGCTATCGTTGGAAAAATTAGCTGTTAGCCCCCGCTGGCGATTTCTTTTATAGGTCACTATTGGGTTTGGGTTTTTATTGTGCACATTACACCTTTGCACTAGCTGACGCTTCCGGTTGCCACCACTGCACAAGGGCGAGTTTGCAGCGTAGGGTTATGGCACACGGTTAGAGTAGCACACCCATGCATGTTGGGGATACAATCTCATAAGGTTGTTTCGTCAGATTCCTTTGCTATTTTACATAAGAAGAATACTTGGGGTAAACAACAAAAAAATATACTCCTCCTAAATATAAGTCTTTATAGATATTCTAGTATAGACTGTATATATATAGTTTGTCGTGAAATCTCTAAAAAGACTTGTATTTAGGAATGGATGCAGTATATGTATGTACGAAGATGGTGTTGTCATGTTTAAATTCACAATGCGCAACTTTAATGTGTGGCACATGCTGCATATGTGCATGTCTAAAAGTGTCCAATATGATAGAAAAAGGGTTTCATGACAAATGTAGGGTGTTGCCCCTACACTATGTGTCGGAGGAGGGGCTCCTATGAACACATCACTTGGTTCAAACTTTGTCACACATTTATCCATGTCTGACTTTTTGTAAGACAACTGCTACTTCTTGAGCTTGCGTTGATTTTCCCTTGAAGAGGAAAGGTTGATGCGGAAAAGTAGATAAGTATTTCCCCAGTTTTTTAGAACCAAGGTATCCATCCAGTAGGAGGAACAAGCAAGTCACCAATGGATGCACCTACACAAACAATCAAACTCTTGCACCCAACGCTATAAAGGGGTTGGTAATCCCTTCACGGTTATTTGCAAGGATTAGATCTAAAAGAGATAGATGTAAACGAGTGCATAAAGTAAAAGGAAAGTAAATTGCAGCAAGGTATAGATCTGAAAGTATACGATGGAAAGTAGAGTGGGGGCCATAGGTTTCACTAGAGGATTCTCTCTTGAAACCAAATATCATGGTGGGTCAGCAAATTATTGTCAAGCAATTGATAGAAAAGCGAATAATCATGTAGTTATCCAAGGAAATGATCATGCATATAGGCATCACGTCTGTGACAAGTAGACCGAAACGATTCTACATCTACTACTATTACTCCACACATCGACCGACTCCTGCCTTCATCTAGAGTAGTAAGTTCATGAAGAATAGAGTAACACATTAAGAAAGATGAGATGATGTAGAGGGATAAACTCAAGAAATATGATGAAAATTCCATCTTGTTACCCTTGATGGCAAAAATACAATACGTGTCTCGCTACCCCTACTATGTCACTTGGTGAGGACACCGCAAGATTGAACCGAAAACCAAGCACTTCTCCCATTGCAAGAATTACCCATCTAGTTGGCCAAACAAAACCAATAACTCGAAGAGACTTGCAAGGATATGAAATCATGCAAATGAGAATTCAGAGGAGATTCAAATAAGATTCATGGATCATCTGAACATAAACTCACAATTCATCGGATCTTGACAAACACACCACAAAAGAGGATTACATTGGATATATCTCCATGCAGATCATGGAGAACATGGTATTGAAGATCAAAGAGAGAGATGAAGCCATCTAGCTACTAGCTATAGACCCGTAGGTCTATGGTGGACTACTCACGCATCATCGAAAGAGCAATGGAGTTGATGTAGACGCCCTCCGTGCTCGAAACACCCTCCAGCAGATTACGAAAAAGGCTCCAAGATTGGATCTCTCGGGAACAAAGGCTTTCGGCAGCAGAAAAGTATTTTTGTGGCTCTCTTCGATGTTGGGGGAATATTTGGGTATTTATTGGCCAGAGAATAGGGTTAGGAGACATGCGAGGAGGTGGCAAGCCTGCTAGGCGTGGCCAGGGGGGCCCATGCCTAGGAGGCTTGTGGCGCCCTGGCACCTCCCCTGATGTGCACTCCAAGCTTGATCGACTTGTTTCCTTCGAGAAAAATTCCTTCTGAAGGTTTCATTCCGTTTGGACTCCATTTAATATTCTATATCTACAAAACTCAAAAACAAGGGGAAAAACAAAAACTAGCACTTGGCTCTAGATTAATAGGTTAGTCCCAAAAATAATATAAAATAGCATATTAATACACATAAAACATCCAAAACAGATAATATAATAGCATGACATCATCAAAAATTATAGATACGTTGGAGACGTATCAACAACCAAGAGAATTTTTACCTTAATTTGGCCAAACCATCACATATTGTTGTCCGACAAGTGGGATATACAGATCGCGTGGTCCCACGAGTTGGCGCGTCGTCGAAGATTGGTTGAGCGGGGCTAGTATAAAACCACTCCTTGTAGATGGCCAAATGTATATGGGAAAATGGCACTGTCTGGTGTTTTAGCTAATACACAATGCACAACACTAGCTATGATGTGGCATGCACCTAGCTGTGATAACTACACATATATACCCCCCCTTAAGGTTGCTTATATATATAGTACCTAGGTCGTTATGGATGTATATATATTGTTCCCCTCCTCCCACCCCCCCCCACCCCCACACACACATGACACATAGCAGGCTGGTGTTCCATCATTTTCACTCAAATGGATGATATATATATACCCCACATAGCGGCACATTGATATATAGGCGTGTCGTCGAAAACCGAAAAATTGGGGGCATGCATGGGCCACACACACACACACACACACACACACAAACACATCCTCACCCATCCTTGGCCTTCCAGCGTTGTCAGTAAAAGGCATGACAGACCCTAAAGGCCCACCAATAGGTCTGTCATCAGAAACCGCACAGTATAGGCACATGGTCCGCACACAGGTATGGGTTCACACACACACAATTAAACACACACACACACGCGCGCACACACATACACACACACACTCACCCATCTTTGGTTTCCAGCGTTGTTAGTAAAAGGCATGACAAACCCTAAGGGCCCACTGATAGGTTTGTCATTGGAAACCCCACAATGTAGGCACATGATCCACACACAAGCATTGGTTCACACATACACACACAAGCACACACACACAAACACACACACACACAAGCACACACACACACACCATCATCGTCACCCATCTATCATTGGCCTTCTAGCGTTGTCAATAAAAGGCATGACAAACCCTAAGGGCCCATCGATAGGTTTGTCATAGTAAACCGCACAATGTAAGCATGGTCCACACAGAGGCATGGGTTGACACACACACACACACACACAAACACATACTCGTAATCGATCCTTGACATTTTCAAAACAACAAAAGAAAATCATGGGTATTTTCAAAACATGGATCACAAAATTTATTTAGCCGGAATGACATATGACTACTGGAATTTATAGATATTTTCAAAACAACAAAATAAAATCATGGATATTTTCAAAAGAAGGATCTCAAGATTTATTTAGTTGGAATGACATATCACTATAGGCATTTATTTATAGTGCCTATAGTGATCGTATCACACCGCCTAAATGAACCTTGAGATCTAGCAACTTCCCAACTAGTCACCCATCCTTGACTACTCCACCCAAAGAACACATAACTTTCATGTTCCATTCGACTGGGTTACGAGCTGGGAAGCCGCATCTTGCTGGTAAGGGTTTCCTCCTATCATTTAAAAGCGTTCCCCAATGGGAACCTCATGGGACCAGCTACGTATCACAAACGTTTCTGATAGTACTAGAAACCATGTGCGATGGTGGCATGGCGATGCCTGTCGATGCCTGCATGGGCTGATGATGACGTCTCGCTCATGCTCGATGGTGCGATGCCTCTTTAGCCTACTCTCCGTACTACTCCATCTCGTCTTCCTCATCTAGGAGGTTGATGATGGATCCGACACTTTGGTGGGAAACTGATTGGGGGAGTAGTGGGAGAAGCGTGTTTTGATAGAACCACATTTTAATACAAATTGGATAAGTTATGAAAGAAGGAAGCTCGAGGAAGCATGACACGTGCGCACACCATGCTGACACACGCACAAGCTCCCGACGGACATATAAAACTTCTTTAAATTATCCATGGTCTTCTTAGCCTTTTGTATACTGCACTAATTAAGTTTCTGGACATTTAAGTTACATAATTCAAATAGGCACTAAAAGCATATGCTCCGTGTCACCACAATGGGTCAAAAACATATTTGTGTCATTGGGTTCCTTGTTTATGTCCCATGCAATGAACGTGAATGGATTACAAACATCTTGGAGTCATGAAGAGTCCACGAACAATGAGAAACTTGAAAATCGCCATAAAACCAAAAGTAGTCCAAAATTCCTGAAACTTACCGTCGTGTCATGACACGACACTTATACGACATGGTAATTTTTTTCCAATTTAGGACAAGTATTTTTCACGCCAAAACTTCTGTCAAGAAGCATCATGGTTTTGATACGGAACATGTCACCTTTGTGGAGGGAACGACATTCACTGTCTCTTCTTACATTGATATTTTTTCTACATGCAACATAGACAAATACATATGCAATGCTAAAATGTGGAATTATTCAGGGCTCGTTTGGGGCCCATCACCGTGCATGAGGCGGAGCTGAGCCATCGGGAAGCGGTCGTCGCTGAGTGGGAAGCCAACGTGGCTCTACACGAGTGGCAGACCGACCAAACTGGCTCCGACCAAGAGGCGGAGCGCGAATGCCTCAAGACCCTGGAGTACTGGGTCCTTGCCGATGAGGCCTCCCTCATTGCGGTGCGTGAGGAGGGCTGTGCGGACACCGCCGCGCGGGTGTCTCCGGAGCGGGCGCACGCCCTCGCGGAGTACCAAGGTGAGCTAGACCGACACGAAGTCCGCCTCCAGCCCCGCTGTGATGCTCTCTAGGGGGAGGTAAGTGTGGTCCAATCCAATGCAGCAGGGCGTCAAGGTCGAGCTCCAGGGTGCCCTCGCGAGCTAGGAGGATGTCAAGGGGGAGCTAGAGTAGCTACAGGCCTAGGTCAGGGAAGCTGCCGACACCGTGCAGATGGCCTGAGACGCCGAGGCACGGGCGCCCATGATGGTGTCACAGCGCACGGGGCAGTTCTCGGGCCTCGTGCACCACATGGGCAACACGGTGCGTCTCTTCGTCGAGCACGTCCCGGAGCTGCCGATTGCGCACGGTGATGGATGCTACCTCGACTTCTTCTTAAAGGTGGTGGAGGCACTAGAGTCGGGCATCTCCAAGGTGGAGGAGGATGGTGAGTCGAGCGCGCGCGAGCTCCTAGACTGTGTGTTGACATGCGTCTTCTCCAACCTACATCGCCATGTGTGAGATCACTAGAAGAGTATGTCTAGAGGGGGGTGAATAGACTACTAAACAAATAAAAATCTACACAAGGTCCAAAGTTAAGTGTTGGCAGATTTCAACAATTGTAGCAAGTCTAGTGCACCCGACACATGCAAGTCATCAAGTATAGCAGCGACAAGTAGAGACATTGCACATGTAAGTAAATAGTTGAGATAGGGAGATCAAACACATGAGGGACATGAAGATTTTTCTCGTGGTTCCGATAGGTGGTTCTATCGAACGTTCACGTTTATGGAGACTTCAACCCACGGAGGGTAACGGTTGTGAGAGTCCACGAAGGGCTCAACCCACAGAGGGTTCCACGAAGAAGCAACCTTGTCTATACCACGATGGCCTACGTCCATAGGGGACTAGCCTAACTTGGGGTAGATCTTCACAAAGTAGGCAATCTCCTTTCCCTTACAAACTTAATGGTTCACTCCACAACACAAAGTAGGAGGCTCCCAAGCGAGACCTAACCAATCTAGGAGGCACCACCTCCAAAAGGTAATAGGCTCAATAATGTCGATGAACTCGTTGCTCTTGTGCTTCAATATGATAGACTCCTCAAAACTCAATCTCTCTATCATAGATTTGGCTTGGGTGGAAGAGATTGATTTGGTGGAAAGCGACCTCGGGAGGCTAGAGATCAATATTCATATGGTTGAAATGTAATGGCGTGATCTCAACACATGAGTCATGAGTAGGTGTCTCTCTCTCAGAAAAACTGATGGGATAAGTGGGGATCTGTTATGAGTGCTTCACTTGGGAGTGAGTGGTGGTGGAGGGGTATATATAGGCATCTCCAAAATTTGTGGGAGAGTTTGTGGGTGTTTTTGGTGACTATCAATTGTGTAGGTGGAGCATCTTGTTCACCAACAATACCTTACCCCCTTTTAGTAGTACTGGCTTTTCCTATGGACTCAAAGTGATTTATCACAAAGTAAAATATAGAGTCCTCTTTGCTTGAAGCTTCGCCAATCCTATTCCTTCTCCTTCTTCTTCTTGGGGATACTCTCCACACTCCTTAGCGAGCCTTCTCTGTGGACTTTATGTGAAATACACTAGTTTAAAGTATTAGTCCAAGAGGCAACGTATGTTGTCATCAATTATTAAAACCACTAAGGGAGCATATTGTGCTTTCAGTCTCCCCATTTTTGGTAATTGATGACAATATACAATCAAAGCATCAATTTAAGGTGTGCAAAAATATATGAAGACTTTGCAGGATACATGACTAATACAAGCTCCCCCTAGATGTGTGCAATCCATTTTAAGGATAGTTTCTTTTGAATGCATGAAAACATACATGGTAGGAAGAACATGACAAGTCATGTATATCTTGGCAATATGCATCAAATATATGTGATTAGATGATTTCATGTTCAAGACTCACTCTTGCAAACAATGTGTGCAAAAATCAAGAGGTCATCTTGAACAAGAATATGATGCATATACTTACGTTGAGGTTCTTGAGCATTTAATAGTGGGAACACACTTGACAAAACAATGTTAGAAAACACAAGTGTATTTGATAGTGCAAATCAAAATGTAACCAAGAGAACCAAGATATGGAGGACATATAATAAATGATTTCTTGAAAATGATATGTGTCCAAATAAGTTTAGAGTTTTCTCCCCTAGCCACCAATTGCGAAAGTTTTCCTCTCTCCCTGAATCATAATATATAGATATTGAGAGTAGGTAGGGCTGAGAAAAAGTCTAAAACATATGAGAATTAAATTTTAAATTCATTCCTCTCTCTCTTCTCCGTAAGAAGTGTTTGTGTGATAAGCGATCCTTGATATTTCTACCCCTTTATATGATAAGGTTACACTTCTTCGTTTCATGATCATCTCTCCCCCTAAAGCATGAATGCTTAGATATTCTTCCCTTTAGTATTGTATCTCCCTATTTGGTATGACTATAAGCTTTGAAGCTTTGATATTTATCCTCCTTTGGCGTTAATTTCCAAAAAGGGTCACACAAAGGGTCAGATAAAAGGAATCATATAATGGGAAGGGATCCTAGAGATATAGAATCATTGAGAGTATTGATACAAGGGTTCCTTGAAACTGTTTTCTCCCCTTAAGATCTGAAAACCTTTAAAATTTCTCCTCCTTTGATGTGGGGATCCTTGATTATTTGAGATTATATCTCTTGAAATTTCTCCCCCTACATCATTGAAATCATTGAGCTGATCATAAAGCTAAAAAGACAAAGTGCATAGAGGTCGCTGGCTCCGAGGCAAAAGGATTTGGTGGCACCGATATGTGTTTCTGCAGTAGGACTGCAATATCATTAAGACCGAGAAATTTTGATTAGTGGCTCTGAGTTGGAAAACAGAAACTTGGCGACTTTGTCAAATGCATTCTTTCAGAATGTCTCAAATGTGTCTCGGAGATTTGCAATGAATTTTTAGACAGATTTGCAATGAATTTTCAGAAAGAGTTGCAATGAATTTTCATAAAGATTTGCAATGAATTTTTATCTAGGCTAGAGTTGAATGGAAATGTCGAAGAGAAACACAAGAAGGGTTCTCCATTCAATTCTTATGACTAGATGATGGGCGGTGACTAGGTCACCTATATTAGAGTATATTGACTTAAGGAGTCAAGCAATAATACTTGATCATAGGTCATACTCATCGTTAATCTTGAAATGGGGTTACCATTTTTCGTTTAAGCATTTTAATGTATCCATATCATTTGAGCTGCTTTATCTCATGTCTTGGAGTAAAGCTATATCAAGGATATGAGTACATACCTTTGAGTGATGTTGATGATGTAGCTTGTAGGTGAACTCAATGGGGATGCTCGAAGTTGAAGAAGTTCATCTTGAGTTGGGAGCAATCCCTTTTGTTTTCGTTCACATTTCACCTACATAGGTTAGTCAAGCAAGGAAGAACATGATATATCCAAATGTCTTGATACCAATTGAAAGCAATTGTGATCACATCAAATATATGTCAAGGATATGTTTTGTTGCCTTCTTCCTTTCATCATCAAAGATAAATTTGGATACTTGGTCATGACAAGATTTCTTATGCTTGGACTGGCTGACAAAATTGTGTAGTGTTGTTCTTCCAAGTACCTACAAAAGGGTTAGATGCAAGGCAAGGGAGAATAGAATTCCACGACGCATGATATGCATGACAATAATAGCACGGAATGGTTAAGAAAGCTCATCCCCTTGCATGCATACGAGTAAGCTTAGCTTAAGTTTGAAGCATCAATGATGTTCAACTCACTCCTCAAGTGACAAAACACTTTTTCATCAAGTAGCATGGCAAAGATATCGGCCAATTGCATGTTGGTATGAACATGCTTAAGATTAATGTCTCCTTTGGCAACACGATCGCAAATGAAATGATGTCGAACTTGAATATGCTTGGTTCGAGAATGTTGCATGGGATTTTGACCTATCTTAATAGCACTCTCATTTTCACAAAGTAATGGAACATTTTTCACATGGATTTCATAATCCTTAACCATTTGTGTCATCCATAGTAATTGCACACAACATGATCTGGCAGAAATATATTTAGCTTCGACAGTAGATAGAGATACCGAGTTTAATTTCTTGGAGGACCAAGACACAAAATATCTACCAAGAAATTGACATGTACCCGAGGTGGATTTTCTATCAACCTTGTCACCAGCATAGTTCGAGTCAGAGTAGACAACAAGATTAAAAGAAGACCTCGTGGGATACCAAATGCCAAAGTTTGTTGTATGTATCAAGTATCTCACAATGCGTTTCACACCCTTAGGATGACATTCTTTAGGTGCAGATTGATATCGGGCACACATGCACATAGTAAGCATAATATCAGGACAGGAGGCACATAGATACAACAATGAACCAATCATTGATCGATAAACCTTTTGACCAACCGGTTTGTCCTGCTTAGTGAGATCAACATGTCCACTAGTGGGCATAGGAGTTTTCATATCTTTGCACTCTTGAATGTTGAACTTCTTGCTCAAGGCCTTGGTGTACTTTGTTTGAGAGATGAATGTACCTTCTCTCATTTTCTTGATTTGTAGACCAAGGAAGAATTTCACCTCACACATCATAGACATCTCATACTTCTTTGACATCAACCTTCCAAATTTCTCAATAAATTGTGGGTTAGTAGATCCAAAGATGATATCATCCACATAAATTTGGCACATAAATAATTCACTATTAACTCTCTTCGTGAATAAGGTTGCATCAATTTTACTGATTTCAAAACCGTTTTCAATAAGAAACTTCCTTAGGCATTTATACCAAGCACAAGGAGCTTGCTTAAGACCATATAAAGCTTTGCAAAGTTTGTAAATGTGGTCAAGATTCTTAGGGTTTACAAATCTAGGAGGATGTTTAACATAGACTTCCTCCTCTATTTCTCCATTAAAAGGGCGCTTTTAATATCCATTTGGTAAAGAGTGATGCCATGGTGATTGGCATAAGCAAGAAGAATATGAATAGCTTCAAGTCTAGCAACGGGGGCATAGGTATCACCCTAGTCCATACATTCGACTTGTGTATAACCTTGGGCTACGAGACGAGACTTGTTGCATACAACTTGACCGTCTTCATCTTGCTTGTTCTGAAACACCCATCTTGTACTGATGATGTTTTACTCGTCCTTGGGCTTCTCCACAAGTGTCCACACTTCGTCCCTCTCGAAGTTGTGAGGCTATTCATGCATGGAGTTCACCCAATCCGTGTCTTCAAGAGCTTGTTCAACCCTCAATGGTTCAGTGCTAGAGATGAAAGAATAATGCTCACAAAAGTTAGCTAAGCGAGTTGTAGAGCGAGTGATCCTCCCTATTTATATATCACCGAAGATTTGGTTTAGGGGATGTTTCTTGGTCACTTGTGCTCGAAATGGGGTAGCTTTGTCTTGTTGGATGGTGGACCTTCTTATTCATTATCTCCTTCATCTTCATTGTTGTCGAAGTGGTCATCTTCTTGAGGTGGTGGTGAAGGAGGTTGAGGTGGATCTTGGTGATGTACTTCCTCCTCATCTTCATCTTGTCATGTACCACTTGTGGATGCTTCCATATTGTTTTGTTGGTAGCCTTGATCCCAAGTAGGAGCTTCCACTTGGGTTGATGAAGTACTTACCTTCACCTCCTTGGGAGGAATTTTGCCGATGGGCAAATCTTGGATAGCTTCCGAAGGATCCTTATCTCCTACATTATTTTGAAATTGTTCCACTTGCGAACCATTAGATTCATGAAACTTCACATCTACTGTCTCTTCAACATCTTAAGTGAAGTTGTTCTAGACACGGTAGGTGTGAGAGTTCGATCTGTAACCAAGTAGGAAACCTTCATCAGATTTGGGAGCAAATTTAGCACGGTGATGCTTATCAAGAATGTAGCACTTACAGCCGAATACCCGAAAGTATCCAACTTGGGGTTTGTTACAGGTGAGTAGGTCGTATGCCGTTTTACCGAGAAGCTTGTGCAAGTAGAGTCATTTTGTGGCATGACATGCTATTTCCACGGCTTCTGCCCAAAATTGTCTTAGAGTCATGTATTCGTCAAGCATCATTCTTGCCATCTCAATGAGGGTTCGGTTCTTCCTCTCAATAACTCCATTTTATTGAGGCATGTACGTGGCCGAGAACTCATGTGAAATATCCTCTTCGTAAGGAAAGGTATCCACATGGGTGTTCTTGAACTCCGATCTGTTATTGCTTTGAACCTTCTTGATATTCACTTCAAATTGTTTTTGCGCTTTGCATGCAATGTTCTTGAAGATCTTTTGTACCTAAAACTTATCATCAATAAAGAATACCCACATAAATTTGGAAAAATCATCAACTATAACTAGACGATAAGAGTTTCCACCGAGACTCTCATAAGCATTGGAACCAAAAAGATACATATGAAGTAACTCGAGTGGTCTCCTAGTAGTCATGATGTTTTTGACCGGATGACTTCCACCTACTTGCTTTCCTGGTTGACAAGCGCTACAAAGCCTATCTTTGTCAAAGATAACATCTTTAACACCAAGAATGTGACCGCCCTTGATAAGCTTATCTAGATTGTGCATGCCTACATGTCTTAGCATTCTATGCCATAGCCAACCTTTAGATGATTTTGCAATAAGACAAGTACAAGGTTGGGCCTTTTTAGTGAAATCCACAATGTATAGATCACCTCTAAGAATACCGGAAAAGACAGTTTTATGATTATCATGACGAAACACTTGGCAATCTACTTTAGTAAATATCACATTGAAACTGAAGTCCGCTAGTCCAGATATGGAAAGATGAATGTAGCCAAGGGATTCAACAAGCATGACATTGAGTAGAGCTATCATGAGATATTTCCACCTTACCAAGGCCAAGTACCATACCCTTAGAGTTGTCTCCAAAGGTCACGTACCTCCGACGTCCTTGATTAGGTGTGATCTCTTGGAACATGTCTTTATCACCAGTCATATGATTGGTACATCCGTTGTCAAGAATCCACTCTTTTCCACCGAACATGTAATCTTTGAAGTTTTCCATGAGACTTAGGCACTTCATCGTCTTGGCACATTCAATGCCAAACAACTCATCCTCATTATAGTAGCCATGTTCTTCGTTGTCATCATTAGGTAGAATCTCCTCGTCATGAAAACCAAGAGACTCATTAGAATTTTGACTAAGACAATGTTCAAGCTTATGTATGTGAATGTTTTCTATAACAATGTTCCTAATGGTAGTGACATCTCCTTTAGCACGCATAAGATCATGAAGCTCAAATAAGCATTTATCAAAGTTTAGATCACTAGGCTTCATTCCATGAAAGGCAACAGTTTTATGAACATTTTCATGAAGATTACTTAATGAATAATTTGGATATCGTTTCTCCAAATCATTCCACAAAGTATAAGCACATTCCAAATTCTTCAATTGAGTAAGCAAAGATCTTGGTAAACCTCTAACGATAAGATTGACAGTTCTAAGGTTACCAATCATGTTAATTTCCTCTTCGTATGTGGGATGTAATTCATCGATGGGGAACACATAGGGATTTTCAGTATGCTTTCTCAAATGGAATTTGTCAAACAGATAAATCATCACATCTTTCTATTGACTATAATACTCTCCATCAAGAATGGGCACTCTACAGTTCAAACTCTCTAAACTAGGCATATCCATCTTCCTCACAAGGTGACTAAACCAAGGTTATGGAGACCTTACTCTGAGACCAATTGTAGGATCACTAGAAGAGTATGTCTAGAGGGGGGTAAATAGACTACAAGCACAAATTAAAATATACACAAAGTCCAAAGTTAAGTGTTGGCAGATTTTAGCAATTATAGAAAGTCTAGTACACCCTACACATGCAAGTCATCAAGTATAGCAGCGGAAAGTAGAGACATTGCACATGGAAGTAAAGAGTTGAGATAGGGAGATCAAACGCATGAGGGACATGAAGATTTTTCCAGTGGTTCCGATAAGTGGTGCTATCGTACGTCCAAGTTTATGGAGACTTCAACCCACGGAGGTTAACGGTCGAAAGAATCCATGGAGGGCTCTACCCACGGAGGGTTCCACGAAGAAGAAACCTTGTCTATACCATGATGGCCTACTTCCATGGAGGACTAGCGTAACTCGGGGTAGATCTTCACAAAGTAGGCGATCTCCTTCCCCTTATAAACTTCTTGGTTCATTCGACAACATGAAGTAGGAGGCTCCCGAGCGACACCTAACCAATCTAGGAGGCACCACCCTCCAAAAGGTAATAGGCTCGATAATGTCAATGAAATCCTTGCTCTTGTGCTTCAAGATGATAGACTCGTCAACACTCAATCACTCTCTCATAGATTTTGCTTTGGTGGAAGAGATTGATTGGGTGGAAAGCAACTTGGGGAGCCTAGAGATAAAGATTTATATGGTTGGAATCGAATGGCACGGTCTCAACACGTTAGTAGGTGGATATCTCTTAGAAATACTGATGGGATAAGTGGGGATCTGTTCTGAGTGATTCACTTGCGAGTGAGTGGTGGTGGAGGGGTATATATATGCATCTCCAAAAATCCAACTGTTACACCTAAAGTGACCAACTCAGTGACACCAGTGTGTGAATCTCGGTGGTACCGAGTTGCTCCAAAGGTAGCAACTTTTGAATCTCGGTGAGACCGATATAAGAATCTCCGTGAGACCGATATAAGAATCTCAGTGGTCCCGATCAGGTGTCCAATGGTCAGAATCCAAATCTCGGTGACGCCGATGCAAAAACTCGAAGCTTCTGATTTTGTTTATCGAGGTAACAAAAAGTTGGCAAGCTGGACTTTGTGGCACCGAACTAGGATCGGTTGCACCGATGTGCTAGGGTCCGGCAGGGTTCTATGTGAATTTGGGAATCGGTGGGACCGAGTGGATTATGCTGGTTGCACCGATTTTCTTGAATGGCTTTGACAAAATTTGTGGGAGAGTTCATGGGTGTTTTTGGTGACTATCACTTGTGCACGTGGACCATCTTGTTCACCAACAGTACCTTACCCCCTTTTAATAGTATTGGCTTTTGCTATGAACTAAAAGTGATTTCTCACAAAGTAAAATGTAGAGTCCTCTTTGCTTGAAGCTTTGCCAATGCTATCCCTTCTCCTTGTTCTTCTTGAGGATACTCTCCACACTCCTTAGCCAGCCTTCTCTGTGGACATTATATGAAATACACTAGTTGAAAGTATTAGTCCAAGAGACAATGTATGTTGTCATGAATTATTAAAACCGCCAAGGGAACATATTGTGCTTTCACCATGACCTCACCTTCGACCTCTCACTACTGGAATAAGAAGATTTGCCGTCTGCACCCTGCCGCAGCCACCAACGGTACCTCGCCGCCGCCCTCGACCCCACGCTGCTCTGGCCCGCCGCCCGCCGTCATCGACGCCCCGCTACTCCAGCCCCCCCCCCCCCGCCGCACCCTGCCGCCGCCCCGACCCCGACCGCGACCGCCGCCCCAGCCCCGCCCTACCCCTCCCCTGCCCCGCCCCGCCCCCTCCCCTGCGGTATTGCTGCCTCCTCCCCTGCCCCTCCACCAGCCCCCTCCAACGGCCCTACGCAGGCCGCCCCGCTCGCCAACACCGACGCACCGCCGCTAAGCCCCCCACCAGCCGCAGCACGCCGCCGCCGCTCCCCACCGCCGCCCTGACCCCCACCGGCGGCGACACCTCTCCCTGATCCCGGTGAGTTTAGGTTTAGATTTTTTTTTTGTTTTTTCCTTTTATTAGATTTTTTTGTTTTTTTAGATTTAGGTTTAGTTTAGTTTAGTTTATTAGGTTAGAAAAAATAAGCTAGTTAGTTAGTTTTTCTGTTAAGTTAGTAAGTTAGTTAGTTAGTTAGTTAGTTTTTTAGGAGGAGGAGGAGAGGAAATGTAGAAGAAGAAGAAGAGAAGAAAAGAAGAAGAGGAGGAGGATAAGGAGAAGAAGAAGAAGAAGAAGAAAAAGAGAAGAAAAGGCTAGAGAAAGAGAGTGAGGACGAAGGAGACTGAGGAAGAAAGAAAGAAGAAGAAGAAGAAGAAAAGAAAGGAGAAGAAGAAGAAGAAGAAAAGAAGAAGAAGAAGAAGAAGAGAAGAAGAAGAAGAGAAGAAGAAGAAGAAGAAGAAGAAGAAGAAGGAGAAGAAGAAGAAGAAGAAGAGGAAGAAGAAGAAGAAGAGGAGGAGGAGGAGGAGGAGGAGGAGAAGGAGAAGAAGAGGAAGAAGAAGAACAAAAGGAGGAGAAGACGAGAAGAAGACAAGGAAAAGGAAAACTGGGTCCAGGATCGCCGACGGGGTGTGTCAGCGCTGACGGAACCGGGTCGAGGGTCGCCGGTCGCCAAGGGGTCGAGGGTCGAGGATCACCGAAGAAGAAGTAGAAGAAGGAGAAGAAGAAGAAGAAGAAGAAGAAGACGAGGAGGAGGAGGAGGAGGAGGATAAGGAGAAGAAGAGGAAGAAGAATAAAAAAAGGAGGAGAAGAGGAGAAGAAGAAAAGGAAAAGGAAAACTGGGTCGAGGATCACCGACGGGGTGCGTCAGCGCCGACGGAACCGGGTCGAGGATCACCGATTGCCAAGGGGTCAAGGGTCGAGGATCGCTGAAGAAGAAGTAGAAGAAGGAGAAGAAGAAGAAGAAAAGGAGGAGAAGAGGAGAAGAAGAAAAGGAGGAGGAGAAGGAAAAGAAAGAAGAAGAAGAAGAAGAAGAAGAAGAAGAAGAAGAAGAAGAAGAATAGGAGGAGCAGAAGAAGAAGAAGAAGAAGAAGAAGAAGAAGAAGACCCCCGAGGATCTAGGGGAAAAGGAGTCGAGGGTCGACCCCGACCCAACACGATTGACACCCCGACCCCTCACACAACACCCCGACACGGCACCCCCGACCCCGACACAGCACCCCTACCCCGACACGACACCCCCGACACCCCGACCCCGACACCCCGATCCCGAAAAAGTTGCTCTTCGGCCTTCCAAACGCCGACAGGGTCATATATTTGTGAATTATGATTTAGGTCATATATTTTTCGATTTTGTTATACAAAACATCATATTTATGTTGATCAGGTGGATTTAAAATGTGTAGTTGTTTTGTCGCTGCAAGGGTCTGGTGTTCGACGACCTCCCCGTGCGTTCAACAAGCTCCGCCCCTGCGTTCGTGGGTGAGCACAAATGACATCTTCTCCCCAGGTACCCTTAAAAAAATTTCTCTGTTCCGGTCTTCATGCCGATGAAACTTGCTAGCTATAGGTGTCTTCAATCATTAGTATGCGTGACCACTATGTGTCTCCTGTTCGAAGGGTTACATCTATAAATATGCATTCATTAGCATCTTTATAACCGTGATTCTTTCAAATTGTTCAACGCTATCCATGGACAGCACGAGTATGTGTAGATTGGGTTCGTTTTCCCATATGCTCTGCTCCGGATCTGATGCAGAATTTCGTCAGTGCCTCCCTGTTGTTCTCCGGGTACACATCCTCTCTGCTTATTGCCGAAACGTGTATCAGGAGAACATCGGGGAGGTGATGCCAAAATTATGCATCGGATCCGGGGCAGAGCATGGGAAAACAAACCCAATCTACACATACTCGGGTGGGATTAGGACCTATCTTTACCTACTAGTGTCTAGGTTGCATCGACGTAATAAAACTGACAAACTCTATTAACTTATAAATATGGTTTGCTGAATTATGCATATATATTTTGTGTGTCTAGTAGCTAGGCAAGATGAGAGATCGTGGGTGGATGTACACTGGTCACACTAGTCATAAAGACATGACCCGTGAATGGATAACAAAAACCAAGGAGTTTGTGAGAGTCGCATTTGCAAATGGACAGAAAATAACCTGGTGCCCTTGTGTTGATTGCGACAACTTTAAGAAGAAGTCAGAGTTTGAAATGATCAAACACCTGCAGAAGTGGGGTTTTACGCCTAATTATATGGTCTGGACATTTCATGGTGAGTCTGCCCAACGTGCCAGAGCTGAGGTGTGCAAGACTTCGATGATGCTCGGCTTTTGGAGGATGAGATGGAGGAATCTACAAAGGCCTTCTATGAAATGTTGGAGTCTTCAAAACGTCCTCTCCATGAGAACACTAAGCTTTGTCGGCTGGATGCCATCGCACAAGTAATAGCTCTAAAGGCTCAGTTCAACCTGGGCAAAGAATGCTATGACGCGATGATGATGATATTTGGATGCTTTCTACCCAAAGGTCATGTATTGCCAACAAACCTGTAACAGTCGGACAAAATCCTACGTGCGCTTAAGATGCCCTATGAGAAGATAAATGCTTGTGAGAATGGATGTGCCTTATTTAGGCTTGAGTATGCGGGCTTCAACTCTTGTCCCATTTGCAATGCTTCTAGGTATGTTCTGGTAGACAACGGTATGGGTGAGAAGAGTCAGACCAAAATCCCAGTCAAGGTTCTTTGCTATCTGCCAATCATACCAAGACTTAAACATCTTTTCATGGTCGAAGAGACGGCCAGACAGATGACATGGCATAAATTGGGCAAAAGAACAGAACTAGATGCAGATGGGAATCCGATGTTGGGACACTCTTCAAACACTTTTGCGTGGAAGCACTTCCATGCATTACATAAGGATAAAACGGCAGATCCAAGGCATCCTCGAGTTGCCATTACCACGGATGGGTTCAATGTGTATGGTATGACGGCAGCACAATACAGTTGTTGGCCTGTATTTGTCATTCCACTCAATCTCACCCCTGGAGAGATTATGAAAAGAAAGAACATTTTTCTGACATTGATAATTCCAGGAACTAAATATCTGGGGAAGAATATGAATGTGTACATGCAGCCGCTTAAGGATGAATTGAAAGAAGCCTAGGATAATGGGATCAAGACATACGACGCCGCTACCAAAAAGAACTTCAAAATGCATGTGTGGTACATGTACTCATTGCATGACTTGCCGGCGTATGCACTATTCATTGGCTGGTCTGTGCATGGAAGGTTCTCGTGCCCCACATGCAAGGCTGCTCTTGAGTTCCATTGGCTACAGGTGGGTCGCAAGTTTTCTTGCTTCGACATGCATAGACAGTTCCTGGATCCTGACCAGAAGTTCAAAAAAGACAAGAAGAATTTCATCAAAGGTAGAGTTGTCAAAAACATTGAACCACCTACGTTGACAGGCCAACAGATCCTGGATCAGATAAACGCTCTCGAGCCGGATCTAAATCCTCCAGGGTATTTCAAAGGGTATAATATGGAACATGCCTGGACTCACAAAATATGTTTGTGGGATCTGCATTACTTTAAAGACCTCCTTTTCCCACACAACATCGACGTGATGCACTCTGAAAAGAATATCGCGGAGGCCCTTTTTGGTACATTGTTCGGCATAGAGGGGAAGTCAAAGGATAATCCTAAGGCTAGAGTCGACCAGGAGGCTCTATGTGATAGACCGTTACAAAACACACGACAACCGAAAGGAAAGAAGAACTGGAGGAAGCCAAAGGCATGGTTCAATCTTGGGAGGCCAGCTATGAGGGAAATGATCTCGTGGGTGAAAATGCAGTTGATGTTCCCCAATGGGTATGCAGTGAATCTAAAGAGGGGAGCATGTCTTGACAAATTGAAAATATATGGTCTCAAGATTTATGATTGGCACATATGGCTTGAGCGGGTAATGCTGGTGATGTTGCATGGCTTTATCCCTGAGGATGAATGGCTAGTACTGGCAGAGCTGAGCTATTTCTTCCGTGCTCTTTGTGCGAAAGAACTATCACCTGACATGCTAGACGAACTAGAAGAGTTGGCGCCGGAGTTGATCTGCAAGTTAGAAAAGATCTGTCCACCGGGCTTATTTAATCCAATGCAGAATTTGATTTTGCATCTACCGACCGAGGCAAGATTGGGGGGCCCGTGCAAAATCGTTGGTGCTTCGCAACTAAGAGGATGCAGAAGATGCTTCGAGGAAAATGAAAAAATAAACGTAGAGTTGAAGCATCGATTGCCGAGGCATTCATTACTAAAGAGGCGGCAAACTTCATGACAACACACTACAAAGCCAAGAATCATCATTTGCACAATCTGAAGCCTCGGTACAATGATGGCGACCATGAAAAAGGTCGATCCAACCTCAGCCTATTCAAAGGGAAGCTCGCACCAGCCGGTGATTTGAAAGCAATAGCGTTGGATGTCGAAGAATGGCGAACCATTTCGTTGTATATCTTCAACAACCTAAGAGAAGTGCGGCCGTACATCGATTAAGTCCTCGGTACATTGTTTCACAACTTCTAATTCGTTTGAAATGATCTTATTCCCGGATATGTGATACAGTCGATACGTCACCAAATTCTCAGATGGAGCGGTGATCCAAAAGGATTCCATTGAAGAGTATGAGCTTTTGGCAAAGCATGGAGGCGGCTATCCCGGTTTCATCTCTTGGTTCAAGCAAATGGTAATTTCCATTAGACGATTTCATTTCTCTGCCTAGTTTGCGGCTAATGCAACAATCCTTTCGCATTAAGCTTGTAGGCTAATGCAAAGTCTATGGACTATGAATCGAGACAAGTCGCTAATGGTTTTGACTATAAGGTCCGTTCATTTGAA
Organism: Hordeum marinum; assembly: GCA_022496015.1. Lineage (NCBI taxonomy): Eukaryota > Viridiplantae > Streptophyta > Magnoliopsida > Poales > Poaceae > Hordeum > Hordeum marinum. The sequence continues at coordinate 202,847,805 of CM039676.1, forward strand.
AAATACGACATCAACGGGTATCGCTTTCGTACTTTTGGCGAAGAGCTATGTATGGCCAACCAAAAGTTTAGAAATTGTTGTGTCTCTAATGTCCACGAAGGAGGGGTCCAGTATTATGGAAGAGTTGGAGCAATTTATGAACTTACATTCTTTGGTGAAGACCCACCAAACATCGTAGTCTTCAAATGTTATTGGTCCCAGCCGAAGGAGACTAGAGGGACTCATGAATATATAGGTCTATTCGAAATAAAACAAAGCACCCATTTAGATGTTCCCGATGTCTATATTACGGCTCAACATGCGACAAAAGTTTTCTATCTACCGTGGGCTTGCCAAACAGATCCAAATCTGAATGGTTGGGATGTCGTTTATGATGTGCCGCCACATTTTAGACCACCTCCCCTCAATGAAGATGATTATGAACCTCACATTAACCCAGACACATATGAAGGAGAATTCTTCCAAGAAACACATGTTTCCAAAAAACGTTTCAAGAACTGCTCTACTTCACCCCAGAACATTGAGGTAGACAGCGACAGTGAATCTGACTTCACCCCTAAGCCGGAACAAGAAAAGAAACAAGAAGAAGAGGTTACTGCTATGGATGACCTGTCAATGCCTGACCAATTACATAAAGGAGGCCTTCCACATGTTGATGCATTTATTGATGATGCTGAGGAGCACGTCATTACTGATAGTGATGATGATTATGCATTTATTGATCCCGGAGCATATATAGACAATGAATATTAATATTAGTAATGTTAGGTATTCAATTATTATTACATATATATTATTAATTAGTTCATGTTATTAGGCAATTTTTTTATGTTGAACTAATTTCGTTCACTCTTTGTCATTGCAGGTGTTTACAAATGGTGGGCGCCGGTCGAGAGCGCTCTAAGCCTCCTTCCTCGGCGCGTGCTGGGAGGGGTGATATTATTCCACCCCAGCAACTCCGGAGAGCACTGGTACACTGTATGTAGAGACCTGCGGGCGCTTCTTCTTTGATCGGCAGAGGTCGATGGAAGACGAAGAGAGGTGTTAGAGGTAGGAAGGCTACTGCGCCTTCCTCGCCACCACCCCCAGCTGATTCTCCTGACCACGGGAGTGCTCCATCTTAGGTGGACCCGTCTGACCTGGACCCATCTCGGACTCCGGTCGTTGAGTCTCAGGCCGACGAGCCTCGGGTCACCGAGCCTTCGTCCCAGGAGACTCCGATCCTAGAGTCTTCGTCCTAGGATACTCCGGTCCCAGAGTCTTCGTCCCATGTGACTCCGGAGGCTAGTGGCCATGCTGATGGTGGCGAGGACAACTTTTTTGAGGATACCTATAGCGAGGGCGAGCTGGTTGAGGAGGGCAAGAAGGTCTACCAACATGGTTGTACAAAGCTCCCGCCTGTGCCGACGACCCGCGATCAAAGGTGGTTGATTGTGCCTAATGAGGAGAAGTAAGTGCATTTACTCTTTTTTAACCTTTTGCCTTCATGTTTCTTCAAATTAATATCTAATGTGTTGGCCTTGTCATACTAGAGGGGTTGGAAACACGACCCTGGTGTCCACGGGCCCAACTAGGTCCTTGGTGTGCTTCTCAAGCACACCAAGGAGCACTCCTGGGGAAGGTCCAGTTTCCCAGTGAGGGTGAGGTTCCATAGGTAGCACTGACCTAGGAGCTGTACGTGGCTACCCCGGCCTCGTCAGAGGAGAGGGTCGACGATGTCTTGTGCGAGACGGTGGCCGACATTGTGATCCATCGGTTTTGGGTAATTTCTCCTTTACAGAATTAAAAATCAACAACACCTAGTGATTGTACTAATCAGTGTTGTCTTGTTTGATTGCAGACCTTCTAGAGGTGTCTTGAGGAACACAAGGTAGACGCGGCTATTGTTCTCATAGCCGAGTGCAAGCGCCTACTTCAGAACTTATCACACGAGGCTCTGGTGCAGGCTATTCGAGACTACTATGCCTCGACTAACATTAAGAGGGCGAAGAAGAAGTGCCGCAAAACATTTCTGAATAATGAGATGTACATGAAGGTAATTACCAATTCTTAACGACTTGTACTTAATTTCCTTGATTTGATTCATAGGCGTAGCGCTGAAATTTCTCTTGTCTAACTTAGGTGCCCCCGAGATGGTGTGCGGACAGGATGGACTGTTGGGAGGCATTGGTGGATGAGTGGTGCTCTCCCAAATAGCTAGCCAACCACAACAATGCCAAGGATAAGCGTGCCCAAATGAAAGATGTGCCACACCATCAAGGGAGCTCCAACCTGTTTGAGTACGGGGATCACTATGTATGTGGTTTGCTTCATGATTCATGCAACTTCATTCTTCATGCTAGCTTGAGCCCTTAACTAATATTTTGTTCCTCTATTTTAGGCGCGACAAAACAAGAAGGAGGTGCCACCGCTATTCGACCTCTATGCCATGGCCCATATTGCCTCGTACAAGAAGGTCAAGGCATTCTCTAAGGATGACCTCGATCATCCAGAGAAATTCAGCAACATCTCCTCCCACAACAAGCTCGTGAGGTATAGAGATGAGGGGAAGGCGGGAAAAGGGGAGGACTTCAACTCGAGCCAAAGTCCTTTTGATCCAGAGCTCGTGATGATATCTGGTGGTGGGAGGCCCCATGGCTCGATAGCCATTGGGGATGGACTAATACGTTGTCCTAGAACTCTCCCGGAGATCAGGAAGCGCCAGACGAGCTCCGATCCTAAGATAAGGCCTCGTCCATGCCCAATGGAGCTCTCCATCGAGGCTAGGGCACCGGAGCTTCTGGCGTAGGCAAACAGGCATGCAACGTAGAGGGAGAGGGTCATGGAGGAGAGGACGGCTAGGCTATTCGAGGAGGAGAGGAACCGGAACGACGCATCTCACCGGGCCCTATACGAGCTCCTCGTGGTAAGTTTCTCCTTCATATTAGCCAAATCATGCACCTAATGTTTGTTTCATCACTAACTAATATGACTGACTCGTGAAAACAAAATGTGCAGATCGTGTGCCAGAACAATGGTCAGACCCCTCCGTCGATGCCCCATATTGCTATAGCACCCACGGTGAGTTTCATTTGAATGGTCATTAGTTACTAGTATTCACATTTGAGTTGCATCATGCTAAGGAGACATTGCAAATGATCTTTGGTGCAGTGTGCCTCCCGACAAGCATCGACCGATCCTTCTGCGTCTGCCGCAACCCCGACCGGTCCTTCTCCGTCTCACACTGGCGCAAACCTGACCGGTCCTTCACCTCCATGATGATGCTAAGTTTTACCAAGTATTTTGCAGAACAAATGCATACTTAGCTAAAGAAATGACCTATTTAGCTCCAAAATGACCTATACTTAGCTTCTTTAGTTCATTTATGACATACTAGCATACTTAGGTAAAAAATGGCATGATAACCTTGGTTTAGCTCTAAAATGATATAGACTTAGCTTATTTTCCTCCAAAATGACAAAATAACCCCTCCAAAATGACCGATTATAACTAGGATAGCTCTAAAATGACCTACACTTGCCATTTTGTCCTCCAAAATGAGTAAATATGATTAGTTAGCTCGAAAATGGCATAACTACCTAGGTTAGCTCAAAAATGGCATACTTAGGTAAGAAATGGCATGATGACCTTGGTTTAGGACCAAAATGACATAGACTTAGCTTATTTTCCTCTAAAATTACATAATAACCTTGCGAAGCTCCAAATTGACCTATTTACCTAGCTTATCTCTAAAATGACCTACACTTAGCATTTTTACCTACCTTAGCTAAAAATGGCATTTTACCTACCTTAGTTAGAAGAAGAAGATAAAGAAGAGGAGAGGAGAAAAACAAAGAGAAGAAAAATTCTTCCTCCTCTTCTTCTTCTTCTTCTTTTTCTTCTTTTTATTCTTCTTCTTCTAGCAAGTCTTCTTATTCTTCTTGTTCTAACTTTCTTCTTTCCCAATTTGAAGATTTGCTTTAGATGAGGAAGCTTGCGTTGATGGAGTCTACTCTTCTCCTTGTGCTTCCTTTTTATTTTGATTTTGTACGATGAACTTTTTTGTTGGATATGTTGTTGGAAACTTGTTGGATATGCTGTTGGAAACTTGTAGTTGGATATGTTGTTGGAAACTTGTTGTTGGATATGTGTTGGTATGCTTGTTCAAAGTATTTTGAAATGTGTATATATATATATATGAAATTCTGTGAAATTCAATGAATTTAAGAAAAAACAGAAAAAACAGGGGCTATACAGGATCATTGTCGTCTGCTGGCAGACGATAAAGAGCTTTGCCATTAGCCAGCAGACGGCAAAGAGCTTTGCCTTCAGCCAGCAGACGGCAAAGCTGCCACGTGGCAGCTACCTGTGCAACCTGGGGTTTCACTGGGCTGGCCCATGTGGTTTCTTTGTCGTCTGCTGGCAGACGGCATAGAACTTTGCTTATTTGTCGTCAGCCAGCAGACGTCAAAGAACTTTGCATCTTTGCCATCCACTGGCGGACGACAAAGAACTTTGCGTCTTTGCCGTCTGCCAGCAGATGGCAAAGCACGCCGTTAATCCCTTAACGGACGTAAGCTGCCACGTGTGCCGTCCACGGTCTTTGCCATCTGCTGGCAGACGGCAAAGACCTAAGCATCTTTGCCGTCTGCTAGCAGACGGCAAATCGCCTTTTACCGGAGCTTATTCAGCCGGACGGTTGGTCGTCTGCTGGCAGACAGCAAAGCCTTTGCCGTCTGCCATGCATGCCTTTTTCGTCGGCTATGGCGGACGGCAAAGTTGCTGATTCCTGTAGTGTCTCTAGTGTGATGGACGCGGTGCCCGAGCAGCTCCAATGCCTCCTTGGGGAGGAGGTGCGCGAGCACGTGGAGTAGCTGGTGGGGTGGTTCACCCCGGACGCGCCTCCAGAGGGAAGCGAGAGCCTCGGTGCCACGTCCTCCGGTAGCCATGATGAAGAAGACACCTCCTCCTCTTAAGTTTTTACTTCCATTCTAGTAATCTTCTATATCCAAATAGGAGCCCCCCACTACCTTATTTTCCAGCCTCCTCGTGCGTCCACGTCATCCGGTATTCCTGGCATCATCCCACGCACTGCCCCGCAGGTTGAAACTCGTTGTGTCGCTGGACTGGCTTCTTTCTTGCGCCTGGGTTGTATAAAGCATTTTCTCACTTGGGCTGATCGAACCAGATTGTCGGCTCGATCTTCTTTTGATGGGCTCTATAGATAGCTACTTTGGTCCAGATGCGAGGAGCCGTGAGGAGCGACCGATCGAAGACTCAACTTCTCTACCCATATTTCTCAAAAAAAAAGTTCTATCCCCACTCTTTCTAACAGACAAAAAATCAACTGAGTCGTGGGCTCATAAATCAACCGGCTGCAGCCCTATCATCTTCCCTAGAGGCCAGATCTGTCTCATCGCCTTCTCAAGACCGCTGATTGATTTCTCTGATCCTCTTCATCTTCTGCCCCAAATCACATTCTATTAATCTTCAGTTCTTCACACCGTGGTATGCCTTCTCTGACTCATGGTCTTCTCTGACGCATCCCATCCAGTCCCCATTCTCACTATCCTCCTATGACTCTTGATGTTGCCATCGCTAATTGTGTTATATTGTACGTCGTGTGATCATGAGCTCCCCCAAAGGCTATGGGCAAAAAAGCAAATAAACTGCACTTCCCGTGCTCTTCAACGTCCATCTCCAAGTCAAAAGGCGACAGACTATCATGGTGAGTGACACAATCCATGCATGTGATTTGTACATATGATCATTCTTCCAAATATAATATTCATTTAATTGGTACCTCCCGCTTCCATGGCATACAGCTTATAAGGGATCACACAGCTTATGGGGGATCACATGGTTTGGAGGCTAATCTCCTTGCTATTGCTCCGATGTGGCATTTCTTCTGGGCAAGCACGCGAATTTTTTCCGTCCCTGATTGTTTGCTTCAAATACATCAAAATTGATTGGTTTAATCATGGGTTCATTCTTGCAGGTTATACTTTTTTGCAGTAATTATGACCGATGCTGCTGTTCATGGACAATAGAATCTAGCCTGTGTGAAACCCGTATATAACCTCATGACTCAGTTCACGTTATACTTTTTTATCTCATGTTTTATTCCTTAGTTGCTTATATTCTTCCTTCTCCATGCAGCAGCTGCATAGAACACATTGCTTGGTGCGAACTGCAACTAGATCCAGGCGCTAGCAAAGATGAACATGTTTATTCAGATTTATGAGTCCACAAACCGTTATTTACTTCACTGTAATAGTAATTTACTTTTTTTTGCTGTTTTGCATTTTCTGCTGTTTCATGGTAATAGAAATATGCTTCAGGGATAATGAAGTATTCATCGTGGTTCTTATTTTATTTTATTTTACTTTGAAATGTGAGCCCACGACTTAACAGCCTACTACACATTGTCCGGCACGACTTGCGTCAAAGAAAAACATTGTCCGGCGCGACAATTCACTATTTGGATACATTGTTGAATAATGGATACTGCTAAGAATATCGTTAGTTCTACAAAGTACTATAATTTTACCGTACAATATATATTTATACCACGAATAAATTTGAAACACTTATATATGAAATCTATCATATTGTATTTATTATCACCTCTATATGAGGTCTTCCATACTATTGATTCAAATTGGCCTCTTATTTACCATGTGGATGCTACTCAGAAAATCCGCAACAAATTCCCGCCGCAATGCGCGGGGTATCACCTAGTGTTATGAACAACTAGGCCTCGAGCGGGCACAAGACATTGCCAGTTACTTTTTCATAACTGGTAGTTACTTATCTTTATTTAGACACCCTTGCTCCCCGTGTGGGGTTTTCTGCCATCTTTTACGCAGGCCCCATGCCCCAGCTGGCGGGGGGCTACCCCGCGGTAAGCCTTGTGCTGCTGACAAGGTTCCTCTCAACACGAGCCCTCGTGTTAGGGGGTAGAGATCCGCGAGATCGGTGAAGGCTCGCGTTGCATAGCACCCATGATTCCCAGCCTAGTTGCGTCACATGACCCCGGCCGATAGCCCCGAGGTCTATAGTACCTAGCTCATGCCTTGCCAGGCCATCGTCCTTCGCCTGTCCCTTCTCGAGGACTCCTCCTTCAAGTCGTCCCACCAAGGACCCCATGCTTTGGGTTCCGCATGAGGAAGTTCATTGCCCGAGGCCCTCGCAAGGCGATGGGACGTCTCTAATGCGAGTGGGGACGTGTGCTAGGCATGGGCCCATTCCGCGGAGCTTGTGGGCAGCTAGGCCCGGACTGTGGCACGTGGACTGCCATGGAATGTCGATGTCTAGGCTTGTACTCCTGTTCCATGGGCCTGGCGATGCGCTCCGCGGGCAAGAGGTGGCCAGAACTTCTCCAGCAGGTGGAGATCAAAATAATGCGGGCCCCATCGATTGGGAGTCAAGCGTGGCATGCGATGCACGACAAAGACGCGTGCCCCCACCACTCACCATGACGTCTTGGTAACTGCTCAGTGCTGCCATAAAGCCTGAGCATGGCGCACGGTCATCGTGACTCCTCTTAAACCCTTGCTAGTCCAATGGAGGCATGGGCGCATGCCGAGCGTCCATCAAGACTTTATATAAGGGAAAAGGGAGAAGTCCCTTGGCTCATCCTCCCATCTCTCGACCTCCATTGCCATCCGCTGCTATAGTAGCAATGACACCCGTGAGGAAGTTCTCCACCGCTGATAAGGGGAAGGCGGTGACAGGCGAGGCGGGCTAAGCGAGGGCAGCGAGGGGAAACGACCGTCCCTGCACATCCATCCCCGCACTTGAGGCACCTCCTCGAGGGTGCAGGCGACTACCGTATGTGGCCCATGCCGACTCGAGCAGCCACGAAAGAGGCTCCGCCCGCGGTCACAGATGTGGCAGATGAGGCGGCCACGGGCGGGGTCAGCGACCTGGGGTGTCCGTCTGGTCGCCCAAGCCATGGGGCCACTCCGTTGACGCTGCCCACAAGTTCATTGTGAGAAAGGATGACATGCCTCGCACTTGGTTCCGGCTCCCCGATTCCTTCACTAGGGAGATGGAGGGGCACACGCCCTTGGGTCTGTGGCTACAGTCAGAAGGTTTCTACAATTGTTCCTCTTGGGTGGTGACGGAGTTCAGCCCCCTTTGCTTCATGTTTTTGGATCGCGGGTGGAAGTCGTTCTCCCTTGCTCGCGGCTTGCAAGACGGGTATGTCCTCCACATCAAGTTTGACGGGGCCTCCATGCTCTTCGTGAACGCCTTTGAGAAGGCCAACAACCTCCTGGGCTGCTGCATGGAGAGCGCCAGCAGCAGCGGCAGCGGTGTCTCCTCCTCTAGGGAAAGCGAGAGTAGCAGTGGCTCCAATGGCTCCCTCGGTGCATGCATCAAGGAGTAGGACTCCGACTAGGTGAAGTGGCATCAAAGCCTCAGCCTCCGAAGGCGACGCTGCATGAGCTCAGCCCCCCTTTTATTCAAGTCGTCTTTTCCTTCCTGTAACGAAGCCAGCTGACCCCGTCGGGGTATGTAGAGGAGGGGTTATGTTGTTTCTCATTCTTTGAACTGAATGTTAGTTTGGATTGAAAATAAATTTCTTTACACCACTCCTTGCGAGGCTTGTACCTCTTTACCGAGGACATCCCGACGCTCTGCATAGCTCATGCGAGAGGGCTTGACACGTGGTGCCCCGGGGGTTACTTGGGCCCGCCTCGTGAGGCCACCCGGGGGAACCTCACCTAGGGAAGAGGTCCTGCAAGGAAACACTCAGTCTTGGAGCGGTACGTGCTTACCAAATTGCACTTGGGTGTCGCACGAGGAAAATAGGCACCAATGTCCTTGTGAGGTGACGTGCATGTGGGCGTGTCCACAACCCAGAACCCTGTCCTCTGTGTTCTAGAGCCGCTACGATAGGCCCAAGGACAGGCGTCGTGCCCAGCCCCCGCGCGTGTGAGGCACAAGGGAGAGCCGTTGGGCGCATGTCGCGGGGGGGGGGGGGACGACTGCCAAGGTGAGGGCTGCTCACTTCACTGGTTATTGCGGTCCTTCATGGGGGGCTCTTTTTATCATCCTTGCGCGGAGCATGGGGCTTCCACTAGGTGTGGGCATAGTCATTGTTAGACAGTCATTCCGCCAGCACGGAGCATGGGGCTTCCACTTGGGCATGGGCGGGAGTCCTCCTGAGGCCAAGGGGCGGCTCAAGCAGGAGACTCCAGGGCGTGTACAACCACAAGCTTATTATTATGTGAGAGTGTCACGGGCGTCGATTAAAGAGGTGTTGGATGCCCAAGGCACACAACTCAGGGGATCCTTCCATAGTCGTTAGGTTGGTTGCGCCTTATTTTTCACACAATTTGTGTGCACCCTCGTGACCCATTACATGAGCACGGAGCGCTTCACGTAGCTATCGGGGAACGACGTCAAGGGGGACAACGCGCCTACCCGGCAGCTGCACGAGGTGCATCCTATCCCCACTCCTGCCCGTGATGGTTCTTTGGGAGGGCGGGGCACCAAGGACATTGAGAGATAGCTAACACGAGGGGCCAGGCCGTGAGCCAGAGCTTGGTCACTTGGATTTCTCCATGCTGCGGGGATGAATCACAGCGCAGATACCGTGTCCAACCCTCTAGTACAGAACCGTCGTAGGGAGGGCTGTGGGGACGCGAAGATCTCAGGCGATGACGAAGCAGTTAAAGCTTAAACAGACAACATAATCTCAAGACAAAAGTTAAGCAGGTCCATTACATCATGAAGAGTCACGACTTTGTGGGATTGCAAAATAGATGAGGGGTGGAGGGCCGCTTGACCCAAACAAACCAAATAAATCACCTGACAGTCGTGATGCTGCAGAAACCTTGAGCCACTTGTTGAGACGCGCCACGAGGGTCAACCCCTCAGGGGCCAGCCAGCTCCTGAGGTCCCGTGGACTCACGGGGTCCCGGCGCCTCGCGGGGTGTCGTCGCAAACCGAGCCAGCCCTCGGGCTCGGTGTTAGTGAAGCTCGTGTCGTCCATGTCATCATGCGTCCTGACGCTTTACCAACATTGAGCTCCCGTGATCCTAACGCCCGGTGTCGTACCCCTTTTCTGTAGGAGCGTGCATCGGAATGCACCCCCGAGCAAGGCCCGTGTGCCCTCCTTGTCTGACAAGCTAGGTCAGGAGCTTCCCAGGCGGGAGCCGGCGGCGGGACCAACCTCAAGGGGGCACAGGGCGTGCCTCGTTACGCCAAGAGGGGGCTGGCACTAGCACCCGACACATGGTCTGCTCCGCAGGCGCTTGGCGGCGTGCTCTCTACCATGGCTTTAGCTTGAGTGGGTAGTAGGCGCCCCCCTCACGGGAGCAGCCTCGCGAAGCCCCATGTTCCCCTCGTTGTTGGAACGTTTGTTCATGGCAGCCTCATGGGTCCGCTCGACAAAACCGGTTGCATCCTTCTTGTCACAAGTGATGGTGATGACGCCGCTGGGACCTGGCATCTTGAGGACGTTGTAACCATGGTGGGTCACCGCCGAGAACTTAGCGAGTGTGGGGTAGCCCAAGATCGCATTGTACGGAGACCCGATGTGCACCATGTAAAAGTCAATGATCTCGGTGCAGTAGTTGCAAAGCATACCGAAGGTGACTGGAAGGCAAACCTGCCCCAAGGGGACAGCAGGACATACGGTGGCGTCACGGAACCGCTTGGCGGGGGCCAGCCGACTGTAGAGAACTTGGAGGGTCTTAAAGGTCTCCAGGGAGAGCACATTGAGGCTAGCTCCCTCGTAGATTAGGGTCTTGGTGATGGAGATATTGCAGATGATGAGGGTACACAGCATGGGGAGCGCACCCGCTGTGGCCGCGAACTTCATGTTATCCTTGGAGTCGAAGGAGACGATGTGCTGAGCCCCCTGGGGAGGCCGCATGGCCTCTGGTCCCTTGGAGGAGCCCCCCGCCAGGCCATGGAGGTGCCTAGGCTGGTGGTCCAACAAGAAGGCTTGGGACCCGCCAAGGATGCACGCCACCATGCGAGGCCCTTGTCCGCCTCCGAGCCCTTCGTCTCCTGACCAACTAGCACTTCCTCTGGGCGGCCGCAGCTGTGGCGGTGGGGCCGCCCCGTCTTGGACATGCGCTCCGTGAGGCCGCTGCTACTAAACGTCCTCATGGGTACGACCACGCTCGCTGTCGTCGCAAGGTTGCTTGTGCTGGCCCTGGTAGGGTCGTTACCCCGGTTGACCCATATATAGCCATCGTGGCTTCCTTGGTGACAGGCACCACGCGGGCCGCGGCCCAGGCGGCGGCCGGCGCGCTCATTGCGAGAGGGCCAGAACACCCGACAGTCTTCTGTATCGTGGAAGCGTACATTGTGGTGGATGCAAAACACTCCCCCGCCCCCTCCAGGAACGGTGCCACCGGGACCGGGCGATGGACCACAACCAGACACCGGGACCCGAAGAAGGAAGAGGACGGAGTGAGGCGGGCCCTACTCGGACCCGTTGGGCTAGGGCCTTGTAGCGACCCGACTCAAAACGAGTCAAGCCTCTGTGTGTTCTATGCCATCCCTGGATCAGTATGCTGACACACACAATACATCAATGTATATATCAAAGTGCAATCACATGTAATTAACGTAAAACTGATATATACCTCGAAAATCTTAGCGGAAACAGTCAACGGGAGTGGAGTCCCAATAACACCAACGGCAGGTTGAGTGCAGACCGTAACCCTGAATCATACTCTTACCCGTCATAGAGCTTATCTGCAACATAAGACATTGCAGCCGTGTAGGTCAGCATTTTGAATATGCCGGCAAGTCACAAAATAGGGGTGAAAATAATCCTCTATACTATATGCTTATATGGCAGGTGGGGCTACAAGTTTAAGTTTTTGCGCAAAGCAAACTTTTCCTACAACAAGTGAGGGGTAATGCATAAATTATTACTACAAAGTTGGTTGATTAATGAGATGGTTCCACCAACCAATTCTCATACCCAGGTTAATAATAATACTCCCATCAATATAATTTTTTTGTGTTGAGACATCCTGATAGTTTCAGTTCCTTTAGCTCAAGTTGTCCATGACCGTGGACACGGCTAATCGATTAGGTTTTAGTACTCTACAGAGTTTCACACACGTTCCCCACAAGATTTGATCGCCTCCGTTTGATTTCTCGCACTTCAGGGTGTTTGAGAAACGGATGACCAAAACATGGTCTTCTAAAGGATTTCCCCGGGACTCTGTCGGTGCCCATCCTTTCCTACCGTTCTTCTACATCTCGTAGCACCGCTTGTCCAGGGTCACGACGATATCCAACCAAGCCAGAGCCCATAATGGTTTGTGGCTGTGCAGGTAAGCCTTGGGTCTTGAAGCATCCATCCATCTCTTTGTGCCTGGGTGGACCTTTCCGCGTGAATACTGGCACTTCCCCAGCAACACCTAGGCTAACCACTGGTTTCTCCAGGGCGCCGTTCACCCTGAGGTAAGTTGAAAACTCGGAGTCTTGAAGTCTTGATCATAATGCAGGTCTTGAAAATTATTAACTCACAACTCTCATGAATCACACAACCCACCCCATCTACTAATAGCATAGCAAAATTAAATCAACGTTTCCCGGTGCCAATGTGTCAAAGGGTTGAGGGGTGCCTACCACATGATACTACATCAAGTAACCAAGTTTCCAAATTACCTACTTTGCATGCAATTGGGGAGATGGTAGAACTAATGCAATAAAAACATAGGTATACATGGTCAAAGTGACTTGCCTGTACTGTTGATGAAGAATAATATCGCTCTCTAAGATAACTGATAGACTATTCGTCACTCTGTGATGAAAATCTATATAATCAAACATTGCATTCATATAAGCAATCATACTAGCAATCAATTCTAACAATCAAAAGTATCACCAAACCAAAAGCGACAAATTTGTGATGAAGGAAATACTTAAGACAAAAATTAACAAAACTTCATCAACACAATCAAAGTTGGTCTTCTCTACAAGTACATCCTATTTTCAAAAGTAAAAACTCAAAACAAAGTAAAATATAATCAAAAGTAGTTTACTAAATATTTTACTTAGCAAAAAGGATTACTTTTGAAGAACAACTAATAATTTAGAAAACAATACTCTAGCAACATAAGTTTTTAACTACTAGAACATATGAGTAGAAAACACTAAGTTAACAAATGAAAAAAAAATTAAAACAAATAATTAATAGAAAGTATTTTCTCATAAGTCTTTATTTTGCAAAGAGAACTAATTGAAAAGCTTTTATAAAGATTCTTCTTTTGATATAAAACAAGGTCATCCTGGGCTTAAACCACAAACAATCTCAACTATAATACAACTTGTTTCTAGTCTAAACTTAGACTAACATCAAATCAAACTTATAAAACAATTTGTGGAAACTATTTTGAAATACAAGATCAACATAGCAATGAAAATCCAATTGCAAGTTATAGTTGAACTAGAATTGATTTTCATGCAGTCAACTAATAAAATATTATTTGTTTTGAAGGGCTACTATTATCTAACAGAAAACTTTATAAAATGCATCACTAATATAAAAGAAAAAATATTTTAAAACAATTTAAAACAAACGAAGTATAACTAAACCTAGCAAGAACTAAACAGAATCTGTTTTGGTTGAAAATACTATTTAAAAATATTTAAAAACATTCCAAACTTAGCCTACTATAATTCAGGTCACTAGTGAGAAGTAGCAAAAAGAATCAACTCAAAATATATTTTTAAACTCAAGATATTCAGAAAATACGATTTGAATCAAATCTGTTTTAAATCAATTTTGAAATATTCAAATATGGTCAAACTTGATATCTACAGAAGCTACATAAAATTTGTGACACAATGCAAAAATAATCAAATTAAAACACCTAAAAACATAAAAGACATAACAAAAATAAAAACAGAACCTATTCTGTTTTCTAAAACAAAAATAGAAAAAAAGAAAAAACTAAACTAATGGACAGGGGGTGACGTGGCAGGTTCTGATAGGCTACGGAGGGGTGCGTGCTAGACTGAAACGAGCAGACGACCGAAATTTAGAGAAAAACGTTTCGACTAAAAGTAACTAAAAGAAAACCGACCGTTTCATTTAAATTAAACCGAAGGGGTACACTCCCTCTAATCTACGCCGTTGAAGAAGATCTAACGGAGGGGAGAAGCTCCGACGACTTACCGCAGTGGAGGAGGTCTCCGCTGAGGCAGAGGAGGTGGGGTCGACAGGGACGGTGCTCCGGTGGTTCTCTGGCGATGGCGAGGCCTCCAATCGACGGGGGGGATCCTCCGGGGATGGTTGGTGGCGAAGGAGAGACGAGGGGGTGACGGTGGTGAGCAGCACGAGGTCCGGGAGCTTCGGGTGGTGTCCGGAGCTCCGGCATGGCATCCACACGTTGTTCCGGAGGGTCTCCGGTGAGGGCGAGTGCACCAGGCGATGCGTATGAGCACGGCGAGGTCGACGATAGCCTTAGAGGTCTCGGGGATGGCGGAGTGGAGTGGCACAAGTGCAAAGGTGTGGCAGCGGCGCTCGGGCTCCGCCGAGCTATTACGTCGAGGGGAGGGGGTTGGACAAGGGGGAAAATAGGGGAAAGGGTCGAGGGGAGGGGCTGGGTTTATATAGGGGCCTCGAGGAGGTCGGGGAATGGCAGGAGGAGGGATCTCCGGCTCGGTGGTCGCCGGCGTGGTCTGGGGAACGAGAGGAGGGAGGTGACCGCGATGATGATGCTGTCGGGCGTTGGGGTCCGCAGTCAGTGCGAGGGATAGAGAGGGCGCAGTCAGTGGTGGCCGGTGCGGAGGAATTTCGGGAGAGGGATTAGGGCAGGTGGGCCGGTGGGCTAATAACTCGTTAATTGTTTCCTTTATTAATTTTACAGACCATTAAAATATCTTTAAGGCATTCAAAACCTGTCCAAAAAATAAACTTTTATATACCAAAATTATTAGGGAAATAAATTCCATTTAATGAACATTTTTCCACAGCTAAAATAAATACTTTTAAAAAATTATTTTCAGAAAATGCCTAAATGGCTTTATTTATTTTTGCAAATATTTTTCAACTAACCCCTTGGGTTTTATGGTTCAAATACTTCACAAAATTACCCCTGGTTTGGAGTGTCATATTACTCCTCTCAAAAACTTGTAAGGGGTTTGAATGCTTACAAATTTCAAATAGGAAAATCAAATATGAAGGTGATCTCCATATCGGAATTTTTTTAAATAGTTTTCAAAATTCACTTTTCTAATCCTTAATGAAGAAATCATGTCATCTTCTCTCACTGACTTGAAATGTAGGAATTTGAATTCAAACACAAAGGGGAAAGTCATTTTATTCCCTCTCATTCAAAAGTTTTCAAAAGTTTCAAATTTTCACTCCATTTCAATCACTCAAGAAAACAAGCATTCCTTCTAATATTTATTATAAAATTCCAAAATTTGGGATGTTACAAACCTACCACGCTTAAAATGAATCTCGTCCTCGAGATTCGAAAGGGCTAGGAAGAAAAGGTTAGGGTTTGGGGTCTTCTAGCAAATCCATTGTCCTGGAAGGTGTGGGGTCTACCACACTTAAAATGAGAGTGACTGGTCCCTAAAAATCATGGCAGTCCTCTGGGCGCATCTGTCTCTTCACATACTTTACGATAGCTCCTTCGGTGGTGCTCGACCGTCTTAAATGAAAATCTTGTGTTCTGATACTGGGTCTTCTTGACTGATAAGTCTCGCGTTCATTCTAACTTATCAAAGATCTCGTGGTGGTCTACCATTTGTGGTTATCCTGCAATTAAATGGGTCTTGGCTTCATTCCTCACCGCAAAATTCCTACGTATGGCAACAACTACCATGTACCAGGGTTTTACATCATACCATTCTAAGTCTTAAACAAAAGTTTCAAAGAACATCGTCTCTTTACTATGGGTAAGTCACTCAGATTTACCAATCCGAATAGCAAGAGAATGATAAGAGTAAGTCGTCATGGTGGCCAAGCCATGTCGCACTGAAATCATTACTTTGTATAAGGTTTAGTGAATCTCGTATTCTAAAACTTGGGCTTCCTCACAAGCATTGCAGAAATTTCTCTTGTCAACGAACAAGGTTCGGATAAATCCATTGATTCTGAAAGCTAAGAAAAAACATCTATCGTTTCTTCACAACTCTCGGGTTATCGTATACTCCTAAGAAAAAAAATGTTTGCTGATCTGTCGTAGCTTCTTCCAAGTTTCTTCCTTCACCAAGGTGGGGCTTGATCCTAACAATCCTGAGGTCAGTGACTTGTGGGTTCACTTGAATACTTGAATAGTCTTTATCTCACTCTTGGGGTTACTCGTTTCATATTCCAACATTACCTTCAGTTCACTACATCATACCCTTGAGGTAACAAATCACAGACTTGTTCTTGTCTAGATTCCACTCCGCGGAATTCATTTTCCTTTCCATTGGTTTATTTAACCTTGGGTATGGTTTCATCACAATCATTCCTTTTCTCAATATTCCAACTTCAAAATCACTTTGTCACAAAGGTTATCATCCAGATAGTTCGAGGTGGTTCCACATTCTCTTCACCTGTATTCAGTTATCCATACTCCTTAATATGAATGGTATTTTCTTCATTCTTTTGTCCCTGTGGTTGCTAGCACACTTAAAATGAAATGCACGCATGCCTGCATAAACCATATTTTCTCATATCCTTGAAAATTGTTCAAAGATCTTTGTTCTTAGAATGGCAACTCATATAATTCAACACGGGAGAATCATAACACCATAAATTCCATTGATCTCATGAATTTATTACAAACTCTGAGACTTCCATTACATAACTTCAAAATGATAAGAGTGCTACCTATTACATTTATTACTTCCAAAAATTCAAAACTCAAACTACTCATGTTTAGCCTTCTTCTCTGGGCAGGTATAGGAGTAATGTCATGTCTTCTTGCACCGGAAATACATGATCTGACTCAGATCCTTCTTTGCAGAAATTGGGTTGTTCTGAGAATGTCTTCGTTTTCTCCTCTTGGGTTCCTTTGTTCCGATCAAACTTTCAATTTCCTGTGGATCAAACTCCACTTCGTTTGTCGGTAAGTTTCCCAGATACTCTTTTCTTTCCTTCGTACAGTCCTGTGAGAAATCTCCTTCTTCTCCACATGAATAGCAGGCATTGGAGTAAAATCTGGTTAGGCTTTCTCCATTAGGGTCTTCAACATCTTCCTTCATCACAAGTTCTCCTAAATTTTCTCCGAAGGCTTCCTTCATGGCTTCCTTCTTCTGCTTGAAGACTTCTTGTACCTTGGGGTACATTTGGCATTGAGCCGGGTAATGCATAGTTCCTTCACACAAGAAACATGTCACCTGCCTAGCTGGGCATTCCTCATCTCGGTGATTTTCTTCACAATGAGGGCATCCTTCCTTGTGTTCTTCCTGGGTGTGTCCTATCTCTCCACATATCCTGCATGCACAAATCTTCTTCACATCTTTGCCATGGGGCTTCTGGGTGTTGGTAACAACATGATATCCTTGCAGAGTTATCTTGAATTCTTCCCAAGTGTTTGATGCTTGCCTATCATGGATATCTTCATGCATCTTCCACCAATTTGCAGCACCTTCTTCAAACTACCGAAAAGCATACTGGACCATCTCCTTTCTTGCAACATGGTTACTCCTTAGATGATCCTCCATGTTCTGAATCCATTCTTCTGTCTCTAACCGAGTCATCGATCTAGAATACACGAGTCCAGCTTCACTCATCATCTATTGGGTTCAAGGTTTTGGGGATGAGATGGGTAAGAGAGAGAAATGATAGGATACACACAATACAAACAATGGTTTTGAAAATAGATTTTAATTGTGGCTGTCGAAAATTTACACACAAATGACAGCTCACAAATCATCGTATCTAATGCAAGTATACAACAGGGGTTTGGTCTTCTAGGGCATAATATCTTGGAAATTCTTCATGGTCTTCAATTTCTTCTGGTCTTCACAGTCTTCAACTCATGTAGCTTCAACTCTTCTAATGCATGGTGAAATCTTCTTTACTTTGAAGTGACCATCAGTTGTTTCGATATCTTGTCCTTCTCGAAGTGGCCTCAGTTGATCCTTAGTGTGGTCAAGGGGAAAAGGGTATTTTCTGACTTTTTGAGGTAAGAGAGATCATTTGATAAGGCTCAAATAAGATGAGAAGTAAAGGGTCTTTTGAAAACAAAGTTTTTCGAGAAATCGTTTCCTATGGGCTTTCCAGTTTCTAGGGTCACCTCCTACAGTCAACATGTGCTCTGATACCATTTCTGTAGCGACCTGACTCAAAATGAGTCAAGCCTCTGTGTGTTCTGTGCCATCCCTGGATCAGTATGCTGGCACACATACTACATCAATGTATATATCAAAGTGCAATCACATGTAATTAACATTAAACTGATATATACCTCGAAAATCTGAGCGGAAACAGTCAACGGGAGTGGAGTCCCAATAACACCAACGGCAGGTTGACTGCAGACCGTAACCCTGAATCATACTCTTACCAGTCGTAGAGCTTATCTGCAACATAAGATGTTGCAGCGGTGTAGGTCAGCATTTTGAACAGGCCGGCAAGTCACAAAAGAGGGGTGAAAATAATCCTCTATACTATATGCTTATATGGCAGGTGGGGCTATAAGTTTAAGTTTTTGCGCAAAGCAAACTTTTCCTACAACAAGTGAGGGGTAATGCAGAAATTATTACTACAAAGTTGGTTGATTAATGAGATGGTTCCACCAACCAATTCTCATACCCAGGTTAATAATAATACCCTCATCAATATAATTTTTTTTGTGTTGAGACTTCCTGATAGTTTCAGTTCCTTTGGCTCAAGTTGTCCATGACCCTGGACACGGCTAATCGATTTGGTTTTAGTACTCTGCAGAGTTTTGCACATGTTCCCCACAAGATTTGATCGCCTCCGTTTGATTTCTCGCACTTCAGGGTGTTTGATAAACAGATGACCAAAACATGGTCTTCTAAAGGGTTTCCCTGAGACTCTGTCGGTGCCCATCCTTTCCTACCGTTCTTCTACATCTTGTAGTACCGCCTGTCCATGGTTACCACGATATCCAACCAAGCTAGAGCCCATAATGGTTTGTGGCTGTGTAGGTAAGCCTTGGATCTTGAAGCATCCATCCATCTCTTTGTGCCTGGGTGGACCTTTCCGTGTGAATACTGGCACTTCCCCAGCAACACCTAGGCTAACCACTGGTTTCTCCAAGGCGCCATTCAACCATCATCCACCCAGAGGTAAGTTGAAAACTCGGAGTTTTGAAGTCTTGATCATAATGCAGGTCTTGAAAATTATTAACTCACAACTCTCATGAATCACACAACCCACCCCGTCTACTAATAGCATAGCAAAATTAAATCAATGTTTCCCGGGGCCAATGTGTCAAAGGGTTGAGGGGTGTCTACCACATGATACTACATCAAGTAACCAAGTTTCCAAATTGCCTACTTTGCATGCAATTCGGGAGATGGTAGAACTAATGCAATAAAAACATAGGTATACATGGTCAAAGTGACTTGCCTGTACTGTTGATGAAGAATAATATCGCTCTCAGAGATAACTGATAGACTATTCATCACTCTCCGATGAAAATCTATATAATCAAACATTGCATTCATATAAGCAATCATACTAGCAATCAATTCTAACAATCAAAAGTATCACCAAACCAAAAGCAACAAATTTGTGATGAAGGAAATACTTAAGACAAAAATTAACAAAACTTCATCAACACAACCAAAGTTGGTCTTCTCTACAAGTACATCCTATTTTCAAAAGTAAAAACTCAAAACAAAGTAAAATATAATCAAAAGTAGTTTAGTAAATATTTTACTTAGCAAAAACGATTACTTTTGAAGAACAACTAATAATTTAGAAAACAATACTCTAGCAACATAAGTTTTTAAGTACTAGAACATATCAGTAGAAAACACTAAGTTAACAAATGAAAAACAAATTTTTTAAAACAAATAATTAATAGAAAGTATTTTCTCATAAGTCTTTATTTTGCAAAGAGAACTAATTGAAAAGCTTTTATAAAGATTCTTCTTTTGATATAAAACAAGGTCATCCTTGGCTTAAACCACAAACAATCTCAACTATAATACAAATTGTTTCTAGTCTAAACTTAGACTAACAGCAAATCAAACTTATAAAACAATTTGTGGAAACTATTTTCAAATACAAGATCAACATAGCAATGAAAATCCAATTGCAAGTTATAGTTGAACTAGAATTGATTTTCATGCAATCAACTAATAAAATACTATTTGTTTTGAAGGGCTACTATTATCTAAGAGAAAACTTTATAAAATCCATGACTAATGTAAAAGAAAAAATATTTTAAAACAATTTAAAACAAAAGAAGTATAACTAAACCTAGCAAGAACTAAACAGAATCTGTTATTGTTGAAAGTACTATTTTCAAATATTAAAAAAATCCAAACTCAGCCTATTGATAATTAAGGTCACTAGTGACAAGTAGCAAAAAGAATCAACTCAAAATATATTTTTAAACTCAAGATATTCAGAAAATAAGATTTTGAATCAAATCTGTTTGAAATCAATTTTGAAATATTCAAATATGGTCAAACTTGATATCTACAGAAACTACATAAAATTTGTGACACAATGCAAAAAACAATAAAATTAGAACACCTAAAAACATAAAAGACATAACAAAAATAAAAACAGAACCTATTCTGTTTTCTAAAAGAAAAAAAGAAAAAAAGAAAAAACTAAACTAACGGACAGGGGGTGACGTGGCAGGTTCTGATAGGCTACGGAGGGGTGCGTGCTAGACTGAAACGAGCGGACGACTGAAATTTAGAGAAAAACGTTTCGACTAAAAGTAACTAAAAGAAAACCATCTGGTTCATTTAAATTAAACCGAAGGGGTACACTCCTTCTAATCTACGCCGTTGAACAAGATCTAACGGAGGGGAGAAGCTCCGACGACTTACCACGGTGGAGGAGGTCTCCGGCGAGGCAGAGGAGGTGGGTTCGACGGGGACGGTGCTCCGGTGGTCCTCTGGCGATGGCGAGGCCTCCAATCGATGGCGGGGATCCTCTGGGGATGGTTGGTGGCGAAGGAGAGACGAGGGGGTGACGATGGTGAGCAGCACGAGCTCCGGGAGCTTCGAGTGGTGTCCGGAGCTATGGCGTGGCGTCGGCATGGCGTTCTGGAGAGTCTCTGGCAAGGGAGAGTGCACCAGGTGATGCGTATCAGCGTGGCGAGGTCGACGGTGGCCTTAGAGGGCTCGGGGATGGCGGGGTGGAGTGGCACGAGAGCAAAGGTGTGGCGGCGGCGCTCGGGCTCCGCCGAGCTATTACCATGAGGGGAGGGGGTCGGACGAGGGGGGAAATGTGGGAACGGGTCGAGGGGAGGGGCTGGGTTTATATAGGGGCCTCAATGCGGTCGGGGAATGGTAGGAGGAGGGATCTCCGGCTCGGTGGTCGCCGGCGTGGTTTGGGGAACGAGAGGAGGGAGGTGACCGCGATGATGATGCTGTCGGGCGGTGGGGTCCGCAGTTTGTGAGAGGGAGAGAGAGGGCGCGGTCAGCGGTGGCTGGTGCGGGGGAATTTCGGGAGAGGGATTAGGGCAGGTGGGCTGGTGGGCTAATAACTCGTTAATTGTTTCCTTTATTAATTTTGCAGAGCATTAAAATATCATTAAGGCATTCAAAACATGTCCACAAAATAAATTTTTATATAGCGAAATGATCAGGGAAATAAATGCCATTTAATGAACATTTTTCCACGGCCAAAATAATACTTTTAAAAAATTATTTTCAGAAAATGCCTAAATGGCTTTATTTATTTTTGCAAATATTTTTCAAATAACCCCTTGGGTTTTATGGTTCAAATACTTCACAAAATTACCCCTGGTTTGGAGTGTCATATTACTCCTCTCAAAAACTTGTAAGGGGTTTGAATGCTTATAAATTTCAAATAGGAAAATCAAATATGAAGGTGATCTCCATATCAGAAAATTTTCAACTAGTTTTCAAAATTCACTTTTCAAATCCTTTTATAATGAAGAAGTCATGTCATCTTCTCTCACTGATTTGAAATGTAGGAATTTGAATTCAAACAAAAAGGGGAAAGTCGTTTTATTCCCTCTCATTCAAAAGGTTTCAAAAGTTTCAAATTTTCACTCAATTTCAATCACTCAAGCAAACAAGCATTCCTTCTAATATTTATTATAACATTACAAAATTTGGGATGTTACACACCCGGCGGGATAGTCGCCTGGAGATGGCGGCCTCCCGCCGCCCGTGCCCCATGCCTCTAGTGTCGGGGGCCAGATCAGGCAGTAAGAAGTCAGAGCCCTTTTGGTGATGACGACCATCTCGGAGACGTGGTCTACCCAAGAGTCATAGCCCCCGTCCGTCGGGAGGTGGCGGAGCAGCTCGCTCGCCATGAGCAGCACATCCTGTGTGTTTAGGTCCCACACGTGCACGTGAGCCGAAGAAGGTGAGACGGGGTGGCCACCCTCCTATGCCCGGGACCGCGACGAGCCCCGCTGCTCGAGGGCGGCATAGACCGCTGTTGGGGAATGTCGCATGGGAAACAAAAAATTTCCTACGCACACGCAAGATCTATCCATGGTGATGAGCATCTACGAGAGGGAGAGTGGGTCTACATACCCTTGTAGATCGCTAAGCGGGAAGCATTAAGAAACGCGGTTGGTGTAGTCGAACGTCTTCGCGATCCAAATCGCCGAGCGTCCCGTGACCTCATCACGATCCGTCCCGCGATCCAATCACGATCCATCCCGCGAACTCATAACGATCCGTCCCGCGATCCAATCATGATCCGTCTCGTGAACTCATCACGATCCTTCCCGCCAACTCATCACGATCCGTCTCGCGATCTTGATCACGTGCCTTCCGATCTAGCGCCGAACGGATGGCACCTCCGCGTTCAGCACACGTATACCTCGATGACGATCTCCGCCTTCTTGATACAGCAAGAGGGAGCGGAGAGGTAGATGAATTCACTGGCAGCGTGACGGCACCATGGTGATGGTGGTGGAGAAATTCCGGCAGGGCTTCGCCTAAGCACTGCAGAAATCCGATCTAGAGGAGAAACTATGCACTGGAGGAACGGGCGGCACGTGGCTAAAAATTCTGTGCAAAAAACCCTAAAACCTCCAGTATATATAAGAGCGAGGGAGGAGAGCACTTGGCGCAAGGGACAAGCCTCCTTGGGTCGGCCGAAGTGGGGAGGAGAGGAGGACTCCTCCTCCAATCCTAGTAGGACTAGGATTCCTCCCTTTCTTGGCCTTTTCCCACCTTTTTCCCTTTGGGCTTTTCTTCCCAGCCACATGGGCCTTGTGTGGGACTTCCACCATCCCAAAAGGGCTGGTATTTACTCTCTCACAGCCCATGTAGCCTCTTGGTTCGAAATACCCCTCCCGATGGTCTCCTGATACACTACCGGCACTCCCGGTACACTACCGATGAGCCTTAAACTTTTCTAGCGACCAAAATAGGACTTCCTAAATATGAGTCTTTACCTCCGAACCATTCCGGAGCTCCTCGTGATGTCTGGGATCTCATCCGGGACTCCGAACAACCTTCGGTCACCACCATACATAACTCTATACTACTGAAACGTCACCAAACCTTAAGTGTGCAGACCCTCCAGGTTCGAGAACTATGTAGACATGACCGAGACACCTCTATAGTCAATAACCAATAGCGGGACCTGGATGCCCATATTGGTTCCTACATATTCTACGAAGATCTTTATCAGTCGAACCTCTATGTCAAGGATTCAGTTAATCCCATGAGATGTTCCCTTCGTTCTTCGGTATGTTACTTGCCCGAGATTCGATCGTCGGTATCTCTATACCTAGTTCAACCTCGTTACCGGCAAGTCTCTTTACTCGTTCCGTAATACAAGACCCCGTGACTAACACTTAGTCACATTGCTTGCAAGGCTTGTTGGGATGTTGTATTACCGAGTGGGCCCTGAGATACCTCTCCGTCACACGGAGTAACAAATCCGAGTCTTGATCCATGCCAACTCAATAGACACCCTCGGAGATACCTGTATAGTACCTTTATCGTCACCCAGTTACGTTGCGACGTTTGTTACATACAAGGCACTCCTCCGGTGTTAGTGAGTTGCATGATCTCATGGTCATAGGAACATATACTTGACATGTAGAAAACAGTAGCAATAAACTGACACGATCATATGCTACGTTTGTAGTTTGGGTCTTGCCCATCACACCATTCTCCCAATGATGTGATCCCGTTATCAAATGACATCTCATGTCCATGGCTAGGAAACCTTAACCATATTTGATCAACGAGCTAGTCTATTAGAGGCATACTAGGGACATGGTTTTGTCTATGTATCCACACATGCATCTAAGTCTCCGATCAATACAATTACAACATGGATAATAAACGATTATCATGAACAAGGAAATATGATAATAACTAATTTATTATTGACTCTAGGGCATATTTCCAACAACCACAATGGTGGCCACCCACCGACGAGCACTCAACACGTGTGTGGTGAGTGTCAACCATCAAGGCGGCATAGGCAAAGCCGAGGCGGAGCTGGAAAGCGGCGGCGCACCCCTACCTAGCACGCCAAATGTCAGAATCGGGGCTCCATAGACACAGGATAAGTTCGAACGTAGGGGTGCGCTCGCTCTCCAACCCCACTCGACCTCACAGCTTGACTACAACTCTCCGATGGCTCAAGGTAAGGACAAACGAACAGGGACACATAGTTACCCAGGTTCGGGCCACCTCGCGGTGTAAAACCCTGCTCCTGCTTTGGGGTGGATTGCTCGAATAGCTTAAAAGATTCATCGGAAAGAAAAACTTTGAGGAGTTTCTACTACCTACACCAATTTCGTCTTATTGTTCTCCGCTAGATAGGAACTTTGGAGTGATTCTTTGTTGCACGTTGTGGGATGATCATATGACTCAACTATGTTAGCATTGTTGAGAGATTGCACTCGTGAAAGTATGAACCCTAGGCCTTATTTCCAAGAATTTATACACCATATTGCTCATTGTTTGACACTTGCTACCTTGCTGTTTTTATATTTTCAGATTACACAAACCTATTTCTATCATCCATATTGCATATGTATCACCATCTCTTCGCTGACCTAGTGCGCATAAACAATTTGCCATTGTATTGGGTGTGTTGGGGACACAAGAGATTTCTTGTATTTGATTGTAGGGTTGTTTGAGAGACACCATCTTCATCCTACACCTCCCACGGATTGATAAACCTTAGGTCATCCACTTGAGAGAAAATTGTTACTTGTCGACGTTCTGGGATCGGCAGGACCCACACCTGCCTGCCTGCGGCCCAGCACGTGGCCCACAACCATGGCCCAGTACGGCCCAACGACAAGTTCCTCAAGTCAAGACCATCGCGAGAGCCCCCCGATGTCTGCATTCTGGGACCAGGGGTACCCAGACCTGCCTTCCTACGGCCTAGTGCATGGCCCACCACCAAGTCCCGGTATGATCCACCGACAAGTTCCTCAAGTCAAGACCGTTGCAAGAGCCCCCTGCCTCGCGAGGAGGACGATTTCAAGACCTCCGGAGAGTGTCATCCCCTAGGTTGCATCTTGAGGAGCGGAGATTCCTATGCAAGTGCCCAACCTCCCGAGGACGGTATGACATGGGTTCTGACGATGAAGCCAGGCGGGCGCCAGCAGGCGCATGAGGAGGACAGTTTCCCCTTTCATGCTAAAGGTGACAAGGACATACGCAAGTTCCCAAAGAATCCCCAAAAAGTATCCTTCCCGGTGCAAAGAAACCGAGACCATGGTCTCGGCAGGATGAATGTTATCGTCGAGCCCACCACTGTGTCACCCCTCGAAGCTTTGGAGGCGAAGACCACCTTTAGTCAGGATAAGATGTACCTCATGTCCCCTTTCAAATTTGGTTGCTGTGGATCCCTTCCTGCCTATGCAATGAGGGAAGAGGACCGTGGCCTCTATAAATACCCACCCACTCCCATTGCAGAATGCAGTTTGAGTAGAGCTAGTCTAGCACCGCCAAGGGTCCTCGCGAGGCCACCCCACCATTGTACTAGTTCATCCTTAGCCTCCTCGTGAGGCCAATCCACCCCAAAGCAGGGGTAGGGTTTTACACCGCAAGGTGGCCCAAACCTGGGCAAATCTCCAAGTCCACTTTCTTCCTTGCTTGCACTCGCTCGTCGTAGCTAGGCTATAGGGTGACAAGCTTGAGACCTTGAGCCAGTTTAGATCCCTGCACACACCCCAATGTTCGATCCTTATGGGTTTTGCGGAGCCCCGAATTTGACATTTGGCGCACCAGGTAGGGGCATGTCGAAATCTTCTCTGGTTCAACCCCGTCTCCACTCTGTCACTCCCATGGCCTACGCCCGCCGAGTTTGTGCTGAGCGCAGGGTCGCTCACGTTTTCTAGGCTGCGTCGATGGGCCGTAGCTCCCAGTGCCACTCCGCTACTCCAACGTCCAATGCCATCATCGGCCCGACTATTCAGCAGCAGTGGGACTCGCTGCTACCACCCTCTCAGCGGCACGACGGCTATGCTGCCGCTCTGTCCTCCGTTCTTGCCGCAACGTCACCTTCTCGCTCCCGCCGCGGATCGGCAAACGCATCAACCACACAGCTCATGGCACGAGAGCTGCTGTGCTACCACCCAGATGACGATCACTCCGAAGATTGGCTCAGCCGTGTCGCCGAGCCTACAGACGCCGCTAGCGAGGCCCCGACGCTCGCTCGCTTGCCCCTCCACCTGCTCTTCTGGGCGGGTTATGCGGCTCGCGGTGCACCACCTCCTCCTCCTCTCCCACGAAGGCTTGACCGCGGGCCCAGGTGTGACGCGCACCCGGCCACGTCACCCTTCGTGCGCGGTGCTAGCATGTGACACCACCAAGTCGAGCTACCAGACAATGCCATGGCCACATGATGGCGCCCATGCACCCCCCACGAAGCTCAACATGGTGAACGGGCGCACCAAGGCTAAGGCGGACCGCATCTCCTGCTGTGCTCTCCCGGAGACAAACCGCAAGGACAAGAAGGAAAAGGCAAACAAGGTGAAACGCAAGGATCCCGTCGGGCTAGCAGCCGCGTCCGAGGCGAAGCGCGGTCATAGCCCGGGGGAGCCCCCAGGGGTAGCCGCTCGTTCTGCATCTTCCACTACACCAACACACACAACACCAACATTTGCCTAGAGCTAAGGGAGCTTCACGATGAACGCTTCAGCCGCCGCCCAGAGCGTCATGACTAAGGCAACAGCCGTTGGGACAACCGCGACCATCGGCAATGGTCTCATGGGGGCCATGGGCGAGGCGAGCCTCTTGGCAAACCTTTGCGCGACCATCTTTGGGAGGTGCGCCCTCAGGCCAGGGCTAGCCTCCCCCACTGCTGCCACCGCCAAGCAAGAACAACCACCAGCAGGACAACAAGGCTAGGGGCTCCTAGGAGCCCCGCGCAATCGTCTTAGGAAGTGCGCGGGTCCCAATCTCCAGCCACGCCATCAGGCATTTCTGCCCAAGATTTGCTTGGGGGCTTGAGCCCCCACTACCGGCGTCTCCAGCCCCTTACAACTGGGGTGCCTCCCTCTTCTATGTAGGAGGGCACGCCCTACGCCTCCCAAAGGACGGGTTTGGGGGCTATCACCTGGAAGGCTCACGACCGGTCGACACGGCGGGGTGATGTCTACTGCACAACCCTATTCTTGTAGACTCATGTTGGGCCTCCAAGCGCAGAGTTTTGCAAGACAATGGCAATTTTCCCTCAAGTGTATGACCTAACAACCCTGCAATCAAATTGAAGAAATTGTGTCCCCAACACACCCAATATAATGGCAAATTGTATAGGTGCACTAGTTCGGCGAAGATATGGGGATACAAGTGTAATATGGATGGTAGATATAGATTTTTGTAATATGAAAATATAAAAACAGCAATGTAAGAAATGATAAAAGTGAGCACAAACGGTATTGCAATGCTTGAAAACAAGGAGTAGGGTTCATACATTCACTAGTCCAATTTCTCTCATCAATACTGACATAGTTGAATCATATGTAAATACCTCTCGTGCGACAAAGAGTTCACTCGAAAGTCAGAAATAGCAGAGAACTAACGGAGAAATTATTGTAGGATATGAAACCACTTCAAAGTTATCTTTTCCGATCAATCTTATGAGCTATCCCTATAAGTGTCATGAACAAACCTAGAGTTTGTACTAAAATAACACCTTAAGATACACATCAAACAAAACCCTAATGTCACCTAGATACTCCAATGTCACCACAAGTACCCATGTTCAATCCAACACAAAGAACTTCAAAGAGTGCCCCAAAGTTTCTACTGGAGATTCAAGACGAAAACATGTGCCAACCCCTATGCATAGATTCCCAAGGTCATGGAACCCGCAAGTTGATCACCAAATCATACATCAAGTGGATCAATAGAACATCCCATTGTCACCATGGATATCCCATCGCAAGACATACATCAAGTCTTCCCAAATCCTTAAATACTCAATCCAATAAGAAAACTTCAAAGGGAAAACTCACTTCATCACAAGAACATAGAGAGGAGAAAACATCTATATCAATAAAGCTCGTGTTTCATCAAGGTCATGTCATCTCAAGAACACGAGAGAGAGAGAGAACAAATTTATCAGAATTCCCACTCAAGTCTTAGAATCTTACGATCTTACGATCCAAATTAGCCCCTCCGATTCTACGATTTTGCTCATAGAATCTAAGTTTCTACGATCCTGATAGTTACGATTCTACTATTTGTGATCCAAGCAACAGAGTTAAGATTGGATTCAGAATCGTGATTCTGACAACATTGGATCAAACAAATAGCTACTGGTACATACCGTCAGCCCCGAGGGTGAACTACTCCCTCCTCGTCATGGAGACAGCCGGGATGATTAAGATGGCCTCCGATGATTGTTTCCCCCTCCGACAGGGTGTCGGAACGGGCTCCCAATTGGTTTTTCGTTGCTTTGGAGGCTTGTGGTAGCGGAACTCCCAATCAAGGTTTCTTTTCAGAGGTTTGGGTATTTATAGGAGTATTTGGCATTGGTCCCACGTCCATAATGTTCCCGAGGAGGTCACAAGCCTGCCAGGCGCAGCCAGGGGGTGGTGGTGCCCTGCTGGCCTGTGACTCCCTCGGGACTCTTCTCGGGTATCTTTTCGCTCCAATATTTTTTATATTTTCCAAAAATATTATTTGTAAATGGTTATCCCATTCCGAGAACTTTTATTTCTGCACAAAAATGACACCATGGTAGTTCTGCTGAAAACAACGTCAGTCCGAGTTAGTTCTAATAAAATCATACCAAAATCATATAGAATTATTGTAAACATGGCATGAATACTTCATAAATTATAGATACGTTGTAGACGTATCAGCATCCCCAAGCTTAATTCGTGCTTGTCCTCTTGTAGGTAAATGATAAAAGAAATAATTTATGAAGTGTGAATTCTAGCATAGTGTATAAATTTTATCAATGATAGTTCCAAACACTTTTTCTAGCATCATTATATATCATAAATAGTAGATTATCTCATAAAACTTCTCATCATGAAGTAACAAGCTATTCACATGTTAAAGTATAGACCATAAAGTTTCTTGAAAACTAGCAAACTATGCTTTCAGTCACGAAACAATTGCAATTCATCTTATTTTCGGGAAGGGTTTATGTAAGAGCTTTGATTTAGAAAATTTCACATAATCAACTATCATATAGTCTTCAATGATTGATAATACTCAAAGCATATTTTTAGAGCAAATGGCATCCGTGGAACACAAAGAAAGATAGGGCTTAAAGTTTCCCCTCCCAACTTATTTACCATATAGATAATTCTCAAGAATAACAATTCAGGATCAAATATATTTGAATGGCCATATATGCTCGGAACTTTCCCCACCACATGATGCTTGCCAAGAGAAAAGGCGAAATATTGGAAGTGGTGAAGATCACCATGACTCTTGTATAAAGGTAAGTACTAGAAAGTAAAAGATACGCCATTCGCAGAGGGAAGCATTGATTTGTAGAGGTGCTAGAGCTCGAGGTTTCAAAATAGAGATGAATAATAATTTTGAGCGACATGCTTTCACTGTCAACATAACAACCTGTCGGTGTACTAAAGTTTGGGTCTTTTAGTACCCCTTACTTGTGCATGGACAGTCGTAGCCACGCCAGCGGCAAGGCCTGCGAGGGGGCTGCGGGACACAAGTACAAGGTAGTCAAGAAAACAGTCAATCCAACGATCAAGACCGGAGATCAAAGGTTGGACCCCAGCAGGACCTTGCCGGGATGGCCTATGGTACCCCGGCAAGACCTCACCACTCAGCGAGCACAGAGTCCAGGTGTCGTCCCACCTAGGTACGTGTCGAGGCGTCGGCGATGGAAGCGGCTAAGCGGTGCCGATGGGACGGGGTGCTGTCCCGTCCCATAGAGGCGTAGACGGTTAGGGGCGCCTGACAGAGCATTAAACGTGTTTGTCTTACACTGTCAGTGTTAGGTACGATAACACTGTAGCACTGTACACCTCACGTATGTACTGTACGCCACTGTTGGGATACCCTTAGTCATATAAAAGGAGGCCCAGGGCATTATAGGAAGGGGCTTCTTTTTCAACCTTCCGGCTCGCACGCGTAGCGGCTGTGTACTGTTCGCCAACAGCGCTCTTGTAGCTAGAACCCAAGAACACCCATAATCCACAAAAGCAGGAGTAGGGTTTTACGCTTCACAGCGGCCTGAACCTGGGTAAAAATCCCCCGCATTGCTCGTTTGATCTGCTCTTTGTGCACACCTTCTCCCTGTCGAACCGTTAAGGGACCCTCGAGATCCCATAGGTGTTATTCCCTCGACATATTTGGCATGCCAGGTAGTGGGGAATTTTGTTGCGTGAACCTGATCCCACGATCAGTGCATCAGTGCCTTCATTATCCCCATCGCCATGGCCCGCAAGAAGAAAGGCTTCACGGCGGTTGACCTGTCCATGTCTGTTGTGCCTGTAGCTACCCGGACAGGCGACGACGTGGATACGGGAAGAGGAGGTAGAGATCTTGAGCCACCACGACGTTCTGGCGATCAAGGCCAAGCAAGCGGAGATGGAACTGTGCTGCCTACGGGCGGTATAGTGAACTCCAGGAGTGGAAGGGCACCTACCAATACGCCCACGCCAGCTCATGCGCTGCAGCCTTCCCAGGACACGCACGATGAACGGCGTCACGACGCTGGTGGTTCCAAGCGTCCCCATGGGAAAGCTCGTGCACATCACTACTAATATGCGTGGGACCAGCATGCACGCCAAGATGCTGGCAAAAGTGGCATGCAGTCGCGGGACCGTGATGGAGCTCCTTCTAACACGGTTAGGAGTTATATCACCTCACGTTCCTCGTGTCCTTCGCTTCCAACTACATCAGAAAAAGCGATGGCGCGAGCACAACTGCTCCTGAATTTTCCTCCCACCACGGAGAAACTCAAAGAATGGACAGATACTATCCAGACCCTCCTCAGCATCGCTGATAGATACGAGCCGCGGTGGGCGTAGCCTTCGCGAGGCGATCCATCGAGCCAACGCGCACCGGTGGCGAAAATGCTGGAGGTGGTGCAACCACAGTGCACTCTCCTCCACGACCGCAACAACAGTCGCCGACTTGGCAGGTCGGCTCGTGTGATGGCTACTCAATGGCATCGTCCGACTCACGAACTCGTCGCGATCAATGTCAAGTTCTTCGGGAACGGAGCAAAGAAGATGCTCGGACTACCATCGAGCGGCGGCGAGAAACGCACCATCAATCTGATAAGGGTGCGGGACCCTCTGTTGACAAACCTGTGCCAGGGTATCCGGTCGGCCTACCATAAGAGGTGAGTTGTCCAGCGTTTACCCATGAGCTACGGTGAGTCCAGTGGCCCAACTCCCGAATGTTCAAGCTAGAGGTCCCGGAGAAATATGACGGCAAGACCCACCTGTCGAAGTTCTTGAGAATCTACACCATTGCGGTGCAGGCTGCTGGGGCTCGCGATGACAAGATACTTGCCAACTACTTCCCGTTGGTACTCAAGCCTAACGTCAGGTCACGGTTGATGCATCTGCCGGAGAATTCCATTTCTTCCTGGGCAGACCTATGCCATGAGTTTGTTGGCACCTTCACCGGAGGCCACCAAGCTCCTGGCCAGGAAAGTGATTTGCATAACATCCCCTAGAAGGAAGGCAAAACCTTGCGCAAGTACATCCAAAGATTCAGCCGTGTGCATCACAATATCCCAGATGTTCATCATGCCGCTGTTATCAGCGTGTTCGATCAGAATGTGCGCACCCGCATGATGCGCGAAGAACTGGCGATGAACAAGGTCAGGGATGTTGCTGATTTCTATGCTCTGGCTGATAGATGTGCTCGAGCTGAGGAAGGGAGGAGACTCCCCGGCAAGGATGCTTCCGCTGGGGTCGACTCTTAAGATGAAGATGCTACCGCCTCGACAAGAAAAGGTTGATGGTGGAACAAGAAAACCAAGGACAAGGCCATGCTTGCCGTCGAGGGGTCTGGCAACCTCGACGCGGCCAAGAATACTAAGGTTGATGGACCCGACAAGGAGGTTTAGGGTGCGTATCCTATTAGGCCTTGGCGGGTGCTAACAAGTCGGAGGGCTCTGACAAGCAGTATTACCAGAGCCCGTTAATGGAAGTCTATGTTGATGAAGTGAGGAAGTTGGAGGAGCGCTTTGACGGTCTGTAAATAGAGCATGTTCCTCGTGTAGAGAACAACATTGCGGACAAGCTGTCGAAGCGCGCTGCCCTCAAGTTATCCGTGGAACTAGGAACTTTTGTGCTCAAGCTAACTCAGTCATCCGTAGCATCATCAGCAAAGCAAGATAAGAGAAGGAAGTTGAATTCTGTCCAGTACTTTCTAGCAGAGCTCTCAGAGGCTGTCGGCAAGGAAGTTGCCGGAAATGACACCAAGCTTGCTGGGGACCCACAGGCTCTGGCAGGACCTCAAGTCCTTGCCATAGAAACAAACACCCCTACAGCAGAAGACATGCCTTTAGTCCTTGTTGTCGAGCCCCGGGCTCTAGCTTGGGCACAACACATTGTCCAGTTCCTCCAAACAGGAGAACTCCGTGAGGAACAGGAAGAAGTGGAGAAAGTAGCCCGTCAGTCCAGTATGTACCAGTTCGTGGATGATGTCCTGTACAGAAAGAGACCGAACGGTGTGAAATTGAAGTGCATTCCTTAGGAGTATGTACTAGAGCTATTTGTAGAGATACATGGAGGCATATGTGGCTCCCACATAGGATCGAGAGCACTTGCCGGCAAAGCATTCCGGCAAGGTTTCTTTTGGCCCACCGCCCTCTAGGATGCAATTGCACTAGTAACCAAGTGTGAAGCGTGCTAGTTCCATTCGAAGAAACTACATCAACCAGCTCAAGCTCTTTAGACAATCCCTCTCTCCTGGCTATTTTCGGTCTGGTTGCTCGACATCTTGGGCCCCTTTCCCTGTGCTACCGGGGGCTTTGAGTACTTGTACGTTGCGATCAAAAAGTTTACAAAGTGGCTGAAAGTGGAAGCAGTGAGAAAGGTGACAACACAGTCATCCATCAAGTTCTTCAAAGGACTAGTTTGTTGCTTTGGTGTTCCGAACAGGATCATCACCGATAACAGCACACAGTTCACAAGCCGTAGCTTCATGCAGTATGTCCAGTTCCTTGGCAACAAGATTTGTTTTGCTTCTGTCACTCACCCGAGAAGCAACGGCCAAGCAGAAAGGGAAAATGCAGAAGTTGTGAGGGCTTAATACAAGAACTTCCGACAATTTGTGCAAGTGCGGAAGACGCTGGATTGATGAGCTGCCGGTGGTTCTTTGGTCAATCAGAACGACACCAAATCGAGCTACCGGCTAGACACCCTTTTCCCTGGTATACAGGGCGGAAGCAGTTCTCCCCACGGAACTCATATATGGATCCCCTCGATTGCTCGCTTATGGTGATCTTGAGCAAGAGTAGTTGCGCCAAGATGACGCAACGCTCCATGAGGAAGACCGTCTTCAGGCTGCTGTGAGAGCTGCACGCAACCAGCAAGCTTTCTGCTACTACCATAGCGGCAAAGTTCGTTCCCAGGATCTTGACGAAGGCGGACTTGTTCTACTGCGCATTTAGTCGGCCAACAATTCAAACAAGTTGACGCCAAAGTGGGAAGGCCCTTATCGGGTAGTGCGAGTCACCAGGCCTGGGGAAATCCGCCTAGAGACTAGGGATGGCGTTCCAGTGAGCAACTCCTCGAACATCGAGCATCTTTGTAAGTTCTACCCGTAAGGCATGGTTGTCAGGTCCCTAGGCAACCTATTTTGTACAAGTCTTACCGAAAAGGCATGTGATCCTTTGTACATAGCTAGGTGCAGACCCTGTGCATACTTGAATAAGATCGAGCGTCCTACAACTCTTATCAATTTCCATGTTTACTTATTTGCATGTTTATCTGAGATGTTGCATTACGCTTATTCCCAGCAAGTACTGACGAACCTCCAAGGTTCCATATCTCCATTTTCTCTTCTTTATTATTCTTAAAGGATAGAAGGTCCTCTCGCATGAAAGTGTGCGGGGGGATGAGATGATATGGATACCAAATGGGTGACGTTCGAAATCGACATCTTATAGGAAGGAATATCGCAACAAGAAGATAAGTTGCAAAACCCTAAGTAAATTTGTACTATGAAGCTATTCTCCTTGCACAATTTCAATTTTTGTATGGGAAACCCGCATGCGAAGGAAGCTTGCCATGATCGGTCGCGCCCTTGCTCTATTTCGAATCCGCTCAATAGTTTAAGTGGCTGCGCTGAAAACGTCAAGGTAACTTGTCAGGATTGGTCGCACCTGTCAGTGTAGAAACCGGTGGATCTCGGGCAGGGGGTCCCGAACTGTGAGACTAGGATCGATGGTAATAGGAGACGAAGGGGACACGAGTTTACCCAGGTTCGGGACCTCCTATGGAGGTAATACCCTATGTCCTGCTTGATTGTATTGATGGTATAAGAGGTTACAGAGTTGATCTACCTCGAGATCGTATGTCTAACCCTAGATGAGTTGTCCTGTCTCTATACCCTAAAACCCTCCGGCTTATATACATGCCGAGGAGGCCTAGGGTTTACACATGGTCGGTTCTATGCGGAAGAGATAAACATGCCTATTTACTATAACAGACGTCGAGCGCAAGCCATGGTCCTCGAAGCTTCCATCCTGGTAACTGAGCCTTCAGATCATCTCGTGTTCGGCGAGTGGCCCATACAGTCCGGCCCATACAACAGGTCGGCTATCTGAGGACCCCCTAATACAGGACTCCCTCAGTAGCCCCCGAACTTTGCCTCCAATGCCAAGAGTCTTCAGCTCCAATTGCTTCACGAACAAAGTCTACGGCTTGCGAGGTGAGTTCCTTCCAACGAACCTCAGTTTGGCCTCCGATGTATAATAATTCTTCCGCATTACGACACGTCCGAACTCTGTGAGATAATTTGGCTTTTGAAGGCCAAGCATTGGGAAAAAGGTAATGTTTCCCGATGATCGTTTCGACGAAATGTCACAGCCCATCACGACCGATAGGCCAGTGCCAGGTACTCGATGCGCGGCTTGAGGCCGTTCCATCCACACGATCTCTCCACACAGATCGTGTCTGTTTTATACGGGATGTAGTTAATTATACGCCCACAATGGCTCGGGCGTCTCGGGAAGTGGAGAGAATCACGGCGCGGCAAGGAGAGCCGAAATCGACAGACCTCATAAAAGAGGAAAGAAAACCCCAAAGGCCTCTCACGCTCTCCATTCAACATCTCTGCCTCCTCTTCTCTTGCGCCCCCAAAGCACAGATCTAGGTCTCTTGCACCCCCGCCTCCGAGCTCAGCAATGGCGGGCTCCAATGGCCAGCAGGAAGTTTCCGCAGTCAACAACTATAATACATACTCACATGCACACAGACACACACACACGCATGTTTCTATCACTCTTACAAACCCGATATCATGCCTACATATGGGCACACTGGTCATTTTTATTCTTCCAGAGTTATCATTCTTCCTTTGCAGGCCTTCAACAATCATGAAATATGCCAGCGACTGACAATTGAAGCATATCACAGCTCATCATTGTCCTAGTTAGATGGTAGTTTTAATCTCAATTTTAATATGAATTTTTTGAAGTACATATATAGAGATATTTTGTTGTTTTTAAGAAACATATCTCAGCTTGTCTTTGTCCTAGTCAAAAGGTAATTTTCAATACGATTTTGAAAATTTAACTATTTATGAAATTTGAGAAGTAAATAAATGACAGCCCGGTGCATGTAGCTCCCGCTTGCGCAGGGTCCGGAAAATTTGAGAAGTAAATATAAAAAAACTGAATGATGAAACATGGTATTCTTTTTCTACCTAATAATACGAATTAATTGTATCCATTGTTATGATATTGCTAAGAAGCAAATGAGCCAGCAAAATCAATTATTAACCAATGACAACAGAGTGATCTCATTGTTTTTAGTTTATAGGAAGCTTATATACTACGAACCTGATTCCATCACTTTTGCCTTCAACTGGCTACACGTACAAACATGTTTGACTCCAGTTACATTATTGTACATGACATGTGAAACTATTTGGATGTTTTCGCCTTTATTCTTTCCTCGCAAACTATTAACGTGGTCCAACATTAAAAAGAATATTTGGAAAAAACCTTGGTCCAATGCTCCATGCTAAAGCTATAGGCAGAGCAATGTCAAAAAAGACTTCGTGTTCTGGCACATATCTGTAAAAAAGACTTTGTTCTCTGCTATACAAAGCCACGTGCAAAGAAACTGTGTTTGTATCTTTTCTTAGGGAACCATCTCTGTATCTTAGTAATTAAGCATAGTCGTATTAAATTTGGACTCTTAGCTCGTCAGTTTTCCTAGGCTGGCCGGGAACATATAGATGCGCAGCCATATTATTTTAACAGATACATACGTATTGGGCCTGGACACTAATTCATGGCTTATTCGCTTTGTTAGGGTGGCTGGAAACTTCTGAGATAAAAGACGTGCATATGTACATTTTTCAGCAAAGTACAATTGGTTTCCTTTTGCGGGTAGCAAATTACAATAGTTATTCACTTTGTAAGTCTGGTTGGAAACTTATGAGACAGGAGACGTGCATATGTACTTCTTTCAGCAAATCATAACCGTTCTTTTCAACCCTTTTCTACTGTTACCTCTTAGCCGTTCGTTTTCTATCGTTTTAAGTATATAATAGACTATTACATGCTATAAAATTTATATTAAAACACTGTGTAAAAATTTTAGAAACTTTTCACTTTTCAGTAAATTACGAAAATTTAAACACTACAACAGAATTTTCTGTTTTTACACATAACACAAAACTTAACGGAACTTCGTGAGAAGGGTTACTGTAGTAAAGATAAATCATTCACTTAGGTACTGTCAATACAAGATTCATAATTATCACCACATGATACCTACTGTATTACATCATTTTCATAATTTATATTACTTAATATAAGCTATAGGAACACTTGAAACAAGCAAACTATGCATGCAAAAAAAATCTGTCAAAAACAGAACAGTTTGTAAAGATATGAATGATCATCATACTTACCTGCCTCTAAAAATTCTGAAAAAATAAAAAAAACTCAATATATTTTCATATAAATGTTGTGTAAAAATTTCAGAATTTTTTGATACTCCAGTAATATCAGATAATTCATATACCGCACAGAATCAAACAAGCAAGTATGCACACTATTCCAAAAGCTTTACCTGGCACTTTATTGAAATAAAAGACACAAAACATGATTATTACAACAGCTTAATCATGTGAACACATAAAAACAGAAAGTAAAAGTGTTGGGTTGTCTCCCAACAAGAGCTTTTCTTTAATGCCTTTTAGCTAGGCATGATAATTTCAATGATGATCACATAGGAATAATAATTGAAACATGCAAAAGAGCATCATGAATCTCAGGACAAGAACATTTAAGTATAACCCACTTCCTATGCATAGGATATTTTTTAGCAAACAATTTATGGGAGTAAGAATCGACTAGCATAGGAAGGCAAAACAAGCATAACTTCAAAACTTTGAATACATAGAGAGGAAACTTGATATATTGCAATTACTACAGGCATATCTTCCTCCCTCATAATAATTTTAAGTAGCATCAAGAAGGAATTTCACAATATAACTATCACATACAACATTCTTTTCATGATCTACAAGCATAGAAAATTTATCACTCTCCCCATAAGCAAACTTCTCATTCATAGTAGTGGGAGCAAACTCAACAAAATAACTATCATGTGACACTTGATTGACATAACCACATTGAATATTAAAATCATGATAATAGGTTTCATGGTTGTCCTTACTCTTTATAGAATACATGTCATCACAATAATCATCATATATAGGAGGCATGCTATTATCATAATAGTTTTGCTCATCAAAACTTGGGAGACAAAAAATATCATCTTCATCAAACATAACATCCCCAAGCTTGTGGATTTGTATATCATTAGCATCATGAATATTCAGAGAATTCATACTAACAATATTGAAATCATCCTCATCATTAAAGGATTTAGTGCCAAACATTTTAATAACTTCTTCTTCTAACACTTGAGCACAATTTTCATTTCCATCATTCTCACGAAAGACATTAAAAAGATGAAGTATATGAGGCAATCTCAATTCCATCTTTTTGTAGTTTTCTTTTATAAAACCAAACTAGTGAAAAACAGTAAACTAATTGATTTGATTGCAAGATCTACAGATATACCTTCAAGCACTCACCTCCCAAGCAACGGCACCAGAAAAGAGCTTGATGTCTACTACACAACCTTCTTATTGTAGACTCGTGTTGGGCCTCCAAGCGCGAAGTTTGGTAGGACAGTGGCAATTTTCCCTCAAGTGGATGAACTAAGGTTTATCAATCCATGGGAGGTGTAGGATGAAGATGGTCTCTCTCAAACAAACGTGCAATCAAATCCAAGAAATCTCTTGTATCCCCAACACACCCAATACAATGGCAAATTGTATAGGTGCACTACCTCGGCGAAGAGATGGTGATACAAGTGTAATATGGATGGTAGATATAGGTTTTTGTAATCTGAAAATATAAAAACAGCAAGGTAACAAATGATAAAAGTGAGCACAAATGGTATTGCAATGCTTGAAAATAAGGCCTAGGGTTCATACTTTCACTAGTGCAATTTCTCTCAACAGTACTGACATAGTTGAATCATATGTAAATACCTCTCGTGCGACAAAGAGTTCACTCCAAAGTCATAAACATTAGAGAACTAACAAAGAAATTATTGTAGGGTACGAAACCACCTCAAAGTTATCTTTTCTGATCAATCTTATGAGCTATCCCTATAAGTGTTACGAACAGCCCTAGAGTTCGTACTAAAATAACACCTTAAGATACACATCAAACAAAACACTAATGTCACCTAGATACTCCAATGTCACCACAAGTACCCATGGCCTTGATTATATGATATGTTGTAGGACCGAAAGTATGTCTAGAGGTGGGGGGGTGATTAGACTACTTGACCAATTAAAAGTTTTGTCTATGCCAAGTTATAGGGTTGGCACTTTTTAGCATTTGATGGCAAGTCAAGTACGCCCTACACATGCAAGTCTAAGAGTATATAGCAGCAGAAAGTAACAACAAGTATGTATAGATCAAACGCAATTGTAGACACCATGATTTTTCCCATGGTTCCGATAGGTGGTGCTATCGTACATCCACGTTTATCGAGTCTTCAACCCACGGAGGGTAACGGTCGCAAGAGTACACGGCGGGATCTACCCAAAAGGGTCCACGAAGTAGCAACCTTGACTATTCCATAACGGCATTCGTCCACAAAGGACTAGCCTCACTATGGGTAGATCTTCACAAAGTAGGCGATCTCCTTGCCCTTACAAACTTCCTGGTTCACTCCACAACACGAAGTAGGAGGCTCCCAAGTGACACCTAACCAATCTAGGAGGCACCACCCTCCAAAACATAATAGGCTCTGTAATGACGATGAACTCCTTGCTCTTGTGCTTCAAGATGATAGACTCCTCAACACACAATCTCTCTCTCACAGGTTTAGCTTGGTAGAAGAGATGGGATTGGTGGAAAGCAACTTGGGGAGGCTAGAAATCAATATCCATATGATTGCAGTGGAATATATTTACCTTAACACAAGGGTAGGTGGTTCTCTCTCAGAAAATCTGATAGGATAGGTATGGAATAGTCCTGAGTGCTTCTCTTTCGAGTAAGTGGTGGTGAAGGGGTATATATAGGCATCCCCAAAAATCCAACCATTACACACAAAATGACCAACTCGGTGCCACCGATGTGTTAATGACGGTGGTACCGAAGTGACCAAAAGGTGGCAACTTTCGAATCTCGGTAAGGCCGATACAGGAAACTCGGTTGCACCAATAAGGTGACCAACGGTTAGATTTCCAATCTCGGTGACGCCGATCCAACATTCTCGATGGGACTGCAAATGTGAATTTGTGTAACAGAACGTTGGCAACCTAAACTCGGTGGCACCGGTATGGAATCGGTTGCACAGAAGTGGCTAGGGTTTGGCTTCAGTCTGTCTAGGTTCTGGAATCGGTGGCACCGGTATGGGAAAGTTGGTTGCACTGATTTTGAGTGTTAGGTATAGAACAAACTTTGGTGGGAGAGTTTGTGGATGTTTTTGGCGACTATCACTTGTGCACATTTGAGCAAATTGTTCACCAACAAAACCTTACCGCCTTTTAATAGTATTGGCTTTCCTATGACTCAAAGTGATTTCTCACAAATATAAAATGTAGAGTCCTCTTGCTTGAAGCTTGGCCAACCTATTTCCTTGAATCTTGGGGTTTCTCCACAATCTCCTTTTGCCAATCCTATCATTGAACATTCCTGAAATATACTTAGTGGAAACATTAGTTCAACGACTTATATGTTGTTATTAATTACCAAAACCACCAAGGGAGCAAATGTGCTTTCAATCTCCCCCTTTTTGGTAATTGATGACAACATATAGATCAAAGCTTCAAGATGTGATAAAATCAATGAATATAATCGTCGCTTTGAGAAGTATGTGATAAGCAAGAGCTCCCCCTAAAATTGTGCATTATTTTGAATTTGCATTTGAATGCAAATGCACAATCGATTAGGTATGTGGGGCACTTATTCCATGTCACATAAAACTTGGTGGTGTGCGAGAATAATTAGAGTGAATAACATGGCACAACACACATAAGCAAGGGTGAATGATCATCTCATGAGCATTAAGATGATAGGGAACAGTTGCATCACACATAACATAGTATGATCACACAAAACCACAAAAGTATCTCACATCAAACCAAAAGAACCAAATGTTTTTGAACAGCAATAAAACACCAAAACGCTCTCTCGCTCGAAGCCTAAAGATCTATATACACTTCTCCCCCTTTGGCAACAAGTTACCAAAAAGTTCAAAGGCATATATCTAAACATTCTTGGGCATATCTCCTCCGGTTGTCGATGAAGGAGTCGAGATGATAGCGTCGGCGAAGATCTCTGCAGATGTTGTGGATGGAGCTGGAGTGGTCACTGATGGAGCTGAAGGAGCTGGCACAGTGGCTGATCTGGCCTGAGTGGTGAACTGAGTGCTTGGCCCTAGAGGTGAATCATCCTCATCATCATCATCCTCATCTGAAGTAGAAGAGACCCGAGGGATCTGCACGGAGTCAACTTTATGTTGAAGTTCTGTGACTATCTTTGTCAGCCCGTCCACCTTATCAATAAGGGTCTTGATTCTAGTCTCAAAGATCCTGACAAGACTGTTCTGGTTGTCCAGAATCCCCTTAATGTCCTTTTGCATGTCCTGAACTGATGCAATCAATAGATCCATTTGCTCACTCCTGGATCATGGGACTTGAGCACTAGTGGCTCTAGCTGCCTCTGCATCTGCCTGAGCTACAGCTGAAGTGGGATGATCAGTATCCATCACCACAATGTTGTCCTCGAGATCTGGCTGTAGGGGCAAATATGTGCTTCTCCAGTTTTGAGTTTATGAGCATCTGGATGTAGGGTACATAACAGCATGAGCGCTTCTGATCAGTAGCAACCCTCTTGATTATCTCTACAATCAAGTCTATGACTCTGATCCTGGTGTGAGTGTCAAGGTGGATCAACATGTTTATGGAGTGGACTCGGATCATCTTGTCATCTCCGGACTTGGGCATCAAGGCATGCCTCAGAATGGTGTTGATAGTACGGAGGCCAGCCTGGAGAAAATAGATTGATCCTAGCCTGTGAGACTTCACATTGGTAGCAGGGATCTCCTTGTGCATGTTTAACATAGCATTGTGACTAGCGTTGGATTCTGAGTAGACATCCAGGTTACCATCCTGTGCTTCAGGTACTCCTAAGATATCAGCACATTCTTCAACTGTTGATTCGTATCTTGCACCTTCAGTCATCCACACAATTCTACCATCTCCGTAGAAGTGTGCAGTGGAGTAGAACTGCATGATCATCTCATCATTCCATGCTGTGAATTCTCTGCCAACGAACTCATCAAGACCTATGCAGTGGAAGTTGTCCTGGACACTTGGAAAGTAGTCCTCATTCTCCTTGATGAACTTCCAATCAACGTACAACATATCACTGATAGATGGACTCTTGTCAAAGAGCACAGTCTCATAGAAGTCCTGCTGCTCTTTGGAATAGAATTTGCAATCCACAGCAG
Source organism: Hordeum marinum (assembly GCA_022496015.1). NCBI lineage: Eukaryota > Viridiplantae > Streptophyta > Magnoliopsida > Poales > Poaceae > Hordeum > Hordeum marinum. The sequence goes on from CM039676.1 coordinate 202,890,566, forward strand.
TCTTCTTCCTCTGGGCATAAGGATCTATTGCTCTCCATGCCCTCAATCTAGAATCCTTCCTCTTCTTCAAGTCCTCAGTTAGTGGGTAGCTGGCATTATGAACTGGGAGGTGTGGTCTGAGTTTCATCAGTGTTGTCAAATCATCCACATCATCAACTCTGGAAGCAGTTCCTTTGTTCTTCTTAGAAGCTGGAATCTGCCTAGTTGTCCTCTTGGGCTTCTCAGCAGCCTTCTTGGATGTGCTGGTCTTAGGCATAGCATCAGACATCAACTTCTTTGCCTTCTTCTCGGGAGGAGCCTCTGTAGCTGGCTCAACCTCCTCTTCCTCAGCAGCAGCAGCTTCTTCTGGATCCTCAAACATGGAGGTAGGCCTGCCATTCACGTGGATGATCCTCTTTCTGGACTTCTTCTCCCCTGCCTTATTAGGCAGTCTCATGATCCTTGAAGGTAGAAGCTGGTGCATATATTTTGCTGACAACCCTTCCAGTGGAAGTAGCTTCAATTGCAGCCTTCTTGGCAGCCTTCTCTTGCTTCTTAGCAAGAATCTCCTCAGGAACAAAGTATGAATCCTCATCATCCAAGTCCAACCTCTTCCTGGTTCTGGTGGCAGCCTTGGGCAACCCATGAGAGCTGGGGATGCCTGGATCTGAGAATGAACTGGGCTCTTGGCTTGTGCCTGAACTCTTTTCTGTTCCCTGCTCTAACCTGTTCTGACTGTCTTCTAAACCTGACATGCTGACCCTATGTATAGAGTGTAGATGAGCAGAAGGAGATGAGTCATCACAAAATGAGGTTGTTTTTGAAATTTGAGCAGTGAGTTTTTCAAAAGTTTTGCAATCTGTCAAATACATATCGGTGCAGCCAAAAATAATTTTTTGGTGAGACCGAGACTGACCAACTCATTAACAGAAACTTGGCAGCCTTTTCGGTAGGACCGAAAAGAGCTACTTGGTTCCACTGAGTTAGTTCTCGCCCTCACAGAAACGCATATCGGTGAGACCGATATTTCCGTTTCGGTTCCACCGAGTTGTATCGGGCGGACAGCAAAACCCTAGAAAAATTCATCTAACTCGAGATTTTGCAGATTTGATTGGGTGAATATATGAGCAAGGGGTGGCTTATAGAGAAAACTAGGTCCAATGCGCAAGAATCAGAATGGGAGCGCACTAGAGAGCGAATCCGTACCCTAGCTTGGCGCGGATCCTCTACAATGGCGACATTGGTGTACATTACGTCGACGACGGCGATTCCCAACGGCGGAGGAGCTCGGGAAATCAAGGGCGGTGACCAGGGGTCTTGGGGTGGCAGCTTAGGGTTCTGAGGCGCGACGTTGAAGATAGAAATTTCAAAGCGTTGGGGGTCCACAACATATATACCCTTTACTGTCGGTGATACCGATTTTATGTTTTCGGTGTCACTGAGTTCCACAACTGTCAGCTGAGAGGGAAACTCGGTGTAACCGAGAATATGAAATCGGTGTTATCGAGATTGAAAACCAGATCAACCCTAGGCAATTGGTGAGACCGAGTTTTTGGGATTGGTTCCACCGAGTTGCACTTGGGAGGTTTTAATGGTCAGTCCTTGTCGATACGGAACTCCGAGTGCTCCACACACAGAGGGATTGAAAAGCACTTGTTCAAATTTTGTGATGCAGCATGAATGGAATATGAGTTGAGAAAGCATAGATATCTAAAGAGTGGTCCTAGGCATTCTTGTCCATCCAATTGGCAAAAGATAAATCAAAAGCCAAATAGCAACAATTGGATGTCCTTGAATGAGAAAATAAATGGAGACCAACATGCTCACACAATAAGATGTCAAAGGAAATCATGACGAACATGCACAAGCACTCTAGCATCTAACAAGCACTTGGGCGATGACAAAGTCATATATGTATGAGTATTTGACTTAGGACCCAAGTAAGAGTACTTGATCATAGGCCATACTCATCATTTAAGCACAAGTGGGGTTACCACTTTTTCAAAAAGCTCTTAATGTCGTCACATACTAAGAGATGTTTTGACTCAAGTCTTAGAGTAAAGCTCCCCCTTAATGTGACACCCCCGATAAGAGGGATAAACTCACCTTGTGTTTTGTCGTTGAAGACTTCATGTTGGTGAGGTAGTTGTGGATGCTCAATGTTGATGAAGATCTCCAAGAGTTGGGAGCATCCTTGTTGTTTCCTTATTCCTCTCACCTACATGGATTAGTCCCAACACACAAGAGACAAATACAAGGATATCTATGGACATGGAGTGCAAAGCATATGTTATGATGTCCATTGATTAGTTGATTACCTTGTCCCTTGCTTACCTTTGAGGGAATGTGTGACTCCTTGAACTATTTCATTGAGTTGATGTTGAGTGCAAAAAGTCCTTGCCAATAATGAATGTGAGTGAATTTCATTGGCGGAGTCACCCTTCAAGAACTAACTAGTTCTTATTCTTGGGAACCCACATCAAGTCGATGGGGATCCTTGGTGTTGGAGTAGCCTTTGTAGTACTTGAGCTTGAAGTAGCCTTGGGAACCCACTCCACCAAAGCTAGGGGTTCATCTTCATATGAGTCAATGTCCTCTTGAAGCTTGTTCTTGACCTTCAGCTTGTGGTCTTGTGGTGGAAGGTCATCTTGAGTGTTTGTCCCCTTGAGAATAGTATTTTCATACTTCTCCTTTTGAGGAACAAACTTGGGCTTGGGATATTGACCTTCTTCCCACTCAACTTCATTAGCGTTGAAGTAACCAACACCACAATTCTTCCGGTATCCTCCGTGCTTGCGTACAATTTCCTCAAATTGCTTACATCTTGCAAGACTCTTGTAGATACCCTTTTCTATAATTTCTTTCAATAAAGCATTTTCTTGCTCAAGTGTAACTTGGCTAAGAGAATCATCATTAGTGGAATCAATAGAACTACTAGAAGCAACATCATTGGGTTTAGCATTTTTATTGTTGCTACTAGATGAAGAACCTTTCTTGCCTTTGTTACTAGATTGCTTAGTTTTAAATTGAGGCATGAAAGTAGACAAGAGTAGTCGTTTGGCTAGATAATATGAGGTTCTCTTTCGGAGATCGTCATTGATAGCTTTGAGAAACTCATGCTCTTGCTCCAAGTTGAGCTTCTCGAAGCATAGCTTCTCATGAGTTCTCACAAGCTCTCTATGATCTTCGAGAGTAGATTCATGAGCTAACTTAAGAGTGTTTAGTTCTTTAGTTAGTTGTTCTATTTTCATCTTATCATCATCATTGACTTATCTTGACTAGCATGAATTATCAAGTTCATTTTGATCAATATCACTAGTTTTATCACAAAGCAAGTCATCATCACAAAGTAAATCATCTTCACCAGAATCTAAATCAAGATATTAGGGGTGTGATACCTTGGGGCCTTTGGCCATGAAGAAACTTCCTCTCCCTTCGTTTGGTGAATCAAATAGATCGTAGGAGTTGGTAGTCACTAGAGCAATTCCGGTAACACCATCATCTTGACTGTAGTCGGAGTTGGAGTGATAGCTTCTCTCAGAGTGGTTGTCGGAGTGGGAGCCAAAAACCCATTCACCAACATGAGCTTGATGTTTTTTCTTGTGTAGATCTTGGTGTGCTTGTCCTTCTTCTCTGAATCTCTACTTCTCCTTGAGTGTCTTCGTTCATAACGATCATCTCTACTCCTTCTCTCTCTTTGTGGCGATTCATTCCTTGAGCTTCGTCTTTGAGGTGACTCTTCTCTTCTTTTGTAGGGAGCCGTGCACTCATTTGAGTAGTGTCCGGGCTTCCCACAATTGTAGCAATTGCGGTCACGACTTAACGAATGCTTCTCTTCATATATTGAATTGGAGTTTCTTTCTTTGCTTCTATTCTTGTAGAACTTGTTGAATTTCTTGACCATGAGGCTTATTTCTTCATTGGTGACAAGGTTGCTGCTTGAAGTTGTGGGAGCATCACCGCTAGACTTGTGATGAAGATCTTCTTTTACTTTGAGTGTCATCTCATGAGAAACAATCCTTCCAATGACTTCCGTAGGCTTGAGATCTTTGTAGTTTGGCATCATTTGGATTAATGTGCACACGGTCTCATATCTCTCATCCAAAGCTCTAAGTATCTTCTTGATGATGAATTTTTCAGTCATTTCTTTGCTTCCTAAGCCGGCAATCTCATTTGTGATGAGAGCTAGCCTAGAGTACATCTCTGCGACTCCGTCACCATCCTTCATCTTGAACTTGTCAAGCTGACCTTGAAGAACATCTAACTTGGATTCTCTCACGGACTTGACTCCTTTGTGCATATCAACCAAAGTATCCCAAATCTCTTTTACATTCTCAAGACGGCTGATTTTGTTGAATTCTTCGGGGCATAAGCAATTGAAGAGAATGTCGCATGCTTGAGCATTGAGTTGCAACATCTTAAACTCATCTACGGTCGCTTCATGATTCGGTTCCCGTCCATCCGTAAAGAACTCACCTTGCAAGCCAACACGAACAACAGCCCAAACGGCGGGGTTATGACAAAGAATATGCATTTTCATTTTATGCTTCCAACTAGCAAAATTTGTGCCATCAAAGTACGGACCTCTACGGTGATAACTTCCCTCACTAGACACCATACTTCTCCTAGGTTGTGAGACCTAAGCAAAGGAGACCAAAGCTCTGATACCACTTGTAGGACCGAAAGTAGGTCTAGAGGGGGGTGATTAGACTACTTGACCAATTAAAAGTTTTGCCTATGCCAAGTTTTAGGGTTGGTAGTTTTTTGCATTTCATGGCAAGTCAAGTACACCCTACACATGCAAGTCTAAGAGTATATAGCAGGAGAAAGTAACAACAAGCATGTATAGAAGGGATAGGGTAGGAAGATCAAACGCAATTGTAGACACGATGATTTTTCCCGTGGTTGCGATAGGTGGCGCTATCGTACATACACGTTTATGGAGTCTTCAACCCACGGAGCGTAACGATCACGAGAGTCCACGGAGGGATCCACCCAAAAGGGTCCACGAAGTAGCAACCTTGACTATTCTATAACGGCTTCCGTCCACGAAGGCGTAGCCTCACTATGGGTTGATCTTCACGAAGTAGGCGATCTCCTTTCCCTTACAAACTTCTTGGTTCACTCCACAACACGAAGTAGGAGGCTCCCAAGCGACACCTAACCAATCTAGGAGGCACCACCCTCCAAAAGGTAATAGGCTCGGTAATGACGATGAACTCCTTGCTCTTGTGCTTCAAGATGATAGACTCCTCAACACACAATCTCTCTCTCACAGGTTTGGCTTGGTAGAAGAGATGGTATTGGTGGAAGGAAACTTCGGGAGGCTAGAAATCAAGATCCATATGATTGCAGTAGAAGATCTTGACCTTAACACAAGGGTAGGTGGTTCTCTCTTAGAAAATCTGATGGGATAGGTATGGAATAGTCCTGAGTGCTTCTCTTTCGAGTAAGTGGTGGTGAAGGGGTATATATAGGCATACCCAAAAATCCAACCATTACACACAAAATGACCAACTCGGGGACACCGATGTGTTAATCTCGGTGGTACCAAAGTGACCAAAAGGTGGCAACTTTCAAATCTCGGTAAGGCCGATATAGGAAACTCAGTTGCACCGATAAGGTGACCAACGGTTAGATTTCCAATCTCGGTAATGCCGATCGAACATTCTCGGTGGGACCAAAAATGTGAATTTGCGTAACAGAAAGTTGGCAACCTAAACTCGATGGCACCGGTATGGAATCGGTTGCACCGAAGTGGATAGGGTTTGGCTTGAGTCTGTCTAGGTTCTAGAATCAGTGGCACCGGTATGGGAAAGTTGGTTGCACCGATTTTGAGTGTTAGGTATAGAACAGAATTTGGTGGGAGAGTTTGTGGATGTTTTTGGCGACTATCACTTGTGCACGTTTGAGCAAATTGTTCACCAACAAAACCTTACCCCCTTTTAATAGTATTGGCTTTCCTATGACTCAAAGTGATTTCTCACAAATATAAAATGTAGAGTCCTCTTGCTTGAACCTTGGCCAACCTATTTCCTTGAATCTTGGAGTTTCTCCACAAACTCCTTTTGCGAATCCTATCATTGAACATTTCCTGAAATATACTTAGTGGAAACATTAGTTCAATGACTTATATGTTGTTATTAATTACCAAAACCATGAAGGGAGCAAATGTGATTTCATATGCATCACACAATTTTAGATTCATCATGTTCAATCCAACATAAAGAACTTCAAAGACTAACCCAAAGTTTCTACCGTAGATTCAAGACGAAAACATGTGCCAATCCCTATGCATAGATTCCCAAGGTCACGGAACCCGCAAGTTGATCACCAAAACATACATCAAGTGGATCAATAGAACATCCCATTGTCACCACGTGTATCCCATCGCAAGATATACATCAAGTGTTCCCAAATCCTTAGAGACTCAATCTGACAAGAAAACTTCAAAGGGAAAACTCACTTCATTAGAAGAAGATAGAGAGGAGAAAACTCCATATGATTCATCTATATCAATAAAGTTTCCGGTTCATCAAGATCATGTCATCTCAAGAACACGACAGAGAGATCAAACACATAGCTAATGGTACATACCCTCAGCCCTGAGGGTGAACCACTCCCTCCTCGTCATCGAGACCACCGGGATGATGAAGATGGCCTCCGGTGATGGTTTCCCCCTCCGGCAGGGTGCCGGAACGGGATGCCAATTGGTTTTTCGTGGCTCTAGAGGCTTGCGGTGGCGAAACTCCTGATCTAGGTTTCTTTTTGGAGGTTTGGGTATTTATAGGAGTATTTGGCGTTGGTCCCATGTCTAGAAGGTTCCCAAAGAGGTCACAAGCCTGCCAGGCATGGCCGGGGGGTGGCCACGCCCTGGTGGCTTTTGACTCCCTCGGGAGTCTTCTTCGGTATCTTTTCGCTCCAGAATTTTTTATATTTTCCAAAAATATTGTCCATTAATTTTCAGCCCATTTCGAGAACTTCTATTTCTGCACAAAAACGACACCATGGTAGTTCTGTTGAAAACAGCGATAGTCCGGGTTAGTTCTAATAAAGTCATACCAAAATTATATAGAATTATTGTAAACATTGCATGAATACTTCATAAATTATAGATACGTTGGAGACGTATCATGAGGGAGGTGCCCGGGCAACATCCGGAGGCATGCTGCGATGCACGACCTCGTGAGCAAGGAGCGAGGGGCGAGGTGCCAGGAGCACGAGGGTCCGGTGCTCCTTAGGGCGACGGGTAGTGGAAAACATAGGTCTCGCGAGCCCGCGAGGTACCAGGGCACCGAGGGCCCTCAAGACACGAGGAAGCCATCCCAACCCCTCGCACGTAGGGGGACCCCGCGGCATGCGCCAGCAAGCGACCAACAACTTCAGCAGCGGCATGGCTGCCCGGTGACCTTTGGAGCTTCCCTTGCCAAGAAATTATCTGTATTTTGTACCTCACTGCTATCGGGGGATGGCGAGCCCCCACGACTGTCTTGCAATGGTTTCACACGGGGGCTGGGCACGATGTCTGCGTAGGATCCGTCCTCGTAGTGAATCATCGAAAAATCTAGTCACCGAGCTCTGACCCACGGTCCAGCCACCCGTGCTGGTTATCTAACTTAGTGCCACGCCCCCTCAATAAACCGTCTTGGGCAGAGGAATGGAAGATGGCTCGTCTTGTGAACGACTTGTCCCATGCAGACGTGCCCCTATGGACACACGGTGCGTGAGATGATGTTCATGTTTGGATCGTAGGGGTATGCAGCTGCTGAACACATAACCGTAAACATCAGATCCCCAAGACGTGCCCTTACAGACGCGCGGGGCGCAACACCGCTCCCATGTTTAGGTTGTAAGGGCATTCAACGACACTCCTGTGACCGCGTGGTGTGCGATGGCGCTCGCATGCAGGACGCTCTCGCACAAATATGTACGGGGGCATCTGAAGACCAGATTATGAGCTCCTAACCTTCATGCCTAAGGTATGAACAACAACTCTCCCCATGCAGATGTGCCCCTATGGAAACATAGGGCATGTCATGGCGTTCATATTTGGGCAGTAGGGGCATGCAGGCGCTGAATAGGTAATAGTGAACAATGGCTCCCCTAGACGTGCCCTTATGGATGCACGGGGCGTGATACGACGCCCATGTTTGGACCATAAGGACACGCAACAACACCCCTATGGCCACATGGTGTATGAAGGTGGTTGTATTCAGGATGCTCCGGTGCCCGAACATGCAAAACCATTTGAAGACCGGGTTGGGAACTCCTCAGCCTTGTGCCTGGGGTCACCATCCTTATCGCTGCCTTGACACACTCACGTAATAATGAGTTAGGGGATGTACACTCTCTGGACCCCCCCCCCCAAAGTGGAAGCCCACAATGAGCCGCGTCGTGGCTGCAGAGGGAAGGGCTCCTGCCCACGCCTAGTGGAGGACCCCATGCTCCGAGTTGGGGAGAAGACAAATGCATACGAGGGGCGCACTACCGGTCGAAGCATGAAATCAGTGCCTGGGTCCGTCCCGACGGCACCACAAGATCAGAGACCGAGCTCCGACTCATGGGATATCGCTCGCACATCGGCATGCCAAGGACCTAAGGTCCGAACTTCTTGCGTAACTCCCGGGTGGATGCGGGGATGCCCAAATGCTGGCGGGCGTGCACATAACGTTGACACAGAATGAATTTCTTGTAGGATCTTTGTCGGAGGCCCCACGGAGCAGGCCTCGTGAGAAACGCTCCCCCCGGCGCGGGCCGCCCGTGCATCCGAGACATATACCCAAGTGTAGCGTCGCAAGAGCTCTCACGACCTCAACTCTCATGTCTAAAGGGCATGCTCTCGCGGGACCGGCTCGTACACTACAGGGAGGAGAAGCAAAATATAAAGGGGGCTCTAGGATTCCACAACGCCGCCCCAAGGACCGCCCGCCTACGTGGGCCCAACTTCACGAATGATGCCATCATGAGGACACCAACCTTGGGAGGATCGGGTGAGCAGCAGACATCAAGAAGCTACGCGGAATCTCCGGAGGCCACCCCCCTGAGGAGGGTTGGGGGCGCAACATCCGCCTAGAAGGAGAGCATGGGCCTTGAGGCCTTTGTCGTGCACTGGGAGCGAGAACATTAGAAGCCATTCGCCAAAGGAGGCGCGTCAAGAAAATCAAGAATCACGTGGAGGAAACTAGGATATTCAAGGTGCAACAAACTACTACTACGCAAAAGTAATATATCATACAAATGTTTAACACCCCATCGGGGGCCAAATGGTTCATGATGCAAGAGGTATAGAAGAAAAGAAGCTTAGGCAGAAGAAGCGTTGTCTCCGTCACGGCTCTTGGAGGACTCGTCACAAGAGATGCCAGCCCCCTCCGATGGTGCCTCCAGAGCGAACCACTCGATCATGGAAACTATGTGCTGTCGCACCTCATCCCTAAGGGGCCTCCAGAGTGCTTCAGGCACCAGCTCCATCACTCAGGATAGATCGTACACGGGGGCGTGATGTTGCAGGTTGGAGAAGACGCACGTCAGTGCATTGTCCAGGAGATCATGCCCGCTAGACTCGACCTCCTCATCCACCTGGGAGACGCCAGACTCAAGCGCCTCTACCATCTTCTAGAAGAAGGTGAGGTATCCCCCGTCATTGTGCGCACACGGCAAAGCAGGGGCCTCCCTGTCTGCACGGTGGGTGATGTCCAAGTACTGCTTTGCACGTTGCGCCTCCATCATCCTCATGTGCGTCGCGTTGTCCTTGGCCGCCTGGACGACATTCGCGGCCTCCTCAACCTGGGCCTGGAGTGATGTCAGTTCCTCCTTGGTGTCCTCCTCGCCCCATAGCACGGCTTGAAGCACGGCCTTGGCGTCCAGCAGCCGGATTCTGAGGGCGTCCGCCTCACCCTGGAGGGGGTCAACCATGCTCCTTTTGGGCATGGGTGCCCTGAGGAAGATCGACGGTCAGGCTCTACAAGACAAACGGGATGTGCAAGAAATACAAAGGCACCGGTGTCGGATTTAGGGCTCCGCAAATGCTTAAGGTTAGAACACTGGGGCGTGTGCGAGGATCTAAATCGGCTGGAAGTCTCAAGCTTGTCACCCTATGGCCTAGCTACAATGAACGAGTGCGAGCAAGGGAGAAAATAGACTTGGAGATTTACCCAGGTTCGGGCCACCTTGCGGTGTACAACCCTACTCCTGCTTTGTGGCGGATTGGCCTCACGGGGAGGTTATTGATGAACTAATACATTGTGGAGTGGCCTCGTGAAGGCCTTTGGTGGTGATGAACTAGCTCTACTCGACCTGACTTCTATGATAGGAGTGGGTGACTATTTATAGGGGCCATGGTGCTATTCCCTCATTGCAGAGGCGGGAAGCGATCCACAACGGCCAAATTTGAAAGGGGACAGGAGGTACATCTTATCCTGACTAAAGCTGGTGTTCGCCTGCAAAGCTTTGGGGTGACGCGGTGGTGGGCTCAGCGATGACATCCGGCCTACCGAGCTCGTGGTCTCGATATCGTTGCACGAGGAAGGAAACCTTTGGGGCATTCCTTGGGAACCCGCGGATGCCCTTGTCCCCTTAGCACCAAAGAGGAAATTGTCCTTCCTTTGCGCTTGCCGGTGTTCGCTTGGCTTCGTCGTCAGAACCCATGTCACCCCATCCTCGGGAGGTTGGGCACTTGCATAGGAATCTCCGCCCCTCGGGAGGCAGTCTGGGGGGATGCTACTCTAAGTAGGTCTTGACATTGTCTTCCTCGCGAGGTGGGGTCCCTTGCGAGGGTCTTGGATAGAGGAACTTGTTGTTGGGCTGTACCATGCCGTTGTGTTGGCCCACATGCTAGGCTGCAGGCAGGAAAGTCTTGGTACCCCCGGTCGCATAATGCCGATAGTACCCCCAGGCCCAAGGCGTGTTGACCCTAGCTTCGAGGCAAAGGCAAGGGGCGAAGGGTGAAGCACCACGGGACCCCAATCACCTATGGGCCTGGCGCGAGGCGCGAGGTGGATGCTAGACCTCTCCCTGCCCGCGAGGCCTCGGGAATCACCTTGGGTCGGGTCGATTCATAGCATGCGCACTGCCTTGGCCATCATTGCTCCTCGTCAATTGTCGTCGCCCTCCTACCACTCTCTCACCTCGGTCCCACACCGATGTGACTTTCCAAGGGAAACGAGGCAACATGAGGCAGAACCACCCACTATTTGAGTATGGCACGTGACGCCCGAGGGGCTCACGCCGCCTTCGCTTCCCATGAAGCCTCGGGGGCTGTGGTTATGGATATAAACCTGCCCCACCCGGGGGATAGTTCCATCCTTGCTTGCCTTCTTGTATGTTTCTTGCCATTGATGTGTGCCCGCTTCGTTGGGAAACAACCTTTTCACCCCTTTCTTCCTCTGATGGCGTCCAGGGGGGGTGCTGCTGGCGCCAAAGCACAAGCAGGGTCTTCTTCACCACCTTCGCCTCCATGGAGTGGCGGTGGCCAAGCTTCCAAGTCGGCGCAGACGTGACGGCACTGGGCCACTACCAACGAGTAAGTGCATTGACGCCTTTGTCCTTGTAGTGTATCTTTCCTGTCCTGTAGAGCCTAACCGTCACTCCTCCTCAGGTTGCCCATGCCCAAGAGGCACATGCTTGACGCGCTCCAGGGCGAGACGGACACCCTTAGGACCTAGCTGCTAGACGTCGAGGCCGCGTTTCAGGCCGTGCGGCGGGGCGAGGAGGACACCAAGGCAGAACTGGCATCACTCCAGGCCCAAATCGAGGGGGCCGTGAACGCCGTCTAGGTGGCCAAGGACGATGTGGTGGAGCAAGGACGACGGAGGCGCGGCACGCCAAGCAGTACCTGGACATCGTCCACCGCGCGGACGACACGTCTAATAGCCCGGGACCGACGCTTCAGAAAATTTCCCTTTTATTCTGATGCCATCAAGTGATTCACATTCATCATCGCATCATTCTCATCATCTACATAGCATTGTCACTCATTTTCGAAAACTTTCATCCGTTCCTAGTTGCCGGTTCTCTCCGTTCGTGTCGTTGACCGTTTCGAGACGAACCACACACGCATGTGCCCACGACATTGTTTAAAAAAATGTTCTTACTGCGCGCGAAAAATATTCTCGGATTGGGTCGAAACTTGGTGTGCGATCTTGTTATATTGTAGGTAGACCACATGCCAAATTTCGTCGCAATCGCATGTCGTTTGATAGACAAACAGTCAACCATAGCCGTGCGGTTATCGGTTTAATTGTCGGACGTTTTTGGTGTTTCTAAAACCATGTCACGGGCCACAAACCTCCCTCTCTTCTCAACCGAACACCCTCTACACAGCCCACTAGTCCACCTAGCCTATTCCCGTGATGGGAGCCGCCCGATCTCGATCATACGGCTCGAAACGACGCAAAATCCCCCTAACCTAGCCCTCCTTCCCTATATAATCCCCTCCCCTTCCTAATATGGTAGCCTAACCCTAATCCCCTCGTTTTCTATGCTGAGCCAATAGCCAGCCGCCACCCTTGCGCCCCTGTCTCCCACCTCCAGCCGTAGGGCTGCCAAGCCCAGATCGGGGCCCTAGGAAGCCCATCTGGTCTCGACCCCAAGCTCCCTTGCTCCTCCTCTCATGGCGCATGTGCCCGAGCATGACCGACAGCCACCCCTCGCCCCATGTGCACCTAACGCCGCCCCAAGCCTCGCGCCGACCATCCTAGGACGCCCTTCGCTAGAGCGCCATCGCCGCCATCCAGCTCTACCGCCGCGCGCCGCGCCCGTCGCACGCACCGCCGGTGACCTCCGCCCGTCCGGTTGCCGCCGCCTCGCAGCTTCCCCGCTGTCTGGGCCTCGGCCCTGGTAGGATCCAGGCTGGCACCACTCGTCCCCGCCTCCTCCAGCCTTCCCTAGTGCTCCCTCGCGCCCTTGAAGCCATGACCGCCGCCATGGCTGCGTCTCCATCGGGAGGAGCAGCGCTCCCGAGCCCTGCGTTGACCGACGCCGGGCCACACGCTCGCGTTCGTGGGCCAGCCTCGCCCGAGGCCCAGCAGCAGCTGCCAGATCCGGCGGCCTACCCCCATAGACCCTCAAGGCCCACCCCAAGGTGAGCCTCTTGCTATTCCTCGCCTGGGCGCTGCCTTGCTATCTTGTATCCATGCCGTTGGCCCATTCTGTTGGTTACTAGATGTCGCTCGTGTGTAATTTAGCTATCTTGCGCTCAATTCTTGTTCGGGCCCTATTGCATATTCGGCTTGTTGTAGTTTTTTCTACGTTCTGTGATTTATCCAATTATCCAATGAATACAGATTTACAAAAAAACCTAGTTCATAAATTTAATAACTTTCGAACCGTGCATCGTATGTAAAAACTTTATATATGTAAAGTGACTAGAATTTCGTGTATATTCATAATATTCAACTCTCACATATGTTGAAAATGTTTTACATATGTAACTTGACTAGAAAAATATATAGAATCTCATGCCACACTTTATTTCCATGTTTAATAAATATAAATTGTGTTAGTACATATCTGGACCAAATTCATATTATGCTTATGGGAATGTTTCGGAAATGCTATATGTTGCTTCCGGCCCCATTTAAATTGCCTAGATGATATCGTTGTTCATGCTTCACCTCTTGCCATGTCTAACAACATTTAATATTGATGAATACCTAACGAGAGTTAACTAAATAATTCAAACGAGGAGTTTCATCAATATGCAACTCATTGCATATTGAAGTTCACTTAATATGTAGTAGTTGTTTGTTGTTGCTTGCCATGCCATGCCATGCGTGGCATAGAAAACTAGACATGCATCATATTTTTTGCGCATCATGTCATGCATATGTTGTGGTGTATCTTGTGTTGATTGTTTGTTCCGGATTGCTTCTTCTCGATAGAGTTCTGAAAGCGTTCGGAGAGTGAGGATTCATTCGACTACATTGGCTTGTCTTCTTCATGAATTTGGTCTTCTTGCAAGCGGGAACTAAGGCAAGGTGACACATTTCCCTGGATACCACTACAATCATTGCTATGCTAGTTGTCCCGCTTTTGTCGTTATGTCATGCTACCTACCACTTGTTTGTCAAACCTCCCAACATTGCCATGAAAAGCCTCTAACCCTCCACCTTCCCGGCAAACCTTTGTTTGGTTACGTTACCGCTTGCTCAACCCTTCTTATAGCGTTTCTAGCTGCAGGCGCAATTGCTTCCATAATTGAGCGCATAATTGAGGACATTCTTTTTTATCACATTATTATTGCTATTTCATTTAATGCACATATACACTTGGTAAAGGAGGAAGGCTTGGCCTTTTGCTCGGTGTTTTGTTCCACTTTTGTCGCCCCTAGTTACTTGTGTACCGGTGTTATGTTCCATAATTGAGAGCTCCTAACATGCTCGGGGTTGTTGACGGGACCCCCTTGTTTTTCGTTTTGGGATAAAACTCGTTTGGCAAGGCCAACATTGGTTTTACCATTTGCCAACCTAATAAAAATTGCATAGGGACTTTCCGAACCCTGAGGATCTTTAATTAACAACCCGGGCCAGTCCTCCTCATGAGTGTTGGTCCAAAACGGGCTGCTTGCGAGGTCGCCTCAAGGAAACTCGGGGATTGGTTTGCCTCGTACCTAGTCCCATCCGGTCGAGTCCTGAGAACGAGATACGCGGCTCTTATCGGGTTCGTCGACACATTGGGCGGTCTTGCTAGATTTGTTTTACCTGTCTCGAAGTCTTGCGTGAGGAACTCTGATCTTCTTTGGGCTATCTCAAGGTGTTGGATTTCCTTTGGAATTGCCTAGGATGATCACGAGATCCGTGGTCGACATTTTCCCATGGCGTGTGGTTAATTTGTGATGGATGAGTTGGAGCACCCCTATAGGGTTAAATCTTTCGAAATGTGTGCCTGCGGAAATGTAGCAAACTTGGATATTTTGTTTAACACCCGGTCATAGTAAACTCGAAGTAAACTCAAATACAATACACCAACTGTGTACGTAATCGTGATTGTCTCTTCTCATGAGTCCTCATCCGAGAGAGAACACGGTGGGGTTATGTTTGACATAAGTAGGTGTTAAGGATCACTTAGTGATCATTATTAGTTCATGCCCGTTATGCATAGACCACCCACTTTAATTTTTGTATTCGTAAGTTAGCCACTCAAATAAATGCTTAGTTGCTTGCTGCAGCCTCACCACTTAACCATACCTCACCCATTAAGCTTTAATAGTCTTGATAGCCTTGGAAATGAGATTGCTAAGTCCCCATGGCTCACAGATTCCTACAACAACACTTGTAGGTTTAGGTAATGTGATGCTTTGATGTGAGAGCGATGCTTGTTTGATTTGGAGTTCTTCTTCTTCTTCATAAATCTAGGATGGGTTCCAGGCGGCAGCCTAGGATAGCAAGGATGGATGTCAATTTGTCGTTTGTTTTCGTCCGTAGTCGGACCCTGCTCTTATGTATGATGTTTGAATATGTTGTTGTATTGATGTGATTTTGATGTAGCTTGTGGCGAGTGTAAACCAATTCCATATACTCATCTCTTCTGTACATGTACTTGTAATGATATCCATTCTTGCAACACGGCGAGATGCGCTTCTATCCCTGTCGAGGCCCTCATGCCGAAATAAGGATAGGATCGCATCTTGGGCGTGACAAGTTGGTATCAAAGCCTGTACCGACCTAGGAGCCCCCTTGATTGATCGAACTTGGTCGAGTCGAGTCTAGTGAAAAATTTATTTTGAGTCTAGTTATATCGGAGAGTAGGATTCTTTTATTCCTCTTCTATACTCTGGTGAGGAATTACGACTTAGGAATTTTGATTCTACCCACTTCTCACTCAATTCCTTTTTAGGATCACGCTGATATTTTGGAATATATATGATGCCGATGTGACGGAGTTCTGTATTTGGTGCCTCCTATTACCGAGGACTAGAGCTCCAGGGGATTCTTGGCACATCGTTATAGTTTAGTTTCCTTAGTATCTCAGGACGGAGGATGTTCGAAATTGCTTCAATACTTCTCATGGTGAGATAAGATTGGAGTCACCCAGTACTAGGGAGGCATCAGGGGTACTTCCATGTTTGGTATCGTTGTGTTTTCGAGGGTCCGAGATAGATGGAGTTCCGAAGCCTCTGGTTATGTGTTGACGGATGGATAAAGTTGGAGTGTAGGGCGTGTTAGTTGTGTGAGATATTTTGCATCCCAGTATCCCTAACACCTGGATGCTTTTGGAAATATGCCCTAGAGGCAATAAACAAGGTTTTTATTATTATATTTCCTTGTTCATGATAATCGTTTATTATCCATGCTATAATTGTATTGATTGGAAACACATTACATGTGCGGGTAAATAGACAACACTTTGTCGCTAGTATGCCTCTAGTGAACTACTTCGTTCGTCAAAGATGGTCAAGGTTTCCTAAACATTAACATGTGATGTCATTTGATAATGGGATCACATCATTAGTAGAATGATGTGATGGACAAAACCCAAACTATAAATGTACCATATGATCGTGTTAGTTTATTGCTACTGTTTTCTACATGTAAAGTATATGTTTCTATGACCATGAGACCATGCAAATCACGGACACCGGAAGAGTTCCTTGTGTGTATAAAAAGTTGAAACATAACTGGGTGACTATAAAGGTGCTCTACAGGTATCTCCGAGGGTGTCTGTTGGGTCGGCATGGATCAAGACTGGGATTTGTTACTCCGTGTGACGGAGAGGTATCTCAGGGCCCACTCGGTAATACAACATCACAATAAGCCTTGCAAGCAATGTGACTAAGTGTTAGTCAAGGGACCTTGAATTACGGAACGAGTAAAGAGACTTGCCGGTAGCGAGGTCGAACTAGGTATGGAGATACCGACGATGGAATCTCGAGCAAGTAACATATCAAAGAACAAAGGGAACATCATACGGGATTAACTGAATCCTTGATATAGAGGTTCGACTGATAAAGATCTTCGTAGAATATGTAGGAACCAATATGGACATCCAGGTCCCGCTATTGGTTATTGACAGTAGAGATGTCTCGGTCATATCTACATAGTTTTTGAACCCGTAGGGTCTGCACACTTAAGGTTTGGTGACGTTTCGGTAGTATAGAGTTATGTATGGTGGTGACCGAAGGTTTTTCGGAGTCCCAGATGAGATCCCGGACATCACGAGGAGCTCAGGGATGGTCCGGAGGTAAAGAGTGATATATAGGAAGTCCTATTTTGGTCGTCGGAAAAGTTTCGGGCTCATCAGTAGTGTATCGTGAGTGCCGATAGTGTACCGGGAGACCATCGGGAGGGGTATTTCGACCCAAGAGGCTACATGGGCCGTGGGAGAGTGAATACCTGCCCTTAGTGGACTGGTGGAAGTCCCACACAAGGCCCATGCGGCTGCGAGAGAAAACCCAAAGAGATAAGTTGGAAAAAAGGCAAAATAGGGAGGAATCCTAGTCCTACTAGGAATGGAGGAGTCCTCTTCTCCTCCTTGATTCGGCCGAACCAAGGGCTGGTCCCTTGAGGTCCAAGCCTCCTCCTCTCTCCCTCCTATATATACCGGAGGTTTTAGGGTTCTTGCATTTGATTTTTCATCCACGTGCTACCCGTTCCTCTAGTGCATAGTTTCTCCTCTAGATCGGATTTCTGCAATGCTTAGGCGAAGCCCTGCCGGAATAGCTCCACCACCATCGCCGGAGCACGATCACGCTGTCGGAGAACTCTTCTACCTCTCCGCTCCCTCTTGCTGGATCAAGAAGGTGGAGATCGTCATCAAGTTGTATGTGTGCTGAATGTGGAGGTGTCGTCCGTTCGGTGCTTGATCAGGATGGGTCATGATTGGATCGCGGGACGCTCGATGATTTGGATCGCGAAGACGTTCGACTACACCAACCGCGTTTCTTAACGCTTCCCTCTTAGAAATCTACAAGGGTATGTAGATCCACTCTCCCTCTCGTAGATGCTCATCACCATGGATAGGTCTTGCGTGAATGTAGGGAAATTTTTGTTTCCCATGCGATGTTCCCCAACAGTGGCATCATGAGCTAGGTCTATGTGTAGATGAGATCTCGAGTAGAACACAAAGAGTTTGTGGGCGTTGATGCTTAGATTGCTTCCTCCCTTGGTCGTGTTTTGGTTTAGCGGTATTATGGGATGAAGTGGCCCGGACCAACATTACTTGTATGCTTATGAGAGACCGATTCCCTCAACTACAACTTGTTGCAAAAGATGGCTGGCGGGTGGCAGTTTCTCCTACTTTAGTTGGATCGGATTCGACAAAGGTGGTCCTTGAGAAGGTTGAAAAGCAACTAATGTATCACCATTGTGGTTTATGCGTAGGTGAGAATTGTTCTTGCTAGATACCCATAGTAGCCACGTAAAACATGCAACAACAATTAGAGGACGTCTAACTTGTTTTTGCAGGGTATTTTGTGATGTGATATGGCCAATTACATGATGTGATATATGTGATGTATGAGATGATCATGTGTTGTATAGAATATCACGACTTGCATGTCGATGAGTACGGCAACCGTCAGGAGCCATAGGGTTGTCTTTAATTATTGTATGACCTGCGTGTCAATCATTAAGCGCTATGTAATGCTTTACTTTATCGCTAAACGGTAGCAATCGTAGTACAAGAATGATGGGCGTGACAACCCCGATGGCGACACGTTGATGGAGATCAAGATGATGGAGATCATCGTGTCATGCCGGTGTCGATGGAGATCAGGCCGGTGCTTTCAAGATGGAGATCAAAAGCACAATTTCATGGCCATATCATGTCACTTATGATTTGCATGTGATGTTAATCCTTTTATGCACCTTGCTTTGCTTAGGACGACGATAGCATTATAAGGTGATCCCTCAGTTAAATTTCAAGATGAATTGTGTTTTCCCCAAGTGTGCACCGTTGCGAAAGTTTGTCCTGTCGAGACACCACGTGATGATCGGGTGTGATAGACTTTACTTTCACATACAACGGGTGCAATCCAGTGTTGCACATGCAGAACACTCGGGTTAAACTTGACGAGCCTAGCATATATAGACATGGCCTTGGAACACAAGAGACCGAAAGGTCAAACATGAGTCATATAGTAGATATGATCAACATGATGATGTTCACCATTGAAACCACCTCAACTCACGTGATGATCGGACTTGAGTTGGTAAATCTGGATCATGTGACACTCAGATGACCCGAGGGATGTCAATTTGATTGGGAGATTTAGTAATTGGATTAACTAAACTCATTATCTTGAACAATAGTCTAACTAACCTTTGCATATATATGTTGTAGATCAATGGCTTGCGCAGTAGCACCCCTTAATTTTAATGCGTTCCTAGAGAAAGCTAAGTTGAAAGATGATGGAAGTAACTTTGTTGACTGGGCCCGGAATCTGAGGATTATCCTCACGGCTTCCCAGAAATCATATGTCCTTGATGCACCGCTTGGTGACCAACCAGAAGACATGTCTTCCTAAGACGTTAAGAACGCTTGGGAGGCACGTTCTGGATATTACTCAATAGTTCAGTGTGCAATATTGTATGGCTTAGAACCGGGACTTCAAAGAAGTTTTGAACATCATGGAGCATATGAGATGTTCTAGGAGTTGAAGTTTATCTTTTAGAAGAATGCCCGAATCGAGAGGTATGAGACCTCCGATAAGTTCTATGCTTGCAAGATGGAGGAAAATGGGTCTATCAGTGAACATATACTCAGAATGTCTGGGTATTTGACTCGTCTAGCGGAGTTGGGAATTGGCCTTTTGCCAGAGGCGATCACTGACAAAGGTCTTCAATCACTGCCACCTAGTTACAAGAGCTTTGTGATGAACTATAACATGCACGGGATGAACAAGTCAGTCGCCGAGCTGTTTGCGATGCTAAAAGTCGTTGAGTCTGAAATCCAGAAAGAACATAAGTGTTGATTTTCAATAAAACCACTAGTTTCAAGAAGAATGGCAAGGGCAAGGGCAAGAACGGTAAAACCAAGAAGGATGGCAAAGCAGTTGCTACTCTCGTAAAGAAGCCCAAGCATGGACCCAAGCCAGAAACTAAGTGCTTTCATTGCAAGGGAACTGGTCACTGGAAGCGGAACTGCCCCAAGTACTTGGCTGATAAGAAGGCAGCCAACGACAAACAAGGTATATATGATACACATGTTATTGATGGGTAACTTACTAGTTCTCGTTGTAGTGCCTAGGTATTTGATATCGGTTTGGTTGCTCACATTTGCATCTCAAAACAGGAACTACGGAATAGACGAAGGCTAGCAAAGGATGAAGTGACGATGCACGTGGGAAATGGTTCCAAGGTTGATGTGATCGCCATCGGTACACTCTCTCTTCGATCACCATCAAGATTAGTGATGAACCTGAATAATTGTTATTTAGTGCCTGTGTTAAGCAGGAACATTATATCTGGATCTTGTTTATTGCGAGACGGTTACTCATTTAAATCAGAGAATAACGGTTGTTCTATTTATATGAGTAATATATTTTATGGTCATGCACCCAATGTGAGGGGTTTATTCATATTGAATCTTGATAGTGATGATACACATGTTCAAACATTGATGCCAAAAGATGTAGAGTTGATAATGATAGTACCACTTTCTTGTGGCACTGCCATTTAGGTCATATTGGTGTAAAACGCATGAGGAAGCTCCATGCTGATGGACTTTTGGAGTCACTTGATTTTGAATCACTTGACACATGTTAACCATGCCTCATGGGCAAGATGACTAAAACGCTGTTCTCTGGAACAATGGAACGGGCAAGTGACTTATTGGAAATCATACATACTGATGTGTGCGGTCCAATGAATCTTACAGCGCGTGGTGGATATCGTTATTTTCTCACCTTCACTGATGACTTAAGTAGATATGGGTATATTTACTTAATGAAACACAGGTCTGAAATGTTTGAAATGTTCAAGCAATTTCAGAGTGAAGTTTAGAATCATCATGACAAGGATATAAAATTCCTACGCTCTGATCGAGGAGGTGAATATCTAAGTTATGAGTTTGGAAGTCACTTAAGAAAGTTTGGAATTGTTTCACAGTTGACACCGCCTAGAACACCACAACGTAATCGTGTGTCCAAACGTCGTAATCGAACCTTATTAGATATGGTGCGTTCTATGATGTCTCTTGCCAATTTGCCACTATCGGTTTGGGGTTATGCATTAGAGACAGCTGCATTCACTTTAAATAGGGCACCATCAAAATCCGTTGACATGACGCCATATGAACTATGGTTTGGCAAGAGGCCAAAGTTATCGTTTCCTAAAGTTTGGGGATGTGATGCTTATGTCAAAAAGCTTCAGCCTGAAAAGCTAGAACCCAAAGCTGAGAAATGCGTCTTCATAGGATACCCGAAGGAGACAGTTGGGTATACCTTCTATCTCTGATCCAAAGGAAAAGTGTTTGTCGCTAAGAACGGAACATTTCTTGAGAAAGAGTTTCTCTCGAAAGAATTGAGTGGGAGGAAAATAGAGCTTGATGAGGTTATTGAACCTTTACTTCAACTAGAAAGTAGCACAACATAGAAAGATGTTTCTGTGGAACCTACGATGATTGAAGAGGAAGTTAATGATGATGATCATGAAGCTTCGGACCAAGCTGCTATTGAACCTCGTAGGTCGACAAGGGCGCGTACTACTCCTGAGTGGTACGGCAACCCTATCTTGGAGGTCATGTTGTTGGACAACAATGAACCTACGAGCTATGGAGGAGCGGTGATGAGCCCGGATTCTGAGAAATGGTTAGAGGCCATGAAATCCGAGATGGGATCCATGTATGAAAACAAAGTATGGACTTTGGAAGTATTACCTGAAGGGCGAACGGCCATTCAGAACAAATGGATCTTTAAGAAGAAGACAGACGCAGACGGTAATGTCACTGTCTATAAAGCTCGACTTGTGGCAAAGGGTTTTTCACAATTTCAAGGAGTTGGCTATGATGAGACCTTCTCACCCGTAGCGATGCTTAAGTCTGCCAGAATCATGTTGGCAATAGCTTCTTATTTCGACTATGAAATTTGGCACATGGATGTCAAAACAGCGTTCCTCAACGGTTTCCTTGAGGAAGAGTTGTATATGATGCAACCAAAAGGCTTTGTCAATCCATAGAATGCTGACAATGTTTGCAAACTCCAGCGATCCATTTATGGGCTGGTGCAAGCATCTCGGAGTTAGAATAAGCACTTTGATGAGGTGATCAAAGCGTTTGAGTTTACACAAGTTTATGGAGAAGCTTGTATTTACAAGAAAGTGAGTGGGAGCTCTATAGTGTTTCTAATATTATATGTGGATGACATATTGTTGATTGGAAACAATATAGAAATGCTGGAAAGCGTGAAGGAATATTTGAACAAGAGTTTTTCAATGAAGGACCTAAGGGAAGCTGCTTTCATATTAGGCATTAAGATCTATAGAGATAGATTGAGACGCTTAATAGCACTTTCACAGAGCACATACCTTGATAATGTTTTGAAGAAGTTCAAAATGGATCAGTCCAAGAAGGGGTTCTTGCCTGTGTTACAAGGTGTGAAGTTGAGTAAGACTCGATGCCTAGTGACTGTAGAAGATAGAGAAAAGATGAGTGGCATCCCCTATGCTTCAGCCATAGGCTCTATCATGTATGCAATGTTGTGCACAAGACCGGATGTCAGCCTTGCCATAAGTATGGCCGGAAGGTTTCAAAGTGATCCTGGAATGGAACATTGTGCAGCGGTCAAGAATATCCTTAAGTACCTGAAAAGGACTAAGCAAATGTTTCTCGTTTATGGAGGTGATGAAGAGCTCGTCATAAAGGGTTACGTCGATGCAAGCTTTGACACTGATTTGGATGGCTCTAAGTCACAAAGCGGACACATATTTATTCTCAACGGGGGAGCGGTAAGCTGGTGCAGCTCCAAGCAAAGCGTGGTAGCCGATTCTACGTGAGAGTACATCGCAGCCTCAGAGGCAGTGAAAGAAGGTGTCTGGATGAAGCAGTTCATGACAGATCTTGGAGTAGTGCCGAGTGCACTGAATCCAATGAACCTGTTCTGTGACAACACTGGTGCCATTGCTCTGGCCAAGGAACCAAGGTTTCACAAGAGGACCAGACACATAAAGCGATGCTTCAACTCCATCCGCGATTACATCGAGGAAAAGAACATAAATATTTTCAGAGTGCACACGGATCTAAATGTTGCAGACCCATTAACTAAACCTCTTCCATGGGCTAAACATGATCAACACCAGAATTGCATGGGTGTTCGATTCATTAAAATGTAAATCACATAGTGATGTGACCAAGATTATTGACTCTAGTGCAAGTGGGAGACTATTGGAAATATGGCCTAGAGGCAATAAATAAAGTGTTTATTATTATATTTCCTTGTTCATGATAATCGTTTATTATCCATGCTATAATTGTATTGATTGGAAACACATTACATGTGTGGGTAAATAGACAACACTTTGTCCCTAGTATATGCCTCTAGTGAACTAGCTCGTTGGTCAAAGATGGTCAAGGTTTCCTAGCCATTAACATGTTATGTCATTTGATAACGGGATCACATCATTAGGAGAATGATGTGATGGACAAGACCCAAACTACAAATGTAGCATATGATTGTGTCAGTTTATTGCTACTGTTTTCTGCATGTCAAGTATATGTTTCTATGACTATGAGATCATGCAACTCACGGACACCAGAAGAGTGCCTTGTGTGTATAAAACGTCGCAACATAACTGGGTAACTATAAAGGTGCTCTACAGGTATCTCCGAGGGTGTCTGTTGGGTTGGCATGGATCAAGATTGGGATTTCTTACTCCGTATGACGGAGAGGTATCACAGGGCCCACTCGGTAATACAACATCACAATAAGCCTTGCAAGCAATGTGAGTAAGAGTTAGTCACGGGATCTTGTAACATACCGATGATCGAATCTCGGGCAAGTAACATACCGAAGAACAAAGGGAACATCATACGGGATTAAATGAATCCTTGATATAGAGGTTCGACCGGTAAAGATCTTCGTATAATATGTAGGAACCAATATGGACATCCAGGTCCCGCTATTGGTTATTGACCATAGAGATGTCTCGGTCATATCTACATACTTCTCGAACCCATAGGGTCTGCACACTTAAGGTTTGGCGACGTTTCGGTAGTATAGAGTTATGTATGGTGGTGACCGAAGGTTGTTTGGAGTCCCGGATGAGATCCCGGACGTCACGAGGAGCTCCGAGATGGTTTGGAGGTAAAGATTGATATATAGGAAGTCCTATTTTGGTCGCTGGAAAAGTTTCGGGCTCATCGGTTGTGTATCGGGAGTGCCGGTAGTGTACCGGGAGACCATCGGGAGGGGTATTTCGACCCAAGAGGCTACATGGGCCGTGGGAGAGTGAATACCAACCCTTAGTGGGCTGGTGGAAGTCCCACACAAGGCCCATGTGGCTGCGAGAGAAAAACCAAAGAGATAAGGTGGACAAAAGGCAAAATAGGGAGGAATCCTAGTCCTACTAGGATTGGAGGAGTCCTCTTCTCCTCCTTGATTCGGCCGAACCAAGGGCTGGTCCCTTGAGGGCCAAGCCTCCTCCTCTCTCCCTCCTATATATACTGGAGGTTTTAGGGTTCTTGGATTTGATTTTTCAGCCACGTGCTACCCGTTCCTCCAGTGCATAGTTTCTCCTCTAGATCGGATTTCTATAGTGCTTAGGCGAAGCCCTACCGGAATAGCTCCACCACCATCGCCGGAGCGCCTTCACACTGCCGGAGAACTCTTCTACCTCTCCGCTCCCTCTTGCTGGATCAAGAAGGCGGAGATCGTCATCAAGTTGTACGTGTGCTGAATACGGAGGTGCCGTCCGTTTGGTGCTTGATCGGGACGGATCGTGATTGGATCATGGGACGCTCGGCGATTTGGATCGCGAAGACATTCAACTACACCAACCACATTTATTAATGCTTCCCTCTTAGCGATCTACAAGGGTATTTAGATCCACTCTTCCTCTCGTAGATGCTCATCACCATGGATAGGTCTTGCGTGAACGTAGGAAATTTTTTGTTTCCCATGCAACGTTCCCCAACAGTTGTATAACCAAGAAAGTTTTGGGAGTTCTTAGGTGGGAATTCAAGTAGTTACCTGGGCTATCTTCCAATAGATCATGATGTGAGGTTGGGGTTCGACATCTAGTGGATTCGTTTGTTCACGATCTTTCTTATAGAGGATAGTCTCGATATATGTCATTAGATATGCTTCATCAAGCCTTGTAGTTCACTACACCTAGGGAGCATATTCGAGCGTCATTTTAATATGACAATCAAATGTACGATCGAGCCTGTGTGAACCATACCATGAAAATATCAAACGGAATCTCTGTCTTGAATTTGTTCTAGCTTGTTTTGTAAGCCGCATCCTTTGTTTGGTTGGATTATGGTAATTCAAGTTGCTTCGATGTCAACTGGTGATTTCATATCTTTAAGAAGTGTTTTCATATTTTATGAGAATGCTAATCCTTTTGTTCAACTGGAGTTGTCATGAAATTCTTTCAACCGGTGTGCTTCTCTTCAAGATTATTCAATCACCTCCAATATTTGCAAGATCAATCCTCCTATTCTTTCCCTAAGTTCATTTCATCTGTCCCAAGTTTTCTTTGTTTTTTCCCACACCGCCCTTTTTCTTCAGTGATTGAATTCTCATCCAATTGTCTTCTCTAATCATGTGATGCTTCCGCTATATCTGTTCTTTTGTATTGTATCTGGTGATTCATTGTGAAGATTTTCAAGTGCTTCAAATTCATCATTTCTTCATCTCTATTTTCTTCACCAGTGGATTCAATTCAAGCTCTTGGTGTTCAACATATCCTTTCTCAATCGTTCAATAATTTCCCATATTGGAAATTCTTATCCAAGCCTCTCTTGTTTATTCCTCTTTCTATTCTATCTGGAGTGCTGAAGATATCTCAGAAGACTTTCATTGCCATTCATATCCTCTTAAATTATTTGAGGTTCTCACCTCATCAAGTTCTTAATTTTTCTGGTGCAATATCTCTTTCTAAGCAATTGTTTCAACGGTGGTTTCTTTTTGGTGGGCCCATAACCCATAGATTTTTCCCCAGGGTCTTACCTGGCTCTTCTAATCTTCCCAGAGAGGTCCTCAAGTTCTTCTCAATATGACGTAAGAATGAATTTCATCAGTCATATGCCTTCTTAAAGATAGCTTCTAAATATTTTTCATGATTGGCTCAACCTTAGTTATTCATTATTCCGGAGTATCTTAGTAGTTCATGGTGTTGTTTCTCGTCATCATTCTTAGTATGGAAGACCGAAGGAGAGTTTCTCTTAATCTTGCTATATTCTCCTGAAGATTTGTCATCTCATCTTGATGCTTTCCTCTCAAATTGTTTCCATTCGTGAGAAATTTCACCCATATCTATATGGTGCATTCAGAGTTGTTTTCATTTCTCGATACTCCGAAGGCCATCATTTCAGAAGATTTCTTCATTCTCCGCCTTCAGCTTTTGTTCCAAATTCTTCTCAATCGTTGTCCCTTCGTTCATGTATCAATTATTCCGGTGATTCGTTCAAGCTCTCTATTAGGAGGATCATGATATCTTTGTTCTCATGTATCTCCATTCATTCGTAGTATCTTCATTCGTTTCTAATTCTTACCGGTGTTCTCGTGCAAGATTTCTTCAAGCTTGTGATCTCTCTCTCTTTCTCTTCGATTTTTTCAAGAAGAATGAGTGGTATGCCAAATCCGTTGCTTGTCATCGATTTAACTTGATGAAGGATAGGCATAACATAACTCTTATTCTTGTTATTTATGGTGATTTTAATCCTTCTTTCGGATTATGTTCATGATATCAATTCTCAATTTCGAGTGTTCTCATCTTTTCTTTCCGGAGTTCATAGTTTTCTCAAGTATCTTGTCACTAAGCTTCATCTAAATCATAGCAAGGCCCCAATCTTGTTCTTTTTCAACCTTCAATTATTTTCTATCATCCTCTCGTTCCGGAGGTTCCTCATAGTGGTTCGTGAAGGAGTTAATTCTTCTTGAAATGTTCTACAGATTCTTGTTGGAGGTGCTCAAGTGTTCTTTATCTTGGATTTCTAAGTTCAATTCCTTCCCCATTGTCTTTTGAGATGGTGTTATTAAATTTTGGTTATGAGGAGTCTTGAAGAAAAAATGTCAAGATAAGATAAGTAAACCCATCTTGTTTTCTTGGAGTTATCTTGGGTTGCATTTCACCTAAAGCATTTCCTAAGGATTGTTGCTATTATGGTGTCATAAATGATTCAAGTGTCTCCTCTATCTCTTGGTGAAAGAAGTTTTGCATATCTTGTTGCTCTCAAGTAATCAATTGTTCCTGTTGTGGTAGGTTGTAACCTTATAATTTTGAGATGTTTTCCACAAGCCCATAACAAGCTATTATTTTCGTTGTTGATTCTCCATCAACTCCGTTCACCCTATGCTTCTCAAGTTCAATGGTGGTAGAAGTTTTTATTTTCTTCTCTGTTCTTTTCCTTCCAATGATCTAATTTCTATTCTTTTCTTCTGGAGGCGTTTCATGTTGCTCTCTTTCAACCATCATCTTGTTTTATCTAGATCATATTTTTATTTTGCTCATCCATTTGACCGGAGTGTTGTGTTCTCTATTCAAGTTCTACCATATTATTAAATTTATCCTCTCTATGCTACCTAAGTGCTGCCGAAATTTCTTTTGAATTCTTGCTTATTCCTGATGTCATTCTTCCTATCTTCCCAGCCTTCATGTTTCATTGGTTTCACTCGTTTGTTAAATAAGCAACTAAGTTTTACCTCTTGCTCTTTCTCTTCCCCTTCTCATTGTAGATCTCGGGATGAGATCCTCGTGTAGTGGAGGAGAGTTGTAACAGCCCGGGACCGACGCTTCAGAAGATTCCCCTTTTATTCTGCTGCCATCAAGTGATTTGTTTGATTGTTGTATTCATAATCTCATCATTCTCTTCATCTGCATAGCATCATCACTTGTTTTCGAAAACTTGCATCCGTTCGTAGTTGCCGGTTCTCTCAATTCGTGTCGTTGACCGTTTCGAGATGAACCACACACGCATGTGCCCATGGCATCGTTTAAAAATCATTTTTAAAGCATGCAAAAAATATTCTCGGATTGGGTCGAAACTTGGCGTGCGGTCTTGTTATATTGTAGGTAGACCGCCTGCCAAATTTCGTCACAATCGCAGGTCGTTTGATAGCTGAACGGTCTACGTAGCAGTGTGGTTATCGGTTTAATTGTCGGACGTTCTCGGTGTTTCTAAAACTATGTCATGGGCCACAAACCTCCCTCTCTTCTCAGCCCAACACCCTCTACACAGCGCACTAGCCCACCTAGCCTATTCCTACGACTGGAGCTGTCCGATCTCGATCGTACGGCTCGGAACGGTGCACAAATCTCCCTAACCTAGCCCTTCTTCCCTATATAATCCCCTCCCCTTCCTAATATGGTAGCCTAACCCTAATCCCCTCATTTTCCACACCGAGCCAATAGCCATCAGCCACACTCGCGCCCCTGTCTCCCACCTCTAGTCGTACGGCCGCCAAGACCAAATGGGGGCCCTGGGAAGCCCATCTAGGCCCGATCCCTAGCTCCCTTGCTCCTCCTCCCATGGCGCATGTGCCCGAGTGTGACCCGCGGCCACCCCTCTCCCTGTGTGCACCTAGCACGGCCCCAAGCCTCACGCCGACCGTCCTAGGCCGCCCTTCGCCAGAGCGCCGTCGCCACCACCCAGCTCTGCCGCCGCGCCCCGTGCTCATCGCTCGCACCGCCGGTGGCCTCCGCCCGTCCGGTCGCCGCCGCCTCGCAGCTTTCCCGCCGTCTGTGCTTCGGCCCCGGCTGTTGGGGAACGTTGCATGGGAAACAAAAAATTTCCTACGCACACAAAAGATCTATCCATGGTGATGACCATCTACAAGAGGGAGAGTGGATCTACATACCCTTGTAGATCGCTAAGCGGGAAGCGTTAAGAAATGCGGTTGGTGTAGCCGAGCGTCTTCGCGATCCAAATCGCCGAGCGTCCTGCGATCTCATCACGATCCGTCCTGTGAACTCATCACGATCCGTCCTGCGAACTCATCACGATCCATTTCGTGATCTTGATCACGATCCGTCCCGCGAACTCATCATGATCCGTCCCGCGAACTCGTCACGAACCGTCTCGCGATCTTGTTCACGGTCCTTCCGATCTAGTTTCGAACGGACGGCACCTCCACGTTCAGCACACGTACAGCTTGATGACGATCTCCACCGTCTTGATCCAGCAAGAGGAAGTGGAGAGGAAGAAGAGTTCACCGGCAGCGTGACGGCGCTCCGGCGATGGTGATGGAGCAATTTCGGCAGGGCTTCGCCTAAGCACTGCAGAAACCCGATCTAGAGGAGAAACTATGCACTAGAGGAACGGGTAGCACGTGGCTGAAAATTCTGTGCCAAAACCCTAAAATCCTCTAGTATATATAGGAGGAGAGGAGGAGGAGTCTTGGCTGCCAAAAAGCCAGCCCTTTGGTCGACCAAAGTGGGGAGGAGAGGAGGACTCCTGCTCCAATCCTAGTAGGACTAGGATTCCTCCTTGTTTGGCTTTTTCCACCTTTTTCCCTTTGGGCTTTTTCTCCCAGCCACATGGGCCTTGTGTGGGACTTCCACCAGCCCAAAAAAGGCTGGTATTTACTCTCCCATAGCCCATGAAGCCTTTTGGGTCGAAATACCCCTCCCGATGGTCTCCCGGTACACTACCGGCACTCCCGCTAGATTATCGATTAGCCCGAAACTTTTCCGGCGACCAAAATGGGACTTCCTATATATGAATATTTACCTCCGGACCATTCCGCAGCTCCTCGGGACATCCGGGATCTCATCCGGGACTCCGAACAAACTTCGGTCACCACCATACATAACTCTATACTAACGAAACGTCACCAAACCTTAAGTGTGCAGACCCTGCGGGTTCGAGAACTATGTAGACATGACCGAGACACCTCTACAGTCAATAACCAATGGCGGGACCTGGATGACCACATTGCTTCCTACATATTCTACGAAGATCTTTATCGATCGAACCTCTATGTCAAGGATTCAGTTAATCCCTTATGATGTTCCCTTTGTTCTTCGGTATGTTTACTTGCCCGAGATTCGATCGTTGGTATCTCCATACCTAGTTCAACCTCGTTACCGGAAAGTCTCTTTACTCATTCCGTAATACAAGATCCCGTGACTAACACTTAGTCACATTTCTTGCAAGGCTTGTTGTGATGTTGTATTATCGAGTGGGCCCTGAGATACCTCTCCGTCACACGGAGTAACAAATCTCAGTCTTGATCCATGCCAACTCAATAGACACCCTCGGAGATACCTGTAGAGCACCCTTATAGTCACCCAGTTATGTTGTGACGTTTGATACACACAAGGTACTCTTCCGATGTCAGTGAGTTGCATGATCTCATGCTCATAGGAAAAAATACTTGACATGTAGAAAACAGTACCAATAAACTGACACGATCATAAGCTACGTTTGTAGTTTGGGTCTTGTCCATCACATCATTCTCCTAATGAGGTGATCCCGTTATCAAGTGACATCACATGTCAATGGCTAGGAAACCTTGACCATCCTTGATCAACGAGCTAGTTCACTAGAGGCGTACTAGGGACAGGGTGTTGTCCATTTACCCACACATGTAATGTGTTTCCATGTAATACAATTATAGCATGGCTAATAAACGTTTATCATGAACAAGGAAAGATGATAATAACTAATTTAGTATTGCCTCTAGGGCATATTTCCAACAGTCTCCCACTTGCACTAGAGTCAATAATCTAGTTCACATCACCATGTGATTCGCATTGTTATGAATCTAACACCCAATGAGTTCTGTGGCTCGATCATGCTTTGCATGTGAGAGAGGTCTAATAGTCAATGGGTCTGTGACATTCAGATCCGTGTGTACTTTGCAAATTTCTATGTCAAACCGTAAACACTGCTACCACACTCCACTTGGTACTATTCCAAATGGTTGCTCCGCTATACGTATCCAGATTGCTACTACGAGTCATCCGGATTGGTGTTAAAGCTTGCATCGACGTAACTCTTTACGACGAACTCTTTATCACCTCCATAATCGAGAAACATCTCCTTAGTCTTTTAGTTACTAAGGACAATCTTGACTGCTGTCCAGTGCTCCATTCCAGGATCACTTTGAAACCTTCTGGCCATACTTATGGCAAGGCTGACATCGGATCTTGTGCACTGCATTGCATACATGATATAGCCTATGGTTGAAGCATAGGTGATGACACTCATCTTTTCTCTATCTTCTGCAGTCACTGGGCATTGAGTCTTACTCAATTTTATACCTTAAAAATCAGGCGAAAACTCTTTCTCTGACTGATCCAGTTTGAACTCTTTCAAAATCTTGTGAAGGTATGTACTCATTGAAAGTCTCATCAAGTATCTTGATCTATCTATATAGATCTTGATGCTCAACAATTAGGTAGCTTTATACAGGTCTTCCTTTGAAAACCTCTTTTCAAACAACCATTTATGCTTTCTAGAAATTCTACATCATTTCCGATCAACAATATGTCAACCACATATGCTTACTAGAAACCCTATAGTGCTCCCACTCACTTTATTGTAAATACAAGTTTCTCATAAACTTTGTATAGACTCAAAACTTTGATCACCTCATCTAAGTGTATATTCCAACTCCGAGATGCTTGCTTCAGTTCATAGAAGAGTCACTGAAGCTTGCACACCTTTTAGCATCCTTAGGACTGACAAAACCTTTTGGTTGTATCACATACAACCTTTCCTCAAGCAAACCGTTAAGGAAAATGATATTTTGACATCCATCTGCCAAATTTCATGATTGAAAGTGTAGCAACTGCTAACAAAATTCCAACAGACTTTAGCATCGCTACTAGTGAGAAAGTCTCATCGTAGTCAACTCCTTGAACTTGTCGTAAACTACTTTGCAACAAGTCGAGCTTTACAAATGGTAACATTTACCATCAGCATCTGTCTTCATTTTAAACATCCATTTGTACGTTAATGACCCGCCGTCCAACGAGCAAGTCCACCAAAGTCTATACTTAGTTTTCATACATGGATCCTTTCTCAGATTTCATGGTCTCTAACCATTTGTTGGTTTCCGGGCCCATCATCGCTTCTCCATAGTTCGTAGGTCCATCGTTGTCCAACAACATGACCTGCAAGACAGGGTTGTCGTACCACTCAGTAGCAGTACACGTCCTTGTCGACCTATGAAGTTCGATAGTAACTTGATCCAAAGCTTCATGATCATCATCATTAACTTCCTCTTCAACTGACGTAGGCTTCACAGAAACATCTTTCTGTGTTGCGCCACTTTCTGGTTGAAGTAAAGGTTCAATAACCTCATCAAGTTCTATTTTCCTTGTAGGTCGATAGTAACTTGATCCGAAGCTTCATGATCATCATCATTAACTTCCTCTGCAACTCACGTAGGCTTCACAGAAACATCTTTCTGCGCTGCGCTACTTTCTGGTTGAAACAGAGGTTCAAATAACCTTATCAAGTTCTATCCTCCTCCCGCTCAATTCTTTCAAGAGAAACCCTTTCTCGAGAAAGGACCCAGTTTTAGTAACAAACATTTTATGCTTGGATCTGAGATAGAAGGTTCACCCAACTGTTCTTAGGGTATTCTATGAAGATGCATTTGTCCGCTTTGGGTTCGAGCTCATTAGGCGAAAACATTTTCCACACAAGCATCGCAGCCCCAAACATTAAGAAATGACAGCTTAGGTTTCTATCAAACCATAGTTCACACGGTGTCATCTCAACGGATTTAGGTGGTGCCCTATTTAAAGTGAATGTTGTTGTCTCTAATGCATAACCCCAAAATTATAGTAACAAAACGATAATAGACATCATAGCACGCACCATATCCAATAGAGCATGACTATGACGTTCGGACACACCATCACACTATGGTGTTCTAGGTGGCGTGAGTTGTGAAACAAATTTCACATTGTCTTAAGTTGTATGCCAAACTCGTAACTCAGCTATTCACCTCCACGATCATATTGCAGTCATTTTTATCTTCTTGTCACGATGATCTTAAACTTCACTCTGAATTTGCTTGAACCTTTCAAACGATTCAGACTTGTGTTTCATTAAGTAAATATACACTATATCTACTCCAATCATCAGTGAAGGCAAGAAAATAACGATATCCACCGCACGCTACAAGACTCATTGGATTGCATACATCAACATGTATCATTTCCAATAAATCACTTGCCTGCTTCATCAAAACAAAAACGGGGTCCTTAGTCATCTTGACCAAGAGGCATGGTTTGCATGTCTCAATCAATTCGAAATCGAATGAGTCCAAAGATCCATCAGCATGGAGTTTCTTCATGCGCTTTAAACCAATATGACATTTAGCGGCAGTGCCACAAGTATGTGGTACTATCATTATTAACTTTGCATCTTTTGGCATCAATATTATGAACATGTGTATTACTACGATCAAGATTCAACAAACCATTCTCACTGGGTGCATCACCATTAAAAGTATTATTCATGTAAATAGAATAACCATTATTCTCTAACTTAAATGAATAACCGTGTTGCAATGAACATGATCTAATCATGTTCATGCTCGACGCAAAAAACACCAAATAACATTTATTTTAGGTTCGTCACTAATCTCAAAGGTAGAGAGAGCGTGCGATGTTGATCACATCAACCATGGAAACATTTCCAACACACATCGTCACCTCACACTTAGCTAGTTCTCCATTTATTTCGTAGCTTTTATTCGAGTCACTAACATTTAGCAAGCAAACCGGTATCCAATACCCAGGTGCTACAAGGAGTACTAGCAAGGTACACATCAATAACACGTATATCAAATATACTTCGGTTGACGTTGCCAGCCTTCTTATCTACCAAGTATCTAGGGTTGTTCCACTTCAGCGACCGCTCTCCTCATAATCGAAGCACTTAGTCTCGGGTTTGAGTTCAACTTTGGGTTGCTTCACTAGAGCAGCAACTGACTTGCTATCCATGAAGTTTCCCTCCTTGCTCTTGCCCTTCTTGAAACTTAGTGGTTTTAACTAACCATCAACACTTTGACGCTCCTTCTCGATTTCTACCTTCGCGGTGTCAAACATCGCGAATAGCTCAGGGATCATTATTTCTATCCCTGGCGTTTTATAGTTCATCACCAAGTTCTAGTAGCTTTAGTGATAGTGACTTGGAGAACTATATCAATCACTATCTTATCTGGAAGATCAACTCCCACTCGATTCAAGCAATTGTAGCACCCAGACAATCTGAGCACATGCTCAACGATTGAGCTATTCTCTTTCATCTTACAGGCAAAGAATCTTGTTGGAGACCTCATATCTCGCAACGGGGGCACGAGCCTGAGATCCTAATTTCAGCTCTTAGAACATCTCATATGTTCCATGACGTTCAAAACGTTTTGGAGCCTCAATTCTAAGCTGTAATGCATGACGCACTAAACTATCAAGTAGTTATCAAAACGTGCCTGTCAGATGTTCACAACATCTACAAACAATGCTAGAGGGTTTGGTGCACCGAGCGGTGCATTAAGGACATAAGCCTTCTGTGCAGCAATGAGGACAATCCTCAGATCACGGAGCCAGTACACAATATTGCTACCATCATCTTTCAAATCTATTTCTCTAGGAACATATAAAAATTCAAGGGAGCTACAGCGCGAGCAGGTAATCTACAACATAATTTGCAAAGACACTACTGACTATGTTCATGATAATGAGTTCAATTAATCATATTACTTAAGAACTCCCACTCAAATTGACATCCCTCCGGTCATTGGAGTGATACAGGATCCAAATTCACCAACTCAAGTCCGACCATCACGTGAGTTGAGGTGGTTACAATGGTGAACATCATCATGTTGATCATATCTACTATATGACTCATGTTCGACCTCTCGGTCTCTTGTGTTCTGAGGCCATGTCTGTACATGCTAGGCTCGTAAATTTAACCCAAGTGTTCTGCATGTGCAACACTGGCTTGCACCCGTTATATGTGAACGTAGAGTCTATCACACCCGATCATCACGTGGTGTCTCAACACGACGAACTTTCACAACGGTGCACACTCGGGGAGAACACAATTTACCTTGAAATTAAGAGAGGGATCACCTTATAATGCTACCGTCGTCCTAAGCAAAACAAGGTGCATAAAAAGATTAACATCACATGCAATTCATAAGTGACATGATATGGCCATGACCTTGTGCTTTAGATCTCCATCTTGAAAGCACCGGCATGATCTCCATCGTCACCGGCATGACACCATGATCTCCATCATCTTGATCTCCATCAACGTGTCACCATTGGGGTTGTCACGCCCACCATGCTTCTACTACTATTGCTACCATTTAGCGATAAAGTAAAGCATTACATAGCTCTTAATGATTGACACACAGGTCATACAATAATTAAAGACAACCATATGGCTCCTGCCGGTTGCCGTACTCATCGACATGCAAGTCGTAATAATCTATACATCACATGATCATCTCATACATCACATATATCACATCATGTAATTGGCCATATCATATCACAACATACCCTGCAAAAACAAGTTAGACGTCCTCTAATTGTTGTTGCATGTTTTACGTGGCTGCTACGGGTATCTAGCAAGATCAATTCTCATCTACGCAAAAACCACAACGGTGATACACTAGTTGCTTTTCAACCTTCTCAAGGACCACCTTTGTCGAATCCGATCCAACTAAAGTGAGAGAAACTGGCACCCGCAAGCCATCTATGCAACAAGTTGTGGTCGAGGGAACTGGTCTCTCGTAAGCGTACGAGTAATGTTGGTCCGGCCCGCTTCATGTCACAATACCGCTGAACCAAAATCCGACCAAGGGAGGAAGCAATCTAAGCATCAACGCCCACAAACCTTTTGTGTTCTACTCGAGATCTCATCTACACATAGACCTAGCTCATGATGCCACTGTTGGGGAACGTTGCATGGGAAACACAAAATTTCCTACGCACACGCAAGATCTATCCATGGTGATGAGCATCTATGAGAGGGAGAGTGGATCTACATACCCTTGTAGATCGCTAAGTAGGAAGCGTTGAGAAACGCGGTTGGTGTAGTCGAACGTCTTCGCGATCCAAATCGCCAAGCGTCCCGCGATCTCATCACGATCCGTCCCGTGAACTCATCACGATTCGTCTCGCGAACTCATCACGATCCTTTTCGTTATCTTGATCATGATCCATCCTGCGAACTCATCACGATCCGTCCCACGAACTCGTCACGAACCGTCTCGCGATCTTGATCACGGTCCTTCCGATCTAGTGCCGAACGGACGGCACCTCCGCGTTCAGCACACATGCAGCTTGATGACGATCTCCACCGTCTTGATACAACAAGAGGAAGTGGACAGGAAGAAGATTTCACTGGCAGCGTTCGGCGCTCCGGCGATGGTGGTGGAGCAATTCCGGCAGGGCTTTGCCTAAGCACTGCAGAAAACCGATTTAGAGGAGAAACTATGCAGTAGAGGAACGGGTAGCACGTGGCTGAAAATTCTGTGCCAAAACCCTAAAATCCTCTAGTATATATAGGAGGAGAGGAGGAGGAGTCTTGGCTGCCAAAAATCCAGCCCTTGGGTCGACCAAAGTGGGGAGGAGAGGAGTACTCCTGCTCCAATCCTAGTAGGACTAGGATTCCTCCTTTTTTTGGCCTTTTTCCACCTTTTTCCCTTTGGGATTTTTCTCCC
The DNA here is from genome assembly GCA_022496015.1 of Hordeum marinum. Lineage (NCBI taxonomy): Eukaryota > Viridiplantae > Streptophyta > Magnoliopsida > Poales > Poaceae > Hordeum > Hordeum marinum. The sequence continues at coordinate 202,927,332 of CM039676.1, forward strand.
AGACGCATGTGCCTTGTGTGGGACTTCGACCAGCCCACAAAAGGCTGGTATTTACTCTCCCACAGCCCATGAAGCCTCTTGGGTCGAAATACCCCTCCCAGTGGTCTCCCGGTACACTACCGGCACTCCCGGTACATTACCGATTAGCCCAAAACTTTTCCGGCGACCAAAATGGGACTTCCTATATATGAATATTTACCTCCGTACCATTCCAGAGCTCCTCGTGATGTCCAGGATCTCATCTGGGACTCCTAACAAACTTCGGTCACCACTATACATAACTCTATACTACCGGAACGTCACCAAACCTTAAGTGTGCTGACCCTGCGGGGTCAAGAACTATGTAGACATCACCGAGACACCTCTACGGTAATAACCAATGGCAGGACCTAGATGTCCACATTGGTTCCTACATATTCTACGAAGATCTTTATCGGTCGAACCTCTATGTCAAGGATTCAATTAATCTCGTATGATGTTCCCTTTGTTCTTCGGTATGTTTACTTGCTCGAGATTCGATCGTCGGTATCTCCATACCTAGTTCAACCTCGTTATCGGCAAGTCCCTTTACTCGTTCCGTAATACAAGATCCCATGACTAACACTTAGTCACATTGCTTGCAAGGCTTGTTGTGATGTTGTATTACCGAGTGGGCCCTAAGATACCTCTCCGTCACACGGAGTAACAAATCCCAGTCTTGATCCATGCCAACTCAACAGACACCCTCGGAGATACCTGTAGAGCACCTTTATACTCACCTAGTTATGTTGTGACCTTTGATATACACAAGGTACTCTTCCGATGTCAGTGAGTTGCATGATCTCATGGTCATAGGAACATATACTTGACATATAGAAAACAGTAGCAATAAACTGACACGATCATAAGCTACGTTTGTAGTTTGGGTCTTGTCCATCACATCATTCTCCTAATGATGTGATCCCGTTATCAAGTGACATCACATGTCAATGGCTAGGAAACCTTGACCATCCTTGATCAACGAGCTAGTTCACTAGAGGCATACTAGGGATAGGGTGTTGTCCATTTACACACACATGTAATGTGTTTCCATTTAATATAATTATAGCATGGCTAATAAACGATTGTCATGAACAAGGAAATATGATAATAACTAATTTATTATTGCCTCTAGGGCATATTTCCAACACCGGCCGGATCCAGGCCGCCGCCGCCCGTCCCTGCCTCCTCTGGCCTTCCCCGGTGCGCCCTCGCCCCCCTAAAGCCGCCGCCGCCATGGCTGTCGTCTTCACCGGGAGGATCAGCGTTCCCGAGCACCGCATTGACCGACGTCGGCCCACGCGCTCTAGTTCGTGGGATGGCCTCACCCAAGGCCCAGCAGCAGCTGCCAGATGTAGCGACCCGACCTGAAAGGTTGAATCTCCGGTGTTTCTATACCATCCCAAGATCATGCCGGTACACACACGGTACATCAATGTATGTATCAAAGGGAAATCACACAACATTAATTAATAGAAATATTGAGTCCTTTATTACAATAAGGATTACAATAAAGTGGCTGAAGGCCAACTCATGAGATAAACTAAACCAAGGTCTTGCGGAAGCTCCATAGGTAGTTGAGTCCATCTGACGCCAAGGGCATCTCACCGAGCGTAGAGCGTATCCTCACTCCTGGTCGGAAAAGTACTCTACAACATGATACGGTGCAACCGAGTAGGTCAGCATATTGAACATTCCGGCAATGTCACAAAAGAGGGGGTGTAAAGTAATCATCTATTCTATATGCCTATATGGTAGGTGGGGGTAGTAAGTTTTTGCATAAAGCCAAAATTTTCCTACAATAAGAGAGGGCAAGAGCATAATTACTACAATGTTGGTTGATTAATGAGATGGTTCCACCAACCAATTCTCATACCCAAGTTGACATTAATACCCACATCAATATAATTAATTGTGTTGAGAGTTCCAGATAGTTTCAGTTCCTTTGGCTCAAACTGTCCATGACCATGGACACGGCTAATCGATTAGGTTTGGGTACTCTGTAGAGTTTTGCACACGTTCCCCACAAGATTTGATCGCGTCCGTTGGATTTCTCGCACTTCAGGGTGTTTGAGAAATGGATGACCAAAACATGGTCTTCCAAAGGGTTTCCCCGAGACTCTATCGGTGCCCATCCTTTCCTACCGTTCTTCTACATCTCGTAGCACCGCCTGTCTAGGGTCACCACGATATCCCACCAAGCCAGAGCCCATAATGGCTTGTGGCTGTGCAGGTATGCCCTGGGTCTTGAAGCATCCATCCATCTCTTTGTGCCTGGGTGGACATTTCCGCATGAATACTGGCACTTCTCCAGCATCATCTAGGCTAACCACTGGTTTCTCCAGGGCATCGTTCAACCATCATCCACCTAGAGGTATGTTGAAAACTCGGAGTCTTGAAGACTTGATCATCATGTAGGTCTTGAAATTATTAACTCACAACTCTCATGAATCACAGAACCAACCCCGTCTACTAATAGCATGGCTAAATTTAAATCAACGTTTCCCGGGGCCAATGTGTCAAAGGGTTGAGGGGTACCTACCACATGATACTACAACAAATAACAAAGTTTCCAATTTACCTACTTTGCATGCAATTGGGGAGATGGAATAACTAATGAAATAAAACATAGGTATACATGGTCAAATTGACATGCCTTGCTGATGATCCTTGTAATCAAGTGACTCTACATAACAAGCTTCGCACTCCGGATGATCTAACGAATCAAACAAGAGCACGCCATAAGCATAAACACAATAAAATTCATTCAACAGCAAGGTAAACAAATGCTTCAACGAACACAAGCACAATCAAAAGAAGAATCACTTAAAGTATAAGACTCTAAAAAATTTGGTGTCAAAATCTCTACTAAGACATAAGAAGTCAAAATTTTGTTTTGAACAACTAGGCATTTAGATAGCACAAAAGTAAACACCAAATTTTATTTGACAACAGAAAGTATTTCATTATAAAAATATTGTGCAAAAAGAGTTACTACAAAACTTTTTTCTAAACAATATAAATGGTGAAAACAAGATGTACCTATCCAAACTAGAGCACAAAATAATTTGAAAAAATATTTTATTAACAGAAAATAATACACCTAATTTTGAATCAACATAACCTATTTAAATCTAAAAAGAAAAGTTAAACTAATTCAGGTTCAAATTAAATTAAAATCTATTAAGAACTAAACAGATTCTGTTTTTGTTAAAAACAGTAACCAAATTCATCCTAAAAATTCTCAAACTGTGTAGAATGATAGGTCTAGCTAATACAAAACAGTGGCAAAAAGATTCACTCAAAAAAATATTGTTAAACTCTAGTTATACAGATTTGAGTAATTTAAACAAATTTGAACAGATTCAAAATTTAAAGTTCAAATTTGAAATCTAACAAAACAGACATAAATTACAACAAATTTGTGAACTAATGCAAAAAGAATTAACTAAAAAGACCAAATATTTTAAAAGATATGATAAAAACAAAAACAAAATACATTCTGTTTTCTATAACAGAAAAGAAAAAGAAAAACTTTCTATCGATCGGACAAGGTCTACGTGGCATGCTGTGATTGGCCGCGAGGGCGTGCGTGCGGGAGCTAGCGAGCGGACGACCGACAACTAACATGTACCGGTTCATTTATTAAATAGATCTAATCTTGCGCATTGACTACGGATCCGACGGCTACGGGTGGAGGTCGAGGCTTACAGAGAGGGGGTCGGGGTCTCCGGCGAAGTCAACGGCGGCCGGTGGTCAGAGGTGCTCGAGGATGATGGTGCGGTAGTCGGGGGCGGCATCTGAAAGCTTCAAATGGTGGCGGCAAGTCTCCGGCGTCGATTGGTGGCGTCGGAGGGGGCTAGGGGTGAGTGTGGCGACAGGCACAAGCTCGAGAACGTCCGGTTGGGTGCCGAACTCCGGCGAGGTCTGGGCAGCGCTCCGGCGAGGGAAAAAGGGGTTTCAGGTGTGTAACAAAGGGAGGAGGGGGTTGGGGTTTATATAGGGGTGGTGCGGTGGTCGGGGAGGGCACGAGGGGCGAGATCCACGGAGAGGGATCTCCGGCGACGGTGGTTGGGCATGGGGAAGGGGATGAGCGCGCTGACGCCGCGGTCGGACGGTGGGTCCCGTGCGTCAGTGAGAGTGGGAGGCGTGGTTACCGCATCGATGGCCGACCCGGAGTAGTTTCGGGATTTAAAGACTGTGGGGCGCCCCGATTCGGTTTAAAACATTTCCTTTTCTATTTCCAGAGCAGTAAAAACTCTTTTAATGCATTCAAAATATTTCCAAACATAGGAAATATATATATCAAAATGATTAGGAGAATTAATTCTATTTAATGAATATTTTTCCTCTGTCATATTGAATATATTTTTAAAATTTATTTTCAGAAAAATGCCTAATTGATTTTAAATCCTTTTGAGATAAACTTTCAAATAACCCCCTGGTTTTATTGCTCAAATAATTCACCATGATGCCCCTGGTGTGGAGTGTCATGTTACTCCCCTCTTTCTTTGAACATTTCCAAAGGTTTTCAAATAGGTGAAACAAATATATGGGAAAATAGAAATGGCCTTTCAGAAAATCAAAAGAATCACTTCAACAAATTCATTACATTCAAACAAAGTGATGATGATGCATAGCTATATTTCATAACATTCTAAAATGAAATTTTGGGATGTTACAAACCTACCCACCTTAAGATGAATCTTGCCCTCGAGATTCGGGTTGGCTAGAAAATAGGTATGGGTGGTCTGTACGAAGGTCTTCTTCGCGCTCCCAGGTGGCTTCTTCCTCGGTGTGGTGACTCCACAGAACCTTACAGAACTTGATGGTCTTGCTTCGGGAACTCTGTTGGTAGTCTCGAGGATTCTGACAGGCTTCTCCTCGTAGGTCAGGTCACTGTCAAGTTGTATGGCCTCTAGGGGCACCATGTCTTTCAAAGGAATATCAGCCATCTCAGCATGGCATTTCTTCAGCTAGGAAACATGGAAAACATCATGAACTCTAGACAGTCCTTCCGGCAATTCTAGCTTGTATGCAACTTCGCCTCTACGTTCAAGAATTTTGTATTGGCCTATGAATCTGGGTGCTAACTTTCCTTTAACACCAAACCTCTTGATTCCTCGAAGTGGGGACACACGAACATATGCTCGATCTCCCACTTCATATGTCACCTCCTTGCATTTGTTATCAGCATAGCCCTTCTGCCTGGATTGAGCTATCTTGAGTCGGTCTCGAATCAGTTTGACCTTTTCTTCAGAATCTCGGATAAGATCGGGACCAAAGAGTTTTCGGTCTCCAACACCATCCCACATCAATGGTGTTCTGCACCTCCTTCCATATAAAGCCTCGAAAGGGGCCATCTTCAGACTAGTCTGATAACTGTTGTTGTACGAGAACTCTACGTAAGGTAAGCTCTCCACATGTCCTCCAGAATCTGGTTAACTCTCTCAGTCTGTCCATCGGTCTGCGGATGAAAAGTTGTACTGAACTCTAGCCTTGTGCCCAAAGTTTCATGTAGCTGATGCCAAAACTTTGAGGTAAATTGTGTTCCTCTATTTGACACGATACTCCTTGGAACTCCATAAAGACATACGATCCTGGTCATATATATCTTGGCTAACTTAGCACTGGTATAGGTGGTCTTCACTGGAATGAAATGAGCCACCTTGGTCAAGCAATCGACCACTACCCAAATGGATCATATCCTGAACGGGTCCTAGGTAGTCCTGTGATGAAGTCCATACCAGGCTTATACCATTTCCACTCGGGTATCGGCAAAGGTTGGAGTAACCCTGCTGGTTTCTGATGTTCCGCCTTTACTCGCTAACAGACATCACATACCGCAACATGTTCGGCACTATCTTTCTTCATACCTGTCCACCAGTAACTTTCCTTCAAATCCAGGTACATCTTGGTGTTGCCTAGGTGTATCGAGTATGGTGAATCGTGGGCTTCTTGAAATATCAACTTCCTGAGCTATGGGTCATTGGGCACATAGATTCGGTTCTCAAACCATAGAGTGCCCTGTTCATCTGCACGGAAGTCTTTAGCCTTTCCTTCCTTCATTCTCTGCTTTATCTCAGCTATCTCCTTGTCCGATTTCTGGGCTTCACGAATTCTTTCGGTCAAGGTGGACTGAATCTCTAGTGTGGCAACATATCCTTTTGGAACTATCTCTAACCGAAGCCCTCTGAGATCATTGGTTAACTCCTGGGGTAATCCTCCGGCTATGAGTGTGTTCACATAACTCTTCCGACTCAAAGCATGTGCCACAACATTTGCCTTTCCTGGATGGTAGTGTAATCTCATGTCATAGTCCTTGATTAACTCTAACCATCTCCTCTGTCTGAGGTTCAACTCCTTCTGCGTGAAGATATACGTCAGGCTCTTATGATCAGTGTACACATCACAACTATTTCCGATAAGGAAATGTCTCCAGGTCTTGAGTGCGTGCACTACGGCTGCTAGTTCCAAATCATGGGTGGCATAATTCAACTCATGGGGTCGTAGCTGTGTGGATGCATAAGCTACAACTTTTCCCTCCTGCATGAGTACTCCTCCAAGTCCTTGACGTGATGCGTCACAATAAACCTGGAGGTCCTTCCGAATGTTTGGCAGTATCAACATTGGGGCTGTGACCAAACGTTTCTTCAACTCTTGGAAACTGGCCTCACATTCCTCAGTCCAGATATACTTGGACTCTTTCTTCAACGGCTCTGTCATGGGCTTGTCAATCTTTGAGAAATTCTCAATGAATCTCCGGTAATATCCGGCAAGTCCGAGAAAACTGTGGATCTCCTTAACTGAGGTGGGTGACTTCCACTCAGTGACTACTTCAACCTTAGCGGGGTCTACTGCTATTCCTTCTCCGGAAATAATGTGTCCAAGGAATTTGACTTTCGTCAGCCAAAATTCACATTTACTGAACTTGGCATATAACCGATGCTCTTTAAGCTTCTCCAGAACTAAACGCAAGTGTTCCTTGTGTTCTTCCTTGCTCTTGGAGAATATCAAAATGTCATCGATGAACACCACGACAAACTTGTCCAAATATTCCATAAACACTTTGTTCATCATATTCATGAAGTAGGCAGGAGCATTAGTCAAACCGAAGGACATGACTGTATACTCATATAAGCCATACCTTGTGGTGAAGGCTGTTTTGGGTATATCCTGTTCACAAATCTTCAGTTGGTGATACCCTGATCGAAGATCGATCTTCGAGAATACTTTGGCGCCTACTAGCTGATCAAACAGGTGATTAATCATCGGCAGAGGGTACTTATTCTTGATAGTCACCTTGTTCAATGCACGATAATCGACCACCATCCTCAAGGTTTTATCTTTCTTCTCCACCAAGAGAACTGGGGCTCCCCAAGGTGAAGAACTTGGGCGAATATATCCCTTATCCAATAGCTCCTTAATCTGCTTCTTGATTTCTACTAAATCATTTGCGGGCATCCGATAGGGTCTCTTGGAAATTGCGGATGTTCCTGGTAGTAGCTCTATCAGAAACTCAATCTCCCTATCTGGTGGCATGCCTGGTAATTCCTCCGGGAATACATCTAGAAAGTCTTGTACAACCGGCACTTCCTCCTGAACAACTCATGTGAGGGAATTTAACCGAGCACTCACCTGTGTGCGTCGGTATACATACTTAATCCTCTTGTTCTCGAGAGTGGTTAGTGAAATAGACTTGCTGGGGCAATCAAGGTTTCCTTCATATTTGGTCATCCAATCCATGCCTAGGATTACATCCAATCCTTGGGATTCTAAGACGATGAGGCCGGTAGGAAAAACATGGTTTCCTATGTGGAGTTTCAAGGCGTGGCATCCTATCCCTGCCATCATCATACCTCCTGGGGAATTGACCTTAATGGGCTGACTAAGGGTTCTGGTGGGTAAACCATACTTTTCCACAACTAACCTTGATATGAATGAATGAGTTGCACCAGAATCAAAAAGTACCATAACTGGACGTGAATGCAATAAAAACTTACCAACCACAGTCTCGGGCTGATCATAGACTTCTTCCAGATCAAGGTGGTTCACCTGAGACGAGGAAAAGGATTTGGCTTCTTAGTTGCGGAGTTGCCGTTGTTGTTGCCGTTTCCATTTCCTTGCTTGTTCCGAGGGCATTCAGTGGCATAGTGCCCTATCTTCTGACACTTGAAATAGGTGATATGGTTCAGATCCTTCTGAGCTGGAGCGGGATGGTGTTGGTTGCCATTCCCACTTCCATTATCATTCTTGAAGCTGCCATTGTTGGGACGATTATTCCCATTTCCTCCATGGTTATGGCCTCCATGGTTGTGCACGGGATGAGTGTGTCCTCCATACTTACCGATCCCTGATCCGGTATTTCCTGAGTACGGGGAGTAGCGGGGCTTCTGATGAGCTCCAGAGTTAGACTTCCCCTATGCATACTTCCACTTGCGGTTCTCGATTTGCTGCTGCTTCCCCTCGAAGATGAGGGACTTGTCTACCAGCTCCTGATAGTTGCTGAAAGTAGCCACCATCAGCTGCACGCTCAACTCATTGTTGAGTCCTTCCAAGAACTTCTCCTTCTTGGATGCATCATCGGCCACATCTCCTGGTGCATAACGAGCCAACATGCTGATGTCATCCACGTACTGGGCCACGGAACGGTTCCCCTGGCGTAAGTTGCGAAACTCACGCTTCTTTAGACTCATGGCTCCAGCTGAGACATGAGCAATGCGGAAAGCTTGCTTGAACTGCTCCCAAGTCACACCAGCAATGGGGTACGTGGTGGTGTAGTTCTCCCACCATGAAGTTGTTGGTCCCTCCAGTTGATGGGCGGCAAAGCGCACTTTTTCAGCCTCAGTGCATCCTGCGGTGGTGAGTTCCCTCTCCATCTTGCGGAGCCAATCATCTGCCACAATGGGCTCAGTGCTGCTAGAGAAAGTTGGTGGATTCAGTCTCAGAAAACGGGTGAGGTTGTCGCCTTGAGGTGGAGGGTGGTTGTTGTGGTTGTTGGTCTGATTCTGAACCAACAGCTGCATCAGGGCGTTCTGCTGCTGGAGAAGTTGTGTGAGTTCCGGCGGGAAAGTGAAGTCGGGCTCACGTTGCGGAGGCATCTTGCTATTTTCAGAGGGGTGAGGATTAGAATAGAACAATGACCTAAAAGGAAATTCACTACCCATATGCAATGCAATAAACATATCACACCAAACACTCATTCATTTATTCAACTCAAGGTTCAAACATCGAGATACAAATCTCCAAATCAAACTAAGCATTGACCTACGCTTTAACGTCGAAAATAAAGATACATGGGGCATAACTAAAGTTCTCCTCAAAAGTACATGGTGAAGTGGTCTCCTCCGGTGGTTCTCTCCTCATAGTCATCATCATTGCTGATCAAGGGAGCCATGTCTCCTTCTGGATGAAGATTTTCACCCATGTCCATCTGTTCCTCTAGAGTTCCAATGCGAGTGTTCAGCTTATCGATCCTCTCTAAGAGATTCTTCACTTCATACTCATGCTCGTACTTGGCTTCCCGTAGGTCAGCTTCGAGGTCAATCTCGCGGTTCATCAGCCTCTTTATCGTCTTCATGTCGGCACGTACCCAAAGTTCCAAGGTCCTGATGTGCGTCTCCAAAGTCTGGATATAGGAAATGGTGGTGTCTTCAATGGGAGTGGTTATGATATTTCCACTGGCATCCCTGCGACAAACCACGCCGAGTCCTGGTGAAATGGTTCCACCTCTGTATTCCTCCTGAATACGTCCAAGAGCACGATGAATTGCCATTTCTCTCCAGAGTATCCAGCTGGGTGCCAGAAACTTGAAGTTGATGGGTTCCTTACGATTTCCAAAGGTCTTCCCGGGGATGTGCACCTCGATCCTATAGCGACCGTCTTGTGGAAAATACATGATAGGAGTCCTGGTGATGCTCGGCAAGGCAATCCTTACGTCCCTGATGATCCCCATCAGCTCCTTGCCAAAGGGTATCGTCGTGTCAGGCTAACAAAACTCCATGATCAAAACTGGGATGAAGGTGGCCATCTATAAATTTTGAAATAAATCGGAGGGAAGTCAGAAATGAGTAGATGAGAGTATAAGAATTTTAAAGACAAAAGAGAAAATAAATCCTAAGGCTTTTCCAATCCTAGAGGTTACGTCCTACGGTCAGCGTGTGCTCTGATACCATTTCTGTAGCGACCCGACCTGAAAGGTCGAATCTCCGGTGTTTCTGTACCATCCCAAGATCATGCTGGTACACACACGGTACATCAATGTATATATCAAAGGGAAATCACACAACATTAATTAATCAAAATCTCATATCGAGTCCTTTATTACAATAAGGATTACAATAGGGTGGCTGAAGGCCAACTCATGAGATAAACTAAACCAAAGTCTTGCAGAAGCTCCATAGGTAGTTGAGTCCATCTGACTCCAAGGGCATCTCATCGAGCGTAGAGCGTATCCTCACTCCTGGTTGGAAAATTACTCTGCAACATGATACGTTGCAGCCGAGTAGGCAGCATATTGAATATGCCGGCAATGTCACAAAAGAGGGGGTGTAAAGTAATCATCTATTCTATATGCATATATGGCAGGTGGGGGTAGTAAGTTTTTGCATAAAGCCAAATTTTTCCTACAACAAGAGAGGGCAAGAGCATAATTACTACAATGTTGGTTTATTAATGAGATGGTTCCACCAACCAATTCTCATACCCAAGTTGACATTAATACCCACATCAATGTAATTAATTGTGTTGAGAGTTCTAGATAGTTTCAGTTCCTTTGGCTCAAACTGTCCATGACCGCGGACATGTCTAATCGATTAGGTTTGGGTACTCTGCAGTGTTTTTCACATGTTCCCCACAAGATTTGATTGCCTCCGTTGGGTTTCTCGCACTTCAGAGTGTTTGAGAAACGGATGACCAAAACATGGTCTTAGAAAGGATTTCCCCGAGACTCTGTTGGCGCCCATCCTTTCCTACCGTTCTTCTACATCTCGTAGCATGGCCTGTCCAGGGTCACCATGATATCCAACCAAGCCAGAGCCCATAATGGCTTGTGGCTGTGCAGGTAAGCCTTGGGTCTTGAAGCATCCATCCATCTCTTTGTGCCTGGGTGGACCTTTCCGCATGAATACTGGCACTTCTCCAGCATCATCTAGGCTAACCACTGGTTTCTCCAGGGCGCCGTTCAACCATCATCCACCCAGAGGTAGGTTGAAATCTCGGAATCTTGAAGACTTGATCATCATGTAGGTCTTGAAATTATTAACACAGAACTCTCATGAATCACACAACCAACCCCATCTACTAATAGCATAGCAAAATTTAAATCAACGTTTCCCGGGGCCAATGTGTCAAAGGGTTGAGGGGTACCTACCACATGATACTACAACAAATAACAAAGTTTCCAATTTACCTACTTTGCATGCAATTGGGGAGATGGAATAACTAATCCAATAAAACATAGGTATACATGGTCAAAGTGACATGCCTTGCCGATGATCCTCGTAATCAAGTGACTCTAGATAACAAGCTTCGCACTCCGGATGATCTAACGAATCAAACAAGAGCATGCCATAAGCATAAACACAATAAAATTCATTCAACAGCAAGGTAAACAAATGCTTCAACAAATACAAGCACAATCAAAAGAAGAATCACTTAAAGTATAAGACTCTAAAATTTTTGGTGTCAAAATCTCTACTAAGACATAACAAGTCAAAAATTTGTTTTGAACAACTAGGCATTTAGATAACAGAAAAGTAAACACCAAATTTTATTTGAAAACAGAAAGTATTTCATTATAAAAATATTGTGCAAAAAGAGTTACTACAAAACTTTTTTCTAAACAATATAAATGGTGAAAACAAGATGTACCTATTCAAACTAGAGCACAAAACAATTTGAAAAAATATTTTATTAACAGAAAATAATACACCTAATGTTGAATCAACAGAACCTAATGAAATCTAAAAACAAAAGTTAAACTAATTCAGGTTCAGATTAAATAAAAATCAATTTAATTGAAATCTATTAAGAACTAAACAGATTCTGTTTTTGTTATAAACAGTAACCAAATTCATCCTACAAATTCTCAAACTATGTAGAATGATAGGTCTAACTAATACAAAACAGTGGCAAAAAGATTCACTCAAAAAAATATTGTTAAGCTCTAGTTATACAGATTTTAGTAATTTAAACAAATTTGATTAGATTCAAAATTTAAAGGTCAAATTTGAAATCTAAGCATACAGACATAAACTTCAACAAATTTATGAACTAATGCAAAAAGAATTAACTAAAAACGCCAAATATTTTAAAAGATATGATAAAAACAAAAACAGAATACATTCTGTTTTCTAAAACAGAAAAGAAAAAGAAAAACTTTCTATTGAACGGACAGGGTCTACGTGGCATGCTGTGATTGGCCGCGAGGGCGTGCGTGCGAGAGCTAGCGAGCGGACGACCGACAACTAACGAATACCGGTTCGTTTATTAAATCGATCGAATCTCGCGTGTTGACTATGGATCCGACGGCTACGGGTGGAGGTGGAGGCTTACAAAGAGGGGGTCGAGGTCTCCGGCGAGGTCAATGGTGGCCAGTGGTCGGAGGTGCTCAGGGACGACAGTGCGCTGGTCGGGGGCGACGTCTGAAGGCTTCATACGGCGGCGGTGAGTCTCCGGCGTCGATTGGTGGCGTCGGAGGGGGCTGGGGTGAGTGTGGCGACGGGCACGAGCTCGGGAACGTCCGATTGGATGCCGAACTCCGGCGAGGTCTGGGGCAGCGCTCCGGCGAGGGAAAAAGGGGTTTCAGGTTTGGAACAAAGAGAGGAGGGGGTTGGGTTTATATAGGGGTGGTGCGATGGTCGGGGAGGGCACGAGGGGCGAGATCTGCGGAAAGGGATCTCCGGCGACGGTGGTCGGGTGTGGGGAAGGGGATGAGCGCCCTGACGCCACGGTCGGACGGTGGGTCTCGCGCGTCAGTGAGAGTGGGAGGCGTGGTTAGCGCGTCAGTGGCCGACCCGGAGTAGTTTCGGGAATTAAAGACTGTGTGCCGGCCCGATTCAGTTTAAAACATTTCCTTTTCTATTTCCAGAGGAGTAAAAACTCTTTTAATGCATTCGAAATATTTCCAAACATAGGAAATATATATATCAAAATGATCAGGAGAATTAATGCTACTTAATGAAAATTTTTCCTGTGTCATATTGAATATATTTTTAAAATTTATTTTCAGAAAAATGCCTAATTGATTCTAAATCCTTTTGAGATAAACTTTCAAATAACCCCCTGGTTTTATTGCTCAAATAATTCACCAAGATGCCCCTGGTGTGGAGTGTCATGTTACTCCCCTCTTTCTTTGAACATTTCCAAAGGTTTTCAAATAGGTGAAACAAATATATGGGAAAATAGAAATGGCCTTTCAGAAAATCAAAAGAATCACTTCAACAAATTCATTACATTCAAACAAAGTGATGATGATACATAGCTATATTTCATAACATTCCAAAATGAAATTTTGGGATGTTACACCAGATCCACCGGCCTACCCCCGCAGGACCTTAAGGCCCGGCCCAAGGTGAGCCTCTCGCTATTCCTCGCCTGGGCGTTGCCTTGCTATCTTGTATCCATGCCCGTTGGCCCATTCTGTTGGTTGCTAGATGTCGCCCGTGCGTAATTTAGCTATCTTGTGCTCAATTATTGTTTGGGCCCTATTGCAGATTCGGCCTGTTGTAGTTTTTTTACGTTCTGCAATTTATCCAATTATCCACTGAATTACAGATTTATAGAAAACCCCCTAGTTCATACATTTAATAACTTTCGACCCGTGCATCGTATGTAAAAACTTTATATATGTAAAGTGACTTGAATTTCATGTAGATTCACAATATTTAGCTCTCACACATGTTTGAAATGTTTAAATTGTTGTTTTCATGCAATTTGCGTAAATGCCATACTAAAATGATTTATATCATAACTAATTAACCGTAGATTCGTTGAAAATGTTTTTCATTTGTAACTTGACTAGAAAAATATGCAGAATCTCATGCCACACTTTATTTCCAAGTTTAATAAATATAAAATTGTGCTAGGAGAAATCTGGAACAAATTCATATTATGCTTATCGGGATGTTTCGGAAATGCTATATGTTGCTTCCGGCCCCATTTAAATTGCTTTCGGAAATGCTATATGTTGCCATGCCATGCGTTGTATAGAAAACCGAACATGCATCATATTTTTTTGCGCATCATGGCATGCATATGTTGTGGTGTATCTTGTGTTGATTGTTTGTTCTGGATTGCTTCTTCTCGATAGTGTTCCAAAAGCGTTCAGAGTGTGAGGATTCGTTTGACTACGTTGGCTCGTATTCTTCATGAATTCGTTCTTCTTCCAAGCGGGATCTCAAAAAAGATGACACATTTCCCTGGATACCACTACTATCATTGCTATGCTAGTTGTTCCACTTTTATTGTTATGTCATGCTACCTACCACTTGTTTGTCAAGCCTCCCAACGTTGCCATGAAAAGCCTCTAACCCTCCACCTTCCCAGCAAACCTTTGTGTGGCTACGTTACCGCTTGCTCAACCCTTCTTATAGCGTGTCTAGCTGCAGGTGCAATTGCTTCCATGTGACAACATGGAAATTATTTTGTTACCACATTATTATTGCTATTTAATTTAATGCACATATACACTTGGTAAAAGGTGGAAGGCTTGGCCTTCTGCTCGGTGTTTTTTCCACTTTTGCCGCCCCTAGTTACTTGTGTACCGCTGTTGTGTTCCATAATTGAGCACTCCTAACATGCTCGGGGTTGTTATGGGGACCCCCTTGATTTTCATGTTGGGATAAAACTCGTCTGGCAAGGCCCAACATTGGTTTTACCATTTGCCAACCTAATAAAAATTGCATAGGGACTTTCCAGGCCCCAAGGATCTTTAATTAACAACCCGGGCGAGTGCTCCTCATGAGTGTTGGTCCAAAACGGGCTTCCTGCGAGGCCGCCTTGAGGAAACTCGGGGATTGGTTTTCCTCGTAGCTAGTCCCATCCGGTCGTGTCCTGAGAAGGAGATACGCGGCTCTTATCGGGTTTGTTGACACATCGGGCGGTCTTACTGGATTTGTTTTATCTTTCTCGAACGTCTTGCATCACGAACTGTGATCTTGTTCAGGCTATCTCGAGGTGTCAGATTTCCTTTGGAATTGCCTAGGATGATCATGATATCCGTGGTCGAGGTTATTCCCGTGGCGTGTGATTAATTTGTGATGGATGAGTTGGAGCACCCTTGTAGGGTTAAATCTTTCGAAAAGCCGTGCCCGTGGTGATGTGGCAAACTTGGATATTTTGTTTAACACCCGGTCATAGTAAACTTGAAGCAAACTCAAATAAAATAGACCAAATGCGTGCGTAACCGTGATTGTCTCTTCTCATGAGTCCTTATCCAAGAGAGAACACGGTGGGGTTATGTTTGACGTAAGTAGGTGTTCAGGATCACTTAGTGATCATTATTAGTTCACGTCTGTTATGCGTAGACCACCCACTCTACTTTCTGTATTCATAAGTTAGCCACTCAAATAAATGCTTAGTTGCTTGATGCAGCCTCACCACTTAACCATACCTCACCCATTAAGCTTTAACAGTCTTGATAGACATGGAAATGAGATTGCTGAGTCCCCTTGGCTCAGAGATTACTACGACAACTGTTGCAGGTTCAAGTAATGTGATGCTTTGACGTGAGAGTGATGCTTGTTTGATTTGGAGTTCTTCTTCTTCATCATTAATCTAGGATGGGTTCCAGGCGGCAGCCTGGGATAGCAAGAATGGATGTCATTTTGTTGTTTGTTTTCGTCCGTAGTCGGACCCTGCTCTTATGTATGATGTTTGAATATGTTGTTGTATTGATGTGATCTTGATGTAGCTTGTGGCAAGTGTAAGCCAATTCCATATACTCATCTCTTCTGTACATGTACTTGTAATGATATCCATTCTTGCAACACGACAAAATGCGCTTCTATCCCTGTCGAGGCCCTCGTGTCGAAATAAGGATAGGATCGCATATTGGGCGTGACAACACGGTCTGCTGCTTCATCGGGGAGGCCCCCTCACTGTCGTGTGCGCACGACGAAGGGGGCTGCCTCACCTTCTTCCAGAAGATGGTGGAGGCACTCGAGTCCGTCGTCTCCTGGATAATGTGCTGACACGCGTCTTCTCCAACCCTTGTCTTCATGCCCCCGCGTTCGACCTGCCTCGAGCGATGGAGCCGGTGCCTAAAGCGCTCCGGAGGCCCCTTAGGGCCAAGGTGCAGGAGCACTTGGATTCCATGATCAAGTGGTTTGTCCCGGAGGTGCCGTCGGAAGGGGGGCAGCTCCGGCGACGAGTCTCACAGGAGCCGCGACGCCGACAACGCCTCTTCTGCTTGAGCTTCTTTAATTCTATCCATGTTTCATTAAGAACCATTTGGTCGCCTGTGGGGTGTTAAGCGTTTGTACGATTCTTACTTTTTCATAGTAGTATGCTCCATAAGTATCCTTGTTCCCTTCGCGTGATTCTTGATTTTCTTGATGCGCCTTCTCTGGCGAATGACCCTGGTGGTTCTTGCTCCCGGCGCATGGCAGAGGCCTTAGGGCGGCAGCTACCAAGCGTGTCCTCGGGCCGGTGCTCTCCTTGTTGGGCGGTCGCTGCGCCCTGGGCCCTCCTCAAGGGGAATGGCCTTCGGAGATGCCGCGTGGCTTCTCAACGCATGCTGCTTACCAGCTCCTCCCAAGGCTGGTGTCCTCGAGACGGTGCCGAACTCGTGAAGCTCGGCTCATGCCGACGGCCGATCCTTGAAGACGGATCCACAGGAGCCTGGAGTCCTCCCTTCTGTGTTGCTTCTTCTCCCCATAGAGTCCGAGCCAGTCCCGCGAGGGCACACCCTTCAGACTCGAGAGTTGAGGTCGGGGGAGCTCCTGGGGCAGGGCACTTGGGCATATATCTCGCATGCAAGGGCGGCTTGCATCGAGGGGAGCGCTACTCATGAGGCCTGCTCCGTGAGGCCTCCAACGAAGGTCCTGCAAAAAAGTCACTCCGCGTCAACGTTATGCGCACACCCACCTGCATTTGGGCGTCCCCGCATGCATCCGGGCGTAACGCGAGAAGTTCGGGCCTTAGGGCCCTAGATGGGCGGTGTGAGAGGACTATGCCCGCGAGCCGGTGCTCGGTCTTTGATCTTCTGGTGCCATCAGGACGGACCCGAGCACTGATTTTTGCTGCAATCAGGGGTTCGTCCTCGTATGGGTTTGTCTTCTCCCCAGCTCGGTGTGTGGGGTCCTCTACTAGACTTGGGCGGGAGCCCTTCCCTCCGTGGCCACTACACGACTCGTCGTGGACTTCCACTTTGGGGCGCCCGGAGCATGTACAGTCCCTTAACACATTCTTACGTGAGAGTGTCACGATGGCGATAAGTGGGTGGTGACCCCAGACACAAGGCTCGGGAGTTCCCATCCCGGTCTTTCGATGTTTCTGCATGTTCAGGCACCGGAGCGGCCTATATACGAATGCCCTTGCATCCCATGTGGCCATAGAGGTGTTGTCGCGTGCCCTCATAGCCCAAACATGGACGCCATATCACGCCCCATGTGTCTATGAGGGCACGGCTGTGGGGGAGCCGCTGCTCACCAGTTACATGTTCAGCGGCCCGCGTGACCCTATGGCCCGCTCTAGGCGATACACAATATAGTGAATTGCTTGTCAGGGTCAGCTCCAAGGGTCACCTGGCGTTCGTGCCACAGATGTACTCGTTGTACACTTGCCCGTGTGTGTCACGGGGGTCCATCCGCGCATGAGGGGTTTGGACGGCTTTCTCGTGCCTTGGGGGGCCGCGACGCCCTGATGCTTCGCGGGCTCGCGAGTCCTAAGTTTTCCACTGCCCGTTGCCCTCGGGGGTACCAGAGTCTCGTGCTCCTGGCGCTTCGCGTCTTGCTTCTTTCTCTCGAGGTCGTGCATCGTAGCACGACTATGGACGTTGCCCGGTCGCCTCCCTCTCGGTACAGAGCGGTCGTGGGCTTTCCAGGCGACAGTCCCCAAGCCCGTCCCGAGGGAGGCGCATGGCACGACCTCCTATGTTGAAGAAGGATGCGCCCAAGTTGCAGACGAGGGGTTAGAGACGCCAACGGTGGGAGCTCCAGACCCTAGGCGACTCCTGGGAAGGAGTAGCCTAATGAGGTGGTTGGAGACTAGGACCCCGCGCACCGCTTAGGACGATTGCGCAGGGTTCCTGGAAGTCCCCAACCATGTGGTGGCAGTAGTAGGGGAGGCCGGCCCTGCCCTCAAGACGGACCTCCCGAATATAGCCATGCCAAGGTTCGCCACGAGGCACGCCTCGCCCCTGGATTTCATAGAGCCGGTCCCGCTGGTTTTGCCTCAGGTCGCAGTTGTCCCAACGGTTGCTGCCTTGGTCACAATGCTCCGGGCAGCATACGAATTGCTCGTCGCGAAGCTCCCTGAGCTCTAGGCAGTTGTCGGTGTTATGCGTGCTATGATAGTGGAAGACACACAACAGGCAACTACCCCAGGGGGCTCTTCTAGGCCACGACCGCACTTCACCTCGCACGCGCCGCCAGTCCAACGAGGCCCTTGCGCTTCGTCTCCTTGGCCTTGTTCTGCTTGTCCTTGTCATCCATCTCTCGGGGAGCAAGGCTGGAGGCGTAGCCTGCTTCAGCCCTGGTGCACTCGTTTTCGATGTTGGGCCCCGCGGGGGGCGCACAGGCGCCTTCGTGTGGCCGCGGCATCGTTTGGTGGCTTGGGTTGGCAGTGTCATGCGTTGGTGCTGCGCGTGGCGTGTAACGTGGGCCCACAGCGTACCGGGGCCAATGGTCAAGCCTTCGTGGGGGAGGAGGAGTAGACGATGTGCCGCAAACCATATTGCCTGCCTAGAAGAGCGAGTGGAGCGGCGAGTGAGCGAGCGCCGAGGCTTCGCTAGCGGCGTCAGTAGGCTTGGCGACGTGGCGGAGCCCATCCTCAGAGTGATCATAGTCGGGGTGGTAGCTCAATAGCTCCCGCGCCGTGAGTAGTGTGGTTGGCGCACTCACCGATCTGTGGCAGGAGCGAGGAGGTGACGTCGCGGCGAGAATGGAAGATCGAATGGTGGCATAGCTATCGCAACGCTCGGTGGGTGGCAGTGGCAAATCCCGCAGCTCCTGAGCAGTCAGGCCGGAAACGGCGTTGGTCGTCAAGGCAACAGAGCGGCGTTGGGTGCCGTGACCCTACGGCACTGCCTAGGCAACGCGAGCGGCCCTGTGCTCGGCACAAACTTGGCGGGCATTGGCCATGGGAGCGACGGAGCGGAGACGGGGTTTAACCGAAGGAGATCTCGACACGCCCCTACCTGGCGCGCCAAATGTCAGATTCAGGGCTCCATAAAACCCTTAAGGTTCAAACACTTGGGCGTGTGAGAGGATCTAAACCAGCTCGAAGTATAAAGCCTGTCCCCCTATGGCCTAGCTATAGCAAACGAGTGCGAGCATGGGAGAAAATAGACTCGGAGATTTACCCAGGTTCGGGCCACCTTGCGGTGTAAAACCCTACTCCTGCTTTGTGGTGGAATAGCCTCATGGGGAGGCTAATGATGAACTAGTATAGTGTGGAGTGGCCTCGCAAGGGCCTTTGGTGGTCAACTAGTCATGAACTAGGTCTACTCGACCTGACTTCTATTATGGGAGTGGGTGGCTATTTATAGGGGCCATGGTACTCTTCCCTCATTGCATAGGCGGGAAGGGATCTACAATGTCTAAATTTGAAAGGGCACATGAGGTACATCTTATCCTGACTAAAGGTGGTCTTCGCCTGCAAAGCTTCGGGGGTGATGTGATGGTGGGCTCGGCGATGACATTCCTCCTACCAAGCTCATGGTCTCGGTCTTGTTGCACTAGGAAGGAAACCTTTGGAACATTCCTTGGGAACCCACTGATGTCCTTGTCCCCTTAGAACCAAGGAGGAAACTGTCCTTCCTCTGCGCATGCTGGCGCCCGCTTGGCTTCCTGGGGGGATGCTACTCTCCGGAGAACTTGACGTTGTCTTCCTCGCAAGGAGGGGGCCCTCGCGAGGGTCTTGGCTGGAGGAACTTGTTGTTGAGCCCTACCATGCCATTGTGTTGGGACATGCGCTGGGCCGCAGGCAGGTAAGTCTTGGTACACCCGGTCCTAGAATGCCGACAGCCAGTGCACTTACTCGTCGGTGGCGGCCTAGTGCCAGTGTGTCTGCACTGGCTTGGAAGCTTGGCCACAGCTGCACCTAGAGACGGTGGTGGCTTAGAGGACCCCGCTCGCGCTTCGACACCGGCGGCGCTCCCCCTTGATGCCATAGGAGGAGGACAGGGGGAATAAGGCGGTGTTCCAATGAAGCGAGTGGGCAGCAATGGAAAGGGACACACAAGAATGCAAGCAAGGATGGAACTGCCCCCTGGGCGGGGTAGGTTTATAGGTGCAACCGCAGTCCCCGAGGCGTCATGGGGAGGAGTGGAGGCAACATGATACCCTCAGGTGTCATGCGCCATACTCAAATCATGGGCAGCTCTACCTTGCGTCGCCTCGGTTCCCTTGGCAGGTCACATCGGCATGGGACCGAGTTAACAAAATGGTTGGAAGGTGACGGCAATCAAGGAGGAGCAATGATGACCAAGGCGGTGCGCACGCCATGAATCGTCCCGACGTGGGGCGGTTCCCAAGTGCTCGTGAGAAGGAGAGGTCTAGCACCCAACTTCTCACAAGAGGAGGGACACACAAGAAGGAGAGGTCTAGCGCCCCCAAAGGTGCACCGGAATGGAAACCTTTGGGGGCACTTCGGGAACTGCCATACGTCCTTGCCCACCTTTGCACCAAAGGGAAACTCTCCCATCTCACGCACTGGTGCCCGCCTCTCCCGCCTTATGTCATCCTTGGCCTCCCGAGGCCGAGCGTTGCATAGGTACCTCTGCCGCTCAGGAGGGGGCTAGGGAGGCCTATTCCCCCGTGGGTCTTATCGCTGCTTCTCTTGCGAGGTCGGGGCTCTCGTGAGGGCCTTGTCTTGAATGGGTCCGCGTCGGGCTGTTCTTGGCTATCGAAGTGTGTCACGCACTAGGCCACAGGCATGCGGGTCTGGGTACCCCCATTCCTAGAATGCTGATAGGTACCTAGACATGCCTGCCTCTGGCCTAGTGCGTAGCCTAGTACCATGGACCGGTATGGCCTAGAGACAAGTTCCTCAAGTAAATACCCTCGTGAGAGACCCCCGCCTCGTGAGGGGGAGGACGTCAAGACCTCCAGAGAGTGGCATCCCCCTAGTCTACCTCCCAAGGAGCAGAAATTCCTATGCAAGTGCCCAACCTCCCGAGGACGAGATGACGTGGGTTGTGACGATGAAGCCAGGCGGGCACCAACAGGCACAGGAGGAGGATAGTTTCCCCTTTCGTTCTAAAGGAGACAAGTACATACACAGGTCCCCAAGGAATCCCCCAAAGGTTTCCTTCCAGATGCAACGAGAACAAGGCCACGAGCTTGGCAGGACGGATGTCATCGTCGAGCCCACCACTATGTCACCCCCCCGAAGCTTTATAGGCGACGACCACCTTTAGTCAGGATAAGATGTACCTCTTGGCCCCTTTAAAATTTGGTCTTTGTGGATCCCTTCCTGCCTATGCAATTAGGGAAGAGGACCGTGGCCTCTATAAATAGCCACCCACTCCCATCATAGAAGGCAAGTTGAGTAGAGCTAGTTCATCACCACCAAGGGTCCTCACGAGGCTACCCCACCATTGTACTAATTCATCCTTAGCCTCCTCGTGAGGCCAATCCACCCCAAAGAAGGGGTAGGGTTTTAGATCGCAAGGTGGCCCGAACCTGGGAAAATCTCCGAGTACACTTTCTTCCTCGCTTGCATTCGCTCGTCGTAGCTAGGCCCTAGGGTAACAAGCTTGAGACCTTGAGCCTGTTTAGATCCTCGCACACACCGCATTGTTTGAACCTTGTGGGTTTTGCAGAGCCCCGAATCCGATAGTGTTTTCCTACAAAACTCTACGCTTGGAGGCCCAACATAGTCTATACGAATAAATTTGCGTAGTAGATATCAAGCTATTTTCCGGCGCTGTTGCCAGGGAGGTGAGTGCTTGAAGGTATATCTTTAGATCTTGCAATTAAATCTTTTAGTTTCTTGTTTATCACTAGTTTGGTTTATAAAACAAAACTACAAAAAATGGAGTTTGGGTTGCATCATTAGTTTGTTTATTCGGAAAATTGTGCTCAATTGGTAGAGGAAGAAATTATGAAAATAGTTGATGAAATTCCTTGAATGATGAGCATGATAGAAATATTGCTAGCATGACTTCTTTGAATATCCATTATGCTAATGATATGCAAAGCCTCAAGCTTGGGCATGCTATGTTTGATGAAGATGGTATTTTTAGTGCCCCAAGTTTTGATGACCAAATGCATTATGATGATGGCATGACTCCTATCTATGATGATTATTGTGATGACATGTATGATATACTGAGTAATGAATATGATGAAACTTGTTATCATGATTTTAATATTCAATGTGTCTATGTCAATCAAGTATCTCATGATAGTTGTTTCGTTGATTTTGCTCCCACCATTATGTACTAGAAGAAATTTTCTTATGTGGAGGTTAATAAATTTTCTATGCTTGTGGATCATGAAAACAATGCTTTATATGATATTTATATTGTTGAATTAATTCATGATGCTACCAAAAAATATTATTAGGGGGGACATATGCTTGTGGGAATTGCAATAATATCAAGTTTCCTCTCTATGTGTTGAATATCTTGAAGATATGCTTGTTTTGCCTTCCTATGCTAGTTGATTCTTGCTCCCATAAATTGTTTTCTCAGAAAATACATATGCATAGGAAGTGGGTTACATTTAAATGTGCTTGACATGTGATTCATGATGCTCTCTTGCAAGTTTCAATTACTACTTTGTATACGAGCATCATTGAAATCATCAGGCCTAGCAAAAAGATATTAAAGAAAAGAGCTTATTGGGAGACAACCCAACACTTTTCCTTTATGTTTTTGTGTGTGCACATGATTAATATATTGTATTAATCATGTTTTGAGTCTTTTATTTCAATAAAGTGCCAACTAAAGCCTTTGGGATAGTGTGGATACTTGCTTGTTTGATTTTGTTGAAAAATAGAAACTTTTATGTCCAGTGCAGAATTTCTCTGATTTTACTGGAGCGTCAAAAAAATATGAAATTCTTACACATTATTTATACGAAAATTCTCACTGTTTTCCTAAGTTTTCTGAATTTTTAGAGCCAGGTAAGTATTGTGTTCATTCAGATCTTCACAGACTGTTCTATTTTTGAGAGATTCTGTTTTGCATGCATAATTTGCTTGTTTTATTGTTTCCATAGCTTATATTGAGTGATATAAATTATGGCAATATATTAAATAAGGTATCATGTGAGAAAACTTATGAATCTTTCCTTGACAGTACGTAAGTGGATGGTCTATATTATTATACTAACCCATCTCATGAAGTTCCGTTAAGTTTTGTGTGATTGAAGTTTTCATGTTTTGGGTGAGATACCAATATGAGGTGAATAAGGAGCACCAAGAACCTAATCTTGTGGATACCCAAGGCACCCCCAAGGTAATATCCAAGGAATACTGAAGCATCTAAACTTGGGGATGCCCCGAAAGGCATCCCATCTTTCGTCTCCAACATTATCGGTATATCTTACTTAGAGCTATATTTTTATTCGTCACATAATATCTCTTTTGCTTGGAGTGATATTTTATTTTGTTTTCATTTATTATATGTTGTTTATAATATTTTTCTCAATAAAAAAGTTCCAATATTTGCCTTTTAGGATGCTTGAATTGCACATTTGATGTGTGTTGTGTAAAAACTGAACTTTTGCTGTAGTGTTCGAATTTTCATATTTTACTAGAATGTGGAAAGTTTATGAATTTTTAAAAAAATATTTTCATATATATTATTTATCATTTCCTAGAGTTTCTTAATTTAAAGAGATACTGAAGTACACTTTTTAAATAAATTTCTACAAACTATTCTGTTTGGACAGCTTGCTATTATAGTTTTGTTATCTACTTATCCTCGAGTTTTCATGGATTATATTGGTAGATATAAATTGTGGAAATGATAGTATAATGTACCTAATGTTTCAAAATTATTATTTAACTTGTCTTGGCAGTACATGAAGTTTTGTTATATGTGTACTAACCAATCTTACGAGTTCTTTTCATGTTTTCTGTGGATGAAGTTTATGAGAATAGGTGAAATCCTGATATGAGAGGAATGAATGGGATACAAAATATCAATCTTGGGGATTCCCAAGGCACCCCAAGTAATTATTTCAAGAAGTTTCAACCATCTAAGCGTGGGGATGCTACGCACCCCACCTCTCTTCATAAAAAAACTATCGGTTAGCCTATGTTGAGCCTATTTTTTTTTCTACATGATTTGTGCTATTCTTGGAGTGCTATTTTTTAGTTTCATATTGGAATAAAATACTCAGATCTGAAAATATTTATTGATAGAGAGAGTCTCCACATAGCTACTTTATTGTTTGACTACTCATTGATCTTCACTTATATCTTTTGAGAGTAGTTTGAAGTTTACTCATGTGCCTCACTTATATCCTGAGAGTAAATGTTAAATAAATTGAATGAAAGAACTATGAAATTATATATGATTCATAAGATTGTCCCATGGGGAGTGCTGACTTCACATACTAGGAGTATAATCGGTAAAATTTCGTGGAAGATTGCAAACATAACATTGGTCATTTAAACGATTCATGAAAGAATATTGAAGGAAGAGAGGTTTTACATATAGATATACAATCTTGGACATCTTATATGATTGTGAGTCCCTTTAATTATTTTCAAACTTGATCAAGTAGTTGATGTTGGACAAGGAAGACAACATAATACTTATATTTGTTTATATTCACATAGCAGTTATATTGTCATGGATCCTCTAACATGTGGTGCTGTTTTAGAACCTTTTGCTAGCCAAAACTTCGTACTAAGTAGAAATACTACTTGTGCATCCAAATCCTTGAGCCAAGTTTATTTAATAAGTGTCCACCATACCTACCTATATATGGTATTTCACTTCCATTCCAAGTAAATCTGCATGTGCCACCTCTAAACATTCAAATAAACTTCCATTTTCTGTGCTCGTACCGCTCATGGAGCGACAGGGAGGTCATTATATTCCATGCTAAGCGAGTTATTCTCGAGATGAGTTTTTGTTCACTTGTCATTGCACGAGAGAGGCTAGTAAAAAGGATGCCTAGTCCTGCATAATACAAAAATAAATAAACAAAAACTCCCATGGAATGTTGATTGTTTGGATGGACCTCGTGGATTCGGCTAGCCATGGAATGTTTTTGAATGGTGGAGGGCGAGTAAAAATTTAAATTCTGTTTGGGAACCGACAATAATGTGATTAGCATGGAAGATATCAAATATTCTGTTGTTATGTTGACAGGAAAAGGATACCACTCAAATTACATATTCATCTTTGTTTCAATGAAATGAGCTCTATCACCACTGCAAATCCCTGCTTCCCTATGCTTAGGTCCTATCTGTTAGTTTTCATGTTGAGTCAACTTATTATTCTAATCTATTAATTCTTTAGTTTGCAAGCATCATGTGGTTGGGAAAGATCCAGACACATATATCCAGTTGAATATAGGTGATCATGATTAATTATTTGTTGACATTATCCCTCAGACAAATAAGTTGGGAGGCAAAACATTAAGACCCTATCTTCCTATGTGTTTGACTAAAACTAGTTTGTCTAAACATCTGCTTTGAGTGTCAGCAATCATCGAAGACTAAATGATAGTTGAGTATGTGGAATTTTCTAAACCAAATCTCTTACATAGACCCTTCCTGAAAATAAGACGAATTGTAATTCTTTTATGACTAAAAACATAGTTTGCTATTTCTCAAGAAAGTTTATGGTCTATACTTTGACATGTGAATAACTTGCTACTTGATCATGAGATGCTTTATGAGAAATACTTGTTGGTTATGATGCTATAAAAGTGGCTGAAATTATCCTTGATAAATATTATACATTATGCTAGTATTCACAATTCATAAATTGTTTCTTTTATCATTTACCTACTCGAGGACGAGTAGGAATTAAGATTGGGGATGATGATGTGTCTCTGATGTATCTATAATTTATGAAGTATTCATGCCATATTCACGTATGATTACAATACTTGTATATGGTTTTGATGCACTTTATATTATTTATTTAGAACTAACCCGTACTGACGTTATTTTCAGCATAATTACCATGGTGTTGTTGTTTTGTAGGAAATGAAAGTTCTAGGAATCGCCCGAAACTTTTATAATTTTTCTAGAGGAAATAAGCAATATTTCAGCGAAGAACCACTGGAGGGGATCCACGTGTGGGCCACAAGCCAACAGGACATGCCATGATGGCATGTGGGCCCACATGGCTCCATTGCGCGTGATTACAATGCTGAAAAATCCTATAAATCCCAGAAACCCCAGAAATAAATGAAGAATCATCGCTCCGCCATTGCAACTTTGTATCGATGAAAAACTAATCTAGAGTCGTTCAAGTACCCTCTCGGAGAGGGGAAACCAACACCAGTGGCCATCTTCATCATCTCGGCGGAGGCCGTGACGATGAGGGAGTAGTTCACCCTCGAGACTGGGGCTATGTACTAGTATCTATGTGTTCAATCTCTCCCTCTCTCTCACTATCACTCTCTCTCTCTCTTGTTCTCGATATGTCACAATCTTGATGTATCACGGGCTTTGTTAATATAGTCGGATCATATGGTGTTCTTCCCTTGTCATCCTGTTGTGATGAATTGAATGTTTCCCTTTGAGATCTTGTTATGTTGGATTGAGTATTTTGGTTTCGGAATACTTGATGTATTGCATGCTGGTACCCGTAGTGACATTGGGGTATTCAAGTGATTCACTTGATATATGTTATGGCATCAACTTGCGGATTCCGGTGACCTTCGGGATCTATGCATAGGGGTTGATTACACGTTTTTCATACCACGTTCTCGGTAGAGATATTTGGGTGCTCCTTGAAGTTCTTTTTGTTGGATTGAATATGATAGATCTGAATTTGTTTGATGCATGTCGCATAATTTACCCATGGATACTTGAGGTGACATTGGAGTATCTAGGTGATATTAGGGTTGATTGATATGTATCATTGGTGTTATTTTAGTACGAATCTTAGGGCTGTTTGTGACACTGATAAGAATATCACGAAAGATTGATCAGAAAGAATAAATTTGAGGTGGTTATACTACCTACACCAATTTCATCTTATTTTTATCCGCTAGATAGGAACTTTGGAGTGATTCTTTGTTGCACGTTGAGGGATGATCATATGATTGAACTATGTTAACATTGTTGAGAGATTGCACTACTGAAAGTATAAATTCTAGGCCTTATTTCCAAGCATTTATACAACATTTTGCTCGTTGTTTTACACTTTCCACCTTGCTGGTTTTATATTCTCCGATTACAAAAACCTATTTTTGTCATCCATATTGCACTTGTATCAGCATCTCTTAGCCGAACTAGTGCACCTATACAATTTGCCATTTTACTGGGTGTGTTGGGGACACAAGAGATTTCTTGTATTTGATGGCAAGGTTGTTTGAGAGAGACCATCTTCATCGTACACCTCCCACGGATCGATAAACCATATGTCATCCACTTGAGGGGAAATTGCTACTGTCCTACAAAACACTGCGCTTGGAGGCCCAACATAGTATACATGAATAAAGTTGTGTAATAGACATCACTCGGCCAAAACGTTGAGAAACTTGGTTTTTAAATTACTGTAAATCGGAATCACATCAGAAATTCTGAAAACTTCGCATGTTGTCATGACATGGCACATATGTGCCATGGTAAAAAAAGCTGTCCAACTTGGGAAAATTTTAGGCACAATCCCTTACAAGCCGGAGCTTCTTAGTGCAAGCGTTGTAGTTCCGATAAGGAACATGCCACCTTATGTGGGCAAAACGACAACCGCTCATTTTATCGCCTTGAACTTTTGTTAGAGGCAACTCACACCAGTGAGAGTGCCTTTCTAAAATATGGAATTGTTCAGTGTTATTTTTGCGTTTTCATACATTAATTGAGTTCTCTAGGCATTTAATGTGGATAATTAAAATTTGAACTAAAATCACAAGGTCTGCTGCATCAAAATGGGTTGAGAAATCATAGAAGTGTTGATGGCTACTTTGGGCCCATGCAAGATATGTGAATGGATTTCAAACATCTCGGGGTATTGGTCGGCCACATACATTGAGAAACTTGGTTTTACATTCATTTATAAATCAAAAACTCGTCAGAAATTCGGGAAACTTGGCATGGTGTCATGGCATGGATCATATGTGCCCTGGTGAAAAAAGTGTTCGATTTGAGACAAGTTTTGGCACAATCCCCTTACAAACCTCAGCTTCTCACTGGAAGCTATCTTTTGTGGTTTCAATATGGAATGCCTCACCTTATGTGGGTGAATCGACATCTAATGCCTCTTCTCGTCTTGAACTACATATATCTGTAGGCAACATATACCAAAGTGAGTGTCACTAAAACATATGAAATTATACATGGTTGTTTTGGCCTTTTTATACATTACTTGACTTTTATATGCATTATTTAACATGCATAATTCAAATTTGAACTACATTCACAAGGTATGGTGCATCAAAATGGGTTTACAATCATATAGTGTACATGCATCTTTAGGATCCAATGCGATATATGGGGATGAATTTCGAACATCTCGCGGTCTTAGCTCGGCCACACATACATTGAGAAACTCGGGTTTAAATCATGTATAAATCAAAAAGTCATCAGAAAATTCATGAAACTTGGTACGGTGTCATGACATGCATGGCTCATATGTGTTGTGGTAAAATAATGTCCAATTTGGGACAAGTTTTAGCACAAGCGCCTCACAAACCGGAGCTTCTCACGGGAAGCTTTGCTGTTTCGATATGGAATGTGTCACTTATGTGGGCGAATCAACATCCGATGCCTCTTCTCGTCTTGAACTATTTCTATAGGAAACATTTACCAAAACGAGAGTCCCGTGCCAAAATATGAAATTATACATGGTTCGTTTGGCCTTTTTATACATTAATTGACTTTTATATGCATCATTTAATATGCATAACTCAAATTTGAACTATAGTCACAAGGTGCGGTGCATCAAAATGGGTTGAAAACCTTATTAGTGTGCATCCATCTTTAGGTCCCGTGCAAGATATGGGAATGAATTTCAAACATCTCAAGGTCTTGGCTCGGTCACAGAAACATTGGGAAACTCGGGTTTTAAACCATGTAAATCAAAAGCTCGTCAAAAGATTCATGAAACTTGGCATGGTATCATGAACATGGACATTAAGGTGTCACAGCATTTTGTTTTCCAATTTGAGACTCATTTTAAATATATATTTTTCTTTTAGAGCCAACATTGCTAATATTATGTTAAATTATAGTAAATCTATAACTCACACAAAATTAAAGAAATTGGGCATCGCGTCATGATATAACACAAACATGTTGTGGTATTTTTCGTGTCATTAATAGCGAACAAAACCTTTTCGGAACAAAGAACAGTCATGTTTCCATGCAAACATTTGCATTATTTTCAAACCGTGGGCGTTCTACTGCCCTTACGTGTCGCCAAGCATCACACTCTTTTATTAGCTAGGACTTAGGAGGTGCCATGTGAGAAGCTGCTTGAATTGACAGGAGGCGTGCAAGCTGACCTCTCGTGCGCAAGCTCACCGGGAGGCGTGCGGGACGTACACCGTAGGCTCAACGGGAAGCGAGCCCTTTAACCTCCATATCCGCCCTCATTGCTTCCAACATGTCCATCAATGTCGCACGAGCCGCTGTTAAATAGGCAGCTTTACTGCCCACTCACTCGCAATCCTCTATATATCTTCGTATCACATTCCCCTCCATCATTCAGACCTCCATGATGATCTATGCCATGGTGCAGAATGATCACGTGCCACTAGTCTTCCGATTTGGTTAAGTTTACACCGACCCGGAAGGGATAGAACATAAAGACGAATGTGATGACATCAACATGGCCCTGGAATAGCTGCATGCCGCAGCGGATGCTGCCCCGACTCACTCGCCAGCAACCATCACCGCACCAATGCCAGCAGCCATCCTAGTGGCATTGATAGGCCGGTCGCCCAGCATGATCGCAATGCTGGAAACCGTGGGCGTTAGGGAGGTCCCTGTAGACCCGCGCAAGCTCGTGTGCATGCAAGCGCCCATGCCTCCTCCTTCTCCCATGCTCATGTGCTCCCCTACTGTCACACCATGTGTTTGTATCACCTTGCTATGCTATGGTTTTCTAAAAATTGGAACCATTTAAAACTTTTTGAAGTGCATGTGCTTGTTTGAAATTGTTTGATGTTTGTTTCTTTGGTTGATTATGTTATGGCACTTATAAATTCTTCCTCTCTCCACATTCACCTTCCTTGATCCAACCACCCGTCCCAATGATTATACCACGTGTATAGTACCGAAGCTATTTTTTATCAAATACTGTTTTGTCCAAAAAGGATTTATTTGACTTAGGTTTTCAAAAAACCCTGAATTGTGATTTGTACTACCAGTCCTCAAATTGGGTCGAATATTTTACACCAAAGGATTTATTTGGAACCCACTATATATAGGACTTCCCAAAACCACCAAATATTAATTTTAAAAATTATTTCACTATTTTATTTAAAGACTTTTCTTGGGGCCAGAATGGTATTTTATAGGGAAAATTATTTAAATGTTTTAAAAATATTTGAGAAAATTTAGCGAGACTTAGTGGACATATATTTTCCATATATATGAGTTTGAACACATGGTCATGTTCAATATGATGGGGAAAACCTTCCAAAACCCTTTCTTCTTAAATCAAGCAGTTGAAATATTTCTTTAAGAAATATTCTCAATAAAATACAGGAAACTTCCATAAAGTCATACATGCCATATGGGATGATCTTGCAAAGTTTTATGCCAATCACAATTGATTTCATTCACCAAAATACTCCAAAACCGTCTATGTCCAGAGTCAAATTTGAACAACTTTACATGGTGAAGTATCTTCTATTGACCCCAAACTTTGTGGGCATGTTCTATTACCCAGATAATGATGCCACACCAAGTGGTGCATCAAGGAGAATGGAATTGCATGCCTAAATCTATAGGAATCTCATTATGTTTAATTCTAGGGTTTACAATGCCTACATTGTGAACTTTCTTCAAATGATCTCAAACTTGGTGTTCCACTCTATTTTTACCTACATTTCCATCCTATTAAATTTCAACTCAAGAAAACTCCATTTTCTTGCCTAAATCTTCATCAAACACCTTCTGGTGATTTGGTAAAGAGCTGGTTTGACCCCCTTCTACTATTCTGCTTCACTTCAACTTTTTACCACATCTTCTTATAGTGTTCCATTACCCCCGGTAAAAGACCCATGGCCTCAAGTCACTGAATGATGGGGTAAAACCCCAAATTCTACCCCTCGATAGCATCTTTTTCTCTCCCTCCTAGGCTTCTTCTATTCTAATGACCCACCCACAGAGCATCGAAGGCCTCCCCACACTGTTTACTACACCCCTATACCCCTAGACACTAGTGGCCACGCGCAATATATCGTTGGCATGCCGTGGCATGCCAAACTGGTGGTCTAGAGCGTGTTACAATGCGCCAACACACCATAGCCACCCCATCCCGATGCTCCTGACCACCTCGGGCTCCCCCCTTTCGCTAGTTGGTCGGCCTCGACGTCTGCGGCACAACATGCGGTCGGCCCCCTATCAACTCTCTCCGATGACCCCCACATGTGCGTGCCCGACGCCGCCCACTCCCTATACAAGCAGGGGACCCACCTTGAGCATGCCTCTGTCAGAATCGGAGCTCCGCAGACCCAACGTGGTTCGAACACTAGGGCATGTGCGTATATTTCAACCAGAACAAGGTCTCAAGTCCGTCACCCTACGGCCAAGCCTAATGAGTGCATGCGAAAGGGAATAAGATGGACTCAGAGATTTACCCAGCTTTGGGGCTCCTTGCGGTATAAAACCCTACACCTTCTTGTCGTGGATTGGCCTCATAGTGGTTGGGTAGCCTCACAAGGGCTCTAGGCGGTGATTAACTGGTGTCTCCCCTCTCTACGGTGGGAGCAAATCCCTATTTATAGTGACCATGGTCCCCTTCCCTTATCGCATAGGCGGGAAGGGATCCCACAACGGCCAAATTTGAAGGGGGACAGGAGGTACATCCTATCCTGACTAAAGGTGGTCTTCGCCTGCAAAGCTTCCGGCCGTGATGAAGTGGTGGGCTCGGTGATGACAGGCGTCCTGCCGAGCTTGTGGTCTTGGCCTTGTTGCACTAGGAGGGAACCCGTTGGGGGTTTCCTTGGGAACCCACGTACGTCCTTGCCTCCTTAGCATGAAAGAGGAAGTTGTCCTCTTCTGCGCCTGCTATCGCCTGCCTGGCTCAATCGTCAAAGCCCACATTATCCCGGCCTCACGAGGTCGGGTACCTGCATAGAAACCTCCGCTCCTCGGGAGGTAGCCTGGGGGAATGCCACTCCTCTAGAGGCCTTGGCGTTTTTCTCCTCGCAAGGGCCTGGACTTGAGGGGCTTGTCGCTGGGCTGTACCGATCCGTCAAGGTGGGCCACATGCTGGGTTGCACGCAGGAAGATCTAGGTACCCCCGGTCCCAGAACGTCGACAATCTCGCTCTCCCTCTCTCTCCCGAGCAGCGTAGTCCACCCCCACGAACACTGCACAAAGGCCCCGAGCCCCTCCAGTGGTCACCAGAGCCTCTCTGCGAAAGCCAGTGAGCTCGATCCATGGCATGCCTCACCCCCTATTTAAGAAACTCCCTCGCCCTCTCCCGATCCCTTCCACCCTCTCTGTCACCTAATCGAGCCCCTACCCTACCAGAACATCTCCAGGAGGCCCCAAGCTTGAGATCGAGCTCGAAGACCGCCGCCTCGGCATGATGGCGTTCGCGTGGTAGGGACCTCCCCAGCCTCCGTTCTCGCTCGATCTGGGACCACAACACCTCACTCATGTGATTCCCCCTCATCCCCGTTCATTTTGCAGCACGACATGGCCCCAACGATCACCTCTCAACCTCCTCCACCGTGGCCACCTCGTCACTGGCAAGCACCTGAGACCCGGCGACCATATCCACCTCTAGAGGAACGGCGGCGCGACGCCGAGTCCATCCCCACCATCCGCTCACCATGTGGTGGCCAGAATCATCGCCGGTGAGCGCCTTCGTCTCCTTGTCACGAGGAAGGAGATGAAAAGGTGGGCTCCACTTGTCATCCTCCCCTCCCTCCCTCTCCCCACTTTGTGAGGCTGCCCGCCAGGCCCCGCCCACTAGGTTTGAACCTGGCAAGCATGGGGGACACCGGTTCGCCTAGGCTTCTTTGCTCTGAGCCGGCCCAATTGCGGCCACTTCTGGCCCAGGGCACAATGCCCATTTCCTTTTTCTTTTTCGTTTTATATTTCCAAAAATTCCACAGGACAAAATAATTGTCCTATTGACATAATTCTTCCACCACAAATCTTAGAACATTATGTAGTATTTATAGATGCCATTTGTGAATTTTTTTCGAAAATATTTTATGTATTGTTTTATTTTAAAACCCCCTTTTAAGCATTTTTAGCCACTTTTAAAAGAGTTTTGAAAATATCTTTCACTACAAAACCTTAGAAGAATATTTTTAGTTTTGTATGTAGTATTTTTCAGAGTAGGATAACATTTTAGAAATATTTTTTTGTACTCTGTTTTTGTGATCATTCTTATTATTGTCGCTATTATCGCAACGAATGAGTGAGCTGTTGACGAGGGAGTTGTACCCAAAGAGTTTGAAGACCCCGAAGACTTTCCTGAGCCAGTCAAGCAACCCTTTGACCATGACTATGAAACCCTTTTATTGCATGGCATATAGCACTTTATTTCCTGATGTTGATCATTTTAATGTGGTGAGCACTTCTATGGGATGCATTCAATATTTTTTTATTGATACTTGCATCGTGCATAACCCTACCTCTGAAAGCACATTTGCTCCCTTGGTGGTTTTGGTAATTCATAACAACATATAAGTCATTGAACTAATTTTTCCATCAAGTATGTTTCAGGAAAAGTTCAATGATGGGTTGGCAAGGAGATTGTGAATACCCCAAGATACAAAGAAATAGGTTAGCAAAGCTTCAAGCAAGAGGACTCTACATTTTATATTTGTGAGAAATCACTTTGAGTCCATAGGTAAGCCAATACTATTAAAAGGGGGTAAAGTTTTGTTGGTAAACAAAATGCTCATACGTGCGCAAGTGATAGTCACCAAAGACACCCACAAACTCTCCCACCAAAGTTTTTCCAAAGCCAAACACTCAAAATCGATGCAACCAACATTCTAAATTCAGTGCCACCGATTCCAAACCCTAGACAGACTAAGCCAAACCCTAGCCTTTCGGTACATCCAATACTGCATTCCGTGCCACCGAGTTGGGCTGCCAAGTTACTGTTACGCAAGTTTGTAGTTTTCTTCCCTCCAAGATTGTTGAATCGGCGTCACCGAGATTGAGCATTATGACCATTGGTCACCTTATCGGTGCAACCGAGATTCCTATATCGGTCCCTCCGAGATTCAAATGCTGCCACCTTTGGTCACTTCAGTACCACCGAGATTAACACATCGGTGTCACCGAGTCTGACTTATTGTGTTTAACGGTTGGATTTTTGGAGATGCCTATATATACCCCTCCACCACCACCTACTCAAGAGAGAAGCACTCAGAACCATTCCATACCTATCCTATCAGTTTTCCAAGAGAGAACCACCTACCCTTGTGTTGAGATCAAGATATTCCACTCCAACCATATGGATCTTGATTTCTAGCCTCCCCAAGTTGCTTTCCACCAATCCCATCTCTTCTACCAAGCCATATCTGTGAGAGAGTGATTGTGTGTTGAGGAGTCTATCATCTTAAAGCACAAGAGGAAGGAGTTCATCAACATTACCGAGCCTATTACCTTTTGGAGGGTGGTGCCTCCTAGATTGTTTAGGTGTCGCTTGGGAGCCTCCTACTTTGTGTTGTGGCGTGAACCAAGAAGTTTGTAAGGTCAAGGAGATCGCCTACTTCATGAAAATCTACACTGAGTAAGGCTAGTCCTCCATGGACGTAGGCCGTCATGGTATAGTCAAGGTTGTTTCTTCGTGGAACCCTTCGTGGGTAGAGACCTCTGTGGACTCTCACGACCGTTACCCTCCGTGGGTTGAAGACTCCATAAGCGTGGATATACAATAGCGCCACCTATCAGAACCACGGGAATAATCATTGTGTGACCAATTGTGTTTGCTTTTCCTACCATCTCTTTACTTACCTGTGCAATGTCTTTACTTTCCGCTGCTATACTCTTAGACATGCATGTGTAGGGTGTACTTGACATACTATGAATGATAAAATCTGCCAAGAATTAAAAGTGGGAAAAGGTAGTTTTTTATTTGGTCAAGTAGTCTAATCACCCCCCTCTAGACCTACTTTCGATCCTACAAGTGGAATCGGAGCTTTGATCTCCATTGCATTGGTCTCACAACCTAGGAGAAGTATGGCGTCTAGTGAGGGAAATTATCACTGTAGAGGTCCATACTTTGATGGCACAAATTTTGCTAGTTGGAAGCACAATATGAAAATGCATTTGCTTGGTCATAACCCTGCCATGTGTGTTGTTGTTCGTATTGGCTTGCAAGGTGAATTCTTTGCGGAAGGAAAGGAACCCGATCAAGAAGCGACTGTGGATGAATTGAAGATGTTGCAACTCAATGCTCAAGCATGTGACATTCTCTTCAACTGCCTGTGCCCCAAAGAATTCAACAAAATCAGCCATCTTGAACTCGCAAAAGAGATTTGGGATACTTTGGTTGATATGCACGAAGGAACTGAGTCCGTGAGAGAATCCAAGTTGGATGTTCTTCAAGGTCAGCTTGACAAGTTCAATATGAAGGATGGTGAAGGACTCGCTGAGATATACTGTAGGCTAGCTCTCATCACCAATTAGCTTTGGATGATCGATATGAAACCGTTTGCACATTGATCTAAATGATGCCCAACTACAAAGATCTCGAGAATACGGAAGTGATTGGTAGAATTGTTTCTCATAAGATAACACTCAAAGACAAGGAAGAGCTTCACCACAAGTCTAGCGGTGCTTACAAAGCCACCAGTGATGCTCCCACTACCTTAAGCGACAACCTTGTCACAAATGAAGAGATAAGCCTCATGGTCAAGAAATTCAACAAGTTCTACAAGAATAGAAGCAAAGATCGAAGCTCCAACTCAAGATATGAAGATAAGCGTTTGTCAAGTCGTGACCAAAACTGCTACAACTGTGGGAAGCCCGAACACTACTCCAATGAGTGTGCGGCTCCCTACAAACAAAGAGGGGAGTCACCAAGAGGACGAAGCTCAAGAGACGAGTCACCTCAAATAGAGAGAAGGAGTAGAGATGATCGCTATGAACGAAGACCCTCAAGGAGAAGTAGGGACTCGGAGAAGAAGGACAAGTACACCAAGAGATACTCAAGAAGGAAACATCAAGCTCATGTTGGTGAATGGGTTTCCGGGTCCGACTTCGACAACCACTCTGAGAGAAGCTATCACTCCAACTCCAACTATAGTCAAGATGAAGGTGTTGCCGGAATTGCACTAGTGACTGTTGGAAATATACCCTAGAGGCAATAATAAATTAGTTATTATCATATTTCCTTTTTCATGATAATCGTTTATTATCCATGCTATAATTGTATTGATCGGAGACTTAGATGCATGTGTGGATACATAGACAAAACCATGTCCCTAGTATGCCTCTAATAGACTAGCTCGTTGATCAAAAGATGGTTAAGGTTTCCTAGCCATGGACATGAGATGTCATTTGATAACGGGGTCACATCATTAGGAGAATGATGTGATGGACAAGACCCAAACTACAAACGTAGCATATGATTGTGTCAGTTTATTGCTACTGTTTTCCGCATGTCAAGTATGTGTTCCTATGACCATGAGATCATGCAACTCACAGATATCGGAGGAGTGCCTTGTGTGTATCAAACGTCGCAACGTAACTGGGTGACTATAAAGGTGCTCTACAGGTATCTCCGATGGTGTCTCTTGAGTTGGCATGGATCGAGACTGGGATTTGTTACTCCGTGTGACGGAGAGGTATCTCGGGGCCCACTCGGTAATGCAACATCACAATAAGCCTTGCAAGCAATGTGACTAATTGTTAGTTGTGGGATCTTGTATTATGGAACGATTAAAGAGATTTGCCGGTAATGAGGTTGAAATAGGTATGGAGATACCGACGATCGAATCTCGGGCAAGTAACATACCAAAGAACAAAGGGAACATTATACGGGATTAACTGAATCCTTGATATAGAGGTTCGACCGATAAAGATCTTCGTAGAATATGTAGGAACCAATGTGGATGTCTAGGTACCACCATTGGTTATTGACCGTAGAGGTGTCTCGGTCATGTCTACATAGTTCTCGAACCCGCAGGGTCTGCACACTTAAGGTTCGGTGACGTTTCGGTAGTGTAGAGTTATGTATGGTGGTGACCGAAGTTTGTTCGGAGTTCCGGATGAGATCCCGGACATCATGAGGAGCTACGGAATGGTCCAGAGGTACAGATTCATATATAGGAAGTCCCAGTTTGGTTTCTGGAAAAGTTTCGGGCTCATCGGTAGTGTACCGTGAGTGCCGGTAGTGTACCGGGAGTGCCGGTAGTGTACCGGGAGGCCTCCGGGAGGGGTATTTCGACCCCAAGAGGTCCATGGGCTGTGGGAAAATAATAACCAGCCCTTAGTGGGCTGGGCAAACATCCACAAAGGCCCATGGCGCAAGAGAGAAAGTCCTAAAGCAAAAAGTGAAAAATCAGCCAATAGGAGGCAATCCTACTCCAACTAGGATTGGAGGTGAAGTAGGATTGCTTCCCACCTCCTATTTCGGCCGACTCAAAGGCCTTGGATGCCTCTCCTCTCCTCTCCTCCTATATATACTAGTGGATTGGTGTAGGAGATATGCCCTAGAGGCAGTAATATCAGTTACTTTTGTATCTCCAAGTTTGTAATGAATGTTTATGATCCATGCTATAACTGCAATGATTCTCGAGTCTGCAAATAAAACGAGGCTTGGAGGGAAACTCATGTGCACGTGTGGTATAATAAATGGTAAATTGTATTCCTAGTCTTGCCTCTAAGACTGGCTCAAGTATTGCATGATGATCTTGTTTTCCTGATCATGGGCATGGCCATGCCGGCAATTTTGAGGGCACGATGTTGGTAGAACACTTGTGTTGAATCGATCCGAATTGATGTTATGCTATGAGATACATTCGTCATAAGTTTATGGTTAATAACACAGAGAAGTTAATGTTTGCATAATTCCTTAGACCATGCGAGTATCGAGTTTCTTCATGCTTGCTTCATGAACTTTGGGGTTTGTTAAACGTCATCCGTAAATGGGTGGCTATTACGGCGGCTTACGGGTTCATGGAAAAGTATGTCAAGTAACTTGATAGCTCAAGATTGGGATTTGCTCCTTCGGTGATGGAGAGATATCTCTGGGCCCTCTCGGTGTTATGGTATCCATCATCGTCTGGCCAGACACTTTGTGATTTGATCACGGGGATGCCAAAACATGGGAACGAGAAAAGAGAACAATACCGGCAACGAGGTAACTGGCATTGTGGACAAGTGTTGATCCACGAGGATGCTGATGTTTCTCACCTCGGGTAATTGTAACATATCGCGAAGCAACAGGAATAGCTCACGGCAACTGGAGGTTCACTCGAATATTTATTCGTGTGGGTATAGGGATCGATATGGGTGTCCACGGCTCCGATGCTGATCATTGATCGGAAGGTGTTCCGGGTCATGTCTATACTTCACCGAACCTATAGGGTCACACGCTTAAGGGTCATCTATCTGCTGAATACTAGACAGGGAGTCCGAGAGAAAATCACCGAAAAAGTTTCGGAGACAACGAAAGAGTTCCGGAGAGAGAACATTGGAATAGTTCCGGTAAAACCGAAAAGTTGTTTCGGAGTATACCATTAAGTCAAAATGGTTTCGGCACACGTCTAGAAATTCTTGGAGGGTGCCAGAATGATTCTGGGGACTTCTGGGATTTTTCGGAGGAAAAAACCGGAAGTGTTCCGGAGCCGCCGGAACCGCTATGGTAGCTTTTCGCTGAAGAAAAACATTGTTCCGGAATTGTTTCGAAACGCGTCCAAAATTGTTTTAGTGGGTACTGGAATTATTCTAGGCACACAGAAATAATTTGGGATTTAACGGACGCAGAAAAATGTCTTCGTGAATAGTGAAAACACTATTTTGAATAGTAGAAACACTATATATATAAATAGTGGAAACACTATATATGTATAGTGGAAACACTATTGTAAATAGTGGAAACACTATATATGTATAGTGGAAACACTATTGTAAAAAGTGGAAACACTATTGTGAATAGTGGAAATACTATTAGGGGATGATGCAGGCATGGTGATGCAGGCATGGTGATGCAGGCATGGTGATGCAGGCATGGTGATGCAGGCAACACTATTTGGAGGCTTTCCCTTTATGCCCTTGTGGTGTGCTCACCTCATGGGCATTTTGGGTATTTCAAGTGCCACCCTACCCCTTGGGTTTTCCTATAAATAGAGGTGGAGATGCACTCTCCACACTCATCCTTTGCTCTCATACACATGCTTTGCTTTGCAAGCTCTCTCTCTCCCTCCCACGAAAAGAGTTTTTCGTAGAGCCGAAAGGCTGTCTGGGTTCCGGCAGGAACTAGTTCTGGACGGCGAAGCCCTGCCGGATAGATGACACCATATGTGTGCAACCCCGTAGAGAGTTCGTAGTTTCGATCTTTTGCCCGAGGGGCTGTTCGAGTGTCCTCCCGAAGGGCTGTCCGAGTCTCGGGTCGAATTTCGAGAGTCCTCCCGAAGGGCCGTCCGAGTCTCCGTTCGAGTTTCGAGGGTCCTCCCGAAGGGCTGTCCGCGACATCGTCCGGGGGACTGTCCGACCGCCTCCCGAAGGGCTGTCCGACGAGGGAGTACATCCTCGCGGTTGGGAGGTTGTAAATCCTAGCTGCGGGGATCTGCACCAACGATCTCCACCGACTCTTCTTCCGCTGCGCTACGAGTCGGTACGGATCAGATCAAACCTTGTATGCATTCTCCATAGTGGTCCTGGGCGTGCTCGCTATACCGAAATTTTTTGTTTTCTGTCGCGTTCCCCTACAATTGGGTGGTTTTTGGATAGAATTTCCGGCCACGTGCTACCCGTTACATCGGTGCATAGTTTCTCCTCTAGATCGGTTTTCTGCAGCGCTTAGGCGAAGCCCTGCCGGAATTGCTCCACCACCATCACCGGAGCACCGTCACGCTTCCGGTGAACTCTCTCTCCTCTCCACCTCCTCTCGCTGGATCGAGACGGTGGAGATCGTCATCAAGTTGCACGTGTGCTGAACGTGGAGGTGCCATCCGTTTGGCGCTAGATCGGAAGGACCGTGATCGAGATCGCGAGACGGTTCGTGATGTGATCATGGAACGGATCGTGATGAGTTCGCAGGACAGATCTTGATCAAGATCGTGATACGGATCGTGATGAGTTCGTGGGACGGATCATGATGTGTTAGCGGGACGGTTCGTGATTGGATCGCGGGACGCTCGGCGATTTGGATCGCGAAGAAGTTCGACTACACCAACCGCGTTTCTTAACGCTTCCCACTTAGCGATCTACAAGGGTACGTAGATACACTCTCCCTCTCGTAGATGCTCATCACCATGGATAGGTTTGCGTGTGCATAGGAAATTTTTTGTTTCCCATGCGACGTTCCCCAACAGTGGTATCAGAGCTAGGTTGATGGTTCGATGAGATCTCGAGTAGAACACAAAAGGTTTGTGGGCATTGATGCTTAGATTGCTTCCTCCCTTGGTCAGATTTTGGTTCAGCGGGATTGTGAGATGAACCGGCCCGGACCAACATTACTCGTACGCTTACGAGAGACCGGTTCCCTCGATGCAACTTGTTGCTTAGATGGCTTGCGAGTGACAGTTTCTCTCACTTTAGTTGGATCGGATCCGACAAAGGCAGTCCTTGAGAAGGTTGAAAAGCAATCTATGTATCACCGTTGTGGTTTATGCGTAGGTGAGAATAGTTCTTGCTAGATACCCGTAGCAGCCACGTAAAACTTGCAACAACAATTAGAGGTCATCTAACTTGTTTTTGCAGGGTATGTTGTGATGTGATATGGCCAATTACATGATGAGATATATGTGATGTATGAGATGATCATATGATGTATAGAATTTCATGACTTGCATGTCGTTGAGTACGGCAACCGGCAGGAGCCATAGGGTTGTCTTTAATTATTGTATGACCTGCGTGTCAATCATTGAGCGCTATGTAATGCTTTACTTTATCACTAAGCGGTAGCAATAGAAGTAGAAGCAGGGCTGGCGCCACAACCCCAATGGCAACACATTGATGGAGATCAAGATGATGGAGATCATGGTGTTGTGCCGGTGACGATGGAGATCATGCCGGTGTTTCGAAGATGGAGATCTTAAACACAAGTTCATGGCCATATCATGTCACTTATGAATTGCATGAGATGTTAATCCTTTTATGCACCTTGTTTTGCTTAGTACGGCGGTAGCATTATAAGGTGATCCCTCACTTGAATTTCAAGATGAAATGTGTTCTCCCCGAGTGTGCACCGTTGCAAAAGTTCGTCGTGTTGAGACACCACGTGATGATCGGGTGTGATAGACTCTACGTTCACATACAATGGGTGCAAGCCAGATTTACACGCGCAGAACACTCGGGTTAAACTTGATGAGCCTAGCATGTATAGACATGGCCTCAGAACATGAGAGACCGAAAGGTCGAACATGAGTCATATAGTAGATATGATCAACATAATGATGTTCACCATTGCAGCCACCTCAACTCACGTGATGATCGGACTTGAGTTGGTGAATTTGGATCATGCATCACTCGAATGATTGGAGGGATGTCAATTTGAGTGGGAGTTCTTAAGTAATATGATTAGTTGAACTCATTATCATGAACATAGTCAAAGTGTCTTTCCAAATTATGTTGTAGATTACTAGCTCGCGCTGTAGCTCCCTTAAATTTTTATATGTTCCTAGAGAAATAGAGTTGAAAGATGTTGGTAGCAATATTGCGGACTGGCTCCGTGATCTGAGGATTGTCCTCATTGCTGCACAGAAGGCTTATGTCCTTAATGCACCGCTCGGTGCGCCACCCCATC
Organism: Hordeum marinum; assembly: GCA_022496015.1. Taxonomy (NCBI): domain Eukaryota; kingdom Viridiplantae; phylum Streptophyta; class Magnoliopsida; order Poales; family Poaceae; genus Hordeum; species Hordeum marinum. Next base: position 202,969,777 of record CM039676.1, read on the forward strand.
TAGCATCGTCTATAGATGTTGTGAACATCTAACAGGCACGTTTCGATGACTACTTTATAGTTTAGTGCGTCATGCATTACGGCTTAGAATTGAGGCTCCGAAACGTTTTGAACGTCACAGAACATATGAGATGTTCTAGGAGCAGAGATTGTGATCTCAGGCTCGTGCCTGTGTTGCGAGATATCAGATCTCCAACAAGATTCTTTGCCTGTAAGATGAAGGAGAATAGCTCAATCATTGAGCATGTACTCAGATTGTCTGGGTACTACAATCGCTTGAATCAAGTGGGAGTTGATCTTCCAGATAAGATAGTGATTGATATAGTTCTCCAAGTCACTGTCACTAAAGCTACTAGAACTTAGTGATGAACAATAATACACCAGGGATAGAAGTATTGATCCCTGAGCTGTTCGCGATGTTTGACACCGCAAAGGTAGAAATCAAGAAGGAGCGTCAAGTGTTGATGGTTAATCAAACCACTAGTTTCGAAAAGGGCAAGAGCAAGGAGGGAAACTTCATGGATAGCAAGTCAGTTGCTGCTCCAGTGAAGCAACCCAAAGTGGAACTCGAACCCGAGACTAAGTGCTTCTATTATGAGGTGAGAGGTCGCTGAAGCGGAACAACCCTAGATACTTGGTAGATAAGAAGGCTGGCAACATCGACGGAAGTATATTTGATATACGAGTTATTGATGTGTACCTTGCTAGTATTCCTAGTAGCACCTGGGTATTGGATACCGGTTCGGTTGCTAAATGTTAGTAACTCGAAATAAAAGCTATAGAATAAACGGAGAACTAGCTAAGGGTGAGGTGACGATGTGTGTTGGAAATGTTTCCAAGGTTGATGTGATCAACATCGCACGCTCTCTCTACCTTCAGGATTAGTGACGAACCTAAATAAATGTTATTTGGTGTTTTGCATTGAGCATGAACATGATTAGATCATGTTTGTTGCAATATGGTTATTCATTTAAGTCAGAGAATAATAGTTATTCTGTTTACATGAATAATACCTTCAATGTTCATGCACCCAGTGAGAATGGTTTGTTGAAATCTTGATCGTAGTAATACACATGTTCACAACATTGATGTCAAAAGATACAAAGTTAAATCATGATAGTACCACATACTTGTGGCACTGCCGCAAAATGTCATATTGGTATAAAGCACATGAAGAAACTCCATGGTGATGGATATTTGGACTCATTCGATTTCGAATCGGTGGAGACATGCGAACCATGCCTCTTGGGCAAGATGACAAAAGGGATGGAGCGGGCAAGTGATTCATTGGAAATGATACATGTTGATGTATGCAATCTAGTGAGTCTTGTAGCGTACAGTGGATATCGTCATTTTCTTACCTTCACTGATGATTTGAGTAGATATAGTGTATATTTACTTAATGAAACACAAGTCTGAATCATTTGAAAGGTTCAAGCAAATTCAGAGTGAAGTTTAAAGATCATCGTGACAAGAAGATAAAAATGACTGCGATATGATCGTGGAGGTGAATATCTGAGTCACGAGTTTGGCATACAACTTAAGACAATGTGAAAGTTATTTCACAACTAAACGCCACCTGGAACACCATAGTGTGATGGTGTGTCCGAACATCATAGTTATGCTCTATTGGACATGGTGCGTGCTATGATGTCTCTTGTCGTTTTACTACTATAATTTTGGGGTTATGCATTAGAGACAATTAAATTCACTTTAAATAGGGCACCATCTAAATCTGTTGAGATGACACCATGTGAATTATGGTTTGATAGAAACCTGAGCTGTCATTTCTTAATACTTGGGGCTGCGACACTTGTGTGGAAAATGTTTTCACCTAATGAGGTCGAACCCAAGGCGGACAAATGCATCTTCATAGAATACCCTAAGATCAATTGGGTGAACCTTCTATCTCAGATCCAAGTGCAAAGTGTTTGTTACTAAAACGGATCCTTTCTCGAGGAAAAGTTTCTCTCGAAAGAATTAAGTGGGAGGAAGATAGAACTTGATGAGGTTGTTTAAACTTTGTTCAACCAAAGAGTAGCGCAGCGCAGGATGTTGTTTCTGTGAAGCCTACGTTAGTTGAAGAGGAAGTTAATGATGATGATCATGAAGCTTCAGGATCAAGTTACTATCGAACTTCGTAGGTCGACAAGGATGTGTAGTGCTCCTAAGCGGTACAACAACCCTGTCTTGGAGGTCATGTTGTTGGACAAACGATGAACCTACGAGCTATGGAGAAGCGATGATGGGCCCGGATTTCGACAAATGGTTGGAGGCCATGAAATCCGAGATAGGATCCATGTATGAAAACCAAGTGTAGACTTTGGTAGACTTGCCCGTTGGACGGCAGGTCGTTGAGTACAAATGGATCTTTAAAATGAAGACAGACACTAATGGTGAATGTCACTATTTGTAAAGCTCGACTTGTTGCAAAGATGTTTGTGACAAGTTCAAGGAGTTGACTACGATGAGACTTTCTCACTCATAGTGGTGCTAAAGTCTATTGGAATTATGTTAGCAGTTGTTGTGTTTTCAATTATGAAATCTGGCAGATGGATGTCAAAACATCGTTTCCTTAACGGTTTACTTGAGGAAAGGTTGTATGTGATACAACCAGAAGGTTTTGTCAGGCCTAAGGATGCTAAAAGGTGTGCAAGCTTCGGTGATCCTTCCATGGACTGAAGCAAGCATCTCGGAGTTGGAATATACGCTTTGATGAGGTGATCAAAGTTTTGATGTTTATACAAAGTTTACGAGAAACTTGTATTTGCAATAAAGTGAGTGGGAGCACTATAGAATTTCTGATAAGTATATGTGGATGACATATTGTTGATCAGAAATAATGTAGAGTTTCTGGAAAGCATAAAACGGTCATTTGGAAAGTGATTTTCAAAGGAATACCTGGATGAAGCTACCTAATTGTTGAGCATCAAAATCTATGGAGATAGATCAAGATGCTCGATGAGACTTTCAATGAGTGCATACCTTGACAAGATTTTGAAAGAGTAAAAAATGGATCAGTCAGAGAAAGAGTTCTCGCCTGATTTGTAAGGTGTGAAAGTTGAGTGAGACTCAAAGCTCGACAATGGCAGAAGAAAGAGAAAGGACGAACGTCGTCCCCTATGCCTTAGCCATAGGCTCTATATTATGCCATGTTGTGTACCGCACGTGTGTGTGCCTTGCCATGAGTCCGTCAGGGGGTACAAGAGTGAACCAGGAGTGGATCACTGGACAGCGGTCAAGATTATCCTCAGTAACTAAGAGACTGAGGAGATGTTTCTCGATTATGGAGGTGATAAAGAGTTCCTCGTAAGGAGTTACGTCGATACAAGCTTTGACACTAATCCGGATGACTCGTAGTAGCAATCTAGATACGTATAGTGGAGCAGCCATTTGGAATAGTACCGAGCGGAGTGTGGTAGCAGTGTTTACAGTTTGACATAGGTATTTGCAAAGTGCACACGGATCTGAATGTTACAGACCCATTGACTATAATACCTCTCTCACATGCAAAGCATGATCGAGCCCCAGAACTCATTGGGTGTTAGATTCATAACAATGAGAACCACATGGTGATGTGAACTAGATTATTCACTCTAGTGCAAGTGGGAGACTGTTGGAAATATGCCCCAGAGGCAATAATAAATTAGTTATTATCATATTTCCTTTTTCATGATAATCGTTTATTATCCATGCTATAATTGTATTGATCGGAGACTTAGATGCATGTGTGGATACATAGACAAAACCATGTCCCTAGTATGCCTCTAATAGACTAGCTCGTTGATCAAAAGATGGTTAAGGTTTCCTAGCCATTGACATGAGATGTCATTTTATAACGGGGTCACATCATTAGGAGAATGATGTGATGGACAAGACCCAAACTGCAAACGTAGCATATGATCGTGTCAGTTTATTGCTACTGTTTTCCGCATGTCAAGTATGTGTTCCTATGACCATGAGATCATGCAACTCACAAATATCGGAGGAGTGCCTTGTGTGTATCAAACGTCGCAACGTAACTGGGTGACTATAAAGGTGCTCTACAGGTATCTCCGATGGTGTCTGTTGAGTTGGCATGGATCGAGACTGGGATTTGTTACTCCGTGTGACGCAGAGGTATCTCGGGGCGCACTCGGTAATGCAACATCACAATAAGCCTTGCAAGCAATGTGACTAATTGTTAGTTGCGGGATCTTGTATTACGGAACGATTAAAGAGACTTGCCGGTAACGAGGTTGAACTAGGTATGGATATACCGATGATCGAATCTCGGGCAAGTAACATACCGAAGAACAAAGGGAACGTTATACGGGATTAACTGAATCCTTAACACAGAGGTTCGACCGATAAAGATCTTCGTAGAATATGTAGGAACCAATGTGTATGTCTAGGTCCCGCCATTGGTTATTGACCGTAGAGGTGTCTCGGTCATGTCTACATAGTTCTCGAACCCGCAGGGTCTGCACACTTAAGGTTCGGTGACGTTTTGGTACTGTAGAGTTATGTATGGTGGTGACCGAAGTTTGTTCGGAGTCCCGGATGAGATCCCGGACGTCACGAGGAGCTCCGGAATGGTTCGGAGGTAAATATTCATATATAGGAAGTCCCAGTTTGGTTTCCGGAAAAGTTTCGGGCTCATCGGTAGTGTACCGGGAATGCTGGTAGTGTATCGGGAGTGCCGGTAGTGTACCGGGAGGCCTCCGGGAGGGGTATTTCGACCCCAAGAGGTCCATGGGCTGTGGGAGAATAATAACCAGCCCTTAGTGGGCTGGGAAAACAGCCACAAAGGCCCATGGCGCAAGAGAGAAAGTCCTAAAGCAAAAAGTGGAAAATCAGCCAATAGGAGGCAATCCTACTCCAACTAGGATTGGAGGTGAAGTAGGATTGCTTCCCACCTCCTATTTCGGCAGACCCAAAGGCCTTGGCTGCCTCTGATCTCCTCTCCTCCTATATATACTAGTGTATTGGGTGGTTTTTGGACAGAATTTCCGGCCACATGCTACCCGTTACACCGGTGCATAGTTTCTCCTCTAGATCGGTTTTCTGCAGCGCTTAGGCGAAGCCCTGCCGGAATTTCTCCACCACCATCACCGGAGCGCCGTCACGCTGCCGGTGAACTATCTCTCCTCTCCACCTCCTCTCACTGGATCGAGGCGGTGGAGATCGTCACAAAGTTTGAACAAGTGCTTTTCGATCCCTCTGTGTGTGGAGCACCCGGAGTTCCGTATCGAGAAGGACTAGCCATTAAAACCTCCCAAGTGCATCTCGGTGGAACCAACACCAAAATATCGGTCTCATCGAATGCCTAGGGTTGATCTGGATATCTTGACTCCGTACTACCGATTCCATATTCTCAGTTACATTGAGTTTCCCTATCAGATGATAGTAGAGAAACTCGGTGACACCGAAAATTTAGAATCGGCGGCACCAACAATGTAGGGTATATATTCGATGGTCCCGACGGTTCGAAATTTCATTCTTCAAACCATCGCGCCCCAAGCCCTAAGCTGCCACAAAAGGACCCCCTAGTCGTCGCCCTTCTCTTCCCGCGCTCCTCTGCTGCTGGAATCGCTACCGTCGACGGAATCTTCGCCCCCATCATTGTCGTAGAGGATCCGTCACCGAGCTAGGGTACGGATTCGTCCCCCTCTTGCACTCCAATCTCCGATTCTTGCGCATTAGGGTTCCTCCATTGTCTAGCCACCATTTGAGATCGTTCTATCCACAAAATAAACTCCATAGTCTACGAATCGGAAAATTCTATGTTTAGTTGCCTGTGAAGTTGCATCTCGGTGATACCGAGTCAGAAAAATCAGTTCCACCGATTGCCTTTTTGTGCTACTGAGGATAGAACTCGGTGAGACCGAGTGACAGTTTTTGGTCTGACCGAAACTGTTGCAAGTTTCGGTTAAGGGTTTTGTGAGTCTTGGCAGCACAGAAATGTTTGATTCGATGACACCGAAATCCAATTTTGCAGTGAACTACATCTATAATTTTTCTGTTCAAACTTTCAAAAACTAGCTACATTTTGTGATGACTTATCCTATTCCACTCTTCTATACTCTATTCATAGGGTGAGCATGTCAGGGTCGGATATTCAAGACTTGCCAGAGCATGATGTTGAGATGAGTTCAGGCACTAGTCCTGAGTTCAGTTCATTTTCAGATCTAGACACTCCCAGTTCTCATGGGTTGCCTAAGGCTGCAACAAGGACCAGGAAGAGACTCAACTCTGATGAAGAGGATTCAGATTTTGTCTCATCAGAGGTTCTTGCCAAGAAGCAAGAGAAGGCTGCTAGGAAGGATACCAGTGAGGCCACCTCATCTAGGAAAGCAAAATTTATGCACGTGCAGAAACCTTCAAAGCACATGAGAGTGCTAGGGCAACAGTATCTGTTGAGGTCACCGGGAAGGATGTGCCAAAGAAGACAGACATCAAGAGGATCATCTGTGTGCAGGGCAGGCCTACATCCATGTTCAAGGATCCAGAGGAGGCTGCTGCTGCTGATGCTGATGCTGAGGAGGAATAGGAGGAACCTGCTGCTCAAGCCCCTCCTAAGAAGAAAGCCAAGAAACTATTGGCTGAAGCCATGCCCAAGCCAGGCCCCTCCAAGAGCACCAAGGTAGCTTCAAAGAAAGTTACTGCACAGAAGTCCAAAGGACTACCAAGGACATACCTGCTTCTGAGAAGAACAAGAGATCCACTTTGAGAGCAGCAAATGATGATGATGATGTTATGTCTGTTATGATGAAACTCAGACCTCACCTTCCAATTCAAGATGCTAGCCACCTAGTTGCTAAGGATATGAAGAAGAGGAAGGATTCAGGCTTGAGGGCATGGAGAGTTGTTGATCCATATGCCCAGAGGAGAAAGGCTGTTGTTGATTACATATTTTACACCAAAGAGCAGCAAGACTTCTATGAGACAGTTTTGCTAAACAAGAGCCCAGCAGTCAGTGACATCAGAAATGTTGAATGGAAGTACATCAAGGAGAATGAGGACTACTTTCCATGTGTCCAAGACAATTTCCACTGCATTGGACTTGATGAGTTTGTTGGCAGAGAGTTTACTGCCTAGAATTATGAGATGATTATGCAATTCTACTCCACTTCACATTTCTATGGAGATGGTAGGATTGTCTAGATGATTGAAGGAGCAAGATATGAATCTACTGTTGATGAGTGGGCTACCATCTTAGGAGTCCCAAAGGTTCAGGATGGAGATTTGGATGTCTACATAGAATCCAAGGCGAGCCACGATGCTATAAAGGACACATATAATCCTATCCCTGCAGAGAAAGTGCAATCTCACAAGCTTGGCTCCATCTACATCCTCCAGCCAGGTCTCCGTACCATGAACACCATCCTGAGGCATACCTTGATGCCCAAGTCTGGAGATGAGAAGATGATTCGTGGATACTCCATCAACATGCTCATCCATCTTGATCGTCACACCAGGATTCGAGTGATGGACTTGGTTGTAGAGATTGTAAAGAGGGTTGCTGCTGATCAGAAGCGCTCATGCTGCTACGCACCCTATATCTAGATGCTCATCAAATCTTAGCTTGAGAAGCACATATTTGCTCTCGATAGTCCCCATTTGCCGCTACAGCCGGACTTTGAGGATAACGTTGTGGTGATGGACCTAGATCATCCCACATCAGCTGCAACTCAGGAAAAGGCAGAGGCGGAAGCAGAGGCAGCTCGAGCCACTAGTGCTTAGGTCCCCAGGTCCAGGAACGAGCAGATGGATATTTTGATCACCACTATCATGGAGATCAAGAAGGATATCAAGACCATCAAGGATACTCAGGAGAGCCTTCTGAACAGTTTTGATGATAGAGTGAAAACTCTGAATGACAAAGTTGATAGGCTGACTAAGATAGTAAATGAGATCAAGAAGGAGGTTGATGAAGCCCCAATACATCGCCACTCCTGAGAATCTGATTCTTCTTCTGATGATGAGGAAGATAGTGCACCTCTCAGGACGAGTGCCCAGTTCACGACTAAGGCCAAGACTCCTACAGTACCAGCTCCAGAGACGAGGTCTTCATCTTCTGCTCCAGCCACAGTGTCTTCAGCTCCAGAGCCTCCAGTATCTACTCCCGCTCCATCCAGGACTTCAACGGAAGTCTTCGTCGACGCAGTTCTCTCGACTCCGACATCGACAACCGGAGGAGATCAGTCGCAGAATGATTAGATATATGCCTTTGAACTTTTTGGTAACTTGTTGCCAAAGGAGGATAAGTGTATATAGATCTTAGCCTTTGAGTGTGAGAGCGTCTGTTTTTATTTGCCGGTTTTACAAAAGATTTGGTTCTTTTGGTTTGACGTGAGATACTTTTGTTTTTGTGTGTGATCATACATTGTTATGTGTGTTGCTACTATTTCCTATATTTTGATGATTATGTGATGATCACTCAAATTGCTTGATTGTGTTGTCCTAAGTTGTTAATTCTAATTATTCTCGCACACCACCAAGATGTATGTGACATGGAAGAAGTGCCCCATGTACCTAATCGATTGTGCATTTGCATTCAAACGGAAATTCAAAATAATGCACAAATTTAGGGGGAGCTCTTGCTTATCACATACTTCTCAAAGTGACGATTATATTCATTGATTATATCATATGTCGAAGCTTTGATCTATATGTTGTCATCAATTACCAAAAAGGGGGAGATTGAAAGCACATTTGCCCCCTTGGTGGTTTTGGTAATTCATAACAACATATAAGTCATTGAACTAATGTTTCCATCAAGTATGTTGCAGGAAAAGTTCGATGATGGGTTGGCAAAGAGATTGTGAATACCCCAAGATGCAAGGAAATAGGTTGGCAAAGCTTCAAGCAAGAGGACTCTACATTTTATATTTGTGAGAAATCACTTCGAGTCCATAGGAAAGCCAATACTATTAAAAGGGGGTAAAGTTTTGTTGGTGAACAAAATGCTCATACGTGCAAAAGTGATAGTCACCAAAGACACCCACAAACTCTCCCACCAAAGTCTGTCCAAAGCCACAAACTCAAAACCGGTGCAACCAACATTCTACATTCGGTGCCACCGATTCCAAACCCTAGACAGACTCAGCCAAACCCTAGCCTTTCGGTACAACTGATACTACATTCGGTGCCACTGAGTTGGGCTGCCAACTTTCTGTTACGCAAGTTCACAGTTTCGGACCCTTCGAGATTGTCGAATTGGCATCACCGAGATTGAGCATTCTGACCATTGGTCTCCTTATCGGTCCAACTGAGATTCCTATATCGGTCCCTCCGAGATTCAAAAGTTTCCACCTTTGGTCACTTCGGTACCACCGAGATTAACACATCGGTGTCACCAAGTCTGACTTATTATGGGTAACAGATGGATTTTTGGGGATGCCTATATATACCCCTCCACCACCACCTACTTGAGAGAGAAGCACTCAGAACCATTCCATACTATCATATCAGTTTTTTGAGAGAGAACCACCTACCCTTGTGTTGAGATCAAGATATTCCACTCCAACCATATGGATCTTGATTTCTAGCCTCCCCAAGTTGCTTTCCACCAATCCCATCTATTCTACCAAGCCATATCTATGAGAGAGTGATTGTGTGTTGAGCAGTCTATCATCTTGAAGCACAAGAGCAAGGAGTTCATCGACATTACCGAGCCTATTACCTTTTGGAGGGTGGTGCCTCCTAGATTGGTTAGGTGTCGCTTGGGAGCCTCCTACTTCATGTTGTGGAGTGAACCAAGAAGTTTGTAAGGTCAAGGAGATCGCCTACTTCGTGAAGTTCCACCCCGAGTAAGGCTAGTCCTCCGTGGACATAGGTTGTCACGTTATAGTCAAGGTTGCTTCTTCGTGGAACCCTCCGTGGGTAGAGCCCTCTATGGACTCTCGTGACCGTTACCCTCCATGGGTTGAAGACTCCATGAACGTGGATGTACGATAGCGCCGCCTATTGGAACCACGGGAAAAATCATCGTGTCACCAATTGCATTTGCTTTTCCTACCCTCTCTTTACTTACATGTGCAATGTCTTTACTTTCTGTTGCTATACTCTTATACATGGATGTGTAGGGTGTACTTGACATATTATGAATTCTAAAATCTGCCAACAATTAAAATTGGGAAAAAAAGTTGATTTTTATTTGGTCAAGTAGTCTAATCACCCCCCTCTAGACCTACTTTCGATCCTACAACCTCATTATGATGCTTGTGCGGGTGGGAGTAACTAGGTTGCTAAGTAGTTGTTATGCAAAGTGGGATGGGAATATGCATGGTCATTGTGACAAGTGATTTTGAAGGCTTTTCGAAAACCCCACCGGATTCTTCTAATGCCCGAGGGAGATGATGATGAGCTAGGTAACCACTTGATAAAGAAAGTGGTGAACCGGAGCAAGTGAGTGTGTGTGTTTTCGAAAATGGAGAGAGTTAAGATTTGCTTATCATCCCAACCATACATGTGCAACCACAATACCCCTTATGGGACGGGGCTTTGTTGATTATCTTGGTGTTTACTATCATAGAGCCCGCATTACTAGTGCCGGGAGTGACGTGGTCGCTCTCGATATGGGGTCATGCCATAAAGGATTATCATGGGCAGTTTTCACAAACACCGGGAACAATGTTGGTCCCCGCATGGATGATACTTTTGATGTACATCATGTGGGTTGTGTGCCAATGAGTGGTCTCTTTGTTAGTATCATCAGGGTAAAGGCGCTGTTCAGGTACTTACCTTGGGTATGCAATATACCACGAGTCGTGGCTTCACACGGAAGTTTCCGAGTCTCGTGGGTAAATTGTGCAACCTCTGCAGGGTGTAAAACTATTCGAATAGCCGTATCCATGGTCATGGACAGTTGTTGGTCCTGCTTAAATTACGGTCAATGTTTTCACAAACCTGGTGTGCATATGTTGGTGACAAAGATGATGGTTGATCTAAGTCTGATGACTTGGCATGATGATCAAACATGAGATGTTCAAACCCCCTGTTCATATTTAAATCTGTAACATGTTCACATGGATAGTTTCTACCTCATGATGCATGCTTTCACAAATCAATTGATCATGTCATTGCACTCAAAATTAGCTTTCCGCAAACTTACCTACTTACTGCTATATCATGCATTGTTATACCTTTTTTCAATCATGGGTTGCTTGCGAGTACATTCAAAGTACTCATTGGCTTGCCACTAGTTATTTAATTGGCCAGGCATGGAAGAGCAGGAATATGGTGAAGAGTTCGTTGATGACGAACATGTGAACTAGGACGCTTCCCTATTAGAATGCCTATATGGTTAAGGCAGATGGCATGGGTCTACGCTTTCAGTCAAGATTTCCGCTGCTAGTTATGTTTGTTGTTTGGCCTTTGTGGCCCTATCTACGCTATCATGGTCATTATTTGTGTAAGACACTAAGTATGGATCTAAGACTCTTGTTATTCAGCTTTTTTGTGTTTAGTGAGCATTGATCTCTAGGATCACTGTACACGTGCATTCGATGATCACGACTTATGAGTCGGGGTCCCCATAGAGCTGGTATCAGACCCATCCTGACTGTAGGAAGCCTTAGTTAGCATGGACGTTACTTAGGAGAAAACCGTTTTTAAAACTATACCTAGCACCTATACTTAGGAGTTTCTACACTTCTTATCTCTTCTAGTCTTCTTTTAGCACTCTACTGACTCTCCTCCCTTCAAACCTTTGTAGATGGCCGTCGTACCCGAAGCCCTCCTAGCATACGACTTTCCCCCTACTCCTTGAGGATAACCTGGAGAAGTGTTAGTATCACCGACCACCCATTTTCCTCTACCACGAGCACTGGGTCTATGCCATCATGAAGGAGTACCACGTTGATGTGGTCGTGAAGGCAAACGACTCCACGACTAGTTGGTTCTTTGAAGGTCCACATATCGAGACCCTATCACTCGCAGTTGAGACTGATGCATGCAAGGCACTCCTCAACCTTCGAGACATCGTTCCAGAGATGGCTGACGAGCCAGCTACTCGCTACCTACCTTTCAGGAAGGATGATCTTGCCAAGAGTTGGAGTTGATCCCATCCAATTAGGATGGCACACCACTCAGATTCCAGACCTACTTCAGCCTCTCCGCCGACAATCTGGCTCGCAACCTGATTCAGGAGTCTGTGAAGCTCCGCGGGGAACTTCACGACACCCAAGAGCTACATCGTCAAGCCAAGGTGAAGCTAGACAGGATCAAGAAAGATGGATCCCCGAGGGACGACCAGCTACCGCTTACAGAGGAGGAGTACCCACGGCTAGAAATGCACCCACGCGTCGTGATAACATGAGTGCGAAGGAGTACCGTGCGATCTTCACTGACCCACCGACAAAGCGTTGGTTGGATGGACCTCCTCGTTCTCCAACCCCCTCGACCAGAGATGATGCCCGTACAGATGATGATCTGGAGGAACACCCAGAGGAGTGTGACTACGAAACCAAGCACTACACCACTTGAATCTGAGAACCCCTAGGGCATGACCAGTCATGTACCCCTCATGTGAAGGCAAGTCCGTGTAATGGTTCATATGAAACCACGTGTGCTTATTGTTTGTGATCCGATGCAAGTCACACTTTTGTCTTAGGCAACATGTAAGCGACTCCATCATCTCTCTTATCTTAATATATGTTGGTCTTTCGACCTTTGTTTTATCAAACTTGCACTATACCAACCCCCTTAGGCGTGCTTTCTCCATTGTTGCTTTTCCCCTCGTCTATCCCAGTTATTTGACTTGGCTGCTCCAAACAGGATGGTGACTGCAACCCGCAACAGCTCCTTCAGCACAGCCGACAACTCTAGCCAGCAACAGGGAGATGGTGGGGTTGCTCAAACTAGAGATCGCCCAGAGCAGCCACAAGGCGACATTCCCCCGCCACCATCTCCGCCGGAGAACATGACCATAGCTTAGTTTCTCCAAGTTCTCCAAATGGAATGCCAAGCCAACACTACTTCTATCCAGCAGATGGCTCGGGTCCTTGTGAAGAACCAGTAGCAAGGCAGGAACAACAATGGTCGCTCCACTCTGTCTAAGTTTATGAGGAATTCGCCCTCGGCCTTCACCGAGACTGCTAAACCCCTGGATGCCGATGACTGGACCCGCACCATCGAGGACCTCATTAAACTGGTCAATTGCAATGAGGATTGTGAGAAGATGTTGTATGCGTCTCACTACCTCGAAGGTACCGCCAGGGCTTGGTGGGATCGATTCAAGGTCATGCAAAGCGATCGTGTGATCAGCTGGGATAACATAAAGGAAGGATTCCGCACCGCCCACATTCCTTCTGGGATCATGGCTATCAAGAAGAGAGAATTCCGAGCGCTAAAGCAAGGTAGTGGCTCTGTCAAGGAGTATATGCAAAAGTTCAACCTGCTGTCAAGGTATGCACCTGAAGATGTGAACACTGAGGCTGCTAAGATGGAATGCTTCACGGAAGGATTCCAGCAAACCCTCCAGTACCAACTCATTGTCTGCAAATGTCGGACCTTCTTCGATCAGGTGAACAAGGCCCTCATGCTTGAATACAAGCGTCATGCCATGGACGACAATCCCAAGTGCAAGATGATCGTCAAGGGTAGTTCTAGCAACCAAAAGCCTCGCCCTTGGCAGGCAGCCCCACCCAAGCCGGCCAATCATCCGCAGCAGGCTAGACCTCCTGCACCTCGTTCGAGCTACCAGCCTCGGCACATAGCCAATCCCAGGCCAGCTTACAACAACCCCAATAACAACAGTGGTGATGGAATCAACAACAATAACCTCGGTCAGGTCACTTGCTTTGGGTGTAGTCAGCCTGGACATATCTCTAGGCAGTGCTTAAGGGATCACTAGAAGAGGTCCTACAGGGGGGTGAATAGACTACTAGCATAAAATTAAACCTAACCTTTTCCCAAGTTAATTGGTTGGCGGATATTAATAGTTTTAGCAAGGCTAGCAAGTCTATATACCCTACACATGCGTGCCAACAAATATAGCAGCAGAAAGTAAGGACATTGCACATGAAGTAAAGAGATGAGATGTGGAGATCAAACGCATTTCACAGCTCTAGAAATTGCTTGTATTAGTTGAATCATTGAGCATTCATTGCATCATGTTTAACTTCAAATGAATTTGAAATGGGGATGACAAACCCTAGCATCTCATGGATTAAACCAAACTCCAACGGTTGTATTTTCAATGTTTCCAAATGGCCTTCAAAAATGTTCACCATTTCTGATAAATGTTGGAAACAACATACCATGGGTGAATTATATTTTAACAACTATTTTGGTAAATTAAATAAAATAGGAAAGTTTCTAAAAATCACTAATAAAGCATTTCAATTATTTTAGTCATCCAAAAATTCTGAAACATTTTTAGGAGGTTTGAAATATTCCAACTACACTCTAGAAAATGTGTTGGTATTTTTGTGCTAGGTCCTTGTGGCCCAAACAAAAATAAACAAATGTTAGAAGAAAAGAAAATAGAAACAAAACTAGAGAGAGAGAGAGAGAGATCTCACCTGTTGGCTCAGCTCTATAGCAGGCCTAGCCCACCCTGGCGAGCGGTCGTCTTCAACCTCTGCTAGTAGGCAGAGGCGAAGCCGTGCACGCCGAGCCGGGGGGCCTCCACCTCCTGCTTCGCCATGGCACTGGCGGGCCTTCTAGCAACGACACAAGTTAGCCTAGACCCCTTGCTCCTTCCCCTCTCCCTCCGGTCCCTCTCCTCCTCTCCAACGGTCGCCCTCGAGCTCACCCGAGCGCTGCCGTCGGCGCCGTTCGCCATAGACGTAGCCATTGACCTCGCCAAGCCCCATAGCCACGTCTAGAAGCTTTGGGCCATCGTCTTCATCTTCTCCATCGAGCAGAGCAATGCGGGAGGCACTACATCACCGTCAGCGACCTCGCCTTCAACCTCGAGCGCCGGTAATCCCCGTCATCGATTCACTGCGCACAGGGTGTCCCCGACCTTGCCCTCTTTGCGAGAAGCTCCGTGATGAGCTTCTGCATCTCCCCCCTGTCGCACCATCGCTCGCATCCCCTAGCCACTGATCTCGCCATGGCCGAAAGCTTCGGCCTCCGCGGAAGTCGACGCCGTCGACCGCTTCGACCACCTCCGGCCATCTAGTTGCCACCAACAGACGCGGCCCTTCCCCAGCTTTGCGTAGAGCCTAAGAACACCCAAAACCATCACCAGTAGAGCAATCCCGAGCATCGCCGATAGACCTCTACCATGGATCTTGGTCGCTGGCAACTAACCCCGGCCTTGCCGACGTGGCCGTTGACTGGACCCACCGGTCAATAACTAATTGGGTACCCTGTTGACTGCTGAGTCAACAGTTGACCGGGCCCACTCGTCAGCCACAGTAGTTGACCCTGGGTCACTGACCAGTGGTCCCCACTGGTCAGGTTGACCTGGACCAGGTCACCAACCTACCGACGTCATGATGACGTCAGGCTGACAAAGTAGTTAATTTTTATAATAAAAAGAATTCAGAAATTCCAGAAATTATTATAAACTTCAAAAGTTCATAGAAAATAATCTATAACTCACATGAAAATAATTTATATATGAAAAATGATCAGAAAAATCCAATAAACCTGTTTATGGCATTATAATGCATGTTTGAACAAGATAACATCAGCAAGTAGGACATTTTGTGATCAGGGCAATATATGATTTATCATTTGGAGTTGGAATTCAAACTTGTTTGAATTCCACTTCAACTAACCTAGCTAATTATTCCTCTAGGTCAATTCAGTACCTTAATTTGTCATGTCATGCATCATGTTTGTTCCATTGCATTGAATATGTTCCTTTCGTTTTTTACCAGTGTTGTTCCCTCTCGGTAGACGATGGTACTAACGATGTGAACGTTGACGCTAATGAAGAGAAGTAATATCTTCAGGACTATCAGGCAAGCAAACCCCCTTGAGCATACTATTATGAACCCGCTCTCTCGCTCCTGCTCTTTTTATTGCATTAGGACAACAATGATTCAACTGTTACATGTTCCCGGTAGTTGAACCCATTCCTTTGCATTAGCTGTCTTTGCCACAGTAAATAGTTAAAACCACTTAGCATGAGTAGCAACGTCTTGAGCCCTATTGTGCTTACTCATCCATGCTTGATTACTATGCCTGCTATGCTTAGAGTTGTGTCGGGTTTGATCCATCTGGCGATGAATTGGAATGGTGGTGAACATGTTCTACTGTGTGAGATCTAAGTGTGTGAACACGTTTTGGTAAAGGTAGCGATGAGTGGCCATGTAGGAGTCCATGGAGGGTTGTCTCCTCGAGACCGTCTTTAGGAACTGAGTTCTATGTATGTTATCCAAGACAATATACTACCATGCATTGGGATCCTTAATTGACCCTCTCGGCTTATTAATCGCCTTGATCTCTGTCCAGGAGTTGCAACTAGTTTCTGGTGTTTGTAGGATGTGCTGGCGGCCGTGCATAGCGCTGACCGGAGGGGTAGGCTATGGCGCGGTAGATGCACCGTGGCACGATGTACCAAGTGTAGTACCATCTGTCGAGGTGGGCTTGGGAACCCTGCGCACATTGTTTGAGGCCATAGTGGAAACTTCGGCCAGACTTCCGTGCGGGTTCAGTCTTAAATAGGCGATAAATCTGGACTAGGGTATTGTGTGGTTGACGGTCGTGGTCGACGCCCACGCCGGTGCTTCCGCTTGAAGGTTGCCGAGATGCATGACATGCGTATGGTGATAAGTGGCAAGAGTGTGTGTGAGGAAGTATACCCCTGCAGGGTGAAATAATCTGTTCGAATAGCCGCATCCTTGGATATGGACTACTTGGAGAACTTATGTGGTTCATAGATAAGTTGAAGTGGATACTCTAAAATACGCAAGATAAGCGTGAGTGCTGTGGGTGGCCTTCTCGTAGCGAGACAGAAGTGGATCCATAGTGGTGTATTGATTGGTGAATATGTGGACTCGTGTGCGCTATCACAGCTCAAGGAAAGCACTTGTAGTCGTAGTACAGGTTAGCTAAGAGTCAAAGTTGGCTTGCTACAATAAACTCCACAACCCCTTCATTCATACTGATGCATATGTAGTTAGTTCTGATGTAAGTCTTGCTGAGTACCTTTGTACTCATGTTTGCTTAATTTATGTTTTGCAGAGGAGACGTCAGTCTTATTAGTGATCGTTACAACGTAAAGTTCGATGTTGACCGGATTAGCTTGGGAATCCCAGACAGAGGTTTGGTTCCTTTGGTAGGGTCGTTGTAGCTTTTCAGGCTCCAGAAATTTTTTGTAGATGTCTATACACAGAGATGTTTAACTTCCGCTTGTTTGTTTGAATGCTCTGAATGTTGGGTCTTGTGACCCCTGTTTTTAACGTCTTATTGTATTGGCTCTTCTGAGCCTTCTAAATCAAGGTTGTAATGTGGTATGGTTATGTTGTGATGCCATAGTTGTATCTATGCATATTGGGCATGTCGTGCTTACGTGTGACGTGCAACGGTATGTATGGGATTCAACACCTAGTTGTGTGCCTTTAGTAGTACTCTTTATGGGGAACTACCTCTTTATGCTTCCATCGAGCCTTGGTAGCTTGCTACTGCTCCGGACACATTGATTGATCGGCATGTATCCTTCTTTCCTGCTGTGTCTGTCCCTTCAGGGAAATGTCTCGCAGTGTAATGGAGTCCCTATAGCCTGCTATGACTCATCTACGTGTAGTGATGACATTTATGTCCCACGGTGTAATGGAGTCCGTGTAGCTTGCTATCACTCGTCTGCACACGCTAGAGATCAACACCGGCATTGTTGAGTTACGTATGTCTGTCCCTGTACGGATGTGCCACTTGGGTTCTTCGATTAGTCATGTTGGCCCGGGTTCTTTGACATTTGAATGCTAGAGACACATTCACATACGTGAGTCAAAAGACGCAAACGGTCCCGGCCCAGGTAAGGTGGCAGTCGTGGAGATAACCGTGCGTGAGACCGCAAAGTGATGTGCTGTGTTACGGGCTGAATTCTTATGGCTTAGGATCGGGGTCCTGACAGCTTTGGTATCAGAGCTTGACTGCCTGTAGGATGACCTAGCCAAACTGGTTGATGTTGAGTCTAGAACTGCCTTAGTTATATAACGGAATTGATTGTGGAAGGGAACGTAAGGCTCTTTTTACTCCGTTCCTTGTGTCATTCTGATTCTGAATCACCCTCTTCTTTTTTATGGCTATCAAGAACTAGGCATTCTCATCTATCTATTAGGACGACGAGTTACTATCCTGGAGACCTATAGGAAAGATGTTGTCTTTCTGGATCGATGCCTCTATAAGAATTCATTGTCATGTTATCAGTTTCCTTGTGCAGGTTGTCTCATATTTCATGGCCATACAGCCGTTATGTTGTCCGAGTTATCCAAGGTTTCTAAATTTTCTGATGCAATTGCAAAACTCTTTTGTCTTGAGTCAATGTCTTTCAGGCCAGTCAAAGCACACTAATTTTTTAGTTGAGGTACTATATTACCTCGACGTGTTTGATGAAAGTGTTTTAGGAAACCATGTTGTTTCAGTGAACCACCCAATAGTCTAGTTGTGTCTTTTATTTCCAGTGTGATAATTCTGGCCATCATTATCAAAAGCATATTGTGATGCTACTTAGTCAATAGGTATTTTGTATCTGGGTTTTTGAACCCAAGGATCTTTCTGCTCATTCCCGTTGATAGTATTTGCTCATTCCCTTAGGATGCTTAGTAACCTTGATATAGTCCTCAAGGTTTGTTGTATATCATTCTTCCAATACCATGAATCAGTTATGGATGAAGTTCTTTGTGAGCGAAAGATCACAACATGAGTGACTCTGCCAATTCTTCATTTCTGCATGGATTATCTGGAAGAAACATGTTGAACTCCGTTTGACATATTCAATCGATGCATCTACAACTCAGGAAAAATCAGGTTCTCTTGAGTTGCCCCTCTTCAATTGTATTCTGACCTTTATCTATCAATGGATAGTCAAGAGTATGTCATGCATTGTGTTATCGATGTAGACTATTCTTCTGGTCTGTCAAGCCATTCTATTTTAGAATGACTAGGAGAAGCAGTCTCTCGTACCTCATCCATTTCTTGGATTGGGTCAAAGTAGTTGTATTCAGCATATCAAAATGCCAATCCAGCTTTTCCTCTGTTCTACCTTGAGGTATTACCCTCTTCATGTCAAGATTATCATGAGAACTGCACTCCCTCTTATGAAATCTTGATGTAGTGATACTTCTTGCCATCATCATTCATTCCCCGGTCTCTGTGTTGTTGAAACCAAAATACCGACAAGTGAATCGTGATGTGTGAAATCGATACTCCTAGCAACTTTGTTGCTCGGTAGTTAATGGACAATAATCTCACTCTTGGTGTGATGGTCATTGAATTGTCATACCAAGATTGATCGTGCTACCTAGTCCATTTTCCATGGTGCACTTTACGATCAATGAGTTAGGATTGTGTCAATCCTTCGCTCTGTTGATCATATCGTCTTGCCATGAAAAGTAAGATTGCTCTTGAGCTTGATAACATACCGGTGGATCTTGATTTTCCGAATATCTTCTCGGAATTATTACCAAGGTGTTCCTTGACCGTTATGTTAAGTTTGTGATGAAGATGGTTTTTCTATAAACCATCCCTTCTCCAAGAATCCGTGTTAGATACCCCTGAGCTGGTTGGATAAGCTAAACAACAACTTGGAGAGTTGGAAGATAAAAGCTTTGCCTGACTTAGTTCACTCTAGGGGGATGTCTTTGTTGTGTATGTGTGTGTTGAAGAGAGGCGATATTTTCACCGAGTGATCCTTGTGGTCAATTGTTGCATCTATCGTCTTACCCAATATTTGATTGAGTGTGGGCTATCATCAAATCAAACTCAAACCCAAGGATCTCTAATGTTGTTTTTACTCGTGGATGTATCCCCGAGAATACACCATTATATCCTTTGGTTTGACCAATTCTATCACCTTGTTCTCATAGTTGTGGAATTCCATCTATATGGATACCTCGATGTATTGTTGTCGGGTCCATCGACAACATTTTCATCTGTTCCATGAGTCATGATGAACA
This sequence comes from Hordeum marinum, assembly GCA_022496015.1. Lineage (NCBI taxonomy): Eukaryota > Viridiplantae > Streptophyta > Magnoliopsida > Poales > Poaceae > Hordeum > Hordeum marinum. The sequence continues at coordinate 202,989,839 of CM039676.1, forward strand.
TTAAGCTAGTGTTGGAAACTTTGTAGGTAATATCCTTGTGTCCTGTACATGAAGCATATGCATGGTGTAAGAAGTGACTTACTCTTAGTTCATGGACTTATGGTGCAAGTTGCCGCCATGAACTTGAGAAAGGTCGTTTTGTTTTCATTGGAATCATCCCAAGTCAGTCATGCACGTGCGAAGTATTCCATGGTTTGGTAGTTTGATAATCTCCATTCCACATGCAATCCCTAGCACACCAAGCCACTAATTTACTTGTTTAAGGAAAAGAAGTTTAAGTGTTACCCCTGAAGGGCTCTGGCGGACGTGCAAAATACTTTGCTGCCTCCAATGATGGTTCCATCCAGAACTCTGTAGTGTTTTGTTGTAAGTCCATGTAGTCATGCATGTCGTGGACAGCGTGTTCACATGTGTCTTGCAATCCAGCTCACGTTTTGGAGTTGTCTTCCGTAGTTCATTTCCCGAGAATATTCCAACGTCATCTCTTCGATTTGTGTTGCAACCTTTCACTTTCAGACATGCTAAATCTGGAATATCATGACACCAACAATATCTGAATCTCAGGTAGATATGATGGTTGGGACGTTTACCCAAGAATTATAATATTGGTCTCTCTGTAACCCGGCAAAGGGATGTTGTGGATAACATACCTATCCGGAAGACCTACTATTATAATATCTTGTTTCAGCAACTTGGCCGCCTTCCCATGAGGACCTTGTATGACTTGCTCTAGAAGTTATTCCTCATGGACCTTTGAGATCCTGAAGTCTGACCTTTTTACTTGATGTTCTAGATACCAAACGTTACCTATAATTGGGTTATGCTACTTCATCAAGGAGAACATTAGAAGCGGAGTGCTAAATGTCTTTCGGTCGATCATCCAGATTTTGCTCCCTTGGTATAGCTAAGGTGAAATCTGAGAAAGTGTTGTCTTCCTTTGGATCTGCATCCTCCATCATTATTCATCATGGTAGTATGAGGTGTTGCCAGGATCCTTGGCACGGATGTTGGTAAAAATCCTGATGAATATGGAAATGCTCAAGTTCTTGGGAGCATGCTCAGACACTAGGTTATACTCTCGGTTTTAACTAGAAAGTGCCTTCCGTTGCCGAATTGTTTTATAACTCTAGTTTCCCTTCGATCTGAGTATGCCATTCTTTGAATTCCTTCCAACGATCGTTTGTGAATTTCCTTAGGCTGGTATGAAGAGTTTCAATGATCTCTGTATCAAAAGTAATTCTTTTTGCCACTTAAGGGATAATCCTACGAGTCAACTTCTCCAAGGTGCCCAGATGGTATGAAGGGCAACTAACTCCTTGCTACTTTCAAACCTCATCACCATCTGCTTTAGCGTGGAATTGATGCCTACCAATTGAACCTCCATCATCTATCTCACTCCATCGTTCAATGTTTGTTTTGTGACTCGGCTCGAGAAATGTTATCACGTCTCATTCTAGGAGTTGATCATGAGTTGCTCGATCTCCGAGAAGATCGAATCTTGTAGAGCTTTCTTATTCCTTTTTGTCATCGTGTTGGATGAAGATCTTGAAAGCAAAGACGCCAATGTGAAGATGAGGAAATGAAGGAACATCTTCGAGAAGGGCAACTGGATCATGAAGATTGTGTTAGTTTTGTGTTCCCTTCTGTCCTCTTACCCTACGCTTGAATCTCATGTAGCGGGGGTGAGTTGTCATAGCCCTAGAAATTGCTTGTATTAGTTACATAATTGAGCATTCATTGCATCATCTTTAACTTCAAATGAATTTGAAATGGGGATGACAAACCCTAGCATCTCATGGATTAAACCAAACTCCAACAGCTGTATTTTCAATGTTTCCAAATGGCCTTCAAAAATGTTCACCATTTCTGATAAATGTTGGAAACAACATACCAGGGGCGAATTACATTTTAACAAATATTTTGGTAAATTAAATAAAATAGGAAAGTTTCTAAAAATCACTAATAAAGCATTTCAATTATTTTATCATCCAAAAATTCTGAAACATTTTTAGGAGATTTGAAATATTCAAACTACACTCCAGAAAATGTGTTAGTATTTTGTGCTATGTCCTTGTGGCCCAAAAAAAGAAACAAATGTTAGAAGAAAAGAAAATAGAAACAAAACTAAGAGAGAGAGAGAGAGAGATCTCACCTAGTGGCCCAGCTCTGTAGCAGGCCCAGCCCACCCTGGCGAGCGGTCGTCTTCAACCTCTGCCAGTAGGCAGAGGAGAAGCCATGCATGCCGAGCCGGGAGGTCTCCACCTCCAGCTTCGCCGTGGCACGGGCGGGCCTTCTAGCGATGCCACAAGGTCGCCCACACCCCTGGCTCCATTCCCCTCTCCCTCCGGTCCCTCTCCTCCTCTCCAACGGTTGCCCTTGAGCTCACCAGAGCACTGTCGTCGGTGTCGTTCGCCATAGACGTAGCCATTGACCTCGCCAAGCCCCGTAGCCACGTCCAGAAGCTTCGGGCCGTCATCATCATCTTCTCCATTGATCAGAGCAACGCGGGAGGCACTACATCGCCGTCAGCACCCTCGCCTTCAACCTCGGGCGCCAGCAATCCCCATCGTCGATTCGCTGCGCACCGGGCATCCCCGACCTCGCCGTCTTCGCGAGAAGCTCCGTGGTGAGCTTCTAAATCTCCCCCCTGCCGCATTGTCGCTCGCGTCCCCTAGCCGTTGACCTCGCCATGGCCAAAAGCTTTGGCCGCCACGGAAGACGATGTCGTCAACTGCTCCGACCACCTCCGGCCACCTAGTTGCCACCAATGGACGCGGCCCTTCCCCAGCTTTGCGTAGAGCCTAAGAACACACAAAACCGTTGCGTGTAGAGCAATCCTGAGCGTCGCCGATGGACCTCCGCCGTGGATCTTGGTCGCCAGCGACTAACCCCGGCCTTGCCGACATGGCCGTTGACCGGACCCACCAGTTAGTGACTGACTGGGTCCCCTATTGACTGCTGAGTCAGCAGTTGACCGGGCCCACTCGTTAGCCACAGTAGTTGACCCTGGGTCACTTACCAGTGGTCCCCACTGGTCAAGGTTGACCTGGACCAGGTCAGCCGACCTGCCGACGTCATGATGACGTCAGGCTGACGTAGTAGTTAATTTTTATAATAAAAATAATTCAGAAATTCCAGAAATTATTACAAACTTCAAAAATTCATAGAAAATAATCTATAACTTAGATGAAAATAATTTATGTATAAAAAATGATCAGAAAAATCCAATGAATCTGGTTATGCCATTACATGCATGTTGAACAAGATAACATCAACAAGTAGGACATTTTGTGATTAGGGCAATATATGATTTATCATTTGGAGTTGGAATTCAAACTTGTTTGAATTCCACTTCAACTAACCTGGCTAATTATTCCTCTAGGTCAATTCAGTACCTTAATTTGTCATGTCATGCATCATGTTTGTTCCATTGCATTGAATGTGTTCCTTTCTTGTTTTACCGGTGGTGTTCCCCCTCGGTGGACGATGGTACTGACGATGTGAACGTTGACACTAATGAAGAGAAGTAATATCTTCAGGACTATTAGGCAAGAAAAGCCCCTTGAGCATACTAATATGAACCCACTCTCTCGCTCCTGCTCTCTTTTATTACATTAGAACAACAATGATTCAATTGTTACATGTTCCCGGTAGTGGAACCCATTCCTTTGCATTACCTATCTTTGCCACAGAAAATAGTTAAAACCACTTAGCATGAGTAGCAACTGCGTGAGCCTTGTTGTGCTTACTCATCGATGCTTGATTACTATGCCTAATATGCTTAGAGTTGTGTCGGGTCTGATCCATCTGGGCGATGAATTGGAATGGTGGTGAACATGTTCTACTGTGTGAGATCTAAGTGTGTGAACATGTTTTGGTAAAGGTAGCGATGAGAGGACATCTAGGAGTACATGGCGGGTTGTCTCATTGGGGCCGTCTTTAGGAACTGAGTTCTATGTATGTTATCCAAGACAAGATACTACCGTGCATTGGGATCCTTAATTGACCCTCTTAGCTCATTAATTGCCTTGATCTCTGTCAAGGAGTTGCAACTAGTTTCTGGTGTTTGTAGGATGTGCTGTCGGCCGTGCATAGCACTGACCGGAGGGGTAGGCTATGGTGCGGTAGATGTACCGTGGCACGGTGTACCAAGTGTAGTACCATCCGTCGAGGTGGGCTTGGTAACCCTGTGCACATCGTTTGAGGCTGCAGCGGGAACTTCGGCCGGACTTCCGTGCGGGTTCAGTCTCAAATAGGCAATAAACCTGGACTAGGGTGTTGTGTGGTTGACGGTCGTGGCCGACGCCCATGCAAGTGCTTCCGCTTGAAGGTTGCTGAGATGCATGACGTGCATATGGTGATAAGTGGCGAGAGCGTGTGTGAAGAAGTATACCCCTGTAGGGTGAAATAATCTGTTCGAATAGCCGCGTCCTCGGATATGAACTACTTGGATAACTTATGTGGTTCATAGATAAGTTGAAGTGGATACTCTAAAATACGCAAGATAAGCATGCGTGCTATGGATGGCCTTCTCGTAGGGAGACGGAAGTGGGTCCATACTCGTGTATTTATTGGTGAATATGTGGACTCGTGTGCGCTATCCCAGCTCAAAGAAAGCACTTGTAGTCATAGTACAGGTTAGCTAAGAGTCAAAGCTGGCTTGCTGCAATAAACTCCAGAACCCCCTTCATTCATACTGATGCATACGTAGTTAGTTCTGATGCAAGTCTTGTTGAGTACCTTTGTACTCACGTTTGCTTAATTTATGTTTGGCAGATAAGACGTCAGTCTTATTAGTGATCGTTACAACGTGAAGTTCGATGTTGACCGGATTAGCTTGGGAATCCCAGACAGAGGTGTGGTTCCTTTGGTAGGGTCATTGTAGCTTTTCAGGCTCCTCCAGCCACTTTTGTATATGTCTGTACCCAGACATGTTTAACTTTCGCTTGCTTATTTGAATGCTCAAAATGTTGGGTCTTGTTACCCCTGTTTGTAACGTCTTATTGTATTGGCTCTTCCGAGCCTTCTAAATCAAGGTTGTAATGTTGTAATGTGGTATGGTTATGTTGTGATGCCATAGTTGTATCTATGCATATCGGGCATCTCGTGCGTACGTGTGACGTGCAACGGTATGTATGGGATTCGACACCTAGGTGTGTGCCTTTAGTAGTGCTCTTTATGTGGAACTGCCTCTTTGTGCTTCCATCGAGCCATGGTAGCTTGCTACTGCTCCGGACACATTGATTGACCGACATGTATCCTTCTTTGCTGCTGTGTTTGTCCCTTCTGGGAAATGTCTTGCAGTGTAATGGAGTCCCTGTAGCCTGCTACGACTCGTCTATGTGCAATGATGACATTTATGTCCCACGGCATAATGGAGTCCTTGTAGCTTTCTATGACTCGTCTACACAAGCTAGAGATCGACACCTGCATTGCTGGGTTACGTATGTCTGTCCCTGTACGGATGTGCCACTTGGGTTCTACGACTAGTCATGTCGGCCCGGGTTCTTTGACATTTGAATGCTAGCGACACATTCACATACATGAGTCAAGAAACGCAAACGGTCCCGGCCCAGGTAAGGTGGCAGTCATGGAGATAACAGTGCGTGAGACCGCAACGTGATGTGATGTGTTACAGGCTGGATTCTTATGGCTTAGGATCGGGGTCCTGACAACACAATTGGAGACACATGGATTTTTCCTGTGGTTCCGATTGGTGGTGTTATCATACGTCCACGTTCATGGAGTCTTCAACCCACGAAGGGTAACGGTCACAAGAGTCCACGGAGGGCTCCACCCATAAGGGTCCACGAAGTAGCAACCTTCACTATACCATGACGACGTACGTCCACGGAGGAATAGCCTTACTCGGGGTAGATATTCACGAAGTAGGCGATCTCCTTGCCCTTACAAACTTCTTGGTTCACTCCAAAACACAAAGTAGGAGGCTCCTAAGAGACACCTAACCAATCTAAGAGGCACCACCCTCTAGAAGGTAATTGTCACGCCCAAGATGTGGTCCTATCCTTATTTGGGCACGAGGGCCTCGATAGGGATAGAAGCGCATCTCGATGCGTTCGCAAGAATGGATATCATTGCAAGTACATGTACAGAAGAGATGAGTATATGGAATTGGCTTACACTCGCCACAAGCTACATCAGAGTCACATCAATACAATAACATCTCAAACATCATACATAAGAGCAGGGTCCGACTACGGATGAAATCAAATGATAAATGACATCCACCCTTGCTATCCCAGGCTGCCGCCTGGAACCCATCCAAGATTGAATAAGAAGAAGAAGAAGAAGAAGAAGAACTCCAAGTCAAATCAAGCAACGCACTCCCGTCAAATCATCACATTACCTGAACCTGCAACTGGTGTTGTAGTAATTTGTGAGCCACAGGGACTCAGCAATCTCATTTCCAAGGGTATCAAGACTATTAAAGCTTAATAGGTAAGATATGGTTAAGTGGTGAGGCTACAGCAAGCGACTAAGCATGTATTTGAGTCGCTAACTTACGAGTACAGAAATTAAAGTATGATGGTCTATGCACAACAGACGTGAACTACTAATGATCACTAACTGATCCTGAACACCTACTTATGTCAATCATAACACCACCGTGTTCTCTTCCGGATAAAGACTCATGAGAAGAGACAGTCACAGTTACACACACAGTTGTTATATTTTATTTGAGTTTACTTCAAGTTTGCTATGACCGGGTGTTAAACAAATTATCCAAGTTTGCCACATAACCGCGGGTACGGCTTCTCAAAAATATTTAACCCTGCAGGGGTGCTCCAACTCATCCATCACAAATTAACCACACGCAGTGGGAATAACCTCAACCACGGATCTCGTGATCTTCCTAGGCAATTCCAAAGGAAATCCAACACCTCGAGATAGCCCGAAGAATAATCAGAATTCCTCACTCAAGACGTTCGAGAAAGGTAAAACAAATCCAGCAAGGCCGCCCGGCGTGTCGACGAACCCGATATGAGCCGCGTATCTCGTTCTCAGGACACGACCAGATGAGCGCAGCGTACAGTGGCCTGATAGAAATCTCCCGAGTTGCCCCAGGTTGGCCCCGCACACAGCTCTGTTTTGGACCAGCACCAGCAGCACTGGCCCCCCTATATTATGTTAAATTAATCCACGAGGGGGCGACCCTCTATGCTTTAATAAGGTGATCAGTTTTATTATGATGGGCAAATGTAGTACCAAAGTTGGGCCTTGCCAGACAAGTTTTATCCTAAAACAAAAATCAAGGGGGCCCCATAACAACCCCGAGCATGTTAGGAGCGCTCATTTATGGAACAAAACACCGGTTCACAAGTAACTAGGGGCGGCAAGAGTGGAACAAAAGACCAAGCAAAAGGCCAAGCCTTCCACCTTTACCAAGTATATATGTGCATTAAATTAAATAGCAGCAATATTGTGATAGAACAAAGGAATGTCCATGTTGGCACATGGAAGCAATTGCACCTACAGCTAGCAATGCTAGAAGAAGGTCTGAGCAAGCGGTAACATAGCCAAACAATGTTTTGCTGGGATGTGAAGGCGTTAGAGGTTTATCATGGCAGTGTTGGGAGGCTTATCAAACAAGTGGTAGGTAGCGAGACATAACGATAAAAGACGAGACAACTAGCATGCCAGTGATAGTAATGGTATCCAGGGAAATGGGTCATCTTGCCTGAGATCCCGCTCGGAAGAAGAACGAATCAATGAAGAAGAAGAACCAACATAGTCGAACGAATCCTCACACTCTGAATGGTTCGGAAACTCTAGCGAGAAGAAACAAGCCGAAGAAACAACAATCAACACACGATTCACCACACCTATGCAAAACACGATACACAAATGATATGATGCATGTCCGGTTAAATATGCAATGCAAGACAATTCACAACAATCAAATACTACACATTAAGTGAAGCTCAATATGCAACGAGTTGCATATTGACGAAACTCCACATTCGAATTATTTAGTTTACTCTCGTTAGGTACACGACAATATTAAATTTTGTTAAGCATGGCAAGAGGTGAAGCATAAGTAAACTATACTATCCAGGCATTTTAAATGAGATCGGAAACAACTTATAGCATTTCCGAGATGACCGCATGTGTTAAGTATGAATTTGGTCCAGATCTGATCTAAACATATTTTATATTGATTAAACAGCAGAATAAATCATACCATGTTATTCTACATGTCATTCTAGTCGATTTACATATATGGAACATCTCAAACGGAGCTACGGACTAAAAGATATGAGCAACACAACATGCACATGCCATGAATGCAAATGTATGGGAAAACCACCACAAACATTTCAAATCATGAATGCAACAATTTATTATGGAACTACATGAGATTCTAAGCAATTTTCATATATGGAATGCTCAAAACAGAGCTACGGATCATCTACATTCAACAAAACAAGTTTTAGTTGAAATCTACCAAAAACAGCAAGATAGCATTTTGAACATATGATAACAACAAGATACAATGATCTAAAATGCACAAACTAAGAATGGGGCAATATCAAACAACATCCACTTAATTTCATATTCACAAATAATATTCAAAACATGCATGTATCACTTGGTAGGAAGCTCACAAGAAGGCTACTTGAAAACAGTTTCAGACTTGGTGAAAATAGCAGTTTTGACCGTGCAGTTTTTATCACGAAGGCATATTGACAGCAGTAAAACTGTATGCTACAAGTCATATAATGGCATGAAACTTACCCGCATGCTAGAGGGCAATATCAAAAACAATTCACTCCATTACACCTACCACGAAAGAGTTCTAGATCACTAGCAAATCACATGGCAAGACAGCAACAAAATATAACGGATTCCAGACTTCGAAATATTTTGGACCCTCAAAATAACAGATTTTCATAGCAAGTTGACAACAACAAAATAACACCTAAACATGCATATCTATGACAAGAAAAATGTCCATGGGCTAGGACACATATCCAAGAGCAACTTTCATGTTGAAAATTAATTCATATCATGCACGGATTAATTCCTACGAAAATGACAAAAGGGCATCACGGCATAAATGACATTCACACAAACATGCTCAAATGGCAAACTAAATGCACCGATAAAACCAATGTCTTTTTCTACCCCGAAAACATATATAATATGATTAGTTTCATGTAGAAAATTAATCATAATTAAATATGCGGGATTAGGCCTATTCATGGTAAGGCAATTCGATCATGCAAATTAAATGCAAACATCATGCCGACCATTTTATCATACATGAAAATGCGGTGCGAATGGGATGAACATTTTTAATATATGATTTTATTAATTCGATGCACGGTCATATAAATATGAATTAAGCCATATTAAATGGTCACCACGCAAATCGATGCAAACAGCAGGTTTGAATATTTTTAACACGCATGAAAATAGGTTATTGTGAAACTAGACGAAATTCTACACATTTTACATGTTGGAATTATTTTAATACGACTAACGGTTAATTAGATATGAATTAGTAAACATGCAAAAATTAATTAAATACATAAAAAAACAAAAGAAAAAAGGGGGGTCTGGCTCACCAATGGGCCTTGGCCCATTCGGCTCGGCTGGCAGGGGACAGGGGAGGCTGGGCCTAGGGCAGGGGTGGCACGTCGGCCCACGAGGCAGTGGCCGGTCAACTGGGCAGGGCGACGCGCTTGCGTCTTCCACCTCCCGATCCAGGGTAGGCTGGCGGCGGCGCCCGGCGAGGCAGGACGCCGGCGAGGGCGCGGGGAGGTCCTAGCGGTGGCGGATCCGAGCGCGGGGACCCGATCCCGTCCATCCCCGGCGCGGCTGGGCAGATGGAGGCGGCGGCGACGCTCGGCGGCAGCTTAGGGAGCTCGTGATTGGCCATGGCGAGCGCGGCAGGGCCGGACGGCGGCGGATCCTGCATAGGGAGAGGCCGGCGGGACTTAGAGGGAGAGAGAGGAGGGAGGAGAGAAGGGAGCTGGAGGGAGGTCTGGCTGGCGAGGTCCTGCTAGACTCCAGCGACGGCGGCGCTCCGGCGAGCTACGAGAGCTGCGGGAGGAAGAAGCCGCCATGGATGAGCTCGGGGAAGCTCCGGGAACGGGCCCAGATGGGCTTTCTTGGGCCTCTGGATGGGCTTGGCGGGCCTGGCTGGAGGAGGGAGAAAGAGGGGGCTGGCTAGGGTTTGGGGGCACGGGAACCGAGGGGGTCTATATATAGGGTTTAGGGCTAGGGTTAGCTCTGTCCGTTTTCGGACTGCCGGGTGTCGACTCGACGGTCCGGAAGCGGAGAGGGGTTACGGATAGGCTGTGCAGAGGGACTAGGAGGAGATGAGAGGGAAGCGGTGACCCGTGGCACTGCGTTCGAAAACACCGAGAAACGTCCGACGATAACTGATAACCGCACTGTTACGACTGACCGACGGGGTATCTAATGGACACAGAACGCGACAAAAATTGACGGGCGGTCTACTTAGACTATAACAAGACCGCACGGCAAGTTTCAACTCGAACCGACAATATTTTTGCGCGTGCTTAAAAAAATGATTTTATTTAAAAGGTGTCGCGGGCGCGTGCGTGTGTGGTTTGTGTCGAAACGGGCAACGGTAAGAACGCAGAGAACAGGCGACTACGAACGGATGCAAGTTTTCAAAAACGAGTGACGATGCAACGCAGATGATGCAATTGATGCGATGATGAATGCAACAACCATACGAACACATGACGAGAACGGAAATAAAAGGGGAATCTTCTGGAACCTTCTGGAACGTCGGTCTCGGGCTGTCACAGTAATAGGCTCGGTAATGGCGATGAACTCCTTGATCTTGTGCTTCAAGATGATAGACTCCTCAACCCACGATAACTATCTCATAGATATGGATTGGTAGAAGAGATTGATTGGTGCAAAGCAACTTGGGGAGGCTAGAAATTAAGATCCATATAGTTGGAGTGGAAGATCTTGATCTCAACACAAGGGTAGGTGGTTCTCTCTCAAAAAACTGAAAAGATAGGTATGGAATAGTTTGGAGTGCTTCTCCTTCGAGTAGGTGGTGGTGAAGGGGTATATATAGGCATCCCCAAAAATCCAACCGTTACACTCAAAATGACCAACTCGGTGACACCGATGTGTTAATCTTGGTGGTACCGAAGTGACCAAAAGGTGGCAACTTTTGAATCTCAAAGGGACCGATATAGGAATCTCGGTTGCACCGATAAGGCGACCAATGGTCAAATTCTCAATCTCGGTGACGCCGATTCAACAATCTCAGAGGGACCAAAATTTTGAACTTGCGTAACAGAAAGTTGCCAGCCTAAACTCGATGGCACCGATATAGAATCAGTTGCATCAAAGTGGCTAGGGTTTGGCTGAGTATGTCTACGGTTTGGAATCGGTGGCACCGAATGTGGAATGTTGGTTGCACCGATTAGGAGTGTTTGTCTTAGGACAAACTTTGGTGGGAGAGTTTGTGGGTGTTTTTGGTGACTATCACTAGTGCACGCATGAGCATTTTGTGCACCAACAAAACTTTACCCCCTTTTAATAGTATTGGCTTTCCTATGGACTCATAGTGATTTCTCACAAATATTACAAGCTTTGCCAATCCATTTCCTTTCATCTTGGGGTGTTCCACAATCTCTTTGCCAACCCAACTCTCCATGGACTGTAATCTGAAATGCACTAGATAAAAGTATTAGTCCAAGAGACAATTTATGTTGTCATGAATTATCGAAACCACCAAGGGAGCATGTTGTGCTTTCAATCTCCCCCTTTTTGGTAATTGATGACAACATACAATCAAAGATTCAAATAAATATATGCGTGAATATAATGAACACTTTGAGAAACACATGACTTAGATTTGCTACCCCTAAATGTGTGCAGTCCTTTGAAGGAAGGTTGCTTCGGAATGCATGGGCACACACATGGATGAAGGGATATAAGGAGTCATGTGTATCTGGCTATATGCATCAAAATATTTATGAATGATATGTATCCTTGTTCAAGACTTTACTCTTGCAAACAATATGTGCAAGAAGCAGGAGATCATCTTGATCAAAAACATGATACATATACTTACCTTGAGTTCTTGAGCATTCTAGTAGCAGAAACACACTTGAGAAAACAATGTTAGGCAACACAAGAGTAATCTACCAATCAAAATCAACAGAACTCAAAATATACCAAGATATGGAGAACATATAAAGTATGATAATCCTTAAGATTAATATGTATCCCCTTTTGGCATTAATTTTTCTGAACTTTTCTCCCCTTAGATATGAAAGTGGTAGTTCATCCTCTCCCCCTGAATCTCAGCATGTAGATGTTGGGTGGATAGGGTGAGAAAAGTCTCCTGAGAAAAGTATAAACTTTGTTCTTCTCCCCCTAAAGTATAAACTTCTCGATATTCTCCTCTCCCCCTAAATCATATCTCCCCCTTTGCATAAGCATGTAACTCTCCCTTTAGAATAAAGCTTTGTTCTTCTTCCCCTTTGGCATTAATTTCCAAAAAGGTCAAATTTAGGAGTTGGTATAGGGATCAATTACAGGGAAGGTTCATAGAAAAGAACATAGGGAATCATTGAATGTAATTTCTCTCCCTATGTCAAATATTAGTCTTTTCCTTGGAGCTAGGGATCCTTCAATAAAGAATTTCTCCCCCTAAGTTCGACTTGTTCTTCCCCCATTTTTTTGAAGGGATCATCGAAGTAGCAGAAGAAGGACAGATAAGATAAGAAAACAAATCAGTGACTCCGAGGCAGATAGATCGGTGGTACCGAGATTTTGTAGTGCAGCTTGCCGGCAATTTTGGTAGAACCGAGATATCTGAGTCGCCGACTCCGAGACTAGAACTGAAAGAAAGAAATAAGGGACCAAGTTTTTATTTAAATAAAACGAGATAATCAAAGAATTGAGAAATCACAAAAGGAACACATGGATTTATAGATTGAAACATAGACAAAAACAAGATTGGAAGTCGGTAGCTCCGAGACAACTTTGTAGGGTATACCGATATGATGTTATGCAGCTTATCTGCTGAATCGGTAAAACCGAGTCCTTCCTATCGGAGGCTCCAAGGCATAAAACAGAAACTTGGTAACGTTTGAGAAACTGGCAAATTTGTGAAAAAGAACTGCAAATAATTTACAAGAGATTCCAACTAGAGAAGATTTGAATGGTTCCAAGAAATTTTGCAATAGAGAATGAATCAACCAAGATTCTTAACTAGATGATGGGTGGTGACTAGGTCACCTATATTAGAGTATTTTGACTTAGGAGCCAAGCAAGAATACTTGATCATAGGTCATACTCTACGTTAAGCCCAAAATGTATTACCATTTTTCGATTAAGCATTTTAATGTCTTCATATCACTTGAGTTGCTTTAGCTCATGACTTGGAGTAAAGCCTTTTCAAGGATATGAGAGCATACCTTTGAGTGATGTTGATGACGTTGCTCGTAGGTGAACTTGTTGATGATGCTCAAGGTTGATGAAGAACATCGAGAGTTGGGAGCAATCATTCTTGTTCTAGTACACTTGTTTCCTACAAGGGTTAGTCATGCAAGGAAGAATAATGGGTATATCCATTTGACATGATACCAATTGAGATTTTGCGATAAAGATCAAGTAAATGTCAAGGATATGTTTTTGTTATCTTCTTCCTTCCATCATCAAGAGGGGTTGCGGGTCTTGGTCAAGACAAGATTGCTTATAATTGGAGTTGGTTGCAATCTCATGGAATGAAGTTCTTCCAAGTATCTACAAACGGTTAGACGCAATGCAAGGGAGCATAGGATTCCATGGCATAAGATATCATGTTAGCAATATCATGGATGTATCAAGAAAGCTCATGCCCTTGCAAGCATCCGAGTGAGTCTAGCTCAAGTTTGAAGCATCAATGATGTTCAACTCACTCCTCAAGTGACAAAAAGTTTTCTCATCAAGTGGCGTAGTAAAGATATCGGCAAATTTCTTGTTAGTGCGAACATTATTAAGATCAATATCTCCTTTGGCAACATGATCGCAAATGAAATGATGTCAAACTTGAATGTGCTTAGTTCGAGAATGTTGCATAGGATTATGACCAATCTTAATAGCACTTTCATTATCACAAAGTAATGCAACACTTTTAACATGGATTCCATAATCCTTAAGCGTTTGTGTCATCCATAGTAACTGCACACAACAAGATCCAGCAGCAATATACTCAACTTTGGCAGTAGATAGAGATACCGAGTTTTGTTTCTTGGAGGACCAAGACACAAGAGATCTACCTAAAAATTGACAAGTACCCGAGGTGGATTTTCTATGAACCTTGTCACTTGCATAGTCCGAATTGGAATAGTCAACAAGGTTAAAAGAAGATCCCTTGGGATACCAAATGCCAAAGTTTGGTATTTGTATCAAGTATCTCACAATACGTTGTACGGCCAAAAGATAACACTCCTTAGGTGCAGCTTGATATCAAGAACACATGCAAACACTAAGCATAATATCGGGACGAGATGCACGTAGATATAGCAATGAACCAATCATAGATCGATAAACCTTTTGATCAACCGGTTCATCTTCCTTAGTTAGATCAACATGTCCACTAGTTGGCATGGGAGTTTTCATACCTTTGCACTCTTGCATGTCGAATTTATTGATTAAGTCCTTGGTATACTTAGTTTGAGAGATGAAAGTTCCTTCTCTTGATTGCTTGATTTGCAATCCAAGAAAGAATTGCAGCTCACACATCATGGACATCTCATACTTCTCGGACATCAACCTTCCAACTCTTTCACTAAATTGAGGGTTAGTGGAACCAAAAATAATATCATCCACATAGATTTCGCACACAAATAGTTCTCCATTAACTCTCTTAGTGAACAAGGTAGCATCAATTTTACCAATTTCAAAACCTATTTCAATGAGGAACTTCATTAAGCATTTGTACCAAGCACGAGGGGCTTGCATAAGACCATAAAAGGATTTATGAAGCTTGTAAACAGGATTAGGTTTCTTAGGATTCACAAAACCAGGTGGTTGCTTAACATAAACATCGTCTTCAATTTCACCATTTAAAAACGCACTTTTAATGTCCATTTGATAAACCATGATAACATGGTGGTTACCATAGGCAAGAAGAATTAGAATAGCTTCTAGTCTAGCAACAGGGGCATAAGTCTCACCGTAGTCCATACCTTCGACTTGTGTATATCCATGGGCCACGAGACCTTCCTCGTTGTGTATGACTTGATCGTCTTCATCTTGCTTGTTCTGAAACACACATTTGGTTTCGATGATGTTGTGCTCACTCTCGGGCTTCTCCATGAGTGTCCACACTTCGTTCCTTTTGAAGTTGTGAAGCTCTTCATGCATAGCATTCACCCCATCCGCATCTTCAAGATGTTGTTCTACCTTCAAAGGCTCAATGCTAGAGAGGAATGAATAATGATCACAAAACTTAGCTAGACGAGTTTTAGAGCGAGTAATTCTCCCGGTTCGGATATCTCCAAAGATTTGTTTTACGGGATGGTTCTTGGTCACTTGTGCTCGAACTCGGGTCAGCTTCCAATTATTGGATTGTGGAGCTTCTTCTTCATCATCATTTCCTTCATCTTCGTTGTTGTCAACGTGCTCATCTCCTTGAGGTGGTGGTGAAGGAGGTTATGGTGGATCTTCATGATGTACTTCCTCCTCCTCTTCATCTTGTTGTGTACCGCTTGTGGATGCCTCCATGTCATGTTGTGGTTCACATTGTCGTGAAGTGGGGGCTTCCACTTGAGTTGATGAAGTAATTTCCTTCACCTCCATGGGATGAATCTTGCCAATGGGTAAATCTAGTATAGCTTCTGAAGTGTCCTTATCACCTACATCATTTGGCAATTGTTCGACTTGCGAACCATTAGATTCATCAAACTTCACATCTACCGTCTCTTCAACCTTTCGAGTGAAGTTGTTATAGACACGATAACTGTGAGAGTTCAATCCATAACCAAGTAGGAATCCTTCATGAGATTTAGGAGCAAATTTAGTACAATGATACTTGTCAAGAATGTAGCACTTGGAGCCGAATACCCGAAAGTATCCAACTTGGGGTTTTTACTGGTGAGTAACTTGTATGTCGTTTTACTGAGAAGCGTGTGCAAGTAAAGTCAGATTGTGGCATGACATGTTGTTTCCACAGCTTCTGCCCAAAAGTGTCTTGGCGTCTCGTATTCGTCAAGCATCGTTCTGGCCATCTCAATAAGCATCCAGTTCTTCCTCTCAACAACTCCATTCTGTTGAGGTGTGTACATAGCCGAGAACTCATGTGAGACACCTTCTTCGTCAAGAAATGTATCCACATGGGTGTTCTTGAACTCCGATCCATTATCGCTTTGAAATTTCTTGAACTTCACTTCAAACTGATTTTGCACTTTGTGAACGAAGTTCTTGAAGATCTTTTGAACCTGCGACTTATCATCAAGGAAAAATACCCACGTAAATCTGAAAAAATCATCAACTATAACTAGACCATAGGAATTTCCACCGAGACTCTTGTAAGCATTGGGACCGAAAAGATCCATGTGAAGTAACTCAAGTGGTCTCCTAGTAGTCATGATGTTCTTAATGGGATGACTTCCACCTACTTGTTTTCCTGCTTGACATGCGCTACAAAGTATATCTTTGTCAAATATAACATCCTTATCACCAAGAATGTGATCGCCCCTGATTAGCTTTTCTAGATTGCTCATGCCTACATGTCCAAGTCTTCTATGCCAAAGCCAACCTTTAGAGGATTTAGCAATTAAACAAGTGTGAGGCATGGATCTCTTAGTGAAATAAACAATGTATAGATCACCTCTACGAAAACCGGTAAAGACCATTTTATAATTATTTTGAAGAAACACTTGGCAATCTAATTTCGTGAATAACACATTGTAACCGAAGTCGGCAAGTCTAGATACGGAAAGAAGATTGTAGACAACGGATTCAACAAGCATAACATTTTGAATAGAGCTATCATGGGATATGGACACCTTACAAAGGCCAACTACCTTACCATTAGAGTTGTCTCCAAAGGTCACGTACCTTCGAGGACCCTGATTAGGCGTGATCTCTTGGAACATGTCTTCATCACCAGTCATATGATCCGTACATCCACTGTCGAGAATCCACTTTTTTCCTCCAGACATATAATCCTTGATGTTGGCCATGAGCCTTAGATTTTTCATGATCTTCTCATACTCGATGTCGAACGGCTCATCTTACCAAGGTAGTCATGTTCCACATTGTCATCATCAAGTTGAAAATCCTCATCATTAAGAATAAGAGAATCGTTAGAATTGTGATCATGACAATGTTCTAGTTTATGAATGTGAATGGCTTCAAAGATAATGTTGTTGATAGTGGTGACATCTCCTTTAGCACGCATAAGATCACGGAGCTCAAATAGGCATTTATCAAAGTTTGGATCACTAGGCTTCATTTTCTGAAAAGCAACAGTTTTATGAAGAATTTCATAAAGATTTCCTAAAGAAAGATTTGGATATCGTTTCTCCAAATCAGTCCACAAGGTATAGGCACATGCAAAGTTCTTCAATTGAGAAAACACGAATCTTGGTAAACCTCTAACAATAAGATCGACAGTTCTTAGGTTACCAAGCATGTTAATTTCCTCTTTGTGTGTGGGATGCAATTCATCAATGGGAGGCTCATAGGGGCACATAATATATTTTCTCAATTGAAATTCATTAAACAGCTCAAGCATCAAAGATTTCCATTGACTATAATACTCTCCATCAATAATAGGCACTCTACAACTCAAACTCCCTATACTAGACACATCCATCTTCCTCCTCAGTGATAAAACCGATGCAATGGAGACCAATGCTCTCATACCAATTGAAGGATCACTAGAAGAGTGTCTAGAGGGGTGTGAATAGACTACTAGCAGAAAAATAACACCTAACCTTTTCCCAAGTTAATTGGTTGGCGGATTTTAACAGTTTTAGCAAGGCTAGAAAGTCTATATACCCTACACATGCATGTGAACAAATATAGCAGTGGAAAGTAAAGACATTGCACATGAAGTAAAGAGATGAGATGTGGAGATGAAACGCGATTGGAGACGCAAGGATTTTTCCCATGGTCCCGATAGGTGGTGCTATCGTACGTCCATGTTCATGGAGTCTTCAACCCACAGAGGGTAACGGTCGAGGTCTCCACCCATAAGGGTCCACGAAGTAGCAACCTTGACTATACCATGACGGCCTATGTCCATGGAAGACTATCCTTACTCGGGGTAGATCTTCACGAAGTAGGCGATCTCCTTGCCCTTACAATCTTCTGGGTTGACTCCACAACTTGAAGTAGGAGGCTCCCAAGCGACACCTAACCAATCTAGGAGGCACCACCCTCCAAAAGGTAATAGGCTCGGTAATGTCGATGAACTCCTTGCTCTTGTACTTCAAGATGATAGACTCATCAACACACAATCACTCTCTCATAGATATGGCTTGGTAGAAGAGATTGATTGGTGGAAAGCAACTTGGGGAGGCTAGAAATCAAGAGTCCATATGGTTGGAGTGGAAGATCTTGATCTCAACACAAGGGTAGGTGGTCCTCTCTCAGAAAACTGAAAAGATAGGTATGGAATAGTTCTGAGTGCTTCTCCTTCGAGTAGGTGGTGGTGAAGGGGTATATATAGGCATCCCCAAAAATCCAACCATTATACACAAAATGACCGACTTAGTGACACCGATGTGTTAATATCGGTGGTACAGAAGTGACCAAAAGGTGGCAACTTTTGAATCTCGGAGGGACCGATATAGGAATCTCGGTTGCACCGATAAGGTGACCAACGGTCAGAATGCTCAATCTCGGTGATGCCAATTCAACAATCTCAGAGGGACCAAAACTATGAACTTGCATAACACAAAGTTGGCAGCCTAAACTCGGTGGCACCGGTATAGAATCGGTTGCACCGAAGTGGCTAGGATTTGGCTGAGTCTGTCTAGGGCTTGGAATCTGTGGCACCGAATGTGGAATGTTGGTTGCACCGATTAGGAGTGTTTGGCTTAGGACAGACTTTGGTGGGAGAGTTTGTGGCTGTTTTTGGTGACTATCACTTGTGCACGTATGAGCATTTTGTTCACCAACAAAAATTTACCCCCTTTTATTAGTATTGGCTTTCCTATGGACTCAAAGTGATTTCTCACAAATATAAAATGTAGAGTCCTCTTGCTTGAAGATTTGCCAATCCATTTTCTTGTATCATGGGGTGTTCCACAATCTCTTTGCCAACCCAACTCTCCATGGACTATAATCTGAAATGCACTGGATAAAAGTGTTAGTCTAAGAGACAATTTATGTTGTCATGAATTATCAAAACCACCAAGGGAGCATGTTCTGCTTTCAGTGCCCCATGAAGAAGCCAGATGCACCGTGCCCCAATGTGCCAAACCAAGGTCAAGGCCGTGGAGTGCCAGAAAGGAACCTAGCTCCCCGCAACCATCCCAACCATGGCAAGGGTCGAGTGAATCATGTCACTACAGAGGAAGCCCGGGAAGACCCGAGTGTCATACTAGGTATGTTGCTCATCAACTCAAGGCCAGCGACCATACCATTTGATTGTGGAGCTTCGCACTCTTTTGTTACTCAAAAGTTTGCACTAGAGAGTGGTATGAAGCCTACACCTCTAGGTAGTCATATGTTGATACAAACCCCAGGATCAGTTATGAAGTCCTGGATAGGACGTAAAGGAGTTGAGATTAACATCAACGGGGTAGACTTCCTAGCATACCTTATCACCCTAAAGTCGGAAGGCTTGGATGTGATCCTAAGCATTGACTGGTTAACCAAGCACCAAGGCTTGTTAGACTGTTCCAAGTGGACTGTGACCATGACCAATAGCCAAGGAGTGGAGGTCTAGTACGTTCCCAACCCTGCCTCCGCTCAAGCCCCTCAGGTTAACTTTCTGTCAAGAATTAAGTTGGATCAAGTGCCAGTGGTTTGTGAGTACCCAGATGTATTTCCTGATTAGTTGCCAGAATGCCTCCTAACCTCGACATTGAGTTCATCATTGAGCTAATGCCCAGAGGAGGACCCATCTATAAGAAGCCCTATAGAATGGGATCCAAATAGTTGGCTAAATTGAAGAAGAAACTGGTAGAGCATCTCAAAAAAGGATTCATTCGCCCTAGTGTCTCTCCTTGGGGATCACCTGCTCTATTTGTGTCAAAGAGGGACTGCACTATCCGACTCTATGTCGATTACCATTCTCTCAATGAGGTCACAATAAAGAACAAGTATCAACTTCCCAAGATACAAGACCTGTTCGATCAGCTGAATGTAGCTAAGGTGTTTTCCAAGATCGACCTCAGGTCTGGGTACTACCAGTTGAAGATCATACCCCAATACATCCCGAAGATAGCATTTGTAACACGGTATGGCATATATGATTATACGGTCATGTCATTTGGGTTAACTAATGCCCCAACCTACTTCATGTACCTCATGAACAAAGTTCTAATGGAGTACTTGGACAAGTTTGTTGTCATCTTTATTGATGACATACTCGTCTTCTCCAAGTCTTAAGAATAGCATGAACAACAATTGAGATTGGTCGTAGACAAGCTTCGAGAGCACTAGCTTTATGCCATGTTCAGCAAGTGCGAGTTTTGTCTACATGAAGTTGGATTCTTGGGTCATGTGTTAACCACAGAAGGATTGTCGATGGACCTTGCCAAGATTGAAGTCGTGACTGAATGGAAATACCCAAGCAATGTGAAGGAAGTTAGAAGCTTCCTCGGACTCACGGGATATTACCGCAAGTTCGTCGAAGGATTCTCAAGCATTGACCGGCCCATGACTTAGCTTTTGAAGAAGGACAAGAAGTTTGAGTGGACGCCAAAATGCGAGGAAAGCTTCTAAGAGCTCAAAACGAGATTGCCAACAGCTCCAATTTTGGCCACGCCCGACATTCACAAGGAGTTTGTGATATATTGTGATGCATCGAGAATTGGGCTTGGAGGTGTTCTGATGCAGGAGGGCAGAGTCGTAGCATATCTATCCAGATAGCTATGTCCTCATGCAGAGAACTACACTACTCGTGATCTCGAGTTGGCCGTCATAGTTCATGCCTTGAAGACATGGCGACATTATCTTCTGGGAAAGCGATGTGACATATACATAGACCGCAAGAGTTTGAAGTATATTTTCACTCAAAGGGAATTTAACATGAGGCAACGAACATAGTTGGAGTTGATCAATAATTATGACCTCGATGTTCAATACCACCCCGGGAAGGCTAACATGGTAGCAGACGCCTTAAGGAGAAAGGCTTGTTCCTTGAATACTATGATTAAGGAAAGGCTACCCACCTTGTACGAATAACTTGAAAGCTTCGTCTTGGAACTAGTTCCACCTGGATTACTAGCCAACCTCGAAGTGAAGCCTACCTTGATGGGTGATATTAAGGAAGCTCAGAAGGGACATGAGAGCATTGAAGGCATCAAGACGAAGATCAAGGCAGGCAGGGCCCGGGATTCTCAGTGGATGAACAAGGAGTGGTATGGTTCGGGAAGCACATGCGCGTACCCAACAAGGTTGAGCTCAGGAACCTAATCTTGCAAGAAGTGCACCACACTCCGTATTCTATCCACCCTAGAGGAACCAAGATGTCCCAAGACCTCAAAGAAAGATTCTCGTCGCATGGCATGAAACGGGAGATAGGCACCTTTGTCGCTAAGGGTGACAAATGCCAGAGAGTCAAAGCTGAGCATCAGTGACCCGCTGGAGTTTTGCAACCTCTCAAAGTGCCTGAATGGAAGTGGGACAATGTTGGGATTGACTTCATCACCGGATTACCAAGGTCAAGCAAAGGACATGACTCCATTTGGGTCATTGTTGATCATCTGACCAAGGTAGACCACTTCATTCCTGTCAAGACCACCTATGATGGAAGCCAGCTAGCAAACCGCTACATCAACCGCATCATGAGTCTACACGGAGTCCCAAAGGATATTGCATCGGACAGAGGCACCCAGTTTACCTCAAGGTTTTGGAAGAAGTTTCAAGAAGCAATGGCAACCAAGCTCTCCTTCACCATTGCTTTTCACCCCAAGGTCGGACGAAAAATGGAGCGAGTAAACCAGATACTCGAGGATATGCTCCGTGCTTGTGTTCTGGCGTTCGGAGCCAAGTGGGAAGATTGCCTACCCTTTGCAGAGTTATCCTACAACAACAACTATCAGTCAAGCCTTCAGATGGCACCATTTGAGGTGTCATATGGAAGCAAGTACCGCACTCACCTCAATTGGTCAGAGACCGGAGAAGGACTAGTCTTTGGACCAGATATCCTGTACAAAGCAGAAGAGCAAGTTCAAATCGTATAAGAGCGCCTAGAGATCGCAAAGTCAAGATATAAGAACTACGCCGACTCTCACCACCGACAAGTAAGCTTCAATAATGGAGACCATGTCTATCTCCGAATCATGCCTCTCAAAGGGACCAAACAATTCCACGTCAAAGGAAAGCTTGCACCAAGATACATCGGACCCTTCAAAATCACCGCAACACGATGTGAAGTTAACTATCACCTAGAGCTACCTTCCGAGTTATCATATGTACACAACTTTTTACACGTATCACAACTTCAGAACTGTCTCCAAGTTCCCAACCTCCCTAATCTCTACAAGGACATCGATCATCAAGCCATCGACCTTCAGCCAGACCTCACTTATCGTGAGAGGCCAGTTTGCATTTTGGATGAGGTAGAGTGTTGCACCCCGATACGTCTCCAGCATATCTATAATTTATGCTTGTTCCCTGCTGTTATATTATAAATCTTGGATATTTTACAATCATTTTATACCAACTTTATATCATTTTTTGGGAATAACCTATTGACATAGTGACAAAGTGTAAGTTGTAGTTTTTGCATGTTTTTTACTTCAAAGCAATTAGTACCAAACGGAGCCCAAACGCTACGGGAATTTTTGGAAATTTTTTATGGACTAGAAGAGCCAAGATGGGCCAAACAAAAACAAGAGAGGGGGACGAGGGTGGCCACCCTCCACCAGGGCGCGCTAGAGGCCCCTAGCATGGACTAGTGGAGGGTCCCAACCTCAGGAATCCCCTCAACCGACTATTCGCCCTATAAATTCCCAAATATTCAGAAAACCCTAGAGGAGTCAACGAAACACAATTCCAGTCGCCAAAAGTTCCAGAACCTCGAGATCCAATCTAACACCATCATAGTGGGGTTCAACTTCATCATAGGTGCCTCTTCGATGTCGCGTGACTAGTCCACCATAGACCTACGGGTCCATAGGCAGTAGCTAGATGGCTTCCTCTCTCTCTATGATTCTCAATACAATGGTCTCTTGGATATCTATTTGATGTAATGACTTCTGCAATGTGTTTATTGGGATCCGATGAATTTTGAGTTCATGATGAGTTTATATCCATGAATATAATTTGAGTCTTCTTTGATCTCTTACTTGCATGATTACTTATAGCCTCGTATTTCTTCTTCGAATTTTTGGTTTAGTTAGGACAACTAGATCATTTTTTCTTCCCATGGGAAGAGGTGCTTCGTGATGGGTTTGATCTTGCGATGTTCTTTCCCAGTGACAGAAGGGGTAGCAAGACACGCATGTATCGTTGCCATTAAGGATAAAAATATGGGGTCTATTCCTACATGAATAGATCTTGTTTACATCATGTCACTGTTCTTATTGCATTACTTCGTTCTCCCATGAACTTAATACACTAGATGCATGCTGGATAGCGGTTGATGTGTGGAGTAATAGAAGTAGATGCGGAATCGTTTCGATCTACTTCTCTTGGATGTGATGCCTATATAATGATCATTACCTGTATATCATCATGAGTATTTGATCTTCTATCAATTTCCCAACAGTAATTTGCTCACCCACCGTGAGCTATACTCATGACAGAAACCACTAGTGAAACCTACGGCTCCGAGGTCTACTTTTCCAACATATTGCTTTCCGATCTACTATTTAACTTTTTGTTTTCAGATCTATTAATCCAAAAAAACAAAATTAGCTTGATGCACTTTTTGTTTACTTATTTTATTTACTATTATTGCGAGATCTAATATTCTTGTGAGATCTATTTACCAAAACTATCATTACCTAATCTATCTTAATACCGTAGAGAGCTTGACAACCTCTCTTTCGCATCGAGTTGCAAGTATTTGTATTTGTGTGCACGTCCTGTTTATGTGGGGGCATGATCTTCCTCTACAGATTGATACCTTGGTTTCATATCTGAGGGAAATACTTACCGTCGATGTGCTGCATCATCCCTTCCTCTTTGGGGAAATACCGACGTAGTCTCAAGCCACGTCATAGGAATTTCTGGCGCCGTTGCCAGGGAGGAAGCAATCGCATCTACCAGGTTCCTAATAACAAATATCATCTCCTTGCAATTTACAATATTTTCCATTTGCCTCTTGTTTTCCTCTCCCCCACGTCACAAATTTTTCGTTTAATTCGCCCTCTCTTTTTTGTTTGCTTTTTCTCGTCAGATCTCCTTTTGGTTCCAATCTTGTTTGCGTAATCATGATGACTCAATAAAACACCAAGTTGTGTGATTTTTCCAATACCAATAATAATGATTTTATTAGCACTAGTGAAACATTAATTTTTTGCTACACCTAATGAGGATGTTGCGTCCCATCTAAACACCGATAACCCACAAGTGTAGGGGATCGTTTATAGCCTTTTTCGATAACTGAGAGTGTCGAACCCAACGAGAAGCTAAAGGTAGAATAAATATTCCCCCAAGTTCTATCGACCACCGATACAAGTCTACGCATGCTATTGCTTGCTTTACCTAGAATTAGTATGAAACTACTTTGCGGGAAGTAAACTAGAAGTACTTTGTGTCATGGATTTGTCACGGCACATGTTCGGGTCAATGGACTTAGGTTCGAGGCCATTGCTAAGGCGGTGAACTCGAAGGGGTTGATCGGAATTGAGAGACAAGGGTTTACCTAGGTTCGGCCCCTCGAAAAGATGTAAAAGCCTACATCCTGCTTTGTGTTGTATTGATTGTGTATCGATTACAAGGGAGTGCGTTCGCTTGACCTAGCTCTCGATCAGTTGTTTCGTGGCCTAAGCCACCCAGGTAAGCCACCCTTATATACACGGGTCAAGGCCCTGGGCTTACAAGAGTCTGGGTCGGGTTAAACTTAACAACCAACCTCACCTCTAACTAAACATGCCTTATCTGACAAGTCTCTCCCGGTGGCTTAAGTCCACCGGGTTACATCCAGACTTCTGGCTCTCGGCCCACCGGCCCATCGGTTATGCTTTCCTCTTGGAGTTACCGTAAGCCGCCAACCACATGACCCGGCCAACTTGGGCGGGTCTCATCCCAGGTGTATATCCCCAACACTAGGCCCTAGATTGATTTGAACCAGTTCATGTCAATCTTCAAGTCTTCTGGTTGGCGAGTCTCTCATCTTTATCACCCGAAAGAGAAAATTTATAACCTGGCATGATATCATCTTGAATATGTCAAAAAGATTCCGTGATGTTCGCACTAGATCTTTCTCATTCAACGGTCGGCCCGAAAATCGAGGCATCCCCTTCGGTCAATCATCACTACATCTCCTCGATTCTCGTGTGCACTGTTTGCCATCCCATCTCATAAATAGGGACATGAAGGGACCCTTTTCTTTTCTCCGATGCCCCTGTCTTCTTCTTCCTCCAGACGCTCACTCTTCCAAAGCTATGTCACGCCGACCAGACCTCGCCTCATCCTCAACATCGGCCGTTGCATCAACCTGATTGAGTCCATAGTTTCGCATGCGCATCCACATCCACAAGGTACTCCTTTCAACCCTTGTTGAATCTGTAATCACCTCGCTTTGATTCTCCCCGAGTTCATCGGGTTCCCATTAGTGTTCTTTGTTGTTCGTCAGATTATTCCTCATAATGTAGATTGTCAAGCATCTCTTTAAATCTCATAATGCTGATTTTCCGTTGCGGCCGCTCGCTCGAATGCCAAGGTCCATTTACTACAGATTTGCACATCACGACTAGCGCACTAGCTAAGCACCTGGTCTTCCACAGTTGTTTTATGTCTTGAATATATTTTCATTTTTCCTTGCCTGTAGATCTTGTAGCCACGGCCGCAACATATGAAACCTATTTATTCACACTTAGCAATATTCCTGGCATTGTCTTGTCCACTTAACCCGCCATCGAGTTGCCGGCTCTCTGATAAAATGCATTGGCGGCATAGCACCTCACCATCATGTTAACCATAGCCGTCTTGATTCTTTGGCATTTCTAATCCTCCATATCTTTTACTTTCTCACAGTTTTACCCACCACTATGTCAAGAGCACCCTCATCATGTGACTGGGTTGGCTCTGGAGTCACCAAACAGATTCTGCTTGAATTCGTAGAGGCTGGTTCATTGCCGGCTCAGGATGTCATTCATTGGCGGGTTCCGAGGTCAGAAATCAGACCTTTCCCTAAGGAAGGGGAAGTTCTCATATTCATTGATCACCTCCTCCACGGCTTCAGCCCGCCCGGATCAAAATTCTTTCGGGACGTTCTTCACTTTTTCAAACTTCACTCTCAAGACATAGCCCCAAACTTTGTCACCAATATGTGCCATTTTCAAGTTCTGTGTGAAGTATATCTACAAGAAGAGCTGTCCAAAGATTTCTTCTAAATGGTCGACCTCTTCCATGATTTCTTCTATGTCAATCGCCAAACTAAAGTGGCGGCTGGACCAAGTTTAGAACTAGGTGGCGTCTCTATCCAGAGACGGAGAGATCTGCCCTATCCAGCTGCTCTCTTGCAAAGCCACCCCAAGGATTGGAATAAGACTTGGTGTTACTGCCAAGATACCTCCCCCAAAGAGGAAAATCCACTGTCGGGTTATCGTCCTACCCGGCTTTGCACTTTTACTAATCTTCTGGACCGGATGTCCACCGCAGACGGAGTGGGTATGCTCCAGCTTTTGCAAAGATCAAGGCCCTTTTGGCGAACGGTTTAACTGGTGTCGACCTAACCCGTTGTTGGGTCTCATGGAAAGTCTTGCCATTGAGTCAGTGCGCCCGGCTTATGTGTGAATACACGGGTGACGGGGATGACCCTCTGTTTCAACAACACTCCCTGATAGAACAAGACGTTAACTCTACTATCAAATCACTTCTCGGTGAAACCCAGGCGGTTTGCAACAAAATTGGGTTAAAACCGTTCTCCGTCAAGAACCCAGCACCAGATGTAAGAAAACCATATTCATAAAACTGCTTGTTCTTGTCTTGACCTTTTGCCTTGCTCCTTTAACCCTTTGGCGGCTTACGCAAAGGTCGGCTCTAACTTCTGGAAGAAAAAATATACTGCTCCTGTGAAGAAGAAGTCTCAGGCAGGTAAAGCCTGTGGTCATAAGAAGAAAACTTCTGCTCAGGAACTGCTTGAACTTGACGATTCAGAGGTAGAACTAGATTCCCTTGTCCGTCTCTTTATGCAACTTATTAACGGTAATCGTACATGGGAGGAAGCGGAAACAAGTCACGCTGATGCCCTTGAGGTAACTTAAATTTCCTCCAACTTAGAGGTCTTACCGCGAGACAAAATACGGCGGGTTGTCCGAAAAGTTCCATTTTCACATCCTCTTGCTTACTTAGATCCCGAATTTCCTTTGAAAAAGCAACAGCTCGACTCTCAACGTCAGATTCGGAGCACCGACTCTGAAGATCTCATGGCCATCTTACCAAACTCTCTGGCTCCCCAGAAACGACGTGCTGAGGTACTCTTTCAACCAATCCCAACATATGTATGAAACTTTTGCCATGTTACCTTACTCTATTTTATCTGACTTCTAATTTTTCAGGAGTCGCCCCCTTCGTCAGGCGACTTAACTGCATCCAAGCTTCCTCCTCTAAAAATCAATCCAGAGTATGTATCTTTATCTTCAAAATACACATTATCATCATTGTTCTTGTGATAAAAAATTATTCTTATTGTTTTCTGGGCTCAAGACAAACGAAGGAAGGCAGGCGGGTCTATCATCACTCCTACTGTCCAGGACCCGGAGAATGCTAAGCCGGACTCCCATGCAGCTCATACTGAGCCTTCTGATACCAAGAAGGATGCACCTTAAAACATTCCTCGGCCCTCCGAGCTGGTGAATCACAACATGGCCACTCTTGAGAGTCCTTGAGTGGTTGATCCTAAGCCGCCCAGCGCTTCAACAGCCGCCAAAGACATGGCTCATCCAGAAGTCGTCATTGCTGGGACGGGTCATCAATCCCCAGCTTCTCATGTGTTAACGAAACACACCAGCAAACCTAAAACGTTCTCACCAGAGAATCTTGATTTTGAATTCCCTGTATTAGAGAAAATGATTGCGGATGACTTGCATACTAGTTATCTAAACCGCCTTTCTGCCAGCCGCAATATGGTCCAAGCTTGTTGGGCTAATGAAGAAAAAATATGAGGTAACCTTGTTCTCTTGCTTTTCCTTATACCATTACATAGCCCCCAAGAGCTGGTTTAGTATTGCAAATAGTAGACCGGTTCTTCCGAATCATGTCATACTACAAATAACTTAACCTATAGCCCCCAAGTAATGGGTTAATATCTATAAGAAGCCATTACTTATTTGAAATTTAGATCCAAGTGTAGCCCCCAAGTCCGGATCATTATGATAATGATGAATCAGAATTTCAATGTTTGAGAAAAACTCTCCCGGTGTAGCCCCCAAGTGTCGGCTTAACATTACAAAGATGAGCCGGGACTTCATTACCTCAAAGCACCATGTAGCGACCCGACCTAAAAGGTCGAATCTCTGGTGTTTCCGTACCATCCCAAGAACATGCTGGTACACACACGGTACATCAATGTATATACAAAAGGGAAATCACACAGCTTTATTAATCAAAAATCTCATATCAAGTTCTTTATTACAATAAAGATTACAATAAAGTGGCTGAAGGCCAACTCATGAGATACACTAAACCAAAGTCTTGCGGAAGCTTCAAAGGTAGTTGAGTCCATCTGATTCCAAGGGCTTCTCACCGAGCGTAGAGCATATCCTCACTCCTGGTCAGAAAAATACTCTGCAACATGATACGTTGCAGCCGTGTAGGTCAACATATTGAATATGCCGGCAATGTCACAAAAGGGGGTAAAAGTAATCATCTATTCCATAGGCATATATGGCAGGTGGGGTAGTAAGTTTTTGCATAAAGCCAATTTTTCCTATAACAAGAGAGGGAAAAGCAAAAGTTATTACTACATTGTTGGTTGATTAATGAGATGGTTCCACCAACCAATTCTCATACCCAAGTTGTCATTAATACCCACATCAATATAATACTTTGTGTTGAGAATTCCAGATAGTTTCAGTTCCTTTGGCTCAAGTTGTCCATGACCGTGGACATGGCTAATCGATTAGGATTGGGTACTCTGCAGAGTTTTGCACACATTCCCCACAAGATTTGATCGCCTTCGTTGAATTTCTCGCACTTCAGGGTGTTCGAGAAATGGATGACCAAAACATGGTCTTCTACAGGGTTTCCCGAAGACTCTGTCGGTGCCCATCCTTTCCTACCATTCTTCTACACCTCGTAGCACCGCCTGTCCAGGGTCACCACGATATCCAACCAAGCCAGAGCCCATAATGGCTTGTGGCTGTGCAGGTAAGCCTTGGGTATTGAAGCATCCATCCATCTCTTTGTGCCTGGGTGGACCTTTCCGCGTGAATACTGGCACTTCTCCAGCAACACCTAGGCTAACCACTGGCTTCTCCAGGGCACCATTCAACCATCATCCACTCAGAGGTATGTTGAAAACTCGGAGTCTTGAAATCTTGTTCATCAAGTAGGTCTTGTAATTATTATCTCACAACTCTCATGAATCACACAACCAACCCTGTCTACTAATAGCATAGAAAAAATTAAATCAATGTTTCCCAGGGCCAAAGTGTCAAAGGGTTGAGGGGTGCCTACCACATGATACTACATCAAGTAACCAAATTTCCAAATTACCTACTATGCATGCAATGGGTGGAAGGTTGAACTAATGCAACTTGAAAAACATAGGTAATAACATGGTCAATGTGAACTTGCCTTGCTGACGATCCTCGTACTCAAGTGACTCTAGATAACAAGCTTCGCACTTCGGATGATCTAACGAATCAAACAGAGCACACAATAAGCATAACCACAATACAATTCAGTCAACAGCAAGGTAAACTAATAATACCACAACAATCAATAGCAAAATTAAAAGAAAGAAACCAAAACAAAGTAGAAGACTCTAAAAGTTTTGGTGGCAAAATATCTACTAAGACATAATAAGACAAATTGGTTTTGAGCAATTTACCAATAGATAACAGAAAAGAAAATACAAAATTTTATTATAAAACACGAAGTATTTCACTATAAAAATTTTGTGCAAAAATGGACTACTACAAAACATTTTTTCTAAATAATACTACTGGTGAAAACAAGGTTTACCTATTTAAACTAGAGCAAAAAAAAAATTAAAAATATTTTTGTTATCATAAAATAATTCACCTAATGTTGAACAACAGAACTAAAGAACTACAATAAAAAGTTAAACTAAAACAAAATCAAAGTAAACTGGAATAAAACAATTCAAATAAACACTAAGAAGAAACTAAACAGAATCTGTTTTTACTAAAAACCCTAATCTAAAATATCCTAAAATTTCTCAACCAGTACTGGATGGTAGGCCTAACTATTACTAAGCAGTGGCAAAAAGAATCACTCGAAAATAAATTTCTAAACTCAAGTTATTAAAGTTTTAGTCATTTGCTCAATTTTTAACAAAATTCAAATTTACAAGGTCAAATTTGAAAACTAAGATGATAGCCAGAAACTACATGAAATTTGTGACATGTTACAAAAAGAATCAATCAAAAACTCTAAATATTTTAAAAGATATATCAAAAATAAAAACAGAAATCATTCTGTTTTCTAAAACAAAAACAGAAAAAAGAAAATATCTATCTAACGATTAGGGGCTACGTGGCGGACCGTGATTGGCCGAAGCCATGTGCGCGTGGGTGTTTGCGGGCGGACGACCGGACGCTAGAAGAAAACGTTTCAGCATTTAAAACTTCTAATCTAGTCCGTTGACCCTAGATCTGACGGCTACGGGAGGGGGTGGCTTAGAGAGGAGGAGGTCGGGGCTCCGACGATGTCGACGGCGGCCGAACGTCGGAGGTGGTCGGAGACAGTTGTGTGGTGGTCGAGGGCGGCGTCCGAAGAGTCCAGGCGACAGCGGCGAAGCTCCGGTGACGATTGGTGGCGTCAGTTCGGGCTGGGGGCGATAGGGGCGACGGCCACGAGCTTCGGTGGCTTCGGTTGAGAACAGAACTCCGGCGAGGTGGTGTGGTGTGGTGGTATTCTCGCGAGGGTAGGTGTGTTCGAGGGTGGAATGGAGCATGGCGAGGGCAGGGCTTCTTATAGGCGCGGCGCGGGGTCAAGAAATGGAAAGGGGAGCGAGATCCGGGGCGGGATGGATCTCTGGCGAAGTGGGAGGGCACGGGGAGGAAGATGGGTGCGCTGATCTCGCGAGCGATCGGTGGAGTCCGCATGTCTGTGAGAGAGAAGAGAGCGGGTGCACATCGGTGGCCGGTCCGGAGGGATCTCAGGGAGTTAAGGCCTGTGGGTCAGAACAAGCCGCCTTGACAAAACACGCAAACGACACTGACGAAGAGCTCAAGCTTGTATTGGAAGAACCGACCACCCTCAAGCGCCATATATCCAAGATGACTGCAGCTATCTTTGGTAAGGACTTAAAACTCAAAAAAATCTTGCTCTGTTTGTAACAACCTTTCTGGATACTTATAATGTTTGACTTTCTTTGTAGGCCAAAGGAGCCGCCAACTATCTTCTGACAGTTTGTTGAAGTTGAAGGCAATATACACCTTGACAGAACAACTGTATAGTGGGGCTCTCTGCACCATCAAAACCCTAATGACTGAAAAAAGGCGTCCCCAAATTCATGAAGGGGGTAATAGAGGTCTTGTCGACTCTGCCCAAGCAGATTGAGGAGCTAAGGCGATCAGCCGCCAGGAAGGAGGCGATGGCTACCCTAAGACGGTCTCTGATCTTTGCCCCTGAGCTGACCCCCGAAGAAATGATGGATGGCTTCCCGTCGAAGAAGGACGACGGGTCTGACTTTACTGAAACTAGCGATGCCAACTGCATGAAGGCCTCCCGAGTGCTTGCATCAACCCTTGTCAATGAGATCGACTTGACCTCCTACCAGGCGGCTTAGGATGCAGATAGCAAACGGATACGCTGCCTAACTTTTGAAGCCAAGGACTTAATTCCTGCATGCTGTAAGCCACTCTTCACTCCTGAAGTTGACCTTTTCTTGAGTCGGTCTCAAATCAGTTTGATCTTTTCTTCAAAATCTCAAAAAATATCAGGACTAAAAAGCTTTCGGTCTCCAACACTGATGGGGATATACCCCATGGTATGACCAGGCCTGGCGACTCACAGGAGACCCGGCCGAAGACATGACCTCTTATTTATGACCCGGCCAACCAACTCACAGGAGACCCGTTAAAGACATGACATCTTATTTATGACCCGGCAAGCGGGTCACGGGATGACCAAGCCCAAGACCCGGCGGGTGAGCCGGGGCCAGTCGGCTCACAAGAGAAAGGCCCGCAGGAGAAGGCCCACAAGAGAGAAGGATTCCCTTAAAGGAAATAAGACCCGGAGTAGGATTCGTGAGAGACTAGTCCTAATCCTACTCCTAGTAGGACTCTATTTGTGAACCTACCCTCTCCACTTATATAAGGAGGGGTAGAGCACCCCTAGAGGGACAAGTTCTCAAGAGACACAAGTCTACAAGTTTAGACAACACAAGAGATTAGACAACACAAGAGATTAGATAACACAAGAGATTAGAGGCTCTCGTGATTAGAGGTAGCAATTAGCACCCTTGTAACCGAGAGATCTTCATCATCATCAATACCAGACAAGCAGGACGTAGGCTTTTACCTCCATCGAAGGGGCCGAACCTGGGTAAAACTTCGTGTCTTCTCGATTCCGATCAACCCCTTCAAGCCGCCACGTAGTTGCGTCTCGCCCCGAACCTAAGTCCGTTGACCCGGACATCTGTCGTGACAAATCCACGACAAACACCATCCCACATCAATGGTGTTCTGCACCTCCTTCCGTATAAAGCTTCAAAAGGGGCCATCTTCAGACTCATCTGATAACTGTTGTTGTACGAGAACTCTGGGTAAGGTAAGTTGTCATCCCAACTAGACCCATAGTCTAGCGCACAAGCTCTCAACATGTCCTCCAGAATCTGGTTGACTCTCTTAGTCTGTCCATCGGTCTGCGGATGAAAAGCTGTACTGAATTCTAGCCTTGTACCCAAAGTTTTGTGTAACTGATGCCAAAACTTTGAGGTAAATTGTGTTCCTCTATCTGACACGATACTCCTCGGAACTCCATGCAGACATACAATCCTGGTCATATATATCTTGGCTAACTTAGCACTGGTATATGTAGTCTTCACTGGAATGAAATGAGCCACCTTGGTCAAGCGATCGACCACTACCTAGATGGAATCATAACCTGAACGGGTCCTGGGTAATCCTGTGATGAAGTCCATACCAAGCTTATCCCATTTCCACTCGGGTATCGCAAAGGTTGGAGTAACCCTACTGGTTTCTGATGTTCCACCTTTACTCGCTGACAAACATCACATACCGCAACATGTTCGGCAATATCCTTCTTCATACCTATCCACCAGTAACTTTCCTTGAAATCCAAGTACATCTTGGTGTTGCCTGGGTGTATCGAGTATGGTGAATCGTGGGCTTCTTGAAGTATCAACTTCCTGAGCTCTGGGTCATTGGGCACATAGATTCGGTTCTCAAACAACAGAGTTCCTTGTTCATCTTCACGAAAGTCTTTAGCTTTTCCATCCTTCATTCTCTGCTTTATCTCAGCTATCTCCTTGTCCGATTTCTGGGCTTCACGAACTCATTCGGTCAAGGTGGACTGGATCTCTAGTGTGGCAACATATCCTTTTGGAACTATCTCTAGCCGGAGCTCTCTGAGATCATCGTCTATCTCCTGGGGTAATCCTCCCACTATGAGTGTGTTCACATAACTCTTCCGACTCAAAGCATCTGCTACAACATTTGTCTTTCCTAGATGATAATGCAATCTCATGTCATAGTCCTTGATTAACTCTAGCCATCTCCTCTGTTTGAGGTTCAACTCCTTCTGTGTGAAGATATACTTCAGGCTTTTATGATCAGTGTAAACATCACAACTATTTCCGATAAGGAAGTGTCTCTAGGTCTTGTGTCCGTGCACTATGGCTGCTAGCTCCAAATGATGGGTGGCATAGTTCAACTCATGAGGTCGTAGCTGTCTGGATTCATAGGCTACAACTTTTCCCTCCTGCATGAGTACTTCTCCAAGTCCTTGACACGAAGCATCACAATAAACCTGGAAGTCCTTCTGAATATTTGGCAAAATCAACACTAGGGCTATGACCAAACATTTCTTCAACTCCTGGAAACTGGATTCACATTCCTCGGTCCAAATATACTTAGACTCTTTCTTCAACAATTCCGTCATGGGTTTGGCAATCTTTGAGAAATTCTCAATGAACCTTCGGTAATATCCGGCAAGTCCGAGAAAACTGTGGATCTCCTTAACTGAGGTGGGTGACTTCCACTCAGTGACTGCTTCAACCTTAGCAGGGTCCACTGCTATTCCATCTCCAGAAATAACATGTCCAAGGAATCCGACTTCCGTCAGCCAGAATTCACATTTACTGAACTTGGCATATAACTAATGCTCTCTAAGCTTCTCCAGAACTAAACGCAAGTGTTCCTTGTGTTCTTCCTCGCTCTTGGAGAATATCAAAATGTCATCGATGAACACCATGACAAACTTGTCCAGATATTCCATAAACACTTTGTTCATCATATTCATGAAGTAGGCAGGAGAATTAGTCAAACCAAAAGACATGATTGTATACTCATATAAGCCATACCTTGTGGTGAAGGCTGTTTTGGGTATATCATGTTCACGAATTTTCAATTGGTGATACCCTGATTGAAGATCGATCATGGAGAACACTTTGGCTCCCACTAGTTGATCAAACAAGTCATTAATCATCGGCAGAGGGTACTTGTTCTTGATAGTCACCTCGTTCAATGCACGATAATCGACTACCATCCTCAAGGTTTTATCCTTCTTCTCCACCAAAAGAACTGGGGCTCCCCAAGATGAAGAACTTGGGCGAATATACCCTTTGTCCAATAACTCCTTAATATGCTTCTTGATTTCTTCCAAATCATTTGCGGGCATCCGATATGTTCTCTTGGAAATGGGGTTGTTCCTGGTAGTAACTCTATCAGAAACTCAATCTCTCTATCTGGTGGCATGCCGGGTAATTCCTTCAGGAATACATCTAGAAAGTCTTGTACAACCGGCACTTCCTCCCGAACAACACCTGTGAGGGAATTTAACCGAGTACTCTTTTGTGTATGTCGGGATACATACTTAATCATCTTGTTCTCTGGGGTGGTGAGCAAAATAGACTTGCTGGGGCAATCAAGGTTTCCGTCATACTTGGTCATCCAATCCATGCCTAGGATTACATCTAATCCCTAGGACTCTAAGACGATGAGGTCGGTGGGAAAAACATGGTTTCCTATATTGAGTTTCAATGTGTGGCATCCTATCCCTGCCATCATCATACCTCCTAGGGAATTGACCTTAATGGGCTGACTAAGGGTTCTGGTGGGTAAACCATACTTTTCCACAAGTACCCTTGATATGAATGAATGATTTGCACTGGAATCAAAAAGTACCATAACTGGATGTGAATAAAATAAAAACTTACCAACCACAGTCTCGGGCTGATCATAGACTTCTTCCACGTCAATTTGGTTCACCTGTGCACGGGGAAAAGGATTTGGCTTCTTAGCTGACAAGTTGTCGTTGTTGTTGCCGTTTCCATTTCCCTGCTTGTTCTGGGGACATTTAGTGGCATAGTGCCCTGTCTTCTGGCACTTGAAGCAGGTGATATGGTTCAGATCCTTCTGAGCTAGAGCGAGACAGTGCTGGTTGCCATTCCCATTTCCATTGCCATTCTTGAAGTTGCCATTGTTGGGACGATTATTCCCATTTCCTCCATGGTTGTGGCCTCCATGGTTGTGCATGGGATGAGTGTGTCCTCCATACTTACCGGTCCCTGATCTGATATTCCCTGAGTGTGGGGAGTTGCGGGGCTTCTGTTGAGCTCCAGAGTTAGACTTCCCCTATCCATACTTCCTCTTGCAGTTTTCAATTTGCTGTTGCTTCCCCCTCCAAGATGAGGGCCTTGTCTACCACCTCCTGGTAGTTGTTGAAAGTAGCCACCATCAGCTGCACGCTCAACTCATCGTTGAGTCCTTCCAGGAACTTCTCCTGTTTGGCTGCATCATCGGCCACATCTCCTGGTGCATAACAAGCCAACATGCTGAATTCGTCGACATACTGGGCCACGGAGCGGTTCCCCTGGCGTAAGTTGTGAAACTCACGCTTCTTCAGACTCATGGCTCCAGCTGAGACATGAGCGGTGCGGAAAGCTAACTTGAACTGCTCCCAAGTCACACCAGCAATGGGGTACGTGGTGGTGTAGTTCTCCCACCATGAAGCTGCTAGTCCCTCCAGTTGATGGGCGGCAAAATGCACCTTTTCAGCCTCAGTGCATCCAGCGGTGATGAGTTCCCTCTCCATCTTGCGGAGCCAATCATCTGCCACAATGGGCTCAGTGCTGCTAGAGAAAGTTGGTGGATTCAGCCTCAGAAAACGGGTGAGGTTGTCGCCCTCAGGTGGAGGGTGGTTGTTGTGGTTGTTGGTCTGGTTCTGGATCAACAGCTGCATCAGGGCATTCTGCTGCTGGAGGAGTTGTTTGAGTTCCGACGGGAAGGTGAAGTCGGGCTCACGTCACGGAAGCATCTTGCTGTTTTCAGAGGGGTGAGAATTAGAATAGAACAAGGACCTAAAGGAAAAATTCACTACCCATATGAAATGCAACAAACATATCACACCAAAACACTCATTCATTTATTCAACTCAAGTTTCAAACATCGAGATACAAGTCTCCAAATAAAACTAGACATCGTCCTACATTTTTAACGATCAAATAAAAGATACATGGAGGGCATTGCTAAATTCTCCTCAAAAGTCCATGGTGATGTGGCCTCCTCCGGTGGCACTCTCCTCATAGTCATCATCGTTGCTGATCAAGGGAGCCACGTCTCCTTCTGGGTGAAGATTTTCTCCCATGTCCAGCTATTCCTCCAGAGTTGCAATGCGAGTGTTCAGCTTCTCGATCCTCTCCAAGAAGTCCTTCACTCATTCTCATGCTCGTACTTGAATTCCCGTAGGTCAGCTTCGAGGACAAGCTCGCGGTTCATCAGCCTCTTGGTCGTCTTCGTGTCCGCGCGTACCCGAAGCTCCAGAGTCCTGATGTGAGTCTCCAAAGTCTAGATATATGAAATGGTGGAGTCTTTAGTGGGGGTGTTTATGATATTTCCATTAGCATCCCTGCGACAAACCATTCTGAGTCCTAGCGAAATGGGACCACCCCTGTATTCCTCCTGAATACGTCCGAGGGCACGGTGAATCGCCATGTCCCTCCCAAGAATCCAGCTGGGTGCAAAAAACTTGAAGTCGATGGGTTCTTTACGATTTCCAAAGGTCTTTCCGGGGATGTGCACCTCGATCCTGTAGCGAGCGTCTTGTGGAAAAGACATGATAGGAGTCCCGGTGATTCTTGGCAAAGCAATCCTTACGTCCCTGACGATCTTCACCAGCTCTTTGCCAAAGGGCATCGTCGCGTCAGGCTGGCAAAACTCCATGAACAAAACTAGGGTGAAGGTGGCCATCTATAAATGTTGGAATAAATCGGAGAGAAGTCAGACACGAGCAGATGAGAATATAAGAATTTGAAAGACAGTAGAAAATTATTTTTTTCCTAGGGCTTTTCCAATCCTAGAGGTTACGTCCTACGGTCAGCGTGTGTTCTGATACCATTTCTGTAGCGACCCGACCTGAAAGGTCGAATCTCCAGTGTTTCCATACCATCCCAGGAACATGCTGGTACACACACGGTACATCAATGTATATATCAAAGGGAAATCACACAGCTTTATTAATCAAAAATCTCATATCGAGTTCTTTATTACAATAAAGTGGCTGAAGGCCAACTCATGAGATAAACTAAACCAAAGTCTTGTGGAAGCTTCAGAGGTAGTTGAGTCCATCTGATTCCAAGGGCTTCTCACCGAGCGTAGAGCATATCCTCACTCCTGGTCGGAAAAATACTCTACAACATGATACGTTGCAGCCGTGTAGGTCAGCATATTGAATATGCCGGCAATGTCACAAAAGGGGGTAAAAGTAATCATCTATTCTATATGCATATATGGCAGGTGGGGTAGTAAGTTTTTGCATAAAGCCAATTTTTCCTACAACAAGAGAGGGCAAAGCAAAAGTTATTAGTACATTGTTGGTTGATTAATGAGATGGTTCCACCAACCAATTCTCATACCCAAGTTGTCATTAATACCCACATCACTATAATACTTTGTGTTGAGAATTCCAGATAGTTTCAGTTCCTTTGGCTCAAGTTGTCCATGACCGTGGACACGGCTAATCGATTAGGTTTGGTTACTCTGCAGAGTTTTGCACACATTCCCCACAAGATTTGATCGCCTCCGTTAAATTTCTCACACTTTAGGGTGTTTGAGAAACGAATGACCAAAACATGGTCTTCTAAAGGGTTTCCCTGAGACTCTGTCGGTGCCCATCCTTTCCTACCATTCTTCTACATCTCGTAGCACTGCCTGTCCAGGGTCACCACAATATCCAACCAAGCCAGAGCCCATAATGGCTTGTGGCTGTGCAGGTAAGCCTTGGGTCTTCAAGCATCCATCCATCTCTTTGTGCCTGGGTGGACCTTTCCGCATGAATACTGGCACTTCTCCAGCAACACCTAGGCTAACCACTAGCTTCTCCAGGGCGCCATTCAACCATCATCCACCCAGAGGTATGTTGAAAACTCAGTGTCTTGAAATCTTGTTCATCAAGTAGGTCTTGTAATTATCATCTCACAACTCTCATGAATCACACAACTAACCCCGTCTACTAATAGCATTGGAAAAATTAAATCAATGTTTCCCGGGGCCAAAGTGTCAAAGGGTTGAGGGGTGCCTACCACATGATACTACATCAAGCAACCAAATTTCCAAATTACATACTTTGCATGAAATAGGTGGAAGATTGAACTAATGCAACTTGAAAAACATAGGTAATAACATGGTCAATGTGAACTTGCCTTGCTGACGATCCTCGTACTCAAGTGACTCTAGATAACAAGCTTCGCACTCTGGATGATCTAACGAATCAAACAAAGCACACAATAAGCATAACCACAATACAATTCACTCAACAGCAAGGTAAACTAATAATACAACAAAAATCAATAGCAAAATTAAAAGAAAGAAACCAAAACAAAGTAGAAGACTCTAAAAGTTTTGGTGGCAAAATATCTACTAAGACATAATAAGACAAATTGGTTTTTAGCAATTTACCAATAGATAACAGAAAAGAAAATACAAAATTTTATTAGAAAACATGAAGTATTTCACTATAAAAATTTTGTGCAAAAATGGACTACTACAAAACATTTTTTCTAAACAATACTACTGGTGAAAACAAGGTTTACCTATTTAAACTAGAGCACAAAACAAATTAAAAATACTTTTATTATCATATAATAATTCACCTAATGTTGAACAATAGAACTAAAGAACTACAATAAAAAGTTAAACTAAAACAAAATCAAAGTAAACTAAAATAAAATAATTCAAATAAACACTAAGAAGAAACTAAACAGAATCTGTTTTTACTAAAAACCCTAATCTAAAATATCCTAAAAATTCTCAAATAGTGTTGGATGATAGGCCTAACTATTACTAAGCAGTGGCAAAAAGAATCACTCAAAAATAAATATCTAAACTCAAGTTATTCAAGTTTTAGTGATTTGATCAATTTTTAACAATATTAAATTTACAAGTTCAAAGTTGAAAACTAAGACTAGAGACAGAAACTACATGAAATTTGTGACATGTTACAAAAAGAATCAATCAAAAACTCTAAATATTTTAAAAGATATATCAAAAATAAAAACAAAAATCATTCTGTTTTCTAAAACAAAAACGGAAAAAAGAAAATATCTATCTAACGGTTAGGGGCTACGTGGCGGACCGTGATTGGCCGAAGCCATGTGCGCGTGGGTGTTAGCGGGCGCACGACCGGACGCTAGAAGAAAACGTTTCGGCGTTTAAAACTTCTAATCTGGTCCGTTGACCCTAGATCTGACGGCTACGGGAGGGGGTGGCTTACCAAGGAGGAGGTCGGGGCTCCGGCGATGTCGACGGCGGCCGAACGTCGGAGGTGGTCAGGGATGGCGTTGTGGTGGTCGAGGGCGGCGTCCGAAGAGTCCAAGCGACGACAGCGAAGCTCCGGCGACGATTGGGGTTGAGGGCGACAAGGGCGACGGCCACGAGCTCCGGTGGCTTCGGTTGAGAACCGAACTCTGGCAAGGTGGTGTGGTGGTATTCTGGCGAGGGTAGGGGCATTCGGGGGTGGAATGGAGTGCGGTGAGGGCAGGGCTTCTTATAGGCACAACGCGGGGTCGAGAAATAGAAAGGGGAGCGAGATCCGGTGCGGGATGGATGTCCAGCGAAGTGAGAGGGCGCGGGGAGGAAGATGGGCGTGCTGATCTCGCGACCGGTCGGTAGGGTCCGTGTATCTGTGAGAGAGAAGAGAGCAGGTGCGTGTCGGTGGCCAGTCTGGAGGGGTCTCGGGGAGTTAAGGCCTGTGGGCCGGCCGGTTTATTAATTAAAACCTTAAATTTGTTTCCTTTTCTATTTTCCAAAGAAATGAAATCACATTAAGGCATTCAAAACATTTCCAAACATTGAACATATATATATCAAATTGATCAAGGGAATAAATTCTATTTAATGAACATTTTTCCACGGCCAAAATGAATACTTTAAAAAAATTATTTTTAGAAAATGCCTAAATTGATTTTAAATTCTTTTGCAATAAATTTTCAAATAACCCCCCTGGTTTTATTGTTCTAATATTTCACAAAGATGCCCTTGGTGTGGAGTGTCATGTTACTCCTCTCTTTTTATAAATATTTCCAAGGGTTTTCAAAGTAGGAGAAACAAGTAAATAGAAAAATGAAAGTGGCCTTTTAGAAATCCAAAAGAAAAACTTCAACAATTCATTTCATTCAAACAATGTGATGATGATGCATAGCTATATTTTATAACATTCCAAAAATGGAATTTTTGGGGATGTTACACACAATGTGTAGCCCCCAAGTGTCGTCTTAACTTTACAAAGATGAGCTGGAACTTTATTGTAGACCTTGAGAGAAAACACATACATTATCCCCCAAGTGTCAAGTATATTGCTTGCAATCTGCTTGGAACTTGTATCATAATAGCTTCACCATTTTGTCTCACTATTACTTCATCTTGGCGACTTAATCTCCATGAACTCTACTTGTATAATTCAGGAAGCTTTGGACACGGTCGAGTCTGATTTGGCCGGCTTAAGAGAAAACATTGCCTCCCATCAAACATTGCCTCCCGGGCTGTGGCGGAAGATAAACTGCAGGTTGCCATTAAAACACTTGAGAAGGTCCAAGATGATTTTGCTACCTTCAAAAAGACTAGTGAGTCAGAACAAGCCGCCCTGACAAAACGCGCAAACGACACTGACGAAGAGCTCAAGCTTGTATCGGAAGAACCGACCACCCTCAAGCGCCATATATCCAAGATGACTGCAGCTATCTTTGGTAAGGACTTAAAACTCAAAAAAATCTTCCTCTGTTTGTAACAACCTTTCTGGATACTTATAATGTTTGACTTTCTTTGTAGGCCAAAGGAGCCACCAACTATCTTCTGACAGTTTGTTGAAGTTGAAGGCAATATACACCTTGACAGAACAATTGTATAGTGGGGCTCTCTGCACCATCAAAACCCTAATGACTGAAAAAGGCGTCCCCAAATTCATGAAGGGTGTAATAGAGGTCTTGTCGACTCTGCCCAAGCAGATTGAGGAGCTAAGGCGATCAGCCGCCAGGAAGGGGGCGATGGCTAACCTAAGCCGGTCTCTGGCCTTTGCCCCTGAGCTGACCCCCGAAGAAATGATGGATGGCTTCCCGTCCAAGAAGGATGACGGGTCTGACTTTACTGAAACTAGCAATGCCAACTACATGAAGGCCTCCCGAGTGCTTGCATCAACCCTTGTCAATGAGATCGACTTGACCTCCTACCAGGTGGCTTGCGATGCAGATAGCAAACGGATACGCTGCATAACTTTTGAAGCCAAGGACTTAATTCCTGCATGTCGTAAGCCAATCTTCGCTCCTGAAGTTGACCCGTCTCCCCTCTTGGACGAGCCTCAGTTTGAAGCTTTATTAAACTGCAATTGGGATGTGGACAACCTTCATATTGAAGAAGTCGAAGACCCGGCGTAGGATGATTTGTCGGTGAGTTGAAACCCGTTGCACCTGCCTGAAGGTAACCCGGCCTGCTGAGCCACCGAGGTTGGATGTGTACAGAAACATTAAGTCTGTTTATATTTTGGGCTCCTGGAGAGCTTTGTAATAGGCGTAGAAAACTCTTGATTGCCTGTTCCTGCACTTGTGATGTTTATGCTTGAAAGCTCCTCTAGCGATTCAACAAACTCAACTGTTGATATAGGAGTACTTTTAGCTGTTTTGACTCGCTGGGCGGCATATACTCCATGGGACAAGACGGGAATTTCCCAAGACTTAGAACCTTATCATGAGAGCACCTGCAAGAATGAACAATTGTACGCCTCATCCTATAAGCCGGCTTTAAAGGCGCGACAGGATAAGACAACTATTGTCCCTTTTTTATGAAAATATTTTTGTTTCCGAAGAAACGAGGCGGAAAGCCTGAGAACTTGTAAATCAGGCCTCACGTGACATAATTATGGCATTTAAACCTGAGCAAGTTTAGGGTCTTTCAAAGTTTGACATGGCTAAGAGTATGAACATGCCACATAGCGGAGGGGATATGGTAGACAAGATGAGTTTGTCCTCGGTCACTGTAAGCCGGCTCTCTCGTGACAAAAGCCATTGTTTAAACCTTGACAAGTTTAGTGTCTTTATGCGAGAATAACTTTAGAAAATTTCAAGGTCTCTTATCAAGATTAACTGTCAAGAGTTCGGCGGGTCACATGGTGGAGTAGCAAGTTGCAAACAGGCAGGTATAACTCGGAGATGGCGGAAAGCCAGGTCAAGAAGAGATAATAAGCTTAACCCATAGGGCCGAAAGCCCCCCCCCCCCAAATGACCAATTAAAGGATCAAATCCTTTTCTAGTTTAAACCTGGGCAAGAGGGTTTAAAGCCCCTCCTTATAGCACCAGGTTAAGGATCGACTCGTGATGGCATAGAAAGCCTTGCCAAGGGGGTTTAAAAGCCCCCAAGTGACCTGATGAAGGATTAACTCCTTCGTATGACACTCAGTGTGAAGAACACGGCAAAGGCCCCTAATCATGGGGGTGCCCACTTTTTTATATCATAAAAATGATTTGTACAATGACAGAGGTATGTACATTGATGAGAGCCAGCTGGCGGCTTAAGTGTAATATGGCCGAAGGTGAGCAATATTCCATGGCCTCTTGGTCTCCTCACTAGAAGTGCGAGACTTGTCACTCTCCTGTATGTCTATGAGATAATAAAATCCATTGTTGAGATTCCTATTGATCACGAACGGTCCTGCCCAAGGAGGTGATAACTTGTGCATATTGAGTGGTCTTGAATCAAACAGAGTACTAAATCGCCTTCTTGAAACGTCCGGGTCTTGACCCTATGGCT
This sequence comes from Hordeum marinum, assembly GCA_022496015.1. NCBI lineage: Eukaryota > Viridiplantae > Streptophyta > Magnoliopsida > Poales > Poaceae > Hordeum > Hordeum marinum. The sequence continues at coordinate 203,033,818 of CM039676.1, forward strand.
ATGATAGCGACACAGATCTTGCTGATAAATCGCCAAACAAGCGGCCGCAAGATCTCGTTCCTCATCTAAGGCGTCTAGAGCATCCTGACGTGCCGCCTCATTGTCAGTTTCCATGTAAGTCGCCACTCTGGGCGAGTCATGACGTATATCACAAGGGAGAACCGCCTCTGCGCCATAAACCATGAAGAAAGGTGTAGAGCCTATAGACCTGTTAGGGGTGGTTCTTATGCTTAGAAAGCAACTCTTCCACCCAACAACCCGGCATGCACTCCAAAGGAACCATAAGTCGGGGTTTAATACCTCTCAAAATTTCCTGGTTAGCATGCTCAGCTTGACCATTAGATTGTGGGTGATCCATTGAAGATACATCAAGTCGAATATGCTCTTTGTCACAGAAATCCTTCATAGCCCCCTTGGATAGATTGGTGTCGTTATCAGTGATGATACTATGCGGATAACCAAAGCGAAATATCATATTTTTGATCAACTGAACCGTTGTTGCAGCATCACACTTGCTAACCAGCTCCGCCTCCATCCACTTAGTGAATTGTCAACCGCCACAAAGAGGTGGGTATCCTTGTCCATAGACCTCTTGAAAGGTCCTACCATATTGATCCCCCAGAGCGCAAATGACCAGGTGATTGGAATCATTCGTAGCTCTTGAGCCGATACGTGAGCACGGCGCCCAAACTTCTGGCACCCGTCACACTTACTAACCAAATCCTCTGCGTCCTTACGAGTTGTTAACCGGTAGAAACCGTGGCGGAAAGCCTTGGCCACCAAAGATTTTGACCCGGCGTAATTCCCACATTCGCCTGCATGAATTTCTTGCAAAATTTCATGACCCTCATCAAGAGAGACACATCGCTGAAATACGCCAGTCACACTGCGCCGATGCAACTCGCCATCCTTGATAATCATATACTTGGACCGCCTTGAGATCTTACGCGCTAGGGTCTCTTCTTGGGGTAACTCGTCGTGGGTTAAGTATGCCAGGTAAGGAAGTGTTCAATCGGGGATCACACGGAGAGCCGCCACCAATTCCCCCTCCGGGTCAGGTATAGCCAAGTCCTCCTCCGATGGTAACTTGACTGATGGGTGACGCAATACGTCCAAAAACACATTAGGCTGCTCCGGCTAACGCTAGGGCCCAAGCCTGGATAACGCATCAGCCGCCTCATTCTGTCACCGATCAATGTGATCCACTTGATAACCCTTGAAGTGGCCAGCAACAATAACAACCGCCGGGCCGTAAGCCGTCATACACAGGTCCTTTGTATCCCACATGCCAGAGACTTGCTGAGCCACCAGGTCTGAGTCGCCAAGACATCTGACCCGGCTCAAGTTCATCTCCATGGCCACCCGAAGCCCATGAAGCAAAGCCTCATATTCTGCTGCATTTTTAGTACAAGGAAACATTGTCTGCTGCCCACTCAGCAATCATGTCGGTGGCCTCTCTATTTTGGATAATATCCCCCAAGGGGGCAGAGCTAACCACCTTGATCTGATGTCCAAGGATAAAGTGCTTCAACTTGCAATTTTCCAAGAACACCCCATAGATCAGCTTCTTCCAATGCGGGTACCTTTGCTTGGATTCAATCAACACCTCGCTAACATAGTAAACCGGCCTCTGGACGGGATATTCTTTCCCTGCCTCCTTACGCTCCACAACAATCGCGACGCTGACTACCTTGTTGTTAGCCGCCATGTACAAAAGAAAAGGTTCTTTCTTAGTCGGAGCAGCTAAGAACGGCGGCTCAGCCAACTGCTTCTTGAGCGGTTCAAGCGCCTCATCCGCAGCCTTGCTCCAGACGAAGTCATCTGTCTTTTTCATCATCTGATATAGAGGAATAGCTTTCTCGCCCAGGCGGCTTATGAACTGGCTTAGTGCATTAATTCGACCCGCCAGGCATTGAACATCATTGATGCACGCCAGCTTAGACAAGTAAGTAATAGACTTTATCTTGTCCGGGTTAGCCTCAATGCCACGCTCAGAGACCAAGAATCCCAAGAGCTTGCCTGCAGGTACACCAAAGACACATTTTGCCGGATTAAGCATCATCTTGTAGACCTGCAAATTGTCAAAAGTTTCCTTCAAATCATCCTGCAGAGTCTCCTTCTTCCTTGACTTGACCACAATATCATCCACGTAAGCATGAACATTGCGCCCAATCTGAGCATGAAGACAGTTCTGTACACAACGCTGATAAGTCGCCTGGGCACTCTTGAGCTCAAAAGGCATAGACACATAGCAGAAAGCACCAAAGGGCGTAATAAAAGCCATATTCTCTTGGTCCTTAACGGCCATCTTGATCTGGTGATAACCTGAAAACACACTCTCACAACCCGTCGTCGCATCAAAGATTTGATCAATATGGGGAGAGCAAACGGTTCAACCGGAAACGCTTTGTTAAGGTCTATGTAATCCACGCACATACGCCATGTCCGTTCTTATTAAGCACCAGCATCAGGTTAGCGAGCCACTCCGGGTGAAATACTTCAACGATGAACCCTGCTGCCAAGAGCTGGGCCACCTCTTCGCCAATGGCTTTTTGCCTATCCTCATTGAATCAGCGTAGAAAATGCTTAACTGGCTTAAACTTAGGATCCACATTAAGGTGGTGCTCAGTGAGTTCTCTCGGTACACCCGACATGTCAGAAGGTTTCCATGCAAAAATGTCCTGATTCTCACGGATGAACTCAATGAACGTGCTTTCCTATTTGGGATCCATATTAGCCCAATAGTGAATTGTTGTGATGAGTCTTCAGGCGCAAAGTCCACCAACTTGGTATCATCTGCCACAAACTTAAGCAGTGGCTCAGATTCTATGTTAGGCTTTTTCAATGGGGTCATATCCGTCAGGTCGACATTCTCCTTATAAAACTTGAGCTTTGCCTTCGAACAACTTGATTCTGCATAAGCTGCATCCCCTTCCTCACACCCAGCGGTCGTCTTCTGGTCTCCGTGTTTCGTGATCGTCCTGTTCAACCCATGCATCTTGAGCTGCAAGTAAACATAGCAAGTCCTAGCCATGAATTTGGCATAAGCCGGTCGTCCAAACAGAGCGTGACATGGGCTCTTAATCTTGACCACTTCAAACCACAGAGACTCCACCATGTAATTGAATTCATCACCGAAAGCAACCTCCAATGAAATCTTTCCCATCGGATAAGCCGACTTCCTAGGCACCACGCCATGAAAAACTGTTGAAGAAGGCTTAAGACCTTTGTCAACCAAATTCATCCGGCGGAAAGTGTCATAATACAGAATATTGATGATGATGCCTCCATCCATAAGAACTTTGGTGAACACATATCCCCCCACTTAGGGGCGACCACCTGAGCCAATTGCCCTGGGTTATCCACACGTGGCGAGTGATCCTCCTTGGTCTAGGTTATGTCATACTCAGAACACTTCAAATATTACGGGAGAGCCGATATAGCTGCGTTAACCGCCCACTTGCATAACATCTAGTCTCACTTGTCAAGACAGGTTGTAAAGACGTGGTACAGGCCAGAATTAAGCTGCTTGGGATTACTCTAAAAATTAGACTAGTTATTTTGTTGCTGACCTCCACCGCCAGATTGCTAAGTATTCCCTCCATGGTTTCCTTGGACCTGATGGCCTGAGCCTGAGCCGCCCGGACCGAAACTAGACCCGAAAGGACCTGGCCCGCCGGATGGCCCGCCACCGCCACCTGGATGCTGGTTACTGTCGTAGTTTTGATATTCTCACATGATCCAACAATCCTTCAAAGCATGAGTCGACGGTTGATCCGGACGGTTGTGCTTTGGGCAGGGATCATTCAACATTGTCTCCAAGTTATGAGTCTTGCGCTTAAATGGCACCTTGCCATTTCCCTTGCTGCGGTTATTCCCAGTGTTGGCATTGGCCACTAACTCTGACCCGCCATCCTGGTTCTTCGGCTTTCTGTCATTGCCATTATTATTGTTTCCTCCCCCATTCTGCGACTGGCCCTTGCCATTGTTATTCTTCTTGCCCTTGGCCGATTTCTCATCATCGCGCCAGGGTCCTTCGTGTTGTCAGAGTCTGCATACTTGGTGAGAGCTGTCATGAGTTCCCACATGTATTGACACGTGCGCTTGAGCCGGCCACACTTCTGCTTCAAAGGCGTGAACTGACAGTTTTTCTCCAGGATTAGAACTGCTTGAGACATCGTGATATTATCAGAAGAGTGGATGATGGTCAAGACCTGCCGGACCCAATGATGAGCCGGTATCTATTGGTGGCTCTCTTGTATCTCCTACTAGATTGATATCTTGGTTCTCAAAAATTGAGGGAAATGCTTATCTACTTTGCTGCATCAAACCGTTCCTCTTCACGAGAAACCAACGCATGCTCGAGGAGTAGCAAGAAGGATTTCTGGCACCATTGCCTGGGAGATACATAGCAAGTCAAGAATACCAAGTACCAATCACAAACTCATCTCTTGCATTTACATTATTTGCCATTTTCCTCTCGTTTTCCTCTCCCCCACTTCACCAATTTGTCGTTTTTCGCCCTCTCTTTCTCGTTTGCCTTTTCCTCGCCGGATCTATTTTGTTTGCTTGTGTTGCCATGTGATTCCTATTTGCTTGCATCTTCGCTTGCTAAAAATCTATTGTTATGAATCCTCATCCACTTGCTAATATTTTCAAAAGACCAAACTATGATGAACCAATTGCTAGTGAGTTGAGTGCACTTGATTATCTCTATGAAGTTTTGCTTGATACTCGTGAATCTGAAAAATTTGATAAAGTGATTCATGATGTTTCCTTGAATGAAAAGCATGATTGCAATGATATTGTAATAAATTTTATTAATGTCAATCATATGCAAAACTACAAGCTTGGGGATGCTATATTTGATGAGTTTGCCATTACCACTACTTATTGCAATGATCATGATTGGGGTGATAATGCTTCTAATGATCTTGATAATTTATTTAATACTCGTGATGAATATGATATTGAAAGTGGGTTTGGAAGAGTGTCAACTTTATGCATTATTGATCCCACTATTTTGGATAGTGTTCAATCTTATGAATTTTTTGATAAAAGTGGGTTTGAGAGGTCATGAGTTTAGTTAATGATAATCCCACTATTTTGGAAGAGTATCAACTTTGCATGCATGTGCATCATAAAGAGAAAATTTTATATGATAGTTATATTTTTGAATTCGTTCATGATTCTACTGAAATTTATTATGAGGGAGGAACATATGCTTGTAGTAATTGCAATAATATCAAGTTTCCTCTCTATGTGATCAAAGTTTTGAAGTCATGCTTGTTTTGCCTTCCTATGCTAGTCAATTCTTGTTCCCATAAATTGTTTGCTCACGAAATCCCTATGCATAGGAAGTGGGTTAGACTTAAAGGTGTTTTTAATGCTATTCATGATGCTCTTTTGCATATCTCAACTACTACTTTTTATGTGAGCATCATTGAAATCGTTTTGCCAAGCTAGGGGCGTTAAACAATAGCGCTTGTTGGGAGGCAACTCAATTTTATTTCTATTTCAGTTTTTTGCTTCTGTTTTGGTGTGTTTGGAACATTATTACTTCTGTATTAATTGTGTTTTGTGTTTAAATTAGTGTTTGATCCAAGTAAAACCTTTTTGGTGATCCATGGTAGTTGTTGATTTGATCTTGCTGGAAAACAGAAACTTTTGTGCTCAGTCAAGGATTTTTATGAATTTTTTTCAGAGCGTCAAATTGATCTGAAAATTTTACAAAGGATTGATAAACAAATTTCCCTAGTTGTCCTAATTGTTTAGAATTTTACCATTTGCATAAGTATTCTATGTTTATAGATTTATACAGATTGTTCCATTTTTGGCAGATTCTGTTTTCTTTGTGTTGTTTGCTTATTTTGATGTATCTACGGGTCGTATCGGGGGTTATGAGTCATGGAGAAGTTAGAATACAGTAGATTACACAAATATAAAGAAACAATGAGTTCACAACGGTACCTAAAGTGGTGATTTATTTTTCTTCTACTAATGGATCTCATGAGTTTTCTGTTGAGTTTTGTGTTGTGAAGTTTTCAGGTTTTGGGTAAAGATTTGATTGACTATGGAATCAATAGTGTAAATAGCCTAAGATTGGAGATGTCCATGGCACCCCAAATTATATTCAAGGATACCAAAAAGCCTAAGCTTGGGGATGCCCTAGAAGGCATCCCCGCTTTTGTCTTCAATCCATCGGTAAATTCACTTGAGGCTATATTTTTATTCACCACATGATATGTGTTTTGCTTGGAGCGACTTGTGTGATATGATTCTTTGCTTGTTAGTTTTCCACAATCATACTTTCTGCACACATCTTTAGAGAGAGACACGCTGAATCATGAATTTGTTAGAATACTCTATATGCTTCACTTATATCTTTTGAGTTAGGCAATGTTGCTCTAGTACTTCATTTATATCTTTTTAGAGCATGGTGGTGTTATATTTTATAGAAATTATTGAACTATCATTCCTCACTTATGTTATTTTGAGAGTATCTTAAAACAGCATGGTAATTTGTTTAGGTTATGAATTTAATCCTAATATAATGGCATCCAAGAGGGATATAATAAAAACTTTCATATTAAGTGCAATAACAACTATGAGAAGTTGGATTCCTTGCATATAGTTTTGAGATAATAGGGATGGTAATATTAGAGTCATGCGAGTGAGTAGTTGTGAAATGAAGAGATACGTGTGTTAAAGCTTCTGATTCCCATAGCATGCACGTATGGTGAACGCTATGTAATGAAGTTGGAGCATGACTTGTCTAATGATTGTTGACCTTTGTGTGAGGGTAGGGAGCGCGTGATGGCTAACTCCTACCAACCTCTCCCCTAGGAGCATGCATCTAATGCTTTGTTTGATGACTAATAGACTTTTGTAATAATTATGTGAGTTCTTTATGACTAATGTGAGTCCATGGATTATACGCACTATCACCCTTCCATCTTTGCTAGCCTCTCTAGTACCGCGCAACTTTTGCGGGTACATCAAACCCTCCTTACTCAAAATAGACACCATATATTCCTCAAAACAGCCACCATATATTCCTCAAAACAGCCACCATACCTACCTATTATGGAATTTCCATAGCCATTCCAAGATATATTGCCATGCAACTTCCACCATGTAGTTTTTCTATGGCTTGCATCATCACTTCATATTGCATATAGAGTTTTATCTTGTCATAGGAATTGAGTTGTAATTTATTTTTATTTGATTTATAAGTAAATAAAGTGTAATGATTTTTCATTAATAGAGCACTGTCCCATGAGAGAAAAGGGTGATGGAGGCTATGACTCCTTGTTGGTGTGCTCGAAGTATTACTGGTTTGATGTCAATATTAGACTATTGTCTTGAATCTAAAGAATCTGAATATTCCTGCCACAATAAATAATATTACATGGATAAATATGTTGGGTGGCATTCCACATCAAAAATTCTGTTTTTACCATTTACCTACTCGAGGACGAGCAGGAATTGAGCTTGGGGATGCTGATACGTCTCCAACGTATCTATAATTTTGATTGTTCCATGCTATTATATTATCTGTTTTGGATGTTTTATATGCATTAATATGCTATTTTATATTATTTTTGGGACTAACCTATTAATCTAGAGCCTAGTGCCAGTTTCTGGTTTTTCCTTGTTTTTGAGTTTCGCAGATCAGGAATATTAAACGGAGTCTAAACGGAATAAAACCTCTAGAAAGATTTTTTTTTGGAAAATATGGAAGCCACGAGACTTGAGAACCAAGGCAGAGGATCTCATCCTAATCTTTGGCCTATAAATTCCCAAATAATCCCTGTATATCATAAGGATCCATGAAAACACTTTTCCGCCGCCAGAAGCCTCCGTTACCGAGAGATCCAATCTTGGAGCCTTTTCCGGTAATCTGCCGGACGGGGATTCGATACGGAGGGCATCTACATCAACTCCATTGCCCCTTCGATGATGCGTGATTAGTTCACCACAGACCTACGGGTCCATATCTAGTAGCTAGATGGCTTCTTCTCTCTCTTTGCTTCTCAATACCATGTTCTTCATGATCTTCATGGAGATCTATGCGATGTAATACTCTTTTGCGGTGTGTTTGTCGAGATCCGATGAATTGTGGGTTTATGTTCAGATTATCCATGAATATTATTTGAGTCTTTCCTGAATTCTTATATGCATGATTTCATATCTTTGCAAGTCTCTTGGAGTTATTGGTTTGGTTTGGCCAACTAGATTGGTAATTCTTGCAATAGGAAGTGCTTAGTTTTGGGTTCAATCTTGCGGTGTCCTCACCTAGTGACATGGTAGGGGTGGTGAGGCACATATTGTATTGTTTCCATCAAGGGTAAAAAGATGGGGTTTTCATTATATTTCTTGAGTTTATCCCTCTACATCATGTCATCTTCCCTAATGTGTTACTCTGTTCTTCATGAACTTAATACTCTAGATGCAGGCAGGAATCAGTCGATGTTTGGAGTAATAGTAGTAGATGCAAAATCGTTTCTATCTAATTGTCATGGACGTGATGCCTATACGCATAATTATTGCCTTGGATATCTTCATAACTATTCTCTTTTCTATCAATTGCTCGACGGTAATTTGTTCACCCACCGTAATACTTGCCATCATGAGAGAAGCCATCTAGTGAAACCTATGGCCCCTGGGTCTAGTTTCCATATTATAGTTTCAGATCTAAAACCAAAAACACCAAAAATACTTGTTGCATTGTTTTTACTTTTAGTTTTACTTTCTGTTCAAGCATCCTATTATATCTATCTCTATTAGATCTCATCCTTGCAAATAACTTGAAGGGATTGACAACCCCTTTATAGCATTGGGTGCAAGAGTTTGATTCGTTTTGCAGGTATATCTATTGGTGGATCACTTGTATCTCCTACTGGATTGATACCTTGGTTCTCAAAAACTGGGGGAAATACTTATCTACTTTGCTGCATCAAATTGTTCCTCTTCACGGGAAACCAATGCATGCTCGAGAAGTAGCAGCACTCCCAAATCCATAGAAGTTAAGTCGGCTCCTACTGAGACGGAGGGCGCGACTATGGGTTCCTGATAAGCCGTCGCAGCTACCAGAGCCGCCGCCTCTCGCTGGGCCCTTGCCCAATCCACCAACGCCTGAGCATCACGAACCGGTTGATCATCCCTTGGCGGGTTTCGATGTCGATCACTACTGGAAACCGCTGGCGACTCATAATGTCGGCTATAGCTGCGGCTTGGGATGGGGGTTGAATGCACATGACTCCGGCTGTAGGTATACTTCTGCTGCTGGGCCACCGCCGTCTGCAGGTACCCAATGGTGTTCCACACTTCTTCTACGAAACGTGCCTCATCGGGGATTGGGATTGTACCAAGCCTAGTCGTTGCTGCCACCATGTTCTCCATCGGGTTAGAATAATGACCCGGCAACGCCGGAAAAGACTGGGGTGTGACCTGGTTACGGCGGGGCGGGTATGGCTACTAACGCTAAACCACCGCCCGGCTTCCAGGTAGTTCCGCCGTCCAGTTTATGGTGAGAGGCATGTTCCGCCCCGTCCCTGGCACGTTGAACAGATTTCTGGCTTCATATTGATCTGGTAAACGTGACTGATGCCTCATCTGATGAACCGCCACTACAGACTGCTGCTCTAGCTCCGAGCGAAAGGCCTCTGTCCTAAGGTGCTCCGAGTCAGCATCCATCTGAGCTTTCATCACATTGATCTCATGTTGGACTCTGGCCATCTGGTCCTTCAACTTGTGATCTCCGCGTTACGGGCTGCTTGGTTTTCAACAGTGACGTTGGTCTCCAATAGGGCCCTAAGCTCATTCATCAGATCCAAAAGAACTTGAGTCGGCAGCCTGTTGGCTCCAGACCCGGTTGCACCACCGGTTGTACTATTTTGCGCTGGCACAGAACCCACCATGAAGACAGCAGTGTGCTTTAGCGGCTCATACTCTTTGGGCTCATGGTATTCTGACTCGGGGTAATGCTTGATGTAGCCCCCAAGTCCGCCATTGTGAAGCTAATAGATCGATTCCGTCTCCCCGCTTAAGGATCCATCCTCCGAGTAGATGAGAGTTCCTTCGCCTGACGTGGAGCCTTCAAGCTCCATGCCTTGGGTAAAGCCGATGAAGACGTGCTTCCTTCCTGGGTTAACATAGGCGGGTTGCGCGCGCCGGGCCGACTCGACGAGGTCGGTGGATATTTCCAGCCGGGGTTCAGATCTGCCGATCTTTCTGATGAAAACGTGAATTCCACCAAAGGGGACCCAGTACCCGTACTCGATTGAGTCGGCCTCGGGGCCCCAGCCGGCGTTGTCGATGTAGAGCTTGTTGTGGCGACTCTTGATCATCCTGCCAATAGCGTATCCCTCGATCCCTGGGAGAGATCCCTTCGAGAACCTTACACCACCGAGAGCTAGCTCCACGGTGGCTTCCAACTGTCATGGATTTGTCACGACAGATTTCCGGGTCAATGGACTTAGGTTTGAGGCCATCGCTTAGGCGGTGAACTCGAAGGGGTTGATCAAAATCGAGAGACAAGGGTTTACCCAGGTTCGGTCCCTCGGAAAGAGGTAAAAGCCTACGTCCTGCTTTGTGTTGTATTCATTGTATATCGATTAGAAGGGAGCGAGTTCGCTTGACCTAGCTCTCGATCAATTGTTTCGTGGCCTAAGCCGCCCAGGTAAGCCGCCCTTATATACATGGGTCAAGGCCCTGGGCTTACAAGAGTCCGGGTCGGGTTAAACTTAACAACCGACCTCACCTCTAACTAAAAATGCCTTATCTAACAAGTCTCTCACAGCGGCTTAAGTCCACTGGGTTACATCCGGCCTTCTGGCTTTGGGCCCTTCGGCCCACCAGTTATGCTTTCCTCCTAGAGTTACCGTAAGACGCCAACTGCATGACCTGTCCCACATGGGCGGGTCTCATCCCAGGCGTATATCCCCAACATTTTGCGAGGAAAGGAACTTAGTAGTGATGTAGCAAGCTTTTTGTAACGCAAGAGAAAGATTGTCCCTAGGTAATTGAATATGATACGATAGATACTTGTTATATGCAATCAGGGAGAGGCATGAGATAACATAATTTCTCTACTTGGATCATATGCACTTATTATTGGAACTCTAGCAAGCATCAACAACTACTAAACATCATTAAGGTAAAACCCAACCATAGCATTAAGTATCAAGTCCTCTTTACAACCATATGCAACAACCAACCTACTCGGGTTTATGTTTCTGTCACTCACTCAACCCACCATAGGCAAATCATGAACATATTGCAACACCCTACAGCAGGGATCCCTCAAGTTTGCACGACACGAAGGGCACCATAGGACAACACCATATAAACATACGACACACATCCATGACATCATACCACAATTAACCCATAGGACAAAAGAGATTTACTCAAACATCATAGGATAGCCAAGTATCATTGGGAAATAATATATGGAGTTGAGCACCATGTTTAAGTAGATATTACATCGAGGAAGAGAGGTGTTACACCTCTGCAAGAGGGGGAGAGAGTTAGTGTTGACGGCGGCAATATTGTTGATGTAGATCATCGTCATGATGCTTGCCTGGGCGGCATTTTGGCGCTACCGGGAGAGAGGGGGAGAGAGCCCCCCTCCTTCTTATTCCTTGGCCTCACCCCTAGATGGAAGGAGAGTTCCCCCTCTATTCCATGGACTCCATGGCGGCGGAGGGGCGCGAGACCCTCCTAGATTGGATCTCCCTCTCTGTTCTCTTTTGTTTCACGTTCCTGTTTCTGGCCAAAACCGTTTCTTATATTCCTGGAGATCCTTAACTCCGATTGGTCTGAAATTTTGAGGAGATTTTTATCCAAAACTTAATTTTCTTGTGCCCAAAGGAGAGCTCCAACCAACATACGAGGTAGGAACGGTCCACCAGGCCATGTTTGGGCTCTGGGTCGTGCCCTAGTAGAGGGTGGAGGTTGAGGGACTCCGTTTGCGTTGATTCCACTTCTCAAAATTCATAATTATTCCAAAAAAATCTCCATAAATTTTTATCGCATTTGGACTTCATTTGATATAGAATTTCTGCGAAACAAAAAACACACAAAAAACAGGAACTAGCGCTGGGCACTGGACCAATAGGTTAGTCCAATAAATCATATAAAATGTTGTCAAAAGTATGTAAAAGTTGTATAATATTGGCATGAAACAATCAAAATTTATAGATACGAGGAAGACATATCAGCATCCCCAAGCTTAATTCTTGCTCGTCCACGAATAGGTAAATGATAAAAAGATAAATTTTTTTGTGGAATGCTACCTAGCATAATCTTGATCATATATCTAATCATGACATGAATATTAAGACATGACTGATTCAAAGCAATAGTCTAGTTTTGACATAAAGACTTTAATACTCAGGCATCCCAACAAACAATCATGTCTTTCAAAATATCAAGGCTAAAGAACTCTATCCCTACAAAATCATATAGCTTTATCATGGTGTGTCTTCTCAATACAAAGTATAAATCATGTACTACCCCGGTGTCATCCAAGAAATTGGTTCGTACTTTTTAACGCACTTCGGCATTTTCATTTCTCATGCAATACATGAGCGCAAGCCATGGATATAGAATTGTGGGTGGAATGGAATGTGGTGGTAGGTTTCAAAGAGGTAAAAGTAGAGAAGAAAGTCTTGCATCAACTCAGCGTATCAACGGGCTATGGAGATGCCCATCAATAGATATCAATGCGAGGAGTAGGGATTGCCATGCAACGGATGCACTAAGAGCTATAATTGTATGAAAGTTCAATATGAAAACTAAGTGGGTGTGCATCTAACTCTATAATGAAAAATTCCGACTAGTATATGAAAGTGACAACACGGGAGATTCTCTATATGAAAACATGGTGCTACTTTGAAGCACAAGTGTGGAATTAGCATCCCCTTCTCTCTTTGTCTCTCTCTCTCTCTTTTCATTTCTTTTTTTCTTTTTTATTTTCTTTCCTTTTTTTTCTTTTTTCTATTTTGTTTTTGCTTTGTCCGGAGCCTCATCCCAACTTGTGAGGGAATCATAGTTTCCATCATCATTTCCTCATGAAGACATCTCTAATAATGATGATCATCACACTTATATTTACTTACAACTTAATATTACAACTTGATACCTAGAACAAAATATGAATCTATATGAATGTTGTGCAATGATCTAGTGTAGAAAAAATATCAAAAAACTGACAAGCCATGGAAACATCATGTTAGCTATCTTACGATCATATAAAGCAATATGGCAATGAATGCTCAAGTCATCAAAACGGAACCGGTGGAAGTTGCATGGCAATATATCTCGGAATGGCTATGGAAATGCCATAATAGGTAGGTATGGTGATTGTTTTGAGGAAGATATAATAAGGCTTATGTGTGATAGAGTGTATCATATCATGAGGTTTGGATGCACCGGCGAAGTTTGCGCCGACTCTCGAGGTGAGAATGGGTAATGCACTGTACCGTAGAGGCTAGCAAATTGCAAAAAGGTAAAAGTGCATATAATCCATGGACCCAAACTGGTAATAAAGAACTCACATACTTATTGCAAAATTTTATTAGCCCTCGAAGAAAAGTATTACTATGCATGCCCCTAGGAGGGAGGTTGGTAGGAGTTAACCATAGCGCGTCCCCGACCTTCACACAAAGATAGACAATCCAGGATAAATTGTGCTCCAACTTCCTAGCATAACTGGAGACTATATGATACGTCTCCATCGTATCCACTTTTCCAAACTCTTTTGCCCTTGTTTTGGAATCTAATTTGCATGATTTGACTGGAACAACCCAGACTGACGTTGTTTTTAGCAGAATTGCCTTGGTGTTATTTTTTTTCAGAAATATAAGTTCTCGGATCATCCTCAAAATTTACGGAAAATATTTTTGGATCTAGTAAAAAATATTGGTGCAAGAATTAACCAGAGGGGGCACCTGCAGGACACAAGCCTACTAGGCGCGACCACCCCCTGACCGCGCCTAGCAGGCTTGTGGGGCCCTCGTGGCTCCTCTGACCTCCTCTCCAACTCCATACAACCCTATTCGAGGAGAAAAAAATCAGAGAGAAGAGTTCATCGCATTTCATGATATGGAGCCGCCGCCACCTCCTGTTCTTCCTTGGCAGACCAGATTTGGAGTTCGTTTTGGGCTCCAAAGAGGGGAAATCGACGCCATCGTCATCATCAACCATACTCCAACACCAATTCCATGATGATCTCCGCCGTTCGTGAGTAATCCCATCGTAGGCTTGCTGGACACTGATGGGTTGGATGAGATTTATCATGTAATCGAGTTAGTTTGGTTAGGGTTTGATCCCTAGTATCCATTATGTTCTGAGATTGATGTTGATGTGACTTTGCTATGCTTAATGCTTATCACTAGGGCCCGAGTGCCATTATTTCATATATGAACCTATTATGTTTTCATTAATATAAATGTGTTCTTGATCCTGTCTTGCAAGTTGTAGAAACCTATTACAAGTTTTGATCTACATCCCCTAGGGTGACAATAACTGGGATTCTTTCCATTGATTACCGTAGTTTGAGGAGTTCATGTATTCACTAAGTGCTAATGCTTTAGTCTGGTTCTCTATTTAAAGGAGGCCTTAATATCTCTTAGTTTCCATTAGGACCCCGCTGCCACGGGAGGGTAGGACAAAAGATGTCATGCAAGTTCTTTTCCATAAGCACGTATGACTATATATGGAATACATGCCTACATTACATTGATGAATTGGAGCTAGTTCTGTGTCACCCTATGTTATAATTGTTGCATGATGAATGCCATCCAACATAATTATCAATCACTAATCCATTGTCTACGAGCTTTCCACATATTGATCTCTCCTAAGTTGCTTCTCCGTTGCTACTGTTACAATCACTATAAAACTGCTACTTTACTTTTGCTACCGTTACCATTACTTCCATACTACTTTGCTACTAAATACTTTGCTATAGATATTAAGTCTTTTAGGTGTGGTTAAATTGACAACTTAGCTGCGAATAATCGAGAATATTATTTGGCTCCCCTTGTGTTGAATCAATAAATTTGGGTTGAATACTCCACCCTCGAAAACTGTTGCGATCCCCTATACGTGTGGGTATCAAGACCTCTTTCTGGCGCCTTTGCCAGGGAGCATAGCTATATTCTCTAAGTCACTTGGGATGTATATCTGTTGATTACTATGAAGAATCTAAAAGATCCAAAAACCAAGATATATCCCTCTACTACGAGGGGAGGTAAGGAACTGCCATCTAGCTCTGCATTTGATTCGCCTTCTGTTATGAATAAGCTTGCGACACCACCACCTGCTAGTAATTATGTTATGTCGCAAGTAATAGATGATGCCACTTCTGCTATGCATGATTCTTATGATGATACTTTGCTTGATAACACTATGCCACTAGGTGAATTTCTTTATGGAAAAATTGCTAGAGCCAATGCTGAAAATTATGATGCTTCTAAACTGATGAAATTATTGAAACTGAACACTTTGAGACACCTGCTAGACCTAGATCTCCAAGATATTAATTGCCTGATATTCCTGAGGTTTATGTTATGGAAGGAGAGGTAGCTAGGGACTTTCTTGCTTGTAAGGATAGATATGATCTTAAGAAACTACTATGCAAGTGGAAATAAAAATCTTTGAATTCTAGAATGAAATATGATCCTAAGTTTGCTAATTCACCTATCTTTGTTATTGATAAGGATTATGAATTCTCTGTCGATCCTGAGTTAATTACTTTGGTTGAATCTAATCCTTTCCATGGTTATGAATCTAAAACTGTTGTGGCACATCTTACTAAATTGAATGATATAGCCACCCTATTTACCCATGAGGAAAAAATTTGTTATTACTACATTTGCAAGTTGTTTCCTTTCTCACTAAAGGGTGATGCTAAGATATGGTTTAATTCTCTTGTTCCTGGTTGTGTGCGTAGTCCCCAGGATATGATATATCACTTCTATGAAAAATATTTTCCTGTCCATAAGAAACAAACCGCCTTGCAAGAAATATTTAACTTTGTGCAAACTGGAGAAGAGAGTCTCCCACAAGCTTGGGGGAGGCTTCTCTAGTTACTTAATGCTTTGCCTGATCATCCTCTCAAGAAAAATGAAATACTTGATATCTTTTATAATGAACTAACCTATGCTTCTAGGGACCACCCAGATAGTTGTGCTGGTTGTGTTTTCAGGGAACGAACTGTTGAACAAGATGAAATACTATTGAATAATATATTGAGCAATGATAATGATTGGACTATTCCTGAACCACCTCCGAAGCCAACTCCAAAGAAAAGAGGTATTCTATTTATCAGTCCTAAAGATATGCAATAGGCAAAGAAATCTATGAAAGAAAAAAGTATTAAAGCTGAAGATGTTAAGAATCTACCACCTATTGAAGAAATACATGGTCTTGATAACCCGACATAGGTAGTAGAGGTAAATTCTCTTCGTAGATTTGATGAAAGCCATATCCCTTATAATAAGTCTACTAGCCAATGCTTGGATGAGTTTGATATTTTGTTGTTAAGCAAGAAAATTTTAATGCTTATGTTAGTAGACAATTGAAACATAATGCTTTCATGCTTGCTTGCTTTGGTGACTATATGAGTAGAACTATCAATGATCTTAAACTGATTAGTAAACATGCTTCCATGGTAACTACTCAAGTAGAACAAGTACTAAAGGCACAGGAACTATCAATGATCTTAAAATGATTAGAAACATGCTTCCATGGTAACTACTCAAGTAGAACAAGTACTTAAGGCACAGAATGATTTGCTTGATGATATGAATAGTAAGAATAATTATCATTCTGTTAAAGTTGTGACTAGAGGTGGTAGAATGACTCAGGAACCTTTGTATCCTGAGGGCCACCCTAAGAGAATTGAACAAGATTCTCAAAGGAGTAATATTGATGCACCTTGTCGTTCCAGTAATAAGAGGAACAAGGATGATGATAGAACCTTGCATGCTGCTAGTGAACCTATTATAGATACACCTGAAAACCCAAATGATATTTCTGTTTCTGATGTTGAGACACAATCTGGTGACGAACATGATCCTAGTGATAATATTAATAATGATGTTCATGTTGATACTCAACCTTTTAATGATAATGATGTGGAGATTGAACCTGCTGTTGATCTTGATAACCCACAACCTAAGAATAAAGATGTGACAAAAGTGATTTTATTGCTAGGAAGCATGGTAAAGAAAGAGAACCATGGGTTCAGAGATCCATGCCTTTTACTCCTAAACCATCCAAGAAAAAGGATGATGAGGATTTTGAGCGCTTTGTTGAAATGCTTAGACCTGTCTTTTTTCGTATGCGTTTGATTGATATTTTGAAAATGTCTCGTTATGCTAAGTATATGAAAGATATTGTGACTAATAAGAGAAAGATACTGGAAGCTGAGATTTCAACCATGCTTGCTAATTATACTTTTAAGGGTGGAGTACCAAAGAAACTAGGAGATCCAGGAATACCAACTATACCATGCTCTATTAAAGGGAATTATGTTAAAACTGCTTTATGTGATTTGGGAGCTAGTGTTAGTGTTATGCCTTTCTTTTTATATCGTAGAATTGATTTGAATAAGTTCACACCGACTGAAATCTCTTTGCAAATGGGTGATAAATCAACTACTCTACTTATCGGTATTTGTGAGGATGTACCTATCGTAGTTGCAAATGCTACTATCTTAACGGAATTTGTTATTCTTGATATTCCCGAGGACGACAGTATGCCGATCATCCTTGGTAGACCCTTTTTGAATACTGCAGGGGCTGTTATTGATTGCAACAAGGGCAATGCCACTTTTCATATTAATGTAATGAGCATACGGTACACTTTCCTAAGAAACATCCTCAAGTTCATAGTATCAACTCTATTGAAAAAATTCCAACGATTATTATTAGAGGCTTTGAATTCCCTCTTCCTATTGTCAAGAAGAAATATGATATACTTATTGTTGGGGATATGCATATCCCCATTGAGGTAACTTGGTGTTATTCAAAAATTCCCCAGTTTCATGTTATTCGAAAGAAGTTTGTTAATAAGACTTGATCAACCTTTTTGATGGATTCCTTTTGATGAGCATGAGATGGATGAATTTAGAAAGCACAACTTTCTGTACCCAACTTTTACTTGTTGTTAGTTAGAATAAATAAAGTAAAATACTATCATTTTTCTGTTTTTTGAGTTTCCCGTGCAATAAAAAAGTGACCTAAAAATAAAAGTTCTTCAAATGGCCTGAAAATGGAGTATGATTTTTTTCTGGAATATTTTAAAATATCTGGCACTGAGCACACTGCAGGGGGCTGCACCAGTGGGCCACAAGCCCACAAGGCGCAGCCACCCCCCCCCCCTCCCCGGTCGCGCCTAGCAGGCTTGTGGGTCCCACATGGCCCCCCTTCACTTATTCCAGCACCCATCCACTTCATCTTCCTCCAGAAAAATCCCACCATTGCTCAAACCCGTGTTCTAGCTCATTTTGCTACCATTTTCGATCTCCTTTCTCAAAGCTTCATTCGCAACACTGTATTGGGAGATTGTTCTTTGGTATGTGACTCCTCCAATGGTCCAATTAGTTTTTGTTCTAGTGCTTTATATATTCTAAATTCTTGCTGCTACAGTGACCTTGTTCTTGAGCATGCATGTTAAATTTATATTGTCCCAAGTAGTTTTGATGCATGATATAGCCTCTAGGCACTTGAGGGAGTAGTTGCTATGAGTTTTGTTGAGTTTTGTGCACTTTTATTTCGAGTCACTAAAAATTTCAGAATTTTTCAGAAAAAGAAAAAAAATTGAGGAAGGTGTTTCAAGGGGGTTCCTCAAGCAAGAAGGCCCCAAGACTCGTGATACGTGAGCCCGTCCTCGAACCATCGGGGGAAGCACAAGTACGACCTTGTCAATGGCCATCGGATCAATTCATGAGTGATGCCGGTTTCAAGGAAGAATTCTAAGCGTACACAAGAAATGCCGGCCTTGAGGAATTTGTGTCGGACAAATGCAACCAATACTATCAACTCACGGATTCTTTCATGCAGAGGTTTGAATTTTTGCTCAATCATAATAAACCATCTGTTCTATTTCACCTTTATGACAAATCATATACTTTGGACATAGAGTATTTTAATCATGATCGCAAAATTCCACAATGGGGTAGCTATAGTGATCCGCATAAAACTGAATATAATGATTTTCTTGCTAGCATTACCGTCGGAGAAACTAGAAATATTACATAGGCTACCATGGGAAGCATTCACTTTCCTGCCATACATTATTTTCCTCTATTCATAGGTAGATGTATTAACGGTAAAACTGAGCATAGCCACCTGTGTGCAACCGATCTTAGTATTCTTAAGAGTGCTGTAATGGGCGAAAGGTGGTATAACTTAGGAGCCATTATTGCTAGAAGGTTGCATAATAATGCTAAGACTGGAAATTTCTTTGGTGGGATTTATGCCACTCATTTAGCTAATTATCTTGGGATATCCATATGCGGAAATGATATTTAGTTACCTCCTGCTTTTCTTGATTATGAGGCTTTGGTACGTTTTCAGTTTCTTGAAAGGAACGAACAATCTCTCCAGTACCGACCAATTTTTGACAGACAGCATGTTGTCCATGTTACCCTTCCTGCTCCTGCCTTCTTTAACTTTCAGGAAAAATAGAGATACTTTATAACCAGAGAGGAGGCAAACGAGTACGAGAGGAACGCGGAATCAGCTTTGCTTCACACTGTTGGATATATGCCCTAGAGGCAATAATAAAATGGTTATTATTATATTTCCTTGTTCATGATAATTGTCTATTATTCATGCTATAATTGTATTAACCGAAAACCGTAATACAGGTGTGAATACATAGACCACGCCATGTCCCTAGTGAGCCTCTAGTTGACTAGCTCGTTGATTGATAGATGGTCATGGTTTCCTGACCATGGAAATTGGATGTCGTTGATAACGGGATCACATCATCAGGAGAATGATGTGATGGACAAGACCCAATCCTAAGCATAGCACAAGATCTTGTAGCTCGTTTGCTAAAGCTTTTTTAATGTCAAGTATCATTTCCTTAGACCATGAGATTGTGCAACGCGATGATATCGTAGGAATGCTTTGGGTGTATCAAACGTCACATTGTAACTGGGTGACTATAAAGGTGCACTACAGGTGTCTCCGAAAGTGTTTGTTGGGTTGGCACGAATCGAGACTGGGATTTGTCACTCCGTGTGACGGAGAGGTATCTCTGGGCCCACTCGGTAATACATAATCATAATGAGCTCAATGTGACTAAGGGGTTAGTCACGGGATCATGTGTTATGGAACGAGTAAAGAGACTTGCTAGTAACAAGATTGAACAAGGTATAGGGATACCGACGATCGAATCTTGGGCGAGTAACATATCGATGGACAAACGGAATTGTATACGGGATTAATTGAATCCCCAACATCGAGGTTCATCTGATGAGATCATCGTGGAACATGTGGGAGCCAATATGGGTATCCATATCCCGTTGTTGGTTATTGGCCGGAGAGGTGTCTCGGTCATGTCTGCATAGTTCTCGAACCCGTAGGGTCTACACACTTAAGGTTCGGTGACGCTAGAGTTGTAATGGGCATTGTATGTCGTTACCGAAAGTTGGCCGGAGTCTCGGATGATATCCCAGACATCATGAGGAGTTCCGGAATGATCCGGAGGTAAAGACTTATATATGGGAAGTCCTATTTTGGCCACCAGAAAATGTTCACGATTTTTCGATATTGTATCGGGAAGGTTCTAGAAGGTTCCAGAGTGGGGCCCACCTGCATGGGGGGACCCACATGAATGTGGGTAGTGGAGGCAAGTCCCCACACCCCTGGTCAAGGCACACCAAGATCCCCCTTAGAAGGAATAAGATGATATCCCGAAGGGATAAGATCAAGATCCCTAAAAAGGGGGATAACATTCGGTGGGGAGGGGAAAGGATGGGATGTCTTTCCTCCCACATTTGCCAACGCCCCAATGGACTTGCAGGGCAAGAAACCAGCCCCCACCACCCCTATATAGTGTGGAGGCGCATGGGAGCTGCACCCCTTGCTCTGGCGCAGCCCTCCCCCTCCTACACCTCCTCGTCCTCCGTAGTGCCTAGTGAAGCTCTGCCAGAGAACCACGAGCTCCACCGCCACCACGCCGTCGTGCTGCCGGAGCTCTCCCTCAACCTCTCCTCCCCCTTGCTGGATCAAGAAGGAGGAGACGTCCCCGGGCTGTATGTGTGTTGAACGCGGAGGCATGATACGTCTCAACGTATCTATAATTTTTTATTTCAAGCTATTATATTATCTATTTTGGATGTTTTATATGCATTATTATGCTATTTAATATTATTTTTGGGACTAACCTATTAATCTAGAGCCTAGTGCCGGTTTCTGTTTTTTCCTTGTTTTTAAGAATTGCAGATAAGGAATATTAAACAGAGTCCAAATGGAATAAAACCTTCGGAATGATTTTTTCTGGACCGGAACGAAACCACAAAGCTTGGAGACCAAGGCAGGAGAGCCACCATGGGGCCATAAGCCCTAGGGGCGCGCCCGCAGGCTTGTGGGCCCACGACATCCCTCCTAACCCTAATCTTCGGCCTATATATTCCCAAATAATCCCTGTATATCATAACGAGCCACGAAAACACTTTTCCGCCGCTAGAAGCCTCCGTTCCCGAGAGATCCAATCCTGGAGCCTTTTTCGGTAATCTGTCGGAGGGGGGATTCGATCACGGAGGGCATCTACATCAACTCCATTGCCCCTCCGATGATGCGTGAGTAGTTCACCATAGACCTTCGGGTCCATAGATAGTAGCTACATGGCTTCTTCTCTCTCTTTGCTCTTTAATACCATGTTCTTCATGGTCTTCATGAAGATCTATTCGATGTAATACTCTTTTGTGGTGTGTTTGTCGAGATCCGATGAATTTTGGGTTTATGTTCAGATTATCCATGAATATTATTTGAGTCTTTTCTGAATTCTTGTATGCATGATTTCATATCTTTGCAAGTCTCTTTGAGTTATTGGTTTGGTTTTGCCAACTAGATTGGTAATTCTTGCAATGGGAGAAGTGCTTAGTTTTGGGTTCAATCTTGCAGTGTCCTCACCCAGTGACAAAGTAGGGGTAGCGAGGCACGTATTGTATTGTTGCCATCAAGGATAAAAAGATGGGGTTTTCATCATATTGCTTGAGGTTATCCCTCTACATCATGTCATCTTACATAATGTGTTATTATGTTCTCCATGAACTTAATACTTTAGATCCAAGCAGGAGTCGGTCAATGTGTGGAGTAATAGTAGTAGATGCAGAATCGTTTCGGTCTACTTGACATGGACGTGATGCCTATATGCATAATCTTTGCCTTGGATATCTTCATAATTATTCGCTTTTCTATCAATTGCTCGACGGTAATTTGTTCACCCACCATAATACTTGCCATCATGAGAGAAGCCTCTAGTGAAACCTATGCCCCCCGGGTCTATTTTCCATCTTATACTTTCCGATCTAAAACCAAAAATACCAAAATTACTTTGCTGCATTATTTTCACGTTTCATTTTACTTTCCATTCAGGCAATTTATCTCTATCAGATCTCATCCTTGCAAGTAACCATGAAAGGATTAACAACCCCTTTATAGCGTTGGGTGCAAGAGTTTGATTCTTTGTGGAGGTACATCTATTGGGGACTTGCTTCTATCTCCTACTGGATTGATACCTTGTTTCTCAACAACTGAGGGAAATATTTATCTACTTTGTTGCATCACCCATTTCTCTTCATGGAAACCAACGCATGCTCTCGAGAAGTAGAAAGGCGCCGTCTGTTCGGCGCTTGGATCGGATTTGCCGTGATTTGAATCGCTGCGAGTACGACTCCATCAACCGCGTTCTTTACAATGCTTCCTCTTAGCGATCTTCAAGGGTATGAAGATGCACTCCCTCTCACTCGTTTCTAGCATCTCCTAGATTGATCTTGGTGAGATGTAGGAATTTTTTTGAATTATTACTATGTTACCCAACAATGGCATCATGAGCTAGGTCTATGTGTAGATTCTATGCACGAGTAGAACACAAGTAGTTGTGGGTGATGATTTGGTCAATTTTCTTGTCGTTACTAGTCCTATCTTATTCGGCGGCATTGTGGGATGAAGCGGCCCGGACCGAATTTACACGTAAGCTTACGTGAGACTGGTTCCACAGCCTGACATGCACTTGTTACATAAGGTGGCTAGCAGGTGTTTGTCTCTCCCACTTTAGTCGGATCCGATTCGATGAAGAGGGTCCTTATGAAGGGTAAATAGAAATTGGCATATCATCGTTGTGGCTTTTGCGTAGGTAAGGAACGTTCTTGTTAGAATTCCATAGCAGTCACGTCAAACTTGTTTTTGTAGGGTATGCTATGTGATGTGATATGGCCAAAAGGATGTGATGAAATATATGTGATGTGTGAGATTGATCATGTTCTTGTAATAGGAATCACGACTTGCATGTCGATGAGTATGACAACCGGTAGGAGCCATAGGAGTTGTCTTAATTTATTGTATGACATGCGTGTCAATCAAAAACGCCATGTAATTACTTTACTGTTTTGCTGACCATTAGCCATAGTAGTAGAAGTAATAGTTGGCGAGACAACTTCATGAAGACACGATGATGGAGATCATGATGATGGAGATGATGGTGTCGTGTTGGTGACGATGGTAATCATGCCGCGCCCCGAAGATGGAGATCAAAGGCGCAAGATGATATTGGCCATATTATGTCACTTTATGATTTGCATGTGATGTTTATCATGTTTTACATCTTATTTGCTTAGAACAACAGTAGCATTAATAAGATGATCCCTCACTAAAATTTCAAGAAATGTGTTCCCCCTAAGTGTGCACTGTTGCGAAGGATCGTTGTTTCGAAGCACCACCTAATGATTGGGTGTGACAGATTCTAACGTTCGCATACAACGGGTGTAAGCCAGATTTACACACGTGAAACACTTCGGTTGACTTGACGAGCCTAGCATGTACAGACATGGCCTCGGAACACAAGAGACCGAAAGGTCGAACATGAGTCATATAGTAGATATGATCAACATGATGATGTTCACCATTGAAACCACCTCAACTCACGTGATGATCGGACTTGAGTTGGTGAATTTGGATCATGTATCACTCGGATGACCGGAGGGATGTCAATTTGAGTGGGAGTTCTTAAGTAATATGATTAATTGAACTCATTTGTCTTGAACATAGTCTAAAGTGTCTTTGCAAATTATGTTGAGATAGCTCGCGTTGTAGCTCCCCTGTTTTATTGATACGTTCCTAGAGAAAAGTACGTTGAAAGATGATGGTAGCAATAATGCGGACTGGGTCTATGATCTGAGGATTGTCCTCATTGCTGCACAGAAGGATTATGTCCTTGATGCACCACTCGGTGCACCACCCCCTCTAGCGTCGTCTGTGGATGTTGTGAACATCTGACATGCATGTTGTGATGACTACTTGATAGTTCAGTGCGTCATGCATTATGGCTTAGAACTGAGGCTCCAAAATGTTTTGAAAGTTAAAGAACATATGAGATGTTCTAAGAGCTGAAATTGGGATCTCGGGCTCATGCCCGTGTTGAGAGGTATGAGACCTCCAACAAGATTCTTTGCCTGCAAGATGAAGGAGAATAGCTCAATCGGTGAGCATGTCCTCAGATTGTCTGGGTACTACAATCGCTTGAATCGAGTAGGAGTTGATCTTCCAGGTTAGATAGTGATTGATATAGTTCTCCAAGTCACTTTCACTAAGCTACTAGAGCTTCGTGATGAACTATAAAATGCCAGGGATGGAAATAATGATCCCTGAGCTATTCGCGATGTTTGACACCGCGAACGTAGAAATCAAGAAGTAGCATCAAGTGTTGATGGTTAGTGAAACCACTAGTTTCGAGAAGGGCAAGGGCCGGGAGGGAAACTTCATGGATGGCAAGTCAGTTGCTACTCCAGTGAAGAAATCCAAGGTTGAATCCAAACCCGAGACTAAGTGCTTCTGTTATGAGGAGAATGGTCGTTGAAGCGGAACAACCCTAGATACTTGGTAGATAAGAAGGCTTGAAACGTCGATAGAAGTATATTTAATATACTTTTTATTTACATGTACCTTTCTAGTACTCCTAGTAGCACTTGGGTATTGGATACTGGTTCGGTTGCAAAATGTTAGTAACTCGAAATAAAAGATACAGAATAAACGGACGCTAGATAAGGGTAAGGTGACGATGTGTGTTGGAAGTGTTTCCAAGGTTGATGTGATCACCATCGCACACTCTCTCTACCTTCGGGATTAGTGATAAACCTAAATAAATGTTATTTCGTGTTTGTGTTGAGCACGAACGTGATTAGGTTGTGTTTAGTGCAATACGGTTATTCATTTAAGTTAAGAGAATAATGGTTATTGTGTTTACATGAATAATGCCTTCAATGGTCATGCACCCAATGGGAATGGTTTATTGAATCTTGATCGTAGTAATACACATGTTTATAACATTGATACCAAATGATACAAAGTTAATAATGATAGTACCACATACTTGTGGCATGACGCTAAATCTCATATTGGTATAAATCGCATGAAGAAACTCCATGCTGATGGATCTTTGACTCATTCGATTTCGAATCGGTTGAGACATGCGGACCATGCCTCATGGGCAAGATGACTAAAGATCCCATTTTCAGCATGATGGAGCCGGCTAGTAACTTATTGGAAATAATACATGTTGATGTATGCGATCCAATGAGTGTTGTAGCGTGCGGTGGATATTGTTATTTTCTTACCTTCACTGATGATTAGAGTAGATATGGACATATTTACTTAATTAAACACAAGTCTGAAATGTTTGGAAAGTTCAAGAAAATTCAGAGTGAAGTTTGAGATCATCATGACAAGAAGATAAAAATGTATACGATATGATCATGGAGGTGAATATGTGAGTTACGAGTTTGGTATACAACTTAAGAGAATGTGGAAGTTGTTTCACAGCTCATGCCGCCTGCAACACCATAGTGTGATGGTGTGTCCGAACGCCGTAGTCATGCTCTATTGGATATGGTGCATACTATGATGTCTCTCATAGTTTTTCCACTATCGTTTTGGGGTTATGCGCTAGATACAACTACATTCACTTTTAGTAGGGCACCATCTAAATCCATTGAGATGACACCGTATGAATTATGGTTTGATAGAATCCTAAGTGTTCATTAATATTATGAACATGTGTATTACTACTTGCAAGTTGGCATGGTGACGGTAATCGAGTAATACCATCCTCTCTTGCAAGTTGTAGACACCTATTACGAGTTATGATCCGCATCCCCCAGGGTGACAATAACTGGGATTCTTTCCGGTGATTACCGTAGTTTGAGGAGTTCATGTATTCACTAAGTGCTAATGCTTTGGTCTGTTTCTCTATTAAAAGGAGGCCTTAATATCTCTTAGTTTCCATTAGGACCCCGCTGCCATGGGAGGGTAGGACAAAAGATGCCATGCAAGTTCTTTTCCATAAGCATGTATGACTATATATGGAATACATGCCTACATTACATTGATGAATTGGAGCTAGTTTTGTGTCACCCTATGTTATAACTGTTGCATGATGAATGCCATCCAGCATAATTATCCATCACTAACCCATTGCCTACGAGCTTTCACATATTGATCTCTTCTAAGTTACTTCTCTGTTGTTGCTGTTACAATCACTATAAAACTGCTACTATTACTTTTGCTACCATTACCGTTACTTTCATACTACTTTGCTACTGAATACTTTGTTGCAGATATTAAGTCTTTCAGGTGTGGTTGAATTGACAACTCAGTTGCGAATACTCAAGAATATTCTTTGGCTCCCCTTGTGTCGAATCAATAAATTTGGGTTGAATACTCTACCCTCAAAAACTGTTGCGATCCCCTATACTTGTGGGTTATCACTATACGTGCATGCTTCGGGAATCACAAACCTTAACACCAATATCTTACTAAACACGATCATCCACTAGTACCTTCCACATATTGTCATCTCTATATCACAAAAATATTGCAAGGAATCAAACATATCATATTTAGTGATCCATAAGTTTGATGTAGGATTTTATGACTAACCATGCAAATGACCAATTCCTATAGGCTCTAAATATATATCAGTGAAGCATTAGAGTTCAATTCTTTCTACAAAATACCATGCTCTAATATATATTTGTGAAGTAAAAGATCATTCTACAAATAATGGTTTTCTATGTGAAGAGAAACAGGCAATCCAAACTTCAAATGATATTAGTGAAGCACATGAAGCATTCTATAAATCCATACTCAAAAGATATAAGTGAAGTGCAATGAGCAATATATAAATCAACCATGGACTATCTCATATCAGCATGGTGCATAAACTAAATGCAAAAGAAGTCCCAAGATTTGCACATATCACATAAATGAAACAAATCCAAAAACATACTGATACTTGTTAAAGAAAGATGGGATGCCTTCTAGGGCATCCCCAAGCTTAGACGCTTGAGTCTCCTTGGATATTTACTTGAGGTGCCTTGGGCATCCCCAAGCTTTAACTCTTGCCTCTCCTTCTTATCCTCATACAAGTATTGTTTCAAACCAATTCATATTTTATATTTGCATTGTACCTGCTATATTATAACTTTTATATGGCTTACACCACCGATAAAATTGATAGTTTCATCAAAAAAGGAAAACAATGCATCAAAAAACAGAATCTATCTTAAACATGATAGTCCGTAGTAATTTGAACTTTTACCATACTTATATAACTCCAAAAAATCTGAACCATTAGTAAGAAATAAAACTTTTGTACAGGAATACTGCTTAAAAATATCAGAAACTTCTAACGTTCAAGTAAAAAAATGAAAATTCACGCACTACAGCCAAAGTTTCTGTTTTTACACCACACATACCAACAAACAAGCTAATTATCCATGGAAAATCTTGACACGGTGTGTTTATAAAACAATGGGTTTGTACAAGGGGATAATTATTTTTGTTGGAAAATTTTCCATGATTCAAGATTCACAAAGTTGCCATGGGCATGAACAAAAGTTCAAGGACGTCCCCCACTTCAACGATCGTCATCATCTCTCTCACTTCCACCTTTCCTTTTGTGAAGTCTTAGGTTTACCTCTATATTATTTTTAAACTTTATAAAATCACATGATAGAAATAAATGAAACCCTAAAACTTCCGGGTTGTCTCCCTGGCAGCACTTTCTTTAAGGCCAGTAAGCTAGGCATAAAGTGCTCAATTAATTGATCCACCCGGATCCCAATATATATCAAAGCAAATTTTAATTAGAAATGATTTTTAATTTAGTAGTGAGCACAAGGTGATATATATCATGTGGCAACGAATTCTAACTCTCCTCCTATGCATTGGCGTTTCATAAAAGAACAATTCATTCAAACAAAGTAAAGGCCAATGCATGTTATAAACAGTTTCTTGCAATTTTATCGTATTGGAAACATGGAGGGGTGCAGATTTGGTTCCTCTCTCATAATAATTGCAAGTAGGAGCAGAAAGCACATGCATATTATATTCATCAAAATCAACATGTGCAATAGGAAAATGCAACCGATCAATATAATCCTTAATAAGTGCAAACTTCTCCGATCCAATGTAGTTGGGAGAATTCAAAAAGATAATAGGACTATCATGTGTGGGTGCAATAGCAAGAAATTCATGCTTAACATAAGGAACTATAGAAAGTTCATCTTAATAAGGATAATTTATATTTGCATCATGGCCACAAGCATAGGAAGCATCAAGTTCATCAAAAAGGGATATTTCAAATGAAACCATGGGATTATAGCAATTATCATAACATTCATCGTTCGGTAAGCATGAAGGGTAATTAAACAATGTATGAGTTGAAGAGTTACTCTCATTAGAAGGTGGGCACGGGTGATCAATCCGCTCTTCCTCCGTTTGTTCTTCGCTCTCCTCCTCATCTTTTTCATCTAATGACCTCACAATTTTAGCAACTTCTTCTTCCATAGGTCCCTGCAAAATATTAATCTCTTCCAAGGCAGAGGACATTCTCTCAATAAATTTAATAATATCAGCATTGCATTCATAATTATCATAAAAATATTTAAGTATGGCAAGAATTTTAGATTCGTAAGAAACAACAACATCATACGTTTCAGTCAAATAAGCAATTTCATAAGCACCTTTAAAAGTATCAAATTCTTCTATTTGTTCCACATCATAGTAATCATAAATACCTTTAGAATAAGAATCCAAGGTTTAATTATCATTAAACTTACATTGAAAGGTAAGGTGCAGAGCCTCTATCTTGGAGCAACAAGTATACTCACATTTCAAGTATGCATCCCAAGCAAACCATTCTATTATTCTAAGTTGACCCCATAACTGTTTCCCTTTTTGAGATACGTGATAATCCCTAAAGTACTCATGTTGATCCAATGTGTATCCCATTATAAAGCTCCTTTAGGATTTCTTGGGATTGTTGAAGGAGTAATTAACGTGTTTCACATAACTAGCATCGAGGGTTTTGGGATGTTCCCCATCTCCGTGAGTAGCAAGTACCACTATTTTTTTTGGTGTTTCATGTTCCATATCCATAACTAAAGATATCAAACAACTAAAAACAGAAAATAAAAATTACTTAGTGATAAAGCAAACAAGCACACATGAGAATATTCACCCCACACTATTGCTCCCCGGCAACGGTGCCAGAAAAAGGTCTTGATAACCCACAAGTGTAGGGGGTCGTTTGTAGCATTTTTTGATAAGTAAGAGTGTCAAACCCAACGAGGAGATAAAGGTAGAAAAAATATTCCCACATGTTCTATCGACCACCGATACAACTCTATGCACGCTAATGCTTGCTTTACCTACAATCAATATGAAACTACTTTGCGGGAAGTAAACTAGAAGTACTTTGCAAGAAAAGCAACTTAGTAGTGACGTAGCAAGCTTTTTGTAATGCGAGAGAAAGATTGTCCCTAGGTAACTGAATATGATACGATAGATACTTTTTATATGCAATGAGGGAGAGGCATGAGCTAAGATACTTTCTCTACTTGGATCATATGCACTTATGATTGGAACTCTAGCAAGCATCTGCAACTACAAAAGATCATTAAGGTAAAACACAACCATAGCATTAAGTATCAAGTCCTCTTTACTCCCATATGCAACAACCCACCTACTCGGGTTTATGTTTCTGTCACTCACGTAACCCACCATAGGCAAATCATGAAAATATTGCAACACCCTACATCATGGATCCCTCACGTTTGCGCGACACAGAGGGCACCATAGGACAACACAATATCAACATACGACTCACATCCATAAAATCATACCACAATTAACCCATAGGACAAAAGAGATCTACTCAAACATCGTAGGATAGCCAAATATCATTGGGAAATAATATATGTAGTTGAGCACCATGTTAAGTAGAGATTACAGCAGGGAAAAGAGGTGTTACACTACTACAAGAGGGGGAGAGAGCTAGTGTTGACGGCTGCAAGATTGTTGATGTAGATTGCCATCATGATGCTTGCCCCGGTGGCGTTTTGGCGCCACCAGGAGAGAGGCGAGAGCCCCCCCCTCCTTCTTGTTCCTTGGCCTCCCCCTATATGGGAGGAGAGTTCCTCCCTTGGGTCCATGGCCTCCATGGCAGCGGAGGGGCGGGAGCCCCTCCTAGATTGGATCTCCCTCTCTATTCTCTTTTGTATCATGTTCCTATTACTGGCCGAAAACCGTTTCTTATATTCCCGGAGATCCGTAACTCCGATCGGGCTGAAATTTTGAGGGGATTTTACCCAAAAATTAGATTTCTTGTGACCAAAGGAGAACTCCAACCGACATACGAGGTGGGCACGTTCCACCAGGCCGAGTTTGGGCTCTGGGTCATGCCCTCGTATATGGTGGAGGTTGTGGGACTCCGTTTGCGTTGATTCCACTTCTCAAAATTCATATATTTTTCCAAAAAAACGTAAATTTTTATCACATTTGGACTTCGTTTGATATGGAATTTCTGCGAAACAAAAAACACACAAAAAACAGGAACTGGCATTGGGCACTAGATCAATAGGTTAGTCCAATAAATCATATAAATTTTTGCCAAAAGTATGTAAAAGTTGTATAATATTGGCATGAAACAACCAAAAATTATAAATACGACAGAGATGTATCAAACACCTTCGTGGAATTATGCGATATGCAAAAGAAAAAAATGTGGACAATGATATTATGAAGTTGAAATTTTTTCCTTTTTCCTTGCGGCATCGTGCATAATTTTGGTTTTGTTCTTTGCCTCTTAATAGTATCAATTCTTGGGCTAAATGCAAGGATACTTTTATTACTAAGTATTTCCCTTAGAACTCAAATCATGAATTTTAATCAACTTGAGCATAAACATGTTGCACAATCTTGGGAAAGAATGAAATTGATGTTAAGAAATTTTCCTACTCATGGTTTAAATCTTTGGATGATCATACAATGTTTTTATGCGGGATTGAATTTTGTCTCTCGAAATCTTTTACATTCTGCCGTGGGTGGTACTTTTATGGAAATTACTTTGGGTGAAGCTCCCAAATTGCTAGATAATATTATGGCAAATTATTCATAATGGCATATTGAAAGAGCACCTACTAGTAAAAAGGTTAAATCGGTGGAATAAAGTAGTACTTTGAGTGAAAAAGTTGATGCCCTTATGAAGTTAGTTGCTAGTAAAAATGCTCCTATTGATCTTAATTATGTGCCTTTGTATACCTTGATTGAGAAAAATAGTGATTCCTTACATGTGAATTTCATCTCGCAAAACAAATTCAATAACAATGCTTATAGAGGTAATTTTAATCCTAGGTCTTTTCCTAGAAATTCCTCTAATAATTATGGTAATTACTATGGTAATTCTTATAATAATGATAATAATAATAATAATAATAATAATAATAATAATAATAATAATAGTAACACCTCTGATCTTGAGAATATTTTTAAAGAATGTATCAATGCTCAAAAGTCTTTCAATACTACGATAGAAGAAAAGTTGAATAAGATTGGTGACATGTATAGAAGCATTGATAGAATTTCCAATGATGTGCAAAATCTCAAGATGCATGATTTTACACCTAAGATCAATGAATCAATTAAAGATTTATATGTTTCTATGATGAAAGTAAAAAAGGAACCGCTATGCTTACAACCAAAAGAGAATTTTTAGAAAAAGCATTTTCTAGCGATTATTTTCATAACAATGATGAAGATCCAAAAATGATTGGTGTTTGATCTACTTATTCCTTGTTTAGAAATGTTAAAATTAATGATAAAGGGACTGAGAAGTGTCAACTTTATTTATAGGGTGTCCCAATGATTTGGAGGGTGAAAATCTTGATGAAAATTTCGATAAAAGTGCGTTTGCAGAGGTCAAAATTTTAACTAGTGATGTGCCCGGTATTTTTGATTATAAAGACTTTAATTATGAGATTTTCTCCTTGGTCAATTGTATTTCTTTGCTGCAATCTATGATAAATTCAGTCCATGCTTATGAACAAAATAAAGCTTTTACTAAACATATTTGTTAATGCTATGATGAAATCCTTAGAAGAAAAGTTGGAATTAGGGAATTCAATTCCGAGAAAATTGCAAGATGGGTGGGAACCTACAATTAAATTCAAGATAAAAAATATGAATCCTTTGATTTGTGTGATTTGGGTGCTAGTGTTCCCACAATTCTGAAATCTCTACGTGATGTGTTTGGTCTTACCAATATTGAAAAATGTTCTCTTAATTTGCACTTGGAGGATTCTACTCTTAAAAGGCCTTTGGGAAGAATTAATGATGTTATTATTCTTTCAAATAGGAACTATGTGCCATTGACTTTATTGTTCTTGATATTGACTGCAATCTGTCTTGTCCTATCATACTTGGTAGACTGTTTTTACGCACTATAGATGTCATGATTGATATCAAAGAAGGCAATAATAAATTTTAGTTTCCTCTTAGAAAGAGTATGGCACATTTACCTAGAACAAGAATTAAGCCACCATATGAATCAGTCATGAGTGCCTTCTATGGAGTGAAAACCAAGGATGACAATACTTGAAACTATGTGTTATGCCTAGCTAGGGGCGTAAAATGATAGCGCTTGTTGGGAGGCAACCCAATGAATAAATTGTTTTTATCTGTTCCTTTCTTTTTTGAGTGTTTACACAATTATGATTCTGTTATGATTGTGTTTTTATGTTTTATTTAGTGTTTGTGCCAAGTAAAGCCTTTAGGATGATCCATAAGATGAGTAGAAACAATGTTGAATCTGAAAGAGAAACTTTGTTCCCAGTGCACGAATTTGTATTTTTTTACTAGAACGTGATATTGATCTGAAATTTTAACACAATATTGATATACAAATTCTTTACGTTGTCCTAATTTTTTCAGAATTTTAGAGTTCGAGAAGTATGGGCAGAGTACAGATTACTACTGACTGTTCTGTCTAAAACATATTCTGTTTTTGTTGCATTGTGTGCTTGTTTTAATGAATCTATGACTTGTATTAGGGGTTATAAGTCATGGTAAAGTTAAAATACATTAGGTATAATGCAATAATAAAATATGAATGGGTTTACAACAATAACTAAAGTGGTAATTTGCTTTATTATAATAACGGATCCCATGAGAATTTTGTCAAGTTTTGTGTGGTTTAAGTTTTAAAGTTTTGGGTGAGATCACGATGGATGAAGGAATAAGGAGTAAGGAGAGCCTAATCTTGGGGATACTAAAACACCCCAAGGTAATATCCAAAGAGTAACAAGCAACTAAGCTTGGGGATTCCCCGAGTGGCATCCCCTCTTTCTTCTAACAACCATCGGTAGTTTACTTGGAACTATATTTTTATTCGTCACATATCATGAGTTTTGCTTGGAGCCACTACAAGAAATATGCTATCTTGTGACCTTCACTATTGGTTAGTGAATGGTCACTATTTTCTGTTTGTGACGATTTTGTCACCAAAAACTAATGGTCAAAAGCTGAGGGTCAAGAA
Organism: Hordeum marinum; assembly: GCA_022496015.1. Classification (NCBI taxonomy): domain Eukaryota; kingdom Viridiplantae; phylum Streptophyta; class Magnoliopsida; order Poales; family Poaceae; genus Hordeum; species Hordeum marinum. The sequence goes on from CM039676.1 coordinate 203,067,940, forward strand.
TGGAAATTAAGGACCTTTCTTCCGGAAAGGTCATAGACGTTTACGACCAGAAAAAGGTCGTAAGCTCAACGACCAATTGTTTTGGTCGTTGGTTGTCTGCCCAGGCCACGTCGGATCCAACGTGGCAAAATTGCGACCAAATGAAAAGGTCGTTGATAAGAATCAGCCTGGTCCTGTTCGGTGTTTTACATGGGCCGAGCCCATTAATTCAGCCTTTTGAATATATATTTTCCTGCTAACTTTTGCTAGCTACATGGGCCTATCCCAACAATTCGGCCTTTTATGTTTGGGCCATGGCCTTTTTGGCTCAACAGTTACATTTCATTTTTTTGAAAAGGCGGATCCAAATGTCAGATGGGTTTGAGTGGGTCCCAATGGTTAGAGTCATATTCTTCAGATTTCAATTTTCCAGTAAATAAAAACAAATATTTAAATCAGAACAGGCTGAAAATAGAAGTAATACTTCAAACATATCAAACAACCAAATTTGGCTACAATCAAACATAGTTCACACCATGTTTATATTCGAACATACTTCACATTAGTTTTACAGCCACCAAGAACACAACTAAATATCAAAATATAACTATCTATCAAAGTATAACTAGCTCCAATGAGCTAGAACCCAATGCTTCTTCACTTCTTCGTCCTGGAGCTTGCGACGAAACATGAACGATGGCCAGCATCTACATGTTATAGAACAAAATGCTTAGGGACAAAATAAAAGCAATCAATGAAACAAAACAGGATTACTCCGATAATATCACAGGAAGTGCCATATGAGCTAGAATATTGCCAACTTCACTATGCACTGCTCATACATGGACCAATGAAACAAAACAGGATTGCACCAATAATATCACAAGAAGTTCCGTATGAGCTAGAATATGGCCAACTTCACTATGCACTGCTCATACATGGATATATGCCTACTACTACCAACATACTGATCTTATACAAAGCATAGGCATCATGCATACCCTAAGCATATACATACAGATGGTAGGTTAAACAAATACATGAAAAGGCAAATTAAGCAACTCCACATTGGCATGTCATGTTATTCAAGATGATGTGATGCATATGCACAATAAATCCAGAAACTACAACAGGGAACATGAAACAGAGCCTCTTAAGTGTTTACTTGTCATGTTTTGTCTGCCACTTTGAGATTGACACACACTAAGCAAATAAACATACCTCAAATCATAAACTAAGGGTAGTGTCCTGAAATCAATTTACTTTCTATGCAAATCAGAAACCAATACCACGTCACATTACCATAGGATCCTATTACATGCATGGTCTACTCCAAGACCAACTGCAGCCACGACATCGATCAACCTTCATTCAGTTGCGAACAACCTTGTAAACTACTAAAATTAAAACATTCTGGAGCAGAAGCTTACTTGAAGGGCAAAAAACTTGGTGTTGAGGTTCTGGGCATTCTGCGGGATGTGCACCACTTGCAGCCGCATGTAAGGGTTATTTTGTAGATCCCACGGTATCAGATCAGTGGCGCTCCTCTGAAACAAAGCAACCCGTTTTTAGTCAACATAAACCACAGCAGTAGTAACACAATGGCAGCACTGCACACCCAGACCCATCTACGATAGCATGCAATTGGTTTCCAAGATGGAGAAGAAGAAACAGTAGAAGATACAAAAAACATGAAGCAACAAGCATCAGGCCCCCTATGGTGTACTCAACCATTTGGCCATGTAGTATGCACCAGTACGACCGCTCTGAATGAGCTGCTGATGATGAAAAGGAGACCACCAAAGGCTTTAGGAAACATGGTAAAGGCACAGCAAAACAACAGCTTGACCCAAAAGTCATAGCTCTGAAGAAAGAAAGAAAGAACATGTTCGGCTAGCTAAGTATACATAGTTGAGAGCTAATTAATTTGTTTGTTTATGCTATAACTCATAGACCTAGTACGAGAAACAAGCAAAATGAAACAGCATTGATTCGATGGCAAAACAAGCTAAGCTACTTAGCTAGTAGGTGACCATCCAATCCATGATGCAGCAGCAAGTGCAAATATAATATGATGTGAAGAAGAAGCTAGCTGGAGTGGTGGGGGATGGAACCAAAATTACAAAGCATAGGCGGATCTCACATCACCATTGTTTTATGGTTTATAACCAATTGGAAACTATGCAGAGCAGAGCAGGTCATACAGTAAAAGAATTATCAAGCAGAGCAAAACAACAGCATGACCATCAAGTCATAGCCCTGAAGAAAGAAAGAAAGAACCAATAGGGTCAGCTACTTATTTATTCAGAGTTGATAGTTGAACAATCATCAAAAAACTAAAGATACTGCTCAGCCAACTAAATAACACATGATTCAGTCACACGGTATAATTCTGACTATAATATAACAAGAGAACTAAAGATACTACATACTTAGAACTCAACTAACAAGTGAGAATGATCCAATCCAATGCAAACAACTGATTTTATTTGTTGATATTACTAAAGGAAGTGAAGAAACCAATCTGCAGCAAAGAAGCTTTAATTAGCATAGCAATCACTCCCATTATGCCTGTATATTCCTCGGAAAACAGGGAGGGACAAAATTAATAAATAAAATCCATAGCATGTTACAAAATATAATAGTAACATTTAATCAAGAGAACAGCAGTAAAAATAACACTACTACGGGGAATAGCTGATGTATTTCGCTTATGCTGCATTTTTTGCTTTGAATATATGCAAGTAAACAGCTCCATTGATTCCTTCCTATATGCAGTTCAGTTATTCAGAAGTGAAAGATGGATATCCCAATGGTAAAAAAAGTTTGTTTTTTGATGTGGCTCATCATGATTCTGATGCATAGTGCCATAGTGCATAGCAGCAAGACAGTCCTATCTGAGCCACAGGCGTAATCGGTGCCATCGATTTTTTCCGTCACTCGTCACTAATCACTATATTTCACGAGCGCCAAATGCTCAAACACTACCACAAGTCTACAACTCAGATAATTTTTGTCAATTTGCTGCCCTACATGATCATTCGGATGCATAGTGCATAGAAGCAAATAAATGTCAATCCTATTTGAGCCATAGGCATAATCAATGTTGTCAATTTGGTTCATCGCTAGTCATTAATCACTAATCAGTAATCATTGTACTTCCCCAGCACCAAATGCTTAAACACCACCACAAGTCTACAATTCGGTACAGACTTTCAGTTTAGAGCACATCAGTAGACAAGTGTAATCAAAAGCCCAAAACAGTATGCTGCTCACCTGCAAAGACGAAGTAGGGCCGGCGTCGGTAGCCGGCGACGGGGAGCACGTCGGTGAGAAGGCCCCAGACCGGCTTGACCAGCCACGGGATGGAGGTGGTGTCGTGGTACACCTACGCTACCAATGGCTGCACCTTCTGCACGTCCTTCCAGTAGTAGTTGGAGGTAGCCACGACTCAGGGGTGTACAAGCCCCGGTGCTTCTCCATGAGCGGTCATCGCAGGCCCCTCCATCTCCACCTCTCTCAACCAACGCGGGGCACCGCTTCCCTAGACGCGACAATGGAGCGGCGTCTGGCGAAGGTCAGTGGGCGACACGACGGTGGCTAGGGTTTGGGGATTTGAGGGCGATGAGGACTGGTGCGGGGAGGGGAGGGGAGGAGTCGAGCGAGCAGGAGCCGCGGGGTTGAGTGAGGCGAGTTGGGGAGGCGGTGAGCGTTGGGATTCAGCTGCCGCTGACTGTGGCATGGTGGATCTCCGGCTAGCGGTGGGCTTGGAGAGGAATCGGGGGAGGCAGAGGAATTGAGTGGATCTTTGGCCGGTGAGGGGAGGGGAGGGGAGGTGGAGGTCGTGGTTGTGGGCGCCGACGGTGTTGAAGTGGTGAGCGTCGCCCCCCGAAACCCTAGCCACGGGGAAATTTGGGAGGGACGAGGCGGCAGTGTGGGAGACAAGGGGTGGGATGGGATCGGGGTGGGTGGGCGACGAGGAGGAGGGTGGGATCGCGGTGGCCGTGGGGGGAGGGTGGGATCGCGGTGGGTGGGTGGGGCCGTGGGGGTTGCCCCTTTTCCTTTTCTTTTCTTTTCTGTCGATAGATGGATGGATGGATGTGGGATGATGGATGGATGGACGGGCGCCATGTCATCGATATTTGTCAAACTAACTCCACCAATGAGAATAGAGTACATGTAGTTGTGTTTTTCTTTTTGTTTTTCTTCTACTTTTACACATGAAAAAATCAAAAAAATGGTCTCGCATTGTGCACAAGTTTGTATCTTGTAATGACGATCCGCGTGACGTGCCCAAAATATCTTTTTAAAAGTGTTATGAGAAATGAGTTTTTAGGGGAAAAAATTCTATTTTCGAAGTGCCAAAAATGTTTTTTTGTGAAGAATCTTCCAAATATTTGTTGCAAAATTGGACCAATTCATTTTTCTAAAATATTAGGTCATATTTAATGTACAATTGACCAAATTGTTGGGTGTCAAAAGCTTTTATCCACCTCTCGTTAAAAAGACAAATTTCCGCTGATTCAGATGGAAGGGGGTCAAATTTGAACTGCAGCTACCTTATAGTTTGCTTGTTTCACTAGAAGAAGATCGTGAAATTCACAATGAAATCCACTGGAGATTGTGGGCATCACGCTAGTTGCAGGTCATTGGTTGCTATGGCTTTTTGACATGGTTTTAACTGGCTTATAGCTCATGCGGACGCTGAGGACATTGTCCGTAAGTGTGATAGTTGCTAGGGATATGCACGACAGGCGCATGTGCCATCTCAAGAACTAAGCATCATACATAACTTGGCCTTTCGCGGTCTGGGGGTTTGACATTGTTGGACCTTTCAAGCCATATTCTTGCAAGAAAACGCACCTATTTGTCATTGTAGACAAGTTTACCAAGTGGGTCAAAGTTGAACCTGTCAGTAATAGCGATGCGGAGACGGCGGTCAAGTTCTTGAAACAGATAATTTTTTGCTTTGGCTATCCTCGTGGAATTATCATTGACAATGGAACTAAGCTGTCAAAGGGAGCTATGAAATGGTTTTGTCAGAAGGGGCATATCCGGCTCAACCTCGCTTCTGACGCTCACCCATGGTCTAATGGGCAGGCGGAATGTGCAAATCAGGAATTACTCCGAGGCATCAAACCAAGGTTGGTGGTTCCCCTTGAGTGTACCGCTAGATGTTGGATGGAGGAACTTCATGTTGTGCTTTGGAGCATCTGGATCACTCCCAACAGGTCAACTAGCTATACGCCCTTTTTCCTGGTTTACACTGCAGAGGTTGTGTTACCAAGCGACGTTCACCATGATTCTCCAAGGGTTGATGCTTATGTCAAGGCTAACAATGAGCAAGCTCGGCAAAATTCAATTGTTGCCCTTGAAGAAGAACGCGATCTTGCAACGTCAAGATCTGCCATTTATCAGTAAGACCTACATCGCTATCATCACCGTAGAGTTTGAAGTCAAACTTCCAGGAAGGATACTTAGTGCTTCGTATGATAAAAGACCAGACAGACATGCATAAGTGCTCCTTGGGAATGTCCCTTCGTCATCAGCAAAAAATCTTAACAACGGGTCATATTACCTAGTTTACATACGTGAACGAGATAAGTCACGTACTCGTGGTGAAGAAAGCACCAAACCCTAGAACATTGCACATCCTCGTCCATATTTTACTTAGTTCAAGTTATTTGTGCTTTTTCTATCTTATATATTAAAGAAATAAAAGTTAGACCTTTTTCTGAAACAACAGAGATTTGTGTCATTAGATCCTTGTTGAGTTTTTATTTCTTTGGTCACTTGAGGGCTTCTATCTCGTTGAGTTTAGCTATAACATCCCTTTTGACTTGGCTTAGGCCACCAAAATATTTGATTATACCAGCCTATTGGCTTGATGCTACTCACATATGGAGACCCGGGTGTTCGTTTGAAGACTCAATCACACAGGTGCATATCATGGACTGTGATGACCCTGGATTCTTCATAGTTAAAACACCGGCTTAAATCACGTGAGAGACGGCTCTCTAGATAGCAAGGTTAAAGCAATTGAATCAAGCCTCGAACGTTGATCTCTTTTTCAAAGCCTGTCAAGCCGGCTACTTACTTATATATGTTTTATTTTTCAGGTACTAATTACAAATAATTTCGGGACATCAGTATACCGGGTTATCAAACGCTCGGTCATAAGCATGGTCAAGTCTAAACAAAGTCTTGTTTCATCAGGTTTCCACATCAGGATGTCCTGATGAATATTTGTGAACTTATCGCAGTCTCACACTCATATATGGTAGGATTTCTCATCATCTTATGGACCATGGCTAATTTTTCAAAGCCAAAGTATTTTATCGGGCTGCAAGACACCCCGGCTTCCAAACAAATGTGGTTGTGATCAAAATATCATCTTATTGAAGGCATTTCGCAACATTCCGGGTTGATTCACCAGTGAACGGCATTCTTCAAAAGCACAAAGTTTTTATACAAGTGCACGATGGCACGACCAACATATCAATTTCCTACACACCATGATGGGTGTAATCGGACCACTGTTTTTAACAAGAATTACACTGAAAGCGCACTGGCAATATTTGCTGGGTCAGCAACCTTTTGACCCTCTTCTACTCCAGCCATTGTCGGGTCAGTTTGTGACGACTCTTCAGGTGCCTCCTCTTCGTTAGTTTTGCTTCTCGCCTGGGGGTCATCTTTGACCCACTGGATGGTAGCCAATGCTTCAAATATCGTCTCCTCGTTCAAAACAGAGGATGTTGTGACATCTTAAGCAAAGTCTTGCTTACATGGAGGAATTAGTTTGAACGGTTTTGGCGCCGGGGAGCTCATCCATTTGCCGGCTATAGTATAGCCAACTTGAAATTTCTTCAAGTCCACTTTTTCAACAATTTGTGATGTAGCAACCCAGGTCTCTTTGATGCAGCGCATATAGTTTGCTTCCTCGAAAAATGTGTTGTCTTCCTTGAGTTCTCATAAGCCATCTGCAAGAATAGCCTTATCCATTTCCAGATGATAAGCTTTGGCTAGGGTGAGATCCCCCATAGCTTTAAAGATAATAAACATTTTCCATAAAAAAGTAAGCAAGAAGGCCAAAGAAACAACCGTCATCGCGCTTCTAGAGCAAACAACCATGTTTTATAGGACCGTAGCACTCGCATGACAGTCATTTGGAGTGCCGCCACCTTTGGGAGATCAACTATTTTCATCCTGTCGAAGTGGATCATCAACCAAATGTCCGGAGACACCAGAAACTCACGAGAAGTAGGAACCCTAGCCGTCGGAGCGATCGGGAAGGAGGAACCGGCCTAGGGAAGCTTGCCTCCACCATCTCCATCATGAGGGCTTCATCATCATCATCATCTCCATATCAATTTCCACATTGTAATCTCAAGAACCCTAGAGGAGCAACTTGTGTATTACATGTGTGACCCATTCATGTTCCCATTCATTGGTAAGATGATATTTGTTGCCTTCATGAGTGAGTAGTCCCCTTTGTTCTCAGGGCATGGATGCACACTGGTGTGTAATAGTTTGTTTTGTATTAGGATTTGATATCCTCTTTGCATGTTTATGTTGATAATCTTTTTGACGTTGGGCGAAGTCGACCATCCAACGTATGCCAACTTTGGACGGAAGGTTATTACTGTTGGCTAACTGTGTGGTTGCGGAGTTGGGTGACGTGACATGCCCCTTCTCCCTTCGTAGCGGATAGTTGCAATAGGGATACCACTTTGGTTGCGTCCACCAGGACCTCTTTCCCCATAATCACCATTTGATAACTGGAGTGGGGACGAACAGTGGTAGCGTATGGGATACAGAGATACCACAAGTATGCATGTATCTGTACCGGCTCTGCCCACAAGGAGAAACATGTAAAGTGGCTTAGTAATCCGAAGTAGCATTGTGTTTAGACACCGCTATAGATGCACACTAGAGTGGATTCTGGACCCGTGGACTTTTTTAATCATTTGTCTCAAGTCTCATTTATATTACTAGTTATTTACTTTAACCGGTTTATTGTGGATCACTTACAATGTGCAACTTCATCATCTTCATTGTTGTTGTTGTTGTTGTTGTTGTTGTTGTTGTTGTTATTATTATTATTATTATTATTATTATTATTATTATTACTATTTTATTATTATTACTTTTTTGAATACTTACAATTTCTGATTACACTTTTTGAACCTTGCAAATGACCAAAGATTGATTCATGTGCTCTCTTTGGGATCGATACTCTTACTTCAAAAAGGCTACAACTAAACTGTGTGCACTTGTAGGCCATCAACGACCGATGACAAGCCGAAGCCACCGTCCTCCTCATCCGCGCGACCCTCCTCCTCCTCCATGCCACCCTCGCCGGTGCATTGCACCATAACCATCAGCGAGGCCCGTGCCCAGTACATGGACATGGTATGGGAGTAGAGGGAGGAACAGTTCTAGGAGCTCCTGCAGGTGGAGGAGCACTCGCCGCTGGTAGGACGATCGCTCCGGACACGGACCTTGATCTAAAGGAGGCGCTGTTGGAGTCATGCCGCTTCGCCCACGAGATCCTCCTAGCCCGGTGGTGGTGCCGCCAGCGGGTGGCACATGTGGCGGGCTCATAAAAGGAGTGCGATGGCGGGGTGGGCGAGGCGGTGTTTGGCGAGACTGGCAATGACGAGGAGGACAACATTGAGGCCGCGCCCCGCCACCACGATCACAAAGTCGGCACGTGCGCTAGAGCCGCTAACAGCGAGGAAGGGTAGTGCATGGTAGGTCACCGTTGCTCGGGTTCCAAGACCATCGCGCCTCTCCTCCTGTCGACGTCAAGCTTGGCGAGCTAAACATGAAAGCACATTTTCTCCCTTGGTGGTTTTGGTAATTAATAACAACATATATGTCATTGAACTAATGTTTCCACTAAGCATATTTCAGGAAAGGTTCGATGATGGCATGGCAAAAGGATTGTGGAGAGACCCCTAGATGCAAGGAAATGGATTGGCAAAGCTTCAAGCAAAGAAGACTCTCATTTTACTTTGTGAGAAATAACTTTGATTCATAGGAAAGTCAATACTATTAAAAGGGGGTAAGGTATTGTTGGTGAACAAGATGCTCATACGTGCACAAATGATAATCACCAAAAAAATTCACAAACTCTTCCACAAAAGTCTGTCCAAAACCAAATATCCGAAATCGGTGCAACCAACACTTCCCACTTGATGCAACCGATTATCATACTCACACAGAGCCCAATCAAACCCTACCTTTTCGATGCAACCAATTCTGAATCAGTGGAACCGAGTTCATGTGGCAAACCTACTGATGTCTGTTGCACAAAATTGGAAATTCCGAGTTTTTTCTTTGGTGTCACCGAGTCTTGCCATTTTGACCATTGCACACCTTTTCGGTACCACCGAGAAGTCTATATCGGTCTCACCGAGATTCAAAAGTTGCTACCTTTGAGGCAACTCGGTACCACCAAAATTAACACATCGGTGTCACCGAGTTGGACTTATTAGATGTAACGGTTGGATTTTTAGAGATGCCTATATATACCCCTCCACCACCACCTACTCGATAGAGAAGTACTCAGAATAGATCCCCACTCATACCAACTGATTTTCTGAGAGAGAATCACCTACTCATGTGTTAAGACCGTGTCATTCCATTCCTACCATATGAATCTTGATCTCTAACCTCCCCAAGTTGCTTTCCACCCAATCAATCTCTTCCGTCAAAGCCAAATCTGTGAGAGAGTGATTGTGTGTTGAGGAGTCTATCATCTTTAAGCACAAGAGCAAGGAGTTCATCGACATTATCGAGCCTATTACCTTTTGGAGGGTGGTGCCTTCTAGATTGGTTAGGTGTCGCTTGGGAGCCTCCTACTTCGTGTTGTGGAGTGAACCAAGAAGTTTGTAAGGGCAAGGAGATCGGCTACTTTGTAAAGATCTACCCCGAGTTAGGCTAGTCCTCCATGGACGTAGACCATCATGGTATAGTCAAGGTTGCTTTTTTGTGAAACCCTCCATGGGTAGAGCTCTTCGTGAACTCTCACGACCGTTACCCTCCGTGGGTTGAAGACCCATGAACGTGGACGTATGATAGCACCACCTATCGGAACCACGGAAAAAACCATTGTGTCGACAAATTGTGTTTGATCTTCTTACCCTTCCTTTACTATTCATGCTTGTCTTTACTTTCCGTTGCTATACTCGTAGACATGCATGTGTAGGATGTGCTTGACTTGCTACAATTGCTAAAATCTGTCAACACTTAAAATTGAGAAAAAGTAGGTTCTTAATTGATCAAGTAGTCTAATCACCCCCCCCACACACACACACACACACCACCACCACCACCTCTAGACCTACTTTCGATCCTACAAAACATCAACGACCAATTAGCCGCTTGGCGACGACGTGGCGGACAACTTCACTTCCTGAAGCTTTGGAGGGATAGGTTACGGAGGCGAAGCTTCAATTCTCAGGGCTCATGGCTACACACGGGAACGGGTGCCGGTGACCATTTAAATTAGGTATTAGTTATACCTTCATAGCCGGACTAGCACCGCTTAGTTGATATATATGTAATTAAATCATCATATTTATATGAAATTCGTCCGTGTTTGATTTAATTTTGTTCGATTAGTTTGAGTCGTTCGTGGAATGTATGCAGTTAGTGTTGGATCGTGGCCTTCTGCATCCGTGTCTACAAATTGATCCCATGTCCACAGACAGATACGGGAGGAAATTATCGGGTCGCCTTGAACATGCCTGAGTTGCTTCGTAGCTCCGATCTCGACGATGAGCCGTCAATAGCATCGTTCACTCAAACAAAACTCCTGTAAAAATAATCCGTTTGCTTGGATGACTTGCGGAATCGTTCACGCGCGTGTACTTTGCTGGAGTATTGTAGGGAATCCTCCATGAGTCGGACTCCAGCTGACGTACGTCGACGAGGCAGAGGAAACCGCTCCGCCGCCGAGCCAAGTGATGAGTCCAGCCAGGCTTCGGCCCATGATTCCGAAGTCGCGCGGACCTCCGTTTGCGCTTCGATTTCTTTTATAAGCAAGTCATCTGTTGCACCGCACCCTTCTCTTCTGTAGCGACCATCGACCGCAAGAAGAAGAAGAAGAAAGGACGGCAGCCGATCCATCGCTGGAGAAGGAAGAGCTCGACGAGGTTTTCGACATGTATCGCTCCAGCCCTGGACAAACAGAGACCGTCACCAACTCACTGCCGCACCGCCCCATCTCCGGCGAGCCGTTGCAGCACGGTGCCGAGCGCCTCAGCTACCGAGCCGACGTCGAGCCCAAGGACCTCGCCTCCGTGCCCAAGGCCGAGAGCACCAGCGGCCGCTTCTCCTTCACGACGTGCACAGGGGAGAAAGAGCCGGCGGTGCTGGTAGAGACCGTGAGCACGCCGCCACAAAAAAGGCCAGCAACGGTCGCTCTTGCCGCCGATCAGCCGTACCCTAAGCGCCCACGAGTTGCCACGGCAGAGCAGCAGACGTTCTCCGCGAGTGAAGCGGTGGACGCTTGGATTGCGGCAGAAGAGGCAAAACACTCGTCGGCGCTCTTGCGGAGGTACAAGGAACGCCCGAAATTCAGGCTGGACCAGCTCGATGGGTACCAGAAGTTCGTTTCCTACACGTTGAACCTAGACAATTGAGATGTTGGGATTTTTGACACCAAATTCTTTGTGGATTACCGTGGTCTTATTTAATTGTACCGACTGATCATCACTGCATAAACTAGCTACTTATGTATGTTCGATTTGCTTCAGCTGCTCATGCAACTACACAACTGAGGTTCTTGCTTTGTGATCTTCTGGGATCTTTCAACGTGTAGTTTGCGGCCATTTTCGGGGTTCGTTTGCCGCTCGTTTGGAGTGTCCTGTGTTATGAATTCGAACCTCCAAGACTCGATATCAAAATACTTCCTCTGGTCCCTCCCTATCAAAATATAAAATGTCTTATGTTTTGGTAGGTGCTAGTATTTATTGTGGGCGTTGTTACACGTTAACCGACGAATCCTTTAAAAAAATGTGTTGTCTTGTGAGCCATCCAATCTCGCGAGTCATTGGATCTGACGAATTAAATGACTGAGCGTTCTCTTCTACCATTAGCTTTTTTTTTGCAATAGAGATCTTGTTACAATTTATATTTTATGCAACAGAGGTCTTAGTTGCAGAAACTCATTGTAGCGAACCGCGAGCAGCAAGCAACAGCTACATCGAACACATACGACACATGTTGCATGGACAAGATGACGGATGCTCATGTGCCATCCTCCGGCTGAAGCCAAGCATTACGTATATGTAAGTCGGAATCATGTCACTGATCTAGACGAAAAAAGTTTTCCCCAGCTTTATATTATAATAAAGCAACCGCACCAAACATCTAATGGTCTCACAAGTCTTGTCAAAAAAGAAAAGAAAGAGCCAAGACAACAATAAAGCGAAATAAGTCTAGCTTGCGGTACAGCACAACACACCCGTAAGAAAAAACTACACGCTAATCCGGCTCCGAAGGTGGTGGGGGAGGCGATGGAGCGATGGAGGTCGCGTGGGAACGAAGACCGATGCTGATGATGTTGATGAACCCCTAATGTCGTCGCTTGATAAGCAGCCGCCATAGCTGCAAGAAGCCACACAGTTTGTATATGGCGTCAATCGTGCGTTGCCGAATCACATGCTCGATCACTAGTTTGTTTCGCACATTCCACAGCGTCCATGCTAGAACACCTATCGCTACCGCAAGGGGAGTGAAGGAGCTCGCTAAATAAGTCGAGGAGGTTATCATGGGACCAAGTACCGCCCACTACATCCTGGAAGATCCCCACAGGAAGACTGCGGTCGAACACAGAAAGAATATGTGCTTGGTGTCCTCGGGCATGTCGCAAAGGGGGCATAGCCCGTCACTAGGGCGGTTGCGTTTAAGCACCTCGGTTCCCGAGGGTCGAGAACCACGAACCCATTGCCATAGAAAGATCTGAATCTTCAGTGGCAACTTAATCTCCCAAAGGAGATTCAACTCTGACGACCCAGGGGTGGCCAGTAGGGCCTTATAGAGAGATTTAGTGGAGAATGAGCCACTCGGCTCGAGATGCCAATAGGTGGCATCCATCTCCAAGGAGGGGGAGTGCAGGGCGATGCACTCGAGCATCTCCTCCCACTGTATTTTTTCCTAAGGACCAAAGGTACGCCGGAACGACACTGTTCCAAGATCCATCAGGGTCGTCCCAACCGTAAGTTGCGGGCGGGTACAAATAGTAAATAGTGAATAAAATCGTTCCGCAAAAGTCATAGTGCCAGACCATCGATCTAACCAAAATAGGGTGCTGGAACCCCAACCAATCCTAATAGATGAGCCAATCCAGAGAACCGGCAATAGTTGGGTAACCTTGCCAGAACTGAGAGCCGTCAGCCCTGAGGGCAAAGACGAGTGGTTAACCGCGCAAATATTTGCCACGTATAATGTCAAGCCACAATCCCACATCCCCGGTATCAATCTGCCACGGCCACTTGGACAGTAGGGCTATGTTCATTCATTTCAACGAAATGACACCGAGGCTACTCTGGTCCTTGGGTTTGCAGATCTCCGACCACTTTACCATGTGATATTTCTTCTTAGCGCTTTTCCCGTCCAAAAGAACCGGGATTGGTACTTCGCAATATCCTCACAAAGGGATTCATGCAAACTATAGAATCCCATTAGGTACATCAATATGCTAATCATGGAAGATGGCGTCCATGGGCCTCACCGCATCGGTGTCGGCCAGCCCCGACATGGATTTCTCCCATCCCTTCACAACCACAGCCCAAGACCAACCATCGGCTCCGCCTTCTTACCGCCCACCAACATGCGCCACCACAGTCACGGGAACACCACCGTCGTCTCACCACGGTAAACGCAGCGAGACCAACCGGACCAAACCGAAGCCACCGAAGATAGGGACCGGCAGAACCATGGCCACGTGGGAGGGGACGACCTCCACCGACACAAGCGGTAGCAGACCGAACGCAGGAGCAGAAGCACGTCGGACCAACTGTCCAACCAGGCCCGGATCGGGCCCGCTAAGCTTCTGTCGTCGCGCTGCAGCAAACGCAACACAGAACCGCCGCCCCCGTCTTTCGTTGCACGGCAGCCCAACCGGAGGTAACACACCGAAGGACAAACCAGCCCGGCCCGACCCAGATCGGGCCCGAATGGGCCCAGATCTGGGCTCGCAGGGCGCCGCCGACCAAGCCCCACTGCCCGCCGCCAAGAAGCAGCGTCGCCGCCACGCCACCATCCACCCATCACCGGAGCGCTGCGAGCCAAGGAGCACCGCCGCCGGAAACGCCGCCCGAGCCGGGATCCGCCACGGGAAAAAACACGAGCCGCCACGGCCGGCCAAGCCACGGTGCCGCGCGGGCAACGCTGCCGCGCCAGCCGACGGCGGCGGCGGGAGGGGGCCGCGGGGGGGAGGAGTTGGGCGGCGTGACGAGGGGAGGCCACCCCGGTCGCCCGCTCGGGGGGGGGGGGGGGAGGGCGGCACGGGGGGTACGGGAAGGAGTCCTCTTGCATCTCCGCCGCCGGAATTGATACACATATATGTGTATCAATCAACATGCTTATCCTCACTTCGTACATGGGTTCTTTGACATAATGAATTTGCGCTAATGAGTCGGACCTGCGCCAACATTCAGTCATTCCCCCACAACATCATAAGCTTCATCCAGCCGATGATCGTAGACGGCACGGCGGGTTTAGCTTCAGATCGACGCCATGCTATTGTGCAACCTCAAGCAGGAGTAATTCAATGTATCCGGTGGCCGGCAACATGCGTGACGTCGACTTCGACTTCGACTCCGGCTCACCTCGGGGCTCGGGCTACACCGTACTAGAACGCGGCAAGCGCCGGTGCTAATTTCGAGTGCCGACGTTCAGTTCGGCCCGAGGAGCCTCGCGCTCGCACCCAACCATCCAATATAAATTACGAGGCCATTAGGCGATCAGAGCTTGCCCTGGCAGACGACGAGAGCTCGCACATCAAGCTCGATGACTGCTGGACATAGGACTGCTACTCATCACCGGAGGGCACTTGGATAATGGGAGGACAAAGAAAGGCTTGGCCATGACGGGCAGAAACCTGCATGTGGAACCTGCCTAGGAGATCGATGAAGAACTACATAAAATACCCCTAATTGATCAATATACTACTGAGAATTGATGATAGTATTGGTTAATCTGGACCCTTCAACCTTAACAATGAACGGCTCCAATAAACTTAGATGTACCATAAAAGGTCTCATAAATAATCCACCTCCTTCCCGCCATTCACTCCCAACCTTCCAAGCTCAAAACCATTTTTTGTGTGGCAAAGGTAAGGAAACCCATGTCCGAACTTTGGTTTGTGCATGTGTGTAGGTGTGTGCTCTTCATGCATGTCTGTGCCTGCCTCTCCTCCCTCGGAGCGGCCAGCGCGCATTCCCCGCAGCCATGGGCCAATGCTGCACAAACGGAGCCGGGCAGGCTGCCGCTGCCGACGCGGCGGCCGAGGCAGAGCCGCCGGCGCCCCCAAAGACGCCGCGCGGGGACAACGCACCAACCAACGATGGCCCGGCTCCTGGTCCTGGCGCCGCCGATCCCGAGCACGCCTCTCCGGCAACCAAGGCGGACCCCAATGCCAAGCCGGCGGGCCCCGTGGGCGAGGTGCTCGGGCGGCCCGTGGAGGACGTGCGCGCGACCTACACCATCGGCGAGGAGCTCGGGCGCGGCCAGTTCGGCGTGACCTACCTGTGCACCCACACGGAGACGGGGGAGAAGCTGGCGTGCAAGACGATCGCCAAGCGGAAGCTGTCCGGCGCGGAGGACGTGGAGGACGTCCGCCGCGAGGTGGAGATCATGTACCACCTCTCCGGCCAGCCCAACATCGTGGACCTCCGGGGCGCCTACGAGGACAAGCACAACGTGCACCTCGTCATGGAGCTGTGCGCCGGCGGGGAGCTCTTCGACCGGATCATCGCCAAGGGGCACTACACGGAGCGCGCCGCCGCCTCGCTGCTCCGCTCCGTGGTCGGGACCGTCAACACCTTCCATTCCATGGGGGTGATGCACCGGGACCTCAAGCCGGAGAACTTCCTGATGCTCAACAGGGACGAGTCGTCGCCCATCAAGGCCACCGACTTCGGCCTCTCCGTCTTCTTCAAGGAAGGCGAGGTGTTCAAGGACATCGTCGGCAGCGCCTACTACATCGCTCCGGAGGTGCTCAAGCGCAAGTACGGGCCTGAGGCCGACGTCTGGAGCATGGGCGTCATGCTCTACATCTTCCTCTCCGGCGTCCCTCCCTTCTGGGCGGAGAATGAGAACGCCATCTTCACCGCCATTCTGCGCGGTGAGGTCGACTTCACCAGCGACCCGTGGCCCAACATCTCCGCCGGAGCCAAGGATCTTGTCAGAAAGATGCTCCATATCAACCCCAAGGAGAGGCTTACGGCCATCCAAGTCCTCAGTAAGCCATCCAAGTTCTTTTCTTCTCCTGTCAAATGCTTGCTTCGTGCACACTTCTTTTTTTGTGTGTGTGTGCATCACGAAGGAAATCGATGCCCTAAACTTACTTGAGGAGCTTCATCAGATCACCCATGGATCAAGGAAGACGGAGAAGCCCCCGACACGCCGCTTGACAACGTCGTTCTAGACAGGATGAAGCAGTTCGTGGCCATGAACCAGTTCAAGAAAGCAGCGCTGAGAGTAGGCACATGGACTGACATGAACAACAGCTCTTCAGGTGATTAATATATCTTTGATAACTTTGCGCCGAACTTTGTGTAGGTCATTGCCGGGTGCCTGTCAGAGGAGGAGATCAAGGGCCTCAAGGAGATGTTCAAGAGCATCGACAAAGACAACAGCGGCACCATCACCCTGGAAGAGCTCAAGACTGGGCTGGCCAAGCAGGGAACCAAGCTTTCAGACCATGAAATCCAGCAACTGATGGAAGCAGTGAGTCTAATTCAGATAGCACAATCAGCGACGTTGTCTTACATATATTTGTTGACATGAACAGAAACTATTTTCTTCTTCGATTTTCAGGCCGATGCCGATGGCAATGGATTGATCGACTACGAGGAGTTCGTCACCGCGACAATGCACATGAACAGAATGGATAGGGAAGAGCACCTCTACACCGCATTCCAATACTTCGACAAGGACAACAGTGGGTAAGTTGAGCACCAACAAACTCATAATTAGTAAATGTAAGACGTCTTGGCAGTTCAATTTATGAAACAGAGATAGTATTTAGAAACAGAGATAGTATTTCCTACATCCCAGGCACCTGGATTCATGATTTTTGGAGACTCATATACCTCTTGCAGGTACATCACAAAAGAAGAGCTGGAGCAAGCCTTACAAGACCAGAAGTTGTACGACCCCGAGGAATTCAAGGATGTCATTGCTGAAGCCGATTCCGACAATGTAAGGAAGAAAAAACTATTCATCTAGAAAAATACATTCAAAAACAGCAGATGGTAAATGCATCGAAAGGAACTGAAATTGTCTTCTTGATGTATGCAGGATGGGAGGATAGACTATTCAGAGTTCGTGGCGATGATGAGGAAAGGAACAGGCGGTGCGGAGCCATCGAACCCGAAGAAGAGGCGAGACCTAGTCCTAGAGTGAAGCGTTGCTACGGTGTATATGTCAACAGAGTGCAGAGCTGTAACTGTAATGTACATGCTGCTTTCTTTTTGGGAACAAATCCACATGAATTTGAAAGGTTTACAAAGAAAGCAGTTCAATTCCTGTAGGATTTGGGGGGAAAGGAATTTGTTCCAAAATGAGGTATGACTGGCATCCGATATGACGAGCGACCCTCCCCCCCCCCCCCCCTCCCCCCGGGAGATTACTGATTCGTGTGCTTGAGTAAGGAAGCTTCTGAATAGTCCAAACCTACCACCAGAAAGGTAGATTTTTGCTGCCGTAGGTAAAGTGGTGGCAAATCCAAATGGATGTAGAGAATATAGTGATTTTTTGCAATTTACTCGAGCGCATCCGACGGTCTCCTCTCACATATGCCATGGCACTTTAGAAACATCAATCGAACACGTACAAATGCAACGAACAGGAACGCATGCACACATCCAATTTAGATTACGTAAAGTTATGCACAAGTTACCCCAAAAAATAAAAACTATGCAATGTGTTTAAGACGTGTGTCCAAAACTACAACCCGTTTCCACCATTGTGGTCCTCGTCACAAGATCTTCAAAGCTAGATCCAAATGTACATGTTGCAATGAATGTTTTTGTGAAGCAACTTATTGTGATTAAAAGCAAGTTTGTACTATAAATCTGTTTTTCTCTGACAACCCAGTATTTTTAACCGGTTGGTTGATGTTTGTTATAAATCGTATGTGCACGAAGCAAGTTTCTGGTGTTTGAATCATATGTAAAAATTTCAAAAGCACCTTTACAAAATTTTAAGAGTTTAAACCGGCATTTTTTAAAAGAAAACTAGTGTAATAAAGATTCTGGCACTATCAATCCCAGTTTACACAATGGCATGTTTTGGTTTAGGAAAGACTATATGATCAAGTAAGGCCCATCGTAAACAGGTGGTGGCGGATATGTTGAATTGTACCCCCAATTGATTTTGGTGATTTATGACAAAACTATTTGAGAGGACCAACGGCAAAACTATTTGAGAGGGCCAATGGCAAAAAAAAATGAGGACTAATCATTTCAGTGAGCTTATTGAGGATACCACAACTAATTTTCTATACAAGTGCCTTGGCTGCAAGTAGAACATCATTTCTGACAAAATTGTTTGAGAGGACCAATGGCAAAACTATTTGAGAAGGCCAATGACAAAAACAATTGAGAGGACTAATCATTTCAGTAATTTATTAAAGGTACCGCAACTAATCATTTAAGTGAGTCTACATCAAGCTCGGCTCGGCTTTTAGTGAATGTCCACTCTCTAGGCATTCGTTATGAATCTTTGTAAGCACTGGTTTTCTGAAGATTTATGTTTTGCTACTGTCGGAGCACTTAAGAGTCATTCATACTTAGAGAACAATTCCTGATTCTACAATTCGAAACCATCATTTTCTTTGTTCCGGAACTGCTGAGCTGATCCACTTTGAAACATCCTTTTTCGCGAATACGCCTAGATAGTGTATCTTTGTATTGATAGGAGTGAAACAACAAGGCGATGCCATGAACGAGTGCGCTAAAAGGGTGTTCATGGCGAGCATGAGAGCAGGGGGAGAGATGGGGTTGCTCGGCCCCTTACACGGTTTCAGGTTACACGAGTAAGACTATTAAGTCATTTGGCTCCGGCAGCGGCCAGGGCCCGGGCTTCGTCCTTGATCATAGCGACCACTATGGAGGTAGAGGGGGAATCTTGTTGAAGATGATCGCGTTGCAGTGACGCCATAGAACCCATGCTACGAGGCCGGCAATGGTCGTGAGTCCTTGATGTTTAGCCACGGGAGCGTGAGATGGGCGATGGTTAGCGTGAGATGGGCGGTGGTTAGCGAGTCGGAACCATCAGGTGGGGGGTGTTAGGGGTGCACCAAGCAAGGACCTCGTGCCAAACGACACACGGAAGACGCATCCCGTCAAGATATGGTTCAAAGTTTCCGACTCCTGCAGACAAAGGACGCATGTTGGTTCGCGTGGTAGTCCACATCGGATGAGCCTGTCGACAGTCCAGCAACGGTTCAAGGAGGCTAGATACAGGAAGAACCTGACTGACAGAGGTGCACCGGACTGCCACACCAACTGTCAGTGCTCGACCGTCGTGGATCCAATGAACAAGGTGGTATAGGAAGAGGAGGCAGAGTATTAACCACTCTTCGTCTACCGCCATCGGATGACGTCCGGCTAAGGGGATAGTGCCATGCGCTGTAGCTTGCGCTAGATTTCCACGTATTCAAGCATGGCCGCCGGTCCCGGCGGGCCATGTATGTTTGTGATCCAAGTGCGGTCTAGCAGAGTCACTGCCACCGTGCGGGTGCGCCGCTTCCTGGACAGAACGAGGGCGACCAAGGCAGGAGCCATGAGGGAGATAGATCTACCCTCAAGCCACGGTTCCACCCAAAAGTGGCATGTGGTGTCGTCACCCACTAACCAGGTGGTGGATGGCCGGAAGAAATGAGTTGCCTCGGTGTCATTGGATAGCTGGAGATGGGACCATGGACGAGTGTGATCAGTGGCCTGCAACCAGAGCCAACATACCCGGAGGGATATTCCGGTGTGGTGGAGGTCCCGAATAGCAAGTCCTCTTAACTCGATCGGGCGTCAGACACGCGCCCAACTGACAAGGCAGGAGGCAGTCCTAGAATCTTTGCGTCCGTGCCAGAGGAAGTCCTTGATGATTCTATTTGCCTTCTTTAGGATCAGAGGGGAGAGCGCCATGGCGAGGAATATGTATACAGGCATGGCAGTCAACACCTGACGGAACAGGGCCAAGCGCTCGCCGTGCGTGAGGAGCGCTGCCTTCCAAGTTGCAAGCTTGCATAGAAGCTTGTCGACAAGTGGCATCAGGTGGCAGGGTGCGACCTTCCGAAGGGATAGGGGTAGGCCGAGGTAGTTCACAGGGAATGAAGAGACCGGGCAATTGGGCGTCGCACCAATGGCATTGACGGCCGGGGACGGGCACTGGATGGGCCCGACCAAACACTTGGCGAAGTTCATGCACAGGACGGATACGTACCCAAAGAGGTCCAAGAGCTTGCTAATCGTGTTGAGCTCTATAGTGTCGGGACGGCGAAAGACAACCACGTCACCCACGAACAAGGACACACTAGAGGCGGCGTGGCGTTGCATAAGACATCGGATGATGCCAGACGCCACGGCATGCTGCAACAACGAGTTCAGGGAGTCGATGACCAAGACAAAGAGCATCGGCAAAATAGGGTCACCCTGGCGAAGGCTCTGACAGTGGGAAATGGGTGGGCCTGGGTTTGTCATTGATCAGAACACGGGTGGAGGCGTGGACATGAGTATGGATACCCACTCCCGCCATCATTGGCCAAAGCCCAAGTGCTGCAACACCTGGAGGAGAAAGGGCCAGGAAAATGAGTCTAGTGCCCGCGCAATATCCAATTTCAGCATAACCCGAGGCTGCTTGAGTTGTTGCAGTTGTCTGGCCGTCTGCTGGACTAGGAGGAAGTTATCGACAAGCTCCCCAAGTTTTGGAGCCGGGCGGAGAGAGAGGACTTTCGCGAACTGCTTGGCCACCAAGTGAATGATGCTGATAGGACGGTAGTCAAATAGCGTGTCTGCATCCCGTTTCTTGGGCGGTAAGGTAATGAGGGCCTCATTAAGTCGCTGGAATGTTCGACCATTGAGGGCGTACAACTTGTCGAAAACCTCGCAAAGATCGTCCTTAATGATATTCTAGCAAGAGCAAAGGAACTCGGTAGTGAACCTGTCTGGGCCAGGATACTTGTCGAAGGGAATCTTCTTTATAGATCCCCATATCTCATCTGGGGTGAATGGTTCCTCTCCGAGAGGTCAAACGCTCGACGATGATCGATGGCATCAAGGTTGAGAGTGAAATGCCTATCTCCTTGAGGCCCAAGGAGGGTTGAGAAGTGATCAAAGGCTACCTTGGCTAGGTCCGCCTCGCCGGAGACGCGTGTCCCGTTAATGAAAAGGTCCACAATGTGATTCTTGCGTACGTGGTGCGAAGCCTCAATCTTGGAGAAAGCCACAGACGTCTCGCGCTCCTTTAGCCAACGCAAATGGACATGCTCACGCGCAATTGAGCGTTCCAAGGAGGCGAGCCCCAAGTATTTGCGCTTAAGCTCACGGCGCAACCATGCCTCGGCGGGGGAGAGATGCCTCAGATCCTGGGCCGCATCAAATCTGGCAATAAGCTCGCGGGCAACGCCAAGATGGGCGGAGATGGTGCTGGTGGTGTGCAAGCTCCACCGCTGAAGACTGCGCGCCATAGTCTTGAGACGCGCAAAGAATCGCCAGAAAGGATCCGGGTCACGGGCTACGGAGCCCCAAGCCTCCTGCACAACCTGGTGGAAGCCATCAAGGGAAGGCCAAAATCTCTTGAAGTGGAATCGCCGGCCGCCATGGGATCGAACTGAGAAATCGATGAGTAGCGGGAAATGGTCGGAGGCTGCAGAAGAAAGGCACCGGAGCAAACACTATGGGTATGTCTTCTCCCAAGAAGGGGTACACAGGACCCTATCATTACGGGCGAGGGTGGGCGCATCTTGCTCGTTGGACCAAGTATACCTCCGGCCACGAAGGTGTTAGGGAACGTTGCATGGGAAACAAAAAAATTCCTACGCACACGAAGATCTATCCATGGTGATGAGCATCTACGAGAGGGAGAGTGGATCTACATACCCTTGTAGATCGCTAAGCGGGAAGCGTTAAGAAACGCGGTTGGTGTAGTCGAACATCTTCGCGATCCAAATCGCCGAGCGTCCCGCGATCACATCACGATCCATCCCACGATCCAATCACGATCCGTCCTGCGAACTCATCATGATCCGTCCCGCGATCTCATCACGATCCGTCCCGTGAACACATCACGAACGGTCTCACGATCTTGTTCACGGTCCTTCCGATCTAGCGCCGAACGGACGGCACCTCCGCGTTCAGCACACGTGCAGCTTGATGACGATCTCCACCATCTTGATCCAGCAAGAGGATGTGGAGAGGGAGAAGAGTTCACTATCAGTGTGACGGCGCTCCGGTGATAGTGGTGGAGCAATTCCGGCAGGGCTTCGCCTAAGCACTGTAGAAAACCGATCTAGAGGAGAAACTATGCACTAGAGGAACGGGTAGCACGTGGCTGAAAATTCTGTGTCAAAACCCTAAAATCCTCTAGTATATATAGGAGGAGATGAGGAGGAGTCTTGGCTGCCAAAAATCCAGCCCTTGGGTCGACCAAAGTGGGGAGGAGAGGAGGACTCCTCCTCCAATCCTAGTAGGACTAGGATTCCTCCTTTTTTTGGCCTTTTTCCACCTTTTTCCCTTTGGGCTTTTTCTCCCAGCCGCATGGGCCTTGTGTGGGACTTCCACCAGCCCACAAAAGGCTGGTATTTACTCTCCCACAGCCCATGAAGCCTCTTGGGTCGAAATACCCCTCCCGGTGGTCTCCCGGTACACTACCGGCACTCCCGGTACATTACCGATTAGCCCGAAACTTTTCCGGCGACCAAAATGGGACTTCCTATATATCAATCTTTACCTCCGGACCATTCCGGAGCTCCTCGTGACGTCCTGGATCTCATCTGGGACTCCAAACAACCTTCGGTCACCACCATACATAACTCTATACTACCGAAACGTCACCAAACCTTAAGTGTGCAGACCCTGCGGGTTCGAGAACTATGTAGACATGACTGAGACACCTCTACGGTCAATAACCAATAGCGGGCCCTGGATGACCATATTGGTTCCTACATATTCTACGAAGATCTTTATCGGTCGAACCTCTATGTCAAGGATTAAGTCAATCCCGTATAACGTTCCCTTTGTTCTTCGGTATGTTACTTGCCCAAGATTCGATCGTCGGTATCTCCATACCTAGTTCAACCTCGTTACCGGCAAGTCTCTTTACTCGTTCCGTAATACAAGATCCCGTGACTAACACTTAGTCACATTGCTTGCAAGGCTTGTTGTGATGTTGTATTACCGAGTGGGGCCTGAGATACCTCTCCGTCACACGGAGTAACAAATCCCAGTCTTGATCCATGCCAACCCAACACACACCCTCGGAGATACCTGTAGAGTACCTTTATAGTCACCCAGTTACGTTGCGACGTTTGATACACACAAGGCACTCCTCCGGTGTCAGTGAGTTACATGATCTCATGGTCATAGGAACAGATACTTGACATGCAGAAAACAGTAGCATTAAACTGACACGATCATATGCTACGTTTGTAGTTTGGGTCTTGTCCATCCCATCATTCTCCTAATAATGTGATCCCGTTATCAAATGACATTTCATGTCAATGGCTAGGAAACCTTAACCATCTTTGATCAACGAGATAGTCTATTAGAGGCATACTAGGGACATGGTTTTGTCTATGTATCCACACACGCATCTAAGTCTCCGATCAATACAATTATAGCATGGATAATAAACGATTATCATGAACAAGGAAATATGATAATAACTAATTTATTATTGCCTCTAGGACATATTTCCAACAGTCTCCCACTTGCACTAGAGTCAATAATCTAGTTCACATCACCATGTGATTCGCATTGTTATGAATCTAACACCCAATGAGTTCTGGGGCTCGATCATGCTTTGCATGTGAGAGAGGTCTTATAGTCAACGGGTCTGCGACATTCAGATCCGTGTGTACTTTGCAAATTTCTATGTCAAACCGAAAACACTGCTACCACACTCCACTTGGTACTATTCCAAATGGCTACTCCACTATACGTATCCAGATTGCTATTACGAGTCATCCGGATTGGTGTTAAAGCTTGCATCGACGTGACTCTTTATGACGAACTCTTTATCACCTCCATAATCTAGAAACATCTCCTTAGTCTTTTAGTTACTAAGGATAATCTTGACCGCTGTCCAGTGATCCACTCCTGGATCATTCTTGTACCCCTTGACGGACTCATGGCAAGGCACACACACAGGTGCAGTACACAACATGGCATACTATATAGAGCCTATGGCTAAGGCATAGGGGACGACATTCGTCCTTTCTCTTTCTTCTGCCGTGGTCGAGCTTTGAGTCTCACTCAATTTCACACCTTACAAAGCAGGCGAGAACACTTCTCTCTGACTAATCCATTTTGAACTCTTTCAAGATCTTGTCAAGGTATGTACTCATTGAAAGTCTTCTCAAACATCTTGATCTATCTTTATAGATCTTGATGCTCAACAATTAGGTAGCTTTATCCAGGTCTTCCTTTGAAAAACTCTTTTCAAACAACCGTTTATGCTCTCCAGAAATTCTACATCATTTCCGAATAGCAATATGTCATCCACATATACTTATCAGAAACTCTTATAGTGCTCCCACTCACTTTATTGCAAATACAAGTTTCTCGTAAACTTTGTATAGACTCAAAAACTTTGATCACCTTATCAAAGTGTATATTCCAACTCCGAGATGCTTACTTTAGTTCATAGAAGAATCACTGAAGCTCGCACATCTTTTAGCATCCTTAGGACTGACAAAACCTTCTGGTTGTATCTCATACAACCTTTCCTTAAGGAAGGAAACGGTGTTTTGGCATCCACCTGTCGGATTTTATAATTGAAAAATGCAGCAACTGCTAACATAATTCCAACAGACTTTAGCATCGCTACGAGTGAGAAAGTCTCATCGTAGTCAACTCTTTGAACTTGTCGTAAACTACTTTGCAACAAGTCGAGCTTTACAAATGGTAACATTTACCATCAGCGTCTGTCTTCATTTTAAAGATCCATTTGTACTTTAACAACCAGCCGTCCAACGAGCAAGTCCACCAAAGTCTATACTTGGTTTTCATACATGGATCCTTTCTCGGATTTCATGGCCTCTAACCATTTGTTGGTTTCCGGGCCCATCATCGCTTCTCCATAGTTCGTAGGTTCATCGTTGTCCAACAACATGACCTTCAAGACAGGGTTGTCGTACTGCTCAGTAGCAGTACACGTCCTTGTCGACCTATGAAGTTCGATAGTAACTTGATCCGAAGCTTCATGATCATCATCATTAACTTCCTCTTCAGCTGACGTAGGCTTCACAGAAACATCTTTCTGTGTTGCGCCACTTTCTGGTTGAAGTAAAGGTTCAATAACCTCATCAAGTTCTATTTTCCTTGTAGGTCGATAGTAGCTTGATCCGAAGCTTCATGATCATCATCATTAACTTCCTCTTCAACTGACGTAGGCTTCACAGAAACATCTTTCTGCGCTGCGCTACTTTCTGGTTGAAGCAGAGGTTCAAATAACCTCATCAAGTTCAATCCTCCTCCCACTCAATTCTTTCAAGAGAAACCCTTTCTCGAGAAAGGACCCAGTTTTAGCAACAAACATTTTATGCTTGGATCTGAGATAGAAGGTTCACCCAACTGTTCTTAGGGTATTCTATGAAGATGCATTTGTTCGCTTTGGGTTCGAGCTCATTAGGTGAAAACATTTTCCACACAAGCGTCGTAGCCCCAAGCATTAAGAAATGACAGCTTAGGTTTCTATCAAACCATAGTTTACACGGTGTCATCTCAACGGATTTAGATGGTGTCCTATTTAAAGTGAATGTAGCTCATTAGGTGACAACATTTTCCACACAAGCGTCATAGCCCCAAGCATTAAGAAATGATAGCTTAGGTTTCTATCAAACCATAGTTTACACGGTGTCATCTCAACGGATTTAGATGGTGCCCTATTTAAAGTGAATGTAGTTGTCTCTAATGCATAACCCCAAAATTATAGTAACAAAATGATAAGAGACATCACAGCATGCACCATATCCAATAGAGCACGACTATGACATTCGGACACACCATCACACTATGGTGTTCCAGGTGGCGTGAGTTGTGAAAACAATTCTCACATTGTCTAAAGTTGTATGCCAAACTCGTAACTCAGATATTCACCTCCACGATCATATCGCAAACATTTTTATCTTCTTGTCACGATGATCTTAAAACTTCACTCTGAATTTGCTTGAACCTTTCAAACGATTCAGACTTGTGTTTCATTAAGTAAATATACACTATATATACTCAAATCATCAGTGAAGGTAAGAAAATAACGATATCCACCGCACGCTACTAGACTCATTGGATTGCATACATCAACATGTATCATTTCCAATAAATCACTTGCCCGCTTCATCAAAACAAAAACGGGGTCCTTAGTCATCTTGACCAAGAGGCATGGTTCGCATGTCTCAACCGATTCGAAATCGAATGAGTCCAAAGATCCATCGACATGGAGTTTCTTCATGCGCTTTGTACCAATATGACATTTAGCGCCAGTGCCACAAGTATGTGGTACTATCATTATTAACTTTGCATCTTTTGGCATCAATGTTATGAACATGTGTATTACTACGATCAAGATTCAACAAACCATTCTCACTGGGTGCATGACCATTAAAGGTATTATTCATGTAAATAGAATAACCATTATTCTCTAACTTAAACGAATAACCGTGTTGCAATGAACATGATCTAATCACGTTCATGCTCAATGCAAAAAAACACCAAATAACATTTATTTTAGGTTCGTCACTAATCTCGAAGGTAGAGAGAGCGTGCGATGTTGATCACATCAACCTTGGAAACATTTCCAGCACACATCGTCACCTCACACTTAGCTAGTTCTCCGTTTATTTTGTAGCTTTTATTTCGAGTCACTAACATTTAGCAACCGAACCGGTATCCAATACCCAGGTGCTACAAGGAGTACTAGCAAGGTACACATCAATAACACGTATATCAAATATACTTCTGTTGACGTTGCCAGCCTTCTTATCTACCAAGTATCTAGGGTTGTTCCACTTCAGCGACCGCTCTCCTCATAATAGAAGCACTTAGTCTCGGGTTTGAGTTCAACTTTGGGCTGCTTCACTGGAGCAGCAACTGACTTGCTATCCATGAAGTTTCCCTCCTTGCTCTTGCCCTTCTCGAAACTAGTGGTTTGATTAACTATCAACACTTGATGCTCCTTCTTGATTTCTACCTTCGCGGTGTCAAACATTGCGAACAGCTCAGGGATCAATATTTCTATCCCTGGCGTTTTATAGTTCATCACTAAGTTCTAGTAGCTTTAGTGACAGTGACTTGGAGAACTATATCAATCACTATCTTATTTGGAAGATCAACTCCCACTTGATTCAAGTGATTGTAGCACCCAGACAATCTGAACACATGCTCAACGATTGAGCTATTCTCTTTCATCTTGCAGGCAAAGAATCTTGTTGGAGATCTCATATCTCGCAACACGGGCACGAGCCTGAGATCCTAATTTCAGCTCTTAGAAACATCTCATATGTTCCGTGACGTTCAAAACGTTTTGGAGCCTCAATTCTAAGCCGTAATGCACGATGCACTAAACTATCAAGTAGTCATCAGCACGTACCTGTCAGATGTTCACAACATCTACAGACGACGCTAGAGGGGTTGGCGCACCGAGCGGTGCATTAAGTACATAAGCCTTCTATGCAGCAACGAGGACAATCCTCAGATCACGGATCCAATCCGCAATCATGCTACCATCATCTTTCAACTCTATTTCTCTAGGAACATATAAAAATTCAAGGGAGCTACAGTGTGAGCTAGTAATCTACGACATAATTTGCAAAGACACTATTGACTATCTTCATGGTAATGAGTTCAATTAATCATATTACTTAAGAACTCCCACTCAAATTGACATCCCTCAGGTCATCTGAGTGTCACATGATCCAAAATCCACCAACTCAAGTCCGATCATCACGTGAGTTGAGGTGGCTTCAATGGTGAACATCATTATGTTGACCATATCTACTATATGACTCATGTTCGACCTTTCGGTCTCTTGTGTTCCGAGGCCATGTCTGTACATGCTAGGCTCGTCAAGTTTAACCTGAGTGTTCTGCGCATGCAAAACTGGCTTGCACCCGTTGTATGTGAACGTAGAGTCTATCACACCCGATCATCACGTGGTGTCTCAACACGACGAACTTTCGCAACGGTGCACACTCGGGGAGAACACAATTTTATCTTGAAATTTAAGTGAGGGATCACCTTATAATGCTACCGCCGTACTAAGCATAACAAGGTGCATAAAAGGATTAACATCACATGCAATTCATAAGTGACATGATATGGCCATGAACTTGTGCTTTAGATCTCCATCTTGAAAGCACCGGCATGATCTTCATTGTCACCGGCACAACACCATGATCTTCATCATCTTGATCTCCATCAATGTGTCGCCATCGAGGTTGTCACGCCCTGCATGCTTCTACTACTATTGCTACCGTTTAGCGATAAAGTAAAGCATTACATAGCGCTTAATGATTGACACGCAGGCCATACAATAATTAAAGACAACCCTATGGCTCCTGCCGGTTGCCGTACTCATCGACATGCAAGTCATGAAATTCTATACATCACATGATCATCTCATACATCACATATATCACATCATGTAATTGGCCATATCACATCACAACATACCCTGCAAAAACAAGTTAGACGTCCTCTAATTGTTGTTGCATGTTTTACGTGGCTGCTACGGGTTTCTAGCAAGAACGATTCTCACCTACGCATAAACCACAATGGTGATACATAATTTGCTTTTCAACCTTCTCAAGGACCGCCTTTGTCGAATCCGATCCAACTAAAGTGAGAGAAACTGCCACCCACAAGCCATCTAGGCAACAAGTTGCGTCGAGGGAACCGGTCTCTCGTAAGCGTACGAATAATGTTGGTCCGGGCCGCTTCATATCACAATACCGCTGAACCAAAATACCACAAAGGGAGGAAGCAATCTAAGCATCAACGCCCACAAACCTTTTGTGTTCTACTCGAGATCTCATCGACACATAGACCTAGCTCATGATGCCACTGTTGGGGAACGTTGCATGGGAAACAAAAAATTTCCTACGCACATGAAGATTTATCCATGGTGATGAGCATCTACGAGAGGGAGAGTGGATCTACATACCCTTGTAGATCGCTAAGCGGGAAGCGTTAAGAAACGTGGTTGGTGTAGTCGAACATCTTCGCGATCCAAATCGCCGAGCGTCCCACGATCACATCACGATCCGTCCCGTGATCCAATCACGATCCGTCCCGTGAACTCATCACGATCCGACCCGCGATCTCATCACGATCCGTCCCGCGATCTCATCACAATCCGTCCCATGAACACATCACAAACGGTCTCGCGATCTTGTTCACGGTCCTTCCGATCTAGCGCCGAACGGACGGCACCTCCGCGTTCAGCACACGTGCAGCTTGATGACGATCTCCACCATCTTGATCCAGAAAGAGGAAGTGGAGAGGGAGAAGAGTTCACTGGCAGCGTGACGACGCTCCGGTGATAGTGGTGGAGCAATTCCGGCAGGGCTTCGCCTAAGCACTGTAGAAAACCGATCTAGAGGAGAAACTATGCACTAGAGGAACGGGTAGCACGTGGCTGAAAATTCTGTGCCAAAATCCTAAAATCCTCTAGTATATATAGGAGGAGAGGAGGAGGAGTCTTGGCTGCCAAAAAGCCAGCCCTTGGGTCGACCAAAGTGGGGAGGAGAGGAGGACTCCTCCAATCCTAGTAGGACTAGGATTCCTCTTTTTTTTGGCCTTTTTCCACCTTTTTCCCTTTGGGCTTTTTCTCCCAGCCGCATGGGCCTTGTGTGGGACTTCCACCAGCCCACAAAAGGCTGGTATTTACTCTCCCACAGCCCATGAAGCCTCTTGGATCGAAATACCCCTCCCGGTGGTCTCCCGGTACACTACCGGCACTCCCGGTACATTACCGATTAGCCCGAAACTTTTCCGGCGACCAAAATGGGACTTCCTATATATCAATCTTTACCTCCGGACCATTCCGGAGCTCCTCGTGACGTCCTGGATCTCATCTGGGACTCCGAACAACCTTTGGTCACCACCATACATAACTCTATACTACCGAAACGTCACCAAACCTTAAGTGTGCAGACCCTGCGGGTTCGAGAACTATGTAGACATGACCGAGACACCTCTACGGTCAATAACCAATAGCGGGCCCTGGATGACCATATTGGTTCCTACATATTCTACGAAGATCTTTATCGGTCGAACCTCTATGTCAAGGATTCAGTCAATCCCGTATAACGTTCCCTTTGTTCTTCGGTATGTTACTTGCCCGAGATTCGATCGTCGGTATCTCCATACCTAGTTCAACCTCGTTACCGGCAAGTCTCTTTACTCGTTCCGTAATACAAGATCCCGTGACTAACACTTAGTCACATTGCTTGCAAGGCTTGTTGTGATGTTGTATTACCGAGTGGGCCTTGAGATACCTCTCCGTCACACGGAGTAACAAATCCCAGTCTTGATCCATGCCAACCCAACAGACACCCTCGGAGATACCTGTAGAGTACCTTTATAGTCACCCAGTTACATTGCGACGTTTGATACACACAAGGCACTCCTCCGGTGTCAGTGAGTTACATGATCTGATGGTCATAGGAACAGATACTTGACATGCAGAAAACAATAGCATTAAACTGACACGATCGTATGCTACGTTTGTAGTTTGGGTCTTGTCCATCCCATCATTCTCCTAATGATGTGATCCCGTTATCAAATGACATCTCATGTCAATGGCTAGGAAACCTTAACCATCTTTGATCAACGAGCTAGACTATTAGAGGCATACTAGGGACATGGTTTTGTCTATGTATCCACACATGCATCTAAGTCTCCGATTAATACAATTATAGCATGGATAATAAACGATTATCATGAACAAGGAAATATGATAATAACTAATTTATTATTGCCTCTAGGGCATATTTCCAACATAAGGTATATGTCATGAAGGCCCCGGTCCGAGATGAAACGACGAAAACGATTCATCGTGCGTCGGTTGATCCGATCGTTATTCTTGTCTGCTGCTGAGGTAATCATGTTGAAGTCACCTCCCAGAAGCCATGGGCAGGCTAGGTTACTCCGCAGGTCCTGAAGCTCATGGAGGAAGGCCACCTTCACATCGTGTAAACTCTTGTAATCCACCAGTGGTTGCCGCCCGAGGGGGAACAAACCGTGGCCGAAACGTGATGATCACCCACGATCGTGTTGGATAACGAGACTAAGCTAGATTGCCAAACGAGCAAAATTCCATCATGGGTACCATCCGTCAGGTGCCAAAAGAAGCCATCGAATGCACTGCCGAGCGCCTCGAGAACAAGCATCGACGAGACTAGGGAAAGTCTCGAGCATGGTGATTACTCGTAGGAACTTTCAAGCGGTTTGCTTCTCTCTTTTTTTGAAGTAAAACCATAGAACAATTGTTCTACGGCATATATATTAATCAAAAGCGTATATATAGAGTGAAAAAGAAAAAACCTACTCTATTCTGTTCTATCAAACTGCAAGTATCATTATCCAATTCCAACCCTTGGGAAATTCAGGATTAAGAGGATGATCTATAGATGTTGTTCAATCCAACTAATCATCAAGTCCTTGAACTTATTCTTGATTCTGTGCTGAAGTAGCAATAGGTCAGCCTTTAATTTAGCTTTCCGGGAGAGGATGGAAGGGGAGAGAGCTCTGACGATCTTGTCAGCATCCCATGGTAATGATTTCAATAATAATGCCACGAGGGAGCGCCAGAATGGCCGAGTTGATTTCATCAAAAACGGATATTCCTCTGTTCTTGGGCCTCAGAATAGAATCTCAACTGTGTAAAACAAAAGAGCAATCCCAGAATAAATGGAGTGATGTTTCCTCAATGTTGTCTTGGCACATTTCACACTTGTATGAAGGCAGGTGGAAGGATTTTATATGAAGAATGTTTCTTGTACTGGCCCTGGCATGAAGTAGGAGCCAGAAGAAAATCTTGTATCTGAGGATTATAGAACTTCTCCACAAGGCTTTGAATATCGGATCTGCCAATGGTCCAGATGTCAATCTTTTGTATAATTTCATTGAAGAGAAATTGAAAGCCCCTAGGGATACTTCCATTTGTCCTTACAAACTGAGAGCTATATAACATCTTGTGTAGTAAGTTGTAGCTCTTGAAACTGCTGAAAAGCTTGCAAGAGAGAAGTGTATGAAAATATTGATTGATCTCAGTGCATTGGCTGTATTCTTGAATTGTAAGGTATTCTGAGGAGCAAAAGGAGAACAATTCAATGGATTTGTTGATAAGCTTGCCTCGACCCCAATCATCTTGCCAGAAGAGAATAGTGTTTCCCTGCCCAATGACACCTTGGACCATGGATTTAAACTCTGGAATTAATTTGACAATGCTTTTCCACCAGAAGGAACCTCCGGGTTTTGGCATGACCTTGCCATCCAAATAGTAAGTGTTCCAGATTAGCTTGACCCAAGAGAGGTCCTCAGCATTGAAGAACTTATGCAAGTATTTCATCAACAGGCATTTGTTGTGTACTGTCAAATTCAGAACCCCAAAACCTCCCCTATCTTTTGGAAGGCAGACCTTGTCGTGAGTCACAGTATAAGTCTGGTATCTTTGCTCTTTTTCTTCCGGAACTTTGAAGATGTGACTCGACCTCTTTCTGCAACTTCTCGTTTTGAGATTTTGTATGTTTACTACGGTACTACCCAGTAATTGGTTTTACCCAGTACTTTCAAATTGTTCCATGTTCACACACACAAAAATAAGTGCTGCATTTTTTATTCTTAGTCATCGCTCAACTTTTCACCTTTCAAGTACTGTATTTTCTCTGATTTTGAATGTTGCCTTGGACTTCCAAAACTATTTGTTTCGGTAGTTCCTCGAGCTTTCTTCCAGCACTTTGGAGCCTAATTTTATTTTTTTTGCAGCAAGGGTCAGATTTCGGACACCCTATATATACTCTCTCATACCCATTTGTGGCGCAACCCATCATAACCAACCGAGTCTATTCCACCACAAGTCGTTCCTCTCACCCATTCTACCGTGCAAGCCCCACTACACCACTCCAGAATTCCCAGCAGCGCTAAAAATATATCACGCTGTAGTAAACGTTTAGGATCTGCGACTGTTTCACTATGATGAGTTAAACTTCTGTTGTAAGCTTTTGTGACGTATTTCAGAGTACAATAGGCGAATACATGAAGCAGGCTCCAGCTTTTGCTCCTTGTGATCGAATGCATGACGGTTCAGACGACATGGTATTTACACCACCCCCTGACAAACTCCTCGAATCTGCTAGCCCATGGGAGAAGATCTAGATGGTGCTTACATCGACTTTGCTCTTGGAAATTTGGAAAGCAGGGGTGATCCAGCTGCCACAGTTGCACTGGATCCCTGACCAGTTGAAGTACCCTAGGCGTGCCCCGCAGTGGATGCACGATAGCTTCCCCTCCAAAGCGCCATCTTCTACTGCTTCATCATGAGCAACAGCAGATAATGAACAGACTGGTGATATGCTATGGACCGCATCGATATACATGTATGTGAAGCAAGAGATGACTTTCTTTACCTGGAGTCATCCACTTGAGAGGCTCGACGTACAGAGAGGAACAATCTTGTTCCTTGTTGTATGATGTGTGGCCTTTCCTCTTGTCGTGCCACTCAAAGCTAGAGTTGCCCTCACCAGGATTGTGGCCGATAACATTGTCCTGTGCGGCGATGATCCTCCTGCATTTCTTGCAGCGGTATGCTGTTTTAAGGGTCTTCTCCTTGCCTGACAATTCCTGGGTAGGATTAGGCTGTCGAGCAACTCCAGGGTCGTCTTCAAATACATGGTTTCCTATTTTCTCTCCAACTTTGTAAGACTGACCTGCGACAAGTAATAGGCAAACACTTAATCAGTGTGCTGCTAAGGTTGAGAAGTGTCACTGCTTGATATGATCATCTTTTACAGAATCTATGACAAATTTATTTTATTTTCAGCAAGAGTAGCACCCTGCAACCACAAGAATTAGAAGGACCACAAAGGCAAGCATATGATATGAGATGGGGAACCTGACAAAAAGATAGATCTCTCTGCCTCCATTTTTCAAAATAAATGTTGGAAAATGACCAACCTAACAATTTTAAGCGGAAGCGCCTGTATAAAGGACTTGAAGTATCAACCTTGAAACCCATTTCTTCAAACAATTTTAACTGCAAGGTATAGGAAATTCAACTTAGTAAAAGAAATCTAGTGAGATATAGTGCAACCAGTTAATAATGAAAGCTTACCTGGTCAAGGAAACCGTCGTTTGGGCAAACGGACTCATTAACTTCCTTCAAGGACTCTAGTGCTTCTGGAAAAAGAATAAAGTAGTGAATGCCACACGGATTATAAAAGGTGGATCAGATAATTCAAGCAACGTACTCCCTCCGTTCTTATTTACTCTGCATATTAGAGTCGACTGAAGTCAAACTTTGTAAAGTTTGACCAAATTTATAGAAAAGAATATAAATATTTACCATAACAATTATTATGTGAAAGTACATTCAATAATGAATCCAATGGTATTGATTTGTTATTGTATATGTTAATATTTTTGTCTATAAACTTTGTCAGAATTTACAAAGCTTGACTTTGACCAAAGCTAATATGCAGAGTAAATAAAAATGGAGCGAGTACAAACTATAGATTAGTGTATTACAAATTTTGCTCAAAAAAAATCATACCTTCCAGAGATTTCTGCTCTGTTCTCATTAGATATGCCGTGATGATGGTAGCACTGCAACATAATAGAAATTCCAAATAGATGTTATATAGTGAACGTGAATGGCATCATTATAAGTGAAAAATACACATTCCCCATTTCTGGCACATCAAATAGTGTGGAAATTGCAATGCCTCCTATAATAGTTGGTTACCAAGAGCCATGAGTTGTCAGCTTTCTTACTTGCTAAACATTCTTAAGCTCAAAAACATAATGAATGTGACGAAGAATATCTTTTATACTAGAACTCACTAAACTTATCATTACTTACCATAGCAGGATTACAGATTACAAAGAACGCCGATAAAAATATGGAATTGCATTAAGCGACATGCACCAGTTAAAAAAGGATTCAACTACAATAAACTTCTGCTTAGCTTGTCAAACTCCATTACAATTGGACATATGTTAGACCAGTGTGACCCTGAGAAGAGGTGGCGCTTCATGGGTTTATCAGCTCTGCAAGTCAGTTTCAGCACCACCTTGCGTGCCTGACAATTCTATGCTAGCCGCAATCCATCACAAGTTGCTCGAGAGACATGCTGCAGCCATCTTACTCCGGCGAGTTAAAAAAAACAGTATCCTTTTGCAAATCATACCCATGGCTCCTCATTGCTAGGGGCAACGATAAGCTCATCATAACCAAAGTATATGGCAAACTGAAGTAACGCCGCAGTCACCAACCACATTTCAAAACTCCTCCATCCACTACCACTCCCAACCTAACTCTCAAATGCTTTAGCTGTCAGCGTGTCGTATCGGACTGTGTTCGAACCTCCCACACATAGCCAGGCTAGCGCAGATTGGCACCTCAGGTAACTCAACAAATACCAACTATCTGCCATGAACTCCCAACGTTGTTCACCATAGAAAACGGTGAAGCCTGTTGGCTTTCCCTGGTCACGCACAAACACATCGATGTGAGACTTCAAGAAAACTTTGTTTCGCGTCCACCTCTTCTCACCAGAACAACACCAAAACACCACTCCCCTCTTTAACTGAAGAGGCATGCTGGAATCTAAGGATGAGACAACCCCTTTTTGCTCTCTTAACAAGTACCCCCTCTTAACTTATATTTCTTTACAGAGGGAGTAGCATTTTTCTTTCTGAGAGAAAAAAAATTGAGATATGCAATGCAGCCTGGAGCTTACAAAATGCCTCAGACTGCCCACAGCCTCAGCAGGTCAGATTTAAAAAATTATTATGCCTGGCAGGGGAGCTCCAGATTAGCAGCATCCACGGCAATGTTTTTATGGCGTCCATATATCGTCGCTATATCGTGGCGCGGTCGTAGCCTGAAGCGTCCAGGCATGCAATACGTTTGGCCTGTGGCGTCCGCCATACACACGTGGCGTCCGTAGGTCATCCATATGACGTGTTTTGGGTCACAATACCAGAAATTGAACGCCATGGACAAGGTGAGCTCGCGCACGGGAACAGCAGCCAGCGGCGGGAGAAATTGGTTCGCGCACGGGAACAGCTGCCAGCGGCGGGAGAAATTGGAGCGCACGTGGGAACAGCAGCCAGCGGCGGGAGAAACTGGAGCGCGCGCGCGGGAACACTAGCCAGCGGCGGGAGAAACTGGAGCGCATGCGGGGGAACACTAGCCAGCGGCAGGAGAAATTGGAGCGGGCACGGGAATCATCAACCACCGGCGGGAAGGAAAGAGCTCTCCAGACTCTAGAGGCAGAGAGAGGTAGAGAGAGAGAGGCCATGGCTTAACATCACTATCTTTTCTAGCCAGATGCGTTGATAGGCATGGTCCCTTTCTTTTCTAGCTTAACATCACTATCAGCAGCCTTCACCTCTTTGTTCTGGTTGGCGTGCAGGGAAAGAACAGTTCGACAGCGGACAGCCATGCTTATTTTGCAAATGTCTACATCTTTCTGTAGCATAAAATGGACCAGTTTAGATGCAGTAGCAATGTTTTAACTCTATGGATTGGTTTGTATTGACCAACCTATGCAAAATCAAATTTTAGTCGTGTATTGTCCCACTATACAAACACTTCAGTACAAACAGTCCACATGCTTGTTATGCAAGACACATTGAGAAAGCAGTATGAGGTAATAGGCATTAACCAAAATGCTACACTTAACTATCAGTTTCTTTTGTAACAATTTCTATTAGCCTAGTAGTCCAGCTGATTATACCCGGTAAAGGGGGGGTAGTATGTTCCCTGGCAAGGACATAGGGCATGTTTGGTTTGGCATCCACACTTTGTCATACTTTTCTACCACAGTGGCAAGTGTTTGGTTCTAGTCACAGTTGTGGCATGCCACACTTTCTTAGTCACATACCCCACTTGTCATAGGCTCAGCTGCTAGCTAACTTCTGCCACAAGTGTGGTGACCAATTTGACCACCACAAAAACTGTGGCATGCCACACTTATGGCACAAAAGTGTGGTAAAGTGTGGAGGGCCACCAAACATGCCCTAATGCTGATAAATGTATGTATGTGCCGAGTGATATGTGTAGTTAAAAAAAAGCTATTAACTGTGTATTTAGCCAAAAATTAGATGATTTGTGTATTTTCTATTCAGAAAAAACACAGTAGCTAAGTGCCTAGTTACTAGTTTTATTCGCAGTTAATGTGAGTATTCACTACATCTCCCTCCCATACACATGCGTCCATAAACAGGATTGGAACATTAGTCACCATAGCAAGTGACATTTTAATCCGTGTTTGCCAGATGTCCAGTTAGAGCATGAGCATCAGACAAACAGAAATTTACGAAACAAACTGATATCTATGTAAGTAGATGGCAGATTATTGAAAATGATTACAACGTATCATACATTTTTCAGATGTACCTTATATAACGGGCAGTCATGTGGACCATTTGTGCTAGAGTTTATGTAATGTTGAGGTGATACACGACTGCAAATTTATTTTGGGCAGGTTGGTCAATACAAAAAAATCCATTTAGCCAAATCATTGAATATGGACATTCATGTGATTTGAAATGCTCACGGTTACTAATATGGCAACCAAAATAATTTTTCATCACATGCAAACAAGAACATATATAAAGATGAAGAACGAAGTATGCAACATCAATTAAGATCATCTACAAAAACATGTAAAAGCTCGAATGAAAATATGAAATACAAGTATACGTGATTACTTCTCCTTGATTAGGCATTTAGCCTGCGAAAATAAAAACGTGGGGCTTACAGAACAACAGAAGCAGGTGTTGATAAGCAAGCGTACCTCCTGGAGACCCCCGCGAAGCAATGCACGAGCACGCTCTCCGCCTTCCTCCCCTCGTCGATAAAATCGAGGCACGGCTCGAGGTGGTCGAGCAGGTTCTCCTCCTCCGTGTCCTTGAGCGGCACGGCCATCCGCGTCACCCTTAGCCCTTCCCCGGTCCTCTCCACCACCCGCATCAGCCGCCCTGGGGCCACCGCAGAGGGCGTCCCGCCCTCCCCGGCGACGACGCGGCGGACCTCCTCGGTTGGCAAGGAGAGGCCCGGGCGGTAGTCGGTGAAGAAGGAGATGGAGGCGGAGCTGACGACGGAGAGGACGTGGGTGATGTCGGTGCCGTCCGGGAGGGAGGCGGTGAGGGCCGCGATGGCGTCGTTGATGTCGCCGAAGTAGAGGTGGTCGCGGACGAGGTTCGGGAAGGCGGGCGCGACCGGGGCGTCGCGGGAGGTGGCGGCCATGGGCGGGCGGTGGGGGTCCTGGTGCTGATGGGGAGGACGAAACCCTAAAAGAGGAGGGAGCAGGGGTTTTGGGGCATTTGGGGGGTTGCCCTGCTGCTGTTTTCGTTGAGCTATCGCGCGGTTGCGGGATTGCTTTTGAAACTGAAACTGCAGTTCGAAATTTCAGAGCTTAGTCAAATAAACCTACTACTCGAGTTTATAATTAGGTGTATTTAGAACACATTTACATATTTATTACACATCTAAATAACTAAATAAAACATAAAAAAAATCACACGAATCTTCACGTAAGATCAATAATATAAGACTTACATGTACAATATTTATCTCACATTTAGATGTGTTTTAACAAAACAGTTATAATTTCTATCGTACCAATCAAAGTGATCGCAGCCGGCTGGAGCGGATGGTTGCAAATTTGAAGCATCTCTAGTCGATCCTTCAAAAATGATTAAAATAGTAAAAATTTGATTTTAAGGGTTTAAACTGGATCTAGTTGATCCCAATCTACTCAAACGGAACCACTTGGGGGGGGGGGGGAATTCCCTCCTTTGATGGCCGCTTTTTTTCCCTGGTCGCCTGGATCCTCTCTGGTGTTGTTGTCATGGCCTCTACAAGCCATCACGTGCCACCGTAGCCGTTCGGAAACCAAACCACACAGCCACCCGGAGCTCATTGTCGTCCGATCACCGATGCTTCAGCCGGGCTCGGCCCTGCTCAGCAGCTTGTCGGCGTGCCTATGCCTATCATCGAGTGTGATGATTGTTGGCGGCTGGTGTTGCGTCGGGTCTCGAAGACAATAGATCATCCCAGATGAGTTTTTTTCAAGTACAAAATGGACAAAGTGAATGCACTTGTGCTCATTGTTCTTAGGTTCACCTAAAAATTGTGCTCATTGTTTGTTAATTGTTTTATATATAAAAGTTACAACCTTTGTTTTTGGGATGAAGAATAAATTGATATATTGATCAACAAACATCTATTAGATGTTGGCGCACGGGTTGCTACAGATGAGATTGAAGATGACGCAATGTCCAAGTTTAAGGAGGCATAGAACAATCAAGTGTGCAAGCTGGACAAGCTAATGGAGAAGAGCAATAAGGAGATGAAGAAGGTTGGACATGTAGGAGCAGTCAACTAAGTTGTGTTCTATTAAAGTGTATAATTTTTTTGTCGTTTTTTGTATCAATGCTTCTAGTGAGAAACTGGTGAAATAGGTGTTAAAAATGACGTCACGGAAGCAACTGAGTATAGTCTTAAACTCGATGGCGTCAAATGAACAAGTTTGTGTTAAAAAATTATAGAGTTAAGTTTAAGGGCACGGTTAGGAATGGATTTTTTAGCGAGCAAATATAAGAAATTAAAGGATAATGAGTCATATAAGGGCCAAAATTTTAAGACCGGCTAGAGATGGTCTTACAATACTTCACCGGGGTGAAGGCAACGATTATGAGGAATGATGTTCCCAGCTCAATAGTACAAAACAGCCTGGTAGAAGTCACGAAAAGAACCTCAAATTTTTAGGGCTCATTTGATTCAAAGGATTAATAAAAATCTTAAAAAAAAATCCTATGTTAGAAGTTTGAGGGATTGACTCCTATAGGGATTTTTTCTAAGGCCTCCTTTGGTTTATAAGGTAGGAAAATCATAAAAATAGAAAAATCATAGAAAATGATATGACATGTATCTTAAATTATACTGTGAGTAGGAATAAAAACGGGCATGTCCTTTAATTCACATCATAGAATTTTTTCCGTTGTGTAGGATGGGAAGAATTCCTCTATAGAAATAAGATTATATTCCTAAAAACCAAAGGGCTCTAAAGGAATTTTTCCTACAAAAATCCTATCCTAAAAAATTCCTCCTAACCAAAGGAGGCCTAAGGACTTGCTTGTACTGCTTTCTATATGATTTCTAGAATTCACTCAAACATCTTTGAAAAAATCCTTTACTTTTCTTATGATGCAATCAAACAACCCCAAATCCTATAGGATTTGATTGAGATGAGCCCTTAACTATGGAGGTACAGCATGTATCTGCTACGCCCATATACGAATTTGGTCAAATTGTGCACTGCCTTTCTCAGTTTCTGGGTTGAATTTGCCTTCTGAGTGCCGGAGCCCGGAAGCACCCAGCGATGCACTGAACCAATATAGTGCATGACATTTTTACTGGCAAGAGTTCAGTTCTGTTCTTTCCACCACTGCTAACCCTGCTACCCGAGAAGACAAACACACACTCCCCTATGAAATTCTAAAAGGAAATGCTTTTACACTGCATGAAAGCTCGAAAACTGGCTACATCAGAGCCTTAAAATTGCAGGCCACGGCATCGATCACGAAAGGCATTACACTGTTGGCGGCGGACCTCCCTCCAACAAACTCCAAAGGTTTGCAATAAATAGCATGTATGCAGCAGCTTCCTATATATTTGATGTTTCTTCTTTCCGCAGCTTGGCTGGCCTCTCCTTGTGAGATTCTGCATGGCAAAGTAGCAGGTTTTGTCATGTTGCCAACACAATTCAGTCCATGTGAATACAACCATGAACTGCTCTGGTGATAAAGTAGAGAGCAGGATTCATTGTTTCTTGGGAAGATTTTTCAAAAGCTGTCGAGGCGAGTGAAACCCCAAGACATAATAGAAAAATACCTGCATATCTCCTCTTCTTGTTGGCTCTTCTTCTTTTGCGCTCAGCTTGTGTAAGCTCCGCGTCTTCTTTAATATCCCCTTTTCCTTCATAAACTTCTTCCGGAGCGAGC
The DNA here is from genome assembly GCA_022496015.1 of Hordeum marinum. NCBI lineage: Eukaryota > Viridiplantae > Streptophyta > Magnoliopsida > Poales > Poaceae > Hordeum > Hordeum marinum. The sequence continues at coordinate 203,109,609 of CM039676.1, forward strand.
ATTGCGGCATCTGAAACAGCTACAGGTGCAACCTGCAAGGCAGACAAGTCGTTACATGAAATGCTCAAATAGAGCAACTTCACCGTGTGTGTGTGTGTTGGGGGGGGGGGGGGGGGGTGTTAATTGTGGTACCTCTTCCATTGCTAGAGCAGGTACATTAACTTGTATAGACATATCCTCAATGACCTGAAAAGACAACACTTGTCCTTCATACCAAAAATTGCAAACTTTTGGTACACAATGCTGTCTAATAGACAACTTTACATACCGGCTTTGGGGCAAAGTGGAAATGAGAGAGTGCATCCAACTTCAAGCATATCCTCTTAAATAAATTATTTGCCTGAGTTGAAATAGAAATTTAGTCATTATCAGTAGTTATCACTGTTAACAAAAAAATATCATGCAGCCAGCCTGTGATAGTGTGATATCATCATAAAGACAAAAGAACATATGCATGTAGCACGGGTGGAAAGATTGGAGCAAACACAAGCACAAAATCAAGTTGGCCAATGTAGTAAGAGCAACAACAACAACAACAACAATAAAGCCAATGTAGTAAGAGCACTTTAAAAAAAATGACAACTGTAAAGTATCAAGTGTGACCTAAGCAATATGCATGCTTAATGAAACGCATATAGTGACCGAACCAATCCATTTCTTCTCATTCATTACAAAATGAAGTGTGTTTCTACCACCGAAAATTCCAATAGCAAACTTCCAATCCATCGCATGGCAATAAAACATCACTGACCATCGGTATTATTGGTAGTATTAAAACTGTACTTCGTAATATGACAAGCATCTTGTGCACCACAAAAAAATTGATGATGAATATATTGACACTATAGTCACCAGGACAAGCAGGGAACATGAAAACTTCCTAATTTAGATGGATATAATAACATCTGGCATGCCTTTACTGACAAGACAATGCAAGATTTGCTCTTTACGGACATTATCTTTCAATCCAACACAAATGCTTGCATCAGATGTTGCACAACAATTAAGACCAACAGAAGCAGAATAAAACTATAATCATGATAGATAAATCTAACTTCACTCAGGTTCTAGTAAAAACAATTGATTGCTCACCTCATTCTTCAGTTCATCTGAAATAGCAAGTGTGGCAGGTGCAATGCCAGTTTTTTCCTTGAACTCATCCTGGAAGAGCAAAAGAATCAGTTAGTAGATGAACTATACGAAAACTGATCCTATCTACCAACTCGTTTGGATTTAAAATAAGATCATAGTAAGACAGGACAGACCTCATAATGTTCAGCAAGACCCTTTTTGCTCTTGTTTTCATCCTGTTGAAATATAGCAACAACGGTGAATCAAACAATTATCGTACTGTTATCATGAAAGAATTCTAGTTATTGCACCCGATCAAAACCATACCATCTCCTTTTGCTCCTTTGGAGCTTTATACGGCAAGGTTGAAGGCTTTTCAACATCATCAAAATGACCCTGTCAGGAAACAAGAGAAGCTATCTCAATACTACTAGCAGAGTCACAGATACAAAATAAAATAACCAAAGAACTCGTCACAATTTCACTCTACTATTTCCTGGTATACTGCTGTTGAGTGTTGACCAGTTACGAACATAGTGACATATCCAGAAACATATTACCTCCGCAATTCTTTTCTTTATCATCTCCTCGAGAGAAGCTGTGACTTCCTCCGTGATTACCGGGGCAGGTCTTACATTATGCTCAAAATCAAGATCCACTTCCAGGGCACTATTTCTGGGCCTGCTGGAAGCACTAACCTACAAAAGGAACTCGTTTAAAAAAACACAATTGCAATGGTAATTAACTATTAGTAGCACAATATCATGAGTCAGAAATATGTCTCATTTTCAAAACATTCTATCAGCTACCTCTCCCTTCATGATCCATTTACTGGGTTCAAGACTAGCTTTCTCCATTAGATCTATTTGCTTACGTATCTTCAATCGCTCCTTCTCATGAGTTGAAAGACCTTGTTCATCCTGCATAGAAGGGAAAACATGTTGATAAACAAGTATATGTGCATTACTTATTTCAACTGAAATGAGTACCTCTAATGCTGGACCATCATTTACATCATCCTTCTCAATGTCATCCACTTCCATTTCATGCAATTCATCCTTGAAGTGGACTTTCTTTGTGGAACCATTACTCTTCTTGACTTGTTGCTTATGGCTTTCCTCAAAAAAATCCTCGTACCTAAAAAGGCGCTCTTAGCTAGTTAAAGCACAACACCAAATTTATGACAACAAAAATGCATGATATAACAATATTCTACAACCTAAGGAAGATTATATGAATAATAACTTCAGGTTTCAATTCTAGATTTTCTTTTATTTCTCAAGCTTCAAAATGTTTCAAGAAAATTCACACACATCGATGATTGATTATTATGAATTTGCAAGTGCAAAGAAATCAATCATCGACGTGCGTGAATTTTTTTTAAACATTTGGAAGCATGAGGAAACTTGTTTCATTTCTGCAGCCTGTGCAACAAAAAAATAGAGCAGCCAAAGCTGCTTTTTAGCCTCTCATTCTTGTTGTTTTAGAGCAGATGACAATCAAATGACGTCTCTTCACAAAACATTGAAGATACACAGTGTGCTCTGACATGACATGTACATGTAAGATTCGTTTTGAATTTTCTGAAGCTTCAAACACGCACTTAAAAAGGGGGCACATGTGCTCAGTATTAAAAGAACATGTCCAGATTGTAGAGGTTGGGCAAATGTAGGTGGCATAGGAAAGGATGTAATGCATGCACTACAAAAGATGGGGGTGCTTATGACTATCCAACAGGGAAATTTTGCACCAGCAAATAAGTTGTACGACTCAGTTTTCTCTCCAGTAAAATTAACTTGCTATGTTACCCAGAAGTGACACCTTCTGTGAAAAAAAATCGTTGAATCCTCATGGAGGTGGTTGACAATTGGATATACCTTTTCCCTGTCTTGGTAAAGGTGCCAGGAAAGTTGTTCTGTACGAAATATAACTTTTTAATTGGTTAATTTCTATGCTAGGTGGTATGCAAAATCATGATTTTCTGTGCAGACTTGTTTCACCGCAACCCCACAAAGGTAGTTGTACATTACTACTTCATATTTCTACAGGTGGCAGCAAGCTTCTGTACATTAATCTATTTTTCATGGGCCAGTTTTTTTTCCTCTCATCAACAAATTATGTACAAATGGGACCCTTCTTCATTATTTAATTTTGTAATATAACTGAGTCCATCTCCACACAAGTATTAAGATTTAATTTCTCCCCTACGTCAATGAAAGGAAGTAGCTCCCTTCCCTTCTGTTCACCTACAGAAAGGAAAGTCTGAAGTAGTGATATCTTGTATATTAACAGTGTGGATCTTCTAGAACATGCATAAAGATCGTGCATCAGAAATTCCCAATTATCCACCTTTCAACTTTTTCATAGATCAATTTACTTGCTATGTGTTACAAATTGGAAAAGAGTTGTCAAGCATTGTTCAAGCAATTTTGAATTCCTACATGGCTACCATTGTCATATCTTCACATGATTAATGTACTGTGTTGTAGGCACACTTCAACAGATATAGGAGTGCATAATACAAATTGATTTGCATTTTTCACAATCACCCCAATCGCATACTTGAGATTAGCATAAAATGCTTACTTTAGATCTCCGCCAGATTTCCCTGCACCCTCTTCATCATCAGACTCGAAATCTTCCAACTACAGTTAATAGTGCCACCAATCAAGTTAAAGAAGAAAGGAATTTGGGTTAACGTGCTTCATCAATAAAACTGTGGTATCTAACACTATAACTGTCAAAAGGAGCACATTGGTCTACCCAGTAGCTATAAACATATCACATATGTGTGCAATGCATATCCTGAACTAGCTCTAGCTGTTAAGTCATTTCTATTGCACATCCAGAAGAAAATTTGGCTTCCCTTACTATACTTATGGCTCTACATTAGATTCAATCAGAGCTACTCCCTCCGCCCCATAATAGAAGAGCCTTTTTGACACTAGTGTAGTGTCAAAAACGCTCTTACGGAGAGAGTAACAATCATTCCATGTATATAAAGAGAGCGTGTGAGTAAAGATTCCTTACATCCAAATCGTCATCATCTTCATCATCATCTCCATCCACATCCTCCTCATCACTCTCGTCCTCCATCAAGTTCACACTCGCCTTCTTCTTCTCTCCTCGCTTGGAACCCCCACCGTACTCTTGCTCCTCCCCCTCCTCCATAAACTCTTCCAGCTCATCCATCTTCAGGAACCTGTCCTCCAACCCGTTCCCTGCCTTCGCCCCTAGCTCTTCCGTTTCTTCCTCCTCCCCCTCCCCCGATTCCAACTCATCATCCGTGCCCTCCAGGCAATCCTCATTCTCCTCTTCCGATTCGTCGCCCTCTCCATCCTCCTCCTCGTCTGACGGGTCAACCTCGGCTTCAGCGGGCTTGGACGGCGGAGGAGGAGCCGACGGCTGTGCAGGCGGTTGGTGCTCGAGGCGGCGGAGCTGGCGGTGGAGGTGGGGGAGGAGGGGGCGGGAGAGCAGCTCGCTCTGGGACCAAATCTGCTCGGCGTCGAAGTTGGGGCCGGCGAGGAGGTTGGGGAGCGGCGGCGGCTGCACGGGGGAGACAACGGCGAGCGACGAGTGGAAGTGCTTCAGAGCCGCCCTGGCGGCGGCGGCGAGGTCGGCGGACGGGGAGAGGTAGACGGACGGGTCGGCCCGCCGCAGCTGCTGCAGCGCCACCTCGCCCTTCTCCGCGGCAAGCGGCTCGTCCAAGTCCATGGCCATTGCCGTGGTGGACGGGAGCGAATTGATTGATTGGAGTGTGGAGGAGGCGACGCTAGGTAAGAGAGGAGGAGCAGGTTTGGGTTTTAGGGTTTTGACGCGTTGAGCCGCAGGCGGGCTATTGCCTTTATTACGATTTGGTCCTCAAACTCCACTCCAAATGACAAATTTGATCCCAATTATTTTATTTTATTTTAGAAGAATACAATCGAAGTCGCTCACATACACGAGCATACCATCCCTATGAACGCGGACACGCACATCCTACTTTTATGGGCACCTTCGAGAGACTAAGGCGGCGCATCAACTTGAGATTGACGAAGTCGTCACAGACGTCTTCGTTGTCGACGGAAACGTCTCCTTTCACTGAAAGCACATCGTCGAAAGACATGAAATAAATCCAGTAAAATGCAAGCACCAACATCAAGTCTGGGACTTGAACTCTGATGGACAAGGAATATCACAGTCCTTCTAACCGTCCAACCACAGATTGGTTTGCAATTTGATCCCAAAAATTGGTAGCGTGATAAGTACTATAGATGTGTGGCACGTACACGTGGCAACTCCACATGTTTTTAAGATAAGATTAATAACGTAAAAATGATCAATTTAGTTGTTAAGTGTGACAACTTTCATGCTTTATTTATTTATTTTTGATAAAAACTTGTTTTGTGTCAGTGGAAATTGGCATCCTTGCCTGAGTGAAATTGGCATAAAAATGGCAGGGCCGGAGTGCTACGTATCTCACATGTGACACTTATAATTTAAAAAAAATGTTGTTTGCTCGGATAAAGTCTATACACAATCTTATATTTGCTTTTTTTTTTCAAATTTCATCCTCCAAGCTCATAACGAGTCCACAATAATACAACTATAAAAACAGGGATGTACATGGGGTGAATAATGCTCGTTCCATATCATTTACCATCTTTATTTGTCTGATTCAAAGCAAAGTGGATAAGAATTGGATGAATGCGTATATCGCACTATGGATTCCGAGCGTAAATGGGAGAGGGCTTGTACCGGACATGGACAAAATAAATTGAATAAATCTGTACGAAGAGACATAATGTTATACTTAGGATGCAAACAACATGAACACAAAACTTATGCACAAAAACATGGAATAATTAATAGCATTCATGCAGACTCCTCACCTCCACTCGTTGGACTTTCGCAAGCAACTTTGTCCATCGTGTTGGACATACAAACTACCGAAGAGATGAGACTGACGACATTCGACAGAAAGACATCTATTGTTGTGATGATCATGATTTTGTATGTGATTATTGTGTGGGCTATAAATAGCCTCATACCCCTACATTGTTCGAGTGAAGTAGCATTGAGCTGGGAAAAACATCTCCTCTTCACACTCATATCGTGATCAATCCTAAGTGAGAAAACCCACCCGAGCCAATAACGTGTGTGACTGAGCACCACCAAAGAACTAGTTCGAGCCTAGCTTTTGATTTGTTACTCTTCACGATTTAGCATCCTCTACATGAAGGAAATACGCCCTAGAGGAAATAATATTAGTATTATTATATTTTTCATGATTAATGTTTATATTTCTATGCTATAACCATGATGGTCCTTGAATATGAGATTCAGATAAAAACTCATTCGCACGTGTAGAAACATAAATACCAAGCAGGTCCTAGTCTCCCCTCTAAGACTAGCTCGTGCGTTGAATCATGATCACATTTTCCTAATCATAGGGCATTGTCAAAATAACAAAGATGCCGCCAACAATGGGAGCACATTGCTGGGGGGGCAATAGTGTTGGGGTAGACCCAACGAAATGAAATACTTCAAAAAAAAACATTGTCACGATGTTGTAAGTATATTCATGGAAGTGTTAAGTATACTCACTTTCTTAGACCATGGGAGTATCAAGCTTGATATCAGACGGTGTACTTTGGGGTTCATCAAACTTTACTTGTAAGAGGGTGTTTATAATGGTACATCGAAAACTATGTATAGGACTTGATAGCTTGAGATTGAGATTTGCTCCTCCGACAATGGAGATATATTTTTGAGGCCCTCTCGGCATTCAAATATCCATCGTTGTATGTCCATACACAACATGATATGGTCATGGGGATACCAGAATGCGGAAACGGGAAAAAACAAAACTAACGAGGATAACTTGGTATTGTGATCAGTTTTCCACTAAAAGGATCGATACAACAACTACCAGTTTTTAATTTTCTTTAACAATTTAGGCTTAGCAACAAATAGGTTGGCTAGATATGCAACTAGGTGAGCAACCTATATGATGCTAAACACAATAACAACACAAGCAAGCAAGCAAGATAAACAATATGCATAGCTTGCACAAAGTAAAGGTCGGAAGTAACCACAAGAGGAACCGATGGAGACCAGGATGTGTTACCGAAGTTCCTTCCCGGTAAAGGGAAGTACGTCTCCGCTGGAGCGGTGTGGAGGCACAATGCTCCCCAAGAAGCCACTAGGGCCACCGTATTCTCCTCACGCCCTCACACAATGTGAGGTGTCGTGATTCCACTAGTGGTGCACTTGAAGGCAGCAGTCGGATCTTTACAAACAAGGTTGGGGCAATCTCCACAGCTAAATTGGAGGCTCCCAACGACACCACGAAGCTTCACCACAATGGACTATGGCTTCGAGGTGACCTCTTCCGTCTAGGGTGCTCAAACACCCAAGAGTAACAAGATGCGCAAGGGATTAATGGGGGGAATCAAATTTCTCATGGTGGAAGTGTAGATCGGGGCCCTCTCAACCAAACCCTAGAGTATCAACAAGTTTTGTTGGCTAGGGAGAGAGATCGGGCTAAAATAAGCTTTGGGCAACAATGGAGCTTTGGGAAGGATAAGAGGTAGGTCTTCTTGGAGAAGAAGACCCCTTATATAGTGGGTAGGGGATCTGCCTGTTACCCTTCATACCAGACACAGGCAAGCGATAGTACCGCTCGTAGGGGCGGTATTACCACCACCTGTGAACCAGAACACCAGTAGAAGGAGCGGCGGTAGTACCGCTAGGTACTACCGCCCCTACTACTATTGCGGCTGGGTGCTGGCACGAGGCACCAGACACTCCCAGATACATGTCTCATGCCTCACGAGAGGTGCCCAGCCCTCCCCTCTTTCCCTCGGCAGTACTACCACCGGCTGGGGCGAAAGTACCATCTCTGCGCGTACTACCGTTGAGAGAGAGAAAGAGAGAGCAGGGCAAGGACAGAGACTCCATGTTGTCGGGAAACAAATGGGGTTGTGAGTGTGTACGTGATGATTCCCCCCAACCTTTCCAATTGCGTACCCCCTCTTGATAGTATGGATTTTCCTATGACTTAAGTCCACCGACACTAAATCGTCGAAAAGGCGTCGTCTTCTTTTTAGCTTCCTGAGGGGTAAGATAATCATCTCGTGCCACCTGATATTCTCTGAAAGCTTAATGCACACGATTAGTCCGCAAATGTACTGTCATCAATCACCAAAACCATTAGGGTATAAATATGCCCTTACAATCTCCCCCTTTTTGGTGGATTGATGACAACACTGGATTTGCATGGATAATAAATAAGAGAAAGAAAGCAAATCCAAGAGTCTACAAAAATATAGACGGGCTCCCCCTAGACGTGTGCTATATTTGGTATGCTTTTGGAATGCAAAACACACATGCTAGGATCAACACTCCCTTATATTTTAGGGATGAATACTCCTTGCAACAATATATAATATGAAAGTGATAACTAAGCAAGGAGCACTATGTGAGAGTATAACATAGATAGTATGATAAAACTAACTCACAAAACGAGACATATAAGGATAATTAAGGGTAGCATATGTCTTACACCATATGACATAGTGACCGAAGTCTCACAACCATAAGCAAAGCAAAGCAAGGCAATTAGAAAGAGTTCACGAGCAATGACATAAAAGAAGGCAACTCAGATAGCAAACGCATGCTCGTGACTCGGGAAATCCCTACACCCTCTCCCCCTTTGGCAATGAGACACCACAAGGGCCCATCATCAGTACTCTCCAGACCCTAGAGTGTGGGAAACGGTGCCAGGTGGAGTTGGAGCAAAAGAGCCAGGCAGATCATCCTTAGAGCCCCACTTGCAGTGTCGTGAGATCCAGATCTCCTCATCAGTAATAGACTCCTCATGACCACTGCGAACCTCTAGCCCAACGTGTCTGCCAAGAGCCTTGTGACGTCGTCTAGCTTCATTCTCAGCAACATGAGCCCTGTACTGAGCCTTAGCTTGTAAACAGAACAACTTATCCATCTTCTCCTTGAGCTTCTTAGCCCAAGATGGTTCAACCAGAGAAGGTGCAGAACGAGGAGCACCACCACCCTGAACCACGAAGTCCTCATCATCCTCCTCCTCCTCCTCCTCATCATCATCGGCCAAGTCAGCCTCGGGGGGTAACATAGTTTGCCCACTTGTTCTTATGTCGGAGCTGCACAACCTTATGAGGGACCACCTCATCGTGCTAAAAGTTGATGCCGAGATAGGTCTTACCCCAAGTGCTCTCAATAAGAAGCATCAAGTATGGTGCATAAATAGGAACCTTGCGGTCAAAGATATCAGAGTGAAGTTCAGACCACATGATGTGAGAAACATCCAGAGCAAGTACTTCAGTAGCCCCCTTCACATGATGACAAAAGAGCAACAAATCCACCAGGTAGGAGTGCACCATATCCAAGTTCCCAACACGAGGGAAGAGAGTGTTCCGGAAGATGCGGTGCATAATACAAGGAACGACTGCAACACATAAGAAGGGTTGCTAGTGGTGGAGGATAACTTCTCAATGGAATAGGGCTAGAAATTGCGCTTGTGAGTGGCCTGAGATTCCTTATGGGGGCGAAATTCGACTGGGTCATGGAGCCCCTTATCCTCAATGTGTAGCAAGTCCATGAACTCCTTCCACGAGGCAGTCAACTTCCTCCCATTCGTCATCCAGGTCATAGTACGGGCATCATCAGTACCAAGGTGAACGGTATCATAAAACACAACCACCATATCAGCATCAAAGTCCTTGTTGAACTCCATAAGATGAGTAAGTCCAAGCTTCTGACAGAGCTCAACAGCCTCTCCAGAGTATTAGGCATTCTTTTCAAGGAACTCCATATCAGTAGACTTGGCGTTTGGCACATAAAAAATTTCCTTATTCAGAAGAACCTCGTTGTAGATAGATAATTGACACTTGGTTCAGAAGAGACGGTTGCGAACAATAGATTCTTGAGGGTTGACATAAGGATCTTGGCGACGAAGTTCCTAGAAATCCTTAGCGGGTATCTTATCCAGTGATCGCCTCTTGGAGGCGGCCTTCTTTGTCTACTACTTGAGAGGTGCACGGGGGAGGGGGTTGACAGAACTATCCTCCTCAGGTGCGAGGGCACTTGGAACCACCATCACGGCTAGGGTTCCTCCTACTACCACCTGGAATCCAAACAACACACCAAACGAGAGAAAACAGTGTACAACAATTGCATAAGCCAGAGGAAAAAAACAAAGTGATTCTGAAGAAATAGGGGAAAATATGAGCAATTGGTAGAACAACGGTAGTACCGCCTACCGGAGTGGCAGTACCGCTTGGTACTACCGCTTAGTACTACTGCCCAAGGAGCGGTAGTACCATCCCGGTCAAAAACTGCAGGGAACCTACATCAGCCGATGAGATCTGGTACTACCGGTGATGTCAAATGCACATATTTGTCCGCTAAAACTTGAGAATAACTTCCTAGCCATCTGTTATGAAGAACTCATGCCGCGATTTGACAAAAAATTGATGGAATGAACACGCATTGTCCAAGACCTAGATTCAAAAGAGGAGAACCTAGGGAGAGAAAAACGGGACAATACCGGTGTCCATGGCAAGAGGAGAGGGTGGGGATTGACTCCACTGGTTGGATTTGCAAAAGAATGTCCATAAACGAAGGTCCGGAGGCGGCCTCCGTGGCTGTGGAGGTGCCTGGAGAGAGAGCCATGAGAGAGGGGTTGAATGGGTACGGGAAGTGGAAACTTCCCCTGCCCCGCCCCATATCCCTTCGTGGGGTCTCACAGGCAGTAGTACCTCCCCGGTTCTACACCACGGCAGGAGGCCTGATAGAACTGATCCAGCGGTAGTACCGCTAGCTCGAGCGGTAGTACCGCTTAGTACTACCGCCCAAGCCAGCAGTAGTACCGCGCTCGGCAGCAACAAGACAGAAAAGACTCAAGAGTGGCTTATGCAAAATTTGTTCTTGTTAAAGGGTTGAAGATAGCAAATCCATCCAAAAATCAAGAAGCACTCCGATGATGCCAATCAAAAACAAATTAAAAAGGTTGGAATGACCCTGGAAACACAAAAACGTGCTTCTCAAAAGCAAATGCCTCGCTAGGAGGGGCGATGGCCGAGGCCACCGATGTTTGAGTCAATTGGTATGCCACCGCGAAGATTTGAACCTTGGGCCCATGACCAAAACTCGTCTTTGAAGCACAGTAACCATTAAAAATGGCGAATGTGAAAGACTTTGATTAGTTTATGCATAATAGGAGGAGGGATAGTTCATTGAGAGAACTAGACCCCCTAAGTCCATGCCTACATCTAAACAAGACATAATGATGAGTGTGTTGGCTTGTGCACTAAGTCAAGCCACATTACTCGAATCAATGATATTTAGCTCATGACTTAACTCGCTAAGTCTTGCTTCATCCAATGGCTTCGTGAATATATCTGAGGGCTATTCATTGGTATATAGATGAATAACATCAATTTTTTCCACGCTTCATGTGATCCAGGATGAAGTGATGACGAATCTCAATATGCTTCTTCATGAAATGTTGAACCGAATTGTTGGAGATCTTGATCGTGCTTTCATTGTCGCAATAAATAGGCACTTTTGTCACAGTTGACACCATAATCATTTAAGGTTTGCCTCATCCAAAGAATCTGAGCACAATAGCTTGCGGCGTCTATAGACTCGGCCTCGGTGGACGAGAGTGAAAGCACAACATCCTCCCTTGGTGGTTTTGATAATTCATGACAACATACATTGTCTCTTGGACTAATACTTTTATCTAGTGTGTTTCAGATAAAGTCCATAGAGAGTGATGTGTTGGCAAAAGGAGTGTGGAGAGTATCCCCATGAAGAAGAAGAAGAAGAAGGAATAGCATTGGTCAAGCTTCAAGAAGAGGACTCTACATTCTACCTTTGTGAGAAATCACTTTGAGTCCATAGGAAAGCCAATACTATTAAAAGGGGGTAAGGTTTTGTTGGTGAACAAAATGCTCATACGTGCACAAGTGATAGTCACCACATACACCCACAAGCTCTTCCACAAAAGTCTGTCCAAAGCCAAATATCTAAATCGGTGCAACCAACACTTTCCACTCGGTGCCACCTGTTCCTGAACCTAGACAGACTCAGCCAAACCCTAGCCACTTTGGTGCAACCGATTTTGCTTCGGTGCCACCGAGTTTAGGTTGCCAACTTTTTGTTACGCAAATTCACAATATCGATCCCACCTAGATCGTTGGATCGGTGTCACCAAGATTGGGCAATCTGACCGTTGGTCACCTTATTGGTGCAATCGAGTTTCCTATATCGGTCTCACCGAGATTCGAAAGTTGCCACCTTTTGGTTACTTCGGTACCATCGAGATTAACACATCGATGTCACCGAGTTGGTCATTTTGTGTGTAACGGTTGGATTTTTGGGGATGCCAATATATACCCCTCCACTACCACTCACTCACAAGAGAAGCACTCAGAACAGTTCCCCACTCATACCTACTGATTTTCTAAGAGAGAGCCACCTACTCATGTGTTGAGATCATGCCATTCCATTCCTACCATATGAATCTTGATCTCTAGCCTCCCCAAGTGGCTTTCCACCCAATCAATCTCTTCCACCAAGCCAAATCTATGAGAGAGTGATTGTGTGTTGAGGAGTCTATCATCTTGAAGCACAAGAGCAAGGAGTTCATCGACACAATCGAGCCTTTTACCTTTTGGAGGGTGGTGCCTCCTAGATTGGTTAGGTGTCGCTTGGGAGCCTCCTACTTCGTGTTGTGGAGTGAACCAAGAAGTTTGTAAGGGCAAGGACCTTGCCTACTTTGTGAAGATCTACCCCGAGTTAGGCTAGTACTCTGTGGATGTAGGCCATCATGGTATAGTAAAGGTTGCTTCTTCGTGGAACCCTCCATGGGTAGAGCCCTCTGTGGACTCTCGCGACGGTTACCCTCCGTGGGTTGAAGACTCCATAAACGTGGATGTACGATAGCACCACCTATCTGAACCACGGGAAAAATCTTGTGTCCCTCATGTGTTTGATCCCTCTATCTCTACTCCTTACTTTCATGTGCAATGTCTTTGCTTTCCACTGCTATACTTGATGACTTGCATGTGTAGGGTGTTCTAGATTTTCTATGTATGCTAAAAACTGCCAACACTTGATTTATGCTTGAGGTAGTTTTAAATTCCTGTAAATATTCTTTTGACCCCCTCTAGACACTCTTCTAGTGATGCCTCAATTGGTAATAGAGCATTGGTCTCCATTGCTTCGGTTTCAACACCGTGGAGGAAGATGGATGTGTCTACTGTGGAGAGTTTGTATTGTAGAGTGCACATTCTTGATGGAGAGTACTATAGTCGATGGAAGAATGTCATGATTGATCTATTTTATAAATTCCATTTGAGAAAACATATCATAAATCCCTATGTGCTCCCCATTGATGAATTGCATACCACACACGAAGAGGAAATTAACATGCTTGGTAACCTTAGAACTGTCAATCTTATCGTTAGAGGCTTACCAGGATTCATGTTTTCTCAATTGAAGAACTTTGCATGTGTGTATACTTTTTGGAATGATTTGGAGAAACGATATCCAAATATTTCATTAGGTAATCTTGATTAAATTCTTCATAAAACTATTGCTTTTCACAAAATGAAGCCTAGTGATCCAAACTTTGATAAATGCCTATTTGAGCTTCGTGATCTTATGTGTGCTTAAGGAGATGTCACAACTATCAACCATATTATTATTGAAGCCATTCGCATACATAAACTTTAACATTGTCATGGTTATGATTCTAATGAGTTTATTGGTTTCTATGATGAGGAGATTCCATAAAATCATGACAATGAAGAACATGGCTACTATGATGAAGATGTGTTGTTCGACACCGAGCATGAAAAGATCATGAGGAATCTAAGTCTAATGGCGAACTTCAAGGATTACATGTCCAATGGAAAAGAGTGGATTCTCTATAGTGGATGCACGGATCACATGACTGGTGATAAAGACATGTTCCAAGAGATCACGCCTAATCAAGGTCCTCGGAGGTACGTGACCTTTGGAGACAACTCTAAGGGTAAGGTACTTGGCCTTGGTAAAGTGGCCATATCTCATGATAGCTCAATTCAAAATGTAATGCTTGTTGAATCCCTTGGCTACAATCTTCTTTCCGTATCTAGACTAGCAGACTTCGGTTTCAATGTGCTATTTAATAAAGTAGATTGCCAAGTTTTTCGATTTGATAAGCATAAAATTGTCTTTACCGATATTCATAGAGGTGATCTATACATTGTTGATTTCACTAAAAAGGCCCCAACCTTGTACTTGTCTTATTGCAAAATCATCTAAAGGTTGGCTGTGGCATAGAAGGCTTGGACATGTAGGCATGCGAAATCTAGATAAGCTTATCAAGGACGATCACATTCTAGGTGTTAAGGATGTTATCTTTGACAAAGATAGACTTTGTAGCGCTTGTCAAGCAGGAAAGCAAGTAGGTAGAAGTCATCTGGTCAAGAATATCATGACTACTAGGAGACCACTCGATTTACTTCATATCGATCTCTTTGGTCCCAATGCTTACAAGAATCTCGGTGGAAACTCTTATGGTCTAGTTATACTTGATGATTTTTCTAGATTTACGTGGGTATTCTTTCTTGATGATAAGTCGCAGGTACAAAAGATCTTCAAGAACTTTGCTCACAAAGCGCAAAATCATTTTGAAGAGAAGATCAAGAAGGTTCAGAGCGATAACGGATCGGAGTTCAAGAACACCCATGTGGATACCTTTCTTGACGAAGAAGGTGTCTCACATGAGTTCTCGGCTATGTACACACCTCAACAAAATGGAGTTGTTGAGAGGAAGAACCGGATGCTCATTGAGATGGCAAGAATGATGCTTGACGAATACAAGATGCTAAAACACTTTTGGGCAGAAGCCGTGGAAACAACATGTCATGCCACAAACCGACTTTACTTGCACAAGCTTCTCGATAAAACGGCATCCGAGCTTCTCACCGGTAACAAACCCCAAGTTGGATACTTTCGGGTATTCGTCTCAAAGTGCTACATTCTTGATAAGCATCGTCGTACTAAATTTTCCCCTAAATATCATGAAGGATTCCTACTTGGTTATGGATCGAACTCTCACACTTACCGTGTCTACAAAAACTTCACTCGAAAAGTTGAAGAGACAGTTGATGTGAAGTTTGATGAATCTAATGGTTCATAAGCCGAACAATTGTCAAATGATGTAGGTGATAAGGACCCTTCAGAAGCTACCCAATACTTGTCTATTGGCAAGATTCGTCCCATGGAGGTGAAGGAAAGTACTTCATCAACTCAAGTGTAAGCCCCTACTTCATGTCAAGGTGAACCACAACATGACATGGAGGCATCCACAAGCGGTACACAACGAGCTGATGAAGAGGAGGAAGTGCATCATTAAGATCCACCACGACCTCCTTCACCACCTCCTCAAGGGAACGACACCTTCAACAACAACGAAGACGAAGGAGTTGATGATGAAGAAGAAGCTCCACCATCCAAAAATCGGAAGCTGACCCGAGTTCGAGCACAAGTGACAAAGAACCATCCCCTAAACCAAATTTTTGGTGACATATAAACTGGGAGAATCACTCGCTCTAAAACTCGTCTAGCTAACTTTTTTGTGAGCATTATTCTTTCATCTCTAGCATTGAACCCTTGAAGGTAGAATGAGCTCTTGAAGACGTGGATTGGGTGAACACTATGCATGAAGAGCTTCACAACTTCGAGAGGAATGAAATGTGGACACTCGTGGAGAAGCCCGAGGATGAGCAAAACATCATCGGAACCAAATGGGTGTTTCGAAACAAGCAAGATGAAGATGGTCAAGTCGTACGCAACAAGGCACATCTCGTAGCCTAAGGATGTACGCAAGTCGAAGGTATGGACTACGGTGAGACCTATGCCCCCATCGCTAGACTTGAAGCTATTCACATTCTTCTTGCTTATGCTAATCACAATGATATCACGCTTTATCAAATGGATATTAAAAGTGCATTTTTGAATGGTGAAATTGAAGAAGAGGTTTATGTTAAGCAACCACCTGGTTTTGTAAATCCTAAGAAACCTAATCATGTTTACAAGCTTCGTAAAGCCCTTTATGGTCTTAAGCAAGCCGCTCGTGCTTGGTACAAATGTCTAACGAAGTTTCTCATTGAAAAATGTTTTGAAATTGGTAAAATTGACACAACCTTATTCACTAAGAGAGTTAATGGTGAATTATTTGTGTGCCAAATCTACGTGGATGATATTATCTTTGGATCTACTAACCCACAATTTAGCGAGAAGTTTGGAAGGTTGATGTCAGAGAAGTATGAGATGTCTATGATGTGTGAGCTAAAATTCTTTCTTGGTTTGCAAATTAAGCAATCAAGAGAAGGAACTTTCATCTCTCAAACTAAGTACACCAAGGACTTAATCAAGAATTTCAACATGCAGGAGTGCAAAGGTATGAAAACTCCCATGCCCACTAACAACCACGATGATCTCACTAACGAGGGTGAACCGATTGATCAAAAGGTTTATTGATCAATGATTGGTTCATTGCTTTATCTATGTGCCTCCCGTCCCGATATTATGCTTAGTGTTTGCATGTGTGCTAGATATCAAGTTGCACCTAAAGAATGTCATCTTAAGGCTATGAAACCTATTGTGAGATACTTGATTCATACACCAAACTTTGGCATTTGGTATCCCAAGGGATCTTCTTTTAATCTTGTTGGCTACTCCGACTGGACTATGCCGGTGACAAGGTTGATAGAAAATCCACCTTGGGTACATGTAAATTTCTTGGTAGATCTCTTGTGTCTTGGTCCTCCAAGAAACAAAACTCGCTATCTCTATCTACCGCTGAAGCTGAATATATTGCTGCTGGATCATGTTGTGCTCAATTTTTATGGATGACACAAACGCTTAAAGATTATGGAATCTATGTTAAAAATATGCCATTACTTTTGTGACAATGAGAGTGCTATTAAGATTGGTCCTAATCATGTGCAACATTCTCGAACCAAGCATATTGAAGTTCGACATCATTTCATTCATGTTCATGTTGCCAAAGGAGTTATAATCTTAAGCATGTCCGTACTAACAAGCAACTGGCCGATATCTTTACTAAGCCACTTGATTAAAAAGTGTTTTTTCATTTGAGGAGTGAGTTGAACATCATTGATGCTTCAAACCTAAGCTAAGCTCACTCGGATGCATGCGAAGGGATGAGCTTCAATGTCCATTCCATGCTATTACCTCGAATATCATATATCTTGGAATTCTATGCTCCCTTGGCTTGCATCCAACCCTTTGTAGGTACTTGGAAGAACAACACTCCACAAGATTGCCAACAACTCATATCTTAAGCAATCTTGTCATGACTAAGTATCCACAACCTCACTTTGATGATGAAAGGAAGAAGACAACAAAACATATCCTTGACATATATTTCTCATTTGGTATCAACTCACAAATTGGTATCATGTCATTTGGATATATCATGTTTTTCCTTGCGTGACTAACCTATGTAGGTGAAAAGTGAACAAAAACAACAAGGATTGCTCCCAACTCAAGATGATCTTCATCAACTTCGAGGATCCTCATTAAGTTCACCTACAAGTTATGTCATCAACATCACTCAAAGGTATGTACTCATATCCTTCAAAAGGCTTTACTCCAAGTAATGAGCAAAAGCAACTCAAGTGATATGAAGACATAAAATGCTTAATCAAAAATGGTAACCCCATTTTAAGCTTAACGTGCAGTATGACCTATGATCAAGTATTCTTGCTTCGCTCCTAAGTCAATATACTCTAATATAGGTGACCTAGTCACCGCCCATCATCTAGTTAAGTTTTTGGTTGGTTCACTCTCTAATCGCAAAATTTACATGGAACCACTCAAATCTTCTCTAGTTGATACCCTTTTGTAAAAACTTTCGCATTTTCTTTGAAAAAATCTTTTGACACTTTGTTTTTGGCAGAGGTTGAGAAGTCTCCGATGTCAAAATGTCATTGCCAAGTTTCTGTTTCTGTCTCGGAGCCGCCGATAAAAATATCTCGGTTCTACCGATTTAGAAGATGAGCTGCAAAACTTCATCTCGGTTCCACTGATTTATTTTTCCCGGAGTCAGCGATTTTATTTCTTCTCTAAGTGTGTGTTTCTTTAGTGATTTTCAATTGGTATCTTTCTAGTGATGTCCTTATTACTTCAATGATCCCTTATTAAAAAAGGGGAGAAATACATTCAAGGATCCCTAACTCAAATGAGGAGAAGTTCTGCAAATTCTCAGTTTATCCAAAGGGGGAGAAATTATTTTCAATGGGTCATAGAATGATCTCTGTATCTGACCTTGTTCTCAAGGATCCCTTCTTAGTCAATGATCCTTGTATCCTACCCTGTGTATGATCTTTTTGGAAATTAATGCCAAAGGGGGAGAAATATACAAAGCTTCATGCTAGAGGGAGATACATGCTTATGCAAAGGGGGAGATATAATTAAGGTGGAGGGGAAAACATCAAATTTACATTTACAAGGTGAGAATATCAAAGTAAGGGGGAGAAAAATATGTTTGGAGGAAAATATGCTTATTTCATCTTAGATCTTTTCTCACCCTATCCAATCCCAATATATACATACTAAGATTCACAGGGAGAGGATGGTCCACTATTTCCATATCTAAGGGGAGAAAGTTCTCAATGATCTTGGAGACATGTCAATCTTGAGGATTTACTACCTTATATATGTTCTCCATATCTTGGTACTTTTGAGTCGTATTGCCTTTTTTGATTGGTAGAATACTCTTGTGTTTCCTAACATTGTCTTCTCAAGTGTGTTTCTGCTACTAGAATGCTCAAGAACTCAAGGTAAGTATATGCATCATATCTTTGATCAAGATGATATCTTGCTTCTTGCACATATTGTTTGCAAGAGTGAAGTCTTGAACAAGGATACAACACATTCACATATACTTGATGCATATAGCCAAGATACACATGGCTTATTATATCACTTCTACTATATGTGTGTCCATGCATTCCAAAGCAACTATCCTTTAAATGGATTGCACACATTTAGGGGGAGCAAGTCTAAGTCATCAGTATCTCAAAGTCTTCATTATATCCATGCATATCTTTATTTGAAGCTTTGATTGTATGTTGTCGTCAATTACCAAAAAGGAGGAGACACAACATGCTCCCTTGGTGGTTTTGATAATTCATGACAACATACATTGTCTCTTGGACTAATACTTTTACCTAGTGTATTTCACATAAAGTCCATAGAGAGTGATGGGTTGGCAAAAGGAGTGTGGAGAGTATCCCTATGAAGAAGAAGAAGGAATAGCATTGGCCAAGCTTCAAGGAGAGGACTCTACATTTTACCTTTGTGAGAAATCACTTTGAGTCCATAGGAAAGCCAATACTATTAAAAGGGGGTAAGGTTTTGTTGATGAACAAAATGCTCATACATGCACAAGTGATAGTCACCACATACACCCACAAGCTCTTCCACCAAAGTCTGTCCAAAGCCAAATATCCAAAATCGATGCAACCAACACTTTCCACTCGGTGCCACCAGTTCCTGAACCTAGACAGACTCAGCCAAACCCTAGCCACTTCGGTGTAACCGATTCTGCTTTGGTGCCACCGAGTTTAGGTTGCCAACTTTCTGTTATGCAAATTCACAATATCGGTCCCACCGAGATTGTTGGATCGGTGTCACTGAGATTGGGCAATCTGACAGTTGGTCACCTTATCAGTGCAACCAAGTTTCGTATATCGGTCTTAGTGAGATTCAAAAGTTGCCACCTTTTTTCACTTCGGTACCACCAAGATTAACACATTGGTGTCACCGAGTTGGTCATTTTGTGTGTAACGGTTGGATTATTGAGGATGCCTATATATACCCCCTCCACCACCACTCACTCGCAAGAGAAGCACTCATAATAGTTCCCCACTCATACCTACTGATTTCCTAAGAGAGAGCCACCTACTCATGTGTTGAGATCATGCATTCCATTCCTACCATATGGATCTTGATCTCTAGCCTCCCCAAGTTGCTTTCCACCCAATCAATCTCTTCCACCAAGCCAAATCTATGAGAGAGTGATTGTGTGTTGAGGAGTCTATGATTATGGAGAACAAGAGCAAGGAGTTCATCGACACAATCGGGTCTTTTACGTTTTGGAGGGTGGTGCCTCCTAGATTGGTTAGGTGTCGCTTGGGATCCTCCTACTTCGTGTTGTGGAGTGAACCAAGAAGTTTGTAAGGGCAAGAAGATCGCCTATTTCGTGAAGATCTACCCCGAGTTAGGCTAGTCCTCCATGGACGTAGGACATCATGGTATAGTCAGGGTTGTTTCTTCATGAAACCCTCCCTGGGTAGAGCCCTCCGTGGACTCTCGCGACCGTTACCCTCCGTGGGTTGAAGACTCCATAAACATGGATGTACGATAGTGCCACCTATCGGAACCACGGGAAAAATCTTGTGTCCCTCATGCGTTTGATCTCTGTATCTCTACTCCTTACTTCCATGTGCAATGTCTGTACTTTCCGCTGCTATACTTGATGACTTGCATGTGTAGGGTGTTCTAGATTTGCTATGTATGCTAAAAAACTGCCAACACTTGATTTATGCTTGAGGTAGTTTTAAATTCCTGCAAATAGCCTATTCACCCCCTCTAGACACTCTTCTAGTGATCCCGCAGAGAGAGAAACACAATTTTGTTTCTTTGATGACCAACTTACCAAAGAACGACCAAGAAATTGACAGCCTCCGGAAGTGGACTTCCTTTCCACACGGTCTCCCTCCCAATCCGAGTCGGTATATCCAATGAGATCAAATGGAGCACCTTTGGGGCACCGTGAGCCAAAGTTTGGGGTATGAGCCAAATATTGAAAGATTCGCTTGACAACCAAAGTTTGGGGTATGAGCCAAAGTTTGGAGAAGAAGACCCCCTTTCATAGGTGGGGAAAATCCAATGGGGGAAGGTCAACAATCGTACTACCACTCGTGCGGCAGTGCTCGCAAAGCAGTGCAATGGCACGGAGCCACGAGGCGGTAGTGCCGTCAGAGTGGTACTACCGCTCGCCCCAACGGTACTGCCGCTCGAGTTGTAGATCAGGATCCCATAGAGGCGGAGCAGAGCAGGGACGTGGGGCAGTACCGCATGAGCGGTACTACCGCTCAACAAAGCAGTACTATGGCTTACAAGCCGTAGTGTCACGCACCCACCGCCGCCCCACCTCCGCTAAGAGTGCGTTGGACCCAGAAGGAAGGAGAAGTAGAGCGGTAGTGCGTGAGCGGTGCTACCGCTTATAAGCGGTACTACCGCTCGTACTACCGTCACACTACCGCGCAGCCCGACACAAAAAGTCAAGCCCCCCAAATTCAGCGGTAGTACACGCGGTAATGGGCAGAGATACTACCGTTGCCCAAAGAGGTACTACCACTTGGGGCCATCAGAACCAATGCATGAAAAACAGATGAATGCAGGAACACGAGAACTGCCGTAACTTTTGCAAATGAGCTCCAAACTGAGAAAAGTCAAGCTTGTTGGATAGATGACGAAAATACTATCTGGTTATAGTAAGAAGAGGTGGTAGAAAAATCCCAATGATGCAGAGATGTGAAACTTCTACTGAACAAAGAACTGGAAAAAAGAACCAACATCGAAAACATCATGGAAGATGCATGTGAACTCCGTTTTCGATGAACTTGAGCTTGTCATGAAGATGACCATAAGATCCAAATCTCACATAGAGAAACACCAAACAAGAACCAAGAAAGATGATGCAAAGATGCAATGGTTTGAGCTCTCTACGAATGATATGATCAAGTTAGTCACTCGAGAGCCCCTCTTGATAGTACGACAATCGATCCTATAACCTAGTCTCCCAACTACCATCATGAGACCGGTAAAATAGAAAACCTATCAAGGGCAAACCTTTGCTTGCACATAGTCTAGTTGAGCTAGATGATGATGATCTTGACTTCCTCAAGTTGGATTACCTTTCTTGACTGCGTTGGCTCGACGAATACTAGTTGACTGCTCCCCCATACTCCGCTATGGGTGAACCACTCTTCGACAAATCTTCACGAGTCCATTGTCACCACAATGGAAGACAACTTCAAGCATGATCTCTTCGTGATGCTCCACTTGAACTTGCATGCCGCAATCTTGATGACTATCACCACTTGATGTCATCCTCCATGGGTTATATGATATCTTCCTTTTGATGCACACCCATAGAAACAAACCTAATCCCACAAAAAACTCTCACATAGAACAAGGGTTAGTACCCAAAGCGCAATGGACAATGCTTCCCATACCATGATATCACTTGATCCCACTCAATACATCTTCTATGATTTGTGTGTTGATCAAATCGATTCACACTTTGACTTATTCTTGATCAAGCTTTTATCATGTCTTCTACATGACCAATCTTTGGATAATTCCTACTCATTTTGGAAAACCACCCCTCCTTTGAATCTGGTTGAACACTACACAGTTAGAATACCCCCAGATCTCTCCAAAGAGGGTTGAAATGCAAAAGAGTCAAACCATGGAGGGCAAAAGTTTCTAACAAAAGTCTGATTAATATGGTCCTTCTTTGTTTCCTAGAAACAAACCACATGACAACCCCTTTTGATGATTTTGTTTCTAATGTGCAGCCATTTGTTAGGAGAATTCATGCCCCTAATGTTCCAGTTTAATACTTACCAGTTTTGTGCAACCAAAAGGAATATAATACTGACATGGCATCTTGACATGAAGCACCGGACTCCTGTCTGAGGGATACCAATCCAAAACTGAAATGACCCATCATATTATCACAAAAAGCACAACATCAAGGCTTGGAGAGGACCAGATAAACAATGCTATGGGGCAGGACCATATTCATATAACTGACAAAGTTAATATGACTCGCATCAAGAGCAAGTGCATAAAGTTTGACATCATAACTGAAAAGTGCAAATAGTCCATGATCGTCACAAAAGAGCAACATAAAAATAATTTCCTGGGGATAGCAGCAATCCTTTTGACTGACAGGGCCTAGATCCTCATTTCTTCTTGGGTTGCTTATTGGTATGCTCTTCATCCTTAGATTTGTTTTTGGCTTCAGGCTTGCCCTTGACAGTAGGGATAAACTGACAATCAGGTATCAGGTATCCCAAATTTCCTTGCAAGGCTTCTAACCACCTTCTTATTGATTGAAGGGTCATGTGCGGTGCAAGCTAGGTAGTTCTTGTCAAAACATGTTTACCTTTGTGTCCCTCATTGATAAACTTGAGCCTCTCACTTCCCCCCAACTCCATAGACTACCAGAGGTTCTTTTTCCTGCCGCTTCCTGACATGCAAAACAGTGGTACTGAACATATCTAAGTGTTTCCCATTAGGTAGAGAGTGCTTTGGAGCATGTGGAGTAGAGAAACCCTGACTGATCACCTGGGTGGCAACAAAGAGGTGGCATGATGGAGGAGAAGACACGGGGCATTTGGAGGGTACCACAAACTTTCTGGAGCACTCCTCCAGGCAACCTTTCTGGAAATGGGCCCATAACCGTGAGTTCAAAATAGTATTGGCTCGCTCAAAGTCGCAAGGGATAGAAGCTTGTTGGCAGTGAAAAAACACCCAAGAAGTTGGAACTGTAATGTAGGGCATTGAGTCACTTTGAGGGCAGAAGAACTACTGAAAGCACAACATGCTCCTTGGTGGTTTTGATAATTCATGACAACATACATTGTCTCTTGCACTAACACCTCTATCTAGTGTATTTCAGATAATAGTCCATGGAGAGTTGAGTTGGCAAAAGGATTGAGGCCAAGATTCAAGGAAATAGGTTGACCAAGCTTCAAACAAGAGGACTCTACATTTTACATTTGTGAGAAATCACTTTGAGTCCATAGGAAAGCCAATACTATTAAAAGGGGGTAAAGTTTTAAAGGTGAAAAATATGCTCAAACGTGCACAAGTGATAGTCACCAAAACATCCACAAACTCTCCCACCAAAGTCTGTCCAAAGCCAAATATGCAAAATCAGTGCAACCAACATTCCTATCCCGGTGCCACCGATTCTAAACCCTAGACAGACTCAGCCAAACTCTAACACTTCAGTGCAGCCGACACTACACTCGGTGCCACCAAGTTGGGTTGCCAAGATTCTGTTACGCAAGATTTCATTTTCGGTCTGACCGAAAATGGTGAATCGGCGTCACCGAGATTGGCAAATCTGACTGTTGGTCACCTTGTCGGTGCAACTGAGAATTGTATATCGGTCCCTCCGAGATTCAAAAATTTCCACTTTTGGTCACTTCGATACCACCGAGATTTACACATCGGTGTCATCGAGTTGGTCATTTTGTGTGTAACGGTTGGATTTTTGGGATGCCTATATATACCCCTTCACCACCACCCACTCGAATGAGAAGCACTCAGAACTATTCCATACCTATCCTACTCAGTTTTTTGGGAGAGAACCACCTACCCTTGTGTTGAGGTCAAGATCTTCCACTCCAACCATATGGATCTTGATTTCTAGCCTCCCCAAGTTGCTTTCCACCAATCCCATCTCTTTTACCAAGCCAAATCTATGAGAGAGTGATTGTGTGTTGAGGAGTCTATCATCTTGAAGCACAAGAGCAAGGAGTTCATCGTCATTACCGAGCCTATTACCTTTTGGAGGGTGGTGCCTCCTAGATTGGTTAGGTGTCGCTTGGGAGCCTCCTACTTCATGTTGTGGAGTGAACCAAGAAGCTTGTAAGGGCAAGGAGATCGCCTACTTCATGAAGATCTACCCATAGTGAGGCTAGTCCTTCGTGGATGGAAGTCGCATGGAATAGTCAAGGTTGCTTCTTCGTGGAACCTCCATGGACTCTCGCGACCATTACCCTCCACGGGTTGAAGACTCCATGAACATGGACGTACGATAGCCCCACCTATCGGAACCACGGGAAAAATCCTTATGTCTCCTATTGCGTTTGATCTTACTACCCCATCTCTTTACTTACATGTGCAATGTCTTTACTTTTTGCTACCATACTTGTAGACATGCATGTGTAGGGATGTTAGACTTGCTAGACTTGCTAAAATTATTAAAATCAGCCAACCAATTAACTTAGGAAAAGATTAGGTTTTAAATTCCTGCTAGTAGTCTATTCACCCCCCTCTAGACACCCCTCTCTCGATCCTACAACTAATGCCAAGTTTTTTCACCCTCTTGAGAGAGCACAAGGATAATGGCCAAGTTCTCCACCTGACTATGATTCTGCTGCAAAATCCTATTGGGTTCCACCTGGCCTTCATCAGTTGCATGGTAAACAAAAATTTCTTACGCACACGCAGATCTATCCATGGTGATGAGCATCTACGAGAGGAAGAGTGGATCTACGTACCCTTGTAGATCGCTAAGCGGGAAGCATTAAGAAACACGGTTGGTGTAGTCAAACGTCTTCGCGATCCAAATCGCCGAGTGTCTCGCGATCTCATCACGATCCATCCCGCGATCCAATCACGATCCATCCCGCGAACTCATCACAATCCGCCCCGCGATCTCATCACAATCCGTCCCGTGAACTCATCACAATCCGTCCTGCGAACTCATCACGATCCGTCTCGCGATCTTGATCACGGTCCTTCCGATCTAGCGTCGAACGGACGGCACCTCCGCGTTCAGCACACGTACAGCTCGATGACGATCTCTGCCTTCTTGATCCAGCAAGAGGGAGCGGAGAGGTAGAAGTGTTCTCCGGTAGTGTGACGGCACTATTCCGGCTGGGCTTGGCCTAAGCACTGCAGAAAACCGATCTAGAGGAGAAGCTATGCACTAGAGGAATGGGTGGCACGTGCTGAAAATCTTGTGCCAAAACCCTAAAATCCTCTAGTATATATAGGAGGTGAGGAGGAGGAGGCTTGGATGCCAAAGAGGCAGACCTTGGGTCGGCCAAACCAAGGAGGGAGGAGTCCTCCTCCTCCACTCCTAGTAGGATTATGACTCCTTCCTTATTTGGCCCCTTTTTGCCTTTTTCCACCTTTTTTCCTTTTGGGCTTTTCTTCCCAGCCGCATGGGCCTTGTGTGGGACTTGCACCAGCCCACAAAGGGCTGGTATTTAATCTCCCACAGCCCATATAGCCTCTTGGGTCGAAATACCCCTCCCGATGGTCCCCCGGTACACTACCGGCACTCCCGGTACACTACCGATGAGCCCGAAACTTTTCCGGCGACCAAAACAGGACTTCCTATATATCAATCTTTACCTCCGGAACATTCCGGAGCTCCTCGTGACGTCCGGGACCTCATCCGGGACTCCGAACAACCTTCGGTCACCACCATGCATAACTCTATACTACCGAAATGTCACCAAACCTTAAGTGTGCAAACCCTGCGGGTTCGAGAACTATGTAGACATGACCAACACACCTCTATGGTCAATAACCAATAGCGGGACCTGTATGCCCATATTGGTTCCTACATATTCTACGAAGATCCTTATCGGTCGAACCTCTATGTCAAGGATTTAGTTAATCCCGTATGATGTTCCCTTTGTTCTTCGGTATGTTACTTGCCCGAGATTCGATCGTCGGTATATCCATACCTAGTTCAACCTCGTTACCGGCAAGTCTCTTTACTAGTTTTGTAACACAAGATCCCGTGACTAACACTTAGTCACATTGCTTGCAAGGCTTGTTGTGATGTTGTATTATCGAGTGGGCCCTGAGATACCTCTCCGTCACACGAAGTAACAAATCCCAGTCTTGATCCATGCCAACTCAACAGACACCCTCGAAGATACCTGTAGAGCACCTTTATAGTCACCCAGTTACGTTGCGATGTTTGATACACACAAGGTACTCCTCCGGTGTCAGTGAGTTGCATGATCTCATGGTCATAGGAACATATACTTGACATGCAGAAAACAGTAGCAATAAACTGACACGATCACATGCTACGTTTGTAGTTTGGGTATTGTCCATCACATCATTCTACTAATGATGTGATCCCATTATCAAATGACATCTCATGTTCGTGACTAGGAAACCATAGCCATCTTTGATCAACGAGCTAGTCTATTAGAGGCATACTAGGGACATGGTGTTGTCTATGTATCCACACATGTATCTGAGTTTCCGATCAACACAATTATAGCATGGACAATAAATTATTATCATGAACAAGGAAATATCATAATAACTAACTTATTATTGCCTCTAGGGCATATTTCCAAAAGTCTCCCACTTGCACTAGAGTCAATAATCTACTTCACATCACCATGTGATTCGCATTGTTATGAATCTAACACCCAATGAGTTCTGGGGCTCGATCATGCTTTGCATGTGAGAGAGGTCTTATAGTCAACGGGTCTGCGACATTCACATCCATGTGTACTTTGCAAATCTCTATGTCAAACCGTAAACACTGCTACCACACTCCACTTGGTACAATTCCAAATGGCTGCTCCACTATATGTATCCAGATTGCTACTACGGATCATCCGGATTGGTGTTAAAGCTTGCATCGACGTAACTCTTTACGACGAACTCTTTATCACCTCCATAATCGAGAAACATCTCCTTAGTCTTTTAGTTACTAAGGATAATCTTGATCGCTGTCCAGTGATCCACTCCTGGATCACTGTTGTACCCCTTGACGGACTCATGGCAAGGCACACACAGGTGCGGTACACAATATGGCATACTATACAGAGCCTATGGCTAAGGCATAGGGGACGACATTCGTCCTTTCTCTTTCTTCTGCCATGGTCGAGCTTTGAGTCTCACTCAATTTCACACCTTACAAAGTAGGCGAGAACACTTCTCTTTGACTAATCCATTTTGAACTCTTTCAAAATCTTGTCAAGGTATGTACTCATTGAAAGTCTTATCAAACATCTTGATCTATCTTTATAGATCTTGATGCTCAACAATTAGGTAGCTTTATTCGGGTCTTCCTTTGAAAATCACTTTTCAAATAACCGTTCATGCTTTCCAGAAATTCCACATTATTTCCGAATAGCAATATGTCATCTACATATACTTATCAGAAACTCTATGGTGCTCCCACTCACTTTATTGCAAATACAAGTTTCTCATAAACTTTGTATAGACTCAAAAACTTTGATCACCTCATCAAAGTGTACATTCCAACTCCGAGATGCTTGCTTCAGTCTATAAAAGGATCACTGAAGCTTTCACACCTTTTAGCATCCTTAGGACTGACAAAACCTTCTGGTTGTATCACATACAACCTTTCCTCAAGTAAACCGTGAAGGAAACGATGTTTTGACATCCATCTGCCAGATTTCATAATTGAAAGTGCAACAACTGCTAACATAATTTCAACAGAGTTTAGCATCGCTACAAGTGAGAAAGTCTCATTGCAGTCAACTCCTTAAACTTGTTGTAAACTTCTTTGCAACAAGACGAGCTTTACAAATGGTGACATTTACCATCAACGTGTGTCTTCATTTCAAAGATCCATTTGTACTTAACGACCTGCCGTCCAACGAGCAAGTCCACCAAAGTCTATACTTGGTTTTCATACATGGATCCTTTCTTGGATTTCATGGCCTCTAACCATTTGTTGGTTTCCGGGCCCATCATCGCTTCTTCATAGTTCGTAGGTTCATCGTTTGTCCAACAACTTGACCTCTAAGACAGGGTTGCCGCACCACTCAGGAGCAGTACACGTCCTTGTCGACCTATGAGGTTCGATAGTAACTTGATCTGAAGCTTCATGATCATCATCACTAACTTCCTCTTCAACTAACGTAGGTTTCCCAGAAACAACTTCCTGCGCTGTGCTACTCTCTGGTTGAAATAGAGGTTCAATAACCTCATCAAGTTCTATCCTCCTCCCACTCAATTGTTTCAAGAGAAACTTTTCTCGAGAAAGGACCCAGTTTTAGCAACAAACAATTTATGCTTGGATCTGAGATAGAAGGTTCACCCAACTGTTCTTAGGGTATTCTATGAAGATGCATTTGTCCGCTTTGGGTTCGAGTTCATTAGGTGAAAACATTTTCCACACAAGCGTCGCAGCCCCAAACATTAAGAAATGACAGTTTAGGTTTCTATCAAACCATAATGCACACGGTGTCATCTCAATGGATTTAGATGGTGCCCTATTTAAAGTGAATGTAGTTGTCTCTAATGCATAACCCCAAAACTATAGTAACAAAACGATAAGAGACATCATAGCATGCACCATATCCAATAGAGCACGACTATGACGTTCAGACACACCATCACACTATGGTGTTCTAGGTGGCGTGAGTTGTGATTTTTTTTCACATTGTCTAAAGTTGTATGCCAAACTCGCAACTTAGATATTCATCTCGACGATCATATCGTAGACATTTTTATCTTCTTGTCACGATGATCTTAAACTTCACTCTGAATTTTCTTGAAACTTTCAAACGATTCAGATTTGTGTTTCATTAATCAAATATACACTATATCTACTCAAATCATCAGTGAAGGTAAGAAAATAACGATATCCACCGCGTGCTATAAGACTCATTGGATTGCATACATCAACATGTATCATTTCCAATAAGTCACTTGCCCGCTCCATCAAACCAGAAAACGGGGTCCTTAGTCATCTTGACCAAGAGGCATGGTTCGCATGTCTCAACCGATTTGAAAACGAATGAGTCCAAAGATCCATTAGCATGGAGTTTCTTCATGCGTTTTATACCAATATGACATTTAGCGGCAGTGCCACAAGTATGTGGTACTATTATTATTAACTTTGTATCTTTTGGCATCAATGTTATGAACATGTGTATTACTACGATCAAGATTCAACAAACCATTCTCACTGGGTGCTTGACCATTGAAGGTATTATTCATGTAAACAAAATAACCATTATTCTCTAACTTAAATGAATAACCATGTTGCAATAAACACGATCCAATCACGTTCATGCTCAACGCAAAACACCAAATAACATTTATTTAGGTTTGTCACTAATCCCAAAGGTAGAGAGAGCGTGCGATGTTGATCACATCAACCTTGGAAACATTTCCAACACACATCGTCACCTCACCCTTAGCTAGTTCTCCGTTTATTTCGTAGCTTTTATTTCGAGTTACTAACATTTAGCAACCGAACCGGTATCCAATACCCAGGTGCTACTAGGAGTACTAGCAAGGTACACATCAATAACACGTATATCAAATATACTTCTGTCGACGTTGCCAGCCTTCTTATATACCAAGTATCTAGGGTTGTTCCACTTCAGTGACCGCTCTCCTCATAATCGAAGCACTTAGTCTCGGGTTTGGGTTCAACTTTGGGTTGCTTCATCGGAGCAGCAACTGACTTGCTATCCATGAAGTTTCCCTCCTTGCCCTTGCCCTTCTCGAAACTAGTGGTTTTACTAACCATCAGCACTTGATGCTCCTTCTTGATTTCTACCTTCGCGGTGTCAAACATCGCGAACAGCTCAGGGATCATTATTTCTATCCCTGGCGTTTATAGTTCATCACCAAGTTGTAGTAGCTTAGTGACAGTGACTTGGAGAACAATATCAATCACTATCTTATCTTGAAGATCAACTCCCACTCGATTCAAGCGATTGTAGCACCTAGATAATCCGAGCACATGCTCAACGATTGAGCTATTCTCCTTCATCTTACAGGCAAAGAATCTTGTTGGAGATCTCATATCTCGCAACATGGGCACGAGCCTGAGATCCTAATTTTAGCTCTTAGAACATCTCATATGTTCCATGACGTTCAAAACGTTTCGGAGCCTCAATTCTAAGCTGTAATGCATGACGCACTAAACTATCAAGTAGTTATCAGAACGTGCCTGTCAGATGTTCACAACATCTACAAACAACGCTAGAGGGGTTGGCGCACCGAGCGGTGCATTAAGGACATAAGCCTTCTATGCAGCAATGAGGACAATCCTCAGATCACGGAGCCAGTCCGCAATATTGCTACCATCATCTTTCAACTCTATTTCTCTAGGAACATATAAAAATTCAAGGGAGCTACAGCGTGAGCTAGTAATCTACAACACAGTTTGCAAAGACACTACTGACTATGTTCATGATAATGAGTTCAATTGATCATATTACTTAAGAACTCCCACTCAAATTGACATCCCTCCATTCATTCGAGTGATACATGATCCATATTAACCAACTCAAGTCCGATCATCACGTGAGTTGAGGTGGTTTCAATGGTGAACATCATCATGTTGATCATATATACTATATGACTTATGTTCGACCTTTCAGTCTCCTGTGTTCTGAGGCCATGTCTGTGCATGCTAGGCTCGTCAATTTAACCCGAGTGTTCTGCATGTGCAACACTGGCTTGCACCCGTTGTATGTGAACGTAGAGTCTATCACACCCGATCATCACGTGGTGTCTCAACACGACGAACTTTCGCAACGGTGCACACCCGGGGAGAACACGGTTCATCTTGAAATTTAAGTGAGGGATCACCTTATAATGCTACCGTCGTCCTAAGCAAAACAAGGTGCATAAAAGGATTAACATCACATGCAAATCATAAGTGACATGATATGGCCATGAACTTGCGCTTTTGATCTCCATCTTGAAAGCACCGGCATGATCTCCATCGTCACCGGCACGACACCATGATCTCCATCATCTTGATCTCCATCAACGTGTCGCCATTGGGGTTGTCGCGCCCATCATGCTTGTACTACTATTGCTACCGTTTAGCGATAAAGTAAAGCATTACATAGCGCTTAATGATTGACACGCAGGTCATACAATTAAAGACAACCCTATGGCTCCTGCCGGTTGCCGTACTCATCGACATGCAACTCGTGATAAACTATACATCACATGATCATCTCATACATCACATATATCACATCATGTAATTTTCCATATCACATCACAACATACCCTGCAAAAACAAGTTAGACGTCCTCTAATTGTTGTTGCATGTTTTACGTGGCTGCTACGGGTATCTAGCAAGAACAATTCTCATCTACGCAAAAACCACAACAGTGATACAGTAGTTGCTTTTCAACCTTCTCAAGGACCACCTTTGTCGAATCTGATCCAACTAAAGTAGGAGAAACAGGCACCCGCTAGCCATCTTTGTGCAACGAAGTTACACGTCAGTCGATGGAACCGGTCTCTCGTAAGCGTACAAGTAAGGTTGGTCCGGGCCGCTTCATCTCACAATACCGCTGAATCAAAACACGACCAAGGGAGGAAGCAATCTAAGCATCAACGCCCACAAACTCTTTGTGTTCTACTCGAGATCTCATCTACACATAGACCTAGCTCATGATGCCACTGTTGGGGAACGCTGCATGGGAAACAAAAATTGCCTACGCACACGCAGATCTATCCATGGTGATGAGCATCTATGAGAGGGAGAGTGGATCTACGTACCCTTTTAGATCGCTAAGCGGGAAGCGTTAAGAAATGCGCTTGGTGTAGTCGAACGTCTTCGCGATCCAAATCGCCGAGTGTCCCGTGATCTCATCACGATCCGTCCCGCGATCCAATCACGATCCGTCCCGCGAACTCATCACGATTCGTCCCGCGATCTCATCACGATCCTTCCCATGAACTCATCAAGATCCGTCTCGCGAACTCATCACGATCCGTCTCGCGATCTTGATCACGGTCCTTCCGATCTAGCGCCAAACGGACGACACCTCCGCGTTCAGCACACGTACAACTCGATGACGATCTCCGCCTTCTTGATCCAGCAAGAGGGAGCGGAGAGATAGAAGAGTTCTCCGGCAGCATGACAGCGCTGCGGCAATGGTGGTGGAGCTATTCCGGCAGGGCTTCGCCTAAGCACTACAGAAAACCGATCTAGAGGAGAAGCTATGCACTAGAGGAACGGGTGGCACGTGGCTGAAAATCTTGTGCCAAAACCCTAAAATCCTCTAGTATATATAGGAGGAGAGGAGGAGGAGGCTTGTCTGCCAAAGAGGCAGCCCTTGGGTCGGCCAAACCAAGGAGGGAGGAGTCCTCCTCCTCCACTCCTAGTAGGATTAGGACTCCTTCCTTATTTGGCCCTTTTTTGCCTTTTTCCACCTTTTTCCTTTTGGGCTTTTCTTCCCAGCCGCATGGGCCTTGTGTGGGACTTTCACCAGCCCACAAAGGGCTGGTATTTAATCTCCCACAGCGCATATAGCCTCTTGGGTCGAAATACCCCTCCCGATGGTCCCCCGGTACACTACTGGCACTCCCGGTACCCTACCGATGAGCCCGGAACTTTTCCGGCGACCAAAACAGAACTTCCTATATATCAATCTTTACCTCTGGACCATTCCGGAGCTCCTCGTGACGTCCGAGATCTCATCCGGGACTCCAAACAACCTTTGGTCACCACCATGCATAACTCTATACTACCGAAACGTCACCAAACCTTAAGTGTGCAGACCCTGCGGGTTCGAGAACTATGTAGACATGACCGAGACACCTCTACGGTCAATAACCAATAGCGGGACCTGGATGCCCATATTGGTTCCTACATATTCTATGAATATCTTTATCGGTCGAACCTCTATGTCAAGGATTGAGTTAATCCCGTATGATGTTCCCTTTGTTCTTCGGTATGTTACTTGCCCGAGATTCGATCGTCGGTATTTCCATACCTAGTTCAACCTCGTTACCGGCAAGTCTCTTTACTCGTTCCATAACACAAGATCCCGTGACTAACACTTAGTCACATTGCTTGCAAGTCTTGTTGTGATGTTGTATTATCGAGTGGGCCCTGCGATACCTCTCCGTCACACGGAGTAACAAATCCCAGTCTTGATCCATGCCAATTCAACAGACACCCTCGGAGATACCTATAGAGCACCTTTATAGTCACCCAGTTACGTTGCGACGTTTGATACACACAAGGTACTCCTCCGGTGTCAATGAGTTGCATGATCTCATGGTCATAGGAACATATACTTGACATGTAGAAAACAGTAGCAATAAACTGACACGATCATATGCTACATTTGTAGTTTGGGTCTTGTCCATCACATCATTCTACTAATGATGTGATCCCGTTATGAAATGACATCTCATGTTCATGACTAGGAACCCATAGCCATCTTTGATCAACGAGCTAGTCTATTAGAGGTATACTAGGGACATGGTGTTGTCTATGTATCCACACATGTATCTGAGTTTCCGATCCACACAATTATAGCATGGATAATAAACGATTATCATGAACAAGGAAATATCATAATAACTAACTTATTATTGCCTCTAGGGCATATTTCCAACATGATGAATACAAGACACCAAGACACTTTTGGGCATAAGCCGTTGAAACAACATGTCATGCCACTAACCGACTTTACTTGCACAAGCTTCTTCGTAAAATGGCATACGAGCTACTCACCGATAACAAACCCCAAGTTGGATACTTTCGGGTATTTGGCTCAAAGTGCTACATTCTTGATAAGCATCGTCGCACTAAATTCGCTCCTAAATCTCATGAAGGATTCCTACTTGGTTACGGGTCGAACTCTCACACTTACCGTGTCTACAACAACTTCACTTGAAAAGTTGAAGAGATGGTAGATGTAAAGTTTGATGAATCTAATGGTTCACAAGTCGAACAATTGCCAAATGATGTAGGTGATAAGGATCCTTTGGAAGCCATTCTAGATCTACCCATTGGCAAGGTTCGTCCCATGGAGGTGAAGGAAAGTACTTCATCAACTCAAGTGGAAGCCCCCACTTCACGTCAAGGTGAACCTCAACATGACATGGAGGCATCCATGAGCGGTACACGACGAGATGATGAAGTGGAGGAAGTGCATCATGAAGATCCACCACAACCACCTTCACCACCACCTCAAGCGAACGGCACCTTCAAAAACAATGAAGATGAACGAGATGATGATGATGAAGAAGAAGCTCCACCATCCAACAATCAGAAGCTGACCCGAGTTCGAGCTCAAGTGACCAAGAACCATCCCCTAAACCAAATCTTTGGTGATATACAAATATGGAGAATCACTCGCTCTAAAACCTGTCTAGCTAACTTTTGTGAGCATTATTCTTTCATCTCTAGCATGAGCCTTTAAAGGTAGAACAAGCTCTTCAAGACATGGATTGGGTGAACGCAATGCATGAAGAGCTACACAACTTCGAGAGGAACGAAGTGTGGACACTCATGGAGAAGCCCGAAGATGAGAATAACATCATCGGAACCAAATGGGTGTTTTGAAACAAACAAGATGAAGATGGTCAAGTCGTGCACAACAAGGCTCGTCTCGTAGCCCAAGGATATACGCAAGTCAAAGGTATGGACTACGGTGAGACCTATGCCCCCGTTGCTAGACTTGAAGCTAAGAAGTTTATGTTAATCACCATGATATCACGCTTTATCAAATGGACATCAAAAGTGCATTTTTAAATGGTGAAATTGAGGAAGAATTTTATGTTAAGCAACCACCTGGTTTTGTGAGTCCTAAGAAACCTAATCATGTTTACAAGCTTCACAAAGCTCTTTATGGACTTAAGCAAGCCCCTCGTGCTTTGTATAAATGTTTAACGAAGTTTCTCATTGAAAAAGGTTTTGAAATTGGTAAAATTTATGCAACCTTGTTCAATAAGAGAGTTAATGGAGAATTATTTGTATGCCAAATCTATGTGGATGATATTATCTTTGGTTCCACTAAC
Source organism: Hordeum marinum (assembly GCA_022496015.1). Lineage (NCBI taxonomy): Eukaryota > Viridiplantae > Streptophyta > Magnoliopsida > Poales > Poaceae > Hordeum > Hordeum marinum. Next base: position 203,145,348 of record CM039676.1, read on the forward strand.
CCTCAATTTAGTGAAAGATTTGGAAGGTTGATGTCCGAGAAGTATGAGATGTCTATGATGTGTGAGCTGAAATTCTTTCTTGGATTGCAAATCAAGCAATCAAGAGAAGGAACTTTCATCTCTCAAACTAAGTATACCAAGGACTTGATCAAGAAGTTCAAAATGCAGGATTGCGAAGGTATGAAAACTCCTATGCCCACTAGTGGACATGTTGACCTTACCAGGGAGGATGAACCGGTTGATCAAAAGGTTTATCGATCTATGATTGGTTCATTGTTATATCTATGTGCATCTCGTCCCGATATTATGCTTAGTGTTTGCATGTGTGCTAGATATCAAGCTGCACCTAAAGAGTGTCATCTTTTGGATGTGAAACGTATTGTGAGGTACTTGACACAAACACCAAACTTTGGCATTTTGTATCCCAAGGGATCTTCTTTTAATCTTGTTGGCTACTCCGACTCGTACTATGCCGGTGACAAGGTTGATAGAAAATGCACCTCGGGTACTTGTCAATTTTTAGGTAGATCTCTTGTGTCTTGGTCCTCCAAGAAACAAAACTCGGTGTCTCTATCTACTGCCGAAGCTGAGTATATTGTTGTTGGATCTTGTTGTGCGCAATTACTATGGATGACACAAACGCTTAAGGATTATGGCATTCATGTTAAAAATGTTCTATTACTTTGTGACAATGAAAGTGCTATTAAAATTGGACATAATCATGTGCAACATTCTCGAACCAAGTATATTCAAGTTTGACATCATTTCATTCGTGATCATGTTGCCAAAGGAGATATCAATCTTAAGCACATTCGTACTAACAAACAATTGGCCGATATCTTCACTAAGCCACTTGATGAGAAAACATTTTGTCATTTGAGGAGTGAATTTAACATCATTGATGCTTCAAACTTGAGCTAGAATCACTCCGTTGCAAGCAAGGGCATGCGCTTTCTTATTATCTCCATGTTCTCGTAACTCGTTATCATGTGCCATGGAATTCTATGCTCCCTTGTATTGCATCTAACCTTTTGTAGGTACTTGGAAGAACTTCATTCCACAAGATTGCCATCAACTCCAATCATAAGCAATCTTGTCGTTACCAAGTATCCGCAACCCCTCTCTCCCCTCTTGATGATGGAAGGAAGAAGACAACAAAAACATATCCTTGACATATACTTGATCTTAGTTGCAAAATCTTAAGTAGCATCATGTCAATTGGATATATCCATTGCTCTTCCTTACATGACTAACCTTTGTAGGTGATGAGTGTACTAGAACGAGAAGGATTGCTCCAAACTCAAGATGATCTTCATCAACCTCGAGCATCCTCAACAAGTTCACCTACGGGCAGCGTCATCAACATCATTCAAAGATATGTACTCATATCCTTGAAAAGGCTTTACTCCAAGTCATGAGCTAAAGCAACTCAAGTGATATGAAGACATCAAAATGCTTAATCGAAAAATGGTAACCCCATTTTGAGCTTAAACAATGAGTATGACCTATGATCAAGCATTCTTGCTTGGCTCCTAAGTCAATATATCTAGTATATGTGACCTAGTCACCGCCCATCATTTAGTTAAGAATCTTGCGTGGCTTGCTCTCTATTTGCATGATCTCTCGTAACCACTCAAATCTTATCTATTTGGTGTCCTTTGTAAATCTTTCGCATTTTTCTTTTTGAAACAATTTCGCCTGTCTCTCTGAAAACAGAAACTTGGTTTATCATTCGGAGTCACCGATATAGATAACTCGGTTCTACCAAATTCGCAAATAAGCTGCACTACACAATCTCGGTATCATCGATTTATCTATCCCGGAGTCACCGATTTTCTTTGCTTTCAAAATCTATGTTTCTTTGATATTGTTTAGTTGTTTCTGTTCTTGTGATATTCTTGTTCCTTCGATGACCCCTTCTTAAAAAATTTAGGGGGATAAGAACAAACAACACTTCGGAGGAGAAATTCTTTATTCAAGGATCCCTAGCTCCAAGGAGAAGAAAACTCAAATTTGCCAAAGGGAGAGAAGTTACATTCAATGATTCCCTTAGTCTTTTAATGGACCCTACTTTCAATGACCCTTAATCTCCAGGATCCCTTCCTTGTCAATGATCCCTGTCACTACTCCCAAGTTTAACCTTTTTGGTATTTTATGCCAAAGGGGGAGAATATCAAAGCTTCATGCTAAAGGGAGAGTTACATGCTTATGCAAAGGGGGAGATATGATTTAGGGGGAAGAGGAAAATATCAAAAGTTCACACTTATATAATCAAGGAGAGGAACAAAAATGTAGGGGGAGAAAACTACTTTTGGAGAAAAGTCTCAAGTGAACAAAGGATTACTTTTCTCACCCTATCTGATCCCAATATCTACATGCTGAGATTCAGGGGGAGAGGATGTACTACCATTTTCATATCAAAGGGGAGAACAAATATAATAGATTAATGCTAAAGATGGAGTCACATCAATCTTAATGATTATCATATTATAAATGTTCTCCACATCTTGGTATCCTTTGAGTTCTATTGCTTTTGATTGGTAGAATACTCTTGTGTTTCCTAACATTGTTTTCTCAAGTGTGTCTCTACTACTAGAATGCTCAAGAACTCAAGGTAAGTATATGCATCATATCTTTGATCAACATGATCTCTTGCTTCTTGCACATATTGTTTGCAAGAGTGAAGTCTTGATCAAGGGTATACATTTCATTCACATATATTGATCCATATAGCCAAGATACACATGACTCTTATATCCCTTTCATTCATATATGTGTCCATGCATTCCGAAGCAACTATCCTTTAAAGGACTGCACACATTTAGGGGGAGCAAATCTAGGTCATGTGTTTCTCAAAGTCTTCATTGCATCCATGCATATCTTTAATTGAAGCTTTGATTGTATGTTGTCATCAATTACCAAAAAGAGGGAGATTGAAAGCACAACATGCTCCCTTGGTGGTTTTGATAATTCATGACAACATACATTGTCTCTTGGACTAACACCTCTATCTAGTGTATTTCAGATAATAGTCCATGGAGAGTTGAGTTGGCAAAAGGATTGAGGGGATTGTGGAATTACCCCAAGATTCAAGGAAATAGGTTGACCAAGCTTCAAGCAAGAGGACTCTATATTTTACATTTGTGAGAAATCACTTTGAGTCCATAGGAAAGCCAATACTATTAAAAGGGGGTAAAGTTTTGATGGTGAACAATATGCTCAAACATGCACAAGTGATAGTCACCAAAACATCCACAAACTCTCCCACCAAAGTCTGTTCAAAGCTAAATTTGCAAAATCAATGCAACCAACATTCCTATCCCGATGCCACAGATTCTAAACCCTAGACAGACTCAGCCAAACTCTAACACTTCGGTGCCACCGAGTTGGGTTTCCAAGATTCTGTTACGCAAGATTTCATTTTCGGTCTGATCGAAAATGGTGAATCGACGTCACCGGGATTGGCAAATCTGACTGTTGGTCACCTTGTCGGTGCAACTGAGAATTGTATATCGGTCCCTCCGAGATTCAAAAGTTGCCACTTTTGGTCACTTCGATACCACCGAGATTTACACATCGGTGTCATCGAGTTGGTCATTTTGTGTGTAACGGTTGGATTTTTGGGATGCCTATATATACCCCTTCACCACCACCCACTCGAAAGAGAAGCACTCAGAACTATTTCATACCTATCCTACTCAGTTTTTTGAGAGAGAACCACCTACCCTTGTGTTGAGGTCAAGATCTTCCACTCCAACCATATGGATCTTGATTTCTAGCCTCCCCAAGTTGCTTTCCACCAATCCCATCTCTTCTATCAAGCCAAATCTGTGAGAGAGTGATTGTGTGTTGAGGAGTCTATCATCTTGAAGCACAAGAGCAAGGAGTTCATCGTCATTACCGAGCCTATTACCTTTTGGAGGGTGATGCCTCCTAGATTGGTTAGGTGTCGCTTGGGAGCCTCCTACTTCGTGTTGTGGAGTGAACCAAGAAGTTTGTAAGGACAAGGAGATCGCCTACTTCATGAAGATCTACCCATAATGAGACTAGTCCTTTGTGGACGAAAGCCGCATGGAATAGTCAAGGTTGCTTCTTCGTGGAACCCTCCGTGGACTCTCGCGACCATTACCCTCCGTGGGTTGAAGACTCCATGAACGTGGACGTACGATAGCACCACCTATCGGAACCACGGGAAAAATCCTTACGTCTCCTATTGCGTTTGATCTTACTACCCCATCTCTTTACTTACATGTGCAATGTCTTTACTTTTCGTTACCATACTTGTAGATATGCATGTGTAGGGATGTTAGACTTGCTAGACTTGCTAAAATTATTAAAATCAGCCAACCAATTAACTTGGGAAAAGATTAGGTTTTAAATTCCTGCTAGTAGTCTATTCACCCCCCCCCCCTCTAGACACCCCTCTCTCGATCCTACAACTACTGCCAAGTTTTTTCACCCTCTTGAGAGAGCACAAGGATAATGGCCAAGTTCTCCACCTGACTATGATTCTACTGCAAAATCCTATTGGGTTCCACCTGGCCTTCATCAGTTATGCTCATGGTTTGTTGAACAGTGCTTGTCACCCTGTCTAGGAGCAAATGTGCCACTAAATCTGTCTGTTGAACCTCTATCTATGGAGTGGCACTCTGCTGTAGACATTGCATACTTCCAGAGATGTCTGAACCTAAAATAACATTTAGGCTATGATCTACAATCTATGCATAAAGACTAGGTGTCGTCTAGTCAAGTTTGCCAAAAAACCATCTAGGTCACTTGTTTTTCCTACAGACACAAATTCATGCAAGGTATTTTCATAATGCGATTCGACTATGTGATTGTAGAGGGACACAAATTCCTGCAAGGCATTTTCTAAATTAGATATGACTATACAACTTGTATAATGGCCCATAATTCTCGCAAAAGTTTGTAAGGAGAAATATATCTTCACAAAAATCATGGAAGGTCCCAAATTCCCATTGAATATCTCTTGAAGATGAAATTAAGTTCATAGATTTTGCAAGGACATCCAAGGGAAGACCAATGTGTCAGGGAAGATGATCACGGAGGTAAAAGGGACTTGTGAGTCCCAAGATGTCGACATTCCTTTCTCAATGAATACCTCACCTTGGTTATTATCGTCAAGCATCACCAAAGCTCTTCAAATGCCCTCCAAGGCTTCAAGAGCATCGAGCAGACCAACACATCAAGAGAAGTACTCTAGGGCCATGTTTATTGACAAAGCCACAAAGAAGCTAGGGTGACTCTGACTCAACTCCTATTGTCATAATGGCTTCTCCCCTATTCAAGGTCCCACTCAACTCCAAGTGTTTTGTATGTTGGGCACCACTTTCGATGACCCTTTCATATTATATAGGTCGTGCTCTTGTCGGGCGACTAAAACTACTTAAATAATATTGTCGCGTCATTTTGTCAAGTGTATGTCGTTATAAGGCCGCCGTACGCACCCTCGCCTACCATTCGTATTTTTTTATGAATACATCCCTAACCACGTTAGCAAGAATACCCCTATCAAAAGTTGATTCTTAAATGTCAACACCTTATAGTGCCTGTTGGGGATATAACCCCATGGTAAGACTCGCCCAGGAGGGGTCGGGTCATACTTGGCGGCTCGCTATCAAGTGGGTTGAAAGAGGAAGGCTAGGCCGCACGGCGGCTCACCAGATGGGCTGAGATGGAGGCCCAGAGACAGAAAGATGGCGTATGTTAGGTTCCACCCACAGATTACTCCATTACAAAGGAATCAAGGTCTGATACAAGTAAATTGGAGAGGGAGGAAGGAGAAAGGAGGAAGTACAGGAGGTAGGAGAAGGAGAAAGCCACCGTGCCGTTTGCCTGATCCAAGCCCGGATGGCTGTTCGCTGCGCTTGGTCTGCATACTTGTAGTCTGTCCTTCGATTGGCACGCAGCCCGGCCCGGCCCATGATCTAATGGGCTTGCTGTTTGGACTGCCGCTACTGGGAATTAGGTCACTGACATCCCCTACCCCTTGAGATTTGGCTTGACCCCAAGCCGATGCCACCGAGGACCGATTCGTCTTGACAACGACCAGTTCCTTCCAGCGAGTGAGGAATCCACATGGACAAACTGCTGCCGCCTGGATCCATGGCTGTTCAAGGTGACATGCCCACGCCATTGCTTCCTTTGAGTCAAACTGGGCATTACAAGGTGATGATCCTGCAACAATAACAAGCCAACTAACAGCGTAACGCAAAGCATGATGACTCCATGGGGGCTTTGGCAGAAAACATGGTAAAATCTCATCCGATCCTTCAAGGATGAGGTGCATACATTTTGTAGACCACACAACAGAAGGAGCAGCTCCTGTGAATGTAATAAAGGCCACAAGGGACGGATCATCCAAGTAGAGGGCGCAATCAGCAATAGAAGAATCATAACCACAGGGAACTCGATGAAGAAAGCCAGAGCAAATCAAACTTGTATACCCAAGTAGTTGTAGCTTTTTTAAGGCTAGAGCTGATGGAAGGAGCCTACTGGGGTTGCAGAATTCAATAGAGTGACCGCCATGCAAAGTGAAAATAAATTGTGGAATAACTACAGTATGTGACATGCGTTCGCTCACCAGCTGAAAGAGCTTATTGTCGTATTGCTGACCATCTTCCTCGTATAATAATAAGCCGGGCCATAGTGATTCAGTAAGGCAAACGGTAAACTGCAGTTTCAGGATGGTAGCAGTTGTACTTGAGTAGGAGAATCCACTGTGATTGATAGCAGGAGAAGTGAGTAGCAGAGAAGCAAAGGTAGCAGGATCAGTGAATTCCAAGTTGGTCATTCCAGGAGCATTACGCAATTCATCACACGTGAACCTCATGTGGCCAATGGGTAGATAGAGCTGACTACTGAAGATTTGCTTGGACACCACATGAGCTGTGCAATAATTACCTAAAACTGATGCCAAGAGTAGCTTCGGTTGAGTGATTTCTAGAGTAAACTCGAACATTGGCCATGGTCTTGGTCGGAGGTTGACTACATCATAACTTTGTAGCTCAACTGAAACAGAGAGCCGACGGGCACACTAAATTTGTTGAACTTGAGCATACAATTCATAAGATGGCTGCATAGATGATACAAAGAACAACCATTCTGCCACTGTGAAGTCCACATTATCCATTAATTGTCTTTCCTTCGGACTTGGAATAGAGATAAATCCTGCCACCATAAAAATCCCACAAATAACTTTCTCCGAAGGACATGTTTTCTGCTGCTCATTTTGCGGACACCACAAGGTTTTTCTCCTGAGGTATGGATAACCAGAACCAAGACCATGGGATTCAAATACCACTGAACCAAGATTGTTAACAGTAGAATAGGAGTTCTCATAGAGCTCACTTTTTTGCTGCTCTGAAATTCCATTAAACTGAGAGCCACAACAGGATTCTCTCATGTGATTTGTATCAGGAGAACAAGGAGTACTAGTCTGAAATTCTACTCGTAGTAGCTTTGACCATAACTGTGCTGCTTGGCAACTTCTCAGGTGCGCGCCTTCATGAAAGCAATCAAATGACGGCCATGGGCATGGTCTGGACATACAAGAAATCAGATAACCCGTATGTGTAGCAAATGTTCCATGGCAATAGATTCCCTCCATCCCTGGCATACTGAGACATGCAAAGACATCCACTGCCCAGAGCTGAATCACGTTATGCAAATGACTCTCAATGCCCCGTACCTCTGCAATATGTGTTGTAATATCTAGGGAATACTGATTTTGCTTGAACTGCGTTAACTGAAGATCTTTTTGGCTTGACAGTTTTGCACTCAAAGTGCCCAGGTTCTTCACGTTATGAGACAGATGCACAACCCCAGTAGCATGCTGATTAGGAGTTGACCATGCTCGCAATTCGTTCATCATCCAGAGTTGGTGGTCCGGTGGCCACCAGACATATCCAAAGTCATCATAGCCGCAGCCTCTAGCCGTGTCGTGGAACAAGGCAGCCGTGTCATGGAACAAGGCAGCGTTCTTCTTCACAACAATCTATACTGGGACAGGGGGCGGCCATTGTTGTTGATGCTCATACTGCCAACAACACCAAAGTTTCCCAGTAGGACATGACACGAACCAGGAGCTTCCTGCTGCAGCTTCTAAATATGTTGACTCCGAATGATACGCAAACAAGGACCACGACGTTGGGTGTTGCAGCTGGTCTTGTTGCTCGATTCCCATATCATGTTTCATGGGCATCTGCGCTGAATGGATGATGTCGATGGAGAGCGCTGCCTGCAACGGTATGAACTATGTGACCTCTGTGTAGTTGATGATGACTGCCTGCTCAGGGTGGACGGTGGTGGTGGCGTATTGGGCCTCGTCGACGTTGGCGACGACGTCGACCTGGGTCGAGCCAGTTGCCGAACAGGTCATGGGCGTCGGGTCGATGGAGTCCAGGGATGCACCATGGGGGCTGCCATGACCTCCTGGGCCTTGGTGATGGAGGAGAAGGCGTCGAGGATGACCTTGGGGACTCTGGCATCGTTGGTGAGGCCACCATCGGCTGCCGTGCCCATGGGACACACTGGCTGTGTAGTCGAGACGCCCGCGAGGACTTGGTTCAAGCCATCTGTCGAACAGATGACAGGCGCCCTCGCTATGCATGCAGGGGACGCATAGGGGATAAGCTCGAGGACCTCCTGGGCTTTGCTGGTGTAAGAGGGGATGGAGAAGACATCGGGGACGACCGCGGGGACAAGGGTGTCGTGGCTGAGGCCGCCATCGGAGGCCACGACTGCGGAGCGCATCGGCTCCTGGGTCGAAGCTCCCGTGATGAGCTTGGAGATCAGCGCGTCGAGCAGCCTGGCACTGGCGTCGTAGCGTGCCTGAGCCTTCGCCTCAAACTCGTCGAGGTAAGCTTTCAACTCCGGATGCATGGTCGCGGAGGGAATGCCGTGATGGAAAAAAAAATGGGCAAATTTTGGACGAAATTGGGACGATTTGAGATGAAGCGGAAGGGTGAAGGGAGGCTCTGGTACCACGATGTTAGGTTCCACCCACAGATTACTCCATTACAAAGGAATCAAGGTCTGATACAAGTAAATTGGAGAGGGAGCAAGGAGAAAGGAGGAAGTACAGGAGGTAGGAGAAGGAGAAAGCCGCCATGCCGTTTGCCTGATCCAAGCCCGGATGGCTGTTCGCTGCGCTTGGTCTGCACACTTGTAGTCTGTCCTTCGATTGGCACGCAGCCAGGCCCGGCCCATGATCTGATGGGCTTGCTGTTTGGACTGCCCGCTACAGGGAATTGGGTGGCTTGGTCTGGCGGCTCACCAGATAGGTTGAGACGGAGGTCCACAGACAGAAAGATGGCGTAAGACCCGGACGGGTGAGTCATTCGGAGACAGCTTGCCAAGAAAGGCAAGGGGTTTAGAGACAGACCCAGACACATTGTAAGAGTTAGTTTGGGACTCGTGTAACCCGGGGTCTTGACCTTCTAAATAAAGGCAAGACCCTGGGACGGCTTAGGCTAGAAACCAATCAGTCGAGAGCTAGGTCAAGCGAATACGCTCCCTTGTAATCAATACTCCAATCAATACACACAAAGTAGGACGTAGGCTTTTACCTCTTCTCGAGGGGCCGAACCTGGGTAAACCCGTGTCTTTCGTCTCGATTAACCCTTTTGAGTCCACCGCCTTAGCGATGGCCTCGAACCTAAGTCTTCAGACATCTGCCGTGACAAAACCATGATAGTTTGCGCCCACCATGGGGCCAGCGCGCGGTGGTGTTGAGTTCTCAAAGGACTCTCTCCCAGGGATCGAAGGATACGCCGTTGGCTTGATGACGAAGAGTCGCCGCGGCAAGTTCTACATCGACGACTCAGGATGGGGTCCGGAGGCCGGCTCAATCGAGTACGAGTATAGGGTTCTCATCGGCAAGATGCACATGTTCATCGGCAAGCTCGACGGATCCACACCCGGGCTGGACATCTGCACCGACCTCGTCGAGCCGGCCCGGCGCACAAAGTCCGCTCAGCGCGCAAAGCCCGCCCGAGTTCAACCCGGGCGGAACAGTGTTTTCGTCGGCTTTACACAAGACAGAGAGGATTCCGTCTCAGGAGGGGAAACCTTGGCTTTCTCGGACTAAGGATCCTCCAGCGGGGATGCGGACTCAGTCTACCAGCTTCACGACGGTGGATTAGGGGGCTATGCCGATGGTGACAGTATTCCGGAGCCCTACTACCGACCGAGCCGAGCCACCGTGTTCATGGCAGGCCCGATGCCGGCTTCTAACATCATGACATCCGTAGCGGCGGCAGGAGTGGCCACACCCGAGGCCGACCTTCCTAAGCCGCCGGCTTGTTAGGAGACATAGTAGTAAATCAAAAAATTTCCTACGATCACCAAGATCTATCCATGGAGAAACCAGCAACGAGAGGGGAGAGATTGCATCTTCATACCTTTGAAGATCGCTAAGCGAAAGCGTTACAAGAACGCGGTTGATGGAGTCGTACTCGCAGCGATTCAGATCGCGGTGGATTCCGATCTAAGCGCCGAACAACGACGCCTTCGCGTTCAACACACGTGCAGCCCGGTGACGTCTCCTACGCCTTGATCCAGCAAGGAGGAAGGAGAGGTTGGGGAAGGGCTCCAACAGCAGCACGACGGCATGGTGGTGGTGGAGTAGCAAGGTATTCCGGCAGGGCTTCGCCTAAGCGCTACGGAGGAGGAAGAAGAGAGGTAGGGCTTTGCCGTGAGAGAGAGAGAGAGAGAGTTCAGAACTGTTCTCAAAAGGCCAAAACCTCAAGTATATATAGGAGGAGGGAGACGGAGGGCTGTCTTGGACTCTCCTCCAAGGAGGAGAGCTTCGGCCGAATCAAAGGGAGAGTCCACCTCCCACAAGGGAGGTGGATCTCCTCCTTTTCAAACTCCTTTGCCCTTATCTCTACTCCTCCAGCCACATGGGCCTTTCTAGAAGGTCTTGGCCAGCCCAATAAGGGCTGGCACACCTCCTCTAAGGGCCCACAAAGTCCTATGGTCGTCACACCCCTCCCGGGGGTCCTCCGGCACCCTCCCGACACTCCCGATACAATACCGATGAGCCCGAAAACTTTCCGGTGACCAAAACTGGACTTCCTATATATCAATCTTTACCTCCGGACCATTTCGGAGCTACTTGTGACGTCCGGGATCTCATCCAGGACTCCGAACAACTTTTGGTAATCACGTATACCATTTCCCTATAACCCTAGCGTCATCGAACCTTAAGTGTGTAGACCCTATGGGTTCGGGAGACATGTAGACATGACCGAGACACTTCTCCGGTCAATAACCAACAACGGGATATGGATACCCATGTTGTATCCCACATGCTCCACGATGATCTCATCGGATGAACCACGATGTCGGGGATTCAATCAATCCCGTATACAATTCCTTTTGTCTATCGGTATGATACTTGCCCGAGATTCGATCGTCCGTATCTCTATACCTTGTTCAATCTCGTTACCGGCAAGTTTCTTTACTCGTTCCGTAATACATCATCCCGTGGCTAACTCCTTAGTCACATTGAGCTCATCATGATGATGTCTTACCGAGTGGGCCCAGAGATACCTCTCCATCACACGGAGTGACAAATCCCAGTCTCGATTCGTGCCAACCCAACAGACACTTTCAGAGATACCCCTAGTGCACCTTTATAGCCACCCAGTTACGTTGTGACGTTTGGCACACCCAAAGCATTCCTACGGTATCCGGGAGTTGCACAATCTCATGGTCTAAGGAAACGATACTTGACATTGAAAAGCTTTAGCAAACAAACTACACGATCTAGTGCTATGCTTAGGATTGGGTCTTGTCCATCACATCATTCTCCTAATGATGTGATCCCATTATCAATGACATCCAATGTCCATGGTCATGAAACCGTGACCATCTATTGATCAACGAGCTAGTCAACTAGAGGCTCACTAGGGACATGTTCTGGTCTATGTATTCACACATGTATTACGGTTTCCGGTTAACACAATTATAGCATGAACAATAGACAATTATCATGAACAAGGAAATACAATAATAACCATTTTATTATTGCCTCTAGGGCATATTTCCAACAGTCTCCCACTTGCACTAGAGTCAATAATCTAGTTACATTGTGATGAATTGTACACCCATAGCATTTTGGTGTTGATCATGTTTTGCTCGTGAGAGACGTTAGTCAATGGATCTGTGACATTCAGATCCGTATGCACTTTACAAATATCTATATCTCCCTCCTGAATTTAATCACGGATGGAGTTGAAGCGGCGCTTGATGTGTCTTGTCTTCTTGTGAAACCTAAGCTCCTTCGCAAGGGCAATAGCTCCAGTGTTGTCACAGAATAGAGTCATCGGGCCCGACGCACTTGGAATTACTCCTAGGTCGGTGATGAACTCCTTCATCCAGACTCCTTCCTTTGCTGCTTCCGAAGCAGCTATGTACTTCGCTTCACATGTAGATGCCGCCATGACGCTTTGCTTGCTGCTGCACCAGCTGACTGCCCCGTCGTTCAAAACATACACGTATCCGGTTTGCGACTTGGAGTCATCCGGATCTGTGTCGAAGCTAGCATCGACGTAACCCTTTACGACAAGCTCTTCGACACCTCCATATACGAGAAACATGTCCTTTGTACTTTTCAGGTATTTCAGGATATTCTTGACCGCTGTCCAGTGTTCCACTCCGGGATCACTTTGGTACCTCCCTACCAAACTTATGTCAAGGTTCACATCAGGTCTGGTACACAGCATGGCATACATAATAGAGCCTATGGCTGAAGCATAGGGGATGACACTCATCTCTTCTCTATCCTTTGTCGTGGTCGGGCATTGAGTCGTACTCAATCTCACACCTTGTAACACAGGCAAGAACCCCTTCTTGGACTGATCCATATTGAACTTCTTCAATATCTTTTCAAGGTATGTGCTTTGTGAAAGACCTATGAGGCGTCTCGATCTATCTCTATAGATCTTAATACCTAATATGTAAGCAGCTTCTCCAAGGTCCTTCATTGAAAAACACTTATTCAAGTAGGCCTTTACACTTTCCAAGAGTTCTATATCATTTCTCATTATCAGTATGTCATCCACATATAATACGAGAAATGCTACAGAGCTCCCACTCACTTTCTTGTAAATACAGGGTTCTCCATAAACCTGTACAAACCCAAACGCTTTAATCACTTCATTAAAGCAAATGTTCCAACTCCGAGATGCTTGCACCAGCCCATAGATGGAGCGCTGGAGTTTGCATACCTTGTTAGCATCTTTAGGATCGACAAAACCTTTCGGCTGCATCATATACAGTTCTTCCTTGAGGAAGCCATTAAGGAATGCCGTTTTGACGTCCATTTGCCAGATCTCATAATCATAAAATGCGGCAATTGCTAACATGATTCGGATAGACTTCAGCATCGCTACGGGTGAGAAAGTCTCATCGTAGTCAACTCCTTGAACTTGTCGATAACCCTTAGTGACAAGCCGAGCCTTATAGACGGTCACATTACCATCCGCGTCAGTCTTCTTCTTAAAGATCCATTTATTTTCAATGGCTCGCTTATCATCAGGAAAGTCCACCAAAGTCCATACTTTGTTCTCATACATGGATCCTATCTCGGATTTCATGGCTTCAAGCCATTTGTTGGAATCCGGGCCCACCATCGCTTCTTCATAGTTCAAAGGTTCACCGTTGTCTAACAACATGATCTCTAGGACAGGGTTGTCGTACCACTCTAGTGCGGAACGTGTCCTAGTGGACCTTCGACGTTCAATAGTAACTTGATCTGAAGTTTCATGATCATCATCATTAACTTCCTATCCAGCCGGTGTAGGCTCCACAGAAACAACTTCCTGTGTTGCGCTACTCTCCGGTTCGAGTGGAGGTACAATTACCTCATCAAGTTCTATTTTCCTCCCACTTACTTCTTTCGAGAGAAACTCTTTCTCGAGAAAGGATCCATTCTTGGCAACAAAGACTTTGCCCTGGTTCGTAGGTAGAAGGTATACCCAATAGTCTCTTTGGGATATCCTATGAAGACGCACTTTTCCGCTTTGGGTTCGAGCTTCTCAGGTTGAAGTTTCTTCACATAAGCATCACATCCCCAAACTTTTAGAAACGACAGCTTAGGTTTCTTTCCAAACCGTAATTCATACGGTGTCGTCTCAACGGATTTTGACGGTGCCCTATTTAAAGTGAATGTGGCAGTCTCTAATGCATATCCCCAAAATGATAGCGGTAAGTCGGTAAGAGATATCATAGATCGTACCATATCTAATAGAGTGCAATTACGACGTTCAGACACACCATTTCGCCGAGGTGTGCCAGGCGGCGTGAGTTGTGAAACAATTCCACATTTCCTTAGGTGCGTGCCAAACTCGTGACTTAAATATTCTCCGCCACGATCAGATCGTAGGCACTTTATTTTCCTGTCACGTTGATTCTCTACCTCACTCTGAAATTCCTTGAACCTTTTAAAAGTTTCAGACTTATGTTTCATTAAGTAGACATACCCATATCTACTCAAGTCATCAGTGAGGGTGAGAACATAACGGTAGCCACCACGAGCCTTGACACTCATTGGACCGCATACATCGGTATGTATTATTTCCAACAAGTTAGTTGCTCGCTCCATTGTTCCGGAGAACGGAGTCTTGGTCATCTTGCCCATGAGGCATGGTTCGCACGTGTCAAATGATTCGAAATCAAGAGACTCCAAAAGTCCATCAGTATGGAGCTTCTTCATGCGTTTTACACCAATATGACCAAGGTGGTAGTGCCACATGTAAGTGGGACTATCGTTATCAACCTTACACTTTTTGGTACTCACACTATGGACATGTGTAACATCACGTTCGAGATTCATCAAAAATAAACCATTGACCAGCGGGGCATGACCATAAAACATCTCTCTCATATAAATAGAACAACCATTATTCTCAGATTTAAATGAGTAGCCATCTCGCATCAAGCGAGATCCAGATACAATGTTCATGCTCAAAGCTGGTACTAAATAACAGTTATTAAGGTTTAACACTAATCCCGAAGGTAGATGTAGAGGTAGCGTGCCGACGGCGATCACATCGACCTTGGAACCATTCCCGACGCTGCATCGTCACCTCGTCCTTTGCCAGCCTCCGCTTATTCCGCAACTCCTGCTTGGAGTTACAAATGTGAGCAACTGCACCGGTATCAAATACCCAGGAGCTACTACGAGCGCTGGTTAGGTACACATCAATAACAAGTATATCACATATACCTTTAATGTTGTCGTCCTTCTTATCCGCTAAGTACTTGGGGCAGTTCCGCTTCCAGTGGCCGGTACCCTTGCAATAAAAACACTCAGTCGCAGGCTTGGGTCCATTCTTGTTCTTCTTCTTCCCGACAACTTGCTTACCGGGCGCGACAACAGCTTTGCCGTCCTTCTTGAAGTTCTTCTTACCCTTGCCTTTCTTGAAACTAGTGGTCTTATTTACCATCAACACTTGATGCTCCTTTTTGATCTCGACCTCTGCTGATTTCAGCATCGAGTACAACTCAGGAATGGACTTCTCCATCCCTTGCATGTTGTTGTTCATCACAAAGCTTTTGTATCTAGGTGGAAGCGACTGGAGGATTCTATCAATGACCGAGTCATCCGGGAGATTAACTCCCAGCTGAGTCAAGCGGTTGTGTAGACGAGACATCTTGAGGATGTGCTCACTGACAGAACTATTCTCCTCCATCTTACAGCTAAAGAACTTGTCGGAGACGTCATATCTCTCGACCCGGGCATGAGCTTGGAAAACCAGTTTCAGCTCTTGGAACATCTCATATGCTTCGTGTTGCTCAAAACACTTTTGGAGCCCCAGTTCTAAACTGTAAAGCATGCCGCACTGAACAAGGGAGTAATCATCGCAGCGAGAATGCCAAGCGTTCGCAACGTCTTGCTCTGCTGGGAGAAGGGGTGGGTCACCTAGTGGTGCATCAAGGACATATAATTTCTTGGAAGCTATGAGGATGATCCTCAATCCACGGACCCAGTCTGCATAGTTGCTACCATCATCTTTCAGCTTGGTTTTCTCTAGGAACGCGTTGAAGTTTAGGGTGACATTCGCGTTGGCCATTGGATCTACAATGTAGATTGTAAAGACAATTTTAGACTAAGTTCATGATAACTAAGTTCACATAATCAAATTATTTAGTGAACTCCCACTTAGATAGACATCTCTCTAGTCAACCAAGTGACACATGATCCATGTCAACTAGCCCGTGTCCGATCATCACGTGAGACAGACTAGTTATCCATGGTGAACATCTCCATGTTGATCGTATCTTCCATACGACTCATGTTCGACCTTTCGGTCTTCCGTATTCCGAGGCCATGTCTGTACATGCTAGGCTTGTCAAGTCAACCTAAGTGTTCCGCGTGTGTAAATCTGGCTTACACCCGTTGTATGCAAACGTTAGAGCCTATCACACCCGATCATCACGTGGTGCTTCGGAACAACGATCCTTAGCAACGGTGCACAGTTAGGGTGAACACTTTTCTTGAAATTTTATTGAGAGATCATCTTATTTACTACCGTCGTTCTAAGCAAATAAGATGTAAACATGATAAACATCACATGCAATCAATATAGTGACATGATATGGCCAATATCATCTTGCTCCTTTGATCTCCATCTTCGGGGCACCATGATCATCACTGTCACCAGCACGACACCATGATCTCCATCATCATGATCTCCATCATTGTGTCTTCATGAAGTTGTCTCGCCAACTATTACTTCTACTACTATGGCTAACGTTTAGCAATAAAGTAAATTAATTACATGGCGTTTATGATTGACACGCAGGTCATACAATAAAATAAGACAACTCCTATGGCTCCTGCCGGTTGTCATACTCATCGACATGCAAGTCATGAATCCTATTACAAGAACATGATCAATCTCATACATCACAATGCATCACATCACATCCTTTGGCCATATCACATCACAAGGCATATGCTGCAAACACAAGTTAGACGTCCTCTAATTTGTAGTTGCAAGTTTTTACGTGGCTGCTATAGGTTACTAGCAAGAACATTTCTTACCTACGCCAAAACCACAACGTGATATGCCAATTGCTATTTACCCTTCATGAGGACCCTTTTCATCGAATCCAATCCGACTAAGGTGGGAGAGACAGACACCCGCTAGCCACCTTATGCAACAAGTGCATGTCACGCGGTGGAACCAGTCTCACGTAAGCGTACGTGTAAAGTCGGTCCGGGCCGCTTCATCCCACAATACCGCCGAATCAAGATAAGACTAGTAGTGGTAAGCAAATTAACAAAATCGATGCCCACAAATTCTTTGTGTTCTACTCGTGCATAGATTCTACGCATAGACCTAGCTCTGATACCACTGTTGGGAGACGTAGTAGTAAATCAAAAAAATTCCTACGATAACCAAGATCTATCCATGGAGAAACCAGCAACGAGAGGGGAGAGATTGCATCTGCATACCTTTGAAGATCGCTAAGCGGAAGCGTTACAAGAACGCGGTTGATGGAGTCGTACTCGCAGCGATTCAGATCGCGGTGGATTCTGATCTAAGCGCCGAACAACGGCGCCTCCGCATTCAACACACGTGCAGCCCGGTGACGTCTCTTATGCCTTGATCCAGCAAGGAGGAAGGAGAGGTTGGGGAAGGGCTCCAAAAGCAGCACGACAGCGTGGTGGTGGTGGAGTAGCAAGGTATTCCGACAGGGCTTCGCCTAAGCGCTACGGAGGAGGAAGAAGAGAGGTAGGGCTTTGCCGTGAGAGAGAGAGAGTTCAAAACTGTTTTCAAAAGGCCAAAACCTCAAGTATATATAGGAGTAGGGAGAGGGAGGGCTGGCTTGGACTCTCCTCCAAGGAGGAGAGCTTCGGCCGAATCAAAGGGAGAGTCCACCTCCCACAAGGGAGGTGGATCTCCTCCTTTTCAAACTCCTTTGCCCTTATCTCTACTCCTCCAGCTGCATGGGCCTTTCTAGAAGGTCTTGGACAGACCAATAAGGGCTGGCACACCTCCTATAAGGGCCCACAAAGTCCTATGGTCGTCACACCCCTCCCGGGGGTCCTCCGGTACCCTCCCGGCAATCCCGGGACAATACCGATGAGCCCGAAAACTTTCCGGTGACCAAAACTGGACTTCCTATATATCAATCTTTACCTCCGGACCATTCCGGAGCTCCTCGTGACGTCCGGGATCTCATCCGGGACTCCGAACAACTTTCGGTGATCATGTATACCATTTCCCTATAACCCTAGCGTCATCGAACCTTAAGTGTGTAGACCCTACGGGTTCGGGAGACATGTAGACATGACTGAGACACTTCTCCGGTCAATAACCAACAACGGGATCTGGATACCCATGTTGGCTCCCACATGCTCCACGATGATCTCATCGGATGAACCACGATGTCGGGGATTCAATCAATCCCGTATACAATTCCTTTTGTCTATCGGTATGATACTTGCCCGAGATTTGATCGTCGGTATCTCTATACCTTATTCAATATCGTTACCGGCAAGTCTCTTTACTCGTTTTTTAATACATCATCCCGTGGCTAACTTGTTAGTCACATTGAGCTCATTATGATGATGTCTTACCGAGTGGGCCCAGAGATACCTCTCCGTCACATGGAGTGAGAAATCCCGGTCTCGATTCGTGCCAACCCAACAGACACTTTCGGAGATACCCGTAGTGCACCTTTATAGCCACCCAGTTACGTTATGACGTTTGGCACACCCAAAGCATTCCTACAGTATCCGGGAGTTTCACAATCTCATGGTCTAAGCAAACGATACTCGACATTGAAAAGCTTTAGAAACGAACTACACGATCTAGTGCTATGCTTAGGATTGGGTCTTGTCCATCACATCATTCTCCTAATGATGTGATCCCGTTATCAATGACATCCAATGTCCATGGTCATGAAACCGTGACCATCTATTGATCAACGAGCTAGTCAACTAGAGGCTCACCAGGGACATGTTGTGGTCTATGTATTCACACATGTATTACGGTTTCTGGTTAACACAATTATAGCATGAACAATAGACAATTATCATGAACAAGGAAATACAGTAATAACCATTTTATTATTGCCTCTAGGGTATATTTCCAACACGGCTCAAGTCTTGCTAGAACTCATGGATGAGCTAACGGCCTTGATGGCCACGGAAGTTACAGTCGGAAACCAAGCAGAGAGCAATGCCGAGATCATCTGGATCAAGGGACATATGGCTCAGGCCGAGGAGGATATTAACGCATTGCAGGTTCAGATGAATGCTGAGTCGGAACGCTTGAGGGCGGAGGCTCTCCGTTTTAGTTTGGACCAGCCAGCTTCAGAGGCGATTAAGCGCAGGAGGACCCAGGTCGGTCTCCCTATTCATCCTCGAAATCTCTTCAACACTCCTTGAGCCGGACCAAGTACACCGCCGGGGGTAACCCGGGCTGCGAAGGCGGCGTGACAGCCAGACCCGCTAAGAAGGACCCCGCCGCGACGGATTGTGACGCCACCCGGCCATTACTCTAACCCGGTGGAAAATATGATAGCAGCGGCGGCCAGGCTCGACGCCCTCCCCTTGGCCGAAGGAACGCCATTCGCTGAAGAGGCACGGAATGCAATTAGTCTGTTATAGACATCAATGACTCAGCAAGAAAAGTATACGTATAGCCGAGGGCGGGTGCACTCTACGCCGGTTCATAGCCGTAGCTATAGCCAGTGCATAGAGTCGCCGGCGGTTTCCAGCAGTGAGCAGAGGCGTAACCCGCCCAACGGTAACATTCCTGGATGGGATGGTCCGGAGGCGGCGGACAGGGGACGGGCTCAGCGAGGATTAACACCGGTGACGGATTTCCCGGAGATGCCTGAGCCGGCGCCGACAAACCCTCCCGTTAGCACCTCATCCAGGGGAGTTGGTGTGCCGTGTCTTACGGCGGATTTAAGGAATGAGCGATTGCCTAAGGACTTCAAAGGGTCGCGGAAGGTGCCTAACTACATGGTCGATCTACCCCCGGAGGCCTGGATCGAAAGCTATGAGATTTCCATGGAGATGCTGGATGCCAGCGAGGCGGTTTGCGCGAAATACTTCATCATGATGTTAGAGGGGCCGTCCCGCACTTGGTTGAAGGGTTTGCCACCTAACACCATCACGTCTTGGGCCGACTTGAAAGCATGCTTTATCAAGAATTTCGGGGGAACCTACAAGCAACCCATGACGATCGTGGATCTTGATCAGTGTGTACAGCAGGAAGGTGAGTCGGCCCATCATTGGGTCCGACGGGTCTCGACGGTGATCCACTCGTCTGAGAATATTTCGGCGTCTCAAGCGGTTCTGATTTTGGAAAGGAACGGTCACTTTTTACCCCTTAAGAAGAAGCTTGGGTGGCTGAAGTGTTCTTGTCAGGATATGGGTGAGCTCATGACGGCTCTCACCAAATATGCGGATTCAGATACCACCGAGGACCCGAGCTCCGACGATGTGAAGTCGGCTCAGGGCAAGAAGGGCAACAATGGCAAGAATAAAAAACAGAGTGGTGCTGGAAACGGTAACCAGGGCAAACGGAAGAACTCGGATGGCGGGTCAGAATTAGTGGCAAACACCAATACCGGGAACAATCGTGCCAGAGGTAACGAAAATGTCAGGCCGCCGTTTAACAGGGGTAAGGCACCTCAGCCTTTCAACCTGGAAGAGGTGCTTAACAAACCTTTCCCACAGCACAGCCAGACCGATAAGGTGGCAACCCACACATGGAAGGATTGCAACATCATGTGACAGTTTCGGGAATACATCCTTCAGCAGCACCATAATAATGGCAATGGACCATCGGGCGGTTCAGGTTTGGGCGGCTCAGGAGTCGGTTTTGGTGTCGGCAGGTCAGGTTCAGGTTACGAGGGCCAAGGCAGTTAAGGAAATCATCACCAGCAGACTCACAATGGTGGTCAGTAGCAGAACAATCAGTCAGGATACCAGAGTAACCCGAAGCAACTTAGCGGAGGGAAATATCACGTCTTTACTACGTGCCTTGACAAGCGGGATCATAAGCTGCGCATGAGGGCGGTTAATGCGGCCACGCCGGCTCTCCCACGATACTTGAAGTGGTCGGAACATCCAATCATGTGGAGCCGGGAGGATCACCCACCGCGAGTTGATAATCCGGGTCACCTGGCTTTGGTGGTAGCTTCTCAGGTTGGAGGCTATAAGTTTACGAAAGTTCTGATTGACGATGATAGCAATATCAATATCTTATATTACGACACTTTCCAGTGGATGGGGTTAACTGACAAGGCTCTTAAGCCGTCATCGACAGTTTCCCATGGAGTGGTGCCAGGCAAGTCGGCCTACCCGATGGGAAAGATTGCCCTAGAGATGGCGTTTGGGGATGAGTATAATTACAGGGTAGAGACCTTGTGGTTTGAAGTGGTGAATATTAAGAGCTCGTATCATGTCCTATTTGGCCGGCCGGCTTTCACAATGTTCATGGCCAGGCCCTGTTATGTCTATCTGCAGCTCAAGATGCCGGCTCTCAATGGAACGATTACAGTGCATGGTGATCAGAAGGTGGCCATTGAGTGTGAGGAAGGAGATGCGTCTTATGTGGATCCCAAGTTTAAGCCGATCAAGCAGTTTCTCCGCCGTTTCAATGAAGAGCGGCGTAAAGCAATTGGAGAAGAGGTGGCCTGGCTCTTGGCAGTAGGGTTCATCGTGGAAGTATTTCACCCGAAGTGGTTAGCAAATCCCGTGCTGGTGCTGAACAAGAACGGCACGTGGCATATGTGTGTGGATTACACGGATCTTAACAAGGCCTATCTAGTTGACCCGTCTGCTCTCCCCTAGATCGACCAAATTATTGATGCAATGGTGGGTTGCAAAGAGTTCATGCTTCCTAGACGCTTATTCAGGTAATCACCAGATCAAGATGGCAGTTAAAGACCAAGAGAAGACGTCATTTATGACGCCTTTTGGGCCTTTTTGCTATGTGTGTATGCCTTTCGGGCTCAAGAGCGCGCAAGCGACTTATCAACGCTGTGTGCAGAATTGCCTTCATGGTCAGATTGGGCGCAATGTTCATGCTTATGTAGATGATATTGTGGTTAAGTCAAGGAAGAAGGAGACGTTTCTCGACGACATGAAGGAGACGTTTGACAACTTACGGGTCTACAAGATGATGCTTAACCCGGCTAAGTGTGTTTTCGGAGTTCCTGCAGGTAAACTTCTGGGTTTCTTGGTTTCGGAGTGAGGGATCGAGGCCAACCCGGACAAGATAAAGGACATCACGTCACTAGCTAAGCCGGCGAGCATCAATGATGTGCAGCGCTTGGCGGGTCGTATTGCCGCTTTAAGCCGCTTCATCAGCCGCCTGGGCGAGAAGGCTATTCCTCTATACTAGATGATGAAAAATATGGATGACTTTGTCTGGAGTAAGGCTGCGGATGAAGCCCTTGAAGCGCTCAAGAAGCAGTTGGTAGAGCCACCGATTTTGGCTGCTCCGGGTGAGAAGGAGCCTTTGCTCCTCTACGTGGCGGCTAACAATAGGGATGTCAGCGCCGCGATTGTGATAGAGCACAAGGAAGCGGGGAAAGAATACCCGGTTTAGAGGCTGGTTTACTATGTCAGTGAGGTTCTTATAGAGTCCAAGCAAAGGTACCCACATTGGCAGAAGCTAATATACGGGGTGTTCATGGCAAACCGCAAGTTGAAGCATTATTTCCTTGGACACCAGATCACAGTGGTTAGCTTTTCTCCGTTGGGTGATATAATTCAAAACAGGGAGGCCACATGCAGAATTGCTAAGTGGGCGCTGGAGCTTGGGCCTCTGAATCTGAAGTATGTGCCTCGCACAGCCGTGAAGTCTTAGGCATTGGTGGATTTCATAAACGACTGGATGGAATGTCAGTCGCCGGAGGAGAAGCCGGACAACACGTATTGGACAATTCACTTTGATGGGTCCAGACAGTTGGAGGGATCGGGGGCGAGTTGTCTTAACTTCCCCCAAAGGTGATAAGTTTTGTTACGTGCTAAGGCTGATATTTTCTTGTACTAACAATGTAGCTGAGTATGAAGCTTTGCTTCATGGCCTTCGTGTGGCAAAGGAGATGAACCTGAGCCGGGTTAGATGCCTTGGTGACTCAGACCTTGTGGCACAACAAGTTTCAGGCACGTGGGACTCCAAGGACTCGCGGATGGCGGCTTATCGTCAGGCGGTAGATATCATTGCTGGTCATTTCAAGGGTTATCAAGTGGATCATATTGATCGTCATAAGAATGAGGCGGCTGATGCATTGTCAAGACTGGGCTCTCAGCGTAAGACAGTGCCGCCTAATGTTTTCTTGGATGAAATTTATCAATAGTTTGTTAAGCTACCTTCAGAGGATGATCTGGATATACCTAACCCGAAAGGGCAGCTGGTGGCGGCTCTACATGCTATTCCGGACTAGACGTTACCTTACCTGGCGTACCTGACTCGCGGCGAGTTGCCTGAGGACGAGACTCTGGCACGACAAATTATGAGGCGCTCTAAGTCCATGACCATCATTAATGGCGAGCTACATAAGTGTAGCGTTACCGGCGTCTTCCAGTGTTGTGTCTCTCCAGAAGAGGGCAGGGAGATTCTAAATGAAATACACGCCGGTGATTGCGGACATCATGCCGGCTCAAAGTCCTTGGTGGCTAAGGCTTTCCGGCATGGTTTCTTCTGGCTGACGGCTCATAAAGACACAAAGGACCTGGTTGCCAAGTGTGACGTGTGTCAGAAGTTCGGAAGACGTGCTTACTTGCCGGCTCAGGAATTACGGATGATTCCGATCAGTTGGTTGTTTGCAGTCTGGGGGCCTGATATGGTCGAACCTTTCAAAAGGTCTAAGGATAAGAAGACCCACCTCTTGGTGGCGGTGGACAAGTTTACCAAATGGGTGGAGGCTGAGCCGGTTAGTAAATGTGATGCAGCCACGGCGGTTTAGTTTGTCAAAAAATTGATCTATCGCTTCGGCTATCCTCATAGTATGATCACGGACAATGGAACAAATTTGTCCAAGGGGTCTATGGAGGCGTTCTGTGAAAGTGAGCACATCCTACTTGACGTCTCTGTTGTTGCTCATCCCCAGTCCAATGGTCAGGCAGAGCGTGCTAACCAGGAAATATTGAGAGGCATCAAACCCCGACTTATGGTTCCTTTGAAACGAATGCCGGGTTGTTGGGTTGAGGAGTTGCCCTCTGTCCTCTGGAGCATCAATACTACCCCCAACAGATCAACAGGTTATACACCTTTCTTCATGGTTTACGGTGCAGAGTCCGTGCTACCAAGTGACATACGTAATGACTCGCCATGGGTGGCGGCTTACGTGGAAGCTGATAACGAGACAACGCGTGAGGATGCTTTGGATGCTTTGTATGAAGCATGAGATCTTGCAGCAGCTTGATCGGTGATTTATCAACAAGACCTACGTCGCTATCATAGCCGCAAGGTTAAGACCCGGTCGTTCCAAGAAGGTGACTTGGTGTTACGTTTGATTCAAGATCAGACGGATGCGCACAAGTTATCTCCCCCCTGGGAAGGACCCTTTGTGGTTAGCAGAAACCTGAACAAGGGGTCATATTATCTCATCGATGTACGGAAAGAGTCACGTACTTCTAGGCAGGAGACCCACCGGCCGTGGAATATCGCTCATCTGCGGCCTTACTATACTTGAGTCATCGACTCCCATCATTGTATATACATCCTTTATTGTATTTATATTTTTCATATAATAAAGTTGGCATCCCTGCAAGCCGGGGCCTCTGCTGTTTTTGCATTACAGATTTGTGCAAAGGTGGATACTTTCACATGGTCACTTGGGGGCTTCCAACCCGCCGGGTTTAGCTTGCTCACCCTCTTGATCGGCTCTTCAGCCACAATAATAAACTAGACGGCGGCTTACAAGTTGGTGGTCCACAAGACGGCAGCTTGCAAGTTGGCGGCCCACAAGACGACGCTTTATAAGATGATGCACAAGTTGATACCGTCAACAAGGTCGTTTGGGGGCTTTCAACCCACCGGGTTAAGCTTAAACCCTCTTGGTCAAGCTTTTCAGTAACTGCAACGCGGGTCGTGGACCAAAAACGTTGACTCCATCAACACGATCACTAGGGGTGCAGCGAGTTGCACACTTACCCCCTTTTGATGCCTCTCCAATAGGTGATCCGCCGAACTCTTACCAGTTAATCACCTCTTAGAGACACTATCTGTCCAACGTACCACACAGTTAATCTCGCCAGGAGACCCTGAGCACTGGTTAAGGTTCAAACGGCGGACTGTATCACGTGAGAGGGGGCTTATGGGCCCTAGGGATACTCATGCCCTTCTGTGTCTCTCTCTGGGATGTTGCGCTCTTCAATCTCGCATGGAAACCGAGTATTGTTATGAGTTCAAGCAGTGGGCCCACTAAGAAGAACCAGTGTTTGTGTCTCTCTCTGGGACGTTGCGCTCTTCAATCTCGCCTGGAAACTGAGCATTGTTATGAGTTCAAGCAGTGAGTCCACCCAGAAGAACTGACGGATGTGCCTCTTTCTGGTTCGTTGCACTCTTATTACTTAATCTTGCCTAGAGACCCTGAGCCGCTTGATACGTCTCCAACGTATCTATAATTTATTTAGTATTCATGCCATGTTTACAATAATTATATATGATTTTGGTATGATTTTATTAGAACTAACCCGGACCGACATTGTTTTCAACAAAACTACCGTGTTGTTGTTTTTGTGCAGAAATAAAAGTTCCCGGAATGAGTTGAAATTTTTTTGGAGAATTTTTTTGGAAAATATAAAAAATACCAGAGCGAAAATATATTGGAGAGGAGTCTCGAGGAGGCCACAAGCCACAGGGGCGTGCCCCCCTAGGGCGAGCCCTCTGGCTTGTGGGCCCCTCGAGCACTCCCCTGACGTGATTCCAACGCCAAGACCTCCTATAAATAAGGAAACCTTCAAAAATAGACCTAGATCAGGAGTTCCGCCACTGCAAGCCTCTAGAGCCATGAAAAAACAATCGGGAGCCCGTTCCGGCACCCTCCGGAGGGGGAAACCACCATCGGAGGCCATCTTCATCATCCCAGCGCTCTCCATGACGAGGAGGGAGTAGTTCACCCTCGGGGCTGAGGGTATGTACCAGTAGATATGTGTTTGATCTCTCTCTCTCTCATGTTCTTAAGATGACACGATCTTGATGTACCACGAGCTTTATTGATATAGATGAATCATATGGAGTTTTCCCCTCTCTATCTTGTTGTGATGAATTGAGTTTTCCCTTTGAAGTTTTCTTATCGGATTGAGTCTTTAAGGATTTGAGAACACTTGATGTATGTCTTGCGATGGGATATCTGTGGTGACAATGGGATGTTCTATTGATTTACTTGATGTATGTTTTGGTGATCAACTTGCGGGTTCCATGACCTTGGGAATCCATGCATAGGGGTTGGCACACGTTTTTGTCTTGACTTTCCGGTAGAAACTTTGGGGCACTCTTTGAAGTTCTTTGTGTTGGATTGGACATGATGAATTTGAAATTATGTGATGCATATCATATAATCAAGCCCATGGGTACTTGTGGTGACATTGGATTACCCAGGTGACATTAGGGTTTTGGTTGATGTGTATCTTAAGGTGTTATTTTAGTACGAACTCTAGGGCTGTTGTGACACTTATAGGGATAGCTCATAAGATTGATCGAAAAAGATAACTTTGAGGTGGTTTTGTACCGTACAATAATTTATTCGTTAGTTCTCCACTATTTGTGACTTTGGAGTGAACTCTTTGTCGCATGAGAGGTATTTACATATGATTCAAGTATGTTAGTATTGTTGAGAGAACTTGCACTAGTGAAAGTATGAACCCTAGGCCTTCTTTCCAAGCATTTATACAACGTTTTGATTGCTGTTTACTATTTTTTACCTTGATGTTTTTATATTTTCATATTACAAAAAAAATATCTACCATCCATATTGCACTTGTATCACCATCTCTTCGCCGAACTAGTGCACCTATACAATTTACCATTGTATTGGGTGTGTTGGGGACACAAGAGACTCTTTGCTATTTGATTGCATGGTTGTTTGAGAGAGACCATCTTCATCCTACACCTCCTGCGGATTGATAAACCTTAGGTCATCCACTTCAGGGAAAATTTCCATTGTCCTACAAAACTCTGCGCTTGGAGGCCCAACACGAGTCTGCAAGAAGAAGGTTGTGTAGTAGACATCAAGCTATTTTCTGGCGCCGTTACCAGGGAGGTGAGTGCTTGAAGGTATATATTTAGATCTTGTAATCAAATCTTTTAGTTCCTTGTTTTTCACTAGTTTGGTTTTATAAAAGAAAACTACAAAAAAAATGGAATTGAGGTTGCCTCATATGCTTGATCTTTATAATGTCTTTCGTGAAGATGGAAAGGAAAATTGTGCTCAAGTGTTAGAAGAAGAAGTTGTTAAAATGTTTGGCACTAAATATTTGAGTGATGAGCATTATAGTGATATTGTTAGTATGAATTCTATGAATATTCATGATGCTAATGATATGCAAAGCCACAAGCTTGGGGATGCTATTTTTGATGAAGATGATATTCTTAGCCCCCCAAGTTTTGATGAGTAAAACTATTATGATTATGACATGCCTCCTATCTATGATGATTATTTTAATGACACGTATGCTATAAATATTAATGGTAACCATGAAACTTGTCATCATGATTTTAATATTCAAAGTGGTTATGTCAATCAAGTATGTCATGCTAGTTATTTTGTTGAGCTTGCTCCCACTATTTTGAATGAGAAGAAAAATGCTTATGTGAAGAGTGACAAATTTTCTATGCTTGTGCATCATCAAAATAATGATTTATGTGATGGTTATATTTGTAATTTCTTCATGATTCTACTGAAAATTATTATGAGGGAGGAACATATGCTTGTAGGAATTGCAATAATATCAAGTTTCCTCTCTATGTGTTCAAAGTTTTGAAGTTATGCTTGTTTTGCCTTCCTATGCTAGATGATTGTTGTTTCCATAAATTTTTCGATCACAAAATACCTATGCATAGGAAGTGCGTTAGACTTAAATGTTCTTCTCATGAGATTCATGATTCTCTTTTGCATGTTTCAACTATTATTCCTATACGAGCATCATTGAAATCATCATGCCTAGCTAAAAGGCATTAAATAAAAGCGCTTGTTGGGAGACAACCCAACACTTTTAACTTCTGTTTTTATGTGTTCACATGATTAATATACTGTATTAATCATGTTTTGTATATTTTATTTCAATAAAGTTCCAAGTAAAGCCTTTGGGATAGTGTGGATACTTGCTTGTTTGATTCTGTGCAAAAACAGAAAGTTTTACGTACAGTATATGAATTATCTGATTTTACTTAAGCTTCAAACAATTCTGAATTTTTTACACAACATTTATACGCACATTACTTGAGTTTTCCTAATGTTTCAGAATTTTTAAAGTCAGGGAAGTATGGTGATCATTCAGATCTTTACAGACAGTTCTATTTTTGACAGATTCTGTTTTGCATGCATAGTTTGCTTGTTTCAAGCGTTCCTATAGCTTATATTGAGTAATATAAATTTTGGTATTGATTTATTACAGTAGGTATCATATGTGAACAATTATGAACCTTGTCTTGACAGTACCTAAGTGAATGATTTATCTTTACTACACTAACCCTTCTCACGAAGTTCCGTTAAGTTTTGTGTGATTGAAGTTTTCAAGTTTTGGGTGAGACACCGATATGAGAAGAATAAGGAGTGACAAGAACCTAATATTGGGGATGCACAAGGAACCCCAAAGGTAATATTCAAGGAATACTCAAGCATCTAAGCTTGGGGATGCCCCGGAAGGCATCCCCTCTTTCGTCTTCAATACTATTGGTATATCTTACTTGGAGCTATATTTTTATTCGTCACATAATATGAGTTTTGCTTGGAGCGTCATTTTATTTTGTTGTTATTTTTTAGGTGTTATCTATAATATTGTTTTTCAATAATAAGTTCCAAGAATTGCCTTAGGATGCTTGCATTGCATGTTTTGATGTGTGCCGTGTAAAAAACAGAAACTTTGGCTGTAGTGTTTGAATTTTCATATTTTACTGGAACGTGGAAAGTTTATGAAATTTTAAAAAGTGATTTAATATAAATTTTATAGAATTTCCTAAATTTTCATAATTGTTTGAATTACATAAGTATAATGTTTTCATAAATTTCTACAGACTGTTCTATTTGGACAGATTGCTGTCATAGTTTTGTTATCTACTTGTCCTACAGTTTCCATAGCCTATATTGGTAGATATAAATTGTGGAAATGATAGTATACAGTACCTAATGATTGAAAATTATTGTGCAACTTGTCTTGGCAGTACATAAATAGTTGATTTATTATTATGTGTACTAACCTATCTCACGAGTTCTTTTCGAGTTTTGTGTGGATGAAGTTTTTGAGAATAGGTGAAACCATGATATGAGAGGATTGAACGAGATACAAAAAATCAAGCTTGGGGATGCCCAAGGCACCCCAAGTACATATTTCAAGAAGTCTCAAGGATCTAAGCTTGGGGATGCTTCGCATTCCATCTCTCTTCGTCAACAATTATCGGTTAGCCTATGTTGAGCCTAAATTTTTATTTGTTCACATGATGTGTGCTATTATTGGAGTGCTAATTTTGTTTTTCTTGCTATTTAAATAAAATACTCAGATCTGAAAATATTTATTGAGAGAGATAGAGATAGATAAAGTCCTCACATAGCAACTTAGTTGCTTGACTACTCATTGATCATCACTTATATGTTTTGGAGTAGTTTCGTCATTTACTCTCGTGCTTCACTTATATCCTATGACTAGATGGTTATGAATTGAATATCATAAACCTGAAATTATATATGTTTTATATGCTTATCCCATGGGGAGTAATTACTTCACATATAAGAAGTATAGGTGGTAAAATTTATTGAAAGTTAGCAACCACCGCATTGGTCACTTGAACCATTCATGAAAGAATATTGAAGGAAGAGAGATTTCACATATAAATATACTATCTTGGACATCTTCTATGATTGTGAATACCCATTAATTATTTTCAAACTTGATCAAATTAGTTGAAGTTGGACAAGGAAGACAACGCAATGAGTTATGGTTGCGTATATTTGCATAGAAGTTATATTGTTATGGATCCTCTAGCATGTGGTGCTTGCTTCCACCTCATACTAGACAAAACTTCCGCACCAAGTAGAAATACTACTTGTGCATCAAAATACCCTTAAACCCAAAGTTGTTCCATATGAGTCCACCACACCTACCTATATGCGGTATTTACCTGTCGTTCCAAGTATATTTGCATGTGCCAAACTCTAAACCTTCAAATAATATTCTATTTTGTATGACCGAATCGCTCATATAGTAACTAGGGGCTGTCAGTATCTTCCATGCTAGGTGGGTTATTCTCACGATATGTGTTGATTCACTATCATTCACGAGAAAGTGGCTAGTAATAGGGATTCCCAGTCCCGAAATAAAAAATGCAAATAATTAAACAAAACTCCCCTAGGAATGTTGTGGGTATGGACGGTACCCGTGGATTCGGCTTGCCGTGGAGTGTGATTTATTGGTGGAGGGGGAATAAAAACTTTACCATTTTGTTTGGGAACCGCCTATAATGTATCTATCATGGAAGATACCGAGATCTCTGGGTTGTTATGGTGACAATGAAAGCATACCACCCAAAATTATTATTCATCTCTGTTTTAAAAGCTCGAGCTCTGGCACCTCTGCAAATCAATGCTTCCCTCTGCAAAGGGCCTATCTTTTACTTTCTAGTACTTACCTTTATGCAAGAGTCATGGTGATCTTCACCACTTCCTATATTTCACCTTTTTCTCTTGGCAAGCATCATGTGTTGGGGAAAGAACCAAGAATATATGACCATTCAAATATACTTGATCATGAATTATTATTGTTAACAATTATCTATGTGATAAATAAGTTGGGAGGCGAAACTTTAAGCCCTTATCTTTCTCTGTGTTCGAAGGATGCCATTTGCTCTAAAAATATGCTTTGAGTGCTAGCAATCATGGAAGACTATATGATAGTTGAGTATGTGGAATTTGCTAAATCAAAGCTCTTACATAGACCCTTCCAGAAAATAAGATGAATTGCAATTGTTTGGTGACTAAAAGCATAGTTTGTTAGTTTATACTTTAACATGTGGATAGATTGTTATTTCATCATGAGAAGTTTTATGAGATGATATATTGTTTATGATATATAATGATGCTACAAAACTGTTTGGAATTATCACTGATCAAATTTATGCACTTCCTAGCATTCACACTTCATAAATTATTTCTTTTATCATTTACCTACTCGAGGACGACCAAGAATTAAGCCTGGGGATGCTGATACGTCTGCAATGTATCTATAATTTATGAAGTATTCATGCCATGTTTACAATAATTCTATATGATTTTGGTATGATTTTATTAGAACTAACCCGGACTAACGTTGTTTTCAGCAGAACTACCGTGGTGTTGTTTTTGTGTAGAAATAAAAGTTCTCGAAATGAGCTGAAAATTTATGGAGAGTATATTTGGAAAATATAAAAGATACCGGAGTGAAAAGATACCGGAGAGTCCCGAGGAGGCCACAAGCCACAGGGGCACGACCCCCTAGGGCGTGCCCCTGGCTTGTGGCCCCCTCGAGCACTCCCCTGACGTGATTCCAACGCCAAGACCTCGTAAAAATCAAGAAATCTTCATAAATAAACCTAGATTGGGGTTCCGCCGCCGTAAGCCTCTAGAGCCATGAAAAACCAATCGGGAGCCCGTTCCGGCACCCTGCCGGAGGGGGAAACCATCACCGGAGGCCATCTTCATCATCCTAGCGCTCTCCATGACGAGGTCGAGTAGTTCGCCCTCGGGGTTGAGGGTATGTACCAGTAGCTATGTGTTTGATCTCTCTCTCGCTCTCGTGTTCTTGAGATGACACGATCTTGATGTACCGCGAGCTTTATTGATATAGATGAATCATATGGAGTTTTCCCCTCTCTATCTTGTTGTGACGAATTGAGTTTTCCCTTTGAGGTTTTCTTATCCGATTGAGTCTTTAAGGATTTGAGAATAATTGATGTATGCCTTGCGATGGGATATCCGTGGTGACAATGGGATGTTCTATTGATTTAGTTGATGTATGTTTTGGTGATCAACTTGCGGGTTCCGTGACCTTAGGAATCTATGCATAGGGGGTTGGCACACGTTTTTGTCTTGACTTTCCGGTAGAAACTTTGGGGCACTCTTTGAAGTTCTTTGTGTTGGATTGAACATGATGAATTTGAAATTATGTGATGCATATCGTATAATCAAGCCCATGGGTACTTGTGGTGACATTGTAGTACCTAGGTGACATTAGGGTTTTGGTTGATGTGTATCTTAAGGTGTTATTTTAGTACGAACTCTAGGGCTGTTTGTGACACTTATAGGGATAGCTGATAAGATTCATCGGAAAAGATAACTTTGAGGTGGTTTTGTACCGTACAATAATTTATTCGTTAGTTCTCCGCTATTTGTGACTTTGGAGTGAACTCGTTGTCGCACGAGAGGTATTTACATATGATTCAAGTATGTTAGTATTGTTGAGAGGACTTGCACTAGTGAAAGTATGAACCCTAGGCCTTCTTTCCAAGCATTTATACAACATTTTGCTCGCCGTTTACTATTTGTTACCTTGCTGTTTTTATATTTTCAGATTACAAAAAAATATATCTACCATCCATATTGCACTTGTATCACCATCTCTTCGCCGAACTAGTGCACCTATACAATTTACCATTGTATTGGGTGTGTTGGGGACACAAGAGACTCTTTGCTATTTGATTGCAAGGTTGTTTGAGAGAGACCATCTTCATCCTACACCTCTCGCGGACTGATAAACCTTAGGTCATCCACTTGAGGGAAAATTTCCATTGTCCTACAAAACTCTGCGCTTGGAGGCCCAACACGAGTCTACAAGAAGAAGGTTGTGTAGTAGACATCACAACTCAAAGGATTTGACGGTCACTCTCATTAGAGACCCTGTACTGGTATGAGTTCAAGCACCGAGTCCAGCCAGGAAGAACCATCCTATGAGATTTTGGAAAGGAAAAGGAAGAAAGAGCAGGAAATATCATACATTGCATCATACCTTACATCATACATCACATCATACATTACAACATGCATTGCATTGTCCATACATATCATGTTGTCTTATCAAGCCGGGTGAGAGCAAGACTATGAAAGAAGAAGCAAGACTATAAAGATTTTAACATCTCCGGGTTATGCTTTTTCAAGCCGCCCTTACAAAACACTACAGAGTATATTATGTCTTGTTTTTTTCAGGCTTTATCTCTTAAGATGAATTGCTATTAAAAGACATTGTGAGAAGGATGCAAGGCAGATAGAAAGTGCATAAGATGATTCTAAAGTCATGGGTGCACGATGGCTGGAGCAATCAAGTTCTGCTAGGCCTATTACAAAGCTTTCCAGGAGCTCAAAAGACAAAGGACTTAAAGTTTTTTGTACACTTCCAAATCTCGGCGGCTCAACTGGCCAGGTTACATTCAGTTAAGGACAATAAAGTTTTAACTCGCCGTCAGGTCATCTTGCGCCGGGTCTTCATGCTCTTCGATCTGAAGATTATCCACATCCCAGTTGCAGTTTAATAAAGCTTTGAATTGATCATCATCGAAAAGAGGAGATGGATCAACTTCAGGGGCGAAGAGTGGCTTACGGCATGCAGGGATCAAGTACCTTGCTTCGAAAGTTGGGTAGCACAGCCGTTGGTTGTTTGCATCGTAAGCCGCCTGGTAGGGAGTCAGATCCGTCTCATCGACAAGGATAGAGGCAAGTCTCCTGGAGGCCCTGATGCATTTGGTGTAATCTGCCTCGGTAAAGTCTGAGTCGTCATCCTTTTTGCAGGGGAAGCCGTTCATCATTTCTTCGGCAGTTAGCTCAGGAGCAAAGGCCAGGGACCGGCTTAGCGCCGCTATGGCCCCTTTCCTGGCGGCTGATCGCCTCATCTCTTCCACCTTCTTGGGCAATGTTGATAAGACTTCTATAACGCCCTTCATAAAT
This sequence comes from Hordeum marinum, assembly GCA_022496015.1. NCBI lineage: Eukaryota > Viridiplantae > Streptophyta > Magnoliopsida > Poales > Poaceae > Hordeum > Hordeum marinum. The sequence goes on from CM039676.1 coordinate 203,179,488, forward strand.
TTGGGAACATACTTGGCAGTCATCATAGCTTTGATGGTATAGAGGGTTCCACTATATAGTTGCTCAGTCGAAGTGTATACTGCCTTCAATTTCAGCAAACTATCAGAGGATAGCTTGCGGCTTCTCTCGCCTACACAGAAAGGTCTGAAGTGATAAGCCGCCTGACAGGCATTTTTTCAGCGAGAAAAATTTCTAAGCCGTACATACTTACCAAAGATAGCGACAGTCATCTTGGATATATGGCCCTTGAGAGTCTTCAGTTCTTCTGCTATAAGCTTAAGCTGTTCCTTAGTGTCGTTTGCTCGCTTGGACAAGGCGGCTTGCTCAAATTCAGTCATCTTTTTGTACGTGGTAAAGTCAACCTGGAGCTTCTTAAGCTTTTCAACAGCCACCCGTAATTTCTCTTCTGCTATGGCTCGGGCGGTCTATTGGGCGGTAAGGTCTTCCCTTAAGCCGTCCCATTCAGACTCAGTTGCGTCTAACGCCTCCTGCATTATACAAGTGAAAGATTATAAAGGTTAAGTCGCCAGGATGAAGCAGTAATGAAGCTATTCTGATACAAGTCCCAAGCAGATTGCAAGCAGTATATTTGGCACTTGGGGGCTAATGTCCGTGTTTTTCTCTCCAAATCTATGATGAAGTTCCGGTTCATCACTATCATAATAACCCGGACTTGGGGGCTACACCCGGCGAATTTCTCAAACATGAAAACTCTGACTCATTATTATCATAATGATCCGGACTTGGGGGCTACACTTGGATCTAATTTTCAAGTAAGTACCGGCTTATATGCAGTTTAACCCGTTACTTGTGAGCTACAGGTTAAGTTTTCTGTAGCAAGTCAAGGTTTGGAAGACCCGGTCCATTATTTGCAATATTAAACCGGCTCTTGGGGGCTACGTAAGGGTATAAATAAAATGCAAGAGAAGAAGGATACCTCATATTTTTTCTTCATTAAGACAACAAGCTTGGTTTCCATGTTGCGGCTAGCAGAAAGGTGATTCAAATAGCCAACATGCAGATCATCTAGAGTCATCTTCTCAAGACGGGGAATTCGAGGTCAAGCTTCTCTAGAGAGCAAATATCGATCTTGCTGGAATGTCTTGCTAAAACATGATGAGTTGGGGATTGGTAACCCATCCCGATGATGGTAATTTCGGGATCAGTCGGGTTTTCAACGGCAGGACTAGGCAGTTTAGGGTTAGCCGCTGGACTCTCAGGAGTCGCCATGTGGTGATATTCCGGTTCTGAAGGTGGAGCAGTGCGTTCAGGGGCATCCTTGTTAGTGTTAGAAGACTCAGCAGGAGTGGAGGGAGCCGGTTCAATATTCCCCGGCTTTTGGATGGCTAGAGGAACAATTTACCCGCCTCTCTTCCTTCGCTTTGCTTGAGCTCTGGAAGTGCAAAGAGTCATTATGTAGCACGAGAACAATGCAGCTAATATACACACTAGAAGGTAAAATGCATACTCTGGGTTGATCTTCATAAGAGGAAGCTTGGAGGCAGTTGAGTCGCCGGACGAAGGGGGTGACTCCTCCCAGATTAAGGCAATAAAGCATATGAGTAAAGTGGTAGTATAGAAGCATAAGGCGGGTATTGGATTTAGATATAAAGAGCACCTCAGCAGGTCGTTTCCGCGGAGCCGGAGAATTTGGTAAGCCGACCATAAGATCTTCAGAGCTGGTGCTCCGGGTCTGACACCGAGAATCGTAGTGTTGCTTTTTCAAAGAAATTTTGGGATCTAAGTAAGCAAGAGGATGTGAAAAAGTAACTTTTCAAATGACCCGTCGTATCCTCTCTCGTGGTAAGATTTCCGAGTCGGAAGAAATGTAAGTTACCTCAAGGGCGTTGGTGTGGCTCGTTTTTGTTTCCTCCTATATACAATCGTTGTCAATAAGTTGCATAAAAAGACGGCCAAGGGAGTCAATTTCTACCTATGAATCATCAAGCTCGAGTAGGTCTTGTGCCAAAGTCTTCTTCTTACGGCCACGGACTTTACCCGCCTGAGATATCTTCTTCACGGGGGGAGTATATTTTTTATTCCAGAAGCTAGAGTTGGCCTGTATGCAAAGCCGCCAAAAGGGTTAAAGATGCCGTATACAAGGTCAAGACAAAGAGCAAGCAATTTTGAAAAAGTCATTCTTACATCTGGAGCTGGGTTTGTGACGCAAAAGGGTCTTAACCTGATCGTATTGCAAGCCTCCCGGGTTTCACGGAGAAGTACTTTAACAACAGAGTTGACATTTTCTTCTGTCAGAGGTGTGTGTTGAAGCAGAGAGGATCATTCACATCGCATGTGTATTCGCACATAAGCCGATCACACCGGCTTAGTGGCAAGACTTTCCATGAGATCCAGCAACGGGTTATGTCGTGGATTTGTCACGGCAGATGTCTGGGTCAACGGACTTAGGTTCGGGGCGAGACGCAACTACGTGGCGGCTTGAAGGGGTTCATCGGAATCGAGAAGACACGGAGTTTTACACAGGTTCGGCCCCTCCGATGGAGGTAAAAGCCTACGTTATGCTTGTCTGGTATTGATGATGATGAAGATCTCTCGGTTACAAGGGTGATAATCGCTACCTCTAATCTCTTGTGCCTCTAATCTCTTGCGTTGTCTAAACTTGTAGACTTGTGTCTCTTGAGAACTTCTCCCTCTAGGGGTGCTCTACCCCTCCTTATATAAGTGGAGAGGGTAGGTTTACAAATAGAGTCCTACTAGGAGTAGGATTAGGACTAGTCTCTCACGAATCCTACTCCGGATCTTATTTCCTTTAAGGGAATCCTTCTCTCTTGTGGGCCTTCTCCTGTGGGCCTTCTCTTGTGAGCCGCCTGGTGCCGGCTCACCCGCCGGGTCTTGGGCTTGGTCATTCTGTGACCCGCTTGCCGGGTCATAAATAAGATGTCATGTCTTTAACGGTCTCATGTGAGTTGCCTGGTCGGGTCATTAATAAGATGTCATGTCTTCGGCCAGGTCTCCTGTGAGTCGCCAGGCCGGGTCATACCATGGGGTATATCCCCGTCATTAGCCCCCAGGTTAGCTTGAATTTATTCATGGTAAGCTCCTGAAATAAGAGTAACAAATATGTTAAGTGGCCGGCTTGCTCCTTTGGCCGGCTTATAAAATGGCTTCTCAGAAATCTGGGTCTTTTCTCCATATGAATGAGTCGTCTTGATAATCATCTTGCTTGTTAATGTCTTTTGAACAATATTGAGAATAGAACACTCATATGCCATTGAGTCGGCTTCCAATACTCTTGGCGGGTCATCTCCGCTGGGTCATAATCATTGATGATGTCGGGTCATTATCGTTGGTGACTCCGGGTTAAATAACTTGAATCCTGCTGACTTGATAAATATTGGGATGAAAAATCCATCTGATGTAGAACCGGACTTCCATTGTTGTGAAGCAGGGCGGCTTATATAAACTCTGGCGGGTTATGATCTTTTGATAACACCGAGTCATAAGTGTTGGTGACGCCGGGTCTAACAACTGAACTCTATATTTAATATCTTGAAAAATTCTCCTCAAAGTTTTTGATATGTCCATATTACCTATAGCCCCCAAGCTCCGAGATTATCCATGATAACTTGGTGCTTTGCAAATAACATTTTGGACTGTGTAGCCCCCAAGTGCCGGGTTGTCCTGCCTGCAGCAACCTGGGACTTATAATTGCCTTATATCTTATAATGCTTCGGCGGGTGTAGCCCCCAAGGGGCGGCTCATCAGAAAGCTTCGGTGGGTGTAGCCCCCAAGGGCCGGCTCATCAGAATGTGATGCGCCGGGTCTTCAATTTGAATCTCTTAATCTGTTGGAACAGCTGAATACTGTAGCCCCCAAGTGCCGGGTCAGTAAGAATTGCTGGGCTGGGACTTTAGAAAAATATAGAAGGGCCGACTCATCTCCTTGAGATAATATGGTCTTGCTAACAATGTAATGGTTTGAAAACCGGCTTGCATTAGCCCCCAAGTGTCGTGGTGCATGCTTGCAGCGACATGGGACTTGCATAATTGATATAAACTTGGACTTAGATAATGTAGCCCCCAAGTGTCGGGTCGTCTGCCTGCGGAGACTCGGGACTATGTGAAAATAATACGTCTCACCATAATTTGTTGAATGAATCTTTGACTGTGGTCATAATATAACCCGGAATGAATATCCTGGAATAATTCCTTTGTCTTTGACATGAAATTCCTGCTCGTGGTTGCGGTGCAACCCGGCAGATATAAGTTTGAGAAATCCGTGAGTGTTGTAGATTACTATAGAGCACAATTAAAGAAATCCGAGAACCGGACAATTAGATGATACGGCATTATATCTGACAGGGCAGCTCTTTGCAAAATAATAATTTCTCCGAGCTGGTTTGAAAAACCTCAATCATTTATTACTGGTTATGATAAACCATGAAGATCTAGCCATATTGGCTATTAAAAGACCCATTTGCTCTTGCAAAACACTTAACGGCGGCTCATCTTAAGAGATAAAACCTGCAAAGATGAACAAGACAGAATATATTCTGCATTGTTGTGAGGGCGGCTTTAAAGAAGCTCAACCCGGAGATGTATACCTTTCATAACATTGCTCCTTTTCCCATAACCTTGCTCTGACCCGGCTTGATAAGCCGGCATGTTACCTGGAGGTGGGAAGCCCCCTTGAATAATCCACAGCTGACATGTCAACCGGAATGGCATAAAGCCGTCTATTTTTAGGGTAATGTAATCTATACCCAAAGGTAAGAAGCCTCCTATTGACAGCAAATATTGTAAGCGCGAACGTCGGCTGTCAATGGGTAATGTAAGCTATACCCAAGGTAAGAAGCCTCCATCGACAGCCGTGGCTACTGATGAGCCGGAAAGGCATAAAGCCGGTTGTTTGAAGGGAATGCAAGCTATACCCAAAGGCAAGAAGCCTCCTTCAACAACTACAGTTTTAGGCGCGGACGCCAGCTGTCGATGGGTAATGTAAGCTATACTCGAAGGCAAGAAGCCTCCATCGACAACCACGGCTTACTGATAAAGCCGGCTGTTTGAAAGGATATGTAAGCTATACCCGAAGGCAAGAAGCCTCTTTCAACAGGTACAGTTGTAGGCGCGGACGCCGGCTGTCGATGGGTAATGTAAGTTATACCCGAAGGCAAGAAGCCTCCATCGACAACCACGGCTTACTGATAAAGCCGGCTATTTGAAAGGAGATGTAAGCTATACCCGAAGGTAAGAAGCCTCTTTCAATAGCTACAGTTTTAGGCACAGACGCCGGCTGTCGATGGGTAATGTAAGCTATACCCAAAGGCAAGAAGCCTCCATCGACAACCATGGCTTACTGATAAAGACGGCTGTTTGAAAGGAGATGTAAGCTATACCCGACGCAAGAAGCCTCTTTCAACAGCTATAGTTGATAAGCAACTGAGTTTTGGTGTAAACGCCGGTTGTTAGGGTGAGATAAGCGAACCCGTCGGTAAGAAGCCCCCTTCGACAACCGCGATTAATAAGTAACCGGAAGTGGCATAAAGCCGGCCATTAGGGTGAGATAAGCGATATCCGTCAGTAAGAAGCCCCCTTCGATGGACGCAGTTGATAAGCAATTGGAATTTGGTGTACACGCTGTTGTCTTAGGGTCATGTAAGCTATACCAAAGGTAAGAAGCCTTCATCAACAACAGCGCTTAATGTAACCAAACTAGGCATAAAGCCAACTGTGCAAGGGAGATGTAAGCTATACCCGAAGGCAAGAAGCCTCCTTGCAACAGTTTAATAACAGCTAGCTGTGCAAAGGAGATGTAAGCTATACCCGAAGGCAAGAAGACTCTTTGCAACAGTGCTTAATTGGGCATAACGCCGGCTGCGCAAGGGAGATGTAAGCTATACCCGAAGGCAAGAAGCCTCCTTGCAACAGCGTAAAAGCAGACTGTGCAGGGGAGATGTAAGCAATACCCGAAGGCAAGAAGCCTCCCTACAACAGTGCTTGATAGGGCATAAAGCCGGATGATAGATCAGCCGTTTTGACGGCAAACAGACCACTTCAACTCAAATTTCTGAGCCGGAAAATTTCATCTTGCAAAGACCCAGGCTTCTCATTGAAAATGACCAAATGTGTCTTGCCATGTCTGTAGCCCCCGAGCCTCAAGTTGACTCGAAGTGGCAGCTTGAGAATCTTCATCTGAAAGTTGAGGTTGACCGTGGCGGGTTATAGATGATCCCGTATGAATTGTTTCAATGATCCGGTCGATGGTTCATTCCGGCTGTTTGTTTGAAGTGAACCAAACTGTAGTGGCGGGAATTTACGTGCTTGTCCGTTGGGCAGCTCGTATCGACGAGTACTGCACCTGATGTTGATGTAAATTGGACCGTAGTGTTGGAAATACGCCCTAGAGGCAATAATAAATTAGTTATTATCATATTTCCTTATTCATGATAATCGTTTATTATCCATGCTATAATTGTATTGATCGGAGACTTAAATGCATGTGTGGATACATAGACAAAACCATGTCCCTAGTATGCCTCTAGTAGACTAACTCGTTGATCAAAAGATGGTTAAGGTTTCCTAGCCATGGACATGAGATGTCATTTGATAACGGGATCACATCATTAGGAGAATGATGTGATGGACAAGACCCAAACTACAAACATAGCATATGATCGTGTCAGTTTATTGCTACTGTTTTCTGCATGTCAAGTATATGTTCCTATGACCATGAGATCATGCAACTCACGGATATCGGAGGAGTGCCTTGTGTGTATCAAACGTCGCAACGTAACTGGGTGACTATAAAGGTGCTCTACAGGTATCTCCGATGGTGTCTGTTGAGTTTGCATGGATCGAGACTGGGATTTGTTACTCCGTGTGACGGAGAGGTATCTCAGGGCCCACTCGGTAATACAACATCACAACAAGCCTTGCAAGCAATGTGGCTAAATGTTGGTCACGGATCTTGTATTACGAAACGAGTAAAGAGACTTGCTGGTAACGATATTGAACTAGGTATGGAGATACCGACTATCGAATCTCGGGCAAGTAACATACCGAAGAACAAAGGGAACGTTATACGGGATTAACTGAATCCTTGACATAGAGGTTCGACCGATAAAAGATCTTCGTAGAATATGTAGGAACCAATGTGGACTTCTAGGTCCAGCCATTGGTTATTGGCCGTAGAGGTGTCTCGGTCATGTCTACATAGTTCTCGAACCCGCAGGGTCTGCACACTTAAGGTTCGGTGACGTTTCGGTAGTGTAGAGTTATGTATGGTGGTGATCGAAGGTTGTTCGGAGTCCCGGATGAGATCCCGTACGTCAAGAGGAGCTCCGGAATGGTCCAGAGGTAAAGATTCATATATAGGAAGTCCCATTTTGGTCGCCGGAAAAGTTTCGGGCTCATCGGTAGTGTACCGGGAGTGCCGGTAGTGTACCGGGAGACCTCCGGGAGGGGTATTTCGACCCCAAGGGGTCCATGGGCTGTGGGAAAGTAATAACCAGCCCTTAGTGGGCTGGTGAGACAGCCACATAAGGCCCATGGCGCAGGGAGTAGGTTTCCTAAAGGAAAAAGGTGGAAAAGGCCAAAAAGGAGCAATCCTAGTCCTACTAGGATTGGAGGAGGAGAGTCCTCCTCTCCCACCTTTCCTTGGCCGACTCCAAAGGGTGGTGCCTTGTGCGCCATCCCTCCCTCTCCTTCCCTCCTATATATACTAGTGGATCGGGTGGCTTTTGGACAGATTTTACGGCCACGTGCTACCCGTTTCACCGGTGCTCCTCTAGATCGGATTTCTGCAGCGCTTAGGCGAAGCCCTGCCGGAATCACTCCACCACCATCACCGGAGCGCCGTCACGATGCCGGTGAACTCTCTCTCCTCTCCACCTCCTCTTGCTGGATCAAGACGGTGGAGATCGTCATCAAGCTGCACGTGTGCTGAACGCGGAGGTGTCGTCCGTTCGGCGCTAGATCGGAAGGACCGTGATCGAGATCGCGAGACAGTTCGTGATGAGTTCGCGGGACAGATCGTGATCAAGATTGTGAGATGGATCGTGATGATATCGCGGGACGGATCGTGATGAGTTAGCGGAACGGATCGTGATGTGATCGCGGGATGCTCGACGATTTGGATCGCGAAGATGTTCGACTACACCAACCGCGTTTCTTAACGCTTCCCGCTTAGCGATCTACTAGGGTATGTAGATCCACTCTCCCTCTCGTAGATGCTCATCACCATGGATAGGTTTGCGTGTGCGTAGGAAACTTTTTGTTTCTCATGCGACGTTCCCCAACAGTGGCATCATGAGCTAGGTTGATGGTTCGATGAGATCTCGAGTAGAACACAAAAGGTTTGTGGGCGTTGATGCTTAGATTGCTTCCTCCCTTGGTCGTATTTTGGTTCAGCGGGATTGTGAGATGAAGCGGCCGAGACCAACATTACTCGTACGCTTACGAGAGACCGGTTCCCTCGACGCAACTTGTTGCCTAGATGGCTTGCGGGTGACAGTTTCTCTCACTTTAGTTGGATCGGATTCGACAAAGGCGGTCCTTGAGAAGGTTGAAAAGCAAACTAGTGCATCACCGTTGTGGTTTATGCGTAGGTGAGAATTGTTCTTGCTAGATACCCGTAGCACCCACATAAAACATGCAACAACAATTAGAGGACGTCTAACTTGTTTTTGCAGGGTATGTTGTGATATGATATGGCCAATTACATGATGTGATATATGTGATGTATGAGATGATCATGTGATGTATAGATTATCACGACTTGCATGTCGATGAATACGGCAACCGGCAGGAGCCATAGGGTTGTATTTAATTATTGTATGACCTGCGTGTCAATCATTAAGCGCTATGTAATGCTTTACTTTATCGCTAAACGGTAGCAATAGTAGTAGAAGCATGCAGGGCGTGACAACCCTGATGGCGACACGTTGATGGAGATCAAGATGATGGAGATCATGGTGTCATGCCGGTGATGATGGAGATCATGCCGGTGCTTTCTAGATGGAGATCAAAAGCACAAGTTCATGGCCATATCATGTCACTTATGATTTGCATTAGATGTTAATCCTTTTTATGCACCTTGTTTTGCTTAGGACGACGGTAGCATTATAAGGTGATCCCTCACTTAATTTCAAGATAAATTGTGTTCTCCCCGAGTGCGCACCGTTGCGAAAGTTCGTCGTGTTGAGACACCACGTGATGATCGGGTGTGATAGACTCTACGTTCACATACAACGGGTGCAAGCCAGTGTTGCACATGAAGAACACTCGGGTTAAACTTGACGAGCCTAGCATGTACAGACATGGCCTCGGAACACAAGAGACCGAAAGGTCAAACATGAGTCATATAGTAGATATGATCAACATGATGATGTTCACCATTGCAGCCACCTCAACTCACGTGATGATCAGACTTGAGTTGGTGAATTTGGATCATGTATCACTCGAATGATCGGAGGGATGTCAATTTGAGTGGGAGTTCTTAAGTTATATGATTAATTGAACTCATTATCATGAACGTAGTCAAAGTGTCTTTGCAAATTATGTTGTAGATTACTAGCTCACGCTGTAGCTCCCTTGTATTTTTATATGTTCCTAGAGAAATAGAATTGAAAGATGTTGGTAGCAAAATTGCGGACTGGGTCCGTGATCTGAGGATTGTCCTCATTGCTGCACAGAAGGCTTATGTCCTTAATGCACCGCTCGGTGTGCCACCCCATCTAGCATTGTCTGTAGATGTTGTGAACATCTAACAGGCACGTTTCGATGACTACTTGATAGTTTAGTGCGTCATGCATTACGGCTTAGAATTGAGGCTTCGAAACGTTTTGAACATCACGGAACATATGAGATGTTCTAAGAGCTGAGATTGTGATCTCAGGCTCGTGCCCAAGTTACGAGATATAAGATCTCCAACGAGATTCTTTGCCTGCACGATGAAAGAGAATAGCTCAATCGTTGAGCATGTGCTCATACTGTCTGGTTACTACAATCGCTTGAATCGAGTGAGAGTTGATCTTCCAGATAAGATAGTGATTGATGTAGTTCTCCAAGTCACTGTCACTGAGCTACTAGAACTTGGTGATGAACTATAAAATGCCAGGGAAAGAAATGTTGATCCCTGAGCTGTTCGCGATGTTTGACACCGCGAAGGTAGAAATCAAGAAGGAGCGTCAAGTGTTGATGGTTAATCAAACCACTAGTTTCGAGAAGGGCAAGAGCAAGGAGGGAAACTTCATGGATAGCAAGTCAGTTGCTGCTCCAGTGAAGCAACCCAAAGTTGAACTCAAACCCGAGACTAAGTGCTTCTGTTATGAGGTGAGCGGTCGCTGAAGCAGAACAACCCTAGATACCTGGTAGATAAGAAGGCTGGCAACATTGATAGAAGTATATTTGATATACGAGTTATTAATGTGTACCTTGCTAGTACTCTTAGTAGCACCTGGGTATTGGATACCGGTTCGGTTGCTAAATGTTAGTAACTCGAAATAAAAGCTACGGAATAAACAGAGAACTAGCTAAGGGTGAGGTGACGATATGTGTTGGAAGTGTTTCCAAGGTTGATGTGATCAACATCGCACGCTCTCTCTACCTTCAGGATTAGTGACGAACCTAAATAAATGTTATTTGGTGTTTTGCGTTGAGCATGAACATGATTAGATCATGTTTATTGCAATACGGTTATTCATTTAAGTTAGAGAATAATGGTTATTCTGTTTACATGAATAATACCTTCAATGGTCATGCACCCAGTGAGAATGGTTTGTTGAAATCTTGATCGTAGTAGTACACATGTTCATAACATTGATGTCAAAAGATACAAAGTTAATAATGATAGTACCACATACTTGTGGCACTTCCGCTAAATGTCATATTGGTATAAAGCGCATGAAGAAACTCCATGTTGATGGACATTTGGACTCATTCGATTTCGAATCGGTTGAGACATGCGAACCATGCCTCTTGGGCAAGATGACTAAAGGATCCCGTTGGATGGAGCGGGCAAGTGATTCATTGGAAATGATACATGTTGATGCATGCAATCTAGTGAGTCTTGTAGCATGCAGTGGATATCGTTATTTTCTTACCTTCACTCATGATTTGAGTAGATATAGTGTATATTTACTTAATGAAACACAAGTCTGAATCATTTGAAAGGTTCAAGCAAATTCAGAGTGAAGTTTAAAGATCATCGTGACAAGAAGATAAAAATGACCGCGATATGATCGTGGAGGTGAATATCTGAGTTACGAGTTTGGCATACAACTTAAGACAATGTGAAATTTGTTTCACAACTAACACCACCTGGAACACCATAGTGTGATGGTGTGTCCGAACATCATATTCATGCTCTATTGATATAGTGCATACTGTGATGTCTCTTATCGTTTTACTACTATAATTTTTGGGGTTATGCATTAGAGACAACTACATTCACTTTAAATAGGGCATCATCTAAATCCGTTGAGATGACACCGTGTGAATTATGGTTTGATAGAAACCTAAGCTGTCATTTCTTAATATTTGGGGCTGTGACACTTGGGTGGAAAATGTTTTCACCTAATGAGGTCGAACCCAAGGCGGATAAATGCATCTTCATAGAATACCCTAAGATCAGTTGGGTGAACCTTCAATCTCAGATCCTAGTGCAAAGTGTTTGTTGCTTAAACGGATCCTTTCTCGAGGAAATGTTTCTCTCGAAAGAATTGAGTGGGAGGAAGATAGAACTTGATGAGGTTGTTAAACCTTTGTTCAACCAGAGAGTAGCGCAGCGCAGAAAGATGTTTCTGTGAAGCCTACGTTAGTTGAAGAGGAAGTTAATGATGATGATCATGAAGCTTCAGGATCAAGTTACTATCAAACTTCGTAGGTCGACAAGGATGTGTACTGCTCCTAAGTGGTACGACAACTCTGTCTTGGAGATCATGTTGTTGGACAACGATGAACCTACGAGCTATGGAGAAGCGATGATGGGCCCGGATTCCAACAAATGGTTGGAGGCCATGAAATCCGAGATAGGATCCATGTATGGAAACCAAGTGTAGAATTTGGTAGACTTGCTCGTTGGACGACAGGTCATTGAGTACAAATGGATCTTTAAAATGAAGACAGACACTGATGGTGAATGTCACTATTTGTAAAGCTCGACGTGTTGCAAAGATGTTTGTGACAAGTTCAAGGAGTTGACTACGATGAGACTTTCTCACTCGTAGTGGTGCTAAAGTCTGTTGGAATTATGTTAGCAGTTGTTGTGTTTTCAATTATGAAATCTGGCAGATGGATGTCAAAACATCGTTTCCTTAACGGTTTACTTGAGGAAAGGTTGTATGTGATACAACCAGAAGGTTTTGTCAGTCCTAAGGATGCTAAAAGGTGTGCAAGCTTCAGTGATCCTTCCATGGACTGAAGCAAGCATCTCGGAGTTGGAATATACGCTTTGATGAGGTGATCAAAGTTTTGATGTTTATACAAAGTTTACGAGAAACTTGTATTTGCAATAAAGTGAGTGGGAGCACTATAGAATTTCTGATAAGTATATGTGGATGACATATTGTTGATCAGAAATAATGTAGAATTTCTGGAAAGCATAAAACGGTTATTTGGAAAGTGATTTTCAAAAGAAGACCTGGATGAAGCTACCTAATTGTTGAGCATCAAAATCTATGGAGATAGATCAAGATGCTCAATGAGACTTTCAATGAGTGCATACCTTGACAAGATTTTGAAAGAGTTCAAAATGGGTCAGTCAGAGAAAGAGTTCTCACCTGATTTGTAAGGTGTGAAAGTTGAGTGAGACTCAAAGCTCGACAATGGCAGAAGAAAGAGAAGGGACGAACGTTGTCCCCTATGCCTTAGCCATAGGCTCTATATTATGCCATGCTGTGTACCGCACGTGTGTGTGCCTTGCCATGAGTCCGTCAGGGGGTACAAGAGTGAACCAGGAGTGGATCACTGGACAGCGGTCAACATTATCCTCAGTAACTAAGATACTGAGGAGATGTTTCCCGATTATGGAGGTGATAAAGAGTTAATCGTAAGGAGTTACGTCGATACAAGCTTTAACACTAATCCGGATGACTCGTAGTAGCAATCTGGATACGTATAGTGGAGCGGCCATTTGGAATAGTACCAAGTGGAGTGTGGTAGCAGTGTTTACAGTTTGACATAGGGATATGCAAAGTGCACACGGATCTGAATGTTACAGACCCGTTGACTATAAGACCTCTCTCACATGCAAAGCATGATCGAACCCCATAACTCATTGGGTGTTAGATTCATAACAATGCGAATCACATGGTGATGTGAACTAGATTATTGACTCTAGTGCAAGTGGGAGACTGTTGGAAATATGCCCTAGAGGCAATAATAAATTAGTTATTATCATATTTCCTTGTTCATGATAATTGTTTATTATCCATGCTATAATTGTATTGATCGGAGACTTAAATGCATGTGTGGATACATAGACAAAACCATGTCCCTAGTATGCCTCTAGTAGACTAACTCGTTGATCAAAAGATGGTTAAGGTTTCCTAGCCATGGACATGAGATGTCATTTGATAACGGGATCACATCATTAGGAGAATGATGTGATGGACAAGACCCAAACTACAAACATAGCATATGATCGTGTCAGTTTATTGCTACTGTTTTCTGCATGTCAAGTATATGTTCCTATGACCATGAGATCATGCAACTCACGGATATCGGAGGAGTGCCTTGTGTGTATCAAACGTCGCAACGTAACTGGGTGACTATAAAGGTGCTCTACAGGTATCTCCGATGGTGTCTGTTGAGTTTGCATGGATCGAGACTGGGATTTGTTACTCCGTATGAGGGAGAGGTATCTCAGGGCCCACTCGGTAATACAACATCACAACAAGCCTTGCAAGCAATGTGGCTAAATGTTGTTCACGGATCTTGTATTACGAAACGAGTAAAGAGACTTGCTGGTAACGATATTGAACTAGGTATGGAGATACCGACTATCGAATCTCGGGCAAGTAACATACCGAAGAACAAAGGGAACGTTATACGGGATTAACTGAATCCTTGACATAGAGGTTCGACCGATAAAAGATCTTCGTAGAATATGTAGGAACCAATGTGGACTTCTAGGTCCAGCCATTGGTTATTGGCCGTAGAGGTGTCTCGGTCATGTCCACATAGTTCTCGAACCCGCAGGGTCTGCACACTTAAGGTTCGGTGACGTTTCGGTAGTGTAGAGTTATGTATGGTGGTGATCGAAGGTTGTTCGGAGTCCCGGATGAGATCCCGTACGTCAAGAGGAGCTCCGGAATGGTCCAGAGGTAAAGATTCATATATAGGAAGTCCCATTTTGGTCGCCGGAAAAGTTTTGGGCTCATCGGTAGTGTACCGGGAGTGCCGGTAGTGTACCGGGAGACCTCCGGGAGGGGTATTTCGACCCCAAGGGGTCCATGGGCTGTGGGAAAGTAATAACCAGCCCTTAGTGGGCTGGTGAGACAGCCACATAAGGCCCATGGCGCAGGGAGTAGGTTTCCTAAAGGAAAAAGGTGGAAAAGGCCAAAAAGGAGCAATCCTAGTCCTACTAGGATTGGAGGAGGAGAGTCCTCCTCTCCCACCTTTCCTTGGCCGACTCCAAAGGGTGGTGCCTTGTGCGCCATCCCTCCCTCTCCTTCCCTCCTATATATACTAGTGGATCGGGTGGCTTTTGGACAGATTTTACGGCCACGTGCTACCCGTTTCACCGGTGCTCCTCTAGATCGGATTTCTGCAGCGCTTAGGCGAAGCCCTGCCGGAATCACTCCACCACCATCACCGGAGCGCCGTCACGATGCCGGTGAACTCTCTCTCCTCTCCACCTCCTCTTGCTGGATCAAGACGGTGGAGATCGTCATCAAGCTGCACGTGTGCTGAACGCGGAGGTGTCGTCCGTTCGGCGCTAGATCGGAAGGACCGTGATCGAGATCGCGAGACAGTTCGTGATGAGTTCGCGGGACAGATCGTGATCAAGATTGTGAGACGGATCGTGATGATATCGTGGGACGGATCGTGATGAGTTAGCGGAACGGATCGTGATGTGATCGCGGGATGCTCGACGATTTGGATCGCGAAGATGTTCGACTACACCAACCGCGTTTCTTAACGCTTCCCGCTTAGCGATCTACAAGGGTATGTAGATCCACTCTCCCTCTCATAGATGCTCATCACCATGGATAGGTTTGCGTGTGCGTAGGAAACTTTTTGTTTCTCATGCGACGTTCCCCAACAGTGGCATCATGAGCTAGGTTGATGGTTCGATGAGATCTCGAGTAGAACACAAAAGGTTTGTGGGCGTTGATGCTTAGATTGCTTCCTCCCTTGGTCGTATTTTGGTTCAGCGGGATTGTGAGATGAAGCAGCCGAGACCAACATTACTCGTACGCTTACGAGAGACCGGTTCCCTCGACGCAACTTGTTGCCTAGATGGCTTGCGGGTGACAGTTTCTCTCACTTTAGTTGGATCGGATTCGACAAAGGCGGTCCTTGAGAAGGTTGAAAAGCAAACTAGTGCATCACCATTGTGGTTTATGCGTAGGTGAGAATTGTTCTTGCTAGATACCCGTAGCACCCACATAAAACATGCAACAACAATTAGAGGACGTCTAACTTGTTTTTGCAGGGTATGTTGTGATATGATATGGCCAATTACATGATGTGATATATGTGATGTATGAGATGATCATGTGATGTATAGATTATCACGACTTGCATGTCGATGAATACGGCAACCGGCAGGAGCCATAGGGTTGTATTTAATTATTGTATGACCTGCGTGTCAATCATTAAGCGCTATGTAATGCTTTACTTTATCGCTAAACGGTAGCAATAGTAGTAGAAGCATGCAGGGCATGACAACCCTGATGGCGACACGTTGATGGAGATCAAGATGATGGAGATCATGGTGTCATGCCGGTGATGATGGAGATCATGCCGGTGCTTTCTAGATGGAGATCAAAAGCACAAGTTCATGGCCATATCATGTCACTTATGATTTGCATTAGATGTTAATCCTTTTTATGCACCTTGTTTTGCTTAGGACGACGGTAGCATTATAAGGTGATCCCTCACTTAATTTCAAGATAAATTGTGTTCTCCCCGAGTGCGCACCGTTGCGAAAGTTCGTCGTGTTGAGACACCACGTGATGATCGGGTGTGATAGACTCTACGTTCACATACAACGGGTGCAAGCCAGTGTTGCACATGAAGAACACTCGGGTTAAACTTGACGAGCCTAGCATGTACAGACATGGCCTCGGAACACAAGAGACCGAAAGGTCAAACATGAGTCATATAGTAGATATGATCAACATGATGATGTTCACCATTGCAGCCACCTCAACTCACGTGATGATCGGACTTGAGTTGGTGAATTTGGATCATGTATCACTCGAATGATCGGAGGGATGTCAATTTGAGTGGGAGTTCTTAAGTTATATGATTAATTGAACTCATTATCATGAACGTAGTCAAAGTGTCTTTGCAAATTATGTTGTAGATTACTAGCTCACGCTGTAGCTCCCTTGTATTTTTATATGTTCCTAGAGAAATAGAATTGAAAGATGTTGGTAGCAAAATTGCGGACTGGGTCCGTGATCTGAGGATTGTCCTCATTGCTGCACAGAAGGCTTATGTCCTTAATGCACCGCTCGGTGTGCCACCCCATCTAGCATTGTCTGTAGATGTTGTGAACATCTAACAGGCACGTTTCGATGACTACTTGATAGTTTAGTGCGTCATGCATTACGGCTTAGAATTGAGGCTTCGAAACGTTTTGAACATCACGGAACATATGAGATGTTCTAAGAGCTGAGATTGTGATCTCAGGCTCGTGCCCAAGTTACGAGATATAAGATCTCCAACGAGATTCTTTGCCTGCACGATGAAAGAGAATAGCTCAATCGTTGAGCATGTGCTCATACTGTCTGGTTACTACAATCGCTTGAATCGAGTGAGAGTTGATCTTCCAGATAAGATAGTGATTGATGTAGTTCTCCAAGTCACTGTCACTGAGCTACTAGAACTTGGTGATGAACTATAAAATGCCAGGGAAAGAAATGTTGATCCCTGAGCTGTTCGCGATGTTTGACACCGCGAAGGTAGAAATCAAGAAGGAGCGTCAAGTGTTGATGGTTAATCAAACCACTAGTTTCGAGAAGGGCAAGAGCAAGGAGGGAAACTTCATGGATAGCAAGTCAGTTGCTGCTCCAGTGAAGCAACCCAAAGTTGAACTCAAACCCGAGACTAAGTGCTTCTGTTATGAGGTGAGCGGTCGCTGAAGCAGAACAACCCTAGATACCTGGTAGATAAGAAGGCTGGCAACATTGATAGAAGTATATTTGATATACGAGTTATTAATGTGTACCTTGCTAGTACTCTTAGTAGCACCTGGGTATTGGATACCGGTTCGGTTGCTAAATGTTAGTAACTCGAAATAAAAGCTACGGAATAAACAGAGAACTAGCTAAGGGTGAGGTGACGATATGTGTTGGAAGTGTTTCCAAGGTTGATGTGATCAACATCGCACGCTCTCTCTACCTTCAGGATTAGTGACGAACCTAAATAAATGTTATTTGGTGTTTTGCGTTGAGCATGAACATGATTAGATCATGTTTATTGCAATACGGTTATTCATTTAAGTTAGAGAATAATGGTTATTCTGTTTACATGAATAATACCTTCAATGGTCATGCACCCAGTGAGAATGGTTTGTTGAAATCTTGATCGTAGTAGTACACATGTTCATAACATTGATGTCAAAAGATACAAAGTTAATAATGATAGTACCACATACTTGTGGCACTTCCGCTAAATGTCATATTGGTATAAAGCGCATGAAGAAACTCCATGTTGATGGACATTTGGACTCATTCGATTTCGAATCGGTTGAGACATGCGAACCATGCCTCTTGGGCAAGATGACTAAAGGATCCCGTTGGATGGAGCGGGCAAGTGATTCATTGGAAATGATACATGTTGATGCATGCAATCTAGTGAGTCTTGTAGCATGCAGTGGATATCGTTATTTTCTTACCTTCACTCATGATTTGAGTAGATATAGTGTATATTTACTTAATGAAACACAAGTCTGAATCATTTGAAAGGTTCAAGCAAATTCAGAGTGAAGTTTAAAGATCATCGTGACAAGAAGATAAAAATGACCGCGATATGATCGTGGAGGTGAATATCTGAGTTACGAGTTTGGCATACAACTTAAGACAATGTGAAATTTGTTTCACAACTAACACCACCTGGAACACCATAGTGTGATGGTGTGTCCGAACATCATATTCATGCTCTATTGATATAGTGCATACTGTGATGTCTCTTATCGTTTTACTACTATAATTTTTGGGGTTATGCATTAGAGACAACTACATTCACTTTAAATAGGGCATCATCTAAATCCGTTGAGATGACACCGTGTGAATTATGGTTTGATAGAAACCTAAGCTGTCATTTCTTAATATTTGGGGCTGTGACACTTGGGTGGAAAATGTTTTCACCTAATGAGGTCGAACCCAAGGCGGACAAATGCATCTTCATAGAATACCCTAAGATCAGTTGGGTGAACCTTCAATCTCAGATCCTAGTGCAAAGTGTTTGTTGCTTAAACGGATCCTTTCTCGAGGAAATGTTTCTCTCGAAAGAATTGAGTGGGAGGAAGATAGAACTTGATGAGGTTGTTAAACCTTTGTTCAACCAGAGAGTAGCGCAGCGCAGAAAGATGTTTCTGTGAAGCCTACGTTAGTTGAAGAGGAAGTTAATGATGATGATCATGAAGCTTCAGGATCAAGTTACTATCAAACTTCGTAGGTCGACAAGGATGTGTACTGCTCCTAAGTGGTACGACAACTCTGTCTTGGAGATCATGTTGTTGGACAACGATGAACCTACGAGCTATGGAGAAGCGATGATGGGCCCGGATTCCAACAAATGGTTGGAGGCCATGAAATCCGAGATAGGATCCATGTATGGAAACCAAGTGTAGAATTTGGTAGACTTGCTCGTTGGACGACAGGTCATTGAGTACAAATGGATCTTTAAAATGAAGACAGACACTGATGGTGAATGTCACTATTTGTAAAGCTCGACGTGTTGCAAAGATGTTTGTGACAAGTTCAAGGAGTTGACTACGATGAGACTTTCTCACTCGTAGTGGTGCTAAAGTCTGTTGGAATTATGTTAGCAGTTGTTGTGTTTTCAATTATGAAATCTGGCAGATGGATGTCAAAACATCGTTTCCTTAACGGTTTACTTGAGGAAAGGTTGTATGTGATACAACCAGAAGGTTTTGTCAGTCCTAAGGATGCTAAAAGGTGTGCAAGCTTCAGTGATCCTTCCATGGACTGAAGCAAGCATCTCGGAGTTGGAATATACGCTTTGATGAGGTGATCAAAGTTTTGATGTTTATACAAAGTTTACGAGAAACTTGTATTTGCAATAAAGTGAGTGGGAGCACTATAGAATTTCTGATAAGTATATGTGGATGACATATTGTTGATCAGAAATAATGTAGAATTTCTGGAAAGCATAAAACGGTTATTTGGAAAGTGATTTTCAAAAGAAGACCTAGATGAAGCTACCTAATTGTTGAGCATCAAAATCTATGGAGATAGATCAAGATGCTCAATGAGACTTTCAATGAGTGCATACCTTGACAAGATTTTGAAAGAGTTCAAAATGGGTCAGTCAGAGAAAGAGTTCTCACCTGATTTGTAAGGTGTGAAAGTTGAGTGAGACTCAAAGCTCGACAATGGCAGAAGAAAGAGAAGGGACGAACGTCGTCCCCTATGCCTTAGCCATAGGCTCTATATTATGCCATGCTGTGTACCGCACGTGTGTGTGCCTTGCCATGAGTCCGTCAGGGGGTACAAGAGTGAACCAGGAGTGGATCACTGGACAGCGGTCAACATTATCCTCAGTAACTAAGATACTGAGGAGATGTTTCCCGATTATGGAGGTGATAAAGAGTTAATCGTAAGGAGTTACGTCGATACAAGCTTTAACACTAATCCGGATGACTCGTAGTAGCAATCTGGATACGTATAGTGGAGCGGCCATTTGGAATAGTACCAAGTGGAGTGTGGTAGCAGTGTTTACAGTTTGACATAGGGATATGCAAAGTGCACACGGATCTGAATGTTACAGACCCGTTGACTATAAGACCTCTCTCACATGCAAAGCATGATCGAACCCCATAACTCATTGGGTGTTAGATTCATAACAATGCGAATCACATGGTGATGTGAACTAGATTATTGACTCTAGTGCAAGTGGGAGACTGTTGGAAATATGCCCTAGAGGCAATAATAAATTAGTTATTATCATATTTCCTTGTTCATGATAATTGTTTATTATCCATGCTATAATTGTATTGATCGGAGACTTAAATGCATGTGTGGATACATAGACAAAACCATGTCCCTAGTATGCCTCTAGTAGACTAACTCGTTGATCAAAAGATGGTTAAGGTTTCCTAGCCATGGACATGAGATGTCATTTGATAACGGGATCACATCATTAGGAGAATGATGTGATGGACAAGACCCAAACTACAAACATAGCATATGATCGTGTCAGTTTATTGCTACTGTTTTCTGCATGTCAAGTATATGTTCCTATGACCATGAGATCATGCAACTCACGGATATCGGAGGAGTGCCTTGTGTGTATCAAACGTCGCAACGTAACTGGGTGACTATAAAGGTGCTCTACAGGTATCTCCGATGGTGTCTGTTGAGTTTGATGGATCGAGACTGGGATTTGTTACTCCGTGTGACGGAGAGGTATCTCAGGGCCCACTCGGTAATACAACATCACAACAAGCCTTGCAAGCAATGTGGCTAAATGTTGGTCACGGATCATGTATTACGAAACGAGTAAAGAGACTTGCCGGTAACGAGATTGAACTAGGTATGGAGATACCGACGATCGAATCTCGGGCAAGTAACATACCGAAGAACAAAGGGAACGTTATACGGGATTAACTGAATCCTTGACATAGAGGTTCGACCGATAAAAGATCTTCGTAGAATATGTAGGAACCAATGTGGATGTCCAGGTTCCGCCATTGGTTATTGGCCGTAGAGGTGTCTCGGTCATGTCTACATAGTTCTCGAACCCGCAGGGTCTGCACACTTAAGGTTCGGTGACATTTCGGTAGTGTAGAGTTATGTATGGTGGTGATCGAAGGTTGTTCGGAGTCTCGGATGAGATCCTGGACGTCACGAGGAGCTCCGGAATGGTCCGGAGGTAAAGATTCATATATAGAAAGTCCCAGTTTGGTCGCCGGAAAAGTTTCGGGCTCATTGGTAGTGTACCGGGAGTGCCGGTAGTGTACCGGGAGACCTCCGGGAGGGGTATTTCAACCCCAAGGGGTCCATGGGCTGTGGGAAAGTAATAACCAGCCCTTAGTGGGCTGGTGAGACAGCCACATAAGGCCCATGGCGCAGGGAGTAGGTTTCCTAAAGGAAAAAGGTGGAAAAGGCCAAAAAGGAGCAATCCTAGTCCTACTAGGATTGGAGGAGGAGAGTCCTCCTCTCCCACCTTTCCTTGGCCGACTCCAAAGGGTGGTGCCTTGTGCGCCAACCCTCCCTCTCCTTCCCTCCTATATATACTAGTGGATTGGGTGGCTTTTGGACAGATTTTACGGCCACGTGCTACCCGTTTCACCGGTGCTCCTCTAGATCGGATTTCTGCAGCGCTTAGGCGAAGCCCTACCGGAATCACTCCACCACCATCACCGGAGCGCCGTCACGCTGCCGGTGAACTCTCTCTCCTCTCCACCTCCTCTTGCTGGATCAAGACGGTGGAGATCGTCATCAAGCTGCACGTGTGCTGAACGCGGAGGTGTCGTCCGTTTGGCGCTAGATTGGAAGGATCGTGATCGAGATCGCGAGACAGCTCGTGATGAGTTCGCGGGACAGATCGTGATCAAGATCGTGAGATGAATCGTGATGAGATCGCGGGACGGATCGTGATGAGTTCGCGGAACGGATCGTGATGTGATCGCGGGACGCTCGGCGATTTGGATCGCGAAGATGTTCGACTACACCAACCGCGTTTCTTAACGCTTCTCGCTTAGCGATCTACAAGGGTATGTAGATCCACTCTCCCTCTCATAGATGCTCATCACCATGGACAGGTTTGCGTGTGCGTAGGAAAATTTTTGTTTCCCATGCGACGTTCCCCAACACGTAGGATGGTGGACGGTTTGTACTGGTGTGTGCAGCCACTGGCATGTTGATGTAGACGTAGAAATCAGCCGCGGCATTGTAAGCCGACGCTGTTGTGAAAAAGGCCACGACGTTGTAAGCCGGCACGGATGGCGAGAGTCGGCAACGGCGTTTGTAAGCTGATCACTGGTGGCGAGAGACGTCCATGGCGTTTGTAAGCCGGCGTTGATGGCGAGGAACATCCATGGCGTTGTAAGCCGATGCTGTCGCGAGAGGCGGCCGCGATAAGCCGGTGCAGCATGACACAAACCCACATTGGTCCAGAATGGTGTTAGCGTGCTTCCATCTCCGTAGTATCTCTCCACTTGAATAACTATCCTGCATAAAAACAGGGCAAAGTAATTGTCCTCGGACAATAATATGCACTGAAAAAAGATGGATTGGATGAATATCACCTGGGATTTTTGTCGGATAAGTACGGATGAACAAAGGCACATGAGCACCAAATCATACTTTGACCGATGACCCGTGTGCAGACGCAATCAGATGAATAATCGTCCTTCATCCCACTAGACACCACCTCTGATTCATCATCATTTTTTTTACCAATGAACTTTGACTTTAAACTATCTCCACTCGGGCTGCCAGCCCCCGATTCTTTTTCCTTCTGATGAACACCTGAACCCGTAAAGGCAACAACCAGCACGGCTGGTAGCTGGTGAGGCTGGAGCGGAGGGTCGCGGCTAGAGGCCGGGGCGACGGCTTTGGCGGGAGCAGGGGAAGGCGGAACTACGGCGAGGGGGCGGCTTGGCAGTGGTGAGCAGAGGCGGGAGGGCCGGAGTCGCGACTCAGCCAGGGCGGAAGGCGGCGCTCGACCGAGGCGAGGTCACGGCGGTGGAAACATGGTGAGCAACCACGACGGATGCTGGTGAGGCGGCTTGAGGCGAGGCCAGTGAGGCGGCTCAAGGCGACGGTGGAGGAGCAGCGAGGCGGCCGGCGGCTCAACGCGTGAGCCAGCGTGCAAAATTGGGGGCGCATCGCGGGGGTGCGACGCGGAAGAATTGGCAGTCCGGCAGCCGGTGGCCGGCGCGGGACGGCGCGGGTGAAACCAGGTGGCACCGACCACGGCGAGGCCGGCGGCCGCGGGCAGGTGAGGTGTGGTGGAGCCATCCTGGGCACGGCGATGGCGAAGAGGCGACGCTGATGCGGTTGTGAGCAGGCCAGGCCAGGCCGCAGTGGAGGGGCGAGGCGCAGTGGTGGCTAGCCGCAGTGGGGTGATGGTCTGCAGAAGCTGTAGTAACGAGCTATGGGGAGGAAGGAGCTCGACCCGGCCGTGAGTTGAGCCGGCAGGAGGGACGCGACTTCAGCCGACGGCAGCGGCGGGATCTTGCGGCACTCGAGGTCGGAGACAGTGGCTCATGGCGACGGTGGGCGCGGCTCTGGCTCGAGGTGAGCTATGGTGGAGGCAGGTGCAATAGTGCAAGGCCAGCTCAAGGCGAGGTGACCCACGGCGAAGGCGGGCACGGCGGCACGAGGCCGACCCATGGCGAAGCAACGGAGGATGAGGCGGCTTCTATGCTGTGAGCGGGCGCACAAGGAGCAAATGAGTCGGGCATGAGGCGGCCGGCAGGCGAGCGCGCAACGGAGGCGAGTCCGCAATCGAAGCCGGCTCGTTCCGCGTCGGCAGGTCAATGTAGAGGTGGCCGGAGGCCAAGCCGGCGATGTGAACGGCGAGTCTGTGTCCGGAGCGAGGTGGAGCTACTGGAGCGCGGTGAGACCGAGACAACCACGGCGTTGCATCGAGGGGAGGTCGAACCGGCGAAAACTCTGTCGCTGCAGACAGAGACCGAGTTCATGACCACTTCTGTTCCCTTCCTTCTTCGTTCTTCTCTTTGCCTGAATTTTTGTGAGCAAAAGAAACATGGCTCTGGCCATTGACCCGGAGCCACTGGTGTTATCCGATGGATGGAACAATAACTAGAAATCTCCTTGATACATATGATGCCCATGGCCGGTGGGTCCCCTCATTGTTAATGTAAATTGAATCCAAAAAGTGTGGACTATATGCATGTAGATTCTTTTAGCCGGCTCTTCTTCATCCGGAGGGTCATAAGCTCCTCGATCCCTAGGAGAAATCCCTTCAAGAACACAACACCAATGTGTGGGCCCCATGGTGGGCGTCAACTGTCGTGGATTTGTCACAGCAGATGTCCGGGTCAACGGACTTAGGTTCGGGGCGAGACGCAACTACATGGCGGTTTGAAGGGGTTGATCGGAATCGAGAAGACACGGAGTTTTACCCAGGTTCGGCCCCTCCGATGGAGGTAAAAGCCTACGTCCTGCTTGTCTGGTATTGATGATGATGAAGATCTCTCGGTTACAAGGATGCTAATCGCTACCTCTAATCTTTTGTGCCTCTAATCTCTTGCGTTGTCTAAACTTGTAGACTTGTGTCTCTTGAGAACTTCTCCCTCTAGGGGTTCTCTACCCATCCTTATATAAGTGGAGAGGGTAGGTTTACAAATAGAGTCCTACTAGGAGTAGGATTAGGACTAGTCTCTCACGAATCCTACTCCGGGTCTTATTTCCTTTAAGGGAATCCTTCTCTCTTGTGAGTCTTCTCCTGTGGGCCTTCTCTTGTGAGCCGCCTGGCGCCGGCTCACCCGCCGGGTCTTGGGCTTGGTCATCCTGTGACCCGCTTGCCGGGTCATGAATAAGATGTCATGTCTTTAACGGGTCTCCCGTGAGTTGCCTGGCCGGGTCATTAATAAGATGTCATGTCTTCGGCCAGGTCTCCTGTGAGTCGCCAGGCCGGGTCATACCATGGGGTATATCCCCGTTAGGTTATGTCGACTCCAGTCAAACCGTTCGCCAGAAGGGCCTTGATTTTTGTGAAAGTCGGAGCATAGTTCGCTCGTGTTGTAGCAGACATCCGGTCCGGAAGTTCAGTGGAAGTATAGAGCCGGGTAGGACGATAACGCGGCAATGGATTTTCTCCTTCTAGAGAGGTGTCTTTGCAGTAAAACCAAGTTCTATTCCAGTCTTTGGGGTGGCTTGGCATAAGGACAGCCGGATAGGTTAGATCTCTTTGTCTCTGGATGGAGACTCCGCCGAGCTCCAAGCTTGGTCCAGCCGCCACTTCTGTTTGGCGGTTGACGTAGAAGAAGTCACAGAAGAGGTCGACAGACGGCTCTTCTTGTAAGTAAACTTCGCACATGACTTGGAAGTTGCACATGTTGGAGACAAAATTTGGGGCAATGTCTTGAGGGTGCAGCTTGAAAAAGTGGAGGACGTCTCGGAAGAATTTTGACCTGGGCAGGCTGAAACCACGGAGAAGGTGATCCGCGAATATGACAATCTCCCCTTCCTTAGGGGTGGGTCTCTTTTCTGGCCCAAGAACCCGCTAGTGAATAACATCCTGAGCCGACAATGAGCCTGCTTCTATGAAATCCAATAAGGATTGCTTGGTGACTCCAGAGCCGACCCAATCACAGGATGAAGGTGCTCGTGACATGGTGGCAGGTTGAACTGTGAAAGGTACATGACGCGATGGGTTAGAGAACACCAAACAATCAAGAGGGTTGTGACTAAACTAATTAGTGTGATGCTAAGCCGCCAGTACAGTTCATCGAAAGAGCCGGTAACACGATGGCGGGTTAAGTGGGCAAGGTTGTGCTACAAATATTGCTAAGGGCAGACAAACAGATTTCACATGTTATCACCATGACTGCAAGATCTAAAGGCAAGGAAAAATGAAATCTAATTAAGACCTAGAAAAGGAGCCACGGAAGAACTGGCAGGTTGGCACACAGAAAGGAGTAGGATGCAGATCTAGGTTGAACGAGTATTGACTACATATTCACGGTCGTGACAGATTAACAACACTACGAGATTCAAGGGATTGCTTCTCAGTCTACATTATGAAGAACGATCCGATGAACAAAAAAAGAACACTAATGGAAAACCTGAAGAACTCGGGGGGATTCAAGCAAGGAGACTACTGACTTGATAACGGTGGAGAGGGGTACCATGTGGAGGCGGTCGATGCGGGCGAAACTCTGGACCGATTCAGGTTGATGCAGCGGCCGGCGTTGAAGGTGACGACAAGACCCAGTCGAGCGGCGGAGCGCTAGAAGCATGAGCGTCGAGAGGAGGAAGAAAGCTAGTGGCGACGGAGAAAAAGAAAAAGACCGAAGTGGACGCTCTATTTAAGAGATGGGAAGGCAAACAGTGTGCGCGGGAATCGAGGAGGCAAAATGATGATTGACCGAAGCGGACGCCTCGATTTTTGAACCGACCGTTTAATGAGAAGATCCGTTGCAAACGCCGCGGAATCTTTTCGACATATTCGTAGGTGACATCACGACGGGTTATGAATTCTTTTGTTTTCAGGTGACAAGGATGTGAGACTTGCCGCTGAATAAAATGAAGATTGACATGGGCAAGCTCAAATCAATCTGGGGTCTAATGTTGGGGATATAACCCCGTGGTAAGACCCGCCTAGGAGGGGCCGGGTCATACCTGACGGCTCGCTATCAAGTGGGTTGGAAGAGGAAGGCTAGGCCGCACAGCGGCTCACCAGATGGGCCGAGACAGAAGCCCAAAGACAGAAAGATGGCGTAAGACCCGGGCGGGTGAGCCGTCCGGAGACAGCTTGCCAAGGAAGGCAAGGCGGTTTAGAGGCAGAGCCAGACACGTTGTAAGAGTCGGTTTGGGACTCATGTAACCCGGGGTCTTGACCTCCTATATAAAGGCAAGACCTAGGGACGACTTAGGCTAGAAACCAATCAGTCGAGAGCTAGGTCAAGTGAATACGCTCCCTTGTAATCGATACCTCAATCAATACACACAAAGCAGGACATAGGCTTTTACCTCTTTTCGAGGGGCCGAACCTGGGTAAACCCGTGTCTTTCGTCCCGATCAACCGCTTTGAGTCCATCGCCTTAGCGATGGCCTCGAATCTAAGTCTTCGGACATCTGCCGTGACAAAATCATGACAGTGCCCCAACTAGTTCTCGCTCTTTTCCTTCTCCCGTTCTATTGTAAGAACGGTCTGTTAAGAAATTCCTGGAAAGGAGCAACCCGGTCCAAAGAAAACAATAGTTTGTTCTTGTTCTAATTTTAATAACTTACTGTACATCCTATGCTTTTTAACCACAAGCCTTCGTATCTAACTCAACCAAGAATTAGTTAGAGTAGCTCTAATGCTCCAACCCCTCCTCACTCTTTTTCTTCTCCTAATTTTGTTGTAAGAACTGGTTATGTCTGTTAGGAAATTACATAAAAAAAATTGAGAGCCAATTACATACAAGCTAATGACATGTCTGCATCATGTGCACTTTTTAATCACATACATACAAACCCTCGTATCTAACTCAACCAAGAATTAAACAAGATACACTATCATTCTCCACATAAAACACGAGGAAATCCCTCCAAAGTCCAAACCACATGCACCACCAATAAGATCCCAGTTTTCTTGGAGTGGTGTCAGCCACGTTTGCAACAAGACAATTCATTCAACAGCATACATCCGCCAAGCGGGTCTCACGTCTGACCCGATAGGAGCACCCAAAGTTTGCGAAAACCCGGAAAACATTCTGTCGGCTCAGGCCACAAAAAACCACAAAACACGCAACCACCGTCACCCAAAAGTCCAAGGGATCCGTATTCGCGCGCCAACTTCCACCTACTCGGTCCATTTCTCCAATGCAAATCCATCTTAACGGGCACGGCTCGCGTGGAGGATCCCAGAACCCGGAGAAGCGCGCCTGGTTTGGTGGCCGCTCACCCAACTGAAAGCCACCTGCCAACGCCGTTGCCTCCACAACTCCCACCAAGCCCTCCGCCAAACGTCCTACCTCTCCATAGACTCGGTCCCGTAGACCCACCCCCACTGACACCTCCGGCCCCGCGGCGCCACGACGCGTCTCCCACCGAAGACCGAGTCCACTCCTTTTTCAGGTGGACGCGGCGCCGGCCGGGTTCCCGTCCCTTTCCCTTGGCGGAGACGCGGTGGTGCAGCTGCGACCTCCATTTTAGCGGGTGCGGCGACCTCCGCGATCTTTCCGTCGGATTCAAGCGAGCGCGAGTCTGCTGCCCTATACCACGTCAGGCGTTGGGGTGGGGATTCCATCGGATTGGCTTCGAATTCATCGATCCGTGGAGGTGCCTTTCTTGGTTCTTGATTCTTCCCCCCTCTCTCCCCCCGTTTCCGCTTCTTATGTTTAGCAAGCATCGCATCGTGCTTCCGCGATTAGGTTTCATTTAAGGCCAGGCGGAGAAATCTGAATCAACTGGCGAGTGCTTGGATGCAATGTTTCATTTAATCATCGAACCTGCTTCATGCTTCAAAATTCTACTTCGAAAGAACTAAAGCAATCTTTGTTGCTCAAGAGTTGGCGTTGCTCTCTGCTGCAATTCCGCACCCTAATCCTCTTTCAGTGGGGAATCCAACTGATGAAATGATAGTACTAGTTGAGAAACATCCGGTCGGTTTGAAATCTGAGAAACATCCGGCCGGTTTGAAATGGTGTGTGATGATAGCAAGTAACTCTTTTGTTTTTGAGGGATGTGGGATCCACTAGTCATACTATCCTTCGACGTTTGCAATTTGTAGCCTTCGATTTTTCAGATGCTTCCGCCAATGCAGACAAAGAACAGGTACTTGCCGGTATTATTATTCTCACGGTTTATGTCTGTTTCCAGAATGTCGAGCCTCGAGGAACCACTTGGTCTTGGGGATCTGCCAAAGTTGAGTATTAATAGACTTGGAAGGTTCTGTCAAAGTGCTTGCCGATCAGGAGCTGATGACCGCAGGACCGGCAAGTAAGCTTTATTTTCACAATTTTTCCCGGTATCTCCAGACTCGAGCAACCATCCAGTAATAGTTTTGTTTTTTCCACCTGCTTTCAGTTACACACCCAGCAACAGTGGCAACAACCAGACGCTCTTACACAGCACTTCTCACTCATGGCATCTGCAAGGCCAGTATACTGATTCATCCTGCAATGGAGTGGATATGGAGTTCAGAGCTCTTCCACGAAAGGTAATTTAAGTTGTGAAATTTCATAGTGGATGATGTATTCATTCAATTTTGCTTCCCTATTTTAGGTCTGGTTGTACCTTCTCTAACCAGAAGCAAGGACTCCTTAAAAAACAGAAGCATGGAAGTGACATGTACTCATTTTGGCTGCGTTCGGCATTGCGGTGGATTATGATAATCCAACTTATCCAACCAGCCTTTGTCTAATTTAGTGTTTGTTTAACCAACTTATCCCTAGTTTCGTGGCTATTTTCCCATAACAGAGTAAAAAATAAGCGCATCGCAACATGGTTCATCAACCATAAACTGAGCCTTTGTCTATGGCAAAGTCATCTAGTACCTTTTATGAACTCATATGCAAATAAGTGCAAGTTTCGGTTGGAAGCATAATAAAGAAGAACCATTATTGTCCAGATGTTTTCCCCTTTGCTCAGTCGATGAATAACTGATTTTCAGGTTTCGTGGGATCTCCCAAGGTTCGTGAAGGTGGTTGAGGTTGGACCACGAGATGGTCTGCAGAATGAGAAGAACATTGTACCGACATCAGTAAAGATTGAGCTGATACACAAGTTGGTGGCTTCTGGCCTGTCTGTAGTTGAAGCCACAAGTTTTGTTTCCCCAAGATGGGTGCCGCAGGTAATTTATGGTGTACCTAAACTAGATGAAGTTGGGTAACATGCACCGTAGTTAGCTTTTGAACTGTCTAAAACCTGCTAGTTGAGGGTAATATACCTTTCTTATTCAAAGAAATGAAGTATGTCCATGCAGGGTTATGAGTTAATTGCTTGGTTACATTTTTTTCAGAAATTTTACCTGATGGTTCCATTTAACTTCAATTTTTTCTCGTGAAGTTGTGCTAGATGCATAATAGATAGACAGTTACAAACCAAAGATGCGGCAAAACTAATGATAACTCAATTTTGGAAGTGCAGCTAGCTGATGCAAAGGATGTCCTTGAAGGGATCCAGCATGCACCAGATGTGCGGTTTCCTGTGTTAACTCCGAACCTCAGAGTATGCCCATTTCTGTAGACTCTAGCGCATAGTGTGTGTTTTTTACACTTCAATTCCTTCTCAGAGCAGTCTCAAATCCCTGCAGATGATATGCAAAAGAAGTTGCAATACACTTGACATATTTTGTAGTGATGAAGCGATTCCATTTGCAGGGATTTGAGGTTGCTGTTGCAGCTGGTGCAAAAGAAGTTGCGGTTTTCGCATCCGCCTCTGAATCCTTCTCTAAGTCGAACATCAACTGTACCATCAAGGAAAGCCTTGCTCGGTATCGTGATGTTACTTGTGCTGCCAAAAAACATGGAATACGTGTCCGCGGGTAAGCTGCCTAAGCCCAAAGCAAGTGTAAATGAAGATCTTAATTGCTGAATCTGTTCTGAAGTCCTCCATCCTCTAATGGTGACAGGTATGTTTCATGTGTGGTGGGCTGTCCCGTGGAAGGCGCGGTGCATCCATCAAAGGTGGCATATGTTGCCAAGGAGCTTTACGACATGGGTTGCGCGGAGATTTCACTCGGTGACACGATTGGTGTCGGTACACCAGGTACGTGTACCATGTTGTGATGTCAATTTCATAGGGCGTTTTGTTTGTTCAGATTTTGCACACTGCTAACATGGGCTGTTTGTTTCAGGCAGGGTAGTTCCTATGCTGGAGGCCGTGATGGCTGTGGTTCCGGCAGACAAGCTGGCCGTTCACTTCCACGATACATACGGCCAAGCCCTTGCCAACATCCTAGTCTCTCTCCAGGTAATAATGACCGAGCTGAAACAAAGTCGGTCAGCAACAGCAAGGCTTGTCCTAATGGTTTTCATGATGTTGCCAGATGGGGATCGGCGTAGTGGACTCGTCTGTGTCGGGCCTTGGAGGGTGCCCGTACGCCAAGGGCGCCACGGGCAATGTCGCGACGGAGGACGTGGTGTACATGCTCCACGGCCTGGGGATAGAGACCAACGTCGACCTCCGCAAGCTCATGGACGCTGGCGACTACATCTGCAAGCACCTCGACCGCCCGTCAGGCTCCAAGACTGCAACTGCTTTGTGCAGGCTAACGGCCTGAGCCCCATCATACTGGAACTCGACAAGGTCTACACGTCATTGTTGTCTAGCAGCGTATGCATTTACACAAAGCCATTTTGGTTGTTGTATACCGTCTCTTGGTTCAGGTTAGGCAAAACTTATCAGGAACCATTGATATGTACCAATTCGTATCTTCACTTCTCAATGACCTTGAATAATCAGCCCTCTTCATCATAATAGAAAAGTGTGTGCAAATGGAAAATAAGTAACCGAATTGTATGATAAATTGCTAATTTTTGTATTGCATAGCTTAAAAACGTGCAATGCAACCATTTTGCCATAAACTTCAAGTGTGCCATTGGAAGCATTTTCATTCTCATGTAGCAGATTTTACATGTATCCAAAAGAGCGCATCTAACCCATTGTCATGGTTACGCTAGTGAGCTCTTTGAGA
Source organism: Hordeum marinum (assembly GCA_022496015.1). NCBI lineage: Eukaryota > Viridiplantae > Streptophyta > Magnoliopsida > Poales > Poaceae > Hordeum > Hordeum marinum. The sequence continues at coordinate 203,211,188 of CM039676.1, forward strand.
GCAGCCAAGCATTGCTTCAAAAGTGCCTTTGCTTGTTCACTTTTTTCCGACTCGCAGAGTTGGATTAGTTCACCCTCAAACTTGGCCTCTCTTCTCTCTTCCAATGGGAAGTCTCTATACAGTTTGATCAACTCAAGAAGGCACTCTGAAGCAGCAATGTGTACCTGCAGGGAAAAAACAGGACTCGTAAGGAGCAATGTCCTTCCTGGATGATAAATGGTGATTATGAAGTCAAACTGGATTTAAGGAAACTATTGGTTGTTGACCCGTAACAAGTAAATTAGATAACAAACTTGGCCACTTTAATAGTATAATATGGATCTCCAAAGCCCTCACAATCAGCGCAAGGACCTTCCAACCATTTTTCTCGGTATCAAACCAACCAAAAACGAGCATAGATAGTTTTATACAAATGTGGTACTAAGACATGTTAAAAACCAGTGTCAAGTTTATCTATTGTTCAGCAGCAGCTGGACAGCAAACTATCTTCTGGTAAAAAAGCAGAGAGATGTTGATTGCTGAAAAATGGCTCAGCACCATAGGATAGTTGAAAAATACTCCCTCCGTCCCATAATATAAGAACGTTTCTCAAACTGTTTTAGCTTAAAAAATGTTCTTATATTATGCAACGGAGAGAGTAGCATCTAGCATGATGATAGCATGTGGGACTGAAGGCTAAATGTCATTGAGGATGGTATTTTCTAACTCTGCAATCTCTGCAATCCTACCAACTACCAAGCAATATTGAACTAACATAAAAATGAGTAAAGATAATGCAGTATCAGCTGGTGAGCACTAGGGATAGAGGATTACCTGAGCAATCTTAACTAAGCGTATGGACTCTACTACTTTTGACGCCACTGAATGGAATATCTGAGTTTGGATACCCAGGGTAAAAGAAAATTGTCAGAACAACGAAGAAATGACCAGATATTGGATATAATATGACACAACTATGTGATATACCTCCTGAACAAAATCATCTGTGCCTTCAGGCCAAGCCCTGCTACCATTAGAGTCCAAAAATTTGTAGCACAATTCTTTGATACACAAGAAGGATGACAATTTAACTGCTCATGAAAATCCAGTTTAGTATCACAATGATAGTTTTCAAGTATCAATGCAGACCTACTTATAAAACAGTTGCTCAGAATATATCACAGATCCTGCATAGAAAACATACCTTGCCAACCCTCCTCGGGTGAAAGAGAGTTCAACAGAACCTCTAACATATTATTCTTTTGGTGGAGAATATCTTGTGGCAAAGCAATAGTGATGCTTGATGCAGCACAGTTGAGCACCTTGTCGAGAGAAACGGAGACACTTGCACCTTCATCTTGCTCTGCAGAAAAAAAGACCAATACATAAATCAGTACAAGCATAAAAGGGTATCAATATTCGCATGCAGGGTGTTACAAACTTCCTCAGCAGGATCTCAAGTATTTTGTTATGATATAAATTACCATACTGTGTTTATATGATAGAAAAATAGAGTATAAACAGAAATTGCTAGCGACTTAGTTCGAAAGAGCCCAAAATAACGACTGACCAGCAGCAGCAGATGTACTTAATGAAGCTGAACCCCTTGTTGTCTTAAAAATGACAGACTGATTAGAAACCTCACACAACATAGGAAAAACACTATTGAAGAACCCTGGATCTTTGAATGCCGTGATCACCTGAAAAGAAAGAAGCAAGTAAAAAACCAAGAAAATGGTACTAATTCTAAATTATATATATAATCCAAAAATCTACCGTCTACTGATCATAAACAAAAATGTGGTAGAGTATTAAATTCCCATGCAGCAGATTCATTAAAGATACTTGTCTATTGCAATAACTAATACGCAATGAAGCGCAAAGGTCCTTTGCGTTTTCTCTAAAAAATAAGTGGGAACATTATCAACAATACCATTATTACAAATTAGATGCCTCCACAGAACTCGAGAAACATATTTTTTTGCAGTCTTTTCAGGAAACTTTTGTTCTCCTATTCAGTTAATACACTAGAAGGAAAAACCCTGAGGTGATGTAGTTATATCCTGCTTCAAGTTTACATCATAAACTTTTTGAGTATGTGGTTATGCAGACAATTGTGACAAATGAGAATATTTTCTCTTAAACATAAGGAACATCAGCCAATTATGACAAGTTTTACATTCATATAGAAATGAGGAATGAAAAAGAGAATTACTTGCTGTAAACACGAGAAAGCTGCTTCACGGTACAATTTCGGCTTCCTGCTGCATGCAGCACAAACAGCATTTAGAATAACACTAGGCATAGTGGATTCATCTGCAGTTATAGCATCATGGCAGCACAAACACAGTGAAGCTAGTGCATCCAGAACAGCATCTTTTCCCTGGAAGGATGATAAGGAGAGATATTACCATACAAATTTTATTTAAGAAAACAAAGGAGACTATGCACATAACTTCAGTTACATAGGATGGATGTTCCAAAAAAAATCCCGCGCACTGAATTTTATTCATCCTCACCACTCTCACTTGTAGAATGGTCCGTTAAAGGATTGCAGGAAAATTGATGTAAAGTACATAACTTGCGTATGCATATGCCATAGTCACTCAAACCAGTGTTTCCATTAAAAAATTATAAGTATGAGTTACCTCCCAAAATCGACCTGGTAGCTCTTTCAGAAGTGATTTGAGAATATTATGGTGGTGCGCAGAAACGGGTTCTCCAAGGGCATCACATAGACTTTTTGTAGCCTTGGCTGACTGCAATAACCATAGTATGTAAGTATACAAGCTTAACTGTCATCAATATATTTGTATAAATAGAAAAACAGTGACAGAGACTACACCTTTCTTTTACCAGCCCATGATGATGAGGACATGCAATCGCACAAAAGGGATACAATTTCTGGTAAATAAAGCTGAAGGGTTACTCTTTCACTGCTAGGAATATCCTCCCAAAGTTCTCCATACAAGGCACTGGTCTCTTTATCGTCGTCAAATCTGAAAGAAGTTTTGTTATTGAGATTCAGTAAGTACGTAGACTACAGGGCACTGCTTTTGTAGTTTTAATGATAATGAACTTCATATAACATCACGAATAGCTCACGTATTAGTTTCAGAACGCAAGAGGAAAGGTTAAGACTTAAGATATGTCGTTCACATACCTTGAAGAAAAAATTACAGGGATAACCACTGCATTGTATCCACTAATAACATCTGCTGCATTGTTCAAGTACGATTTAATAAGAACTGCACCAGATAACTGAGAATTTTTTTCACCTAAATGCAAAGAAGCAGTGTCTTCAATAAGTTTCTGAGCTTGAGATTGGCTGGCATATTTCAAAACTGCAGCACAAGAAGACGCAAAGGCCCTTTTGGCTGCAGAGCTCCTTTCCTCCAGAACAGCAGTGTAAAGTAATTTCAGTAACATTGTCGTGTATGGCTTGATGTTAAGCATGACCTTCTGTACCAGCAAGGTGATGAAGTTAGCAACACCAACCCTGAAATCAGACACGTAAATAGTGACAGGGTAAGATTACAGCAAGTGAAGTGAAATGGTACATGATATCATGAATACTACAAGGTCCCTATTAGCACGAAAACTAACCTTGTATTAAGACCAACAGCAGATCTAACCATTTGAGCCAGGCGAGGAATCAATAGCTCAAGTGAATTTGTGTCAACAACTTTGATACATATATCAAGGGTTTCCCACATTGGAGAATCTTTTGCTACAGCTACACGCAAGCTGTCAAGCTTCTCGGTTTGGATGCCAGCGTTTCCTGCATGCATCTTTGATGCAAATACGGGAGTGAGTACAGAACAGAAATAACATGGTAGAATAATTAAGTAATAAGACATCAACATTCCTAAAAAAACCACCAAAAGTAGCATACCTCAACATAGTTTAACCTTTGATCCTCCAGACTTGACAAACATTCAAGCATGCAACTAACAAGTTCTGACAGATGTGGCTGCAAGGCAATGCCAGCCCCCTGTGAACATTAAGAAGTCATAAGCTGAAGATATTCCTTTTCTTTATTCTTTTCATTAAAGCAACACAGATAAAAGCATGAGCACTAACAGTATGTTATATAGGCCGTGCATAAGTAAACCATAACAATGCTTTGGATACAGTTAACCAACGACATCATACTACGATCCTCGTAGGGGGAGACCTGCTGAAATATAGTAAGGTCAACAAAGGAATTCAATTGCGGACATATAAGGTTCCACAGGAACCAAGAACAGTCCAAAAGTCTGTCCGGACTAACAAGACTGGCACATGAAGGTAGCAAAGTTACCAAGTGTATATTAGGACTACTTCCCACGAGTAAAAGGAAATAAGCAAATTGAAATAAGGAAGCAGGATATACTATCTAGGTCAACCGACTCCTTTTCCTTCCTCAATCAACTAATCCAGCTTGTCAAAGCTTCAGCCAACTGCTAGGAAACCCTATACTTCAAGACTTCTACCATTTCAAGCCAATTAGTAACAGTTTTTTCTCCATCTAACAAGGATATAACTCTTGGCCTCCAAGAAGAAAGAAAATAGAATATTTGAAATTTATTTAAATTTCTCTGTACTGCAAAAATATAAAGTTTGCCCTAGAAACAATCAGTCAGTGCGATGTTTTCACATCAGCACCCCCCTGAGAAGAAATTCCATGACTATTGTAATCTATGATCTCGTGTTAGCTTAATATGTTAAGATAAAATAGAGCTTTCAGAAACTACCACTGAATTTTAATAGCATTAGATGCTGCATCTTACTCATTATGGTATAAGTGCAGTTAAACATTAGAACTTTCACCGCTGACAATACCTTAGCAAGCTTCATGACCAGATTTATAGATGCTTTTTGAACGCTTGCAACTTTACTGAGTATGCCTTCAGAAAGCAAGAATGGAAGTACAATATTCATTGTTTCTTTTGCATCAGAAGCGGTAGTAAGTGACACATCACAGAGCCTAACTGTCAATGAGCTTACAGCTCGGCACAAACTGTCACCAGAATTTCGCACGGTTTCCTTTATGTCATCCATCGCACGGAAGGTGGTTGTCCATATTTTTCTCAAATGCTTAGAAACCTTGAGAAGAACAAAAGAAATGCTGAGTTATATTTCATTCTCAAAAGATTGTGCAGCCTAGTGATAATCACATACCTGACTATATCTTCGACCTTGGATGATGTCTGCGAGTGCAAGACAAGAAGCTTCACGTGAGCGCCAAAGCCGTGATCCAGATTGAACCAACAGATCCTCTACTATGACATCATAATGTTCATCTATTGCCTTTTTGGGATCTGAAACAATTAACTTCCAGATATGCCCCATTGAATCCTAGAAATGCAATTGGAATTGTCAACTGGGAGGAAAGCTTATTGCTGCTTAAGATAATATTCTAGGTCATAATTAGCTAATCTATGAGTGCACACATCAGTAAGAAGATCAACAAAGAGTGCTAATACACGATGCCAAAAATACTAATGATTGGCGCTGTACCTAGTATACATAAAAGCAGAGGTAAAGATGCTTATAGCATTATCACTATCCATTCCTTATAATCCAAGCTTTGTTAATTGCAAGCACAGTAAGGATGGTGTGCACTGCAGCAGCAGCGACACCAATAGTTGATTGTGTCACGGCTGGTTAGCCAACCATATGGAACAATGGTAGTGAATGGTATGGCCAAGCAACAGCAGTCTCCCAGGATTATTCAACAGGCAAGACTTCTATAGCTAAGTGTGCTGCTGCATCAGGAAAATGGGGGTGTCTAGTATAGGATGAGGGAAACAAACAAGCTCATTTTTTATGAAACAATAGTGACTATATTTGCAACACAAAAGCACAGCCAAACTTGGAGAAGTGGTCAACATTCTGATTTGTTTGAGGAACTGTGACAAGCAAAAAGGGCAGACATATTGTTTCTGGAGTAGTTAATTTTTTTCCCATGATAAATGCTAAAATTTCACCAAATGACACCACTGTACCAGGTAATACTTGATAATCACTGAAACAAGTCTCCGCAAGCTCCCTAACCAACTTGTTGTTAAATAGTAATACATGAGATAAAGAATCCTAGGCAAGTCATTCTGGCCAAATATGTAGGCATCTGATCTTTCACAGAAGCAACATTCCGCAATAGCTGAGGTGACTCGTCCACATTGAGGTGCAAATATTCACATACTAATACTATCAATTTAATTTCACCGCACCACCCAAAAAGAGGAATGTGGCAAATACCATAATGTGAGTGTAAATACTTCATACCTGGATGTTCTTATCAGGATCATATTGGTATCGGACAAGCCTAGGAATTAAGGTGTGCAGATGGGGTTGAAGCGCCTCCCCAGCTTGTTTGGCTATCTTGGAAAATCCAAAAGCAGCACCCCTCTTGGAATTGAGAGCAGCCTGATAGTTAGCCAGATCCATGAACTTGTATATCAAGTCAGGTTGTCCCATCTCATTGGCAAGACTACAGAGCTCCTTGTATGTGCTAAGCTTTCCTCCAGTAGGATTACTGCCAATGGTTCCTTCTTGAAAAACTTCTGAATCCTCCATCAGCTAATGCAAGTACATCAAGAAAAAATACTTAAGTAAAAGATAATTGAGGATCCCATAAAAAGGTAGAAATTTGAGAAAATAGTATGCACCTTAATGGCCTTTTTCTTTTTTGCTGCGCCAGTCAGTGTATTCACCAGTGCATGAACCAACTGCCCTTTCATAGAAGCATCACCAAGTTCATACACAATACTCATACCTTGGGATGCCAAATCTTGTGTAAGCTCATTAGAATCGCCAATAAGGTGAGAAAAGGCTTCCTGTAAAGTAAGTGAACGCCAAATGTTAATGATAGCCATAAGCCCAGTGCAAACAGCTAACTGAGGAAAGGCATGCTCAGCACCGTCGCCAAGATGCATAACTAGAAAACAGTACCATCCCATATGAGCTGAAAAGTGAGTCCTGGGGCCACAAAATTTGCATTTTCTAACTTCTTAAATCAACCAGAGAAAGAAGCGCCGTTTTCTAGGCGCCCAAAATTATCGCTGACATGTAGAAGGACAGTATTTGATTGAGAAATACATGATTATCATACCAAAAGAAAGGTTAAAGAAGAGAGAGGGTCAACACTACGGATAACTGTTTCCCTCCAAAGCAAGAACGTTGCTAGCTGTGGAAACAGTAACCTAAATCACCAGTATATGCATATACAATTGTAGCAAGAAAAAACTCTCAATCAAAATGTACAGATACCCCAAAGGCCCAAATTAAAATCTGTTTCTAAAAGGAGCTTTATTTTTGGCACCAGTAAATCTTTCAGTCTTAGACTACGTGGTTATCAGTACTACAAGTACAATGTTGAAATTTCCGGTCATAGAATGGTAGAAAAAAACATCTTAAGAACTTGAACTTCTAAACTATATTAAAAGCTACTCTTATTGCAGGTTTTAGATGGCGGGTAGAAGTATACCACACTATTTAAGCTGGCTAGTGCACCCCAGACAGTCAGTGCCCATTAGCATAAAATCATACAGACCAATGTTCGCATAATGATCGATCAGTTCAATGCAGTGCTACAGTTTAGTAAGAAGAGAAATTAAGAGCTCTATGATGATCTAGAAGTTATGTATTTATTAGAAACCTGAATCTGTGGAAGGAGTTCAAGGATCTTCGGATGCCGACCGCAGTACATTGTGAGTGAGACCAAACAGACTGTACCCGCACAGCGTTCCTCTTTTCTGCTGCTATAAATTAGTGTATCAAACAACTTGTTTATAATTTCTTCTTGAGCCGTTGTACGTGCTTCTTCACAGCTGCTTCTTTTACCTAAGTTTCTTGAGTCAAGCAGCGGTGCATCGCCAGTAAGAAAGTTTGTGGCTTGGGAGAGGGAAACAAAGTTTGTTTCTAGTATCACATCTGCGGTCACAGGAACTTCACCCCATATGAAAGAGAGAGCCTCGCCAGATGCAAAAAGCACATCTTCAACCTAAATAGATGAAATCCATAATATAAATTTTGTCATAATAGTAATATTTTTCACTGAAAATTTGAATTACAACAGTACTACCTTAGAACGCGCGAGACTGAAAATCAAGTCTAACGCAATTTTCAGATGTGAAAAGGACAACTCATTCCATGAAATATGTCCAAGTGATACCAAGATCTTTTGTATAGCTTTGGTATCATTTTCGGAAAGCAGTTTTGTTAATCTCTCATGCAGAACAGTTAAAACTGCAGCTGTACGACAAACAAAATTAGCTTATAAAATATATAACCAGCAAAGACAGGCAGCTAACACTGAACAGTTTTACCTGCAGAGGAGTTCCTACTAATGGAAGGCAATGCACAACGGAGCCCAATATGGCCAAGAGATTCCATTGCAATTGATGCCAATGTTGAACCCTCAGACTCAACAACTTTTACAAGAATATCAACTACCTTTTTGACCAGTTCTTCAGGTATCTGTGCATGTACTTGTCAAGTATAAGAGCAAATCAATAGTTTCAAGGCTACATTGATGAAACAATGTTTTAAAGTCAAAGGATTCATAAACCATAAAACTGTCCAAATACAGCAAATACTTTAATCAAACTTCTAGAAGTTAAAATCCTGCATCATGATGACAAGTACGCTATGAAAGAAAAATGATTTATAGTGCCTTCTCCTTTCTTCCATAATGTCAAGCATAATCTTTTTTCTATTAAACGTTCATGAAACATACTATAGTTATTGTTCTAATACCAGCCGTGTATCATTATGTGGTGCAGAATCATGCAAAAGGCACAACAAAACAGACAAGTACGAAAGAATCTTTGAGAGAACTAGGTAATGGCTCTTCAAATATACTATTTCTTGACAGCAAGAACATCTCCTTTATCACTTATCTAGCTCGAAAAGAGATCAACCACAATCAACTAGAACACTTGGGTACCTAGCTGCACAAACCCCTCCTGACCACTTCCCTCTGATTTGAGTAGAGCAGGCATTTCACACATTGAAGAGAAGACAGGCGTGCATGCCTAGACTGTAAGGTGATACCTGGAGAGAGTGTTGTCCCCCAGCATAAGCTTGTGGTTGCTGACCTCCGTTTTCGGATTCGTGTCCAGCGGGACAAGCGTGCCAAAGTCGCTAGAACGAAGTGGTGGAAGCTCAAGGGGGAGGTAGCTCAGGTGTTCAAGGAGAGGGTCATTAAGGAGGGCCCTTGGGAGGTAGGAGGTGATGCAGACAACATGTGGATGAAGATGGCGACTTGCATTCGTAAGGTGGCCTCAGAGGAGTTTGGAGTGTCCAGGGGAAGTAGAAGAGAAGCTAAAGATACCTGGTGGTGGAATGATGTTGTCCAGAAGGCAATCAAGGAGAAGAAAGATTGTTTCAAACGCCTATATCTGGATAGGAATGCAGACAACATAGAGAAGTACCAGATGGCAAAGAAGGCCGCAAAGCGAGCTGTGAGTGAAGCAAGGGGTCGGGCGTATGAGGACCTCTACCAAAGGTTAGACACGAAGGAAGGCGAAAGGGACATCTATAAGATGGCCAAGAGCCGAGAGAGGAAGACGAGGGATGTTGACCAAATCAAGTGCATCAAGGACGAAGCAGATCAACTCCTGGTGAAGAACGAGGAGATTAAGCATAGATGGCGGGAGTACTTTGACAAGTTGTTCAATGGGGAGAGTGAGAGCTCTACCATTGATCTGGATGACTCCTTTGATGATACTAGCAGGCGTTTTGTGAGGCGAATCCAGGAGTCGGAGGTCAAGGAGGCTTTAAAGAGGATGAAAGGAGGTAAGGCGATGGGCCCCGACTGTATCCCCATTGAGGTGTGGAGAGGCCTCGGGGACATAGCGATAGTATGGCTAACCAAACTTTTCAACCTCATTTTTCGGGCAAACAAGATGCCAGAAGAATGGAGACGGAGTATATTAGTACCAATCTTCAAGAATAAGGGGAATGTTCAGAGTTGTACTAATTACCGTGGAATTAAGCTGATGAGCCATACAATGAAGCTATGGGAGAGAGTCATTGAGCACCGTGTAAGAAGATTGACAAGCGTGACCAAAAATCAGTTTGGTTTCATGCCTGGGAGATCGACCATGGAAGCCATTTTCTTGGTACGACAACTTATGGAGAGATATAGGGAGCAAAAGAAGGACCTGCATATGGTGTTCATTGACTTGGAGAAGGCCTATGATAAGATTCCGCGGAATGTTATGTGGTGGGCCTTGGAGAAACACAAAGTCCCAACAAAGTACATTACCCTCATCAAGGACATGTATGATAATGTTGTGACAAGTGTTCGAACAAGTGAGGGCGACACTAACGACTTCCCAATTAAGATAGGACTGCATCAAGGGTCAGCTTTGAGCCCTTACCTTTTTGCCTTGGTGATGGATGAGGTCACAAGGGATATACAAGGAGATATCCCATGGTGTATGCTCTTTGCGGACGATGTGGTGCTAGTCGATGAGAGCCGGACGGGGGTTAACAGGAAGTTGGAGTTGTGGAGGCAAACCTTGGAATCGAAAGGTTTTAGACTTAGTAGGACTAAAACCGAGTACATGAGGTGCGCTTTCAGTACTACTAGGAACGAGGAGGGGGAGGATGTTAGCCTTGATGGGCAAGTGGTGCCTCAGAAGGACACCTTTCGATATTTGGGGTCAATGTTGCAGAAGGATGGGGATATCGATGAAGATGTGAACCATCGAATTAAAGCCGGATGGATGAAGTGGCGCCAAGCTTCTGGCATTCTTTGTGACAAGAGGGTGCCACAAAAGCTAAAAGGCAAGTTCTATAGGACGGCAGTTCGACCCGCAATGTTGTATGGCGCTGAGTGTTGGCCGACTAAAAGGCGACATGTGCAACAGTTAGGTGTGGCGGAGATGCGCATGTTGAGATGGATGTGTGGTCACACAAGGAAGGACCGCATCCGGAATGATGATATACGGGATAAAGTTGGGGTAGCGCCAATTGAAGAGAAGCTTGTCCAACATCGTCTGAGATGGTTTGGGCATATTCAGCGCAGGCCTCCAGAAGCCCCAGTGCACAGCGGACGGCTTAAGCATGCTGATAATGTCAAAAGAGGCCGGGGTAGACCGAACTTGACATGGGAAGAGTCTGTAAAGAGAGATCTGAAGGACTGGAGCATCACCAAAGAACTAGCCATGGACAGGGGTGCGTGGAAGCTTGCTATCCATGTGCCAGAACCATGAGTTGGTCGCGGGATCTTATGGGTTTCACCTCTAGCCTACCCCAACTTGTTTGGGACTAAAGGCTTTGTTGTTGTTGTTTGTTGTTGTAGGCATTTCACACATTAAAAACACGACAAACCCGCATGCGCATCTAATGGTCAAAGACCCCCCCCCCCCCAATTGCGCATGAATGATGAAACATCAATTCTGTACAGAAAGATATAACAAGAGATACAAACTAGGAATTTCTGCACTATGTCAGCAAATTTCTCTCCCTTATTCTCAATACAACAGCGTAGCATAGATGATCGTCACGGGCCATAATTCAAATTGTATGGCTATCAACTAACTGCAAAATAATATTCCAGATGGAGTTTCATGGAAAGCGGTGAAAGCAAATATGCTAAGATTTCACTTAAAGTGTAAGGTTCAGCAAAGAAAATGAAATACACAATAAGCTACAAAAACGAGGGAGAGGAAAACAGAATGAACTTACATAAGATTCCTTCAAACAGCAGGCGGTTACATACCCAATTGCGCATAACAATCCATGGTAAATCTCAAATCTGGCCCAACCAATCAAATATATACATGAGTAGTATGGCAACATAAGTAAAACATCAAAGGGGTTGTACTTTTCTCTCGCATACCTTGACGGATAATTAGGGTCAAGTGCTGAAGTGAGATCAGATAGAAGATTCAACGCAGCCGAGCTTGAAAGTGCTGAAGTAGCAATGCCAAGCAGACGGGCCGCAGCTTCACGCGCATCAGAATCAACATGACTTAGTAAAGTTCTCAGCCAATGTAAACGGTTGGCATACCGTGACGATACCAACTGCAAATTATGAAAAATTATGAAGCAAAAGGTTAAAACATGCGAACAAAGAATTAAGCTTCTTTTAACATAGGTAGAAAGAACAAAAACCTTTGGCTGACGAGAGGATATATCGACCAATGACTTCAAGGCCAATGCATGCAGTTCACTAGACCCTTCGTATGACATGGCATGTTCTAAGACCACACACATTTTTGCTACTGGGGAATGAGATGGGTCTTCTTGTGAAAGATCTGGAATATCACTTGCTGCAAAGCACTTCATTAGAAACTTGATCATTGCAAGAAATGTTTTTGATGGGAATAGCAGCTTTCCATCACTCTGATCGTTAGACTGCAACAGCTTAGGCTGCTGACTGTAGATATAATTTAGCATCTCCACAATATCGGGGTAGTTGAAATCAATAGTCATTGCAGGTGACTGCCTCTCATCATTTAACAGATTTAGACCTGTTAGAGCCATTTCCCTGGGTACAGAAGAATCAACGGTAGCAATTATATATACAGGAACTTAAGAAATGCATCAATGTATTAGCATCATAATTTTTTTAAAGCATGTGTGTTGTATTAGTTTACCAGTACCAAGTGACAAAGCAACACCAGTAGAAGTCATTTCACCAGGACAAAATCATGGATTTACTAATTTACAAGTACCAAGTGTATAACTACAAGTCAACAATGATCTACCTCATCAACTTCGAAGTATTGGCAATAAAATACTCCCTCCGTTGCTAAATATAAGTCTTTTTAGAGGTTTCACTAGGGGATTACATACCGATGTATATAGACATACTTTAGAGTGTAGATTCACTCATTTTGCTCCGTATGTAGTCCCTTAGTGAAACCTCTAAAAAGACTTATATTTAGTTACGGAGGGAGTAATAAAGTCTGGTTTGCATGATCGACGAAAGTGTTTGATATTAAATTGGAGCTGTCCAGATACTACTCCCTCATTTTGAAAATGTAAGGCACACACGCTTTCCAAGATTTACTTTCGACAAATAATTAGCAATATGTGTATTATGTGATACGAAATTGATACCATTGGAAGATGCTTTCATAAATACAAACCAAACAACATTAATTTTGAAACATAAATCATTTATATTATTCATCCAATTGTTGGGCAAGAATCTCAGGAAGCTTTTGTGTCTTGCATTTCCAAACAAATGGGGCACTGTGCTAGAAAAGAGATGATCCTAAGGGTGCTACCATTGCCTATACGGTTACAAAGTTGAGCGTGCATACAAAAGGCCCAAGTTTTACAGATTTCATGGCCCGATGTTAAGTACACAACTATAAGGAGAAGATGAACTTGTATCTGGTATAACAGTACAAAAATGCAACAAAAGAGCAACAAAGCACCATGCTGGCATATTTGTATATCTACTAGTATCTTTCATAACCAACCTTATGTCCAGTTTTACATCTGAAGCTCCATACATGCAAATGTACCGGCTTGGGCAGTGCTGCATGTCGTATAACGTTGTTGCCCATCTTACAGCAGAAAATCGAACCTCGATTTGCTCCTTCAAGAAAATTTACAATATAAATGCAACATCAGGAAATTATAGAGTCCAAACAACTAAGGGAACGGGCATTTCCTCAAATAAGGCCCTTACGAATAACAAGATACTGCAACTTAAACACATTACTCTAATGCATAATGGAAGTGTGACCCGGAAGAAATAGTCATCGACACGCAATCCATCATCCCAATAGCAACACCTTAGATTTCTTCCTTAAGTATTATTTTTGTCACATATCTTCAGGCCAGTCCAAGAAAATTGAAACTATACAGAGAAGGTCTCGATTTGACCTTCGTAGAGCCTGACTAGGTTCTGGACACTACAAGTATTTGTGAATAAATAATTAGAACGATAACCTTACCGCTTGAGAATTTTCCAGAAGAAGCGCCTCAAGATCCTTCAGTACTACCATTGAAGCACCCTGATACCATGAGCAACAAAATGGGTTAAACAGAAATAATGAGTTAGGTACAGCATCTTACAGTCGGAGCTAAAAAAATATTCAGCTCGTAACCTATTATGAGCGATCTAATAGATTTTTCAGTAAAACAGTAACAGCAAGCCAACAACACTAGACTGCAGACGGTTTAGGCCACATTACAAAGAGTTGTTGTGTTGCCAAGGTGCCCGGTTTATCATCCATACTAGACTAGCATGTAAGGACATGCGGCATTACAATATTACAGGGACTTGATAGACAAAAGCTAGCACTTATGCATTGCATCAAGTATTAAATATAGTTATTGATTACTGAAGACAACCAATGAATCAAAATTGACAACCATCTTTGCCAGCGTCTTTGATATGTTGTGACAGCATACTTCAGCAAACGCTCCATAACTACTCCCTCCGTCCCGAATATAAGATACGTTCTAACTTATTTCCTGAATCGGATGTATATAGACACGTTTTAGTGTCTTTGTTCACTCATTTCAGTCCATATGAAGTCCATATTGAAATATCCAAAACATCTTATAATTAGGAACGGAGGAAGTACCTTATATGCTGTAGCAAGGGAAGTGGCCACTTCCTGAATTGTGAGACGGAGTGGTTGATCCTCCAACCTCAAAGCAGTAAAGAGTCGCATAGCCATTTCAGTTTTGTTGCTGCAATGTTCACAGAAGTAGTAGATCATTCCCCATAGCAGAAACAAAATATGATCCAAGAAAAGTAGAAGTTACGACAAGGGCATGCCTGAATAAATTAGGCATACGAGAGGCGAGCAAACCAATGGCCTGGTACGCAAATATTTTGACATCTCTAGCGGTGGAATCTGGAGATGGAGGACCACAAGAAATCATTGAATATTTTCTCGAGTACAAGGACAATTTTTTCATCAAAGAGATGTTAAATTCTAGTAATATAAAGAAACAATGCAGAGATAAATCACATGCAGGTTTGAACAAGCGGAGTAGATAAGAAGTGCAAGAGACCTGCTTCTGTACTGGATGAACCATCAAGGGACCGTAATATTCCACTGAGGATAACTGGGCCAATTAACTTTAGTTGGTCCGTTACTGCCTAAAACAATAACAAAATTATTATAATACACAGCCTTTTCAAACCATATTACAACAACAGCAGAGGGGGGGTAACATTGGTAGAAAAAGGGAAAACTATATATGATCAAAGTGAACGTACATGTTTAAAAACCCAGACAGTGAACTCCATCCCTAACTGTTTCAGCCTTGAAGTGGTTCCACTTCCTAGACGCACAGAGACATAGCAGAAACATATTGAGTTCACCACCACATATGGCAATGATGAAATTGAGATGTTGCATTCTGGAACTACAAGCTAATAAATTAAAATGAATGGTACATAATGAGATAATCTTAGATGAAGGCCAAGAACCATTACTTATTAGGTCCTCCACATGAATGCTACATGGACATAATGGAAAAATATGTGTTTCATCACATGAAGAACAGGTACCAGGAGGCAGGTAGCGAGACATTGAGGCTTAACAAAAAATTACTCTCTAAGAGCAACTTAAACATGATTATTGATTGGAAAAACAATATTCAAAGTTAAATTGAGTCATTCAGCAGGACATGTTCTTTTTCCTTCTCTCTCAAAAAAATGTTATTTTTCCTGTCTCATATTTCATGCGTCTTTTATTCTTCTTTTTGCCATTCTGTTCATGTTCAAATTATTCTCTATAACTTTAGTGTTTGAGTAATGGATACAGTATGGTGCAACTTTACATGATAACAGAATGCCCAAAGGGTTGTAAACACAACTTATCCATGACTATTTTAACCTAAAAGAAAATGATTTGGTCTGGAAGATAAATGAACCGGGTAAAGTTCAATGTCCTACTTCATTCCTCTACTTCAATGCACTTTATATGAATAAAAGAGATATAAGTAGGAAAATGTCCTTTGCTACCAAGTACAAACTGAGCTTATTAACGATGCAGTTTATTGGCCGTGTATCATGACTTTAAAAGTTTAAAAATATAAAAATGTGTAAAGGCATGTAAAAGATATGATACCATAGATGCAGCCAAAAATGCATTGAAGTGTGTATGGAAATGCGTTTGCTGCAGCGATAGACCGGCAGAAAACACTCATTAGGCGAACACGCAATGAACTGGGTGCTGGGGATACTTTCAGTTCTGCAGCTATATTTTCTGCACCTGCGGTACCTGTGACACCAGAGATCATTACCATGAAACAGTCAGATTCACACTGAGCAAAACAAGCAAGGAATTGTGATGCAATGAAACTGCCAAGTTGATAACAGGGAAGAAGAAAAGAGAAGCATGCGTTGGTATGGATGTTTGCAACTACACAATTGGTGGGCCTGCTGGTGGAGATCAATATCAGTGGCAGGCATGCACCGTATGCAACTATGCGAGTATGGAGGAACCTAGATGGTATGCATACTTGTGAAAGGTAAGCAATTGAGAGTTCTAGAACAGACCAGGAAGGCGTGAGAACAGGCATACAAACACAAATGACTTTCTCGCCTGTAGATCATGACAACAGAAGCAAGAAAAAGAAAGAGAACTGAAGTTAAACTAGATGTTTTTGTTTCACAATCATACTACATAGCAAATTGAATTTCCAAACAGTAGTAATTCAGTCGCTTGGGCCACAGAAAAGTAGGTCAGTCAGATTCCAGACCACAAAAATGGAACATCTATGCCACACCACAGGAGATGTATTGTAGTTCAAATGTGAAATGCATAAATTAGCACCCTATTAGATACCTATGCGTACCATTGAATAGTGTAAACAATCTCTTGATAAGCTTGGCATCTTCTAAGTTCGCCGTTGAAGCTTTGCGCTTTAACAACTCATCTCCTCTCTTAGAAACTGATTCTTGACTATATTGAAACAGTGATCAGCATAATTGTTGATCCACTTAGCCATCAGATTGTAAATTGATTTCTGAAATGCAAATACCTATCTGAAGCACCAGCTAAATAAATAGGGTAGACAATCTCAGATGTCAGCTGCATAGCTTCAAGAACGTTCAAGATACCTAGCTGGAAAGGTTGGAGGATAAATTCAACCATAAGAAGGAAAGTGAAGGTAGTAGACTCAACAATTTAAATGTGTGAATGCATGCACAGACATGACTACGCACACAGGGATAAAATATGCAATACCCAATGAATGCTCAACAGAAAAATCGCATGTACTTTGGTATTACCTTTCTTGATGTAAGTGTGTCACCTTTTAGTGGTAGCTTTCCAGTAACACGATCTGCTTGGGCAACTGAAAGTCCTGCTGGGCATCCAATACTGAAGAATAATAACAGTCAGCCTCCTGAATTCAATACATGTATTATAATTTTACCTGATTCAGTTAAGTAGAATGTACCCTTGAGATGGTGTTTGATACAATATTGTGTGAAAGCAGAAGTCAGCAAACACTAAGCCATCATCAGATCCACTTATGGATCGATATTTTAACGCAATGGTATCATCCACCTTACGTGTGTTGCATTCACCAATAGCCTGGTCAACAAATAAAAGCGTAAGGACAAATCATGCAAGTGTTACAGAATGTAGGTATGGCAAGGGGGCTATAATCAACACATTCAAAATAACTTCCGTTTTGGCTAAACATGCACATGATGAATGGAGTAACAGAGAAAAAGCAATTCTCTCAAGGGAAGTACTTATGTCATATTTCTATGTCCAGCGTAGGCAATCTATAAGTCTATCCTCCATTTTGAGGATTAACTTTAAGGACAAAATTTGTGTCATTAACTACAGTCCATATCCAACCTGGAACATGGTATGTCTTTTTATTGTCATTGTGGGAAAAAAATCAACTGCAGTACTGCACTGCACATCCTTGAATCATATGTGCACTTTGTGGTACACAATCATCCTAGCTAAACTTTCAATGCAACTAAAAGTAATTCAATATGATCAACTTTTATATCACATACCGTTTTAGGAAAATATATATATACATGACATGACTAACCTTTAATACAAGTCTCAAGATAATTCCTTGATGCTGAGCTGGAACATTTGATATATTGATTAACAAATCAGGTGCAATGTTTCCCTTCTCCTGTTACAATAATGTTACATGGTGTTAACTTCCCAGTAAAGGTACAAAAATAATGCTAGGGAAATGGGAAGCCGGCAAAGGGAAAGGCTATACCTCGCTTGGCAGGCGTTCAAACGCCATCTCAATATAAACAATACAGAAGTTCCGAACAACTGACGTTGAAGCAGACTCAGTATAGATCTTCCATAAATCCAGCATGGGCAGCGAAATTTCAGGCCTGTGCTTCACCCGTTTGTTGATGTGGCTGAGAATCTCCATAGCCTAGTCACATACAGAAGTGGTATTCTATTAGATGACATTGACATGAAATGCATGTTTGTTATGTACTAACATATAGAACCTGCACGAAAAGAACAGACTCGGCACTTCAGCAGTAGCCATTCTACCAGAAAGGAGGCATGTGCCTTCCTGAGTATCAGGCCATCACTTGAGCAGGTGCAGGGGACTATGTATTAAACAGCGCATGATTAATTCCGATGTTCCACGAATTTAAAAGGAAACTGCAGAACAGGGCAGCTACAGCGAGTTTTTGTATAATCCTCTGAGGAGCTCAGAATAACAGGGAACTTGTACGAATGAAATTTCTGCAGCGAACATAAGCAGAATTTCCTCTGTTCCAAGTAAACGAGGCCCGAATTCCGTGACCTCACCGGCCAATCGGAGCAACGATTTTTTTTTTCACTACCACATGCTAAACCAACTAAAGGGCGGCTAAACCAACTAAGAGCGACACCGGGAGCTCGCGCTGGATGGCGGAGGAGTGGTGACTTACGAGCTTGCGGACGGAGTTGGAGGTGGAGGCGAAGGAAGTGATGGCGTAGGGGAGCACGCGGACGAGCAGCGGCGCGAGGCGGGCGTCCTCGGCGAAGGCCAGGCGCGTGAGCATCCGGTCTAGCGCGTCCTCCCTCTCCGCGTCAGTCGGGGCCGGCGGGGCGGCCGACGGCTCCGCCATCTCGCGCGGCTGGGTGTGCTGTGTTGGACTCACGCGCGGTCGCCGCTGGTCTGGCGCTTGCCTTCCGGCGCAAGAAGAAAGAGGGGAGGAGTGCAGATCGGAGAGGATCGAGTCGACTCGAGTTAGGTCCGTGTCTAAACTTTTTTAAAGGAAGAGCGCCTGCGCCGGAGCGAGCCGGAGGTTGAGCCCACCGGCTCACGAAACCGGCGCGCTGATAGGTCGACCGACCGGGTTCTACAACCGGCTCTCTACGCAAACATCTATATATAGACTGAGCCGATATATTATTTTAAGATTAACGAAGTCATCATTAACGCCTCGTAATCGACGAGAACGTTTCCTCTCACCGAACCTGCATCGTCAAAAATATTGAAATAAATTCAGAAATAATAAAAGCATCAGGACTTGAATCCTCGTGAGTTGAGATATCACTATCCTTCTAACCATCCAACCACAGGTTGGTTGACAACCGCATCTCAAAATCCCCTCGCGAGAATGCCACACTTTGCCCTCGGTCGCAGCACCTCACCACCGATGAGCACGCCGCACGGTTCCCTCGCTCGCAGCACCTCACCACTTGTGAGTGCGTCACGTCGTGCCCATCGCTCGCGTTATTACCTCCCAACCAATGACCTCGCCACCATGTCATCGCTCGTAGCACCTCACCACCCAGCGAGCTCGCGATAGTGTGTTGTTGCTCACCGCATCACACCATCACCATTGGACCTCGTAGCACCGCTGCATCTCGTCATTGCTCTGGCGGCATCCGCTTGAATCCTCCCACCAAACGTCGTGCTATGTCGTTGGTCACAGCACCGGCCCATGCTGGTTGGAGCGTACTCGTCACACCCCTTCGTCATCGTAGTATCATGATAGGGCCATCGTATTGTAGCTTCCCACATTATCGGTCGCAACACCTACCTGCATCGGTTAAAGAGTTCATGG
The DNA here is from genome assembly GCA_022496015.1 of Hordeum marinum. Lineage (NCBI taxonomy): Eukaryota > Viridiplantae > Streptophyta > Magnoliopsida > Poales > Poaceae > Hordeum > Hordeum marinum. Next base: position 203,231,151 of record CM039676.1, read on the forward strand.
TCGCAGCATTGTCGTCGGGGAAGTTCTTGCACGCCACGATCACAATCGCAATGTCTCTCCATGTCGGCTCCAGCGCACGGGTGACGCGGTCAGAATAATGCTGCCAATCGGTTCCAGCACGTGGCGATTATGGATTGGAGCGTTGCCGTAGTGGGCTCCAGCATGCAGCGACAATGGATGTAGCGTTGTCGCGGCCGGTTCTAGAATCCTGCTTCGTCGATCGAAGTTGCGGTGTTTCTCCCACCATCTCGTGTCACCGGCTATCAACAATTGCAACATGTGGGGCACGGTGTCACATCTCCCAACCGCCACAGTTATAGCTCCTCCTTGACGGTTGTAACTTCTATTGCCACTTGCTACATCACGCTAGCACACCATTGTGGCTTCCCGGTCGTGTGCGGTTGCAGCTCCCCGCTGATGGTGTCATTTATTGGGAGTCTCTCACTACATTGCTTCCTGACCTGGTGGGCCGAGCCAGGGACCCTCATGTCGGTTCCAAGGTGGGCCATGGTGAAAGGCCTGTGAAATATAAACAGAAGGCTCCCGGAGACTTGTCGTGTACTCCAAGACGCCAAATTCGTCAAAGACGTTGTTTCCTATATGCGGTCGACTGGGATACTTTAACCCTAAATCCTCCGGTATCTATATAAAGCGAGGGGTGGGGCTCGTAGAGGGATACAACAATCTCAGGGTAAATCATTTGTACTTTATAATCCAATCCAAACAATAAGCACAAGTAGGACGTAGAGTGTTATCTCTTCAAAGAGACTAAACCTGAGTAAATCCTCGTGCCCTTGTTACCATCACATCTAGACACTTAGTCCGTCCCCTCCCTGTCTGGGATCTGTCGGATTTAGCTCTGTCATTGGTGGCCCATGCAGGTCCCGCTAAGCAGACTCCACGATACGATGAGAATCAAGACTAGTGAGCAGATATGTCCTAACACTCGTCTTTGGCAACATTGCCCTCTTCGCCGATGGACTGGCCAGGTCTACCTTCTCGTTCCTAGCCGGAGTACAACACGGATTGACGCGCGGGAGCTGATCTTCACAAGTTGGGTGCCAAACAATATTGAGGTCAGCACAAGACACCTGCCCCAACCCTGATGTCAAATGTGGGTTACGACGATCGTGAGAATCACTCACCGGACCCGAGCTTGAGTCAGGATCTGGCGACGCCTCCCAAGGCCCATATGTTCGATCGGGCCAAAGACGAAGAACCGAGGTCTATGTTAGATCGGATCTTGGAGAAACTTCCTGGTCCTAGTGTCAGATCCGGCCCACTAAAAGTACGAGAAGTATTTTCTGGAACAAGATGTTGGAAATACAATGTGTTACCATTGTTGAATTTTCTACAGTATGCAAACATTTGTTATATGATATTCACATTGACAAAATCTATTACATGTCATGTGATATACAACTAATCATAATGTAAAGCTAGAAGCATTCCTACTCCTCCGTAGAGGATCCGCGAGTTTATATTGATTGAGACAGGAAGTCCCTGTCGTGACTTACAAGATGACCCGAACAATGCCAAGTCGGTTTGGTAGTTTTACTGAGAGAGGACAACTATGGGAGAGAGAGGAGAGAGTGTTTATTGAGATTACAATAGATGATTTTATCTCCAAGTCTAACACCCTCCCTTAATCTCAACCATCCTACATTGTGATTCTTCTTGAACTCCTCAAATAACTTGATTGGCAAATCTTTTGTAGAACCATCTGCTATTTGATCCCTGGGTGGAATGAATCGTATGTCCAACTTCTTCTCTACAACTCTTTCTCGGACAAAGTGAAAATCAATCTCAATGTGTTTGGTTCTAGCATGAAACATTGGAATAGCAGAGAGATAGGTGTCTCCCAAGTTATCACACCATAGACATGAAGTACGTTGTTGCTTGATTCCCAACTCATTAAGCAATGATTCCAACCAGATAATTTCAGCAGTGGTATTTGCTAGTGAATTATATTATGCTTCGGTACTTGACCTTGGCAGGGTAGACTATTTTCTGGCACTCTAGGAAATAAGGTTAGAACCAAAGAACACTGCAAATCCTCTAGTGGACTTTCTGTCATCACTGCATCTTGTCCAGTCAGTATCAGAGAAGGCACTAACCAACGTGTAGCTTGAACGTTTAAAGTGAAGACCTAAGCTCACAATGTGTTTTACAACCACATAATTCTTTTAACAATAGTCCAATGTACAATAGTAGGCACATGTATATAGTGACAAACCTTATTAACAACAAAAGATGTATCTGGTCTTGTCAATGTTAAGTACTGTAATGCCCACACAATACTTCTGTATTTTGTGCTCTCCTCTTCCTTGAGTGACTCTCTTTCAAACGCCGATTCTTTTCTTAAGAAGATAATGGTGTAGATGAGGGCTTATAGTCCTTTATCCCCACATGAGTTACAAGTCCAGTAACATAATTTTCCTGATTCGGTACTATGCCATATTGAATCTTCTTAACCTCAATTCCTAGGAAGAAGTGTAGATGACCAAGATCTTTCAAAGAAAACTCCGAGCTTAGGTCATGCAAGAGAGCATTAGTAGCATTTTGTGAAGAACTTGCCACTATGATATCATCAACATACATCAACACAAATATAAATGTGTTTGACTTGTTGTAAATAACCAATGATGTGTCAACTTTATATCCAACAAAATCAAGATGTTTCAGCTGAGAGCTCAACCTCGAGTACCATGCTCTTGGTGCTCGTTTTAGCCCATAAAGCGCATTGTCAAGTTTACACACATAGTGAGATGTTTTCTTATCAGCATACTCACGTGGTTGTATCATGTAAACCTCCTCTTTCCAGAACACCGTGCAAAAATGCGTTATGTACATCTAGTTGTCTCAAGCTCCATCCTATGGACACATCAATAGCAAGCAGAAGCCTAATAGTTGCAGCTTTAACAACAAGACTAAAAGTGTCCTCATAATCTAAGTCATAATGTTGTTTAAAACCTTCTGCAACTACACATACTTTATACCTATCAATTGAACCTCTTGACTTCTTCTTAATTATGTACACCCATTTGCAGTCAATGACATTTTTACTTCTTTGTTAAGGTACAAGATGTCAGGTTTTGTTTCTCACAAGTGCATAGTACTCTTCATACAAAGCCATTTTCCACCTTAAATCTCCAAGTGCATCCTCTAGCCTTGATGGCTCTCCTGCAACACATAGCAATGCCATCAGTACTAAGTTTTGGATTCCTTGTACCTTTTTGTAGACGAGTTATGACACGCAAAACTGCCTCTAGTTGAGGTTGAACATGAGGTGGAGATTGTTGCACAGGAGATGGTTTAGGAGACCATGCCACAAACGATCCAAGAAAATCTACAGATCCACTTGTTGGGGAACGTCGCATGGGAAACAAAAAAATTCCTACGCACACGCAGATATATCCATGGCGATGAGCATCTACGAGAGGGAGAGTGGATCTACATACCCTTGTAGATCGCTAAGCGGGAAGCATTAAGAAACGCAGTTGGTGTAGTCGAACGTCTTCGCGATCCAAATCGCCGAGCGTCCCGCGATCTCATCACGATCCGTCCCGTGAACTCATCACAATCCGTCCCGCGAACTCATCATGATCTGTCCCACGAACTCCTCACGATCTGTCCCGCGAACTCGTCACGAACCGTTTCGTGATCTTGATCACGGTCCTTCCGATCTAGTGCCGAACGGACGGCACCTCCGCGTTCAGCACACGTGCAGCTTGATGACGATCTCCACCGTCTTGATCCAGCAAGAGGAAGTGGAGAGGAAGAAGAGTTCACCGACAGCGTGACGGCGCTCCGGCGATGGTGGTGAAGCAATTCCGGCAGGGCTTCGCCTAAGCACTGCGAAAATCCGATCTAGAGGAGCACCCGTGGAACGGGCAGCATGTGGCCGTAAAAACTAGTGCAAAACCCTAGAAATCCACCAGTATGTATAGGAGGGAAGGAGGAGGAGAGACAGCCTTGGCCTCCAAGTCTTGGAGGCTTCGGCCGAAGTGGGAGGTGGAGGAGGACTCTCCTCCTCCAATCCTAGTAGGACTAGGATTGCTCCTTTTTGCCTTTTTTCCACCTTTTCCTATTGGTTTTTTTTCTCTAGCCACATGGGCCTTGTGTGGGAGTTCCCACCAGCCCACTAAGGGCTGATATTCACTCTCTCACAACCCATTAAGCCTCTTGGGTCGAAATACCCCTCTCAAAGGTCTCCCGGTACACTACCGGCACTCCCGGTACACTACCGATGAGCCCGAAACTTTTCCGGCGACCAAAACGGAACTTCCTATATATGAATCTTTACCTCCGGACCATTCCGGAGCTCCTCGTGACGTACGGGATCTCATCCGGGACTCCAAACAAACTTCGGTCACCACCATACATAACTCTATACTACCGAAATGTCACCAAACCTTAAGTGTGCAGACCCTGCGAGTTCGAGAACTATGTAGACATGACCGAGACACCTCTACGGTCAATAACCAATGGCGGGACCTGGATGTCCACATTGGTTCCTACATATTCTATGAAAATCTTTATCGGTCGAACCTCTATGTCAAGGATTCAGTTAATCCCGTATGATGTTCCCTTTGTTCTTCGGTATGTTACTTGCCCGAGATTCGATCGTCGGTATCTCCATATCTAGTTCAACCTCGTTACCGGCAAGTCTATTTACTCATTCCGTAATACAAAACCCCATGACTAACACTTAGTCACATTGCTTGCAAGACTTGTTGTGATGTTGTATTACCGAGTGGGCCCTGAGATACCTCTCCGTCACACGGAGTAACAAATCCCAGTCTTTATCCATGCCAACTCAAGAGACACCCTCGGAGATACCTGTAGAGCACCTTTATAGTAACCCAGTTACGTTGCGACATTTGATACACACAAGGCACTCCTCCGATGTTCGTGAGTTGCATGATCTCATGGTTATAGGAACATATACTTGACATGCAGAAAACATTAGCAATAAACTGACATGATCATATGCTATGTTTGTAGTTTGGGTCTTGTCCATCACATCATTCTCCTAATGATGTGATCCCGTTATCAAATGACATATCATGTCCATGGCTAGGAAACCTTAACCTTCTTTGATCAACGAGCTAGTCCATTAGAGGCATATTAGGGACATGGTTTTGTATATGTATCCACACATGCATCTAAGTCTCCGATCAATACAATTATAGCATGGATAATAAACGATTATCATGAACAAGGAAATATGATAATAACTAATTTATTATTGCCTCTAGGGCATATTTCCAACAGTCTCTCACTTGCACTAGAGTCAATAATCTAGTTCACATCACCATGTGCTTCGCATTGTTATGAATCTAACACCCAATGAGTTCTGGGGCTCGATCATGCTTTGCATGTGAGAGAGGTCTTTATAGTCAACGGGTCTGCGACACTCAGATCCGTGTGTACTTTGCAAATCTCTATGTCTAAGTGTAAACACTACTACCACACTCCACTTGGTACTATTCCAAATGGCTGCTCCACTATACGTATCCAGATTGCTACTATGAGTCATCCGGATTGGTGTTTAAAGCTTGCATCGACGTAACTCTTTACGACGAACTCTTTATCACCGCCATAATCGAGAAACATCTCCTTAGTCTTTTAGTTACTAAGGATAATCTTGACCGCTGTCCAGTGATCCACTCCTGGATCACTCTTGTACCCCTTGACGGACTCATGGCAAAGCACACACAGGTGCGGTACACAACATGGCATACTATACAGAGCCTATGGCTAAGGCATAGGGGACGACATTCGTCCTTTCTCTTTCTTCTGCCGTGCTCGAGCTTTGAGTCTCACTCAACTTCACACCTTACAAAGCAGGCGAGAACACTTCTCTCTGACTTAATTCATTTTGAACTCTTTCAAAATCTTGTCAAGGTATGCACTCATCGAAAGTCTCATCAAGCATCTTGATCTATCTCTATAGATCTTGATGCTCAACAATTAGGTAGCTTTATACAGGTCTTCCTTTGAAAAACTCTTTTCAAACAACTGTTTATGCTTTCCAGAAATTCTACATCATTTCCGATCAACAATATGTCATCCACATATACTTATCAGAAACTCTATAGTGTTCCCACTCACTTTATTGCAAATACAAGTTTCTCATAAAATTTGTATAGACTCAAAAACTTTGATCACCTCATCAGAGTGTATATTCCAACTCAGAGATGCTTGCTTCAGTTCATAGAAGGATCACTGAAGCTTGCACACCTTTTAGCATCCTTAGGACTGACAAAACCTTCTGCTTGTATCACATACAACTTTTCCTCAAGTAGACCGTTAAGGAAACGATGTTTTGACATCCATCTGCCAGATTTCATAATTGAAAAATGCAGCAACTGCTAACATAATTCCAACAGACTCTAGCATCGCTACGAGTGAGAAAGTCTCATCGTAGTCAACTCCTTGAACTTTCCGGAAACTTCTTTGCGACAAGTCAAGCTTTATAAATGGTGACATTTACCATCAATGTCTGTCTTCATTTTAAAAGTCCATTTGTACTCAACGACTTGCCGTCCAACGAGCAAGTCTACCGAAGTCTATACTTGGTTTTCATACATGGATCCTTTCTCGGATTTCATGGCCTCTAACCATTTGTCGGAATCCGGGCCCATCATCTCTTCTCCACAGTTCGTAGGTTCATTGTTGTCCAACAACATGACCTCCAAGACAGGGTTGTCGTACCGCTTAGGAGCAGTACACATCCTTGTCAACCTACGAGGTTCGATAGTAACTTGATACGAAGCTTCATGGTCATCATCATTTACTTGCTCTTCAACTGACGTAGGTTCCACAGAAACATCTTTCTGCGTTGCGTTACTCTCTGGTCGAAACAAAGGTTCAACAACCTCATCAAGTTCTATCTTCCTCCCACTCAATTTCTTTCAAGAGAAACTTTTTCTCGAGCAATGACCCGTTTTTAGCAACAAACACTTTATGCTTGGATCTGAGATAGAAGGTTCACCCAACTGTTCTTAGGGTATTCTATGAAGATGCATTTGTCCGCTTTGGGTTTGAGTTCATTAGGTGAAAACATTTTTCACACAAGCATCGCAGACCCAAACATTAAGAAATGACAGCTTAGGTTTCTATCAAACCATAATTCACACGGTGTCTTCTCAACGGATTTAGATGGTGCCCTATCTAAAGTGAATGTAGTTGTCTCTAATGCATAACCCCAAAATTATAGTAGAAAAAACGATAAGAGACATCATAGCAAGCACCATATCCAATAGAGCACGACTATGACGTTCGAACACACCATCACACTATGGTGTTCCAGGTGGCATGAGTTGTGAAACAACTTTCACATTGTCTTAAGTTGTATGCCAAACTCGTAACTCAGATATTCACCTCCACGATCACATCGCAGACATTTTTATCTTCTTGTCACGATGATCTTAAACTTCACTCTGAATTTGCTTGAACCTTTCAAACGATTCAGACTTGTGTTTCATTAAGCAAATATACAATATATCTACTCAAATTATTAGTGAAGTTGGGAAAATAAGATATCCACCGCACGCTACAAGACTCATTGGATTGCATACATCAACATGTATCATTTCCAATAAATCACTTGCCTGCTTCATCAAATCAGAAAACGGGGTTCTTACTCATTTTGACCAAGAGGCATGGCTCGCATGTCTCAACCGATTTGAAATCGAATGAGTCCAAAGATCCATCAGCATGGAGTTTCTTCATGCGCTTTATACCAATATGACATTTAGCGACAGTGCCACAAGTATGTGGTACTATCATTTTTAACTTTTGTATATTTTTGGCATCAATGTTATGAACATGTGTATTACTACGATCAAGTTTCAACAAACCATTCTTACTGGGTGCATGACCATTGAAGGTATTATTCATGTAAACAGAATAACCATTATTCTCTAACTTAAATGAATAACCATGTTGCAATGAACATGATCTAATCACGTTCATGCTCAGCGCAAAAAAACACCCAATAACATTTATTTAGGTTCGTCACTAATCTCGAAGGTAGAGAGAGCGTGCGATGTTGATCACATCAACCTTGGAAACATTTCCAACACACATCGTCACCTCACACTTAGCTAGTTCTCTGTTTATTCCGTAGCTTTTATTTCGAGTTACTAACATTTAGCAACCGAACCGGTATCCAATACCCAGGTGCTACTAGGAGTACTAGCAAGGTACACATCAATAACACATATATCAAATATAGTTCTGTCGACTTTGCCAGCCTTCTTATCTACCATGTATCTAGGGTTGTCCCGCTTCAGCGACCGTTCTCCTCATAATCGAAGCACTTAGTCTCGGGTTTGGGTTAGACTTTGGGTTGCTTCACTGGAGCTGCAACTGACTTGCTATCCATGAAGTTTCCCTCCTTGCTCTTGCCCTTCTCGAAACTAGTGGTTTTGTCTAACCATCAACACTTGATGCTCCTTCTCGATTTCTACCTTCGCGGTGTCAAACATCGCGAACAACTCAAGGATCATTATTTCTATCCCTAGCATTTTATAGTTCATCACCAAGTTCTAGTAGCTTAGTGACAGTGACTTGGAGAACTATATCAATCACTATCTTATCTGGAAGATCAACTCCCACTTGATTCAAGCGATTGTAGCACCCAGACAATCTGAGCACATGCTCAACGATTGAGCTATTCTCTTTCATATTACAGGCAAAGAATCTTGTTGGAGATCTCATATCTCGCAACACGGGCATGAGCCTGAGATCCTAATTTCAGCTCTTAGGACATCTCATATGTTCTGTGACGTTCAAAACGTTTCGGAGCCTCAATTCTAAGCCTTAATGCATGACGCACTAAACTATCAAGCAGTCATCAGAACGTGCCTGTCAGATGTTCACAACATCTACAGACGACGCTAGAGGGGTTGGCGCACTGAGCGGTGCATTAAGGACATAAGCCTTCTGTGCAGCAACGAGGACAATCCTCAGATCACGGAGCCAGTCCGCAATACTGGTACCATCATCTTTCAACTCTATTTCTCTAGGAACATATAAAAATACAAGGGAGCTACAGCATGAGCTAGTAATCTACAACACAGTTTGCAAAGACACTACTGACTATGTTCATGATAATGAGTTCAATTAATCATATTACTTAAGAACTCCCACTCAAATTGACATCCCTCCGGTCATTCGAGTGATACATGATCCAAATTCACCAACTCAAGTTCGATCATCACGTGAGTTGAGGTGGTTACAATGGTGAACATCATCATGTTGATCATATCTACTATATGACTCATGTTCGACCTTTCGGTCTCTTGTGTTCCGAGACCATGTCTGTACACGCTAGGCTCATCAAGTTTAACCCGAGTGTTCTGCGCGTGCAACACTGGCTTGCACCCGTTGTATGTGAACGTAGAGTCTATCACACCCGATCATCACGCGGTGTCTCAACACGACGAACTTTCGCAACGGTGCACACTCGGGGGGAACACAATTTTATCTTGAAATTTAAGTGAGGGATCACCTTATAATGCTACCGTCGTACTAAGCAAAACAGGGTGCATAAAAGGATTAACATCACATGCAATTCATAAGTGACATGATATGGCCATGAACTTGTGCTTTAGATCTCCATCTTGAAAGCACCGGCATGATCTCCATCGTCACCGGCAAGACACCATGATCTCCATCATCTTGATCTCCATCAACGTGTCGCCATCGGGGTTGTCACGCCCAACATGCTTCTACTACTATTGCTACCGTTTAGCGATAAAGTAAAGCATTACATAGCGCTTAATGATTGACACGCAGGTCATACAATAATTAAAGACAACCCTATGGCTCCTGCCGGTTGCCGTACTCATCGACATGCAAGTCGTGAAATTCTATACATCACATGATCATCTCATACATCACATATATCACATCATGTAATTGGCCATATCACATCACAACATACCCTGCAAAAACAAGTTAGACGTCCTCTAATTGTTGTTGCATGTTTTACGTGGCTGCTACGGGTTTCTAGCAAGAACGATTCTCACCTACGCATAAACCACAACAGTGATACATAATTTGCTTTTCAACCTTCTCAAGGACCGCCTTTGTCGAATCCGATCCAACTAAAGTGAGAGAAACTGCCACCTGCAAGCCATCTAGGCAGCAAGTTGCATCGAGGGAACCGGTCTCTCGTAAGCGTACGAGTAATGCTGGTCCGGGCCGCTTCATCTCACAATATCGCTGAACCAAAATCCGACCAAGGGAGGAAGCAATCTAAGCATCACCACCCACAAACCTTTTGTGTTCTACTCGAGATCTCATCGACACATAGACCTCGCTCTGATACCACTGTTGGGGAACGTCGCATGGGAAACAAAAAATTTCCTACGCACACGCAGATCTATCCATGGTGATGAGCATCTACGAGAGGGATTGTGGATCTACATACCCTTGTAGATCGCTAAGCAGGAAGCGTTAAGAAACGCGGTTGGTGTAGTCGAACGTCTTCGCGATCCAAATCGCCGAGCGTCCCGCGATCTCATCACGATCCGTCCGTGAACTCATCACGATCCGTCCCGCGAACTCATCACGATCCGTTTCACGATCTTGATCACGACCCGTCCCGCGAACTCATCATGATCTGTCCCGCGAACTCCTCACGATCCGTCCCGCGAACTCGTCACGAACCGTTTCGCGATCTTGATCACGGTCCTTCCGATCTAGTGCCGAACGGACGGCACCTCCGCATTCAGCACACGTGCAGCTTGATGACGATCTCCACCGTCTTGATCCAGCAAGAGGAAGTGGAGGGAAGAAGAGTTCACCGGCAGCGTGACGGCGCTCCGGCTATGGTGGTGGAGCAATTCCTGCAGGGCTTCGCCTAAGCACTGCGGAAATCCGATCTAGAGGAGCACCGGTGGAACGGGCAGCACGTGGCCGTAAAAACTAGTGAAAAACCCTAGAAATCCACCAGTATATATAGGAGGGAAGGAGGAGGAGAGTCAGCCCTGGCCTCCAAGCCTTGGAGGCTTCGGCCGAAGTGGGAGGTGGAGGAGGACTCTCCTCCTCCAATCCTAGTAGGACTAGGATTGCTCCTTTTTGCCTTTTTCCCACCTTTTCCTATTGATTTTTTTTCTCCAGCCACATGGGCCTTGTGTGGGAGTTCCCACCAGCCCACTAAGGTCTGATATTCACTCTCCCACAGCCCATGAAGCCTCTTGGGTCGAAATACCCCTCCCGGAGGTCTCCCGGTACACTACCGGCACTCCCGGTACACTACCGATGAGCCCGAAACTTTTCCGGCGACCAAAATGGGACTTCCTATATATGAATATTTACCTCTGAACCATTCCGGAGCTCCTCATGACGTCCGGGATCTCATCTGGGACTCCGAACAAACTTCGGTCACCACCATACATAACTCTATACTACCGAAATGTCACCGAACCTTAAGTGTGCAGACCCTGCGGGTTCGAGAACTATGTAGACATGACCGAGACACCTTTATGATCAATAACCAATGGCGGGACCTGGATGTCCACATTGGTTCCTACATATTCTACGAAGATCTTTATCGGTCGAACCTCTATGTCAAGGATTTAGTTAATCCCGTATGATGTTCCCTTTGTTCTTTGGTATGTTACTTGCCCGAGATTCGATCGTCGGTATCTCCATACCTAGTTCAACCTCGTTACCGGCAAGTATCTTTACTCGTTCTGTAATACAAAATCCCGTGACTAACACTTAGTCACATTGCTTGCAAGACTTGTTGTGATGTTGTATTACCGAGTGGGCCCTGAGATACCTCTCCGTCACACGGAGTAACAAATCCCAGTCTTGATCCATGCCAACTCAACAGACACCCTCGGAGATACCTGTAGAGCACCTTTATAGTCACCCAGTTACATTGCGACATTTGATACACACAAGGCACTCCTCCGATGTTCGTGAGTTGCATGATCTCATGGTTATAGGAACATATACTTGACATGCAGAAAACAGTAGCAATAAACTGACATGATCATATGCTACGTTTGTAGTTTGGGTCTTTTCCATCACATCATTCTCCTAATGATGTGAACCCGTTATCAAATGACATCTCATGTCCATGGCTAGGAAACCTTAACCATCTTTGATCAACGAGCTAGTCCATTAGAGGCATATTAGGGACATGGTTTTGTATATGTATCCACACATGCATCTAAGTCTCCGATGAATACAATTATAGCATAGATAACAAACGATTATCATGAACAAGGAAATATGATAATAACTAATTTATTATTGCCTCTAGGGCATATTTCCAACACCACTTTGCGCAATAGATCCGGATTCAAAACTTGTAGCCTCTTGTGTGGCTGAACTGTTGCCACGCGTGGCTATTGCCGTCTCATTTACTGCAGAAGATCCCACAGACAACGTTGCCACCTATGTGCGCTTGGGCTGCTGGGATCCCGAGACGGATCCCAAGTCGGCTGTGTCGGTCATAGCCTATCACCCGTACGTGGGGTGTGAGGCCAACGTGCCACCGTGTGATGTGGCAGGACGTTGTTGGCTGATGGCGGGTGCACAATCCGGAGGAGATCTCCGCGTCGATCCCAAAGGTGCCTGGTGCACATGAGTTCTAGGCTGCTGCGGATCTGCCTCGTCTCCATGCATGGCTGCTCTTCTTCCTCCAACACATGAAACATTGGATGATTTTGTGCCAAATTTTGATCATTTTCAATGTCGTTATCTCCTACATTTTCTCCATGAACCTGCACAGGGATAGAAGCAACACTAGTACTGGATGAATTTTCATATTGGTCAGTATAATTACCGCCCGCTTGCTCAAATTTCCAAAGGTTGGAAGGGAGAAGAAGAATTTCCTTTGTAAGAAGACTCTGACATTTAGATGAAGGGGTTTAAAAGGAAAAACAGACTTGTCAAAAACATCTTCAAGGGATATATATAACCTGCATGTAGAAATGTCAAGGCATTTGACTCCCTTATGAATAGGATTGTAGCCTAAAAAGACACATCTTTTGGAACGAAAAGCAAATACGCGTTTGTTATATGGTCTAAGATTGGGACAACATGCACAACCAAAAGCGCGAATAGAATTGTAGTTGGGAGCAATATCAAAGAAACGTGTGACAGGAGTATCAAAATTGATGACTTTTCTAGGGAGCAAGTTGATGAGATGGGTGGCAGTCAAGAATGCTTCATCCAAAAATTTGAGTGGCATAGATGCATTTTCTAGGAGATCTAATCCTACTTCAAAAACATGGCAATGTTTTCTTTCGGCAGAACCATTCCGTTGATGAGCATGTGGACATGAGACATGGTGTGAGATGCCAAGTTACTGAAAAGAGGAATTGAGCTTTTTGTATTCACCTCCCCAGTCAGTTTGCATGACAATGATCTTTGTTTTAAGTTTTCTTTCAATCAAATTCTAGAAATTATTAAAAACTTGAAACACTTCAAATCATTTCTTAAGAATATAGGTCCAAGTATACTTGTTATAGTCATCAGTAAAACTTACATAGTATGAATGTCTACCAACTGAAGTAGGAGTTGACCCCTATACATCTGAGAATACAAGTTGTAAGGGTGCAATAGAGATACTATTAGAGATTGGATATGGAAGATGATGAATTTTAGCTTGTTGACATGGATCACACACTAACTCCATGCCAGACTCATTTGAGTAGGGAAGCTTATTCTTGCTAAGAACTAATTTGACAATAATTGATGAGGGATGACCTAATCTACTATGCCAGTTTGCAGAAGATGGCTTGATGGTGATAAAAGCTTGCTTATTCATTGATGATGAAGAAGATATGAGTGGGTAAAGGCCTCCCACGCACTTTCTCCTAAGAAGTATTATCCTCGTGTGCAAGTCCTTAACCAAAAAGAAATAAGGATAAAATTCAATGAGAACACGATTATCAAGAGTGAAGCTATGAACATAGACAAGATTTTTTGAAGTTGCAGGTACATGTAGGATTTTGTTTGGATGAAAAAAATTCATGGGTTTTTTGACAATTACATGACCAACATGAGTGATTTTCATACCAGAACTGTTTGTTGTGTGAACTTGATCGGGTCCATGGTACATGTCCCTGATTGTGAGCTTATCTAGCTTGACCGTGATGTGGTTCATTGCTTCAATATCCGCATACCAATTGGTGTTGATGACATAGCCATTTGTGAAAACATTGGACTCCTTCTCCTCGTAGTCATCTTCATATTGATCCCAGTATGCACGGGCACCTCCTGCATGATACTTGTAACGTACTTGACACTCGGGGTAGTCCTAAGATGGTTGTTGAGATTGCTGATGCTAATGTTGTGGATGACCTCGATAGCTTCTGCCGCCACCATTTGCACCAGAGGGAGTAGGGGAGCAACTTCCCCAACCTCACCCATGTTGTCGCGCCCGCGGCCTTCGTTGTTGCGTCCACGGCCTTAGTAAACCGTGTTGGTGGAGGAGTTCAAGTTGATGCCATCTGCCCCATCACAGATCAAAGGTGGAGATTTGGGCAACGGGCCCGTCGACGGTGATGGTAGTCTTCACGTGGCACATGGCTGCCACCACAACATCATAGTCACGATCAAGGCCCGCAAGAACGTAGTCCACCATCTCTGAGTCAGAAATTGGACAACCTATTTCTGCAAGCTCATACCCAAGATTTTTCATCTTATCAATGTAGGAGGAGTTGGACTTGGTGCCCTTCTTCGTGGTTGTGATGGCAATCCGTAGATTTGTGATGTGAGATTGAGACTAGGATGCAAAAATTATAGGGATGGCAGTCCAAAGGTCATGGATATTTTTTACCGAGAACCTGTGCAAGGATCTCTTTTGAGAGAGAGTTTTTTAAGCTGAAAACAGAAGGAGAGTCTCCTACTGCATATATATTACACTATGTCAAGTAGTAGCAATTACATAATTATACATGTGTCCCCAGCCATAAATGAAAAAAGGCAAATAAAACGGTGAATTAGGGGGGAAGATGGGGGGGTTACAAGAGCCTAGGTTAACACTACTGAGCTAATCAGATCACAAATGTGGGGGTGTAGGCCTTTAGGAGTCCTATATTTTAGGTTCTCAAGATCAGTCACCAGCCGTCTCTGCCAGGCTTGTCGTGTTGGTGCAATCCCTCTGAAATATTTATTATTTATTCCCTTCCATATGTTTCAGGCAGCCAGCAGAAAAATATCCATGAATAGCGGTTTGGTCCAGTGATTTTTTTGCGTATGTGAGCATTTCAAATATGTGGTCTGCATCATTTCATTTGATCCCTAGCTCATTGATAACCCACAAGTATATGGGATCAGTTGTAGCCTCTTTCGATAAGTAAGAGTGTCGAACCCAACGAGGAGCTAAAGGTAGAACAAATATTCCCTCAAGTTTTATCGACCACCGATGCAACTCTACGCACGCTTAACGTTCGCTTTACCTAGAACAAGTATGAAACTAGAAGTACTTTGTAGGTGTAACGGGATAGGTTTGAAAGATAATAAAGAGCATGTAAATAAAAACTAGGGGCTGCTAAGATAAAGAAACAACTAAGTTAGTCTTAGTAGATAACTTTTTTTCACAAGAAAGTTATTTGTCCCTAAGCAATCGATAACTAGACTGGTAATCATTATTGCAATTTTATATGAGGAAGAGGCATAAGATAACATACTTTCTCTACTTGGATCATATGCACTTATGATGGGAACTCCAGCAAGCATCCGCAACTACAAAAGATCATTAAGGTAAAACCCAACCATAGCATTATAAGGTATCAAGTCCTCTTTACTCCCATATGCAACAACCCACCTACTCGGGTTTATGCTTCTGTCACTCAAGAAACCCACCATAGGCAAATCATGAACACATTGAAATGCCCTACAACGAGGATCCCTCATGCTTGCGCGACACGAAGAGCGCCATAGCACATCACCAATAATAAAACATGCAACTCAAACCAATCATGATCATCAATCAACCCATAGGACAAAACGGATCTATTCAAACGTCATAGGATAGCCATACATCATTAGGAAATAATATATAGCATTGAGAACCATGTTTAAGTAGAGATTACAATGGGGAGAAGGGGTGTTACACTGCTGCATAGAGGGAGAGAGAGTTGGTGATGACGGCGGTGAAGTTGTTGGTGTAGATCGCCGTCACGATGATGCCCCGACGACGTTCCGGTGCCACCGGGAGAGAGGGGGAGAGAGCCCCCCTTCTTCTTCTTCCTTGACCTCCCCTAGATGGGAGGAGGGTTTCTCCTCCGGTCCTTGGCTTCCATGGCATCAGAGGGGTGGGAGCCCCTCCGAGATTGGATCTCTCTCTCTCTCTCTCTCTCTCTCTCTCTCTCTCTGTTTCCTTCTGTTTCTACATTCCTAGATTCTGGCCTTTCACCGTTTCTTGAATATATGGAGAGCCGTAACTCCGAACGGGCTAAAATTTTGAGGGGATTTTTATTATACAAATATCTTCATTGCGGCAAAATGAGAGCTCCAACCGACCTAAGCGCTGGCCACAAGGGCCCAGGGCGCAACCATGGGAGTAGGCGGCACCCTCCTGGCTTGTGGGCCCCTCGGGCATCGTCTCACGTTGATTATTTTTTCCAAAAATCACATATATTCCAAAAAAAATCTTTGTAAGTTTTTATCGCGTTTGGACTTTGTTTGATATGGATTTTCTACAAAACAAAAAACATGCAATAAACATGAACTGACATTGGGCACTGGATCAATATGTTAGTCTCAAAAATAGTATAAAAAGTTGCCAAAAGTATATGAAAGTTGTAGAAATATTGGCATGAAACAATCAAAAATTATAGATACAATGAAGATGTATCATCATCCCCAAGCTTAATTCCTGCTCGTCCTCGAGGAGGTAAATGATAAAAAAGGTATTTTTTATGTGGAATGTTACCTAGCATAATCTTGTTCATATAATCTAATCGTGGCATGAATATTACGACACGAGTGATTCAGAGAAATTGTCTATCATTTGACATTAAGACAATAATACTTCAGGCATACTAATAAAGCAAGCATGTCTTCTCAAAATATCATGGCTAAAAGAAAGTTATCCCTACAAAATCATATAGTCGGGCTATGCTCCATCTTCCCCACACAAAGTATTTATATCATGCGCAACCCCGATGATAAGTCAAGCCATTGTTTCACACCTTTTATGTTTTCAAACATTTTCAACTCTCACACAATACATGAACGCGAGTCATGGATATAACACTATAGGTGGAATAGAATATGGTGGATGTTATGAAGAAAAGGAGAAGATAGTCTCACGTCAACTAGGCATATCAACGGGCTATGGAGATTCTCATTAATAGATATCAATGTGAGTGAGTAGGCATTGCCATGCAATGGATGCACTAGAGCTATAAGTGTATGAACGCTCAAAAAGAAACTAAGTGGGTGTTCATCCAACTCGCTTGCTCAAGAAGACCTAGGGAAATTAGAGGAAGCCCATCATTGGAATATACAAGCCAAGTTATATAATGAAAAATTCCCACTAGTATATGAAAGTGACAAAATAGGAGACTCTCTATCATGAAGATCATGGTGCTACTTTGAAGCACAAGTGTTGAAAAAGGATAGTAGCATTGTCCCTTCTCTCTTTTCTCCCTTTTTTATTATATATATATTGGTGGGCATCTTTGGCCTCTGTTTTTTATTTGGGATTCATTGGCCTCTTTTATTATTTTTAAAGCCCGGAGTCTCATCCCAACTTGTGAGGGAATCATAACTTCCATCATCCTTTCTTCACATGGGACAATGCTCTAATAATGATGATCATCACACTTTTATTTACTTACAATTCAAGAATTACAACTCAATACTTAGAAGAAATTATGACTCTATATGAATGCCTCTGGTGGTGTACTGGGATGTGCAATGATCTAGCATAGTAAATGACATAAAAAAAAGGACAAGCCATGAAATATGACAATATATGACAAGCTATCTTGCGATCATGCAAAGCAATATGACAATGATGGTGCGTGTCATAATAAACGGAACGGTGGAAGTTGCATGGCAATATATCTCAGAATGGCTATGGAAATGCCATAATATGTAGGTATGGTGCCTGTTTCGAGGAAGGGTATATGATGAGTTTAATGCACCAGAGAAAGTTGCGTGGTACTAGAGAGGCTAGCAAAGGTGGAAGGGTGAGAGTGCGTATAATCCATGGACTCACATCAGTCATAAAGAACTCACATACTTATTGCAAAAGTCTATTAGTTATCGAAGCAAAGTATTAGACGCATGCTCCTAGGGGAGAGGTTGGTAGGAGTTAACCATCGCACGCTCCCAACCCTCACACAAAGGATGACAATCAATAAACAAATCATGATCCGACTTCGTTACATAACGGTTCACCATACGTGCATGCCACGGGAATCACAAACCTTTAACACAAATATTTCTACCAATCCAAAATTACTCACTAGCATGACTCTAATATCACCATCTTTATATCACAAAACCATTGCAAAGAATCAAACATATCATATTCAGTGATCTGCAAGTTTTGTGTAGGATTTTATGACTAACCATGTGAACGGCCAACTCATGTTAACTCTCTAAATAGATATAAGTGAAGCATGAGAGTTTAATTGTTTCTACAAAACATATGCCCACGCTCTAACAAATATAAGTGAACCAAAAGAGTATTCTACAAATGGCGGTTTTCTAACTGTAGAGAAACAGGCAATCCAAACTTCAAATGATATAAGTGAAGCACATGAAGCATTCTATAAAGCCATACTCAAAAGATATAAGTGAGGTGCAAATAGCCTTCTATAAATCAACCAAGGACTTTATCATACCATCATGGTGAATTATTAAAATAAAAATAAAAAGCACACGACGCTCCAAGATTTATGCATATCATGTGACGAATAAAAATATAGCTCCAAGTAAAATTACTGATGGTTGTTAGAAGAAAGAGGGGATGCCTTCTAGGGCATCCCCAAGCTTAGTTTCCTGGAAGTCCTTGAATATTACCTTAGGGTGCCTTGGTCATCTCCAAGCTTAGTCTCTTTCCACTCCTTATTCCTTCATCCATCGTGATATCACCAAAAACATGAAAACTTCAATCACACAAAACTTAACAAAACCCTCGTGAGATACGTTAGTATAATAAAACAAATCACCACTTTAAGTACTATTGCCAACCAATTCATATTTTGTTTTTGCATTTTAGCTACTGTAATATAACTTTTCCATGGCTTATACTACTGATACAATCGATAGTTTCATCGAAACGAGCAAAACAATGCATCAAAAACAGAATCTGTCAAAAACAGGACAGTCTGTAGTAATCTAAACATTCACCATACTTATGTAAATCTAAAAATTCTGAAAAATTAGGAAAAATAAAAGAATTGCATATTAGTACTGTGTCAAAATGTCAGAAACTTTTGACATTCCAGTAAAAATGTAAATTCACGCACTACAGCCAAAGTTTTCGTTTTTGCACTGCACACACCAAACAAGCAATCTAATCATCCTAAAGGAAAATCTTGGCACATTATTTTTATAATACAATGGATTTGTACAAGGGTATAATTTTTTTATTGAAATTTTTCTGTAATCAAGATTCACAAAGTTTCCATGGGCATGAACAAAGTTCAAGGCTAGCCCCCACTTCAATGTTGCTCGTCTTTCTCACTTTCACTTTTCTTTTTGAAAACTTTTTAAGTTCCCCACTTTATTTTTTGTTTTTAAACTATATAAAAGCACACAAAAGAATAAAATGACTCTCTAAAATTTCCGGGTTGTCTCCCTGGCAGCGCTTTCTTTAAAGCCATTAAGCTAGGCATAAAGTGCTCAAGTAATGGATCCACCCTGATCCCAAGGTATATCAAAGCCAATTTTAATTAACAATGATTTTTAATTCAGTAGTGAGAAAAAAGTAACATATATCATGCAACAACGAAGTCTAACTCTCTTCCTATGCATCGGCATGCCATAAAAGAACAATTCATGCACACAAAGTAAAGGCCAATGCATAGTATAATCAGTTTCTTGCAATTTTATCCTATTGGAAACATAGAGAGGCGGAGATGTAGTTCCCCTCTCATAATAATTGCAAGTAGGAGCAGAAGCACATGCGTATTATATCTATCAAAATCATCATGTGTAATAGTAAAAGGCAACCCATCTATATAATCCTTAATAAGTGCAAACTTCTCCGCTATAGTGTAGTTGGGATAATTCAAGAAGATAATAGGACTATAATGTGTGGGTGCAATAGCAACAATTTCATGTTTAACATAAGGAACTATAGAAAGTTCATCCTCATAAGCATCATTCATATTGACATCATGGCCATAAGCATAGCAAGCATCAAGTTCATCAAAAAGGCATATTTCAAATGAATCCAAGGGATCATAGCAATTATCATAGCATTCATCCTTCGGTAAGAATGAAGGGTAATTAAACAATGTATGAGTTAAAGAGTTACTCTCATTAGAAGGTGGGCATGTGTAGCTAATCCACTCTTCCTCCTTTTGTTCTTCACTCTCCTCCTCATCTTTTTCATCTAATGAGCTCACAATTTCAGCAACTTCCTCTTCCATAGGTTCCTGCAAAATATTAGTCTCTTCCAAGGCAGCGGTCATTCTTTAAATAAATTATTTAATATAATCATTAGAAGCATAGTTTTCATAGCAATATTCAAGTATGACAAAATTTTCAGATTTGTAGAGAGTAGCATCATACTTTTCAATGAAAGAAGCAATTTCATAGGCACGCTTAAAAGCAACAAATTCTTCAATTTGTTCAACATCATTATAGCAATAGGCCTCCTTGACATAAGAGGATAATATTTCATTATCATTAAACACACATTGGTAGGGAAGGTGTTTTTTAGCTTCTTTAGAGCAACAAGTAAAGTCATATATTTCACATAGATTCCAAGCATAGGAACACAAAGTATTAATTTGATGCCACAAGAGTTTCCCTTTTTGAGATATGCGGTGTCACACATAATGAGCATGCTCATTTAATGATTTTCCCTTAAATAAGCTAGTTGGGTTTTTAGCACGAGCACAAGTGGATCGAAGATGACCCAAGTAATATTCTTCGGTGGTACGGAACACTAGTGGTTCCTCAACTTTTGGAGCAGCAAGTACATCTAATTTTTTTTGTATTTAGCGTTTCCTACCCATATCTAAAGATAGAAAACAAGTTAATAAAAGAAAATAAAAATTACTCCCTCCATAAACTAATATAAGAGCATTTAGATCACTAAAGTAGTTATCTAAACGCTCTTATATTAGTTTATAGAGGGAGTACTTAGTGATAAAGCAAACAAGCACACACGAGAATATACACCCTATGCTATTGCTCCCGAGCAACGGCGCCAGAAAAAGGTCTTGATAACCCACAAGTATAGGGGATCAGTTGTAGCCTCTTTCAATAAGTAAGAGTGTAGAAACTAACGAGGAGCTAAAGGTATAACAAATATTTCCTCAAGTTCTATCGACCACCGATACAACTCTACGTACACTTAACGTTCGCTTTACCTAGAACAAGTATGATACTAGAAGTACTTTGCAGGTGTAACGGGATAGGTTTGCAAGATAATAAAGAGCATGTAAATAAAAACTAGGGGCTGCTAAGATAAAGAAACAACTAAGTTAGTCTTAGTAGAGAGCTTTTTGTCACAAGAAAGTTATTTGTCCCTAAGCAATCGATAACTAGACCGGTAATCATTATTGCAATTTTCTATGAGGGAGAGGCATAAGCTAACATACTTTCTCTACTTAGATCATATGCACTTATGATTGGAACTCTAGCAAGCATCCACAACTACTAAAGATCACTAAGGTAAAACCCAACCATAACATTATAAGGTATCAAGTCCTCTTTACTCCCATATACAACAACCCACCTACTCGGGTTTATGCTTCTGTCACTCAAGCAACCCACCATAGGCAAATCATGAACACATTGCAACATCCTACAATGAGGATCCTTCACGCTTGCGCGACACGGAGAACACCATAGGACATCACCAATAATAAAACATGCAACTCAAACCAATCATGATCATCAATCAACCCATAGGGCAAAACGGAACTACTCAAACATCATAGGATAGCCATACATCATTGGGAAATAATATATAGCATTGAGTACCTTGTTTAAGTAGAGATTACAGC
This sequence comes from Hordeum marinum, assembly GCA_022496015.1. NCBI lineage: Eukaryota > Viridiplantae > Streptophyta > Magnoliopsida > Poales > Poaceae > Hordeum > Hordeum marinum. The sequence continues at coordinate 203,253,335 of CM039676.1, forward strand.
GGGGAGAAGGGGTGTTACACCGCTTCATAGAGGGAGAGAGAGAGAGTTGGTGATGACGGCGGCGAAGTAGTTGGTGTAGATCGTCGTCACGATGATGGCCCCGGCAGCGTTTCGGTGCCACCGGGAGAGAGGGAGAGATCCCCCTCCTTCTTCTTCTTCCTTGACCTCCCCTAGATGGGAGGAGGGTTTCCTCTATTGTCCTTGGCCTTCATGGCGTCGGAGGTGTAGGAGCCCCTGTGAGATCGGATCTCTCTCTCCGTTTCCTTCTGTTTCTGCGTTCCCAGATTCTAGACTTTCACTGTTTCTTAAATATGTGGAGATCTGTAAGTCTGATTGGGCTGAAATTTTGAGGGGATTTTTATTATACAAATATCTTCCTTGAGGTAACAGGAGAGTTCCAATCGACCTAAGCGCTGGCCACAAGGGCCCAGGGCGCGGCCAGGGGGTAGGCCGCGCCCTCCTGGCTTGTGGGCCCCTCGGGCATCGTCTCGCGTTGATTCTTTTCCCCAAAAATCACATATATTCCAAAGAAATATCTATAACTTTTTATCGTGTTTGGACTTTGTTTGATATGGATTTTTTGCAAAACAAAAAACATGCAACAAACAGGAACTGGCACTAGGCACTAGATCAATATGTTAGTCTCAAAAATTGTATAAAAAGTTGCCAAAAGTATATGAAAGTTGTAGAATATTGGCATGAAACAATCAAAAATTATAGATATGATGGAGATGTATCACTCATCCCAGCATTGCTAGCTGAAAGTGCACCTGAAAATCATGTGTTCCACCGTTTCTTCTACATGTCGACCACAAAACAAGCAGTCCAGAGCATCACATATGTTATAGTGTCTCACGGACAACAGGAGACAACCAAACACCTTGATCCGGAGGGTGCTTTCGATTTCCAAAGCCATTGGTAAGCTTTATGTGCTTGCACATCTTGGAAATAAAAAGCATAATATTGGCTGGGTTTTAATTTTGAGGCTCCCCGCACGTATGTCCATTCATCCTCTTCCTGCCTAGGAATCTCCATCTCTCTGGTTATCTCCTGGAGTTCTCTTACTTCCTCACGAGCCCGAGGCGAGAGTGGTAACAAGAATATATCATTCAATCTGGTCGTACCCAGAAAATCCATTACTGATATGTCTTCATGTGTGGTGTAGGAGTAGGCTCGTGGAAAAGCTGATGAGGCCACTTCATCTTACCACTTGTCTTTCCAGAATAGCACTGAGTTCCCTTTCCCAACCTGAACTGTTGTGATCCCACGGAATGTTGGGGCTAGTTTCATGACATCTATCCACCAGAAGGATCCACATGGTTCCATAGCATGCGAGATCCCATTTTGGTAGTATGTCTCCCACATCAGACTAACCCAGGGGGTGTCATGGTGATTATGAAACTTGTGTAGAAATTTCAGTAGTAGTGCATCATTCTATACTTTTAGATCAACAACCCCCAGGCCACCATGTTTCTTTGGTCTCCATACTAAGTCATTTGTCTCCATTTTCTGTTTTTTGTTCCACAAGCAAAATCTTCTTATTTTGTCTAATTGGGCTATGATCTTGGGATCAACCTTAAGAGTTCACATTGCAAAGATGGCCAAGGATGTGAAGATTGAGTTGACCAACGCCAGTTTTGCTCCATAGGATAACATCGACATGGTGAAGGTGACTCTATGTTCTGCCTTGCAAACAAGCGACATGAGGTCTTGCATCGACGGTTTGGTGGTCCCCAACGACAGTCCAAGGTAGGTGAAAGGCATCGATCCCATGCCGCAACCAAAGATATCAGCGATCGTCTAACACATAGAGAGTGGTGTGTTAATCGGGATCGGTGTTGATTTCTGAAAGATGATCTTCAGTCCAATCGATGTGGCATAGTCAGTTAGGATTTTCTTCATGATTGTGGCTTGTTGGATGCAAGCAGGCATTACATAGTTGTATCATCAGCATACTGTATGACGGGGTAGTCTGCATTGTTTCGGTGCTGAATGGGCAGTTTTAGCATGTTCCGTCTGAAGGTGTCATTGATTGCATCTTGCAAGAGATCTGCGGCAAGAACAAAGATGAGAGGTGATAGAGGATCACCTTGTTGGACTCCACATTTGCATGGGAATTAGCGTCCCGGGACACCATTGAGAAGGACAAAAGATTTGCCCGAGGAGAAGATGCAGTCGATCCATTGCAACCATTTATCATTGAACCCCATTTGCTTCATGATGAGCCTAATTGCCGAGTGATCAATCATGTCGAATGCTTTGGAAAAATCTAACTTCAGAAGAATGATCTCTTTCTTGGAGGTCTCACATTGATAGATGTATTAAAAAACCCATGCGAGACAGTCCTGTATGGATCTCCCTTTGATAAATCCGTACTGGTTTTTATGGATTAACTGCAAGATTATCTTCTGGAGTCGATTGGCAAGTAACTTAGTGACCACCTTTAGGAAGAAGTTAAGTAGTGTGATTGGTCTGTAATCATTGGTGGATCTCGGGGCATTGTTTTTTGGGATAAGAGTTATGTAGTCATAATTCAGATTGTCCAGTTTCAGAGATCCTTCATGGAAATCAGCACATAGCCTATAGAAATCTTCCTTTATGATGTGCCAATAGGATTTGAGGAAGGCGCCACTGAAGCCGTCGGGTCCAGGGGCTCTATCTGACGTCATTTTCTTGATGACGTCGTCGATTTCAGCTTTGGTAAATGAGGCAGTTAACAAGTCCATATCTTCTCCAGTTTTGATGATGGTTGGTAAGTCAAATTTCATTTCATGATTAGTGGAGGAACCCAGTCTTTCCTTGAAAGCTTCAAAAAGTATCGATTCTTTGCCCGCATGATCTTATGCAGTGGTACCATCATGGCCACCAGAGACGCAATTGAATTTCTTCAGTACCGTTCAGTGGCAATGGCTTGAAGGAGCTTGGAGTTCTCGTCACCAAACTGGATCCAACGCATGGTGCATCTCTTTTTTCAATACTCTTTTTGGTAACTCAAAAGTCGCAGGAGATGTGATTTGAGAATTCTACAGAAGTTATACTCAGGTGTGGTGAGTGATCTTTTGTCCTCTAGCTCATCTACTTCAAGCAGAGCTTTGTTAGTGTTTGCTATGGCTGTTGAAAGTCTTGAGATTTTCTTGCTCCATTGTTTGAGTGCTTGCCTTACATGTTTAAATTTCTTACACAAGATCGAGGCAGCATTGTCATTTTTAATTTTTGGTGGCTTGTCCCAGGCTTGTTTGACCACATTCAGAAATCCCAGATGAGCAATCCAAAAGCTTTCAAATATGAAGAGCCTGCTTTGAGGAATTGATGTTTCAATGATAATCGAGCAAGGGACATGATCCGAGACTAGTTTTCCAAGCGTTTTGACCGTGGTATTGGGATATGTGGTTGTCCAGTTTGTGGTCGTGAGAAACCAGTTAATTTGTTCCAATAATGGGTCGATCTGCATGTTGCTCCACGTATATAGTCTGCCCTTGATGGGGAGTTCCACCAAGTGTTGTGTTCTGATGAAATCATTGAAAGTGATCATGTCTTGGATGCTACCACCTGGTTTATTGCGGTTATGAGGAGATCGAATGAAGTTGAAGTTACCCAGCAAAAGCCATTCTTCATCAGTGGGTATAGTGGTTTCAAACATCCAATTGATAAATTGTTCTCTGTGTTCTTGGCATGGACCGTATATATTAAATAGCATCCAGGTTTGGGATGATTGCGTGGATATGAATTTAACTCTCAGGGCAAAAGATTCAGTTAATGTGTCTATAGTGAAAACCGAGCTATTCCATATGGTTATAATCCCCTCGAGGCCCCGACAGATGGTATGTAAGAAAATTTATCAAAATGCCACGGGCATATGTACTTTAGCATTATAAGATTAAAAATCAGCATTTTTGACTCTTGAATGCAAATAATCGAGCAACCATTGGAGGTAATAGCATTGGAAAGAGCTAAGCATTTCTTATCGGAATTCAAACCATGGATATTCCAGCATAGGATGTTCCAACTTTGCAACATTATCAGAGAAAGAAAGATAGAAGACTGCAAGTTTTAACACAAAATATAAGATGCATTGTCACTCCACGACACTGCAGCCACCTTAAGTCGAGGGAGTAGACGTGCCTGCATCCTTGGGTGCCATGAGTACCTCCATGGATAATTCTTCCGCCGGGATTGCACACAGTTGGGTGCCAATTGCCTGCATGACTGGAATGGGTGTTGGTGGCGGTGGAGTTGTAGCATCAGAACCTGAAGAAGATTCTGCGACAACATTAGCATCAAAACCTGAAGAAGAGCCTGGAGCAGCAGGAACCACACGAGCCTTCACTTTTTGACATATACTGTTTGGTGTCAGTTGGCTAAGGGATTCTGAAGCCATCATATTTGTTGGACCTGGTGTTGCGACGGAGATTGGTGGTGTCCAGGGGAGCTTGTATTCCCCCCCATCGAGCAGGAATGCCAGTCTCTGCTCCAGTGTGTGTATCTTCCTTCTGCTGTTGGTGCTCGGGGCTGTTAGTGTTGACAGTACTAACCAAAGTGTTTATTTGTAGTGTGTTTCCTGTCAGTTGATCCAACAAAGGATCAGCAAGGTTCCTGCCATGAAGTGCATCATTAGTATGCAGAGCACCAGCTGTGATCTGTGGAACACCATTGATCTCCTGTATCTCTTCTATGCTAAAAGACGAATTGTTTCTACTGTTAAATGGAGTAGTGGACTGGGAAATGTTGAAGATCGGACCATTTGCTCTGTGAGTAACTTGAACCTCAATCTGAAAGCTCTCTGATAGTAATCCATATCTATCAAACCAAGGACCATAAGTGGCCAAGAGAGGTCTGAGAGCCCCAAGTAGGATGGAATTCAGTTGTTGTGCAGGGACTAGGTCATGGATCAACATGGAGGCTATGAGATCTCTTGGGCAGACAAGGTGAAGGTGAGCCCCCCATCATGTACATTAACTGAGATAGTAGAAGAGTCTTCCTGGCTGTGTATCTCATTGTGCATGTGTAGGCTCATAATAGAAAGTTCAGGTATGGAGTTTTCAGAGCTTGAGCTACTAATCAAAGTTATTACCATGCCACCCCTGGATTGTCAATCGTATTGTCAGAAGGCTTTATGACATCTTGTACTTGAAGTCCTTGAGCATTCAGACATGCTTGAAAGTTGAATAGTGCAGGTGGCGATAGAGGATCAGGTGGTGCAGGTGGCTCCGGCCAAGCATCCCATCCCTCATTCGGCTAAGCTGCATCAATCTGTACTTCTGTAGAACTTGCACTGCTGTTATTGGCAGTAGTGTGTGCATTGGGAGCAACATTCTGTGTGAACCAGTTTTCTACCTGCTGCTGGTATAGCTGTTCGGCCGGTTCGGAACAAACATGGGGTGAGAATTTCCATTCGGTGGCGGCTGATCCTCACCGGCTGGTGGCACCTCTGGCGGGTGTGCATTCCAGTCGCTGCTGCGTAAGATGGTGATTTGCACTGTCCAAAATTCTCTTGCTCCACCAAGTTGGCGTACTACAAAACTTTTGGGGATTAGTCGCATATGAATCACCCTGACATTGAGAAGAACATACCTTCTATCTTGACGTGGGTTGTACCAAGAGAGAACTTCCCCAAATCCCCCCACCGACCTATTGATGTAGTGATCTATCTGGTAATCATATGGGAAGCCAAAGTACAGCAGCCAAAGCTCAGGACCAAAAGTGGTTTGTCTCATATTGATTGAGGCATTGTGGGGCACAAAAGAGGCCACTAACTCTTCATCATCAATAGCAAAGGTGGTTCCTACTGCTGAATCCCTCAAAAAAGAATCCACAAAACCATATATTCCAATGCCGAATGGATGGTCACTCACCTCTGCAGTGAATAGCTGTGCTTCATGGAGCAGCCCCTCGACCGTGTCTCGAAGTTCTTGGTGACGATGGATGGGGACGAAGCGGTCCGCCTCAGCAATGGCGAGGAAACTGTGGTTGAGAGGGGGGTCGGCGAAACCACCATGCTGTTGCGTATCAATCGATCTGGTGGACCAGGCTCAATAGCCATCCCTCGCAGAAGGAAGGGGATAGGGTTAAGCGGGTAGTTTGCCATGGCTGGGGTGGAGGTGGTCGATGGCCTATGCAGAGATGATGTGACAGGGGAGGGCAGGGGTTTGGGCGAGGCAACCAAGGAAAGCAGAGTCGAGGGAGCCTATATCTTGGAATGTGTAGCGTCCAGGGTAGAATTGCAAAGTTTGGATACTTTGGGTATCCATTGCCATTTTTTCTATCTACGTGCTTTAAAGCAGGACAATGTGGCATGTCCATAATGCCCACACGATTCGCATCTAATGGTTGGGACTTTGCTCCTTTTCGTCTGACGATACTAGGTCAGCGAGGATTTTAAAACTGGCAAGTTGACTTGGTGCAGCATGATTCTAGGTTTATTAAACATGTCCGTAGTCTCTAAAATCGGCATAGCCTTGTGATGGCAAGAGATCTCCTTATGTCCTGGTTCAGAGCAATTGAGACATATTACCTTAGCAGAGTAGTCAACTTTCCTATGACCCCAGTGCAGGCATTTGGCACAGAGATTGGACCAATTCGTGGTATGGAAATATATTTCTTTCTCATTGTAGCCTGCCTGCCTTAATGCTTCCTGATGACTAGTGCTAAGTAGAGGTGGCCATTGGTCATGAGGGGGGAACATTTGTATGCATATTGCAAGAAGCAGAGGGGTGGTGATGAGTAATGAGCATCAATTAAGCATTCAAATTGCGCGAGCTTTAAATGACGTGACATAGAACTCTCCTTTAATTCATCCATCAAAATAATATCCCTTGAAGAGGCCAGAATTACAGACTCCCAACAATTTGACGTCCTTTGATTGCTCTTTGGTAAAAGTCCATCATTAATGCTCATTTCCTTGGATCTTAATTTGAGGAACCAACAATGGACGATGAAGTTTCTTCAACATTCTGGTCAGAAGAACTCATGCTAGGAATATTGATCAAATCGAACTTGCTTAATTCTTTAATCGAACCTTCATCTATCACATTAAAATTGTGCAAGAAATTGAGCTTGGACTTGATTGCGACGGGGCTGCGGTTAGATACTTCTGGCAATTCTTCATCCGCATGCCAAGAGTAGTCATAGGTAACCACATGAGAAATTTTTCCATTGAACAGATGAAAATGACAAATAAAATCTGGCCATATGTGATCCTTGAGAGTATATATGAAATGTCCCACTTTATTGTTGGCCATACAGAAACGAAATGATCTTTGGAATAGTCCCTTGACCTTGAATCTAGTATTTGAACCCCCAAGACAACATTGCAGAGCAATTCCAACCGATTCTTCGGTGAGAGGGAAAGAGGATGAAGAGAAGGAGAACACCAAGTAGAACTCTTTGCATCGTCTCGAAGATGAAAAATGGACCGTGGAACCAAATTTGTGACTCACCTGTTTTGCATGGGCAATACCCGAGGAGAAATCCCAGTGTAGAATCCCTTCCATTGAGAGAGAGTTTAGCAGAAAGCTTAGGACCTATTGGTCCTTTCATAGCCATGGAGTATACAACAGGTTTGGCACCATCGCCATGGTCTTGTCTGATTGTTGCCACTTCACCGTGGTTGGGGGCATTGCATCAGTTCCATTGGGAAGCCCCGTGACCTACACTCCTCGTAGGCCGGGCATCACCTGAGCCTTCCATAGGAGATAATTCCGCTTTGTCAACTTCTCGACCTGTGAAGGACTAAGGTTGAGAACGACCGTAATGGAGGTAGGAGACATGATGTTGATGGAGAGAATTTTCTGTTGGCTGTTGGAAATCTATGTAACCAACATGGATAGACTTGAGCATCACGTATGGGTTTAGGAGAGTAGTTAGGATGCCTTTTATCTTTTTGTCTCTTCTTCTCTCATCTCCTGCAAATCTCTCTACTATTGACCCCTCAACCGAACCATGTAAACCTACAAAGCTCCCCCATCCATATCTATGTATAAACTGTAGGCTCCCATGTTACGGGGGTTGAGGTGCTTCATCAAGTTTCACATGGTATTCAGAGCCATCTTCTTCCTCCACATCTAGCTCTCCTCCAGATCAAACCTAGCCGCCACCAAAAACTTCCTTCAGATCAAAACCAAACCAAGCCGCAACCATGTCTTCCTCCTCCGATTCAGTTCCTTCCTCTAGCTTGAACAACAACACCTCCGAACTATGCAGCCACACCAACTACATCCAATGGCGTGCCCAGACTCGCTCTGAGATTATGGGAGCCGGTCTCCATGGGCATTTCGACCAAACAACTCTTGAACCTACCAAAACAATCTCTGCCAAAAAATTTGAAGGACAACAACAAATTGTTACCAACCCTGCCTACACTCCTTGGTTGATCCAAGACCAGCAAATCGTGGCCTATTTTCTTAGAAATCTCTCCAAAGAAATCCTAATTCAGGTTGCCTTGATAGAGACATCGCATGCGATTTGGACAGCCCTTGCAAACATGTTTGCTGCCTAGTCCAAGTCCTGAGTAAACAACATCCGAATCTCTCTGTCTAATACCCACAAAGGGTCTCAATACGCTGCTACATATTTTGGTTATATGAGGTCGATTTTAGATGAACTTGCATCCGTAGGAAAGACCATCAGATAATAGGAGCTATTGTCTTTCATCATTTTGGGCTTGTGCACGAATTATCAATCCATCATCTCGGCCCGAAATGTCTATGTTGAACCTGTTTCCATTAACAAGCTTATCGTGATGGTGGTGAACCTTGACCAAAGGGTCGAGTTTTCCATGGTTCTGGTGTGGGCGGCTTCAAATCACTAGCCAACATGGTTGTGAGGAACCGAGGTGGCGGTGGCAAGGGTAAGAACTGTGAATTGCCAAAACCCACCAATGGTGGTGGCGGGTATCATGGTGGTGGTGGTAGCAATGGCAAAAGCGGCGGCTACCATAACAAGAACGATGGCAATGGTGGTGGTCCTGCATACCACAACAACACCAGTGGTCGTGGTCACCACCACCACAACAATGATCATGGGCGTCCCTTCTACAACAACAATCAGGGATGCCAAGGTGGCTACAGCCGTGGCTATGGAGGCGACAACGACTTTCAAGGTTATGATGAGTATGAGAGCAAATGCCAAATTTGTAAAAAAACTAACCACATAGCGAATGATTGTCTTTGGTGCTATGAAGATTCATAGAAAAAGAAAGTTGCAGCTGCCGCAACTATGTCATATGGTGTGGACACAGATTGGTATGCCGATACCGATGCTAATGAACACATCACCTTCGACATGGAAAGATTGACCATGCATGAGAAGTACCATGCCCATGATCAAGTCAACACCACAACATATGATCAAGGTATGATGATAAGCCATATTGGTCAATCTACTATTAAAACCCCTCATCATGATATTTGTCTCAATGATGTCCTACTTGTTCTTCATGCATCAAAAAATCTTGCTTATGTCCATAGAATCACTCTTGATAATGGCGTCTTCATAGAATTTCACCTGTTTTTCTTTTCAGTCAAGGATTAGGCAACAAGGAGGGTTCTCTCTCGCGGTAGATGCGTGGGCGGTCTCTACCCATTAATTCCCACACTTTGCAAGTTCAATAAACAAGATTTTGTAGCCATTAGAGTTTCTTTAGAGAGGTGGCACAACCATTTAGGCCATCCTTATTTTTCTGTTTTTTATCAAATTCTTAGCAAGAATAAACTCCCATTTTTTTGGTGAGCAAGATTGTAAAACCATATATGATTCATGCCAGCATGCAAAAAGTCATCAATTACTACATCCTATTCTACCAGCCCGTATGTTAAACCTTTGCAATTGATCTTTTCTAATATGTGGGGTCAAGCACCCTCTTTTGTTGGTAGACACACTTATTATGTGAGCTTCATTGATGACTATAGTAAAGACACATGGATTTACCTCCTTAAGAAGTGTTCTGATGTCTTTCAAGTCTTTCATAATTTTCAAGATCTTGTTGAGAGAAAATTTGATTACAAAGTCATTGTTGTGCAATCCGACTGGGGTGGTGAGTACAAGAAACTTAACTTTTTTCAAAAGATAGCTATCTCACATCATGTCTCTTGCCCACATGCTCACCAACAAAATGGCTCTTCTGAGCGCAAGCATCAACACGTTGTTAAAGTAGGCCTTGCTGTTCTTGCCGTTGCATCCATGCGATTAGAATTTTGGGATGATGCCTTCTTAAGTGTTGTTCAACTTATCGGTATTTTGCCCGGTCATGTGATCAGCAATAAAACACCCACGAAACATCTTCTTCATGTCAAACTAGACTATGATCCCCTTCATGTCTTTGGTTGTGCGTGTTAACCAAATATCCATCCTTACAACAATCACAAGCTTATGTTTCACTCCAAGCAATGTGTTTTTATTGGCTATAGCGCTCAACACACGAGAGTTAGGTGTCTAGATGTAGCTACTGGCCGAGTCTACATCTCCAGAGATGTAGTTTTCAATGAGACTCAATTCGCTTTTGAGAAACTCCATCCAATGTTGTGCACTTCTTCGTCAAGAAATCCTCCTTTTGCCATCATCTCTTTCTGGTCTTGATCATGAGGGTGATAATAGTAGTTCTGACTTATTTATGACTAATCATCATACTATGCCTAAGTCCCTTGCTGCATGAGCAATTACCAATGCCGAATACAGGGTGAAAAACAGAGATACGGGTGGTCATTTTATGTGCCCCCGGCGAGGAGACAATACAACCCAAGGGGGATCCGCCTCAGGATCCAACTCCTTGCTGGCTGCAGCGAGACCCGCTTCAGTATCCTCCTCTAGCGCCCCTGGCAAGGATGAGGCTGGGCCCGCCTTGCCCTCCGCGCCCTGCACAACACCATCTCTATGTTGGGGAACGTTGCATGGGAAACAAAAATTTTCCTACGCACACGCAAGATCTATCCGTGGTGATGAGCATCTACGAGAGGGAGAGTGGATCTACGTACCCTTGTAGATCACTAAGCGGGAAGCGTTAAGAAACATGGTTTGTGTAGTCGAATGTCTTCGTGATCCAAATCGCCGAGTGTCTCGCGATCCAATCACGATACATCCTGATCAAGCACCGAACGGACGGCACCTCCGTGTTTAGCACACGTACAGCTTGATGACGATCTCCGCCTTCTTGATCCAGCAAGAGGAAGCGGAGAGGTAGACGAGTTCTCTGGCAGTGTGACGGCGCCGCGGCAATGGTGGTGTAGCAATTCCGGTAGGGCTTCGCCTAAGCACTGTAGAAAACCGATCTAGAGGAGAAACTATGCACTAGAGGAACGGGTAGCACGTGGCTGAAAATCAAGTGCCCAAAACCCTAAAACCTCTAGTATATATAAGAGGAAGAGAGGAGGAGGCTTGGACCAAGGGCCAAGCCATCTAGGCTTCGGCCAAACCAAGGAGGAGAGGAGGATTCCTCCTCCAATCCTAGTAGGACTAGGACTCCTCCTTATTTTGGTCTTTTTGCTTTTTTCCACCTTTTTCTCTTTGGGCTTTTCTTCCCAGACGCATGGGCCTTATGTGGGACTTCCACCAGCCCACTAAGGGCTGGTATTCACTCTCCCACAGCCCATGTAGCCTCTTGGGTCGAAATACCCCTCCCGATGGTCTCCGGTACACTACCGGCACTCCCGGTACACTACCGATGAGCCCGAAACCTTTCTGGCGACCAAAATAGGACTTCCAATATATCAATCTTTACCTCCAGACCATTCCGGAGCTCCTCGTGACGTCCAAGATCTCATCCGGGACTCTTAACAACCTTCGGTCACCACCATACATAACTCTATACTACTGAAACGTCACCGAACCTTAAGTGTGCAGACCCTGCGGGTTCAAGAACTGTGTAGACATGACCGAGACACCTCTACGGTCAATAACCAATAGCGGGACCTGGATGCCCATATTGGTTCCTACATATTCTACATAGATCTTTATCGGTTGAACCTCTATGTCAAGGATTCAGTTAACCCCGTATGATGTTCCCTTTGTTCTTCGGTATGTTACTTGCCCGAGATTCGATCGTCGGTATCTCCATACCTAGTTCAACCTTGTTACCGGCAAGTATCTTTACTCATTCCATAATACAAGATCCCGTGACTAGCACTTAGTCACATTGCTTGCAAGGCTTATTGTGATGTTGTATTACCGAGTGGGCCCTGAGATACCTCTCCGTCACACGGAGTAACAAATCCCAGTCTTGATCCATGCCAACTCAACAGACACCCTCGGAGATACCTGTAGAGCACCTTTATAGTCACCCAGTTACGTTGTGACGTTTGATACACACAAGGCACTCTTCCGGTGTCCGTGAGTTACATGATCTCATGGTCATAGGAACATATACTTGACATGCAGAAAACAATAGCAATAAACTGACATGATCATATGCTATGTTTGTAGTTTGGGTCTTGTCCATCACATCATTCTCCTAATGATGTGATCCCGTTATCAAATGACATCACATGTCAATGGCTAGGAAACCTTGACCATCTTTGATCAATGAGCTAGTTCACTAGAGGCATACTAGGGACAACGTGTTGTCTATTTACCCACACATGTAATGTGTTTCCAATCAATACAATTATAGCATGGATAATAAACGATTATCATGAACAAGAAATATAATAATAAAAACTTTATTTATTGCCTCTAGGGCATATTTCCAACAGTCTCCCACTTGCACTAGATTCAATAATCTAGTTCACATCACTATGTGATTCACATTGTAATGAATCAAACACCCATGTAGTTCTGGTGTTGATCATGTTTAGCCCTTGCAAGAGGTTTAGTCAACGAGTCCGCAACATTCAGATCCATGTGCACTTTGCAAATATTTGTGTCCTTCTCCTCGATGTAATCGCGGATGGAGTTGAAGCGTTGCTTTATGTGTCTGGTCCTCTTGTGAAACCTTGGTTCCTTAGCCAGAGCAATGGCACCAGTGTTATCACAGAACATGTTCATTGGATTCAGTGCACTGGGCACTACTTCAAGATCTGTCATGAACTGCTTCATCCAGACACCTTCCTTTGCCGCCTCAGAGGCTGCGATGTACTCCGCTTCGCACGTAGAATCGGCTACCACGCTTTGCTTGGAACTGCACCAGCTTACCGCTCCCCTGTTGTGAATAAATATGTATCCGGTTTGTGACTTAGAGTCATCCGGATCAGTGTCAAAGCTTGCATCGACGTAACCCTTTATGACGAGCTCTTCATCACCTCCATAAACGATAAACATTTCCTTAGTCCTTTTTAGGTACTTAAGGATATTCTTGACCGCCGCCCGGTGCTCCATTCCAGGATCACTTTGAAACCTTCCGGCCATACTTATGGCAAGGCTGACATCGGGTCTTGTGCACAACATTGCATACACGATAGAGCCTATGGCTGAAGCATAGGGGATGACACTCATCTTTTCTCTATCTTCTGCAGTCATTGGGCATTGAGTCTTACTCAACTTCACGCCTTGTAACACAGGCAAGAACCCCTTCTTGGACTGATCTATTTTGAAATTCTTCAAAACTTTATCAAGGTATGTGCTTTGTGAAAGTGCTATTAAGCGTCTCGATCTATCTCTTGTTCAAATATTCCTTCACGCTTTCCAACATTTCTATATTGTTTCCAATAAGCAATATGTCATCCACATATAATATTAGAAACGCTATAGAGCTCCCACTCAATTTTCTTGAAAATACAAGCTTCTCCATAAACTTGTATAAACTCAAACGCTTTGATCACCTCATCAAAGCGCTTATTCCAACTCCGAGATGCTTGCACCAGCCCATAAATGGATCGCTGGAGTTTGCAAACTTTGTCAGCATTCTCTGGATCGACAAAACCTTCTGGTTGCATCATATACAACTCTTCCTCAAGGAAACTGTTGACGAACGCTGTTTTGACATCCATCTGCCACATTTCATAGTCAAAATAAGCAGCTATTCCAACATGATTCTGACAGACTTAAGCATCGCTATGGGTGAGAATGTCTCATCGTACTCAACTCCTTGAACTTGTGAAAAACCCTTTGCCACAAGTCGAGCTTTATAGACGGTGACATTACCGTCTGCGTCCGTCTTCTTCTTAAAGATCCATTTGTTCTGAATGGCCTTTTGCCCTTCAGGTAATACTTCCAAAGTCCATACTTTGTTTTCATACATGGATCCCATTTCGGATTTCATGGCCTCTAACCATTTCTCGGAATACGGGCCCATCACCGCTCCTCCATAGCTCGTAGGTTTATTGTTGTCCTAGAACATGACCTCCAAGACAGGGTTGTTGTACCACTCAGGAGCAGTACGCGCCCTTGTCGACCTACGAGGTTCAATAGTAACTTGATCTGAAGGTTCATGATCGTCATCATTAACTTCCTCTTCAACTGTCATAGGCTCCACAGAAACATCTTTCTGTGCTGCGCTACTCTCTGGTTGAAGTAACGGTTCAATAACCTCATCAAGCTCTATTTTGCTCCCACTCAATTCTTTCGAGAGAAACTCTTTCTCAAGAAATGTTCCATTCTTAGTGACAAACACCTTGCTTTCGGATCTTAGATAGAAGGTATACCCGACTGTCTCTTTCGGGTATCCTATGAAGACGCATTTCTCCGCTTTGGGTTCCAGCTTTTCAGGCTGAAGCTTTTTGACATAAGCATCACATCCCCAAACTTTAAGAAATGACAACTTTGGCCTCTTGCCAAACCATAGTTCAAATGGCGTCGTCTCAACAGATTTTGGTGGTGCCCTATTTAAAGTGAATGCAGGTGTCTCTAATGCATAACTCCAAAACAATAGTGGCAAATCAGCAAGAGACATCATAGAACACACCATATCTAATAAGGTTTGATTACAACGTTCGGACACACCATTACGCTGTGGTGTTCTAGGCGGTGTCAACTGTGAAACAATTCCACACTGTCTTAAGTGACTGCCAAACTCATAACTCAGATATTCACCTCCTCGATCAAATTGCAGGAATTTAATCTTCTTGTTACAATGATTCTCAACTTCACTCTGAAATTGCTTGAACTTTTTAAACGTTTCAGACTTGTGTTTCATTAAGTAAATATACCCATATCTACTTAAGTCATCAGTGAAGGTGAGAAAATAACGATATCCACCACGCGCTGTAACATTCATTGGACCGTACACATCAGTATGTATGATTTCCAATAAGTCACTTGCCCGTTCCATTGTTCCAGAGAACGGCGTTTTAGTCATCTTGCCCATGAGGCATGGTTCACATGTGTCAAGTGATTCAAAATCAAGTGACTCCAAAAGTCCATCAACATGGAGTTTCCTCATGCGTTTTACACCAATATGACCTAAACGGCAGTGCCACAAGAAAGTGGTAATATCATTATCAACTCTACATCTTTTGGCATCAATGTTATGAACATGTGTATCATCACTATGAAGATTCAGTATGAATAAACGCCTCACATTGGGTGCATGACCATAAAAGATATTACTCATATAAATATAACAACCTTTATTCTCCGATTTAAATGAGTAACCGTCTCACAATAAACAAGATCCAGATATAATGTTCATGCTTAACACAGGCACTAAATAACAATTATTCAGGTTCACCACTAATACCGATGGTAATCGAAGAGAGAGCGTGCCGACGGCGATCACATCAACCTTGGAACCATTTCCCACGCGCATCGTCACTTCATCCTTTGCCAGCCTTCGTCTATTCCGTAGTTCATGTTTTGAGTTGCAAATGTGAGCAACTGAACCGATATCAAATACCCAGGCACTACAACAAGAGCTAGTAAGGTACACATCAATAACATGTATATCATATATACCTTGTTTGTTGTTGGCCGCCTTCTTGTCAGCCAGGTACTTGGGGCAGTTCCGCTTCTAGTGACCAGTTCCCTTGCAATGAAAGCACTCAGTTTCTGGCTTGGGTCCATGCTTGGGCTTCTTTAGAGGAATAGCAACTGCTTTGCCATCCTTCTTGGTTTTACCCTTCTTGCCCTTGACCTTGCCATTCTTCTTGAAACTAGTGGTTTTACTGACCATCAACACTTGATGTTCTTTCTGGTTTTCAGACTCAGCGACTTTTAGCATTGCAAACAGCTCGACAACTGACTTGTTCACCCCCATGTTATAGTTCATCACAAAGCTCTTGTAACTAGGTGGGAGTGATTGAAGAACTCTGTCAGTGATCACCTCTGGCGGAAGGGCAATTCCCAACTCTGCTAGACGATTCGAATACCCAGACATTCTGAGTATATGCTCACTGATAGACCCATTCTCCTCCATTTTGCAAGCATAGAACTTATCAGAGGTCTCATACCTCTCGATCCGGGCATTCTTCTGAAAGATAAACTTCAACTCCTGGAACATCTCATATGCTCCATGACGTTCAAAACGTCTTTGATGTCCCGGTTCTAAGCCATACAATATTGCACACTGAACTATTGAGTAATCTCCAAAACGTGCCTCCCAAGCGTTCTTAACGTCTTCGAATGACATGTCTTCTGGTTGGTCACCAAGCGACACATCAAGGACATATGATTTCTGGGAAGCCGTGAGGATAATCCTAAGATTACGGGCCCAGTCAACAAAGTTACTTCCATCATCTTTCAACTTAGCTTTCTCTAGGAATGCATTAAAATTCAGGGGTGCTACTGCGCGAGCCATTGATCTACAACATAAATATGCAAAGTTTACTTAGACTATTGTTCAAGATAATGAGTTTAGTTAATCAAAGTACTAAAGCTCCCACTCAAATTGACATCCCTCAGGCCATCTGAGTGTCACATGATCCAAATTCACCAACTCAAGTCCGATCATCACGTGAGTTGAGGTGGTTTCAATGGTGAACATCATCATGTTGATCATATTTGGACTGACGAATGTGAGGCCAGTTTCCAGGTGTTGAAGAAACGTTTGGTCATAGCCCCAGTGTTGATACTGCCAAACATTCGGAAGGACTTCCAGGTTTATTGTGACACATCACGTCAAGGACTTGGAGGAGTACTCATGCAGGAGGGAAATGTTGTAGCTTATGCATCTAGACAGCTACGACCCCATGAGTTGAATTATGCCACTCATGATTTGGAACTAGCAGCCATAGTGCACGCACTCAAGACCTGGAGACATTTCCTTATCGGAAATAGATGTGATGTGTACACTGATCATAAGAGCCTGAAGTATATCTTCATGTAGAAGCAGTTGAACCTTCGACAGAGGAGATGGTTAGAGTTAATCAAGGACTATGACATGAGATTACATTACCATCCAGGAAAGGCAAATGTTATGGCAGATGCTTTGAGTCGGAAGAGTTATGTGAACACACTCATAGCCGGAGGATTACCCCAGGAGTTAACCAATGATCTTAGAGAGCTTCGGTTAGAGATAGTTCCACAAGGATATGTTGCCACACTAGAGATTCAGTCCACCTTGACCGAAAGAATTCGTGAAGCCCAGAAATCGATCAAGGAGATAGCTGAGATAAAGCAGAGAATGAAGGAAGGAAAGGTTAAAGACTTTCGTGAAGATGAACAGGGTACTCTATGGTTTGAGAACCAAATCTATGTGTCCAATGACCCAGAGCTCAGGAAGTTCATACTTCAAGAAGCCCACGATTCACCATACTCGATACACCCAGGAAACACCAAGATGTACCTGGATTTGAAGGAAAGTTACTGGTGGACAGGTATGAAGAAAGATATTACTGAACATGTTGCAGTATGTGATGTTTGTCAGCGAGTAAAGGCGGAACATCAGAAACCAGCAGGGTTACTCCAACCTTTGCTGATACCCAGTGGAAATGGGATAAGCTTGGTATGGACTTCATCATAGGACTACCTAGGACCCGTTCAGGATATGATTCCATCTGGGTAGTGGTCGATCGCTTGACCAAGGTGGCTGATTTCATTCCAGTGAAGACCACCTATACCAGTGCTAAGTTAGCCAAGATATATAGGACCAAGATCGTATGTCTGCATGGAGTTCCGAGGAGTATTGTGTCAGATAGAGGAACACAATTTACCTCAAAGTTTTGGCATCAGCTACATGAAACTTTGGGTACAAGGCTGGAGTTCAGTACAACTTTTCATCCGCAGACCGATGGACAGACTGAGAGAATCAACCAGATTCTGGAGGACATGTTGAGATCTTGTGCGCTAGACTATGGGTCCAGTTGGGATGACAACTTACCTTACGCAGAGTTCTCGTATAACCACAGTTATCAGACCAGTCTGAAGATGGCCCCTTTCGAAGCTTTATACGGAAGGAGGTGCAGAACACCATTGATGTGGGATGGTGTTGGAGACCGAAAACTCTTTGGTCCCGATCTTATCAGAGATTCTGAAGAGAAGGTCAAACTGATTCGAGACCGACTCAAGATAGCTCAATCCAGGCAGAAGAGTTATGCTGATAACAAACGCAAGGACGTGACATATGAAGTAGGGGATCGAGCATATCTTCGTGTGTCCCCACTTCGAGGAATCAAGAGGTTTGGTGTTAAAGGAAAGTTAGCACCCCGATTCATAGGCCCCTACAAAATTCTAGAACGTAGAGGTGAAGTTGCATACAAGCTGGAATTGTCGGAAGGACTGTCCGGAGTTCATGATGTTTTCCATGTTTCCGAGCTGAAAAAATGCCATGCTGAGATGGCTGATATTCCTTTGAGAGACACAGTGCCCCTAGAGGCCATACAACTTGACAGTGACCTGACCTACGAGGAGAAACCTGTCAGAATCCTCGAGACTACCAACAGAGTTACCCGAAGCAAGACCATCAAGTTCTATAAGGTTCTGTGGAGTCACCACACCGAGGAAGAAGCCACCTGGTAACGCGAAGAAGATCTTCGTAGAGACCACCCGCACCTATTTTCTAGCCAACCCGAATCTCGAGGGCGAGATTCATCTTAAGGTGGGTAGGTTTGTAACATCCCAAAATTTCATTTTGGAATGTTATGAAATATAGCTATGCATCATCATCACTTTGTTGGAATGTAATGAATTTGTTGAAGTGCTTATTTTGAAATTCTGAAAGGCCATTTCAATTTTTCCCATGTATTTGTTTCACCTATTTGAAAACCTTTGGAAATGTTCAAAGAAAGAGGGGAGTAACATGACACTCCACACCAGGGGCATCTTGGTGAAATATTTGAGCAATAAAACCAGGGAGTTATTTGAAAGTTTATCTCAAAAGGATTTAAAATCAATTAGGCATTTTCCGAAAATAAATTTTAAAAAGATATTGAACATGACAGAGGAAAAATGTTCATTAAATAGCATTAGTTCTCCTGATCATTTTGATATATATATTTCCTATGTTTGGAAATGTTTTGAATGCATTAAAAGAGTTTTTACTGCACTGGAAATAGAAAAGGAAAGTATTTAAACCGAACTGGGCCGGCCCACCGTCTTTAATTCCCGAAACCACTTCGGGTCGGCCACCGACGCGCTAACCACGCCCCCACCCTCACTGATGCGTGAGACCTACCGTCTAACCGCGGCGTCAGCATGGTCATCCCCTTCCCCCTGCCCGACCACCATCACCGGAGATCTCTCTCCGTGGATCTCGCCCCTCGTGCCGTCCCCGACCACCGCACCGCCCCTATATAAAGCCCCGCCTCTCCTCTATCCGTTCCACATCCGAAACCCACTTTTCACTCGCCGGAGCGCTGCCCCAGCCCTCATCGGAGTTCGGCACCCAACCGAACGTCCCCGAGCTCGTGCCCGTCGCCACACTCACCCCCAGCCCCCTCCGACGGCACCAATCGACACCGGAGACTCGCCGCCGCCGTTTGAAGCCTTCGGACGCTGCCCCCGACCACCGCACCGTCGCCCCGAGCATCTCTGACCACCGGCCGCCGTTGACCTCGCCGGAGACCCCGATCCCCTCTCTGTAAGCCTCCACCTCCACCCGTAGCCGTCGGATCCGTAGTCAACGCGCAAGATTAGATCTGTTTAATAAACGAACTGGTACGCTTTAGTTGTCGGTCGTCCGCTCGTTAGCTCTCACGCGCACGCCCTCGCGGCCAATCGCAGCATGCCACGTAGACCCTGTCCGATCGATAGGAAGTTTTTCTTTTTCTTTTCTGTTTTAGAAAACAGAATGTATTCTGTTTTTGTTTTTATCATATCTTTTAAAATATTTGGTGTTTTTAGTTGATTCTTTTTGCATTAGTTCACAAATTTGTTGTAGTTTATGTCTGTATGCTTAGCTTTCAAATTTGAACCTTAAATTTTGAATCTAATCAAATTTGTTTAAATTACTAAAATATGTATAACTAGAGTTTAAAAATATATTTTGAGTGAATCTTTTTGCCACTGTGTGGTATTAGTTAGACCTATCATTCTACATAGTTTGAGAATTTTTAGGATGAATTTGGTTACTGTTTAAAAAAAACAGAATCTGTTTAGTTCTTAATAGATTTTAATTAAATTGACCTTTAATTAATTTGAACCTGAATTAGTTTAACTTTTGTTTTTAGATTTCATTAGGTTCTGTTGATTCAACATTAGGTGTATTTTTTTGCTGTTAATAAAATATGTTTTCAAATTGTTTTGTGCTCTAGTTTGAATAGGTTCATCTTGTTTTCACCATGTATATTGTTTAGAAAAAAGTTTTGTAGTAATTCTTTTAGCACAATACTTTTATAATGAAATACTTTCTGTTTTCAAATAAAATCTTATATTTACTTTTCTGTTATCTAAATGTCTAGTTGTTCAAAACAAATTTCTGACATGTTATGTCTTAGTAGAGATTTTGACACCAAATTTTGTATAGTCTTATACTTTAAGTGATTCTGCCTTTTGATTATGCTTTTGTTTGTTGAAGTAATTGTTTACCTTGCTGTTGAATGAATTGGATTGTGTTTATGCTGATGGTGTGCTCTTGTTTGTTTTGTTAGATCAGTCGGAGTGCGAAGGTTGTTATCTAGAGTCACTTGATTACGAGGATCGTCAGCAAGGCAAGTCACTTTGACCATGTATACCTATGTTTTATTGCATTAGTTCTTCCATCTCCCCAATTGCATGCAAAGTAGGTAAATTGGAAACTCGGTTACTTGTTGTAGTATCATGTGGTAGGCACCCCTCAACCATTTGACACATTGGCCCCGGGAAACGTTGATTTACATTTTGCTATGCTATTAGTAGACGAGGTTGGTTGTGTGATTCATGAGAGTTGTGAGTTAATAATTTCAAGACCTACATGATGATCAAGTCTTCAAGACTCCGAGTTTTCAACATACCTCTGGGTGGATGATGGTTGAACGGCGCCCTGGAGAAACCAGTGGTTAGCCTAGATGATGCTGGAGAAGTTCCAGTATTCATGCGGAAAGGTCCACCCAGGCACAAAGAGATGGATGGATGCTTCAAGACCCAAGGCTTACCTGCACAGCCACAAGTCATTATGGGCTCTAGCTTGGTTGGATATCGTGGTGACCCTGGACAGGCGGTGCTACGAGATGTAGAAGAACGGTAGGAAAGGATGGGCACCGACAGAATCTCGGGGAAACCCTTTAGAAGACCATGTTTTGGTCATCCGTTTCTCAAACACCATGAAGTGCGAGAAATCCAATGGAGGTGATCAAATCTTGTGGGGAACGTGTGCAAAACTCTGCAGAGTACCCAAACCTAATTGATTTGCCGTGTCCATGGTCATGGACAGTTTGAGCCAAAGGAACTGAAACTATCTGGAACTCTCAACACAATAAATTACATTGATGTGGGTATTTTAATGTCAACTTGGGTATGAGAATTGGTTGGTGGAACCATCTCATTAATCAACCAACATTGTAGTAATTATGCTTTTGCCCTCTCTTGTTGTAGGAAAAATTTGGCTTTATGCAAACACTTACTACTCCCACCTGCCATATATGCATATAGACTAGATGATTACTTTACCCCCTCTCTTGTGACTTTGCCGGCATATTCAATATGCTGACCTATACGGCTGCAACGTATCATGTTGCAAAGTACTTTTCTGACCAGGAGTGAGGATACGCTCTACGCTCGGTGGGATGCCCTTGGAGTCAGATGGACTCAACTACCTATGGAGCTTCCGCAAGACTTTGGTTTAGTTTATCTCATGAGTTGGCCTTCAGCCACTTTATTGTAATCCTTATTGTAATAAAGGACTCGATATGAGGTTTCGATTAATTAATGTTGTGTGATTTCCCTTTGATATATACATTGATGTATCATGTGTGTACCAGCATGATCTTGGGATGGTCCAGAAACACCGGAGATTCGACCTTTCAGGTCGGGTCGCTACAGAAATGGTATCAGAGCACACGCTGACCGTAGGACGTAACCTCTAGGATTGGAAAAGCCTTAGGATTTATTTCTCTTTTGTCTTTAAAATTCTTATACTCTCATCTACTCGTTTCTGGCTTCCCTCTAATTTATTTCAAATTTATAGATGGTCACCTTCATCCCAATTTTGATCACGGAGTTTTGTCAACCTGACGCGACGATGCCCTTTGGCAAGGAGCTGATGAGGATCGTCAGGGATGTAAGGATTGCTTTGACGAGCATCACGAGGACTCCTATCATGTCTTTTCCATAAGACGGACGCTACAGGATCGAGGTGCACATCCCCGGGAAGACCTTTGGAAATCGTAAGGAACCCATCGACTTCAAGTTTGTTGCACCCAGCTGGATACTTGGGAGAGACATGGCTATTCATCGTGCCCTTGGACGTATTCACGAGGAATACAGAGTTGGAACCATTTCACCAGGACTCAATGTGGTTTGTCGCAGGGATGCCAATGGAAATATCATAACCACTCCCACGGAAGACACCACCATTTCCTATATCCAGACCTTGGATACGCACATCAGGACCTTGGAGCTTCGGGTACGTGCCAACACGAAGACAATCAAGAGGCTGATGAACCGCGAGATTGACCTCGAAGCTGACCTACGGGAAGCCCAGTACGAGCATGAGTATGAAGTGAAGGATTTCTTAGAGAGGATCGATAAGCTGAACACTCGCATTGCAACTCTGGAGGAACAGATGGACATGGGTGAAAATCTTCATCCAGAAGGAGACATGGCTCCCTTGATCAGCAACGATGATGACTATGAGGAGAGCACCACCGGAGGAGACCACTTAACCATGTACTTTTGAGGAGAACTTTAGTTATGCCCCCATGTATCTTCATTTACGTCATTAAAGCGTAGGTCGATGCTTAGTTTGATTTGGAGATTTGTATCTCTATGTTTGAAACTTGAGTTGAATAAATGAATGAGTGTTTGGTGTGATATGTTTGTTGCATTGCATATGGGTAGTGAATTTCCTTTTAGGTCATTGTTCTATTCTAATTCTCACCCCTCTGAAAATAGCAAGATGCCTCCGCGACGTGAGCCCGACTTCACTTTCCCACCAAAACTCACACAACTTCTCCAGCAGCAGAACGCCCTGATGCAGCTGTTGATTCAGAATCAGACCAACAACCATAACAACAACCCTCCACCTCAAGGCGACAACCTCACCCGTTTTCTGAGACTGAATCCCCCAACTTTCTCCAGCAGCACTGAGCCCATTGTGGCAGATGATTGGCTCCACAAGATGGAGAGGGAACTCACCACCGCAGGATGCACTGAGGCTGAAAAAGTGCGCTTTGCCGCCCATCAACTGGAGGGACCAGCAGCTTCATGGTGGGAGAAATACACCACCACGTACCCCATTGCTGGTGTGACTTGGGAGCAGTTCAAGCAAGCTTTTGCACACCGCACATGTCTCAGCTGGAGCCATGAGTCTGAAGAAGCGTGAGTTTCGCAACTTACGCCAGGGGAACCGTTCCGTGGCCTAGTACGTGGATGACTTCAGCACGTTGGCACGTTATGCACCAGGAGATGTGGCCGATGATGCAGCCAAACAGGAGAAGTTCTTGGAAGGACTCAATGATGAGTTGAGCGTGCAGCTGATGGTGGCTACCTTCAGCAACTACCAGGAGCTGGTAGAAAAGGCCCTCATCTTGGAGGGGAAGCAGCAGCAAATCGAGAACCGCAAGAGGAAGTATGCACAGGGGAAGTCTACCTCTAGAGCTCATCAGAAGCCCCGCTACTCCCCGTACTCAGGAAATACCGGATCAGGGATCGGTAAGTATGGAGGACACACTCATCCCGTGCACAACCATGGAGGCCATAACCATGGAGGAAATGGGAATAATCGTCCCAACAATGGCAGCTTCAAGAATGGAAATGGAAGTGGGAATGACAACCAACACCGTCCCGCTCTAGCTCAAAAGGATCTGAACCATATCACCTGTTTCAAGTGTCAGAAGATAGGGCACTATGCCACTGAATGCCCTCAAAACAAGCAAGGAAATGGAAACAGCAACAACAACGGCAACTTCGCAGCTAAGAAGCCAAATCCTTTTCCTCGTGCTCAGGTGAACCACCTTGATGTGGAAGAAGTCTATGATCAGCCCGAGACTGTGGTTGGTAAGTTTTTATTGCATTCACGTCTAGTTATGGTACTTTTTGATTCTGGTGCAACTCATTCATTCATATCAAGGATAGTTGTGGAAAAGTATGGTTTACCCACCAGAACCCTTAGTCAGCCCATTAAGGTTAATTCCCCAGGAGGTATGATGATGGCAGGGATAGGATGCCACGCCTTGAAACTCCACATAGGAAACCATGTTTTTCCTACCGACCTCATCGTATTAGAATCCCAGGGATTGGATGTAATTCTAGGCATGGATTGG